>OZ014519.1:660477639-661741107 GCA_963966055.1 Lathyrus aphaca
TAAATCAGCCCCTATCTTGACTTCTTTCCTGTTTTCTTCAGTTCCCAGATTCACAACTTCGACTGGCTCTTCATGTGGCTGTATAGCTTTCTCTTCTTGTTGTAACAACCTAGCAAGCTCTACAGGTACTTCACAATCGTCCTCATTTCCGTCTTCAGTTTGATAGATCGGATTCTCGAAATTATAATTGGCAATAGTAGAACTGTTATCGACAGGATCTAGAGTGGATGAGGATCTGCATTTTAGTGATGTGGGTGTGTGTAAGAACACATAGCTGATAAAATAGAAATAAAAGAAAATAAAGACAAAGAACACAATATTTACGAAAACGAAACGTCCACTGATTTTTATTGAATGAAGTATGCAAATGAAATGACAGCCCGTAACAAGCACACCATTGTGCCCCGGGTAAGGCACAAGGCTTAAAGAGTTCAATTGTTCAAGAAATTACAAACTTAAAAGGAACAACACAGTAATAGTATTTACTCCTGACTAAAGGAGATAGGGATAACATCTTCAGCTTTCCAATTATTGAGTCCAGCACCCACAGTAGGAAAAATCCAAGCATCCAGATTGTAGTCTTCATCATAGTTACCCACAGCATTGATCTGGTCTTTCATAACCCCTTGATTGGTGATACGAATAGCACGGGCACGACGAACAGCCTTCTGGGACTCTGCAGTGAAACCCAAACCGAATTTGTCAGACTTGTATGGGATATCAGGAAGCTGACCCCAAATAGTACAACCACCTTCATCCACTACAGCTCTAGCATCCTTGAGGGAGGCCATTGTTGGAGGTATTCTGGTAACCACAGGAACTTTCTTGACAACCGGAGGAGCTACATAATCATTAACAATCCAAGGAACCACTTCAAATGTCTGACACGGAGTTTCAACGTATTCACCTTCTACTTCCAGATACTTGAAGGTATTCACATGGCTGACAAAGTATTCTTCTTCTCCATAGACAGTAACAACTTTTCCTTCCACCGGATATCTCAGCTTCTGATGTAATGTAGAGGTTACAGCACCTGCCCAATGGATCCAGGGACGACCAAGCAAACAAGAGTACGAAGGACGAATATCCATCACATAAAATGTAGCATTAAAAACCTGAGACCCAACTTTGATTGGGAGATCAATTTCCCCATGCACTACTCTTCTAGAACCATCAAAAGCCTTCACCACTATACTACTGGGCTTCAGCACAACATCTTCAGGACTCAGCTTGTTCAGGACTTCTTTGGGCAACACATTCAGAGAGGAACCATTGTCTATCAATACATGTGACAGGGTAGTGCCCCTGCATTCAATTGAGATATGCAGAGCCCTGTTATGATCCCTCTTGGCAAGAGTCAAATCAGCATCAGAAAACCCTAACCCATTATCATAGGTCAGGTGGGCAACACAATTCTCAAACTGGTCAACAGAAATTGCATTGGGTACATGAGCAGTCTTCAGAAACTTGATCAAAGCTTTTGCATGAGCTTCAGAACATAACAGCAAAGACAGCATAGATATCTTGGAGGGAGTATGCCCCAACTGATCAACAATGTCATAATCACTCTTGCGAATGATTTTCAATACTTCTTCCATCTGCTTAGAGAGATCATCAGCAGCTGGCACATCAGTAGGTATAGGTTCAATAACAGGACCCTTGCCCCGAGCATCAGTGGTGGAAGTAGCAGCAGGAGTAACTGCATTCTTGGAAGTCACTGGAGGAGAGAAGACCCTTCCACTTCGTGTGATCTTACTAGACCCAGCAATATTATCAACATCAACAGGCACATCAGCTAAGGGTTCTTGCTTAACACCATGGATGTAAACATCAGACCCATAATGCCAAGGCACAGCTTTATCAGACGTATACGGAATAGGACCAGGAGTATTAATGACCATAGGAGCCGCTCTGGCTTCAGCAACAACCTTCACAGGGCCTTCAGCAGTAATCTTGATTGGACCCTTATGAGTGATTTTAACAGGTCCCTTGGAAGTGATCCTCACCGGCACTTTATCAACCATATCAACCTCTTCAGTCCTTCTTCCTTGAGTAATATGATCCATCATACTCTCTACAGATGATGGAGTCCTCTCAAACACTATGGTATACTTATCCATGAGACGTTGAATTCCATCTCTCAATCTCCAGCAACTATCCGGCTTATAAGTACAATACAAACAATCTTCACGACAACCTGGAAAGAAACCAGCTTGTACTAACTTCTTCTTGATAACAGACAATGGTGTGGTCAACTCTGCAACTGAATAAATATGTAAATCTTCATCAATTGCATTGACAGTCTTCTCATGATTTGGCATGGGAGCAGTAATCACATTTGGAGTACCCGGAGGGTCAAACTCAATTTCTCCAGCCTCAATCATATCTTGAATTTTATTCTTCAAGACCCAGCAGCTATTAGTATCATGTCCCTGACAGTTCGAATGATATGCACATCGTGCATTGGGATTGTACTTGGGAGAGGTAACATTGGGATTCTGAGGAGCCTCTTTCAGAGTAATAAGTTCAGCCTTCAACAAGTGTTGCAATGCCTGAGCCATTGACATGTTGATCTTTGTGAACTGCCTTCTAGCCCTCTGTTGGTTGCCCTGTGGCTGCTCTCTTGTTGTAGGAGTTGGATTTGAGATATGAACTGCACTCACAGACTGATGCCTTCTATTACGATCAGGTTGACCATAAACAGCATTGGATTCTTTCTTCCCAGTGGGAGGCTTCTTTGCAGCACCTGATGAAGAAGTACCCACTTGAATCTTGCCACTCTTTATACCATTCTCCACGCGCTCTCCTGTCATTATCAACTCAGTGAAGCCAGATGATGAGCTTCCAATGAGATGACTGTAAAAAGGACCATTCAGCGTACACATGAACATATCAACCAATTCCCTGTCAGTTAAAGGGGGTTGAACTCTTCCAGCTAAATCTCTCCACTTCTGAGCATACTCCTTGAAACTTTCTTTGGCACCCATAGACATGCTTTGCAGCTGCATGCAAGTGGGAGCTAAGTCAGCATTGTATTGGTACTGCTTATAGAAAGCTTCAGCAAGATCATTCCAATCCCTGATGTTGATACTCTCCAATTGATAATACCACTCCAATTGAGCTCCAGATAAGCTCTCTTGGAAAAAATGGATCCACAACTTCTTATCAGCAGTGTGAGGTTGGATTCTTCTGACATAAGACCTCAGATGCAGCTTGGGACAAGAGACCCCATCATAAACAACAAAGGTAGGAACCTTGAAACCAATGGGTATGACTACCCCAGATATCAGACTCAAATCTTCAAAATCCAGCCCAGAAGACTTCTGCAACTCCATAGCATCCATTCTATCCACCAGCATCTTGAATTTGTCTTCATTAGGCTCATGGTAGTAATTAGCCTCAGAATCAGAGTCCCCCATAGTGTTGTGGAGACTGCCTCCCTCTTTTTCAGATTCTTCAGATTCATAGTCTTCAACTGGTTCTTTGGTCTTGGCAAGACCTTTGAACCTTCTTCCCATGTTGATCAGGCCACCTGACCTTCTAGTCTTCTTAGTCTTCTTAGCCAGCAGTGTCTTCAATTCATCCTGCCCCTTGGTCAGGTTCAGGATCAGCTCTTGGAACTGTGCATTTTGTGTCTGGAGATCCTTAACTGTTTGTTCAAGAGCCATTGCTGAAATAAACAGCGAGAAGATGAGAAACCTGTGCACAATTATAAACCTGTGATGCAATGAAATGGTATGTGAATGTATATGCAATGTTTTCAAGGCCCGCAGGATTTAAATTTGCTTAAACAAACACGAAAGTAAACTTTTATTTGTAATAAATTTGTTTTGCCTCTTGGGCTTACAAAAAATGAAATGAAATAAATACAAAAGATGGGGTTTTAAGTCTCCCATGGACGTTTCCTCTTTGTGTTGAGGTATGAGTTGAGATTCCGCTCCTCGTGAAGTTGCTTTGTTAGTTACAGGATTCTTTCTTGGCTTGCTTTGTAATGAGCCTCGAAAGTATCCCTTTGCTCCTTCAACCGGATCCAGGATCTCTGTAAGTCTTCCATGTCAGTAGGCATGTCTGGGTGAAGGATGGTATAAGCAGTATCTCCTTCAGCAACAGGTTCCATGGTAACTGGCAGGATAGCAGGATATGGCATCATGAGAGTCTGAGCACGAGATCGCACCCATCTGAGATAAGCCTCCATAGGAATAGTGTACTTAGGCTCCAGAGTCTTGCTGTCAACCCTGTTTACTTTTCCCCATGCTCGTATGAATCCCTGTTTACTATCATTGACCGTTGTCGTAATCAAATACAATGCCCTGGATCAACATGTCATGTGGACCATCACTCCGAGCGTAACCAAACTGTCGTAAAGCTAGAGAGGGGTTATAGGTGATGCCTCCTCTTATGCCTAGAAGTGGCACATTAGGAAACTCCCCACAACGGTCAATGATAGTGACATTCTCCATAGATCTGGAGCACCAATGGATATCTGAATGAGAGAGTGACATAATTCTCTTGGACCACCTGAACCCCTGTTCATTCTTCATTACTGAGCGAGGAAGGTGAGAAATAAACCACCTAGATAACAAAGGTATGCAGCACATCAAAGTTCCTTTTGCCCTTGTAGTACGGGTGTGAAGAGAATGTAGGATGTCTCCAAGCAATGTAGGCACTGGATTGCGAATCAGGAATATGTTAATGGCATGAATGTCTACGAACTGATCTGGATTGGGGAACAATACTAAGCCATATATCAACAAGGCTAAGATCTCCTTAAAAGCATCATAGCTCATAGCTTTCAAGAACACCTGAGCTTTCTCTATCAATACCTTGGCAAGAATACCCTTAACTCCGCTTCTCGTTTCTAGAACAATGTCAGACTTCTTCAGATGTAGAGCTGCAGCAATAACCTCTGGTTTAAGCTCCTTCTCCAAGCCTGTGAAGGGTCTTTGATCAAGAACAGGTATACCCAGAAGTTTAGAGAACTCTTCCATTGTAGGAACCAGCTGATAGTCAGGGAATGTAAAGCAATGGTGCTTAGGGTCAAAGAACTGAAACAGAACACTCATCATGTCTTCATTGAACCCTGAAGTGACTAGATCTAATAGGTGACCATGTCTCTTGATGAACTGGGAATGATCAGACACCTGAGAAACCAACTCTTTAAGCTTAGGAGGTATCCCTACAAAGTTGATCCTGATAGTGTTTCTACGAGCAGAAGCCATGACCTGCAACAAAGAACAAAGATAAATCCTTTGGTCCTTGAAATGGTTAGTGAAAATGCTATGCTTATGATGCATGATGATGTCATGATGTTATGTTCAATCACAAACATGTGGCACACACAAACAAGTCACACAATAGTCCTAGGTTTAAAGGCTTGCATGAGTTTCAAAGGTAAGTACCCTCCCCTGAAGTTAGTTGGTTCATCCTGTCCTACAAAGTAACCAGGTTCTAAGGGATCTCAATATCATTGATCCTTCACAAGGGTGGTTGTTCAGTAGGCAACTTACTTGCCAACCAAAACCCTCCAAGTTTAGAATCTCAATGAGTGTAGTATCGAGTATCAACCAACTTCAGTCTGCACCAAAGCCGGTTATCTCACTACTTTTCTAAAGGCCAAGATGGGATAACTAGGGTTCTAAAAGTCAGTTAGTGTATTGACAACATATGGCAGCCTCATATTATCCTCAACTTAACTTAAGGAACATAAGCACCAACCAAGAAGTCACACTAACTATGGCCACCAGATCAACCATATCGGTATACGCCGTACAGTTTCCTTGGTCTATTGCCATTTACCTAAGGTACACTAGATCCGGGTTAGGATCTTTCACACATAAGAGCCCAACAAGTAAGTATAAAGCAAACAAGGCAAACAATTTTAAAGTGATCTAATTCCTAAGGGTACCCCTCTTTTATTAAATCCCCAGCAGAGTCGCCAGTTTTGTAACACGGTGGGAGAACTGACTTTAGTTATGTTGCGGATAGCAAGAGTCGCCACCGACTTTTATTTTATCCAAAGGAAAGGCATAAAAGAACAGGAAAAACCTTTTTTAAAATATTTTTGGATCCGGGGGGTAGGTTATGTAAAGGGAAGGTGTTAGCACCCTTTACATCCATGGTTATCCATGGGCTCTTAGTTACTTAGCTCACTTTAAAATGTTTTTTGAAATGTGAAGTGTGTGAATAGAAATTTTCATAAGAGTTTGATAATGATCCATGTACGGATGCGTAAAAAACTTGTGTTTGAAAATTGTTTGAAATTGTGAAGTGTTTGAGAAGTTTTTGAATAGTGAGCAAGTATCTAAGAGGAACCTACCCTAAGTTTTAAGTCTTTTCTGTTCTTGAATCCTTTAAATGGTAAGACTATCCCTATTATTAAGGAATAGGTAGTCATTACCTTGGATGTGAGGGACAAGTGAAGGGACATCTGTTTATGTAGGCAACTGTGGGGTGTACTAAGCAATTTTGGAGGGACTGTCATCATTATTCGAAAGGGACAAGATCATTACGAAGGCAACCGTTTAAGGGACTTGATCTATTATTATTAAGGGACTAGATGACTTTATTTTTAAGGGACTTTTGCTTTATACACCCTACTTGACCTTTTTGATTAGGCAACATGAGAGGTATCCCTAAGGAAGTGAGATGGCGATCAAAGATCGACTTACGTGTGTGAGTGTACAATTTTAATATTTATCTTTAAATTTAAATGATCTAAATTAATTTTAAATAAACATACATGTTACACTCCCTATTTTTACTAACCATGGCATAAAATAATTAATTTAAACATTACAAAATATTACATCCAGGAGCAATTACAATAATAATAATAAAAGCAATTTAAATAAATAGCAAAATAAATAAATAAATAAGCAAAATAAATAAGCAATTATAATTGGGTTAGTAGAAAATAATAATAATAACAATTAAAAAAATAAAATAAATGGGGTTAGTAATAAATATAATATAGAAAACAAATTAAAAGTCCAAATTTAAACAAATAATCATTTTTAAGAATTTTAATAAAAGAAATAAATAATAATAGTTATATACTTATAAATATGATTAATAGTTTAATAAATTAATTATATATATACATTAGAAATATTTAATAAAAATAAGAAATTAAAATCACAAAGGAAAAATTAGGGTTTTGAAATTTTTTAGAAAAAATAAATTGGGGTTTATAATATAATTAGAGTTTTTTAAAAATAAATTAGTGTTTATAAAGAAAATAATTAGGTTTTATGTATTTAATATACAAAATTATTAAATAATATATAATTATAAAAAAGAATATAATATAAATTTTAAGAGAAAAATAATTTACTTATATTGTTTTAGAAAAGTGTTTAAATTTATTTTAGAAAAGTATTTAAATTAGTTTTAGAAAATAATATAAAGAAATAATAAGAAAATAAAACAAGAAAAAATAAAAACCAAAAAAACAGGACCTGGGATTTGAACCCAGGTCCTTTACCTGGAAACTCAACAGCATTACCACTGGGCTAGCGCGCGCTGGCTGTCAACATGTTGCCTCCATATGTTTTTGTTCTAATCCTGTAAAACAAACTAATTGAACAAAAAAATTGCCCAAAGGCTGGTTTCGAACCCAAGACCTTGCTTTCACATACGCGTATACTCACCACCAAGCCATCAGTGTTTCTCAATACATATAATACAAACATTAATATATAATATAAGTTTAAATTCAAATTCTGGATTCGCGCCAGTCATCTTCAACCTCCAGACCTGCAATTTTTCTTGCGAATTTTACTTCAAATTTACCTGCGATTTTTCATTTGCAGCAAACCATACGAAATTCGATCATCAATTAAACAGTAAAATTTCATCAAATTAAATGTTCCAACATGATCCAGAGGTCAATTAGAATTGATCTATGGTTTTAGATTTCATTTATCATTGATAAATCGTAAAACCCTAAAACGGCCGAAGAACCCTAACAATGGTGGATCACTCATCCTGTACCAAAACTCAAATCAAAGTATCCAGAAACGATTGTTAGCTCATCACAAACAAGAATCAACAGTCAAACACAATTTATTTTACACCAATGTATGAAAACGAAAAACTCATGAATGTCTAAAAACTTTGATTCGGTTTGGCCAATTCGTGGGCTTTTAGATGCATATGATCATTGGTATATGTTCAGTGATATGTAAGGAAGAGATTGGCATGCTCCATTCACCTGAAAAACTACCAAATGTTAGAATCCGAATTTCAAAAAATATGATGAATTTTGAAAGTTTGAAAGTGGTCTTAGAGGCTGCAAATTTGTGGCTTGTGATTAGGGTTATGTAATATATTTATAGTGTGATCAATTAGGTCAGAAAAAATCATTGTTTGTGTGAAGAATTTGATCTAAAAAGATTCAAAGAGATTATGCCTTAAAAATCAAATATCTTTGTATGAACACCTTCTATTTTAGGCAAATCAACATGATTCTCTTACCACTTTGATACCAATCACTTTTATGATTTTCTAGAAGCTTAATCCATTTTAAATCTTAGACTTTTATATTTTATTTTAATTTAAAATGATTTTTAATGAATTAAATCAAAATAAATAAAAATAAAATGATAAAAAATCTGATTTTTGTTGACTTGGGTCGTGCATGAAGTCATAGTATGGATTGGGTCATCATATAGCAAGCCCATTTAGAAGAAATTGGTTTTAGACCTCCATTTTCTTCATAAACCAACCAAAAATTTCCCAACTTTGCAAGGGCACATATCCTTCAATTTTAATGCTATGAGGGTGTTCTTGGACATTTTGGAAATCTTGAAGAGTCCTCTAACCAACCCCACTGGTTTCATGTCCATATCATTTACCAATCTCAAGTTATGCCCTTTTGAAGTTGTTGACTTTTTGTTGACTTTCAAAAGGACCTATAATGTCTTAGTTCATACCTTCCAAATGAAGCATTTTTGGGCTTGGCTTGTGAGACACAAAGTTGTAGAGAATTCAATTTCCTTAAAAATTAGCTTTGGATGGAGACTTGGTGATGAAGCATGTGAAAGTTATGGCTGGTCAAAGTTCAGTTGACTTTTACTGAGGAAACCCTAATTTAGAAACCTCTGATTCTTGATGATCTGAAATATCCTTGATGAATCATGATCAACCCTTGATCAAATGATGAATTTTAATTCATATACTTGATGTTGGCAAAAAATCATGAAGTTTGACTTTGGTTTGACCACAGTTGACCTCAGTTTGACTTTTTAACTTCTTTGACTGATTTTGACTTATCTGATCATCTGACTGAGCAAACTTTTGAGAAAAGTCTTGAAACTTGTCATAGGGGTTCTTACACACATATAAGATGTTATGAAGCTCACTTGAAGTCTTGGAAGTTCATTTAGCCTGATTAAAGTCAAAACCCTAGTTTTAGATGCACTGCTTAGGAGGTGCATTGTCTGAGGGAATTGTCAACTCTTCTGACCAATTGTGAACTTTGTGAACCTTGTGAACCATCATAAAATGTATTGTGAACCTCATGGGAGGTATTGTGAACCTTGTGAACCTTGTGAACCTCATAAAGTATCTTGTAGACTTCATGAACCTCATGAAAGGTCTTGTAAGCATTGTGAATCTTGTGAACCTTGTGAACCTCATAAAGTGACTTGTAGACTTCATGAACCTCATGAAAGGTCTTGTAAGTATTGTGAATCTTGTGAACCTTGTGAACCTCATAAATTGACTTGTAGACTTCATGAACCTCATGAAAGGTTTTGTAAGCATTGTGAATCTTGTGAACCTTGTGAACCTTCTTAGCACACAAAGCCTTGTATTGTGAGGGCAAATTTTGGGGTGCAACACCTGCACTTTAAGTTTTGTCTAAGTCTTCAAGTGTTTAAACATCTCATTCGACATCTCGTACCTGATCCCAGAATTTCAATTGGCATCAGAGCAGGCACCCTGCCTGTTTAACTGGGTGAGATCTAGGGACAACAAATTTTGGGAACATGGACAGAGATGTAGGATCTGTGAATAGACCACCTATATTGGATGGATCAAACTATGACTACTGGAAGCCAAGAATGGTAGCATTCTTAAAATCACTTGACAATAGGGCCTGGAAAGCAGTCAACAAAGGATGGGGGCACCCTGTCCAAGACAACAAGGATGGAGCAAAAGTGTTGAAACCTGAAGAAGAATGGAGCAAGGAGGAAGAAGATTCAGCACTTGGAAATTCCAAGGCCTTAAATTCCTTATTCAATGGCATTGATAGGAACATATTCAGACTTGTGCATCACTGTGAGCTGGCCAAAGATGTTTGGGACACTCTCAAAACAAATCATGAAGGAACATCAAAGGTGAAGATGTCAAGACTTCAACTTCTCACCACCAAGTTTGAAAACTTGAGAATGAAGGAAGATGAGACAATTCATGAGTTTTACATGAACATCTTGGAAATAGCTAATACTTCTGGTGCTTTGGGAGAAAAGATGACTGATGAAAAGCTGGTAAGAAAGATTCTCAGATCTTTACCAAAAAGATTTGACATGAAGGTTACAACAATATAAGAAGCTCAAGACATATGCCCAATGAAGGTTGAAGAGCTCATTAGTTCCCTTCAAACATTTGAGATGGGAATGGATGACACAATTGTAAAGAAGAACAAAAGCATAGCCTTGGTGTCAAATACTGATAAAGAAGAAGAGAATAATGAAGCAGACCCAGAAGAAAATTTATCAGAAACAATTGTTATGCTTGGAAGACAATTCAACAAGATTCTCAGAAAAATGGATGGCAAGTCCAGACCAAGTGGAAGATACTCAAACTATTCTGAGAATAAAAGACCTTATGATGCTAATAGAAGGTCAAATTATGATGAAAAGACCAATCAAGAAAAAGGGATTAAATGTCATGGATGTGAAGGATATGGACACATCAGAAATGAATGCCCTACCTATCTAAAGAAGCAGAAGAAAGGTCTCTCTGTGACCCGGTCTGATGAAGACTCAGGATGTGATTCAGAAGAAGAATCAGCAAAGCACATCACTGCTCTAGCTGGAGTATGTGAATCTGAAAGTGGATCCAGTGATGAGGAGCTGACTTTTGAAGAGCTAGAAGAATCATACAAAGAGCTGTATAAAAGGAGCACTGAAGTATGCATGGAGATTATAAAGCAGAAGAAGCAGATTGAGGCATTAAAGGTTGAAAAGACAAGTAATATAGAAACCATTGACACTTTGAAAAGTGAAGTAAGTCTTCTCAACTCCAAGTTGGACATATGTCCAAATCTGTCAGAATGCTGAACAGTAGCTCAAACACACCGGATGTTATTCTCAACAATAATAAGCATTCAGGGGATAGAACTGGACTGGGATTTAACAAAGCTCAAAAGGTTGAGGCTAGCACCAGCAAAACTACTTCAAATCCCATAAAGTCAAACAAGATGTCCCAATAGATGTCCCAACATCATGAAAAGAACATGATGAAAAAGAAGTATCAAAGATGGAGATGTCATCATTGTGGAAGGTTTGGTCACATCAAACCTCATTGCTACAAGTTGCATGGATATCCAAATCAGATGTATCAGCAACCCCCTAAGCAGAAGATAGAGGTTACAAAGAAAGTGCTGCATGGACATCAAAATCAAAGATATCATCAACCACCTAAGCAGAAGACAAAGGTCATCAAGAAAGTATGGGTACCTAAAGCTAGTCTTCAGGCTGATCAAATCTACATGCCCAAGAACAAGTTCAACAAACAACCTTGGAGCTCTAAAAATGGACACTACACAGGGCAGAGGCATCAAAGAAAACGTCACTACAAGCAAAAATGGTCAAAGAAGGGTGTTGCATATATAGCTCATACATCTCTAAGAGTATCAGCTAAAGAAGACTGGTACTTTGACAGTGGATGCTCAAGGCATATGACTGGATTGAAGAATCTGCTGGTAGATTTAAAATCACATTCATCCAGATATGTAACCTTTGGAGATGGAGCTAAAGGAGAAATCAAGGGAGTTGGGACCTTGGATTGTCCAGATGTACCAAGACTAGAGGATGTGTTGCTGGTAAAAGGATTGACTGCTAACTTGATCAGCATAAGTCAATTATGTGATCAAGGTTACAGTGTAAACTTTACCAAAACTGAATGCATAATGTCTAATGAAGAACAGAAGGTTGTCATGAGAGGAGCCAGATCTAAAGACAACTGTTATATGTGGGAACCTCAAGATTTCAGTCTCACTTCAACTTGCTCTTTAGCCAAAGAAGAAGAAGTGAAGCTATGGCACCAAAAACTGGGTCATCTTCATTTCAGAGGTATAAAGAAAATCATATCTATGGAAGCTGTGAGAGGTATTTCTAAACTGAAGATTGATGAAGGAAAAGTATGTGGTGAATGTCAAATAGGCAAGCAAACCAAGATGTCCCATCCAAAGCTCCAACATCTGACAACTTCCAAAGTTTTGGAATTAGTTCATATGGATCTTATGGGACCAATGCAGGTTGAAAGCCTTGGTGGAAAAAGGTATGCCTATGTGGTGGTTGATGACTTTTCAAGGTATACATGGATAGGTTTTATCAAAGAAAAATCTGATGTATTTGATGTATTCAAAGATTTGTGCCAAAGAATACAAAGAGAAAAAGCAAGCTGTGTGGTCAGAATAAGAAGTGACCATGGAAAGGAGTTTGAGAATAAAAAATTCTCAGATTTCTGTTCTTCAGAAGGAATCAACCATGAGTATTCTTCACCTATCACCCCTCAACAGAATGGGATTGTTGAGAGGAAGAACAGAACAATCCAAGAATCAGCAAGAGCTATGATTCATGCTAAAAAGTTACCATTGTACTTCTAGGCTGAAGCTATGAACACAGCTTGTTACATTCATAATAGAGTCACTCTAAGGAAAGGAACCTTGTCCACCATCTATGAAGTGTGGAAGGGAAGAAAACCTACAGTTAAGTACTTCCACGTGTTTGGAAGTAATTGTTACATTCTGGCTGATAGGGAGAAAAGAAGAAAAATGGATCCTAAAAGTGATGAAGGGATTTTCCTTGGATACTCCATAAATAGCAGAGCCTATAGAGTATTTAACTCCAGAACCAAGGTTATAATGGAGTCCATAAATGTGATAATTGATGATGCCCCTGCAGATGTTGCAGATGATGTTGGAACATCTGCTGACAGTCAGACTGAAGCTGAAATAAAGAGTGATCATCCTGACTTCACTCAAACTCAGGCAAGGACAGAAAAATCCAGCAAACCTCCCTCCATCAGAATCCAGAAGGATCATCCCAAATATTTGATAATTGGTGATCCCAACAGTGATGTAAGCACTAGATCAAGAGAGGTGATTTCAGGTTCTTGTTTTGTTTCAAAAATAGAACCTAAAAACATCAAGGAAGCTCTTAATGATGAGTACTGGATTTGTGCTATGCAAGAAGAATTAGGTCAGTTCACAAGGAATGAAGTGTGGGATCTGGTTCCTAGACCTAATGACATAAATGTGATTGGCACTAAATGGGTGTATAAGAACAAGTCAAATGAGCAGGGAGTTGTTACAAAGAACAAGGCTAGACTTGTAGCTCAAGGATATACACAAATTGAGGGAGTAGACTTTGATGAAACCTTTGCACCAGTAGCAAGGCTTGAATCAATCAGACTACTTTTAGGAATTGCTTGTATCCTAAAGTTCAAGCTGTTTCAAATGGATATGAAAAGTGCCTTTCTAAATGGATATCTTAATAAGGAGGTATATGTGGAGCAGGCTAAGGGATTTGTTGATCCAAGCTGTCCAGATCATGTATACAAACTAAGGAAGGCTCTTTATGGTCTGAAGCAAGCTCCAAGAGCATGGTATGAAAGGCTGACTACTTTTCTCACAAAACAAGGATACAGGAAAGGTGGAATAGACAAAACCTTGTTTGTGAAGGAAGAAGAAGGAAATGTCATGATTGCTCAAATATATGTAGATGACATAGTCTTTGGTGGGATGTCAAACATGATGGTTAAACATTTTGTCACTCAAATGGAATCTGAATTTGAAATGAGCCTAGTAGGAGAACTAACCTACTTTCTTGGACTGCAAATCAAGCAGATGGAAGACTCAATGTTCATATCTCAAAGCAAGTATGCAAAGAACATTGTCAAGAAGTTTGGGATGGACAGTGCAAGTCATAAAAGAACACCTGCCCCCACTCATTTAAAGCTGACAAAGGATGACAAGGGTGAGAAGGTGGACCAAAGTCTATACAGAAGCATGATTGGAAGCTTATTATATCTGACTGCTAGCAGACCAGATATAGCCTTTGCAGTAGGTGTATGTGCAAGATATCAAGCTGATCCAAAAGTAAGCCATCTAAACCAGGTTAAGAGAATTATGAAATATGTCAATGGTACTTGTGACTATGGCATAATGTACTCCCATGGATGTGAACCAATTATCACTGGCTTTTGTGATGCTGATTGGGCTGGAAGTGCTGATGATAGAAATAGCACATCAGGAGGATGCTTCTTTCTAGGAAACAATTTGATTTCTTGGTTCAGTAAGAAACAAAATTGTGTATCCTTATCCACTGCTGAAGCTGAATATATTGCAGCTGGTAGCAGTTGTTCACAGTTGGTTTGGATGAAGCAAATGCTCACTGAATACAATTTCCCACAAGATGTCATGACATTGTACTGTGACAATTTAAGTGCAATTAACATATCAAAGAAACCTATCCAACACAGCAGGACAAAGCACATTGATATCAGGCATCATTTCATCAGAGATCTTGTAGAAGAGAAGGTGATCTCATTAGAACATGTAGCCACAGATCTGTAATTGGCTGATATATTTACTAAAGCTTTGGATGCTACCCAATTTGAAAACCTAAGGGGTAAATTGGGAATCTGCTTATGTGAAATATAACAGTTATGGAGAAGTGCCAACATGTCCTATGGCATCGTGTGGCATGATCACCAGATGGCAACACCAGTCTGGTCAAGAACTTTGTGTATTCCACTCCTTAAAATTCTCCAAGTAACGGCTCTTATAAAAGTTCCAGCTTGCTCTCAGCTATTCATCTTCTCATCATCTTCTCAAAACAAATTGCATGCTATAGCTGATTTTCAGAGCTCATCAAATTCAATCAAACCTAAACTCTTCCTCCACTACATTCGAAAATGTCTCAACATCAAAACCCTAACCTCACTGATGAAAACCTTAACCAAGAAGATGTGGTGCATGCAACCCCAATCTCTATGGTACCTATGATTCAACTCCCATAGACGAAATCAGAGGAAGTGTTCCTCTTGTTCAAAAGCCTAGAACTCCTAATGTGAGAAGAGCAAAGGAACCTGTATTCAGCAAAGTCAAAGGGGTGCCTTCTTCCTCAAACACCACCCCTAAAGCTTCTGAATATGTGGATGCTTCTATTAAAGATCTTGTTAATAGGATTTTGTCTGAGCAAAGAGTTGTGAGTGGTATATCTGTTCCCCTGAACACCATGCCAACTCCACAAGAAGAACAACCCAATCAAGCTGAAGAGGACACTCATGTTCAATAGGATGTTCCAATAGATGTTGAAACATCTGAGGACCAGCACAAGGTCTCAACTGATGATGATGATGAAGCCACTGATGACCAAGCTTCTGTTGATCCACCTGCTGAAGAGGAAACTACCCAACCTCCTCCTGTTGTAGACATAGAGCATGATTCTGACACAGAAATCATTGCCTCTGTGGACCCTAGCATAGCCAAAAGGCTTAGGACTAGGAAGGAAAAGAAGACTGCAGGACATGCAACTCCTGAAAAGAAGCAGCCTACTCCAAAGAAAGACAAGGCCAAAGTGGTATTTGGACCAACTAAACAATGAAGCAAGGTGAATGCACAAAAGAGGAAAGTTGTCACTCCTCCAGATTCAGATGTTGAAGAGGATGTCCCAACATCTCAACCAAAGAAGAAACCAGCACCCTCAAGGTCTACCTCTGTTGTTCCAAAAGCTCCTCTGGACAATGTGTCATTCCATCATGTGTCAAGTGTGAGCAGATGGAAATTTGTATACCAAAGAAGGGTAGCACTTGAAAGAGAGCTGGGCAGCAATGCACTTAAGTGCACTGAGGTAATTGACCTAATATCTTCTGCTAGTTTATTTAAAACAGTGTCAAATTTTTCACCCTGCTATGAGCTGCTAGTCAAGGAGTTCATAGTCAACCTTCAAGAGGACTGTGCTGATGGAAAGTCAGAAGAGTTTAGAAAAGTCTATGTTAGAGGGAGATGTGTGGAATTCTCTCCTAGGGTTATCAATCATTACCTAGGGAGAGAATCTGATGGACCTAATGAGTTGGGGAAGACAGACAACCAGATTTGCAAGGTCATCACTGCCAATCAAGTCAAGACTTGGCCAGTCAAGGGCAAACTTTCTGTTAGCTTGCTAACAAGGAAGTATGCAATGCTGCATAGGATTGGTACTGTAAACTGGGTCCCTACCAATCATACCTCTTCAATAGCTACTGGATTGGGCAGATTCATTTATGCTGTGGGCACCCAAACAAAGCTGGACTTTGGGGCTTACATATTTGATCAAACACTGAAGCATGCTGGGACATCTGCAACAAAGTTGCATATTGCCTTTCCATCTTTGCTGTGTGGAATCATCCTCAGCCAGTATCCAGGTATCCTCACTGAAAAGGATTCAATCTGCAAAAGAGAAAGTCCTCTGGCCTTCCACTACAAGCTGTTCTTAGGCCATCATGCAGCTGATGTTGAAGCTCCCACTGGGACATCTACTGGACCTTCAAAAGCAAAGTCTCCTATATCCAAATCTGCTTTGATTGCTGAGCTGAAGAACACCTGCAAAGAGCTGGATGCCAGGAAGCAAAAGCTTGAGGAGATTATTCAAAGGCTGGAAATGGAAGAGAGTGCTCAAAAGGCTGCTGACTCTGATGATGAAACTGAAGAAGAGGAAGATACTGAATATGAAGATTCTGAGTGAAAAATGTGTGTGAGGAATGTGTACTGTCTGCTTCAGCATTGTATTTTGTTTTTGTATTTTTGTATTTCTCTCTGTCTATGTAAAATTTGGCCCCAATTTATGTCTAACAAGGGGGAGAAGAGAACTGAACAACAACAAATGTCTGCTGCAGCTTACTGATTAATGAAAAATGACTTTTGCCTGTTTAAAGTCTGCTTCTGAACTAAGTTGTTTTTAATGAAAAATTTCTGTTGAACAAGTCAGAACACATACAGGTTTGAGGGGGAGTAAAATTACACATGACTCAACAGAAAAGAACTGATGTACTCTGATAAATGAAACTCTGTTGCACTCTGATAAAACCAGAAGATTGTGTTAGCCAAAAATTAGCCAAAGGGAGAGTTTGTAGATGTTTAGAATTGGTAGAATTTTTGACCAACAAGAAGTGTTGAACTTAGTTCAGGATGTCACATCAGATGTTGTGACATTATCAAACAGAGTATAAGTTAATGAACTTAATTCAGGATGTCACACCAGATGTTGTGACATTGTATTAGTGAATGAAGTAAGTTCAGTTTTCAGGATGTCACACCAGATGTTGTGACATCTCAAACCTGCTACCAGAATTAATTAATGCTTAACAGAACTGAGTAAATTCAGGGAATTTATCTGGAATTAATTATGAATGGATAAAACAGAAGAAGGCGCATCTGTAGGGAATTTGGTTATATGAATTTAGTATAAACAGAAGAACTGACTCACCTAGAATCAAGGAAGTAACAAACCCTAATTCAAGGTGATGGCAGCATGCGTATCAGGATTGGATAACCTACAGAAAGCCCAAAATCCAAGCATCTATTTAAGCAACAGAAACTCTCAGAATAGAGTACGAAATTAAGAAGACTAAATAGGGTGTTTGTGATTTAATAGCAGGTTGTATATGTGTATCACTTTATGAGCTTTTAAGCAAAAAGTGTATTGTGTCTTGATTGAAACTGTGAAGTAAAATCAAGCTGTTTTGTTTGAAGTGTGACTTTAATTTTATTAAACTTGTAACATATCACCGTGTGATTGAGGGGGAGTGAGTTGGTACTCATATCTAAGTTGTGTCTTAGGTAGAAATTTCCTTGGGTAGATATTAAGTGAAAGATTAAACTGAGTGGTTTAAGTATAGAATTAATATTACTTATATTGGATTTCCTTCCTGGCTTGGTAGCCCCCAGATGTAAGTGTAGAGATACACTGAACTGGGTTAACAATTTCATGTGTTGTTTAAGTTACCTGCACTTTAAGTTTTGTTTAAGTCTTCAAGTGTTTAAACATCTCATTCGACATCTTGTACCTGATCCCAGAATTTCAAACAGTATCACCCAAGTCCCACCAAACAGAAAAAATCCAGTCCAGACGGTCCAGTATAATATATGATGTAGGAAAATAAATACTGAAAACTGTAAATAAAGCTGTAAATAAACTATAAATAAAACAACAGTAAAATATACATGCAACAGCAAACAATTAACACCCAATGAAATAGAAACACGCAAGCGCTAGGAGAGACTCTCAAGGGAACCAGAGATTCTGGGTTTTATCCCCAGCAGAGTCGCCAGTTGTCGCTCCCTGGATTTCCATCCTGGTACAAACGTGAAAGTGGCGCGGAAAGAGGTTAGAGTCACCAGCCAGGCATTTTTATCCTGAAGGAACGAGAATGGTAATGCTGCACAAACCAGAAGAAAAGAAGAGGAAGGACACGGGTCCTGCGAACCAAAGAGACTGGGTTCGGGAGTCGGTTACGACCTGGGAAGGTATTAGCACCCAGATCGTCCGCCGTACCCGACGGGATCCACGCTTGCAAAGAAACTTCTTCAAAGGGTGAAGAAATGAAAGTTGCTGCAAAAGAAAAGGAACTGGAACTGGAAAAGGAACTGAGGGAAAATAAAGATTGTGCTCGAACGGGCCCTACCCCGCTGCCTACGTACCTCATCTGGACAATGAGGATCAGAGTCGCCATAGTTCCCCTAACTAGGGGTGGAAAAGATTGCTTGTGTCTTAAGGCTTGAATTGCCTATGTCAATGCTCAGGTGTTGCAGGCTCGGACGACGAGTGTGTTACCGTCTTGCAAAATGACAAGTAGGAGCAAGTTCGCGTACAGAGCGAATGTGATGAGAAAAGAAATTCCGAAGGAGAGACGCTTATTGTTTGTTTGTGTTTTTTTAGAAGCTTTTTATGAGTATGTCACAAGGAAGTGAACTCAAGCTCTTTTCCATGGAATGTGTACTTACTACTACATTCCAAGATGGAATAATAGAACAAGCACACTCAAGTAAGGAGAAGATCCCCAAAACTTGATTCCAGAGATTAGGGCCTAAGCTCACTAACTCATTGAATTTATTAAGTGTTTTTTTTTGTAATTAAAATGAAGAAGTGTGTTTTATGATTTTCTTGATGAAGATGGTATTATGATCAGACTTGTGCATCATGATAGACAAGCTTGTACTATCCCAAGATGGGAAGACTACAAGTGCTCCATGGAATAAGGCTATTGCACATGAGACCACTTCAATCCTTATTAAGGTGCTTTTTATGGTTTTTTTGTTTTGAGATGAGAAGAGAAGAGAACCAAAGATCTTAAAGGTAACAAAACTAATGGGGGAACTAACAAATCTTAATGTTAGCATGCAAAGGATTCCTAAGGTTAGTGAGGCTTCAAACTATCCTAAGAGAAAGGATGATCAAAAGAGAAGCAAAAAAAGAAAGGAGAAGAAAGCTAGAGAGGGGAAAGAGAACCACATGATGGCACAAAGCACATCAAAACTCAAAAAGCAAAAGCAAAGCAAAAGAGGAAAGATGAAGAGTTGAAATGTGGATAAACATCCACACTTCTCTTACCATGAGCCCCTGAAATGTTAGCAAAAATCCAGCAAATTGATCAACACAATCATGGAATCAACATGCTCAAAGGTTCTAGAAAACAAGGATCAAACAACATGCCAAGCATTACAAATATACGACTTACGCGTCGAAAACATGAAAACATACATCAAACAGCAAGCAAATCACCCTAAAACAGCATGTTCAATGATCATACAATGATCATGGCAATTAAAACAAGCAAGGGGGTCAAATAAGCTCAAAACAGCCCCAAAAAGTCATTCTGCTTCAATGTTAACCGGTTAACCAAATGCGTTAACCGGTTAACCAGTTCAAACCTGCACAAAATACGCATAAAACAGGTGCGTTAATCGGTTAACCATATGCATTAACCGGTTAACACTGTTAAAACAGCAGCAAATCCTGCAAAAACAGCAGCTCAAACCAGCTTATTCACATAATCTTGCACCAGACCAGCAATCAATTATACATGGAAAAATTAGATCAATTCACATTAATTCATATCATTAAGCTCATGAACATTAACATTCGGATCCGGTTACAAATCAACCAATCAATTCAAGCAACACAAGAAAACACACAAGCACATGGTGGTTCTAAAGCACAAGCATGCAAATAAGCTAAAACAGAGGTATGCTTTGGTAATTGTTGTTTGAGCTGGAAATGAGAGATTTCGCGGAAAACTTTGAAGATCCGGTGCTAAGCTTCACACTCTATGCAAAATAAATGCAAGCAAAAGGTCTTGATGCAGAATTTTGACTCCACAAGCACTTCTAATCTCCAAACTAGATTTGAACCAAGCAATAAACCAGCAAAATGATGCAAAAAAACTATGGATGGAGGTCTAGTTCCAAGATCTACACACTTTAATGCAAAGTTATGTGATCTTCAAAGAGGAACTTTGAGTGATTTGGAAAATGGAGAGGAAAAGTGAGAGAATGGTGAGAGATCTCAAAATTCAGAAAATGAGAAGTGACAATTGTGAGAGAGAGAGAGAGTCCTCCTCTTGGTTTGGAGGGAAATGGAATAAATATGGTTTAGGTTTGGGGCCCAAAATTTTGGTTTGGGATCCAAAAAAATATGGCTTGGCATTGGCTTAGAAAGTGATTAGAATTTAGCATTGGAATTAGGCTTGGACAAATGCTCTAGATCCTTCTCCATAATTCAAATTTAATTCAAAATGAATAAAAATCAGAAAATTGGAAAACAGAGCCAAAACACACATGCTGAACTTGCTGTTGAAATTCAAATTTCGCAGCCGTTAACTGGTTAACCATATGCGTTAACCGGTTAACGCAGGAAAAATTTGAATTTCCCTCCTTTTGGTGGGAAACCTCAAGAATAACCCGACGCCAACCGTTTCAAGCTGATTTTGATCCTTATCTTTTTTAGGGTCTTGAAGATGATACAGAGCTTGTGCAAAATGATCCTGTGAGATTCTTGCCAGGTCACCATGCTCTTGATTTTGACTTGCAGTGCTTCAAAGTTCCCGGATGGTTGATCATATGCCTTATGCTAGAACATGTGAGTGTTATGCTCCATTTTTCTATGTAAAATGCTAAGAATATGACATGCTCATGATGAATATGATATGATGATGATGCTAAACAGAAGAGGGCAAATTTGGGGTGTTACAGTTTCCCTATTCAAACAACTGTTAATCTGAAAAGGACGGTAGCATGGGCTATCGACCGTTCAAGATGAATTGTGGTTGAATACTAAGAAAACCTGAAATTTGCACTCTGCTGGAGAATGCAAGCAGTGGGAAATAAACCCAACCAAATGATGCTTTGGTGACTGAAGTGGAAAAACATACGAGCTCCTTCCAATTTGAATTGTTACACCAGATAAGGCAAACCTAGACAGACAAGTCTCCTTCGAACAAACCTGTTACGCCAGGTGCTGGACATACGAGCCTTCTCCAAACAAACCTGTTACGCCAGGAACTGGACATACGAGCCCTCATCAAGCAAACCTGTTACGCCAGGAACTGGACATACGAGCCCTCATCAAGAAAACCTGTTACGCCGGGAACTGGACATACGAGCCCTCTTCATACATTTTACAAAAATATATGACTTGAGATAGTCGAATCTCCTTCGGATAAACCTGTTACGCCAGGACCGGTGATGCACTTAAGTCTGTGGGATAGACATGCATAATCAGGATAGACGAACCCTCTTCATATATTCTCTGTAGATATATGGTCTAAGACAAACGGGCCTTTTTCAGATAATCTGTTACGCCAGGTGCGACATTAGGATTGGACGAACCCTCTTCACAAATCTTGCGTAGATAAATGGTGTCTGAGACAGACGAACCTCCTTCGGATAACCTGTTACGTCAGGACCGATAACCATTTTGACGTTTAATCCCACCATCAGGACTTCAAACCTCTTCAACACAGACGAGTATTGGATGATCATCAAGAGAACACAGACGAGTGCCATAAGTCAATGATATAAATGAATATCAGACGATGATCTAAGAAACACAGACGAGTGTTTTAGGCGATGAAAGGAAATAACAATAAAGTACAAAAATAAATATATGGGGTTTTAAGTCTCCCATGGACGCTTCCTCTTGGTATGAAGGTATTTGTTGAGGTTCCGCTCTTCGTGAAGTTGCCTTGTCAGCTCCAGAATTCTTTCTTGACCAGCTCTGAAATGAGTCTCAAAAGTATCCCTTTGCTCCTTCAACTGAATCCAGGACTTCTGCAATTCTTCCAAATCAGTGGGCATGTCTGGATGAAGGATGGTATAAGGAACATCTCCTTCAGCAACAGGCTCCATAATGATTGGTAGAACAACATGATATGGCATCATAAGAGTCTGAGCACGAGATCGCACCCATCTGAGATAAGGCTCCATAGGAATAGAATACTTTGGCTCCAAAGTGTTGCTATCAATCCTGTTCACCTTGTTCCAAGCTCGTATAAACCTTTGACGGTAATCCTGAATATCGTTGTCGTATTCGAACATAATACCCTAAATAAGCATGTCATGAGGACCATTACTCCGAGCATAACCAAACTGACGTAGAGCTAAAGAAGGGTTGTAGGTAATGCCCCCTCTTATGCCTAGAAGTAGCACCTTAGGGAACTCCCCACAACGGTCAATGATAGTAACATTCTCCATAGATCAAGAGCACCAATGAATGTCTGAATGAGAAAGTGACATAATTCTCTTAGACCACCTTAACCCTTGTTCATTCTTCATCACTGATCGAGGAAGGTGATAAATAAACCACCTAGACAATAAAGGTATGCAACACATCAGAGTTCCTCTCGCCTTCGTAGTACGAGTGTGAATAGAATGTAAGATATCTCCAAGTAATGTAGGCATTGGATTGCGAGTCAGAAATATGTTGATGGCGTGTATGTCTATGAACTGGTCTGGATTAGGGAACAACACTAAGCCATAGATTAATAAGGCTAAGATCTCCTCAAAAGCACCATAGCTCATAGCATCCAAGAACACCTGAGCTTTCCCCATCAATACCTTAGCAAGAATACCCTTAACTCCGCTTCTTGTTTCTAGGACAATGTCTAATTTCTTCAGATGTAGGGATGCAGCAATGACTTCAGGTTTAGGCTCTCTATCCAAGCCTATGAAGTGTCTCTGATCAAGGATAGGTATATTGAGTAGTTTGGAGAAATCCTCCATTGTAGGAACCAGCTGATAGTCGGGGAACGTGAAACAATGATGTTTAGGATCAAAGAACTGGAATAAGACACTCATCATGTCTTCATTGAACCCTGAAGTAACTAGATCCAATAGGTAACCATGCTTCTTGATGAATTGAGAGTTTTCAGAAACCTGAGAGACCAATTCCTTAAGCTTAGAAGGTATCCCTACAAAGTTGATCCGGATAGTATTCCTACGAGCAGAATCCATGACCTGCAACAAAGAACAAAGATAAATCTTTTGGTCCTTGAAATGGTTAGTGAAAATGATATGCTTATGATGTCATGATGTCATGATGTTATGCTCAATTACAAACATGTGGCACACACAAACAAGTCACACAATAACCCTAGGTTTGAAGGCTTGCATGAGGTTTAAAGGTAAGTACCCTCCCCTGAAGTTTAGATGGTTCATCCTGTCCTACAAAAGTAACCGGGTTCTAAGGGATCTCAATATCACTGATCCTTCCCAAGGGTGGTTGTTCAGTAGGCAACTTACTTGCCAACCAAAACCCTCCAAGTTTAGGATCTCAATGAGCGTAGCATCGAGTATCAACCAACTTTAGTCTTCACCAAAGCCGGCTATCTCACTACTTTCTAAAGGCCAAGATGGGATAACTAGGGTTCTAAAGGTCAGTTAGTGTATTGACAACATATGGCAGCCCCATATTATCCTTAACTTACTTAAGGAACATAAGCACCAACCAAGAAGTCACACTAACTATGGCCACCAGATCAACCATATCGATATATGCCGTACAATTTCCTTGGTCTATTGCCATTTACCTAGGGTACACTAGATCCGAGTTAGGATCTTTCACACAAAAAGCCCAACAAGTAATATAAAGCAAACAATTTAAGTGATCTAATTCCTAAGGGTACCCCTCTTTTACTTAGTATTTTCCCCAGCAGAGTCGCCAGTTCTGTAACACGGTGGGAGAACTGACTTTCAATCATGTTGCAGATAGCAAGAGTCGCCACCGACTTTTATTTTATCTAAGTGGAAAGGACATAAAAGAACAAGAAAGACCTATTTTTAAAAGACTTGGGTTCGGGGGGTAGGTTATATAAAGGGAAGGTATTAGCACCCTTTATATCCATGGTTATCCATGGGCTCTTAGTTACTTAGCTCATTTAAACTGTTTTTGAAGAGTGTAGTGTGTGATTAGAAATTTTTCTGAGTACTTTGTAATGATCCTCGTATGGATGTATACAAAGCCTTGTTTTGAAAAATGTTTAAGAAAGTGAGGTGTAAAAAGTATTTTGAAATGTGAGCAAGCAACTAAGAGGTACCTACCCTAGACTAAGTCATTTGTGTTCTTATATGTTCTTTCAAGGGTAAGACTGTCCCTGTTATTAAGGAATAGGTAATCATTCCCTTGGATTTTATTTAGGGACAAGCGTAGAGTCATCGTACGGTCAACGAAGGCAACTGGAGGGTGTCTTTAGCAACCTGGGAGGGACTATCATCTTTTACCGAAGGGACAAGATCATTACATAGGCAACATCGTAGGGACTTGATTTAAATCTGGGAGGGACTAGATGATTTATTTATGGAGGGACTTTGCTTAAGACACCCCATTTTCGAGGGACTTGACCGTTTAAATATGGCAACCAAGAGGAATACCCTAGGAAGTGTAGATGGCGATCAAAGATCGACTTACGTGTGTGAGTTTTTATTTTTAAATATTTTATCTTTTTTAAAGTTAATTAGCTAAATTAATTTTAATTACAAGTATGTTTCCGCACCCTATTTACTAACCACACAGTTAAATATTTAAAAAGGAAAATAAAGACGGAAAAATAAATCTATAAGCTATTACAAGGCTTTGGCAGATACATAATAATCGGATAAAAAATAATAATAATAGACATAAAAAAATAAAAAAATAAACAATAATAATAACAGTAATAATAAAATATAATGAAGCAATGATAATAATAAGGATTAGAATTTAAAAAAAAAATTAGGTTATTATAATTTTTAGCAGTTAATTAATATAGTATAAGTTTAAAATAATTTTATTAAAAAGAATAATATGTTAAAAATTTATTAATGTTCAAATTATAAAATAAAAAAAAAGAGTTATAAAAAAAAAGTATTTACTTAGGGTTAGAGAAAAATAGAGTTTATTAGAGTTAGTCAAAAAATTAGGGTTTAATTATAGTATTTAAAAAAAATCAAGTTATGGTAAAAAATAAGAATAATTACATAAAAGTTATAATTAGAAAAGTTAAAATTAAATTATTATTATTATTTTTTTTAAAAGAAGAAGATTAATAATTGTTATTCTAATTAAATTAAATTAATTATAATTTATAACATAAATAAACTAATCAGTCTAATTATAATAATTAATTATAAAAAAAAAACAAGGAAAACCAGCGCATAAAATAAATATGGGGAGGCCTGGTTTTGATCCCAAGACCTCCCCTTACCAGACCAAGAAGCTACCACCAGGTTGCACGCAGTTTGATGTCCTAGGAAGGAGTAACAAACGTTATTTGAGGAACCTGCAACATAAAACAAAATATAAAAAAATGGGAGGGACCTGCAACAAACGTTATATGATGACTCCGCTATGGACACTCGACAGTAGGCTCGGAGAGACGAAAATCACAACATTCAACAGTTTCCTTGAATGAAGTGAAGAAATTCCCGGAAAGTACATGAAACAATAATGACTTCACTATGGACATCCGACAGTAGCCTCGGATAAAAGCGTGTAATATTTGAGAAGAAGTCATCTGGTAAGAAAAGATTCTATAGAAACATTAGAACAAAGGTATATCTGGACAAACATAAAAAAGACACAAAAAAGTTCCGGGAAAACATCAGAAGAAAGGTTACCATATATCTTAAACAACATCATATAAAGGTTCAACATATCTAGAACAACATCAGATATATGTGAAAGTTCCGGGAAAACATCAGAACAAACAAGGATATCCAGAATAACATCGGGTAAGAAGAGACAAACAAGTACTTTTGTAGGTGCCAAGTAAGTTGGACTTTGATAACAAGGTAAGAATTTGAACACAACAAGACCTCAAGAAATGCATATGAGTACTAAAACACTCATGATACAGACATAAACGAAAATGGGGACTAAAACACCAAAGAAGATAATATGAAAGAAAAAGCTTGACAACCAGTTTAGACTCTTAGGGGAGTGGAAAGATGGAAGACTGATTCCTCAATACATAGATCACTTCCATTCTGCTAGGAGATTAGAGATGTTGTTGTTGAAAAAATCTCTATCACACCAGTAAACTATATCAAATTGAAAATCTTTTGAGAAAAGTCATGCAAAGCTGCTTGGAGATTCTTGAAGAAGATTTCCCCAAATTCAATGACTGAAGTGGGTAAACTAATACTGGATTCAGTTTTTGACTACTGTCGAAGAAAATGATCAAATCTTTGAAATGAATGCCAAGAGAATAAACTGATCATTGCTTCAGTTCTTTAAATGAATGTTAAGAAGATAAACCCAGTATGAATCTTGAAAAGATCTCCTGATTAACCAAATCTGAGAATAACTTGTACTGAGCACCAACTCTTGAATCATAGGACCTGGGAAGAACTTGCCCCTGATAAGATCACTGACCAAGTTTCTCAACTATTTGAAAATTCCTTGATGAGGAAAGTTTGTTTGCAAATAAAAAGTGTTTGGCCAAACCTGGTAATTTTAATGCAAAGTTCATGCAAAATTTTGAAATAAAAAATGATTTTTGGAATGAAATTCATTGAGGTAAAGTAAATGAAAACATTGTCAAAACACGGAGGTTGAGACGAAAATGCAAGATAAAGCAAAAGTAAGAAACAAATGATTGGAAACAAATTTGGGAGTCAGTTTACGCAACCTTGCTGTAGTATGCTTTTCAAAAGAAACCTGGATCCAATTGGGACTTTTGAAGATTGTAACGTGGTCTGGTTCACGGTTTATGAAACAAAGGATATATGCTCAAAGTTTATTTGTACCCAACCCATTCTTCGTGATGAACTCCAGCCCTACATTCAATTAATTCAAACCATGCATTCAAGTTCCAAGACATTTTGGGATTGCACAGATGAAGATAGTTCATAAACTAAGAGATTTTGAGATAGCAGTCACCTTTTCCTTTTGTTATTTCTGGTGAGGACTTTGGTCAACTCATCTTATTTTGCTGAGGATTTTGATGACCTCTTGATTAATCTTTCTCTTGTTATCCCTACCTTTTGTCTGAAATGTGTTATTTGAACTTACAGTCAGTGGGATGCCCTTGTTTTTGCCTTAGTTTCCTTCATAGGTTTTGACTTAGCGGGCTTAATTTTTTTTATCAAAATTTTTTCAATATTATTTGTTTAAAGATTATGACTGCCTGACTTAATGATTTCGGTGAACCATCATTAGCTTTTGATTGAAAGACATCTTCGACACTTCTTTGATGTATCCGAAGGAAAACTTGATATTGCAACCTTTATTGAAAGGTATCTTGAATGATTCTCTTGTATTTGAATGCACATTCGAATTAATTGAGAATTACCCATCCCCAGGTTAAAATTGCGGGTTTTTTCGAATAGTAAGAAACTCCAACTTCAAGGCTCAGAGGGGTTGACAAGGGATTAACTTCCTTATTTCTCCAGTGTTTTGGAGTTGAAACAATGCTTGTATATCATCAACCAAGTCTTAATTAAAAGCATACCAACAACAATTATAGGTTTCTCGTTTTCATCATTCTCCCTCTAATCATTGTAAGAACTTAAGAAAGAAAAATGAACTTGGGATATAAAGCATAAAGATGCAAACATTGATTGAATCAAAACAAAGCAATGCTCATTTCATTAAAATCAACATGAAAGTACAAACAAAGTTTAAAAGCAAACTGTCGCTCCCCGGATTTTACATCCCAGTGCAAACGCGAACCGTCGGCGATGTTGGAGGTTGAGGTTGAATAGAGTCGCCAGCTAGGCATTTTTATCCCGAAGGAAAGGTAATGCTGCATAAACCTGGAAAGATATGGATAAGACGGTTGCGAACCAAAGAGACTGAGAAAGGGGGTAGGTTACGACCTGGGAAGGTATTAGTACCCAGATCCTCCGTCGTACTCGACGGGATCCATGCGTACCTGATTGTGTTTTAAAAGGGGATAGTGTATGTCCTAAAAGTGTATAAAAACCTAAGGAGGAATGGATATACAGAGTGTCAGTGCAAGAAGAAAGTGAGTGCTCAAAACTGAGGCTAAGAAGGCTAGAAAGAGGAGAGAGTGGGGGGGAGACAAAGAGACTTTTGTTCGATAACTGTTAAGTTATGCCTACGTATCCTCTCATGCAATGAGGAAGTCAAAACACCGTAGTTCGACTCAAAGAGACTTAGTGTTTTTGTTGTGGACTGCTTGCTTGTCTATGCTCAAGTGTATGACTCGTCTGGCTCGAGTGCTGATTGTCTTGCATTAGACGGAAGAAGCGAGTTCTCGTTTTCAGAGTGAATGTGATGAGAAAAGAATCCCGGAGGAGACGTTTATTATTTGTTTTTATGTTTTTAGTTTTTTTATTGTTTTTGATGTTTTGCATAGGATAATGAGCTTAAGCCTTAATCGAGGGTTTGCAAACTCATTATATCATCCCTGATTAGGGATAATGAGTCTACTTAAGTATGAGATGAAAATCTCAACTTAATTACCCTAATGATGTAGGATTAAGATCATTAACCTACTTGTGATTATTAGGTATTTTTGGATTTTTTTGTGTGTTAAGTAATGAGTTTAATCTCTAATCAGGGATTAGTGAACTCATTACACCATCCTAAGAGAAAGATAATAGATGAGAACACTCAAGATGAGGAAGACTCCTCAACTTAATCCATGGTTAGGGATTAAAATCATTATATAACAAGCCTTTATTAAAGTGGATTTTAATTAAAGGTGGGATTAAGAAATGGATTTTATGTTTGTAAGACTAAACCTGAGGGGGACTTGTCCATTGAACACTAGGGTTAGTCCCTCTGAACCAATAGGCAGAGATGTAACCCTAATATAAGGCCCAAGTTACAAGCTTAATTATTAATGATTATTAGGTGTTTTGATTAGGAGGTGTAAACAACTTAAAGTTTTAACACTAAGTATTAAAGTTATACACTCCATCCTAAGATAAGGATACATGCATAACCCTAATTCAGAGTCTTAAAACTTTAACTGTTTAGCCTTGATTATGAGATAAGAAGCAGAGACTCAAGGAGACTCAAAGGTAAGAACTAGGGGAGACTATGTACAACCCTAAAGTTATCATGCTTGGATATTCATATGGTTTGTGAGGCTTGAAAAAAAGATCTTCAGATGGCCACCAAGGAAGAAGAAGCAGATGAAAAGAGAAGAGGAAGGAGAATAAGTTACTTACTTCCTGAAGAAGTTAAGCAAACTAAGAGAAAGAAAAGGAACAAGAGAGAGCGTAAGTGAGTCAAACTCACTTCAAAGACAAATAAATATGCAAATGAAGAGATAAGAAGAGGTTGGATGTGGAGGCAAATCCACATCCTAAACAACTTACCTGAAGCCCTTGAAATGATTAGTATGAATGCATAAGATGTGAAACAAAAGGAAACAAGGAAAATGAAGATGTAATGATCAAGACCATAAGTGAAAACACAATGCAAATGTGTTATGAAATGATGCAAAGACATGTACAATGTTTATGCATGATCCTACAAGAGATGAGATGCAAAGGAAATCACGTTAGAAGCTTGAAATCACATGAATACACATAAGAAGTAATGAATACAAAACATACCAAAGGGATGCAACAATGATCAACCAATGTTCACACATGTACTAAGGTATCTAAGATGACATACAAATGCATGAGATGTCATGAAAAGCTCACATGATGAAGGTATGCAAAGATGAATGCAAATGAACATGGCAAATTAGGGTTTTAAGAAAGTATGAGATGCATATGTCCACAACAGAAGGATAACACATGATAAAAAATTGAAAATTCAACAAAATGAACCCTAAACACATATAAGATCACTCCCCAAAGATGGAAGTCAGAAGCTATACCAAAGTCAAGTTATGGTTTTTCTAAGTTAGGCTAGGGTTTGGGGTACTTCTTCATGAAAAATGTCAAACAAATGGAAAATGCAATGCAAAAATATGAGTTAAATACCTTAGATACTACATGCAAAGTATGAAAGAATGCAAAAAGAACCATGCACAAACTCATCTTGGTTGATCAGAAATGAATTTTTTAAGTTAGGGTTAGAAAAATAAGAAATTTGGAAACCCTAATTCATGGTTAATTGTCAAAACATGATCAAACCCTAAATGAAATTTGTAAGATGAGTTTGTAAATTGTTCTAAATATGTAAAATGCTTCATGATTCTTTTGGTGATTTTTAAATACCTAAAAATATTTTTAATTAATTAAAATTAATTAATTAATTAAATAATACAATTAAATGATTTAAAAATAGATTTTTAATGCAAAAATTAAAAATAAAAATGTTTTTTGGGTTTTTAAAATTAATTGAAGTGAAAATGCAAAAGATCATAATTCTATAAAATGTTTTGCTATTTTAAATAAATAAAATAAAATAAAATGAGAAAAAGAAAATAAAAAGTGAAAAGTATGCAAAAAGGATGGTCCAGATGGCGCAGAGGCTAGATCAAAGGCTGAGAGTGAGAGTCAACAAGACCAGGGGTAATCAGATCCTAAGGCTATGGTTCAAACTGGCAAAGCGCGCGTGATCCAAGGGCCTAGATTCAAACTGAGTTAATTAATCAGGTTTAATTTTAATTAATTAGGATTAGTGTAAACACCCCAAATTTGCCCTCACCCATTCACACCATGGCTTGTGATCATCTCATATGCATAAACACAATCATACCATCTCATATCTCATGTTTGATTCACTGCATAGTTTCTAAGGCATCTGCACCTAGGGTTTGTGATTTGAGCAATCCCAAAGCTTCTTGAGCCACTCCAAAGGCCACCAATCAACTCAAAGGGGACCATGTGTGTTCTTACATCATATTCCATCTTCACAAAGTCAAAATTGCAGAGGAATCACAAGAGCTAGGGTTTTGAATGGATGCAGAGCCAGGTTGAACTGCACAGTTGACTGAAAATTAGGGTTTTGGTTTCAGAGGCCATAACCCCAATTTTTTTTGGTCATTCTTGTTTCCATTGGTCTCTATATGGTATAGGGAGTATGCATATCAATTTTCATGAAGAAATTCCATGGGGAAGTCATCTGATCAAAGGTTGACTTTTCAGACAAGTCAGTGCAAAATCAGGGCATCTGAGGCCCCCAATGACCCAACCAATGGGTGATCTTCATCATTTTGAGTGTATATGATCTTTATTTGATCATGGAAGAAGTTTGAAGTTCATAAAAATCAAGAATTTAGGGTTTTTACAAAAGTTGACTTTTTGGGCATAGTTGACTTTTCAAGAATTCATCATTTTAGGTCATTTTTCAAGCCTTGATTCATGATTCAAAAGGCCTCAAATGAAAAAACTTTGGTCATGAAAGTTGTAGATCTCATCTTTCCCTTTTCAAAAAGTACAAGAACATGATCAAACTCTTCATGGATCAAAAGTTATGGCATTGCAAAGTTAGCAAAAATCATTGATTTTCAAGTTATGCACAAAAGGGAAATTTTGCAAGGTCTTGAACCAAAGTCAAATGTAGCCTCTAATTCATGACAAACCATTATGTAAACATCCTCTAAGTCACAAAAATCAGATTTGGATCAAGTTTGCTCATGGTTTGGTTCATGTAACTTGACTTTTCTCATGAAAATCCATAAAGCTAACCAAGTTGCAAAACACTCATGAGCTTTTCACCAACTTGCTGCATTGAGCCTTGGGTCAAGCCAGCCTCTCACACTCACCATGCTGCACCAGAACCCATCTTGTACTTGCCTAGACTTTGAGCCATGCCCTATCTTACAAAAGTGGACTTTTTTGCAAAAGTAGTCACACCTATCACTGCAGGCCAGGTCACATCCCCCAGCCACTTGCAATTGTTTATTGAATCAATTTGCTGGCCATAACACATAGGAACCAAGGCTGAGACAACAACATTCACCACTTACACAAAAACCTCCCACATTGCAACTTCATTCGAATCTGCTCACACAGCCATCAAACACTAAAACTTTCTTCATCACTCAACTAAACACACTTCATAGATCACAAAGCACCCAAAGCCCAAGCTTGAAACAGCCAGAAACTCCTACTGCCATCTCTCACCTCAGTTTGCAGTTTCACTTGGAACTATCACCATAGCCCACAAACATCAAAACAAACCTTGCAAACCTTCTCAACACATTGCATAGACCTCAAACAACCCATCACCATGACCTGAAAGTGCCAGAATCACTGCTGCCATTTTTGACTGAACTGAAGCAGAAGCTTTCGAAGCTCACTCTCTAGCCAACCCAAACTCATTTTGAGCATTCAAGCACCTTTGGGGGACCAAGAGGAGCAGCTTGCACTGAAGGAAGAGGCCTGAAAGTTCCTAAATTGAAAGCTGCAAATCTCAGGTAGCTCGAAATTAATTTTTCCAGAAATGATTTTTCTTGTTACAAACTTGTTCTTTATGCTCTCCTGATCATCCTGATGCTTTTAGTTTTTGAAATGGTTGTGTTTTGAGAATTTAATTTGTGTTTGAAGCTTACGAACCCTAGAACTTTCCCTCTTCGATTCAGCTTATTTAGGTAAAATAAATTTGTTCTAGGTTAGGGGTTTGATTCGTGAGAGTGAGAAGAACATTCCCTTGGCTTTAGTTTTCATTTTTATTACGTTTTGAGGAAGTTGAGTGATTCTCAGGTGAGAGCTGGCCGGAGAAGACGACCGGAAGTCTTCTCCGGCCGCCTGAATGTAATTAGGGCTTAATCCAGTAATTAAATGCCATTTGAATCTGGAGCGTTTGATCAGTTGACTCCCTTGACTTCGCGCGTGTGTGGACGGCCCAGATGTGCTCATTTAGCCCTAATCTCTCTCTTTAGGTTAATTAATCTTTAATTAATTTAATTTAGCCAGAAGCAATCTGGGCCTTTCATCCTGGCGCGCAGTCAACGCTTTTGAAACCAGGGCCAATCCCAGCCATCCAATCTGATTACTTCCATTTAATTTAATTTTATTTTCATTTCTTTTCATTTAAATTGCACAATTTATTTAAAATAGTTAAAAAATCATAAAAATTATGAAACTTTTTTCTTTAAGGTTTTATTAATTTTTAGGACACAAAAATATTTTTATTTTATTTTTTATCATTAAAAAAGTATTTTTAAATATTTAAAAGTTTATTTTTAATTGATTAATGAGAATTAATTAATTAAAAATACTTTTAGGTATTTAAAAATTACAAAAAAATTCATGAAATGTTCTAAGACATTTAGAAACATTGTCCAACCTTCAAACCAAATTTCTTTTTTGATCTTGATGCATTTTAAGAATTTTTCATGGAATTAAATCATATTTTGTGCATTATTTTGATCACAAGTTTAAAAATTCATTTCTGCCTTTTGGTGAAGGTTGAGACATTGATTCTTTTTGCATTGTTTTCCATTTGACATGTACTTTCAAGGATAAAAAGGCCATGATTTGATCTTGCATTTTCTAATTGATTGGCATTTGTTTTGTTAAGAACCCTAAAAAACCCTAATAACTTAGAAAATTCATAACTCAAGATTGGTTGAGAGTTGAGAGTTCCCCTTTGGGCAGTGGTTTATTATGGGTCTAGGGTTTCTTTGGGTACCATTTTCCATTTTTACTTTAGGGTTTTGTTTCTGTTTTTGGTTTGTGTTTGATGTTTGATCCATGAACCCTAATTTGGGCTTTCATTTGCATCCCTCTTGCATTTCCTTGCATAACATGACTTGTCTTTGTATTTTGTGCATTCTTGTGATTCATTTGACATCTTAAGACATGTATAAAGCATCATTGATCATTGCATTACATATTTGCCATGTCATTTGTCTTGTATGATTCATAACATTTCATGCTTGTTCATGCTCCTTAGTTTGCATCATTTGCATTCATAACCTTGTATGAACATCCCCATTGCCTTGCCTCATGTTTGCAGCCTCTCATAACATCATAATCATCATCAACATGCCTCTGGTTTTGCTTAGCATCATATCCTTTCATCTCATCTTGCATTGCATTGCATTTTCTTTCTAACATTGCAGGTGGTGAGTAAACTTGAGAAGTGGATTTGCCTTCACTTCTCATACCTTTTCTTTTCATCTCTCTTACATCCATTGCTGCATTTCTATTTGTGTTTGAGATTGAGCTTGCTCATTCTTCTTCCTCCCACTTTCTTTCTTCAAGTGACTTGACTTCTTGAGTGAAGCAAGTCACTTTGCTTCTCTTGATCCTGTTCATCTGCTTCCTGGTGGTTCTTTTGAAGATTGTTCTTGGAAACCTCACAAACCTTAGGACCAACCAAGCATGACAATGATTAGGGTTTTGATTAGTCTCCCCTCTTAGTTTTACCTTTGTGTCTCTTTGAGTCCTCTCTTCCCACCTCATAACCAGGGACTAAACCCTAAAGGCTCTAAGACTTTGTGATTAGGGTTATGCCTGCATCCTTCTCTTAGGATGGAGTGTATAACTTTAATCCTAAGTCTTGAACCCTTTGTGTGTTTAAATCTCCTTAATCAATTCACTTAATAAGTATCAAGACATCACACTTGTAACTTGGGCCTTGCATTAGGGTTCTAATTCTTCCTTAAGTGGTTAAGAAGGACTAACCCTAGTGTTAATGGACAAGTCCCCCTCAAGTTGCCTTACAAATCGTAAAAAAAACACTTCATCATCATACCATTAATCTAAAATCCACTTAATAAAGGCTTGTTTTGTCATGGGTTTAATCCCTAATCATGGATTAAGTGGAGGAGTTTTCCTCAACTTAAACATTCTCATCTATTATCCTTCTTTTAGGATGGTGTAATGAGTCTGTTTAATCCTTGATTATGGCTTAACCTCATTACTCAACACCAAACAAAAATCACAAAAAACATCTAAATAATCACAAGTAGGTTAATGATCTTAATCCTACACCAAAGGTGATTAAGTGTGAGAATCTGACTTCACGCTTAAGGTATTCTCATTACCCCTAATCAGAGGGAAGATGTGATGAGTTTATTAAATCCATTGGTTTAGGCTTAAGCTCATTAACTTATGACAAAATCCAAAAACAATAAAAGACTGAAAACACAAAAACAAACAATAAATCGTCTCCTCCGGGATTCTTTCCTCATCACCTTCACTCACAAACGAGAACTTGCTTCTTCCGTCTAATGCAAGACAGTTAGCACCTGAGCCAGACAGGTCATACACTTGAGCATAGGCAAGCAAGCGGTTCACAAGTCAATTCATCTTTCAGTCTCTTTGGGTCGAACTACGGTGTTCTGACTTCCTCATTGCACGAGAGGATACGTAGGCATAACTTAACAGTTATCGAACAAAAGTCTCTGTATATTCCCCCTCTTTCCAGCTTTATTCTCTAAGCCTCATGATCTTGAGCACTTTACTCTTTTCCTTACACTGACACATCATTTATACACTTCACACTTCTTTTACACTGACACCTGTACATCCTTTTCCAGCTCTTTTATACACAGATTGCACTGACACTACCCCTTTAAAACACAAATCTTTTAAGCGTGGATCCCGTCGAGTACGATGGACAATCTGGGTGCTAATACCTTCCCAGGTTGTAACCAACCCCCTTTCTCAGTCTCTCTGGTTCGCAAACCGTCTTATCCATCTCTTTCTAGGCTTATGCAGCATTGCCTTTCCTCCGGGATAAAAATGCCTAGCTGGCGACTCTATTCATCTCCAGTGAGTTCACGGCTGTGTGTTCTCATTGTCCCCTTCGCCGACCGTTCGCGTCTGTACCTTCATATGACCCGGTGTCACTTGTCGGGAGCGACAGCTTGGCGACTCTGCTGGGGATACTTATATTGCAACCAGGGCTTCTGGTTCTTTTTGTGGGTTCCTCCTAGCGCTTGTTTGATTTGTGTTTACTGGGGTGTCATGTGCTTGTTTGTGCTTGTACTTATTTTTTTTTATTGCTTTATGTACAGTTGATTTATTGCTTTCTTTATAGCTTTATATTTTTCATACTGTCATACTGTGCTGCTGGCTGGATCTGGTTTTTCTTTGGTGGGTGGGTATTTCATTGAGAGTTAAGGTCCTATACCTGGGACCTGAGTGACACCTAGGCTAGAGTGAATCATATTCTTTCCCATTCCATTTCGGTCTGGTGCGGGAATATGAAACACGGTTCAGATATGGGTTTCTTCTTGAGAACTCTGTGTTGCAGATTTCCTGCAATGCTAGGGCTATCTGGGAAGCCTGCTAAGTCTGGATGACCTTTTAGTATTGACCTTCAGAAACTGAGGTGAATTAGAGGAGGAATTGTTATGGTTATTGTAAACACTGTACCTCCGGGTTAGAAGTGTTTACACTTCTCATAACTGATCCAAGTCTGAGGATCCTTGTTCTAGATCACTACCTGTGAGGGGGTTGGGCTGTTTACAGGTTTGCAGGTACCTTGACCTCAGAATACCCTGTTACTTTGACTTTGTTAAGAATGCTCCATGTTGGATAGTTCTTGTGATTCTAAAACCTTGGACTTGTGGCTCTTTATTTGAGTCCCCCACCCTGATTACTGGATTTATAGACCTCCCTCTGGAATTCTTGAACACACATGGATCTATACCAAGGCAGTTAATCAGATCCAGCTCAGTCACAAACCCTTGCATTTCATTTTGCATACATACTCATTGCATCATATTAACATGTGCTTATTTGTGTTTCAGGGTATCCATTTCTCATCTGGTTTTGGTTTTGACCCCATCTGCAGTTTTGACCTATCTCCACCAGCACTTGCATCAGTTTGTCAGCCATATACTTCAGTTACTAGCACCAGCCAATCAGTGGTTCACTCTTTCAGCATCTTCATCAGCACTCTACTCAGTCTTCAGCATCATGGCTCCAAAGAAAAGCAACATCACCTATCATTTCTTCCAACCAGACTTATCAGACATCAGGAGGATCCAAACCCTGATCACTCCAGATCACATTCCTTTGTTCAGGGAGAGTTATGGAGATATACTGGACATGGTTATGGATCTGGACCCTTCTCAGAGGAGCCTCATCCACACCTGCATTCAGTTTTATGATCCTCCATTGAGATGTTTCACCTTTCAAGACTTTCAGTTGGGTCCTCTTTTGGAAGAATACTCATATTTGGTTGGTTTGCCTATCAAGAGAGAAATCCCTTTCAACCCTGAAATGGTCTTTCCCAGCAATGGAGAGATAGCAAAAGCTTTGCACCTGGAACCTCTGTTGATTGAACAACACTTGACCTCTAAAGCTGGGATCCCTGGATTTCATCTGGACTTCCTGATTTCTCAGGCTAGTTTGAAGGCCTCCTTGGGGGAGTGGAAAGCTGTTTGTGCTCTATTGGCCTTAAGTGTACATGGAATTGTGTTGTTTGCAGATGAGCCTCGATTCATCAGCAAGAATGCAATCCACTTGTTCATCCTGAAGAACCCAGTGCCAACTTTACTGGGTGATCTCTATTACTCAGTACATCAGAGAAATGAGAAGCAAAGGGGAAGATTAGTGAGGATTTGTGCTCCATTATTCCATGCTTGGCTCCTCAGGCATCTGCCCAGGACAGATGCATTTCTAAACCCTCATCAGCAAAGCAACTGGGCTAAGAGGCTCACTACTCTCACTTCAGCAGACATCAGATGGTGTACTCAAAGCACCAAGGGCAGAGATATGATCACCAGCTGTGGGCACTTTCCCAATGTGCCTCTGATAGGAGTTAAGGGAAGTATCAACTACAACCCTCTGCTATCCAGAAGGCAATTAGGCTATGCACTGGTCCATACTCCTAGGGAACAGGACTTGGTGGAGACCCTCTACTGTGAGAACAAGATTAGTTTGGCTGTTGTTAGGCAGGCTGCCTGGGCCTGGGATCATGTTCAAACCAAGGGAATCACCATTCTGGGGAAGTGCAATAATGTGGCATCAGCCCAATATTATGAGTGGTCCCATGCTAGGGCTCGATTCTCTGGAATGCCCTTTACCATAGAAGACATGCCTGAGTCATCTTCAGCACCACCCCCTGCCACTATCAGTTTGGAGGAGTTTGAGAGCTTGAAGGAAAGAAATGAGAAGTTAACCCAAGCCTTGCAGAAGACCCTCCGGGAGAGGAGTGAAGGTGTGAGGGAGATTGAAAGATTGGAGAAATTGAGGGTGGAACACTTGACTAAGATTGAGAAGTCTGGAGATTATATCAACAAATCTAAAGCTGGTGAACAGATTCTGAAGAATGCGTGTAAGGAAGCCCAGTTCCAAAGAGCAAGAACAGACTTGTACTTGAAAGAGAGTCAGGCCAGGTGGGTCCGGATCACTGAGGCCCGTACCCTAGAAGACAAAAGAGTTCAGGACAAGATGGAGCAGATGGAAAAGGCCCTGGCAGCAGCCCAGGAAGAAATATCGGAGCTGAAAATCAAAGCGGGATTGAAGAGGTCTAAAGACCAAAGTCAGAGCAGGAAATTGACTGCAGCTGTTGCAACAAGAAACCTTCTCATCAGAAGTCTCACGGAGCGTCCGGCTGATCCAGTGACCGAAGCACTTCTCAAGGAAGTTCGTGAGGATGAATTTGGCCTTGGAGTTTGATCATTTGCTTGTTGTTGTTCCTTTTCCTTGTACTTTTACTTTTTGTGATGTATTTTGGCCCCTTTGAGGGTTTGTGTTGTAAAAAGAACAAATTGTATTATTTCACCTTTGTAATATATTTGTGTTGCTTTCTATCTGGGTTCACATCAAAAGCAACTTCAACAGCATCATCATCAAGGGTCTGGAAGGGTCAAAACTGAAGACCAAACCGGATACCTTGAGAGCAAATAAGCACAACTGCATTGCATACTAACCTTTCTGTTTGTTTTGTAGGTTTTGTTCTTATTGTTACTAACCTCTGTTGTAAATCTCAGGAATTATTGCTCGCCGCCGGGTATTTCCTCTCAACAGGCCTCACAGGTACCCAACTAGAAACAACCTTCCGGGAATTCAGATGGATCAAGTTCAACAAGATCTTGCTGATGTCAGAAATCAGCTAGCCAATGAAAGATTGGAGATGAGAACACAGATGACGCAGTTCATGGAGGTTATGAACAACATGGCTCAGAGCCAGGAGAGACTGAGGGCTATGGTTGAGAGGCAAAATCCAGAGGAGCCTCATGTAGGGACTGCAGGCACCAGTAATAATGAAAGGGTGCAACCACATGTGAATCCCCCTGTGTTTGGTCCGCATCTACATCCTGAGATTAATATCCCTGCAAACATCCAAGGGACAGCCACAGCAGCCAGGGTACTTCAAGAAGATCCTCAGGAGGACCAATTTACAGTAATGGGTGCCGGAGAGGATGCTTATGATAGGAGATTGGATGAAATAGCTGAGAAGTTAAGGTCTTTAGAATCTCAAAATTCTTTGGGCTTCGACGTCATGGACATGGGTTTGGTTGATGGGGTCAGGATCCCTCATAAGTTCAAGCCTCCTTGTTTCGAAAAGTATAATGGGACTTCGTGCCCCCGGACTCATCTGCAATCATTTCTGGGAAGGCTGAAGGCCCATACAATGGATGAGAAACTTTGGATGTTCTACTTCGAAGATAGCTTGACTGGAGCATCAAGGGAATGGTATTCCCATTTGACAAGGGCAACTGTGAGATGCTGGAAGGACCTGGCAGAGGCCTTCATCCGACAGTATCAATACAATTTAGACATGGCACCCAACAGGACCCTCCTAATGGGAATGTCGCAGTCTTCGAGGGAGAGCTTCAGAGAATATGCTCAAAGGTGGAGGCAATTGGCTGCTGCTGTTCAACCACCAATGTCTGAGAGAGAAATGGCAGACATGTTTATGAACACTCTTCAGGGAACGTATATTGACAGGTTAGCTGCTTTCTCTTCCACCAGCTTCGCAGATGTTGTCATAGCTGGGGAGAGAATTGAAAGCCTGTTAAAAATGGGAAAGATCTCAGACAACGGTGCAAGCTCGTCCAGTAGTACAAGAAAGCCTTTTGCAGGCCCGAGAAGAACTGGCGAGACCAATGCCATCCACACCAACAGGGGTAGGCCCCAATATGTTCAAAGGACAATAGCAGCAGTCACTATCCCTGCTCCAGCTCATCCTCAGCCAATCTATCAACCTCCTCAACAAAATTTCCAACAACAACCTCAGTATCAGCAAAATCAATATCCTCCAAGAAACTACAACAACAACAACTCCAACAACAACAATCAACAGAGGCCATTCCAACAAAGGCCATCCCAAGCTAACCGAGTGATCGACCCGATCCCCATGCCGTACGCTGCTTTGCTGCCACAGCTTCTGAAACTCAACCTGGTTGAGCTAAGAACGTTGGCACCTCCGAATCCCAATAGTCTACCAAGAAACTATGACTCCAATGCTAGGTGTGCTTTTCACTCAAACGCACCTGGTCACAGTACAGAAAAATGCAGGGCTCTGCATATGAAGGTACAAGACTTGGTGGACTCCAAGGCTCTGAATTTTGCACCTCCGCCCAATGTCAATAAAAACCCAATGCCAAACCATGGTGGTCCTCGAATTAACGCTATTGAAGAAGACCAACCGTCTTATTTAATAACAAGTGTGGATCAGATCAGGACGCCATTGGTGGAAATCAAAGCTCAACTCCGTGAAAACAATATATTTCCGGGGTGTGAACTAGGGTGCCCATACTGCAATATTTCATGGAATGGGTGTGAGGACTTGAGGAATGGCATTAACGACCTTATTCAGAGTGGCTTGCTACAGATCACTACATCATTCCCGACAAATCCGGCAACTTCATCAACAACGGTTTCAGACACTCCTACAAATACAGCAACTATTGTTCCCGACAATTCATCAGCACCGTCAACAAGTATTTCACCTGTCCTTCCAAATGATCAGTTTTCAACAGTTTCTCCTGCTACAACTTCAGCTTCATTCCATTTCGACTCTCCATCAACAACAACAACAGTCCTTCCAACAGAACCTCCTACAACTCCAGCAAACAATCATGAAGATGTCTCCACAGTTACCATATTCTACGATCCAGAAAATAACTCCGCCTACCATTCAGAAGGTGCTGCTCCCACTAGAGCACCAGTTACAATCTTTTATGATCCACAAACAATAACAGTCCCTTCAGCAGCAGCAATCAGTCCAGTTACCGTCACGGTGCCTGGACCTGTACCATATGAAAGCGATAGGGCCATCCCTTGGCACTATGGCTCTGACTTGTATTGCGAGGGAAAGAGAATCACTCTTGAAACATCAGCACCTACACCACAAATTGATAATGTGGGCGGAGGCGGAGGCTTCACCCGAAGCGGACGTCTCTTTGCTTCACAAGTCCAAAGACCTACTGCCGAAGCAGAAGCTGCTGCCAAGGCAAAAGGAAAAGGCCCGGTGCAGGAAGATCCAGCTGCCAAAGATACCCTGAAGACTCCATTTGATCAGGAAGTTGATGAGTTTATGCGGATCATCAAAAAGAGTGATTACAAGATTGTGGATCAACTTCACCAGACGCCATCCAAAATCTCCATCCTCTCACTGCTTATGTGCTCCGAAGCCCATCGGAATGCACTACTTAAAGTCCTGCACGCAGCTTACGTGCCTGAGGAGATTACTGTCAACCAATTGGAAACCGTGGTTGGTAATGTTACTGCTAGCAATGGGCTAGGGTTTACCAATTCTGACTTGACAGCGGATGGCCGCAACCACAATAAAGCCTTGCACATAACCCTGGAATGCAAAGGAGCTGTCCTTTCACATGTGCTGGTGGACACAGGATCATCCCTGAATGTTTTACCAAAGAAGGCTCTGGTGAAGCTTGAATATGATGGACTGGCATTGAGACCCAGCAACCTGGTGGTTAGAGCTTTTGATGGCTCAAAGAGATCGGTTCTGGGAGAGATTGAGCTGCCTGTGACAATTGGCCCACAGACCTTTAAAACTATCTTTTATGTGATGGACATTCAGCCCGCCTACAGCTGTTTGTTGGGTAGGCCCTGGATTCACGCCGCCGGCGCAATAACGTCTACCCTTCACCAAAAGTTAAAATTTGAGTGGGAAGGTCAAGTTGTCACAATCTGTGGAGAGGAGGACATTTTTGTCAGCCACCTGGCAACCTATAAGTACATTGAAATGGATGGGGAGATCCATGAAACAATGAGCCAGGGGTTTGAAGCTTTGAATGTGAATGAAGCATCTGCTGTTTCGGGGATCTCCATGTCGTCTTATCAACAAGCCCGGAAGGTTGTTGAAGAAGGAACGGCCCTAGGCTGGGGCAAGGTTTTAGCTGTGGAGGAGAAGAAGGACAAATTTGGGTTGGGTTACAAACCAACTCAACATCAAGCAAAGGCTGCTGCAGAGCCAGGTTTTGTCAGTGGGGGAATGCTTACCCCCGATGCTATCAACTGTCTGGAAGACGAGCTGGAAGAGGAGCGCAATCTGGAGAATTGGATTCGTCCAAAGATCCCGGGGAGCAGTGTCTCGAACTGGTCTTCCCAGGAAATTATAAGTGTTACTCGAGCAGAGTAATTATTATTTCCTGTATTTTTTTATAGCATGCATCAAAGTCTTGCATCTTGCCCAAGATGACAAGACTCATTTTGTAATCAGGGCCATCTGTACTTTTGTGCAAACAAGATTAAATTAATGAAATATCAGACATCTTTTTGCAAACGGGTCTTTTTCTTTTCTGCTCACTGTTTTTCCATTTTTCTTTTTGTACAAAAAATAAATGGCGGTGTTTTCAAAATGATAACTTCATTTCACTTTTTCTAAAGCAAGATTAAAATCAATCACTAAAATGAACAACTTAACCCTTGCAGAGAGTGCCTTCCCGACAGCACCGACAACAGCACGGCTATGACATCGTATGACTTTGACAATCCGATCAATCAAGCTGATGAAGGGGTCGATGAAGAATATGAGCTTCCTGAAGAACTAGCCAGGTTGTTAAGACAGGAGGAAAAGGTCATTACTCCTCACCAGGAGGAGGTTGAAGTGATTAATCTTGGTACAGAGGAAAACGTGAAAGAAGTTAGAATCGGGGCCTGCCTGCAAGACTCAGTGAAGAGACAGCTGATAAATCTGCTTCAAGAGTATGTTGATGTGTTTGCTTGGTCGTATCAAGATATGTCAGGGTTGGATACTGATATAGTTGTGCACAAACTGCCTTTGAGGGAAGAATGCCCACCGGTCAAGCAGAAGCTGCGCCGAACTCGCCCAGACATGGCTATGAAAATCAAGGAAGAGGTACAAAAGCAATGGGACGCCGGGTTCCTTGCTGTGACTAGATACCCGCCGTGGGTTGCTAACATAGTACCTGTACCTAAGAAGGACGGCAAAGTAAGAATGTGTGTTGATTACCGGGATCTGAACAGAGCCAGCCCGAAGGATGACTTCCCATTACCTCACATTGATGTATTGGTGGATAACACGGCTCAGTTCTCGGTATTCTCCTTCATGGATGGATTTTCGGGATATAATCAGATCAAGATGTCACCTGAAGACATGGAGAAGACAACATTCATTACACCTTGGGGGACGTTCTGTTACAAAGTGATGCCATTCGGACTGAAGAATGCTGGTGCAACATATCAACGGGCTATGGTGACATTATTCCACGATATGATCCATAAGGAAATAGAATGTTATGTGGATGATATGATCGCCAAGTCCCTTACAGAGGAAGACCATCTGGTGAATCTGCTAAAGTTGTTCAAGCGTCTGAGGAGATACCAATTGAAGTTGAACCCCAACAAATGCACATTCGGGGTGCGATCCGGTAAGCTGCTGGGCTTTATTGTAAGCGAGAAAGGGATTGAGGTTGACCCTGATAAAGTCAAAGCTATTCAAGAAATGCCTGCGCCGAAAACTGAGAAAGAAGTTCGAGGGTTCTTAGGTCGATTGAACTACATCTCGCGGTTCATATCTCACCTCACAGCAACCTGTGAGCCCTTGTTCAAGCTATTAAGAAAGGAACAAACGGTCAGGTGGAATGAAGATTGCCAGAAGGCTTTTGACAAGATCAAGGAGTATTTACAAGAACCTCCGATCCTTATGCCTCCAGTTGAAGGAAGACCTCTGATTATGTACTTGACAGTATTAGAAGAGTCGATGGGGTGTGTGTTGGGCCAGCATGACGAGTCTGGTCGAAAAGAGTATGCAATATACTACCTAAGCAAAAAGTTTACCGACTGTGAACAGCGTTATTCACTGCTCGAGAAAACTTGCTGTGCTTTAGCGTGGGCTGCTCGCCGACTAAGGCAGTATATGTTGACCCACACTACTTTGTTAATCTCAAAAATGGATCCAGTTAAGTACATTTTCGAGAAGCCAGCTCTTACCGGACGGGTTGCAAGATGGCAGATGATTCTCACAGAATATGACATACAGTACACATCTCAGAAAGCCATCAAGGGCAGTGTACTATCTGAATATCTTGCTGAGCAACCCATTGACGACTACCAGCCTATGAGGTTTGACTTCCCTGATGAAGACATCATGTTCATTAAAGCAAAAGATCATGAAGAGCCTATTCACACTGAAGGGCCCGACCCGGAGGAAGAATGGATTATGATGTTCGATGGGGCTGTTAACATGAATGGCCGTGGTGTTGGTGCAGTCCTCATTTCACCTAAAGGAGTTCACATGCCTTTCTCGGCAAAACTCACTTTCAACTGCACTAACAACGAAGCTGAATACGAAGCTTGCATTATGGGTCTTGAGGAAGCCATTGACCTCAGGATCAAGACATTGACCGTATTCGGAGATTCAGCTTTGGTAGTCAATCAAACCAATGGAAAATGGTATACCCACCAAGATCATCTGATACCTTACAGGGATTATACAAGGAGGTTATTGACTTTCTTCACAACGGTCAAGCTTGAGTATATCCCTCGGGACGAGAATCAGTTTGCAGATGCTCTTGCTACCATTTCATCCATGATCAAAGTTCAAGCTGCTAACTTTGTACCTCAAATTTCAGTGTCTAGACTTGATAGACCAGCATATGTATTTGCAGCAGATGTTGTAAAAGATGATAAGCCTTGGTTCCACGACATTAAGTGCTTCTTGGAGGATCAAACATACCCACCTGGGGCATCTTCCAATGATAAGAAGACTTTGAGAAGGCTTGCTGGTAGTTTCTTTCTGAACACTGATGGGTCTTTATACAAGAGGAACTTTGATATGGTACTCCTCAGATGCGTTGACAAGACGGAAGCAGATTTGTTGATGCATGAAGTGCACGAAGGATCTTTTGGTACCCATGCAGGAGGGCATGCCATGGCTAAGAAATTGCTAAGATCAGGTTATTACTGGATCACAATGGATGCAGACTGTTGTGCTTACGCCAGAAAATGCCATAAATGCCAGATCTACGCAGACAAGGTGCATGTGCCTCCCAATCCTTTGAACATCATGTCTTCACCTTGGCCCTTTGCTATGTGGGGCATTGATATGATTGGCAAGATTGAGCCGACTGCTTCAAACGGACACAGATTCATCCTGGTCGCCATTGACTATTTCACTAAGTGGGTCGAAGCAGCCTCATATGCAAACGTCACAAGGCAAGTGGTAGCCCGATTTCTGAAAAGAGATATCATCTGTCGATATGGAGTGCCCGAGCGAATCATTACTGATAATGGTTCCAATTTAAACAACAAAATGATGGCAGAGCTATGCCGGGACTTCAAGATCCAACACCACAATTCTTCTCCTTACAGGCCAAAGATGAACGGCGCTGTTGAGGCAGCGAATAAGAATATCAAGAAGATTGTGCAGAAGATGGTAATCACATACAAAGACTGGCACAAGATGCTACCATTTGCCTTGCATGGGTACCGCACATCAATCAGAACATCCACTGGGGCAACACCGTATCAGCTTGTATATGGTATGGAAGCAGTCCTACCTGTTGAAGTTGAACTACCCTCATTACGGGTATTAATGGATGTTAAACTAAGTGAAGCAGAATGGGTTCGGTCCCGATACGAACAACTGAGTCTGATCGAAGAGAAGAGATTGGCTGCAATCTGCCATGGGCAGTTATATCAGAAAAGAATGAAGAAGGCCTTCGATCAGAAAGTCAGGCACCGAGAGTACCAAGTGGGAGATCTTGTGCTGAAAAGAATCCTCCCTCCTCATACAGACCACAGGGGCAAATGGACTCCTAATTATGAGGGACCATTCGTCGTAAAGAAAGTTTTCTCTGGTGGAGCACTGATGCTCAGCACCATGGATGGTGAAGATTTCCCGTCCCCTGTAAATTCAGATGCAGTTAAAAAATACTTCGCATAAAATGACCCGCTGGACGTGAAAACAGAATGTAAGTCCAGGCGAAAATAGGGCATCCCGGCGAGTCAAAAACAGAATAAAAGACTCGGGCAAAAGTAAGGGAAAATGAACAAAAAATGTACACCCGCTGAGTTGAAAAGCCGCATTGGACAACTCAGGCAAAAATGGGTATCCCGATGGACTGAAAACCCGAAAGGGCGATCCATGCAAAATAAGGAAATAAGCGAACAACTGCACTCTGAATTCGTCTGTATCACTTACAACTTGGTAAGCTACAAAGGATCAAGCTTCAATCGGAATCAACTCTCTCCAGAAAGAAAGACGAGAGGAACGTCATTGTCATACGAGTCATAGCAGGAGAGGAAGCTCCTTAAAGCGTCGTCAACACCGCCAGCATTTTGTTTCTCAATTTGTAACAGTCTCTTCATTTCAGGAGATATGTTTCCTTGACTGTATCTTGCCAATTCAGGGCACATGAATTAATAAAATCAGATTTTTCAGTCATGTTTCGTTTTCACATTTATGTTTTGCAAAGAGTTGTCTGATATCTCTAAAATACAATTGCATAAGTACAGATGCCTTTCTCTAAAAATAAAAACACATGCTTACAGGGAATGTGATTATTCTCGAAAGTACTTGACTCCTATGACAGAATCCAGTAAGGGATACCTCGGGCCCCTTTTTGTACGCTCCTTTATCTTTGCAGGATTGCAGGTATCCAGAACGCAACCTGGGGCATGCAGGTTACGTCTCAGCAAGTAGGCGAATCATTATCGACTCGGTCTGTCTTCCGCATAGCATTAGAAGGTGCCCATCTCCCCAGCGGAGCTGCCAAATCAGCATACAATCAATCTCAGCATCCGAGATGCTCTATCCCCAGCTGAGTTGCTCCCCATTGCTCTCCCCAGCTGAGTTGCTCCCCATTGCTCTCCCCAGCTGAGTTGCCTCTCAATTCCCCAGCCGAGTTGCCATCCTTCCTCAGCAGAATGCAGAAATCAGGGAATCATCTCCCCACAGAGCTTCAAGCCTTTATTCAGAAGAGCAACGCACGGAGAGATCACAACAGAGTACGAAAGCTTCTACAAACCCCAGCTGGGTCTCCCATATTATAAGGATATGTCAATCAATGACATATATCCCCAAGCAGATGCATCTCATTAGATCTACCAATGATCTCATCCCCAGCTGGGATGTTCACTTCAAGCAGATCGACCAGAGATCTTCACAGCAATGGGATCCGAATCCCGGATCTGTCTCTTTGCATAATCATAGCATTCGCATCATATTATACCCTCAGAGCGTAGCATTCCGTCTAATACGGAGCATTACGGCAAAAAAATCAAATGCATGGCATAATCATAGGTCATGTTGTGAATTGAACGCTTGTGATTAGTAACCATTCATCAGAATACAGATTACTTTCCCCCAGAGTCCCCATCAGAGTCCCAGCAAAAGTTGTCCCCTCGCAAATCACAAACACCATATGCACCCTTTGATACCCGTCCGTATCATCACTCCCTAGTAAAGTCGCCAGAACACTCTTTACAAACAAGATCACCCGTATTACAGATACGTCCTGACACCCGTCCGTGTCATATCCCAGCAGAAAGCCAAGGACATCCTCTTTGCACTCACATATACTTGTATATACACTTTCTCGACACCCGTCCGTGTCGTATCCCCAGCGCAGTCGCGTACACCTTCATCACCCACACACTTGTTAATATTATACTTTTCTCCCTTGACACTCGTCAGTGTCACCCTCCCCAACAGTAAATACTCATCTATACAATACAATACTCACTACTCATGGTACACTTGTACAGATACTCGTCCGTATCTTGTACACATCATCACTCGTATCCCCACAGATTCGACAGTAACCAGTTGGTACTTGTCCGTACCATCATCTCAGAGCATTGCGTCTAGTGTTTGTTTCTACATGGTACTCGTCCGTATCATAGTCTTAAGGATGCTCGTCCGCATCTTTAGTCCATACACTGTGTCAAACACCTTTGTCTTCTTGAACATAGATAATTGCCTGTGTCTACTATTCCCCAGAAGAGTCCTTTCAGATGCAACACTCGTCCGTGTTCCTTGTTAACCAGTTGATACTCGTCCGTATCATCATCTCTGAACATGTGTCAGTTTGTTTCTACATGATACTCGTCCGTATCATAGTCTTAAGGATGCTCGTCCGCATCTTTAATCTATACACAATACCAAACACTTATACCCTTTTGTTTCTTGGATGTAAACGCTCGTCCGTGTTTACATTATCCCCAGTAGATCACCAACAAATTTTTTTCTTTTTATCTAACACTCGTCCTGTGTTATGATACCTTTGAGAGCAGCCGTACCCTGCTGAGTGGTCGTCCTCCACTTCTTGATGGTCGTCCTCCATCATGCTCATCCGATGGCCGTCCCCATCGTTGATTTTAGCAGCCGTCCCCTGCTAGGTGGTCGTCCTCCACCTCTTGATGATCGTCCTTCATCACTTTATCCAATGGCCGTCCCCATTGTTGATTTTGGTTATCTGACATTCGTCCTATGTCATGATAAACCCTGAGAGCAGCCGTCCCCTGCTGAGTGGTCGTCCTCCACTTCTTGATGGTCGTCCTCCATCATGCTCGTCCGATGGCCGTCCCCATCGTTGACCTTTTCTATCCGATGGCCGTCCCCATCGTTGATATTTTCGGCAGCCGTACCCTGCCAGGTGGTCGTCCTCCACCTCTGATGGCCGTCCCCATCATATTTCTTGTATTCCCAACAGAGCAGCCGTCCCCTGCTAGGTGATCGTCCTTCACCTTTGATGGCCGTACCCCATCATCTGTGTATTTCATTCATTCTTTAACCCGATGGCCGTCCCCGTCGTGGTCCCTTTTCCTTTTTTAACCCGATGGCCGCCCCCATCGTTGGTTACTTCACCTTTATGAACTTGATGGCCGTCCCCGTCATGTTTCATTGATCCTCAGAAATTTTACAGTTTTATCGTGATGGCCGTCCCCATCATGATTTTATTTTCCCCAGCTAGTCGGCCGTCCCCGTCTTAGCTTTACTTGTTTTTCCCCAGCTAGTCGGCCGTCCCCGTCTTAGCTTTACTTTTTATCCCCAGCATGTCGGCCGTCCCCGTCATCGCTGTATTTCCTGCACTTTACCAGCATGTCGGCCGTCCCCGTCATCGCTTTGCTTCACATACCACTTTACCCAGCAGTCTTCCTCTGCTCGACGGTCGTCCTCCGTCGCCCACACTTTACAATCTATATCCCTTTTCTTCTTCATTTCTGTGAGAGCAAATTTTGGACTGTCTTTGGTATTCAACCACAAGTTATCTTGTTTGGCCTGTTAAGCCGTCGCTTACAACCTGCACAGCTAACTCATGTTTGAATAGGGGCAGCTGTAAACACCCCAAATTTGCCCTCACCCATTCACACCATGGCTTGTGATCATCTCATATGCATAAACACAATCATACCATCTCATATCTCATGTTTGATTCACTGCATAGTTTCTAAGGCATCTGCACCTAGGGTTTGTGATTTGAGCAATCCCAAAGCTTCTTGAGCCACTCCAAAGGCCACCAATCAACTCAAAGGGGACCATGTGTGTTCTTACATCATATTCCATCTTCACAAAGTCAAAATTGCAGAGGAATCACAAGAGCTAGGGTTTTGAATGGATGCAGAGCCAGGTTGAACTGCACAGTTGACTGAAAATTAGGGTTTTGGTTTCAGAGGCCATAACCCCAATTTTTTTTGGTCATTCTTGTTTCCATTGGTCTCTATATGGTATAGGGAGTATGCATATCAATTTTCATGAAGAAATTCCATGGGGAAGTCATCTGATCAAAGGTTGACTTTTCAGACAAGTCAGTGCAAAATCAGGGCATCTGAGGCCCCCAATGACCCAACCAATGGGTGATCTTCATCATTTTGAGTGTATATGATCTTTATTTGATCATGGAAGAAGTTTGAAGTTCATAAAAATCAAGAATTTAGGGTTTTTACAAAAGTTGACTTTTTGGGCATAGTTGACTTTTCAAGAATTCATCATTTTAGGTCATTTTTCAAGCCTTGATTCATGATTCAAAAGGCCTCAAATGAAAAAACTTTGGTCATGAAAGTTGTAGATCTCATCTTTCCCTTTTCAAAAAGTACAAGAACATGATCAAACTCTTCATGGATCAAAAGTTATGGCATTGCAAAGTTAGCAAAAATCATTGATTTTCAAGTTATGCACAAAAGGGAAATTTTGCAAGGTCTTGAACCAAAGTCAAATGTAGCCTCTAATTCATGACAAACCATTATGTAAACATCCTCTAAGTCACAAAAATCAGATTTGGATCAAGTTTGCTCATGGTTTGGTTCATGTAACTTGACTTTTCTCATGAAAATCCATAAAGCTAACCAAGTTGCAAAACACTCATGAGCTTTTCACCAACTTGCTGCATTGAGCCTTGGGTCAAGCCAGCCTCTCACACTCACCATGCTGCACCAGAACCCATCTTGTACTTGCCTAGACTTTGAGCCATGCCCTATCTTACAAAAGTGGACTTTTTTGCAAAAGTAGTCACACCTATCACTGCAGGCCAGGTCACATCCCCCAGCCACTTGCAATTGTTTATTGAATCAATTTGCTGGCCATAACACATAGGAACCAAGGCTGAGACAACAACATTCACCACTTACACAAAAACCTCCCACATTGCAACTTCATTCGAATCTGCTCACACAGCCATCAAACACTAAAACTTTCTTCATCACTCAACTAAACACACTTCATAGATCACAAAGCACCCAAAGCCCAAGCTTGAAACAGCCAGAAACTCCTACTGCCATCTCTCACCTCAGTTTGCAGTTTCACTTGGAACTATCACCATAGCCCACAAACATCAAAACAAACCTTGCAAACCTTCTCAACACATTGCATAGACCTCAAACAACCCATCACCATGACCTGAAAGTGCCAGAATCACTGCTTCCATTTTTGACTGAACTGAAGCAGAAGCTTTCGAAGCTCACTCTCTAGCCAACCCAAACTCATTTTGAGCATTCAAGCACCTTTGGGGGACCAAGAGGAGCAGCTTGCACTGAAGGAAGAGGCCTGAAAGTTCCTAAATTGAAAGCTGCAAATCTCAGGTAGCTCGAAATTAATTTTTCCAGAAATGATTTTTCTTGTTACAAACTTGTTCTTTATGCTCTCCTGATCATCCTGATGCTTTTAGTTTTTGAAATGGTTGTGTTTTGAGAATTTAATTTGTGTTTGAAGCTTACGAACCCTAGAACTTTCCCTCTTCGATTCAGCTTATTTAGGTAAAATAAATTTGTTCTAGGTTAGGGGTTTGATTCGTGAGAGTGAGAAGAACATTCCCTTGGCTTTAGTTTTCATTTTTATTACGTTTTGAGGAAGTTGAGTGATTCTCAGGTGAGAGCTGGCCGGAGAAGACGACCGGAAGTCTTCTCCGGCCGCCTGAATGTAATTAGGGCTTAATCCAGTAATTAAATGCCATTTGAATCTGGAGCGTTTGATCAGTTGACTCCCTTGACTTCGCGCGTGTGTGGACGGCCCAGATGTGCTCATTTAGCCCTAATCTCTCTCTTTAGGTTAATTAATCTTTAATTAATTTAATTTAGCCAGAAGCAATCTGGGCCTTTCATCCTGGCGCGCAGTCAACGCTTTTGAAACCAGGGCCAATCCCAGCCATCCAATCTGATTACTTCCATTTAATTTAATTTTATTTTCATTTCTTTTCATTTAAATTGCACAATTTATTTAAAATAGTTAAAAAATCATAAAAATTATGAAACTTTTTTCTTTAAGGTTTTATTAATTTTTAGGACACAAAAATATTTTTATTTTATTTTTTATCATTAAAAAAGTATTTTTAAATATTTAAAAGTTTATTTTTAATTGATTAATGAGAATTAATTAATTAAAAATACTTTTAGGTATTTAAAAATTACAAAAAAATTCATGAAATGTTCTAAGACATTTAGAAACATTGTCCAACCTTCAAACCAAATTTCTTTTTTGATCTTGATGCATTTTAAGAATTTTTCATGGAATTAAATCATATTTTGTGCATTATTTTGATCACAAGTTTAAAAATTCATTTCTGCCTTTTGGTGAAGGTTGAGACATTGATTCTTTTTGCATTGTTTTCCATTTGACATGTACTTTCAAGGATAAAAAGGCCATGATTTGATCTTGCATTTTCTAATTGATTGGCATTTGTTTTGTTAAGAACCCTAAAAAACCCTAATAACTTAGAAAATTCATAACTCAAGATTGGTTGAGAGTTGAGAGTTCCCCTTTGGGCAGTGGTTTATTATGGGTCTAGGGTTTCTTTGGGTACCATTTTCCATTTTTACTTTAGGGTTTTGTTTCTGTTTTTGGTTTGTGTTTGATGTTTGATCCATGAACCCTAATTTGGGCTTTCATTTGCATCCCTCTTGCATTTCCTTGCATAACATGACTTGTCTTTGTATTTTGTGCATTCTTGTGATTCATTTGACATCTTAAGACATGTATAAAGCATCATTGATCATTGCATTACATATTTGCCATGTCATTTGTCTTGTATGATTCATAACATTTCATGCTTGTTCATGCTCCTTAGTTTGCATCATTTGCATTCATAACCTTGTATGAACATCCCCATTGCCTTGCCTCATGTTTGCAGCCTCTCATAACATCATAATCATCATCAACATGCCTCTGGTTTTGCTTAGCATCATATCCTTTCATCTCATCTTGCATTGCATTGCATTTTCTTTCTAACATTGCAGGTGGTGAGTAAACTTGAGAAGTGGATTTGCCTTCACTTCTCATACCTTTTCTTTTCATCTCTCTTACATCCATTGCTGCATTTCTATTTGTGTTTGAGATTGAGCTTGCTCATTCTTCTTCCTCCCACTTTCTTTCTTCAAGTGACTTGACTTCTTGAGTGAAGCAAGTCACTTTGCTTCTCTTGATCCTGTTCATCTGCTTCCTGGTGGTTCTTTTGAAGATTGTTCTTGGAAACCTCACAAACCTTAGGACCAACCAAGCATGACAATGATTAGGGTTTTGATTAGTCTCCCCTCTTAGTTTTACCTTTGTGTCTCTTTGAGTCCTCTCTTCCCACCTCATAACCAGGGACTAAACCCTAAAGGCTCTAAGACTTTGTGATTAGGGTTATGCCTGCATCCTTCTCTTAGGATGGAGTGTATAACTTTAATCCTAAGTCTTGAACCCTTTGTGTGTTTAAATCTCCTTAATCAATTCACTTAATAAGTATCAAGACATCACACTTGTAACTTGGGCCTTGCATTAGGGTTCTAATTCTTCCTTAAGTGGTTAAGAAGGACTAACCCTAGTGTTAATGGACAAGTCCCCCTCAAGTTGCCTTACAAATCGTAAAAAAAACACTTCATCATCATACCATTAATCTAAAATCCACTTAATAAAGGCTTGTTTTGTCATGGGTTTAATCCCTAATCATGGATTAAGTGGAGGAGTTTTCCTCAACTTAAACATTCTCATCTATTATCCTTCTTTTAGGATGGTGTAATGAGTCTGTTTAATCCTTGATTATGGCTTAACCTCATTACTCAACACCAAACAAAAATCACAAAAAACATCTAAATAATCACAAGTAGGTTAATGATCTTAATCCTACACCAAAGGTGATTAAGTGTGAGAATCTGACTTCACGCTTAAGGTATTCTCATTACCCCTAATCAGAGGGAAGATGTGATGAGTTTATTAAATCCATTGGTTTAGGCTTAAGCTCATTAACTTATGACAAAATCCAAAAACAATAAAAGACTGAAAACACAAAAACAAACAATAAATCGTCTCCTCCGGGATTCTTTCCTCATCACCTTCACTCACAAACGAGAACTTGCTTCTTCCGTCTAATGCAAGACAGTTAGCACCTGAGCCAGACAGGTCATACACTTGAGCATAGGCAAGCAAGCGGTTCACAAGTCAATTCATCTTTCAGTCTCTTTGGGTCGAACTACGGTGTTCTGACTTCCTCATTGCACGAGAGGATACGTAGGCATAACTTAACAGTTATCGAACAAAAGTCTCTGTATATTCCCCCTCTTTCCAGCTTTATTCTCTAAGCCTCATGATCTTGAGCACTTTACTCTTTTCCTTACACTGACACATCATTTATACACTTCACACTTCTTTTACACTGACACCTGTACATCCTTTTCCAGCTCTTTTATACACAGATTGCACTGACACTACCCCTTTAAAACACAAATCTTTTAAGCGTGGATCCCGTCGAGTACGACGGACAATCTGGGTGCTAATACCTTCCCAGGTTGTAACCAACCCCCTTTCTCAGTCTCTCTGGTTCGCAAACCGTCTTATCCATCTCTTTCTAGGCTTATGCAGCATTGCCTTTCCTCCGGGATAAAAATGCCTAGCTGGCGACTCTATTCATCTCCAGTGAGTTCACGGCTGTGTGTTCTCATTGTCCCCTTCGCCGACCGTTCGCGTCTGTACCTTCATATGACCCGGTGTCACTTGTCGGGAGCGACAATTAGGGCAAATGAATTATTTGGACCATCCAAAACTTAAGCTAATCAGGATCCAAGGGTTGTGGTTCAATCTGGGCAACTAAACACTAATTACTTTCAGGCGACCAGAGGGAAGCTCCAGTCGTCTTCTCCGGCTAGCCCCTCAACCTATCTTCTTCCCTGGGTCATTAAACTCCATAAAAATTGCCCAGAAAAATTCTATCCAATCCTACATCTTATCAAGAACGATAAAAATAATATTATCCCTGTCAAAGCTAATTTGAGTCAAAGACATATTGAAACTAATTTTGTTTGTCCTAGATGTGGAGGGGTGATTGAGAGTGTGAATCATTGTTTTAAGGATTGCGAATGGGTGAGATGTTTCTGGTTTCAAACTCCCCTTAATCTTAATTTTAGTCATCTAAAGGACCCTAATATACCTTTCAATGAGTGGTGTGAGCTATTCATTATAAATAGGGAGCAGAGGGAAGTGGAGATTTTCATACATGCTATAGACACTATATGGAACTGCAAAAATAGACTCATTTTTGAAGGCATAAAGTCTTACTTGTTTGAAGTTGCGTCTGTCATTTGGACCCAGGTTAGGGACTCTCAGCTATGCCTGCAGAAAGCAAGAGTGGCGAAGGGGGTGAGTCAGAGAGATAATAATCACGATAAAACCGCTAACAATATAATGAAAGGGCAAAGTGAAGGAAGAAAATTGTATCTGAAGCAGAAGCAATCCAAAGGAGAAGAAGGAAGTGGGAGAGGTGACACGTTAGGGCTCCAGAACGAGGGCAAAAGGAAGGAGGGTCATCAAAGCGATACTCTACATCAGTTCAATACCAATGATCAGATGGGTGGGATAGTTATGAGAAAAAAGGTACATAATGGGAAATTACCTGTTGGACGGATACCAGAACGAGAAAGCATGGGAAGGAGCCAAAGTCTGTAGTGGGGAAAAGTGAAAGCCAAATCGTTGCAGTGAAGGGCGGAAAAAGACTTGAGTGAGGTGAGTGTAGTAGTCACATTCAGGAGTTAACAGCGAAGAAAAAACAACAACATTAATATAAGTATACAAAAACTATGAAAAACAAGAAGAGTAAGCAGACTGAACACATTATCAGGTATCAATCTGATGCGACGATGCACAATGAGATGTGGGGGGGGGGTTGGGGGTGGTGAGATTGGGAGAAGATGGTTCGGTGGTGAAAGGGTTTAATAAAAGGAATAGAGGAACTGTCGCTCCCGATAAGTGGGACCGGCCCAAATAAAGGTACAGACGCGAACGGTTGGCGAAAGAGGGATGTGAGAACACACAGGAGTGAACTCACAGGGAATGAAAAGAGTCGCCAGCTAGGCATTTTTATCCCGGAGGAAAGGTAATGTTGCATAAACCTAGAAAGAGATGGGTTGTAATATAGCCCAGTTGTCTTTTGAACAGCAGAGGGTTGTAATTAATACTACCCTTAACTCCTATTAGGGGCACATTGGGAAAATGTCCACAGCTGGTGATGATATCCCTGCCCTTGGTGCTTTGAGTGCACCATCTGATATCAGCTGCAGTTAGAGCAGTGAGTCTTCTAGCCCAGTTTCTCTGCTGATGAGGATTCAAAAATGTATCTGTCCTGGGTAGATGCCTGAGAAGCCAAGTATGGAACAAAGGAGCACAACACCTCACTAATCTTCCCCTCTGCTTTTCATTCCTCTGATGCACTGAGTAATAGAGATCCCCCAATAAAGTGGGCACTGGGTTCTTCAGGATGAAAAGATGGATTGCATTCTTGCTAATGAATCGAGGCTCATCTGCAAATAATACAATCCCATATATACTCAAGGCCAATAAAGCACAGACTGCTTTCCACTCTCCCAGAGAAGCTTTCAGGGTAGCTTGAGAGATCAAGAAATCCAGATGCAGGCCAGGGATTCCAGCCTTAGAAGTCATATGTTGTCCAATCAGAACTGATTCCAGATGCAAAGCCTTTGCTACTTCTTCATTACCAGGAAAGACCATCTCAGGGTTGAAAGGGACTCCACCCCTGATAGGTATACCAACCAATGATGAGTATTCTTCCAATAAAGGGCCCAGCTGAAAGTCCTGAAAAGTAAAACATCTCAGTGGGGGATCATAAAACTGAAGGCAGGTGTGAATCAGGCTCCTCTGTGAAGGGTCCAGATCCATAACCACATCAAGTATATCCCCATAGTGTTCCCTGAACAGTGGTATGTGATCTGGAGTGATCAGGGTCTGAATCCTCCTGATGTCAGCTAACTCTGGCTGGAAGAAGTTGTAGGTGATGTTACTCTTTTTAGGTGCCATGATGCTGAGACTGAGTAGAGACAAGTGCTGATGATGATACTGAAGAAAGGGCCACTGATTGGCTGGTGCAGGTGATAGCTGAAGCAGATGCTGATGAAGATAGGTCAGTACTGATGATGGGGTCAAAACCTAAACCAAATGATGATGGATACCCTGAAACACAAATAAGCAAATGTCAATATGATGCAATGAGTATGTATGCAAATGATATGCGAGGGTTTGTGACTGAGCTGGATCTGATCAAATGCCCTGATATAGGTCCAAGTGTGTTCAAGAATTCCAGATGGAGGTCTATAAATCCAGTAACCAAGGTGGGGGGCTCAAATAAAGAGCCACATATCCAGGGTTTAGAATCACAAGAACTGTTCCAACATGGAGTATTCTTAACCAAATCAAAGTAACAGGGTATGTTGAGGCCAAGGGTACCTGCAAACCTGTAAACAGCCCAACCCCCTCACAGGTGGTGTTCTAAAACAAAGATCCTCAGACGTGGATCAGTTATGAGAAGTGTAAACACTTCTAACCCGGAGGTACAGTGTTTACAATAACCATAAAAGTTCCTCCTCTAATTCTCCTCAGTTTCTGAAGGTCAATACTAAAAGGTCATCCAGACTTAGCAGGCTTCCCAGATAGCCCAAGCATTGTAGGAAATCTGCAACACAGAGTTCTCAAGAAGAAACCCATATCTGAACCGTGTTTCATATTCCCGCACCAGACCGAGATGGAATGGGAAAGAATATGAACCACTCTAGCCTAGGTGTCACTCAGGTCCCAGGTATAGGACCTTAACTCTCAATAGAACCCCACCCACCAAAGCAAAACCAGATCCAGCCAGACAACATGACAGTATGATATATGTAAAGCAGTAAAGAGAGCAGTAAAACAACTGTACATAAAGCAAAATAAATACAAATATAAACACAAATAAACACATAGCACCCCGGTAAACACAAATCAATCAAGCGCTAGGAGGAACCCACAAAAAGAACCAGAAGCCCTGGTTACAGTATAAGGGTCCCCAGCAGAGTCGCCAAGCTGTCGCTCCCGATAAGTGGGATCGGCCCAAATAAAGGTACAGACGCGAACGGTCGGCGAAAGAGGGATGTGAGAACACACAGGAGTGAACTCACAGGGAATGAAAAGAGTCGCCAGCTAGGCATTTTTATCCCGGAGGAAAGGTAATGCTGCATAAACCTAGAAAGAGATGGATAAGACGGTTGCGAACCAGAGAGACTGAGAAAGGGGGTTGGTTACAACCTGGGAAGGTATTAGCACCCAGATTGTCCGTCGTACTCGACGGGATCCACGCTTAAAAGATTTTTGTTTTAAAAAGGGTAGTGTCAGTGCAATTTGTGTATAAAAGAGCTGGAAAAGGATGTACAGGTGTCAGTGTAAAGTGTGATATATACAGTGTCAGTGTAGGAACGGGAGTGAAATGCTCATGACTATGAGGCTTAAAAGAATGAAGCTGGAAAGAGGGGGAATATACAAATACTTTTGTTCGATAACTGTTAAGTTATGCCTACGTATCCTCTCGTGCAATGAGGAAGTCAGAACATCGTAGTTCGACCCAAAGAGACTGAAAGATGAATTGACTTGTGAACTGCTTGCTTGCCTATGCTCAAGTGTATGATCTGTCTGGCATAAATGCAAACTGTCTTGCATTAGACGAAAAAAGCAAGTTCTCGTTTATGAATGAAGGTGATGAGAAAAGAATCCCGGAGGAGACGATTATTGTTTGTTTTTGTATTTTCAGTCTTTTATTACTTTTGAAGGTTTGTCATAAGTTAATGAGCTTAAGTCTAAACCAATGGATTTAGTAAACTCATCACATCTTCCCTCTGATCAGGGGTAATGAGAATACCTTAAGTGTGAAGTCAGATTCTCACACTTAATCACCTTTGGTGTAGGATTAAGATCATTAACCTACTTGTGATTACTTAGATGTTTTTGTGGTTTTTTTGTTTAGTGTTAAGTAATGAGGTTAAGCCATAATCAGGGATTTAACAGACTCATTACACCATCCTAATAGAAGGATAATAGATGAGAATGTTTAAGCTGAGGAAAGCTCCTCAACTTAATCCATGATTTGGGATTAAACTCATGACAAAACAAGCCTTTATTAAGTGGATTTTATTTAATGATATGGTGATGAAGTGGATTTTATGATTTGTAAGACAACTTGAGGGGGACTTGTCCATTAACACTAGGGTTAGTCCTTCTTAACCAATTAAGGAAGAATTAGAACCCTAATGCAAGGCCCAAGTTACAAGTGTGATGTCTTGATGATTATTAGATGGATTGATTAAAGGAGTTAAACACATTAAGGGTTTAACACTTAGGATTAAAGTTATACACTCCATCCTAAGATAAGGATGCAGGCATAAACTTAATCACAAAGCCTTAAAGCCTTTAGGGTTTAGTCCCTGATTATGAGATGAGAAGAGAATACTCAAAAGAGACACAAAGGTAAAACTAAGAGGGGAGACTAATCAAAACCCTAATCATTGTCATGCTTGGTTGTTCCTAAGGTTTGTGAGGTTTAACAAGAAGAAGTCTTCAATGGAACCACCAGGAAGCAGATGAAAGGATCAAGAGAAGCAAAGTGACTTGCTTCATTCAAGAAGTCAAGTCACTTGAAGAAAGAAAGTAAGAAGAAGAAGAATGAGAAAGCTCTATCTCAAACACATATCAAAATGCAGCAAGGATGCAAGAGAGATATGAGAAGAAAGTATGAGAAGTGAAGGCAAATTCACTTCTCAAAATCACTTACCACCTGAAAGGTTAGAAAAGAAATGCAATGCAATGCAAAATGAGATGAAATGGTATGATATAAATCAAAACCAGAAGCATGTTTATGATGATAATGATGCTATGAGATGCTACAAACATGAAACAACACATGTGGATGATCATACAAGCTTATGAATGCAAATGGAGTAAGTTAAGAACCAAGAACATGCATGAAAAGATATGAGATGCATATGGCATACAACATGATGAATGCAAGGTGCAATGATCAAACATGCTTTCAATATGTCTTATGATGTTAAATGAATCAAATGGAGGCATGGAATGTCATGGCAAGTCATGTTATGCAAGAAAATGCAAGTGGATGCATATGGAAGCCCAAATTAGGGTTTATGGACAAAGCAACAAACACAAACCAAAATCAGAAGCAAATAACATTACAAAAAATTGAAAATGCACTCAAAGGATCCCTAATCCTATACTAGCTCAATGCCCAAAGGAGAGGTCTCAACTCCTAACCAAATTCAAGTTATGATTTTTCTAAGATTTCTAGGGTTTTAGGGTTTCTTAACAATAAAAATGCCAAACAAATGGAAAATGAAAGATCAAATCATGGCCATTTAATCTCACAAACTACATGCTAAATACAATGCAATGCAAAAAGAACCAAGGTCTAACTCTTCATAATTAGGCAGAAGTGATTTTTTGAAGTTTGGATCAAAATAATGCATAAAAATGATTTTAATTCAATGAAAAATTTTCAAAATGCATCAAGATCAAAAAAGAAATTTGGTTTGAAGGTTGGACAATGTTTCTAAATGTCTTAGAACATTTCATGAATTTTTTGGTGATATTTAAATACCTAAAAGTATTTTTAATAAATTAATTTTCATTAATCAATTAAAAATAAACTTTTAAATATTTAAAAATACTTTTTAAATGCTAAAAATGAAAATAAAAATATTTTTGAGTGTTAAAAATTAATGAGACTCTTGACAAAAAGTTTCATAATTTTTAAACAAATTTTGCTATTTTAAATAAATTAAGGAAGTTAAATGAAAGAAAATGAAAATAAAAATAAATAAATGCAAAAGTAAGCTGATCTGATGGTGGAGAATTAAACTGGAATGAAAAAGGTTGACTGGCGCGTCATCCAAGGGCTGAGGTTGGTCCTGATTAAATTAATTTAATTATGATTAATTAAACTAACTAAAGGAGATTAGGGCAAAACAAGTGAATCTGGGTCGTTCATGCACGCGGGAAGTCAACAAAGTCAAGCAATCTAACGCATGAGATTCAAATGGACTTAATGACTGGGATTAGGGTTAATCAAACTCAGGTGACCGGAGGGAAGCTCCGGTCATCTTCTCCGGCAACAACAAAACCCTAGATCCTGATTCAGGCTTCTAAACATCAAATTAAACACATCCAAGTGATCCTCTAACATCCTAGGACACGAATCCACCTTCAAACATCATTTAAACATCAAGAATCAAGCAAATCGAAAGAAACAAATTTCACAGGTGAAATTTCAGAGCCTCAATACAACCTCATTTCTTATTCATTTTCGATTCTGAGAACATCCCCATGACCAGCAAGACACAAGCAATCCATTTATAACTTAAAATGCAAGTTTTGAGAGAAAGAATCCATGGTCATACCTGAGCTGGAAAGCTTCAATACTGAGCTTTCAGAGCCTCCTTTGTGTGCAAATGAACTTCTTTGACTCCCTTGAACTCAATGAGAAGCTTCAAAGTTCTTGTGGATGGCTGGTTTGAAGAGAAGTGTTCTGGTGTAGCAGGTTTCACACTCAGGATTTGTGAAGTTTCAAGCTATTCCAATGGTGGATTCTTGCTCCTTTGAGTGTGTTTGACTTGTTGGTGAAGAGAAATGGGGTGTTTGATGGCTGGAAAGTGAGATTCGAAAGTTCTGGCTTTGAGAATGAAAAATGGTGAAGCTCAGTTCTTGCTTGGTTCAGGCCTATGTCTTGCTGGTTTTGGCTCAGTGAAGCAAGGTGAGTTGATTAGTGGAGTTGGTTTTTATGTTTGTGAGCTGTGGAGTCAGATTCGAAAGGTTTTGCTTGAGGGAGTGACTTTGTGAATGTGATGTTCTTGTGTGTTTCAGCCTGGCTTGTTATGTGAAATGGCTAGCATTTTGTTTGCATAAAAAACTCCCATTGGTCAGATGATATGACCTGGCCTGCTGTGATAGGTAAGTTCACTTTTGCAAAATGTCAACTTTGGTGTAAGGAGGGCATGGGTTGGGTTCTAGGCAGGTACAAGTGTGTGGGCTGGCGCAGCATGGTGTGAGAGAGAGGCTAGAATGGTTCAGCATTGTAGGCAACAAGTGGATGAGGTGTGATGATGTTTTTTGCAAGTTGATCACCTTTGGTTCATATGAAACTTTCTTGCTATACAAACCATGAAACATGTGATCTTTTGGTTCAAATCTGATCTTTAGCACTTGTATGATGCTTTCATATTGGTTAGACGTGAATTAGAAGTCACAAATGCCTTGGTACAAAGTTTTTTGCAAGTTTCTCATTTGAGGCATATCTTGAAAATTAATGATTTTTGCCAACTTTGACACACCATAACTTTTGATCCAAAATGAATTAGATCATGTTCTTGTACTTTTTGAAAAGGGAAAGATCTAATCTACAACTTTCATGACCAAAGTTTTTTCATTTGAAGCATTTTTGGATCAAAAAGCAAGGGTTGAAAAAGTTGCATAAAATGACATTTCATGAAAAGTCAACCATGCCCTAAAAAGTCAATTTTGCAAAAACTTGTAATTCTTGAATTTTGTGAACTTCAACCTTCTTCTATGATCAAATAAAGATCATATACACTCAAAATGATGAAGATCACCCCTTGGTTGGGCCATTGGGGGCCTCAGATGCCCTGATTTTACACTGACTTGTCCAGAAAGTCAACTCTTGATCAGATGACTTCCTCAAGGAATTTCTTCATGAAAATTGATATGCACACTCCCTATACCATATAGAGACCAATAGAAACAAGAATGACCAAAAAATTTGGAGTTATGGCCTCTGAAACCAAAACCCTAATTTTAGGTCAACTGTGCAGTCAAACCTGGTCCTGCCTTCACACCAATCTCAGTTCTTGTGATTCTTTGGCAATCTTGACTTTGAGAGGATGTAATATGATGCTTGAACACACATAGACCCCTTTTGAAGTGATTGATGACCTTTGGAGTGGCTCAAGAAGCTCTTGGATTGCTCAGACCACAAACCCTAGATGCAGATGACTTAGAACCAATGCAAAGACTCAAAATTGAGATATGAGATGTTATGATTGTGTTTATGCATATGGAAAGATCACAAGCCATGGTGTGAATGGGTGAGGGCAAATTTTGGGTGTTTACAGGAACGAATGCGGTGGTAGAGGCCGAGGCCGAAGCTCTCCATATGGCAATGGAGGTGGCTGGTGAAGAAGGTGAAGATCAGGTGATGTTCCAAACGGATAACATGCAGGTGATAACTACTATGAGAGGTCATTGGGATGTGTTTCCATGGAAACATTTGGGGTTGGTGTGCCAGAGAATGATAGACATGATCAAGGGTTTTGTAACTATTGAGTTGCAACACATAGGAAGTGACGAAAATGCAGCAGCTCATGCCATGGCAAGAATGGCGATACGATAGGGTACTGAGGAGGAGAAGGTTGTGTCTAGGACAAACCCTAATCTGAGTCTTTGTTGATTATTTGTGGGATGGGCCAGGGGCCCTTTGTCTTTTGTGTTTAAAAAAAAGTACGACAAAAATCTAAACCAAACTTAAGTCAACAATATTTAATGATTCCATCCCAATCAACTTTTTTAGAACGAACAATTTTTTATTATTGTCCCATCTCTCTCTCTCTCTCTCTCTCTATCTATCTATTTATCTATCTATCTATATATATATATATATATATATATATATATATATATATATATATAATATCAAATCAACTAATTTAATTATTTTAAATATCTATTTATCTCTTTTATAATAATATCCTTATTTATATTCATATATGTCGCTCCCGGGATTTTCATCCTAGTACAAACGCAAAAGTGACGCAGAAAAGGTAGAGTTGCCAGCCAGGAATTTTTATCCCGAATGAATAGGAAAGGTAATGTTGCACAAACCAAGGAGAAAAGGAAAGGACAAGGTCCTCCAGACCAAATATATGGGTTCGGGAGTCAGTTACGACCTGGGAAGGTATTAGCACCCCCAGACCGTCCGCCGTACCTGACGGGATCCACGCTTGTTAGTTTGTTTCAAAGGGTGATAAATAAGATGTTGCTGAATGAAAACCGCTATTGGAACTGGAACTGAAATGAGAAAGGGAACTGGAAAAAGAGAATGAAAAGAAAGGGGGAAAATGTAGGTAAAATAAAGAATGTACTTGAACGGGCCCTATCCCGCTGCCTACGTACCTCATCGGGAAAATGAGGATCAGAGTCGATGTAGTTCGCCTAACTAAGGCGGGAACTATTTGTGTTTTTTATGAGCTGGAACTGCTTATGTCTATGCTCAGGTGTTGCAGGCTTGCCTTGAACGAGTGTGTTTACCGTCTTGAAAATGAGACATGTTGTCGCAAGTTCGCATTGAGAGGGAGTGAGATGAGAAGAGAATTCCCGCAGGAAAATCACTTATTGTTTGTTGTTTTCTTTTTAAGAGTTTTTATGAATTAGGCACAAGGAAGTGAACTCAAACTCTTTTCCATGGAATTTGTACTTGATACTAAATTCCAAGATGGAATAGTAGAACAAGCACACTAAGTAAAGAGAATTTATCCAAGACTTGTTTCCAAGGATTATGGTCTAAGTTCACTAGCTTGTTGAACTTATTACATATTTTTGTAGCTTTTGAAGAAATGTCTTTTATGTTTTCTTTGTGAAGATAGTATCATGATCAGACTTGTACATCATGCTAGACAAGCCCACATTATTCCAAGATGGAATGAATATGAGTGCCCCGTGGAATAAGGCTATGCACAAGAGACTACTTCCATCCTTTATTAAGTGTCTTTTGGATTTTTGTTTGAAAATGAGAGAAGAAGACTCAAATTGAGAAAGGGAAAAACTAAGGGGACTAAGACACAACCCTAAGTTATTTATTGTATGAAAAATGAAGCCCTAAGGGTTTGCTAGGTTTTCTAATCCTAATGAAGAAAAGAAAAAGAAGAAAAGAAAATTAGAACTCAACTTACTTCCTAAGGAAGGCAAGTGGTTCTAAAGAAAGGGAAGCCTATACAAATAAAGCACAAAGTTCTAAGGCAATCACATTTAGAAAACATAAAGAGATGAGTAAGAAGTAAAATATACAAGGCTTACCTCAACCTCCCTACAAAACAAGGGTTAGCTTTTTCAAAGTCATTTGAACATACATGCATGGCAAAACTCAAACAAAGTTCACACTAGCTAGGGAAAAGCATTAATGATCTTCTAGGGTTAAGACTTAAGTCCAGGGTATCCTACATGATAACAAGCTTATAATGGAAGTATCTAAACCCTATTAAAGTATTCTAAGGTTATAAGGAAAAACAATGACAAACTATACTCTAAATGGTACTAAACCCTAATGGGAGTCAAGGTGAAGTTAAATGAGAAAGTTAAATGGTTAAGTATGGTAAACTTGAATGAGGTCCCAAAGGAATGTTAAATCCAGAACTAAACACTAAGTGGAAGTGCCTTAAAGTGTGAAACCAAGTGGGAAGAAAGAGATTCAAGTGAGAGAAATTCAAACACAAAAATGGAGGGATGAAAAACAATCATTGAACATATGATTTCAAAAGAAGAAAAAGACTTAGAAGGAAAAAAATAAAACATGGTCAAAGGAACTTGAACTTCTCATACAAAAACCAGGGGCTTGATGAAATATTAATATGGAGTTAATACTAAAAAAAAATAGTCACAAATGAGTTAGAGTGGATGGCATTAGGGTTAAGGAACCAAAAGTTTGATTTTGAATTTTTATGATACCACATTACACCAAAAGGATCACAAAGTCTTACAACATGGGATGAAGGTGTGAAAATGGATACAAGACACTTATAAAATGTCTAACAATGATATAACATGGCTATCCCACCCACAAAATTGGTTTAGAAGTGTGATGAAGAAGAAAAATGAAAATTATGGCATACATGAACATATATGTGACATTAAGATCAAATGACCTACAAATTCAAACCACAAGGAGCTAAGATGGATGAAAATCATATAAAGACTTCTAATAGGACCTAAGGTACTCAAAATGGGGACCTCAAATGGATGGCATAAATGCCTTCCTAAAATAGAATGAAAAGAAGGAAGAAATAAGGACCAAAATATGAATTATAAGCCAAGGTACTTAAAAAATATCAAATAACATTGAAAAATTATGAAAATGGACATCCAAGGTCATAAAACAGAAGGTAACCTATCTCTAAAATATCTCCCTAAAATTCACATTTTAACTCAATCAAGTGAAGGTGTAATGTGATTAGGGTTTTGAAGGATAAAGCTCAAAGGATGGGTTCAAAAGGGACCAAACATGACTTAAAAATTGAGGCAAAAATAATTTTTAGGATCCTAAAAGTGTCCTTTGGATAGGGAAAAAAGAATGGGATCAATATCTATTTTGGTTTGAGAGAAACAAATTGGGGAAGACAAAGTGCTCAAAATGTGAATAAACCAAAAGAAATTTAATGGAAATTTAATTTTGGTTGAAAAATAAATGGTAAATAAAAAAAATATGGAAACTTTTTTAAAATAATGAAAATGATGTGTGAATTTATTTAGGAGTTTTAGATGAAGTTTAGTATTTTTAACAAAATGAAATTGAAATGGAATAAAATGAGAAAAATAAAAGAATAGAAAAACAAGAAAGGGGTGCCTTCAGTAATGATTCACGTTCAGATGCCTTGGGCCTTTTGAAAAGGGGGTGGTAATAACAAGATGGAGCCCAACCCATGTGTGCTAGGTTCAGGAAGTTATGGTGGTCTTCAGGTCAAAGCTTTGACTCACTATGGACTCTTGGATCAATCTAATGCACATAAAATTAGTCAAGGTAATAAAATCAGGTGGATCAGATTGGATACACATAGCAATGCGGTGGAAGGCACGCACACAATCTCTCAGCACTCACTCATATGCACGTGAATGGAACAAGTCTCATTAATTCGCTGGCAATATCCTACGTGTACGATCCAAACACATCAACGGCCGTGACTTAATTTTATCAAAATTTTAGGGTTACTATTCAGGTGACCGGAGCTAATTTCCGATCACCTTCTCCGGTGCTACTCTGGTTAGGGCAAGAATGAAACACCATGAAAATGGAAACTAAAACCATCAAAATGATCCTTATGCTTTATACATCCATAATCTAGCCTTATATTTCATTTATCATGCCTAATCAATGTGAATCGAAGCAAACAAGATCCACCTTAAAAACTGCATCTATGCACCTGAGGTGCCTATCAACTATCCAGAGGGAGCATAGCTTCTAGCAAGCCTTAAATCACGTAAATCAAGAAAAACAGAAAGAAAATGTGAAAGTTGAATTTCAGAGGGAACCTGAAAATGCAGTGATTCAAAAAGTTGAAGAAAGACCAGAGGGGAGATTCCAATGCCCTTGATGCTTGATCTTGTTGCTTAATGGAATGAAATGAACACTTGCTAAGCTTGAATCTTCTCTGGATTCTTGAATATGCAGACTTTATGCCAAATCGAATTCTTGATACTTCAAGCTGCTCTAGCCATGGATCTCATGCCTTAGATGAAGATGAAGTTGAGATGATGATGATTGCAAGGTTGCTGATGAAGATGAATGAGAACCTTAACAAATTGCAGTGACTTGCAGTGGTGTAATTTTGAAGCTAACACTAAATTTATACATGGAAATGGTGCTTTGAAGTGATGATAATGATGATCAATGGAATAATGGAGAGTATTGATAGAAGATAAAGCTTGATCAATCCAAAATGCAATGAAACTTCAAGGAGAATGCAAAGCAAAATGTTGAAGTTTGGAGTGATTTTTCGAGCAAATGAAAAAAGTATGCAATTCAGTTAGATCATTGGCTTTTATAATGGAGTTTAATCTCTTAACTCAACATAGTTAATAGGTTGAACTATGGTTAACTGATTCAATTCACTTATGATTCAGTTATGGTGAGTTTTCAGTTGTTACACTCGACCTGTGATCAATGTGTGGCAAGGAACATGATTCTTATGGTGAACTTGCTTAAGGTATGGTGAAGCTGAGGCCAATGCAGCTGATCCATGGAAAAACCCTTCATTTATTTGGATTGTCATCATAGTGCATGGTAGCTAGGATGTGTATGTCTACACATGATAATTTGAAACTTCTAATGTGATACTTTGTAGTCATAACATGATAGCTGAAACTTGCTGGCTTGAAATGAATAAATCACTTCAAGATTCAATGCCTTAGTTCATAAGAAATCAGGTTGCAAACCATGGTTTTCCAAAAGGTGAAACTTCCATCACAAGCCATTAATTCATGTGTTTCTTGGTCTCTACTTGAAGTAGAAGGATCATATAACAAGTTTAAGGTTTGGTTCATGATAGAATAAAGCTTCTACAAATCTCAAATATTCCTTTGAAAACAAAGCAACAAGGCTGCATCATTGGTTGGCACAAATTTGGCAATCTGGCTATGGATGGATCAGTGTCAACCTCCCCACTTTGACCTCTCATATGTCCATGAAATATTGGTCAAACAAAAATTTGTCCAACATCAATCTTGTAGGAAACGTGTAGAGGAACGACTTTTGTGTTGGCAAAAATTCCATTTCAAGTCATCTTGATGGAGAAAAATTGTCATACTTCTTTCACACCACATGCTTGATACAATGCCTGGCAAGTCACGTGCGCATGGCCTGCCTTGCCTGGCCCATGACTTGGTTTTTGCCTTGATTTGTCTAAACTTTGAATGATCATAACTTCTTCAATTTTGATTCTATGGGCATGTTCCACCTATGGAATTGAAGATTAATATTCCCTATTTCAAACAACCCAAGTGGAATTTTCATTTGACTTTTATTTTGGGAGAAGGCCTCTCTTGAAGTTGACTGCAAAATGGCCAAAACTTGCCATTTTTGGAAAACCTAATTTTCCAAATATGGTAGGTCTTGATTTTCTTGATTTCTCATGATCCCTCCATCACTTCTAGATCAAATTTGGTCCATAGACTCATTGTAACCTTAATTTCATGAATTTGACATCAAAAAGTCAGGAGTTGACTTTTTACTCAACATGATTGACTTTTCCCCAATTCCTTGATTTTCAAGTAACTGATCAATTGAAGACCTCCCAAAATGATTCCATGGATGAAATTTCAACCCTAGGTACTTAATATCATGTAGAAAACAATGAAATCAAGTTTGAATCAAAATTTCCTTAGGAAGCTCATTTAATCTGAAACCTTAATTTCTCTCCTTTTGCTAGGAGATGTTGCACAGCTTGAATGTTTGGATCAATTCACTTATTTCTATGACTTATGGCCTCAAATCAAAACTTTTGGGATGTTGTGAACCCTTTTCACAATGTTGAGAAGCTATGTTGCCCTTTTATTGCCTTTGGATGACCATCAATCTCTTCAAGCATTGATCACAAGCCTCATGCCTCAGTTATGATGGTTATGATGCAATGCTTTAAGTCATGGTATGGATTTGGATATGCAATGTGATATGCTAATTATCATGAAAATGAGAGGGAAAATTTTGAGGTATTACAATATACCAAAACAAATACTATTATTATAAACTAAATCAACTTTACTACTGATCAAAATACTGAATAATAAAAATTTATCTACAATTGTATTCTCTCTTATAACATAATTTTCATATTTGTTAAAAAAATCTTACACGATGTATTTATCTTATACATGTTTCAATAATTTTTTATCATATTATTATTGATATTATTGTTTACCATTCTTTTTCTACATGTATTAATACTTCAACTTAAATTTACTATTATTCTTAAGTTTTTTCTATTTTTAACTTTCAATTTTTTTGACAGTCTGAAAACATATCCGTGTCCAAAATGATATCCCATCCAATAATCTTACTGATAAATATTTTTATATACAGGAACAAATTTAATATTGATTCAAATATTTTTATAAACAATATCAAAACAAAATTAATACTTATATACGAGAAACAATATATTGTCGATTGTTTTTTTTATATAGAGGAGAAAAATACTATTATTATAAGAGTGAACAATTTTACAATTGATTTAAATGTTTTTATAAATATTGTAAAAAAAAATAATGTTTTGATTCAAATATGTTTTTTAATCAAAAGGGAAATATTTTATTAATTCAAAAAAACACAATACAAACATGGTGATATCAAGGATCCAACCCACCAAACAAACTTACACTTACATCATTAGTTTAGCAAGGTGGCTCCTATTTCTATAATTGAGCCAACCTCTATTTACCACTTTTTCTATGACATCATTTACAATGCTCTCAGTATTCAACCTATTCACAAAAATGGTTTCATTCCTATAAGCCCAAACATGATAAACTGTCTCAACAAAGAACATCTTCAAAATCCCAGTTTTCCATCCTTTACCTTTAGTGTTCTCAATAACCCAATTTATTCCTCCATCCCATCTCAGAGGAACCCGATTATACTCCAAACACTTGAGACACTCATTCCAAATGTTGGCAGTTTTGCTGCATCCAAAAAACAAATGCTCGATTCAGGGACAATTTGACAAAGCATAGAGATTGTGTCTTGCACCATACCATATCGGTAAAGCCGATCTTTCGTGGGTAGCTTACCGTGACAAGCTAACCATAAACAGACAACTGCCCTTGGTCTGGCTATGTTATTTCTAATCATTTTACTCCAAGGGATCCTAACACCATCATCAATCAAATGGATATATAAATCATGCGCTTTAAATTTATGGTAGGATAAAGAACTAGTCCACCAATGTTGCACATCAACCATAATATCTCTCTGCATCAGGATTCCTTTTGGGATTCAAATATTATTATATACAAGAACAAGTTTACTGTTGATTCAAATATTTTAATAAGTAGCGTCAAAACAAAATTAATATTTATATAGGGAAAGAAAAATATTATTGATTAAAATATTTTTATATAGAGGAGAAAATACTATTATTATAAACAGAGACAATTTTAAAATTGATTCAAATATTTTTATAAATATTGTCAAAACAAAAATATTATTTTTATTCAAATATTATTATATATAAGAACAACTTTACTGTTGATTTTAATATTTTAATAAATAGTGTCAAAATAAATATAATATTTATATATAGGATAAAACAAATTGTTGATTAATTTTTTTAATATACGAGATAAAATAAATTGTTGAAGTGGTGAAGTTGATGCGTGAATTGAGGAAGAAGAGTGATGAATTCGGTTTGAAGACGATGATGAAGATTCTGTAGATTATTGAGATTGTGAGAGTTGATTGGAGGTGATGGAGATGTATAAAGATCAAAGAATGGATCGGTTTTCAGGATTGATCTGAAGATGAATTAAAGGAGCGGAGAATGAGAATGAAGATTAGAAAAGTGAAGTATATGAAAAATGATCAGATAACCCTGAAGTGTGAAGCTCATTGTTGATTTATAAAGGTGCCAAGAGGTTGCTTTCTAAACTGAAAATCAATTATGGGTTAGTTATTTTTCTGTTAGAAGTTTGTTAATCTGGTTAGTGGTAGTGTGAAAATGTTAATTAGAGTTTGTTAATAGTTAGTAACCTTTTGAAACAAATCATGGTTTATACATCATGGTGAAACAAGTTATGTATCCTTCATGAAAGCGGTCGTGGATGAACATTGGGAGCTATGAAAGTCAGTTATGATTCTATTGATTAGTTAATGAGATTGGTAGCTTTAGCTAGTGAAGAAACGAATGATATTGTTATGTTAGTTTCAAATTATGTCAGGTTCTTTTTTTTCTGTTGGTAAAGGATCATAATCAATAGGATTAATTGATTTCAATTGGTTTGTTTGGTTAGTGTAAATTGTCCTTGATTAAAAAAATGGTTATATATAATGAATTTTGATGGCTTGTGAATTAGTATCAGTAAAACAATCTAGAGTTGGAGAGAATCCACTGTTCGGAGGTTAATAATTCATCGATTTTTGTTTGTTGCAGGTTAACACAATATGAATATATGTTGCTCGCACGGTTAGAATGAATAGGCATGTTGGAAATCCTTTAATCCTTCTTCCAATTTCAGATAATCCGGAGATGCATCTGAATATCCTTACCGCCCATGAGTTTATGTTTATAGATGACTGATGTGGGAGCAGGCTGAAGGTTTCAACCCCTCATGGCTTCAATAACCTGGTGCATTTCTAGAAAATGAGATCTAAGTGCACTTGCATTAGGCTCCTCGGGCACATTTAGGATGTTATCTCCAAGATCAAATAAACCTTGCTGGTTAAAGTGGCTTGCAATGATCTGATTGATAATATGAGTATCAAAGTCCACATATCTGTAAGCCTTTGAGATGTCAGTGCTTCACGATTTTTCAAGAAGTTTTTGATACTTGACAAGACTTATGTTCAATTCCTCATGCGGTCCTTCTAACTGTTGAAGTGACATAATAACATTGAGCTATGACTTAAGTTCTACGAGAACAAATTTATGGTCAACTGGAATTGATGGATCCTGAGGTGACTGAAGTGTTGCCAATGCCAACTCAATTTCATACCCTAATAGAACCAAAAATGGGGGAAGAAAAGTGACAGACACCATTGAATGTTGGGCTCTTTTCGTTTGCCATAGCATGGTCAACAGGTTGACATTCTCTCTACATATAGTAATGGGAATGTTAAATTGTAAAAGAATACCTGCAACCTTCCCTTTTTCCGATGCTTCTCATGTACATGTATATAATTTAACTTAGTGACTTGTAATGCGAAAAAAAACCTTTGAACATGATGTTAACTTGCCGATAACTAATATTATATTTGGATTATATTTTTGGTGTGGTTTCGTAATGATTTATGTATGAAATAAATTGGATGATAAATGGATGGAAGAATGAATTTTGGTGTTGAATAAATGTGGAATGCTTGGATTTTTATGGGTTATTGACTTGTAAATGTACTTTGAAATGAACTGATACAAATGTGCCCATACAATACATGTATTGGTGGAAATTCACCATAACTTGACACTTACCTTGCCAATCATGGCTTTAAAATATGGATTTTAAAATTGAGTCTTTCAATCATCTTGAAAGCAATCATGGAATAATGCTTGGAATCCACACCAAAAGTTCAACACGAATTAACTTGTAGGGATTAATGACTTCATGCTTTGAGCTGCACTTGAAACTAAGACATCATACTTACCTTTCTAAAAAAATTCAATTGAATCTGAAACCCACCTTTGAAATTAAATCTCATAATCTTGAATTCTTAAATTGAATATAAATCCTAGTCTCATTATTGAGCAACCTTTGATCCATTTTCCATGATTATGTGAACTTGAGAGCTTAACTCTTTACATCTCCGTGACTTTGAATTCAAACCAAGATTAAGAACTTTTGAATTTTCCTTCAAAGAGACCTTAACTTCTTTATTAAGTAAGACATTATGAAATATTTTATGACATCTTGGATAAGTTCTTGAATCTTGAATGGGTTGAAACCTTGGCTCAATAACTATCTGAATGGGTTGAAACCAACACAAGACCAAATTCCTGAGAAATTATTGAAGATGATAAACTGGTCATGTAGTATTTGGAGAAAAATGATCACCAAGATATCTTTAACATGAAACCCTTATCTCCTTGAAACATATCTTGGATGAGGAAATGGCTTGAATTGCTGAAAAACCAAAACACTGGTCCAATGACATTCCCAGTTGAATTCCTAGATCACATGTCCCAAAAGTCCAATGCAATGCATGATTGTTATTATTATGATTTAATGGAGATGCAAATGAATAAAGCATAAGCCAATTAGTGGTAATAAAAAAGAGGGCAAATTTTGGGGTGTTACTTATGTTTAATAATGTGAATAAAACTTCTCAAGCATATGTGTATACAACATGAATAAAGATAAAATCAATATACAATATGAACGTAAAGCATATGAAACAACTCCTTCTAACTTGAGCATATACATTATGAACATAGAAAAAATGAATGAAAATATTCAAAAATACCTAGCTGTAATCAAATGAACATAAGGAATGAAGATGTTGAATAGTACTGTACGTCGAATATGAAGAATCAAATGAACGAAGTTACTTCGAATCAGAAGCAACAAATGAATATTGGTAAAACATCAACCAAAAACAGGAATGAAGATATTGGAGACTACCTTACTTCAAAACTGAACCAGCAAATGAATATTGGTAAAGAATACCTAGTTATAATCAAATGAAGATGTTGGAGTACAACTGCCGTCTCTGGATCAGTTGTTTAATTATGGTTTCTTAAGAAAAAAAATAGAGAATAAGTTTTGTTTTAATTTATCAGTAAAGATTTTAATCTCGGTTGGAAAACAAACCGTAGTGGAATCTTAAACCTATAACAATAGTTGTTTAAAATAATGGTATTAATTGACTCACGCTAAATATTAATAAAAAAATGTGAAAACGTAGTTGTAGGGAATCGAAGCTTGTTACATTTTATTTATTACTACGGTTATTTGGCACAACTGTCGTAAAATAATTTATAATTTATCTTTTAAATAATGGTATTAAGTTACGCATGCTGAATGTATCCTAAAAAATTGAAAAAAAATAGTTCTTGAGAATCGAATCTTGCCACATTTTATTTATTACAACGATGGTTCTATTCATCTGTCATTAAAAGACTGATATTCATCCAGCTTTTGACTGGACGCAGAATTTTTAACCTATTACAACGGTGCAAAAGGATGCGTTATAAGGCTGACGTTGTTGTTTTAGCGTTTTGTAGTAGTGTTATTTATATTCATATATAGAAACAAATACTATTGTTATAAACGGATTCAACTTTACTAATGATCCAAATACTGAATAATAGAAATTTATTGACAATAATATTCTCTCTTATAACATAATTGTCTTATTTGTTAAAAAAAACTTACACGATGTATTTATCTAATACATGTTTTAATAGTTTTTTATCATATTATTATTGATATTGTTGTTTACCTTTCCTTTCTTACATGCATTAATATTTCAAGTTAAATTTACTATTATTCTAAAGTTTTTTCCATTTTTAACTTTCAATTTTTATGACAGTCTCCAAACAAATCAGCGTCCAAAATGATATTCCACCAAAAAATTTGTCTACCCTTATTGATAAATATTTTTATATATGGGAACAAATTTATTATTGATACAAATATTTTTATAAATAGTATCAAAACAAAATTTATATTTATATACGGAAAAAAATATATTGTTGATTAAAATATTTTTATATAGAGGAGAAAATACTATTATTATAAACGGGAAAAATTTTAAAATTGATTCAAATATTTTTATAAATATTGTCAAAATAAAAATAATATTTTTATTCAAATATTATTATATATGGGAACAAATTTACTATTGTTTCAAATATTTTAATAAATAGTGTTAAAATAAATATAATATTTATATACGGGGTAAAATAAATTATTGATTAAAATATTTTTAAATACGAGAAAAAGTTCTATTGTTATAAACGGAAACAACTTTACCACTAATCCAAATATTGAATAATATAAATTTATCGATAATTTTTTTCCAAATATGTGAAATAAGTTAAGAAAACTTATTAAAAAAGATTTAGTAGATATTTAAATACTGAATTATCTCCTATAAAATAATTTCTTATTTAAAAAAAAACTAAAGCGATAATTATCTAATATAAGTTTAAATAGTTTTTAATTTTAATCATATTATTCTTTATATTGTTGTTGAAATTTTATCTTCTATATTTATTACTATTTCAACTTAAATTTACTATTATTCTTAATTTTTTTTCAACATTCAATTTTTATGACAATTTATAAACAAATGCTCGTTCAAAAGCATATCCCATCCAAAAACATATCCCGTGAATATACATGAATTTGTTACGTAATCATTTTAAAATGGATGAAATATATAAAATAAACCAACATTAAATTCAAGTCTACATCTTATCAAGTATGATAAAATTCTAAACCAAACTTAAGTCAACATTTTTTAATGATGCCATCCCAATCAACTTTTTAACCAACTAACAATTTTTAATTTTTGTCCCATATATATATATATATATATATATATATATATATATATATATATATATATATATATATATATATATATATATATATATATATATATATATATATATATATATTTATCAAATAAATTAATTTAATTATTTTAAATATAAATTTATCTTTTTTATAATAATATCCTTATTTATATTCATATACAAAAACAAATACTATTGTTATAAACAAGATCAAATTTACTACGAATCCAAATACAGAATAATAGAAATTTATCGACAACTGTATTCTTTCTAATAACATTTTTTTAAACCCAAAAGATATATTATAGTGGAAGATGAACAAAAATGAGGGGTCAAGGCCAAAACCTCAAAAACCATGGAGCTCTGAAACTAGACAACTCATGAAGGTTCCCTGTATAACTGTATTCTTTCTAATAACATTTTTTTAAACCCAAAAGATATATTATAGTGGAAGATGAACAAAAATGAGGGGTCAAGGCCAAAACCTCAAAAACTATGGAGCTCTGAAACTAGACAACCCATGAAGGTTCCCTGTATAATCACTAATTACATTAGAGTGGAGATAATTCCACCAAGTAAAGTTTCTAGAAGTTAGGCCTAAGCTAGCAAAAATATCTGCACAATAATTTCTCTCCCAATAAATATGGGTGGCCAAAAAAGAAATAGATCTCGAAGTCAGAAGATAATTCTACCAACGGTTTCTAATACAGGCACCAAATGCCGATTGGATATGGCATGAATAACGAGCAGAAAATCTATTTTCAGCCAAGAGCAACGCCAATGCGATGAAATGACATGCTCTATAGTTAGAATCACACCCATGACATAGAAAAAAAAAAAGTCTCCCTGACTGAGAAAACAAGAAAAACTACCAATATGAACACATGCGCTAATACGAAAAATCCCACTTGCAGTAGCCAAATTACCGATGGAAGCTCCGTCGGAGTTACCTTTGATCCAGTTAGGGAGAGGAGGACACCAAATCACCTCCTTAACAATCTGTGGTTTATGAGGAGGAATCGAAAGCCTAAAAGCTTTCATCAAAACAAAGTCTGAAATTGAGATTTAGGATGTGGATTTAACCAAGTTACCGGCGAGGACCACTTGAGCGAAAATCTGGGAAGAGCAACTTTCCCATCTCGACAGGGTGCCATTAAATCTAGAATTATTCCTAGTACGCCAAATTCCCATTCAAACATTAAAGAAGCCAACCATGACGATTAATTTTGCAATCTTAGAAATACAACCATCCAAAACCCTCCCCCAGTCATCCATGGAATAATATTCTCTCTAATAACATAATTGTTTTAATTGTTAAAAAACCTTACACGATGTATTTGTCCAATAAAAGTTTCTAAATTTTTTATCATATTATTATTGATATTGTTGCTTACCTTTAATTTTCTATATGTATTAATATTTCAACTTAAATTTACTATTATTCTTAAGTTTTTTCTATTTTTAACTTTCAATTTTTATGAATGTCAGCAAACAAATCATCGTCCAAAATGATAATCCACCCAAATATTTGTCTATCTTTATTGATAAATATTTTTATATACGAGAACAAATTTAATATTGAATCAAATATTTTTATAAATAGTATCAAAACAAAATTAATATTTATATACAGAAAACAATATAGATTAAAATACTATTATTATAAACAGAACCAATTTTAAAATTGATTAAAATATTTTTATAATATTTTCAAAACAAAAATAATATTTTTATTCAAATATAATTATATATGAGAACAACTTTATTATTGATTATGATATTTTAATAAATAATGTCAAAATAAATATAATATTTATATACGAGAGAAAATAAATTCTTGATTAATTTTATTTATATATGAGAAAAAATTCTATTGTTATAAACAAAAACTACTTTATCATTAATCCAAATATTGAATAATATAAATTTATCGTTCATTGTTTCCAAATATGTGAAATAGGTTAAGAGAACTTATTTAAAAAGATTGAGTACATATTTAAATACTGGATTTTCTCCTATAAAATAATATCTTATTTGTAAAAAAAATTAAAACGATAATTTATCTAATACAAATTTAAATAATTTTTAATTTTAATTATATTATTTTTGATATTATTGTTTAAATTTCATCTTCTACATTTATTACTATTTTTCAACTTAAATTTACTATTATTTTTTTAATTTTTTATAACTTTCAAATTTTTTCACAATTTACAAACAAATGTTCTATTAAAACCATATCTCACCCAAAAACATATCCCGTACATAAATATGGATTTATTACGTACTCATTTTAAAATGAAAGAAATATAAAAAAGAATCAACAATAAATTTAATCCTACATATTATCAAGTACGATAAAAATCTAAACCAAACTTAAGTCAACAATTTTAAATGATTCCATCCCAATCAACTTTTTTTCCAATGAACAATTTATTATTATTGTCCAATCTATCTCTCTCTCTCTCTCTCTCTCTCTCTCTCTCTCTCTCTCTCTCTCTCTCTCTCCCTCCCTCCCTCCCTCTCTCTCTCTCTCTCTCTCTCTCTCTCTCTCTCTCTCTATATATATATATATATATATATATATATATATATATATATATATAATCAATTTAAATATTTTAAATATCAATTTATATCTTTTTATAATAATATTCTTATTTATATTCATATACATTTACTACTGATCAAAATACTACATAATAAAAATTTATTGACAATTGTATTCTCTTTTATAACATAATTTTCTTATTTATTACAAAAATCATACACGAGTATTGATCTAATATAAGTTTAAATAATTTTTTATCATATTATTATTGATATTGTTGTTTACCTTTCATTTTCTACCTGTATTAATATTTTAATTTAAATTTACGATTATTTTAAAGTTTTTTCTATTTTTAACTTTCCATTTTTATGACAGAATGAAAACAAATCCGTGTCCAAAATGATATCTCATCCAAAAATTTGTCTACCCTTACTTATAAATTTTTTTATACAGGGGAACAAATTTACAAATGATTCAAATATTTTTATAAATAGTATCAAAACAAAATTAATACTTATATACGAAAAATAATATATTTTCGATTAAAATATTTATATATAAACGAGAAAATACTATTATTATAAGCGTGAACAATTTTACAATTGATTTAAATATTTTTATAAATATTGTCAAAACTAAAATAATATTTTAATTCAAATATTGTTATATACGAGAAAAACTTTACTATTGACTCAAATATTTTAATAAATAGTGTCAAAACAAAAATTAATATTTATATACGGAAAATAATATATTATTGATTAAAATATTTTTATATAGATTAGAAAAAACTATTATTCTAAATAGGGACAATTTCAATATTGATTCAAATATTTTTATAAATATTATCAAAACAAAAATAATATTTTTATTTAAATATTATTTTATATAAGAACAACTTTTCTATTGGTTCTAATATTTAAATAAATAGTGTCAAAAAAATTATAATATTTATATACAGGATAAAATAAATTGTTGATTAAATTTTTTTTATATACTAAAAAAAATTCTATTATTATAAACGGAAATAACTTTACCATTAATCCAAATATTGAATAATATAAATTTATCGATCTTTGTTTCCCAAATATGTTAAATAAGTTAAGAGAACTTATTAAAAAAGATTGAGTAGATATTTAAATATTAGGTTCTCTCCTATTAAATAATATCTTTGTAAAAAAAACTTAAACGATAATTTATTTAATACAACTTTAAATAGTTTTTAATTTTAATCATATTATTCTTGGTATTGTTGTTTAAATTTCATCTTCTACATTTATTTCTATTTCAACTTAAATTTACTATTATTCTTAATTTTTTTTTTATAACTTTCAGTTTTTATGATAATTTACAAACAAATGCTCATTCAAAACCATATCACATCCAAGAACATATCATATGCATAGACATGGATTTGTTACGTACTCATTTTAAAATGGAAGAAATATAAAAAACAACCAACAATAAATCCAATCCTACATCTTATCAAGTACGATAAAGATCTAAACCAAACTTAAGTCAACAATATTTAATGATGCCATCCCAATCAACTTATTTAGAACGAACAGTTTTTCATTATTGTCTTTTATATATATATATATATATATATATATATATATATATATATATATATATATATATATATATATATATATATATATATATATCAAATCAATTCATTTAATTATTTTAAATATCTATTTATCTCTTTTTATAATAATATCCTTATTTATATCCATATACCAAAACAAATACTATTGTTATAAAATAAATCAACTTTACTACCGATCAAAATACTGAATAATAAACATTTATATACAATTGTATTCTCTCTTATAACATAATTGTCATATTTGTTAAAAAAATCTTACACGATGTATTTATCTAATACAAATTTCAATAATTTTTTGTCATATTATTATTGATATTATTGTTTACCATTCTTTTTCTACATGTATTAATACTTCAACTTAAATTTACTATTATTCTTAAGTTTTTTCTTTTTTTAACTTTCAATTTTTTTGACAGTCTGCAGACATATCGGGATCCAAAATGATATCCCATCCAATAATCTTACTGATAAATATTTTTATATACGGGAACAAATTTAATATTGATTCAAATATTTTTATAAACAATATCAAAATAAAATTAATACTTATATTAGAGAAACAATATATTGTCGATTATTTTTTTATATAGAGGAGAAAAATACTATTATTATAAGCGTGAAGAATTTTACAATTAATTTAAATGTTTTGATAAATATTGTCAAAACAAAAATAATATTTTTATTCAAATATGTTTTTTTTATTTGAATCAAAAGAGAAATATTTTATTAATTCAAAAAAACACAATACAAACATGGTGATCTCAAGGATCCAACCCACCAAACAAACCTACACTTACATCATAAGTTTAGCAAGGTGGCTCCTATTTCTATAATTGAGCCAACCTTTATTTACCATTTTTTCTATGATATCATTTACAATGCTCTTAGTATTCAACCAAGCCCAAACATGATAAATTGTCTCAGCAAAGAGCATCTTCAAAATGTCAGTTTTCCATCCTTTACCTTTGGTGTTCTCAATTTCCTCATCCCATCTCAGAGGAACGCGATTATACTCCAAACACTTGAGACACTCATTCCAAATGTTGACAGTTTTGCTGTATCCAAACACAAATGTTCGATTCAGGGACAATTTGACAAAGCATAGAGATTATGTCTTGCACCATACCAAACCGGTAAAGCCGATCTTTCATGGGCAGCTTACCGTGACAAGCTAACCATAAACAGACAATTGTCCTTGGTCTGGCTATGTTATTTCTAATCATTTTACTCCAAGGGAACCTAACACCATCATGAATCAAATGGATATATAAATCATGTGCTTTAAATTTATGCTAGGATAAAGAACTAGTCCACCAATGTTGCACATCAACCACAATATCTCTCTGCTTCAGGATTCCTTTTAGGATTCAAATATTATTAATACAAGAACAAGTTTACTGTTGATTTAAATATTTTAATAAATAGCGTCAAAACAAAATTAATATTTATATAGGGAAAGAAAAATATTGTTGATTAAAATATTTTTATATAGAGGAGAAAATACTATTATTACAAACGGGGACAATTTTAAAATTGATTCAAATATTTTTTTAAATATTGCCAAAACAAAAATAATATTTTATTTAAATATTATTATATATAAGAACAACTTTAATATTGATTTTAATATTTTATGAATAGTGTCAAAATAACTATAATATTTATATACAGGATAAAATAAATTGTTGATTAAAATTTTTTTATATACGAGAAAAATTCTATTATTATAAACAAATATAACTTTACCACTATTCCAAATATTGAATAATATAAATTTATCGATCATTGTTTTCCAAATATGTGAAATAAGTTAAGAGAACTTATTAAAAAAGATTGAATAGATATTTAAATACGAATTCTCTCCCCTATAAAATAATATCTTATTTGTTAAAAAAAAAACAAAACAATAATTTATCTAATACAAGTTTAAATAGTTTTTAATTTTAATCACATTATTCATGGTATTATTGTTTAAATTTCATCTTCTACATTTATTTCTATTTCAACTTAAATTTACTAATGTTCTTTTTTTTTAACTTTCTTTTTTTATGACAATTTACAAACAAATGTTCGTTCGAAACCATATCCAACCTAAAAACATAACCTGTGCATAGACATGAATTTGTTACGTACTCATTTTAAAATGGAAGAAATATAAAAAGAACCAACAATAAATCCAATATGTTTTGAACTGGGTCTGGTACCAGGCGTGTCGTACACGACCCAGTCCAACGGGCACATGTACAAGGCCCAATAATTGAGGTGTGTGGGGAGAGCACTTCCCCTACGTGCTCCAGTCCACCAGTCAACCGTATCTGCAGTAATCTCCTCGATTAACAGGATAGTTGGACCAGGGGCAAGACCACATGCTAGGTCCTAACTGCTCCTATACAAACCCTGGCAGTTCCCTTCGTAGGCCTAGCTGATCCAGCCCACGAAGAGAACCTTTATCCAGCGCTGAGTGCACATTATAAATACCCTCTTTCACTAGGGGGTAAGATATTCTATTCTCACTTACCTTTTATGTACTTGCTATTACTCTATAGCATGCTCTCATTTTGGCATTGGAGTACCTTGTAGGTACACCCTTTTTTTTTCTCCACTATAAAAGTTATACTAGTATGGAAGGTTCCTTCTGATCAGGTCAGATTAGTGGCACTGTCTGTGGGAAACTCAGTTCTCCCCGTCTTTTGAAACAAAGGACCAAAGCTTCACCCCTTTCATCGACCAACCAACATGACTAGCGAACACGGTGATAACCACGTTCAGGCCCTCGTTAACTACGCCACCGGTGACGACGACAACCTCCAGGTCGTCCACCAGGCTGACTCTAGGAACGGAAAGACTGCCACCCCGTCATCTGAACCAGTTGCCAATGGCTCAGCCCAACAATAAGCAACAACCACCTTCGAGCCCATTCTGGTACTAGTTGAAGGAGACCCGATAATTATAGTCATGGTCAACACCCTCAACCTAACAAATCTCATGTTGTTCCAACAGCATGAGAGAATATCCCTGCTGGAAACCGATCGTCGCACCAACTCTCACCATCGGAGACCTCGATAGTTACGCAGTCCCTCTCCCCGCGGTCATGGATGCGGACCTCAGTTGGAGAGATCTCAACCAGAAGCCACCAGGAAACGCGGTCGTTCCCCTCCTCGTCAAGGATGACGCTCCTCGGATCCCAAGAAGAGCAAAGCCAGAGGACATCCCGAGCAAACAACTAGTTGACCCAGGGCATCCCCTCACCGCAGTCAATTCCCTAGGGATATGTCTCACTCACCCTTGAGGAGCGACGAGGAGGACCCCTGCTTCCCACATTCTCAAGCCATCATGGAGACCCGGCTCCCCGCGGGCATGGAGAAACCCCCAACCCTCTTGACGTATGACGGGGCTACCAACCCAAATGACCATGTTGATAACATCAATCCCATATTCGACTACCGCCAATGACATTGGGGGAAATTTTAAATGCAAATTATTCTCCACGACACTCAGGAAGGGGGCCATGACATGGTACAAAAGTTTAGCTCCAGAATCCATCACATTCTAGAGAAGCCTGACGTCAGCGTTCACAAGGCATTTCATTGCATCCTAGCGTCACCCAAATACGGAGGCCACACTTGAGGCCATCATCCAAGGTAAGAACGAAACACTGTGTTCTTACATCGAAAGATTCAACCAGGAGGTTGTCGAGGTAGATACGAACGACTACATGAAAAAATACCTCCTCGAGAAGGGACTTCTCCTCGGAAGCGAACTGAACAGAGCAGTCGAGATTGAGCCTCCCCTTTTGTTGGACAAACTTCTACATAAGGCTCATGCATACATTAGGTACGGAGAGAAACAAGTTGCCCACTTTTTCTATGATATCATTTACAATGCTCTTAGTATTCAACCAAGCCCAAACATGATAAACTTTCTCAACAAAGAACATCTTCAAAATGCCAGTTTTCCATCCTTTACCTTTATTGTTCTCAATAACCCAATTTATTTAGTCATCCCATCTCAGAGGAACACGATTATACTCCAAACACTTGAGACACTCATTCCAAATTTTGACATTTTTGCTGCATCCAAAAAACAAATGCTCAATTCAGGGACAGTTTGACAAAGCATAGAGATTGTGTCTTGCATCATACCAAACCGGTAAAGCCGATCTTTCGTGGGTAGCTTACCGTGACAATCTAATCATAAACAGACAACTGCCCTTGGTCTGGCTATGTTATTTCTAATCATTTTACTCCAAGGGACCCTAACACCATCATCAATCAAATGGATATATAAATCATGCGCTTTAAATTTATGGTAGGATAAAGAACTAGTCCACCAATGTTGCACATCAACCACAATATCTTTCTGCTTCAGGATTCCTTTTAGGATTCAAATATTATTATATACAAGAACAAGTTTACTGTTGATTCAAATATTTTAATAAGTAGCGTCAAAACAAAATTAATATTTATATAGGGAAAGAAAAATATTATTGATTAAAATATTTTTATATAGAGGAGAAAATACTATTATTATAAACAGGGACAATTTTAAAATTGATTCAAATATTTTTATAAATATTTTCAAAAAAAATATATTATTTTTATTCAAATATTATTATATATAAGAACAACTTTACTATTGATTTTAATATTTTAATAAATAGTGTCAAAATAAATATAATATTTATATACAGGATAAAATAAATTGTTGATTAAATTTTTTTAATATACGAGATAAAATAAATTGTTGAACTGGATAAAATAAATTGTTGAGCTGGTGAAGTTGATGCGTGAATTGAGGAAGAAGAGTGTTGAATTCGGTTTGAAGACGATGATGAAGATTTTGTAGATTATTGAGATTGTGAGAGTTGATTGGAGGTGATGGAGATGTATACATATCAAAGAGTGGATTGGTTTTCAGGATTGATCTGAAGATGAATTGAAGGAGCGGAGAATGAAGAAGTTTAGAGAAGTGAAGTATCCGAAAAATGATCAGAGAACCCTGAAGTGTGAAGCTCATTGTTGATTTATAGTGGTTCCAAGAGGTTGGTTTCTAAACTGAAAATCAATTATGGGTTAGTTATTTTTCTGTTAGAAGTTTTTTAATCCGGTTTGTGGTAGTGTGAAAATGTTAATTAGAGTTTGTTATAGTTAGTAACCTTTTGAAACAAATCATGGTTTATACAGGGCATGGTGAAACAAGTTATGTATCCTTCATAAAAGTGGTCGTGGATGAACATTGGGAGCTATGAAAGTCAGTTATGATTCTATTGTTTAGTTAATGAGATTGGTAGCTTTAGCTAGTGAAGAAACGAATGATATTGTTATGTTAGTTTCGAATTATGTCAGGTTCTTTTTTTTCTGTTGGTAAAGGATCATAATCAATAGGATTAATTGATTTCAATTGGTTTGTCTGGTTAGTGTAAATTGGCCTTGATTGAAAAAATGGTTATATATAATGAATTTTGATGGCTTGTGAATAGGTATTAGTAAAACAATCTAGAGTTGGAGAGAATCCACTGTTCGGAGGTTAATAATTCATCGATTTTTGTTTGCTGCAGGTTAACACAATATGAATATATGTTGCTCGCATGGTTAGAATGAATAGGCGTGTTGGAAATCCTTTAATCCTTCTGCCAATTTCAGATAATCTGGAGATACATCTGAATATCCTTACCGCCCATGAGTTTATGTTTGCAGATGACTGATGTAGGAGCAGGCTGAAGGTTTCTACCCCTCATGGCTTCAATAACCTGGTGCATTTCCAGAAAATGAGATCTAAGTGCACTTGCATTAGGCTCTTCAACCTCATTTAGGATGTTATCTCCAAGATCAAATAAACCTTGCTGGTGAAAGTGGCTTGCAATGATCTGATTGATAATATGAGTATCAAAGTCCACATATCTGTAAGCCTTTGAGATGTCAGTGCTTAACGATTTTTCAAGAAGTTTTTGATACCTTACAAGACTTGAGTTCAATTCCTTATGCGGTCCTTATAACTGTTAAAATGACCCAATAGCATTGAGTTTTGACTTAAGTTATGCGAGAACAAATTTATGGTTAGTTGGAATTGATGGATCCTGAGGTGACTGAAGTGTTTCCAATGCCAACTCAATTTCATACCTTAACAGAACCAAAAATGGGGGAAGAAAAGTGATAGACACCATTGAAGGTTGGGCTCTTTTCGTTTGCCATAGCATGGTCAACAGGTTGACATTCTCTCTATATATAGTATTGGGAGTGTTAAATTATGAAAGAATACATGCAACCTTCCCTTTTTCCGATGCTTCTCATGTACATGTATATAATTTAACTTAGTGACTTGTAATGAGAAAAAAACCCTTTGAACATGATGTGTAACTTGCCGATAACTGATATTATATTTGGATTGTATTTTTGGTGTGGTTTCGTAATGATTTATGTATGAAATAAATTGGATGATAAATGGGTGGAAGAATGAATTTTGGTGTTGAATAAATGTGGAATGCTTAGATTTTATGGGTTATTGACTTCTAAATGTACTTTGAAATGAACTGATACAAATGTGCCCATACAATACACGTATTGGCGGAAATTCACCATAACTTGACACTTACCTTGCCAATCATGGCTTTAAAATGTGGATTTTAGAATTGAGTCTTTAAATCATCTTGAAAGAAATCATGGAATAATTCTTGGAATCCACACCAAAACTTCAACACGACTTAACTTGTAGGGATTAATGACTTCATGCTTTGAGTTGCACTTGAAACTAAGACATCATACTTACCTTTATAAAACAATTCAATTGAATCCGAAACCCACCTTTGAAATTAAATCTCATAATCTTGAATTCTTCAATTGAATATAAGTCATAGTATCATTATTGAGCAACCTTTGATCCATTTTCCAAGATTATGTGAACTTGAGAGCTTAACTCTTTACATCTTGTTGACTTTGAATTCAAACCAAGATTAAGAACTTTTGAATTTTCCTTCATAGAGACCTTAACTTCTTTATTAAGTAATACATTATGAACTATTTTATGACATTTTGGATAAGTTCTTGAATCTTGAATGGGTTGAAACCTTGGCTCAATAACTATCTGAATGGGTTGAAACCAACGCAAGACCAAATTCCTGAGAAAATATTGAAGATGATAAACTAGTCATGCAGTATATGAAGAAAAATGATCACCAAGAGATCTTTAACATGAAACCCTTATCTCCTTGAAACTTATCTTGGATGAGGAAATGACTTGAATTGCTGAAAAATCAAAACACTGGTCCAATGAATTTTCCAGTTGAAACCTTGTTGCTTTAACTTGCATCGAAGAATCCCTAAGCAAACATGAAACCCTAATTCAAACAATTTCTTGATCACATGTCCCAAAAGTCCAACACAAATGATTGTTAGTATTATGACCTAATGGAGGAAGAAAAGTGATAGACACCATTGAAGGTTGGGCTCTTTTCGTTTGCCATAGCATGGTCAACAGGTTGACATTCTCTCTACATATAGTAATGGGAGTGTTAAATTGTGAAAGAATACATGCAACCTTCCCTTTTTACGATGCTTCTCATGTACATGTATATAATTTAACTTAGTGACTTGTAATGAGAAAAAAACCTTTGAACATGATGTGTAACTTGCCGATAACTGATATTATATTTGGATTGTATTTTTGGTGTGGTTTCGTAATGATTTATGTATGAAATAAATTGGATGATAAATGGGTGGAAGAATGAATTTTGGTGTTGAATAAATGTGGAATGCTTGGATTTTATGGGTTATTAACTTCTAAATGTACTTTGAAATGAACTGATACAAATGTGCCCATACAATACACGTATTGGCGGAAATTCACCATAACTTGACACTTACCTTGCCAATCATGGCTTTAAAATGTGGATTTTAGAATTGAGTCTTTAAATCATCTTGAAAGAAATCATGGAATAATGCTTGGAATCCACACCAAAACTTCAACACGACTTAACTTGTAGGGATTAATGACTCCATGCTTTGAGTTGCACTTGAAACTAAGACATCATACTTACCTTTATAAAACAATTCAATTGAATCCGAAACCCACCTTTGAAATTAAATCTCATAATCTTGAATTCTTCAATTGAATATAAGTCATAGTCTCATTATTGAGCAACCTTTGATCCATTTTCCAAGATTATGTGAACTTGAGAGCTTAACTCTTTACATCTCGTTGACTTTGAATTCAAACCAAGGAATGAATAATAAGACAATTAGTGGTAATAAATAAGAGGGAAAATTTTGGGGTGTTACATATGTTTAATAATGTGAATAAAACTTCTCAAGCATATCCGTATACAACATGAATAAAGATAAAATCAATATACAATATGAACGTAAAGCATATGAAACAACTCCTTCTGACTTGAGTATATACATTATGAACATAGAAAAAAGGAATGAAGATATTCAAAAATACCTAGCTGTAATCAAATGAACATAAGGAATGAAGATGTTGAATAGTACTGTACGTCGAATCTGAAGAATCAAATGAACGAAGTTACTTTGAATCAGAAGCAACAAATGAATATTGGTAAAACATCAACCAAAAACAGGAATGAAGATATTGGAGATTACCTTACTTTAAAACTGAATCAACAAATGAATATTGGTAAAGAATACCTAGTTGTAATCAAATGAAGATGTTGGAGTACAATTGTCGTCTCTGGATCAGTTGTTCAATTATGGCTTCTTATGAAAAAATAGAGAATATGTTTTGTTTTAATTTATCAGTAAAGATTTTAATCTCGGTTGGAAAACAAACCGTAGTGGAATATTAAACCTATAACAATAGTTGTTTAAAATAATGGTATTAATTGACTCACGCTAAATATTAATAAAAAAAATGGGAAAACGTAGTTGTAGGGAATCGAAGCTTGTTACATTTTATTTATTACTACGGTTGTATGACACAACCGTTGTAAAATAATTTATAATTTATCTTTTAAATAATGGTATTAAGTTACGCACTCTGAATGTATCCTAAAAAAATTGAAAAAATATAGCTCCTGAGAATCGAATTTTGCTACATTTTATTTATTACAACGGTGGTTCTATTCATCTGTCATTAAAAGATTGATATTCATTCAGCTTTTGACTGGACGCGAAATTTTTAACCTATTACAACGGTGCAAAAGGATGCATTATAAGTCTGACGTTGTTGTTTTAGCGTTTTGTAGTAGTGCTATTTATATTCATATATAGAAACAAATACTATTGTTATAAACTGATTCAACTTTACTAATAATCCAAATACTGAATAATAGAAATTTATTGACAATAGTATTCTCTCTTATAACATAATTGTCTTATTTGTTAAAAAAAAAACTTACACGATGTATTTATCTAATACATGTTTTAATAGTTTTTTATCATATTATTATTGATATTTTTGTTTAACTTTCATTTTTTACATGTATTAATATTTCAAGTTAAATTTACTATTATTATAAGGTTTTTTCCATTTTTAACTTTCAATTTTTATGACAGTCTCCAAACAAATCAGCATCCAAAATGATATTCCACCCAAAATTTTGTCTACCCTTATTGATAAATATTTTTATATATGGGAATAAATTTACTATTCATACAAATATTTTTATAAATAGTATCAAAACAAAATTAACAGTTATATATGGAAAACAATATATTGTTGATTAAAATATTTTTATATAGAGGAGAAAATACTATTATTATAACGGGAAAAATTTTAAAATTAACTCAAATATTTTTATAAATATTGTCAAAATAAAAATAATATTTTTATTCAAATATTATTATATATGAGAACAAATTTACTATTGATTCAAATATTTTAATAAATAGTCTCAAAATAAATAAATATATATATATATATATATATATATATATATATATATATATATATATATATATATATATATAGGATAAATTAAATTATTGATTAAAATATTTTTGAATACGAGAAAAAGTTCTATTGTTATAAACGAAAACAACTTTACCACTAATCCAAATATTGAATAATATAAATTTATCAATAATTGTTTTCCAAATATGTGAAATAAGTTAAGAGAACTTATTAAAAAAGATTTAGTAGATATTTAAATACTGAATTATCTCCTATAAAATAATTTTTTATTTAAAAAAAAACTAAAACGATAATTATCTAATATAAGTTTAAATAGTTTTTAATTTTAATCATATTATTCTTTATATTGTTGTTTAAATTTTATCTTTTATATTTATTACTATTTCAACTTAAATTTACTATTATTCTTAATTTTTTTTCAGCTTTCAATTTTTTTGACAATTTACAAACAAATGCTCATTCAAAAGCATATCCCATCCAAAAACATATCCCGTGAATATACATGAATTTGTTACGTAATCGTTTTAAAATGGATGGAATATATCAAATAAACCAACATTAAATCCAAGTCTTACATCTTATCAAGTATGATAAAATTCTAAACCAAACATAAACCAAACTTAAGTCACATTAAATCCAAGTCTACATCTTATCAAGTATGATAAAATTCTAAACCAAACATAAACCAAACTTAAGTCAACATTTTCTAATGATGCCATCCCAATCAACTTTTTAACCAACCAACAATTTTTAATTTTTGACACACACACACACACACACACACACACACACACACACATATATATATATATATATATATATATATATATATATATATATATATATATATATATCAAATAAATAAATTTAATTATTTTAAATATAAAATTTATCTTTTTTTATAATAATATCCTTATTTATATTCATATACAAAAACAAATACTATTGTTATAAACAAGATCAAATTTACTACGGATCTAAATACTGAATAATAGAAATTTATCGACAATTGTATTCTTTCTAATAGCATTTTTTTAATCCCAAAAGATATATTATAGTGGAAGATGAACAAAAATGAGGGGACTAGGCCAAAACCTCAAAAACTAGGGAGCTCTGAAACTAGACAACCCATAAAGGTTCCTTGTATAATCACTAATTACATTAGAGTGGAGAGAATTCCACCAAGTAAAGTTTCTAGAAGTTAGGCCTAAGTTAACTAAAATATTTGTACAATGATTACCCTCCTCCCGATAAATATGGGTGACCAAAAAATAAATAGATCTCGAAGTCAGAAGATAATTCTACCAACGGTTTCTAATATAGGTACCAAATCCTGATTGGATATGGCATGACTAACGAGCATGGAATCTGTTTTCAGCCAAAAGCAACGCCAATACGATGAAATGACATGCTCTATAGTTAGAATCAAACTCATGATCTAAGAAGAAAAAAAGAGTCTCCCTGACCGAGAAAACAAGAAAAACTACCAATATGAGCACCTGCCCTATTATGAAAAATCCCACCTGCAGTAGCCAAATTACAGATGTAAGCTCCGTCGGAGTTACCTTTGATCCAGTTAGGGAGAAGAGGACACCAAATCACCTCCTTAACAATCCGTGGTTGCGAGGACAACTTGAGTGAAAATCTGGGAAGAGCAACTTTCCCATCTCGACAGGGTACCATTAAATCTAGAATTATTCCTAGTATGCCAAATGCTCATTAAAACATTAAAGAAGCCAACCATGACGATTAATTTGGCGATCTTAGAAATACAACCATCCAAAATCCTCCACCAGTCATCCATGGAATAATATTCTCTCTAATAACATAATTGTTTTAATTGTTAAAAAACCTTACACGATGTATTTATCCAATAAAAGTTTCTATAAATTTTTATCATATTATTATTGATATTGTTGTTTACCTTTAATTTTCTATATGTATTAATATTTCAACTTAAATTTACTATTATTCTTAAGTTTTTTCTATTTTTAACTTTCAATTTTTATGAATGGCAACAAACAAATCATCGTCCAAAATGATAATCCACCCAAATATTTGTCTATCCTTATTGATAAATATTTTTATATACGAGAACAAATTTACTATTGATTCAAATATTTTTATAAATAGTATCAAAACAAAATTAATATTTATATACAGAAAACAATATAGATTAAAATACTATTATTATAAACAGAAACAATTTTAAAATTGATTAAAATATTTTTATAATATTTTCAAAACAAAAATAATATTTTTATTCAAATATAATTATATATGAGAACAACTTTATTATTGATTATGATATTTTAATAAATAATGTCAAAATAAATATAATATTTATATACGAGATAAAATAAATTCTTGATTAATTTTTTTTATATATGAGAAAAAAATTCTATTGTTATAAACAAAAACTACTTTATCATTAATCCAAATATTGAATAATATAAATTTATCGTTCATTGTTTCCAAATATGTGAAATAGGTTAAGAGAACTTATTTAAAAAGATTGAGTAGATATTTAAATACTTGATTCTCTCCTATAAAATAATATCTTATTTGTAAAAAAAATTAAAACGATAATTTATCTAATACAAGTTTAAATAATTTTTAATTTTAATTATATTATTTTTGATATTATTGTTTAAATTTCATCTTCTACATTTATTACTACTTTTCAACTTAAATTTACTATTATTTTTAATTTTTAATTTTTTATAACTTTCAAATTTTTTAACAATTTACAATCAAATGTTCAATTAAAACCATATCTCACCCAAAAACATATCCCGTGCATAAATATGGATTTGTTACGTACTCATTTTAAAATGAAAGAAATATAAAAAAGAATCAACAATAAATCTAATCCTTCATATTATCAAGTACGATAAAAATCTAAACCAAACTTAAGTAAACAATTTTAAATGATTCCATCCCAATCAACCTTTTTCCAATGAACATTTTTTTATTATTGTCCCCCTCCCCCCCCCCCCCCCCCCCCCCCCCCCCCCCCCCCCCCTCTCTATATATATATATATATCTATATATATATCAAATCAATTTAAATATTTTAAATATCAATTTATGTTTTTATATAATAATATCCTTATTTATATTCATATACATTTATTATTGATAAAAATACTGTATAATAAAAATTTATCGACAATTATATTCTCTCTTATAACATAATTTTCTTATTTATTACAAAAATCTTACATGATTATTGATCTTATATAAGTTTAAATAATGTTTTATCATATTATTATTAATATTTTTGTTTACCTTTCATTTTCTATCTGTATTAATATTTCAATTTAAATTTAAGATTATTCTAAAGTTTTTTCTATTTTTAACTTTCAATTTTTATGACATAATGAAAACAAATCCGTGTCCAAAATGATATCCCATCCAAAAATTTGTCTAGCGTTACTTATAAAAAAAATTTATACACGGGAACAAATTTACAATTGATTCAAATATTTTTATAAATAGTATCAAAACAAAATTAATATTTATATACGAAAAATAATATATTGTCGATTAAAATGTTTATATATAGAGGGGAAAATACTACTATTATAAGCGTGAACAATTTTAAAATTGATTTAAATATTTTTATAAATATTGTCAAAACTAAAATAATATTTTAATACAAATATTATTATATACGAGAAAAACATTACTATTGATTCAAATATTTTAATAAATAAGGACAAAACAAAATTAATATTTGTATACGGAAAATAATATATTATTGATTAAAATATTTTTATATAGAGGAGAAAAAACTATTATTATAAACAGGGACAGTTTCAATATAGATTCAAATATTTTTATAAATATTATCAAAACAAAAATAAGATTTTTATTTAAATATTATTTTATATAAGAACAACTTTTCTATATTTTCTAATATTTAAATAAATAATGTCAAAAAAATTATAATATTTATATACAGTATAAAATAAATTGTTGATTTAATTTTTTTTTATATACGAGAAAAAATTCTATTATTATAAACGGAAACAACTTTACCATTAATCCAAATATTATCGATCTTTGTTTCCCAAATATATTAAATAGGTTAAGAGAACTTATTACAAAAGATTGAGTAGATATTTAAATATTGGGTTCTCTCCTATTAAATAATATCTTTGTAAAAAATATTTAAACGATAATTTATCTAATACAACTTAAAATAGTTTTTAATTTTAATCATATTATTCTTGATATTGTTGTTTAAATTTCATCTTTTACATTTATTTCTATTTCAACTTAAATTTACTATTATTCTTAAGTTTTTTTTATAACTTTCAATTTTTATGATCATTTACAAACAAATACTCGTTCAAAACCATATCCCATCCAAGAACATATTATGTGCATATACATAGATTTGTTACGTACTCATTTTAAAATGGAAGAAATATAAAAAACAACCAACAATAAATCCAATCCTACATCTTATCAAGTAGGATAAAGATCGAAACCAAACTTAAGTCAACAATATTTAATGATGTCATCCCAATCAACTTATTTAGAACGAACAGTTTTTGATTATTGTCTTTTAAATATATATATATATATATATATATATATATATATATATATATATATATATATATATATATATATATATATATATATATATATATATATATATATATCAAATCAATTAATTTAATTATTTTAAATATCTATTTATCTCTTTTTATAATAATATCCTTATTTATATTCATATACCTAAACAAATACTATTGTTATAAAATAAATCAACTTTATTACAGATCAAAATACTGAATAATAAAAATTTATATACAATTATATTCTCTCTTATAACATAATTGTTATATTTGTTAAAAAAATCTTACACGATGTATTTATCTAATACAAGTTTCAATAATTTTTTGTCATATTATTATTGATATTATTGTTTACCATTCTTTTTCTACATGTATTAATACTTCAACTTAAATTTATTATTATTCTTAAGTTTTTTCTATTTTTAACTTTCAATTTTTTTGACAGTCTGCAGACATATCGGGATCCAAAATGATATCCCATCCAATAATCTTATTGATACATATTTTTATATACGGGAACAAATTTAATATTGATTCAAATATTTTTATAAACAATATCAAAATAAAATTAATATTTATATACGAGAAATAATATATTGTCGATTATTTTTTTATATAGAGGAGAAAAATACTATTATTATAAGCGTGAAGAATGTTACAGTTAATTTAAATGTTTTGATAAATATTGTCAAAACAAAAATAATATTTTGATTCAAATATGTTTTTTTATTTGAATCAAAAGAGAAATATTTTATTAATTCAAAAAAACATAATACAAACATGGTGATCTCAAGGATCCAACCCACCAAACAAACCTACACTTACATCATCAGTTAGCAAGGTGGCTCCTGTTTCTATAATTGAGCCAACCTCTATTTACCACTTTTTCTATGATATCATTTACAATGCTCTTAGTACTCAACCAATCCCAAACATGATAAATTGTCTCCGCAAAGAGCATCTTCAAAATGTCAGTTTTCCATCCTTTACCTTTGGTGTTCTCAATAACCCAATTCATTTTCTCATCCCATCTCAGAGGAACACAATTATACTCCAAACACTTGAGACACTCATTCTAAATGTTGACAGTTTTGCTGTATCCAAAACACAAATGCTCGATTCAGGGACAGTTTGACAAAGCATAGAGATTGTGTCTTGCACCATACCAAACCGGTAAAGCCGATCTTTCATGGGCAGCTTACCGTGACAAGCTAACCATAAACAGACAACTGCCCTTGGTCTGGCTATGTTATTTCTAATCATTTTACTCAAAGGGACCCTAACACCATCATGAATCAAATGGATATATAAATCATGTGCTTTAAATTTATGCTAGGATAAAGAACTAGTCCACCAATGTTGCACATCAACCACAATATCTCTCTGCTTCAGGATTCCTTTTAGGATTCAAATATTATTAATACAAGAACACGTTTATTGTTGATTTAAATATTTTAATAAATAGCGTCAAAACAAAATTAACATTTATATAGGGAAAGCAAAATATTGTTGATTAAAATATTTTTATATAGAGGAAAAAATACTATTATTATAAACGGGGACAATTTTAAAATTGATTCAAATCTTTTTATAAATATTGTCAAAACAAAAATAATATTTTTATTCAAATATTATTATATATAAGAACAACTTTAATATTGATTTTAATATATTAATGAATATTGTCAAAATAACTATAATATTTATATATAGGATAAAATAAATTGTTGATTAAATTTTTTTTATATACGAGAAAAATTCTATTATAATAAACAAAAATAACTTTACCACTATTCCAAATATTGAATAATATAAATTTATCGATCATTGTTTTCCAAATATGTGAAATAGGTTAAGAGAACTTATTAAAAAAAATAGAATAGATATTTAAATACGAATTCTCTCCCTATAAAATAATATCTCATTTGTTAAAAAAAACTAAAACAATAATTTATCTAATACAAGTTTAAATAATTTTTAATTTTAATCATATTATTCTTGATATTATAATTTAAATTTCATCTTCTACATTTATTACTATTTCAACTTAAATTTACTATTGTTCTATTTTTTTTTTAACTTTCATTTTTTATGACAATTTACAAACAAATGCTCGTTTGAAACCATATCCAACTTAAAAACATAATCTGCGCATACACATGAATTTGTTACGTACTCATTTTAAAATGGAAGAAATATAAAAAGAACCAACAATAAATCCAATATGTTCTGAACTAGGTCTGGTACCAGGCGTATCGTGCACGACCCAGTCCGACGGGCACATGTACAAGGCCCAATAATTGAGGTGCGTGGGGAGAGCACTTCCCCTACGTGCTCCAGTCCACCAGTCAACCGTCTCTGCAGTAATCTCCTCGATTAACAGGGCAGTTGGACCAGGGGTAAGACCAGGTGCTAGGTCCTAACTGCTCCTACACAATCCCTGATAGTTCCCTTCGTAGGCCTAGTTGATCCAGGTCACAAAGAAAACCTTTGCCCAGCACTGGGTGCACATTATAAATACCCACTTTCACTAGGGGGTAAGATATTCTATTCTCACTCACCTTTTATGTACTTGCTCTTACTCTATAGCATGCTCTCATTTTGGTATTGGAGTACCTTGCAGGTACACCCTTTTTTTTCTCCACTGCAGAAGCTACACTAGTATGGAAGGTTCCTTCTGATCAGGTCAGATTAGTGGCACTGTTTGTGGGAAACCCAGTTCTCCCCGTCTTTTGAAACAAAGGACCAAAGCTCCATCCCTTTCATCGACCAACCAACATGACTAGCGAACACGGTGATAACCACGGTCAGGCCCTCGTCAACTATGCCACCGGTGACGACGACAACCTCTAGGTCGTCCACCAAGCTGACTCTAGGGACGGAAAGACTGCCACCCCTTCATCTGAACCAGTTGCCAATGGCTCTACTCAATAACAAGCAGCAACCACCTTCGAGCCCATTCTGGTACCAGTTGAAGGAGACCTGGTAATGATAGCCATGCTCAACACCCTCAACCAGAAAAATCTCATGTTGTTCCAACAGCATGAGAAAATATCCCTGCTGGAAATCGATCGTCGCACCAACTCTCCCCAGCGGAGACCTCGATAGTCATGCAGTCCCTCTCCCCGCGGTCACAGACGCGGACCTTAGTTGGAGAGATCTCATCCAAAAGCCACCAGGAAACGCGGTCGTTCCACTCCTCGTCAAGGATGACGCTCCTCGGATCCCAAGAAGAGCAAAGCTAGAGGACATCCCGAGCAAACAACCAGCTGACCCAGGGTATCCCCTCACCGCGATCAAAGCCCTAGGGATGAGTCTCACTCACCCTTGAGGAGTGACGAGGAGGACCCCCGATTCCCACTTTCTTAAGCCATCATGGAGACCCGACTCCCCACGGGCATGGAGAAACCCCCAACCCTCTTGACGTATGCCGGGACTACCGACCCAAATGACCATGTTGATAACATCAATGCCATACTCGAATACCGCCAATGACATCGGGGGAAATTTCAAATGTAGACTATTCTCCACAACACTCAGGAAGTGGGCCATGACATGGTACAAAAGTTTGGCTCCAGAATCCATCACATTCTAGAGAAGCCTGAGGTCAGCGTTCACAAGGCATTTCATAGCATCCCGGCGACACCCAAAGACAGAGGCCACACTTGAGGCCATCATCCAAGGTAAGAATGAACACTGTGTTCTTACATCGAAAGATTCAACCAGGAGGCTGTCGAGGTAGATACGACGACTACATGAAAAAATACCTCCTCGAGAAGGGACTTCTCCCTAGAAGCGAACTAAACAGAGCAGTCGAGATCGAGCCTCCCCGTTTGTTGGACAAACATCTACATAAGGCTCAGATATACATTAGGTACAGAAAAAACAAGTTGCCCACAGCGTCAGAAGCAACACAACCAAGACGAAACTAAAAATTCCAAGTATGACGACTATACCGCTCCTCGTCGCATCGGGGAATGATAGAAAGATGACAAACCTCGCGAGACTCACGGGGCAGAGGGCCAGCTTGGATCTTCTTCGAATACACCTTACTTACCACTCCCCGCGAACGTATTCTTGCCGAATGCGTCAACTCAGAATTTTAGTAGGGCAGGGTGAGGTTCCCCAAACCAACAACACCCAAACCCAACACCAACAAATCTAAATACTGCCATTTTCACAGAAGCCATAGGCATGCAACGGAAGACTGTGTCCACTTGAAATACGCAATCGAAATACTGATAAAGTAAGGCCACCTCAAACAATACACTAAGAGGAGCAAGCCCCACGACACGAGGACCACAACTCAAAGAGGGGCCGTGAAGACACTCCGCCCGAGGAATCCCCTTTTCCAGTACCCCTTTGCGTATCTTGACCAAAAGACTGCCACCTCCCAGAGGCATACACATAACCCTACTTGGAGGCCCACATCCCCTGAGAAAGTTTCCCAACAACCTTGGTAATCTCTGGTGGTGGGATGAACAACAAGAACACCGTAGTGTCGGTAAAGAGGAAATTCGACGAACTCCTGTTGACCACCCCCAACCAACTGGCGACTCTGACTAGATCTCGAGGAAAGTCCAACCCCATCTCCTTCTACCTCGAGGAACTCTTCAGAGGACCTCCCAACTCAAGCATCCCTCTACTAATAAGGGAAAAATGGCACGCTTAGATGTTTGATACATCCTGGTCGACCAAGGCAGCTCCTTCGATATCACATACACCCACTTGTTCAAGACCCTCAAGCTCGATGAAAAGTATTTATCCCCATATGTGGGATCCGACCTCCAGGGATTCAATGGGGCAACCACAAGGCCATGGGGATACGTGGAACTTCTCGTATTGTTCAGGGAGAACGAGACGGACATAGAAGTCAAAGTCCAATTCATATTGATAGAATTCACGTCCATGTACAACTGCATTCTTGGTCGACCAATGTTGGCCAAACTGTCCGCCATACCCTCAATAGTCTACCTGAAAATGAAATACTATACCAAGATGGGCCGAGTTGTCATGCTACATGACGACATTAAGGCGGCCAGAAGATACTTCAATGCAGCCATCAGAGGACAAGCCGTAATCAGCGCAGCGACCAAAGGAAACAAGAAGATCTCGAGGAAAGTCCAACCCCATCTCCTTCTACCTCGAGGAACTCTTCAGAGGACCTCCCAACTCAAGCATCCCTCTACTAATAAGGGAAAAATGGCACGCTTAGATGTTTGATACATCCTGGTCGACCAAGGCAGCTCCTTCGATATCACATACACCCACTTGTTCAAGACCCTCAAGCTCGATGAAAAGTATTTATCCCCATATGTGGGATCCGACCTCCAGGGATTCAATGGGGCAACCACAAGGCCATGGGGATACGTGGAACTTCTCGTATTGTTCAGGGAGAACGAGACGGACATAGAAGTCAAAGTCCAATTCATATTGATAGAATTCACGTCCATGTACAACTGCATTCTTGGTCGACCAATGTTGGCCAAACTGTCCGCCATACCCTCAATAGTCTACCTGAAAATGAAATACTATACCAAGATGGGCCGAGTTGTCATGCTACATGACGACATTAAGGCGGCCAGAAGATACTTCAATGCAGCCATCAGAGGACAAGCCGTAATCAGCGCAGCGACCAAAGGAAACAAGAAACCACAGGTTGAAGAGCAGAAATCACCTCTTTGAATCAATTCCATCAAACTCGACTGTTGCCTCGGCGAAGACGGCAATGGGGATGAAACTATCTAGACCCCCGTCGGAAAATAGGTACCTGCTCATCCAATTCGGCCAATTCCAGGCGGAGAGTTCGAGCTTATCTCTCTCGATGACAACCCCGATAAAAGCATGAAGATTTGAGTCGGTCTCCCATCGCCAACAAAGGAACAACTCACGACCTGCCTCAGAGTGAAAGCACTTATTCATGTGGAGCGTTTCCGAGATGCCTGGGCTTAACCTTTAGGTCTCCTGCCACTAGCTAGCCATAGATCCGACCATTAGGGCCGTAACACATTGTAGGCATAAGCAGTCTCCTGAGAAAGCGGAAGCTACCGAGCACACTGTAAAAGACCTCTTAGAGGCAAATTTTATTTATGAAGCCCAGTACACAACCTGGCTCTCTAACTTAATTCTTGTTAAGAAAAATAATGGAAAGTGTCGAATGTGCGTTTATTACACCGATCTTAATAGGGCATGCCCCAAAGATGTTTTTCCTTTACCTAACGTTGACAAACTGGTAGACAACTATGCAGGTTTCAAACTTCTGTTCTTCATGGAAGCATACAACGTATACAACCAAATTTAAATTTTTGGAACGAATAAAAGACACACAACCTTCATGACCTAGTCGGGTAATTACTTCTACAACGTCATGCCCTTCGGGTTGAAGAACGTCGGAGCCACATACCAACTCATGTTGGACAAAGTCTTCGAAGCAGAGATCGGGGACATGCTCGAAGTCTACATGGACGACATGATCCTGAAATCCCACGAGGAGCCCGATCATGCCCTCCACCTCAGAAAAGTCTTAGAGAAAGCGAGAAAATGAAAAATGAGGTTAAATACTGAGAAATGCACTTTTGGGGTCCGAGCAGGGAAGTTCCTCGGCTTCTACCTCACTAAATGAGGAACTGAGGCCAACCCCGACAAGGGTCGGGCACTTTCTGAATTCCCAACCCTGAGGTCAAAGAAATCCATCCAATTCCTCAATGGGATGCTCACCTTGCTATCTCATTTCGTCGCCAGATCATCGTAACACACACTTCCATTCTTCAAGCTACTACGAAAAGAGGCTTCCTTCGAATGGACCGAGGAATGTGAACAAGCCCTGCTCCACCTCATAAGGGCCCTCTCCGAACCACCGGTCCTTTCCCGACCTCATGAGAAGGAGACACTCTACCTATATCTGTCTGTAGCCACCGAGGCGGTCAGCGTGACCCTCGTCTGCGAAAAGGCCGACAGACAAAATCCCATTTACTTCACGAGCAAGCCTCTATAGGGGCCCGAGCTCAGGTACAAGTAGATTGAGAAGGTCGTATTAGTCTTAATAAACGCAGTAAGGAGGTTACGACATTACTTCCTCGCCCATACAATCAAGGTCCGAATAGATCAGCCCATTAAGCAGCTGCTCGGATGCCCAGACATGGCCAACAAGATGCTTAAATGGTCCATGGAGCTATCTGAGTTCGATATCTAATATGAAGGAAGAAAAGCCCTGAAGGCACAAGTCCTGGCCAACTTCATCACCGAGATGACCCACCAACCGAACCCGACGAGCGACACCCACAAATGGACAATCTTTGTGGACAGAGCCTCCAGTTCAACGGGCAGTGGTGCGAGCATCATCATTGAGAACGAAGATAACATCTTGATTGAAGTCTCATTAGGCCTAGCCTTCCCGACTTCGAACAACCAGACCGAGTATGAGGAATTCCTAGCAGGATTACGGCTGGCCGATGACCTCAGGCTAAAGGAAGTAAAAAATTTCACCGACACCCAACGCGTTGCATCCCAGGTACGAGGAGAAAACCAGACTAAGAACGACAACCTCATTGAGTACCTGGCTCTCATCAAAGAAAATGGAGAAAATACTATTATTATAAGATGGAACAATTTTACAATTGATTTAAATATTTTTATAAATATTGTCAAAACAAAAATAATATTTTGATTCAAATATTATTATATACGGGAAATTTTTTACTATTGATTCAAATATTTTAATAAATAGTGTCAAAACAAAATATAATATTTATATATGGGATAAATAAATTGTTGATTAAAATATTTTTATATACAAGAAAAAATTCTATTGTTATAAACGGGAACAACTTTATCACTAATGCAAATATTGAATAATATAAATTTGTCGATCTTTTTTTCAAATATGTGAACTTATTAAAAAAGATTGAGTAGATATTTAAATATTAGATTCTCTCCTATAAAATAATATCTTATTTGTAAAATAAAAAAAAACTAAAACGATAATTTATCTAATACAAATTTAAATAGTTTTTAATTTTAATCATATTATTATTTAAATTTCATCTTCTAAATTTATTATTATTTCAACTTAAATTTATTATTATTCTTAATTTTTTTTTAACTTTTAATTTTTACGATAATTTACAAACAAATATGCTTTAAAAACCTTATCCCACTCAAAAACATATCATGTGTTTTTGTGTTTTTTACTAATTTTAAAATGGAAGGAATATCAAATAGAAACAACAATAATTCAATAATACATCTTATCGAGTACAATCAGGGCTAGAAATGAGTCGAATTGAGTCGAACTCGCATCGGCTCAGTTCGATTCGTTAAGAATTGACCGAGTTCGAGTTTCTCACGAACTTCTTTTTCAGCTCAAACTCGATTCGTTAAGAATTTTCTGAGTTCGAGTTCGAGTTCAAGTTTCTCGCAAACATTTTTTGAGCTTAAATTCAACATCTTAGAAGTTCACGAACATCTCGGTTCAATTTGTTATGTTTATCTTGTTAGATTGAAATCGCTTATTTCACGGGCTTTAAATTAATTTTTTAATGTCTATATATATATATATATATATATATATATATATATATATATATATATATATATATATATATATATATATATATATATATATATATATATATATATATATATATATATATATATATATATTGACATTTTAAAGTAATATTTTTAAAATAAAAAATATAGAAATAAAATAAAATTTATAAGATTGGAATTTATACGATTTTGATTCTATTTGTATAATTTTTTTTTAGAAATAATTTGCTCTCTTGAAAATATAAATCATCGATTAAAATCGTTAGATTAAAAAAAATAGGTTTTAGATTTAGAGCAAATATTTGAACTTACTCTTAAAGACAATATAATTCATCTCATATATAATCGAGTTTACTCGGGAACCTAACCAGTCGAATTATGTATAGTTCAAGTTCGGCTTATTTAGTTAACGAACTTAGTTTTTAGCTCATATTCGACTCATTTGATTTATGAACCTAGTTCAATGGTTTAATTGTCGAATCGAACTCCTAACTATTTTTGAATTGGTTCGATTTATTGTCAGCCCGAAGTACGATAAAAACCTAAACTAATCATAAGATCAACAATATTTAATGATGCCACCCAATCAATTTTTTCCTGACGAACAATTTTTAATTATTGGCCCATCTATACACATCATTACAGATATCAATCCAATCAATAAATTTAATTATTTTAAATATCAATTTATCTTTTTTTTCTTCTAATAATATCCTTATTTAAGTATTATCCTATTTCATTAATTTCCCACTCTACAACTTTCAAATTAGAGTTTTTGTTGCATATTTGAGTTTGAATGAAAATGGCAAAATGGCGTCAAAACTTTACGTTGCTTACACTTTTTTACTCTTGTCTTTTTCATCTCCAAACTTGCCATGAAACTCAACAAGAAATCACCAAATCTCAATTCCCAAATGGTTTCCTCTTTGGAACAAGCACTTCATCTTACCAAGTAGTTCAACCTCTTTTTTTCTTCTTCTGAATTATACTTCAATTTTGTTGTTTCAGTTAATGATTTGATTTAATAGATTGAAGGTGCAGCATTTGAAGATGGTAAAGGATTAAGCAATTGGGATGTATTCAGTCACACGCCAGGTTGATTTTTACTAATTTAATAGTAATTACAATACAATTCTTAAAGAACCAGTGTTTCTGGTAGCTATGCAGTTTGTTTGCTTTTAATTTTATAAATTTTCAGGGAAGATAAACAATGATGAGAATGGTGATGTAGCAATTGATCATTATCATCGCTATTTGGTAATATTTATAATGTTAATAGCAATATTAGATTCATAATTTACTTACCTTTTCTAAAGTCTAAATCATTGTTTTTGGCAGGAAGATATTAAATTGATGTCATCTCTTGGGGTAAATGTTTATAGATTTTCAATTTCATGGACTAGGATTCTACCTAGTAAGTATTCCCAAATTCACAATTTTATATTTCTAATTCAAATTAGCTTCCTAATTAATTCATTGTTCATCAACTTTTATAGATGGGTTATATGGCGACATAAATCCAATTGGGATTATGTTCTACAACAATCTTATTGATAATCTTTTGCTTAGAGGTCAGTAAGTACATCCACTTAGTTCTTTGTTTCTGGAAATGGTCATTTATTTTGATTTTAAACTCATCATTTTTAGTCTTGGTATCTATTGAAATTCCCTTTAGACTTTATATGATGGTCTGTTTATTTTGGTTGAGTTCGTTGTGAGGTTGAAGATCCTCTTATTCTCTCCTTAGTGATATTTGTCTATAAAAAAAATATTTATACATAATGTGATTTATGTGTGTGTAATCTTTACAATTATATCTAAGCAAAAATATTTGTGAATTATATTATTTTTATATAAATATTTATTTATTATGGTATTTAAATATTTTTCTTTTGCAAATATAGTGGAGGTATATGCCATATATGTGACTTCGTCCCTGCTGACACTTCAGATTGAAAACGTGTCTGTTGTCCGACATATTTGGTGTCTGACTTGTCTCACTGTCCTACACTAATATGACATTGATACATGTGATTACATTTAGTTATTTTATTCTCAAAAATGTTAGCGTGTGAGTTTTGTTTGATGTTTGTGCAATATCTTTGGTAATGGATATTTGTTTTCATTTATTTACAACGGTGCTTAGTTATACCTAAATCTGGACATAACTTGCTTGGTCTAGGAATTGAGCCATTTGTGACAATTCACCATCACGACTTGCCACATGAGCTGGAAGAAAGATATGGTGGTTGGCTCAGTCCCCTAATTCAGTAAATCAACTGCTCTCATTTATTTATTTTTTATCAAAAGTATTATGCAGTGCTAAAGAATTTGTAGCTCAAAAGTTTGATTCAAAAGATGATTGAAATTTTGAATGTTTGATAACTGTATACTTGGTTTTTTCAGGAGAGACTTTGTTCATTTTGCTGAAATTTGTTTTAAAAGTTTTGGAGATAGGGTTAAGCACTGGGTTACCATCAATGAGCCAAACATTGTTGCAGACTTGGCGTTTTTAGTTGGAATGTACCCTCCTGGCCACTGTTCCCCTCCTTTTGGTAACTGTGATACCGGTAACTCGGATGTTGAGCCTCTCCTTATCATGCACAATATGTTGCTCTCGCATGCTAAGGCTGTTGAATTATACCGCAAGCACTATCAGGTAACAACACTTATTTTGAAACATTTTCAGTATGCTAAAACGCGAGTCATTTTACAATGAAGGGGGTGATGAACCGATGCAGGAAAGTCAAGGTGGAACCATTGGTATTGTTGCAAATACCTTAATGTATGAACCTCTCAGAGATGAAGAATGTGATAGACAGGCTGTAAATAGGACCTTGGCTTTTGTCGTAGACTGGTAAGTCATTAAGAAACAGCGGAAGTATGCCGAATTTTTTTCCTTCTGGCTTAAAATTTCTACTACATAAACTGTTATGCACACAAATATTGATAGCAAAAGACTCTTTTCAGCACATTCTTTTCTATCCGTTGAAATTCGATTATGTCTCAATATTTTGGGAATTAATAATCCTACTAAATCACTGCCGCCTCGCATAAATTTGATGGGATCGGTTTGAATTTCAACAAATAACTGAAAACACTTCATTCATTCATTTTAATAACTTTTCTTTCTTTTTTGATGGCAAGAAGGTTACTCAATCCCCTAGTTTTTGGCGAGTACCCTACTGAGATGCGCTCTATTCTTGGGAACCAGTTGCCAAGGTTTTCTCCTAAGGAGAAGAGTCTCCTAAGAGGAAGCTTGGACTTCATTGGCATCAATAACTACGGAGCTCTCTATGCCAAGGATTGCTTTTTCTCTACTTGTCCTCTCACTTCTACTCGACAAATAAAAGGCTTTGTGGAAACAACTGGAATTAGAGATGGCATTCCAATTGGTGGTCAGGTACTCATATATACTCAAGCTTCTCTTATCATTGGTTATAGCTTGTGACATTGGTCACCATTTTACAAGATCTGAACTTCATCCCTTGAAGTTACAAAATCAAACTCTTACCAGAGAGCCAGACACATCGTGAACAATTGTATGATAAACGATTCGGTATGATTTCTTTTGTTTTGAGCAGACAGCGGTGCCAACATTGTTTGTGGTTCCAAAGAGCTTGGAGAAGATTGTAGACTACATAAAGATTAAATACCATAACATGCCCATGTATATAACAGAAAACGGTATGTGAATACCGAATACGGAATAACATATTAACTGTACGATAACAACCCTTGTATAACTTATACAAAATTCATTGCAGGATATTCTTCGCCACTCAACCAATCTATAACAATGCATGATACATTACACGATTTCAAACGGATAGAGTATCATAAAGCTTACCTTGCAGGACTACTTAGAGCCATAAGGTAAGTGATGTTGATGAGTAGCTTTGTTTTTTATGAATTTTTTGAGTTACTTTGTTGACTATGGATAATTTGATTATATGCAGAAAAGGTGCAGATGTAAGAGGATATATGATATGGTCATTGTTTGACAACTTTGAATGGAATAGTGGATATAATGTAAGATTTGGACTTTATTATGTGGATAGGAACACACTTGAAAGAATTCCCAAACTTTCTGCTCAATGGTTTTCCAATTTCCTCAACAGTACTGGTGATAGCAAGAAGAATAGAAGCAAATATGTGACAACTGCTGTTGTCTAAGTTATTTGATATTCAACATGTAATTCAATATCAATATATTGATGATTATTAAAATCATACTATATATTATTTATGAAGCTTTGATTTCTATCATAATGAAATCACTGTCAAATTTTATCCACTTCATAAATAGAACCATGGTCAACTTATGTTGTTGGAGTGGTGCAATTTCGAATGTAAAACAGCACTTGACAAAGTGTCCTTAGGAAAATAAAATAAGTGCCATATGGCAGTAAGCAAAGTTGATGATTCTCCCTCATAGTCAAGGATTTGTTTGAAGAAACCCAAATTGAGGGATTTTAAAAATAAAATGAATTAAAAAATGTATTTGGATCGATGAGATAATTATAATTGTTTTTTTTATTTTAAATTATCCGGTTATGTTTGGTTGATGGCTTTAGATGATCCGGTCAATTTACAAGGCCTTCATTTGGATGCCTTTAAACTTGTTTGGGGTGCTTTATCACCTCTTAAAACAATTATTTTTGGGTGGAGGATATTTCACAATAGACTTCCGACGAGGGATAATTTAAAGGTTCGTCATATCATTTCTAATTCTCTTGATTTAGTTTGTCCTCTTTGCTTATTGGTTGAAGAATCACTTTTTCACACTTTAGTTGGTTGTTGCAAGAGTCAAAAAGTTTGGAAATCTATGTATTCTTGGTTGGACATCGAGGTGAATAATGGCATTAATACTATTGATCATTTCTTTAATTGGGTAAATGCCTTGAAGCTAAATTATATTGCACCCAAGATTAGTGTCGCTCTTTGGTTAGTTTGTTGTTGGCATATTAGGAATTCAATTATATTCAAAGATGGATTATGGGAAGAAGAACAAGTAATCCAAAATATTATTTTATCTTCTTGGTGGTGGATTGGAAAGAAGCATAGGAAGAAATTTAGTTGTAATTATTATGATTGATATACACATCCTAAGGAATTTTTTTTATAGTTTCCGGGATTAGGTGGTGCTATATCTTTTGTTTGTATACGGGTTGAATACCCCTTTGTATTCTTGATATATATATATATATATATATATATATATATATATATATATATATATATATATATATATATATATATATATATATATATATATATATATATTTTGCTTAGTAAAAAAAAAAAGTTACGTATTTACATCCACGGTTTATTGACCATGGTAATAAATGGGCGGTTTTAAGGCCTGTCCAGGTTCTGCCCCAATTTTTTTTTCTTTTCACAAAAAAATGAAAATTGCGGCGATTAAAAAGTGCTATTATGGCGGTTAAACCGCCACAATAAACAAAAATCAGAAAAATATAAGTTTAAACCACAAATAAGAAAGTAACGATTTTTGTCGTTGATAATATCAGTTTTAACTGGCATATTAAATATTTTTCACAAATAACATGTTTTTTTTAACCTTTTTATGCAATTAATTTACATTACATCAATTTTTTATATTATAATATTTAGATTTGACTATATTACAAAAAATGCAAGAATTGAAATAAAGAATAAAGTTGTAATTTATGATCAAATTAAACAAAAATAAAAAATAAATACTTAGGAGAAATAAATATCAACATAAAAGTACCAGCTATAAAACTTTTAAAAAAACATGTACAATATTGTAAAAAAGAAGAAAATAATAAATTGTATTCTCAAATAATATAAAATAAATATTAGGAATCTATACAATTCAATAGATCAATTTCCCCAACTATGAACAAAAATATTTGATTTACAAAAACAATAAAAACAAAAATCACCGTAAAACAACATATGTGTCAAAATAAAGGCGGTAAAAAAATATCTTTTTTGTATTAACATTACGTCATATTTTACTGTAATTAGTTACGGTTTTATTAAACGTCATTTGAGTAAAGTGTTGTGATCTTACCTGATCAGGAGGACCTTCCAGCAATTTGGTGTAACAGCCAAAGAATGGGAGAAAAGGGGGGGTGTACCTGCAAGGCACTCCGATGCTTAAGTGAGTATAGGTACAATGAAGTAGGTAAGTTATAGAGTGAATCAGAATACTTGGCCCTTTAATGAAAAAGGGTATTTATAGAGAGCCCCCAACGCTGGGCCAAGGTCCTTCCTTGGGCTGGATCAGCTAGGCCCAAGGAAGAACTGCCAAGGAACGCGTGAGAAGCGTGAAAACCTAGCTAAGTGGTCAAGTCCTTGGTTCAACTGCCCCTACCTTTCAGGAGATAAAAGGGGGGACAACTGGGTGACGTGGCAAGTGGACTGACAGACATGTTCCTTGCTAGCTCTGAGTGCATGCCCGTTGTATGGGAAACTTGCCCGACTGTTAGGTGCCCCTGCCCGTGTGCTAGGCGTCTCTGCTCGAGTATATGAGCCTTTGCTCGACCTGTTGGGCCGTAGCCTAATACACTCTTGAGGCCCAGTCCGGAACAGGAGCCCCCCAAGTCGAGTCTCCGAGTCGGAGTGACGAATTGTAATATAGTCGGGCGTATGCGCGTTGGATAAAGCAGCGGGCGTATAGCTGTGTCGAGCATGGTGTTAACAGAGTCAACCAATGTGTTTTATCGTCGGGCATGTGGGGTTTAACAGAGTCGAGGATGTTTCATATAGTCGGGCAGATGTACAATCGCCCGACGTCGTTCAGGATTCTTGTGGATTGACGTGTCTCAGCATTAATGGTGCGTCACTTCGTTTCCTGTGCAAACAACGGTGTAAGCACTAGGCAATGATGACTCGGCGCATCCGTCCACGCGCTTATGACTATATAAAGGGAATAATCCACTTCATTTGGACTTTTTCGCTCTGAAGTTGACCGGAAGCTCTGAAGAAAAATCTTTCTCCGCCCGTTTGCACCGCCGTCTCTGCTCGTGCGCCACCGTTTTTTCCTCCACTTCAAATATGTCAGGTACCACTTCAGATTCCCTGTTTTATGTGCTTTTCCGTTTAGTAGCTAGAAATTTGCATGATTTATTTGCGTAAAGTAGGTAGAATTAGTCTGGGGATAGTTTTTTAGGTTTTAGGAATGAAATTTTCTGGTAGGGTTAGAATGTCCCGGGCAAAAAATTCATATGCGTTTGAATAAACCAGGCGTGTTAAGCATGTCACGGGCGACAAATTCATGTGTGTATGAATGTCCCGGGCGTATTAAGCATGTCACGGGCAAAAAATTCATGTGTGTATGAATGTCCCGGGCAAGTTTAGCATGCCTCGGGCGTGAAATTCATGTGTGCATGAATACTCTTAGGTAAGGCCAGCATGCCGCGGGCGTAGAGTCTACGTCAGTGTGACTTCGTGGGTCGGGACTTCACGTGCTCATACGCTCGCGAGGGTCGCCCCTTCGTCGGTCTAGGCCTGTAGTCAGGCTTTGGGGCGTGCGTTTTAGTTTTACGCCCTTTCACTTGACTTGCGGTGGAAGGGTGGATTTGATGCGATGTCGAATTCACTTTTTTTGTCTGCGTTTCAGGTACGACCGAGCATCCGCAGGTCGGGGGAGGAGATGCCGAACCGCGGCCCATAGATGAGGAGGAGGTCGTACATCGAAATGTCGAGGAGGAAAATGTCGGGGAGGATACTGAGCACGTTTCCTCGTCCGGGAAAAACGATCTATCCTGGGTTGCGGACGAACCCTTGGAAGAAGAATCCTATTTTTATGATGAGACGACCCACGCATACGCCGTGGTGGAAGATCTTAGTCCCGAGGAGCCTGGGAATTGGCAATGTCTTGCTCCTCAAGAGGCGGACCGAATATGTCACCGCTTCCCGGGGAAGCAGTTCTCCATGTACGAGTTCGCCTTCCGAGAAGCGAGGGTCAGGTTGCCCTTCAACTCGTTTCAGATGGGGGTTTTCAAGTGGCTTCGGCTGGCGCCGTCACAACTGCACCCTAACGCCATTGCTTTTATGCGGGCGTTCGAATTAGTCTGCCGTTTCCTCGGCGTTGGGTGCAATCTGCCCCTCTTTTTCCACATCTTCCACCTGCAAAGGTCTGATGTCCGAGGGCGTCACAGCTGGGTGTCCATTAAACAGCCGGTGAGGCTATTCAAGACTTAGGTGGATTCCCGACACTTTAAAGGGCGATGGTACACGGTGAAGCCGATCACCCGTTTCGCCTTGCACTCCCTCTATTATTACAAGCGGAATGCTGTTGGGGAGGAGAAACTTATGTCGAGGATACCTTTGAGGTGGCAGCCCCACCACTTCAAGCTCTCAACCAGTCATTACCGGGTGAAGTTCTTGAGCCTGGGTGTCGAGGACAGGCTGGCTTATAAGAAGCTGGTAGAATATGTGCAGTGTTTCAACCTGGCGGTTTGGGTCGATCGAAAAGGTGCTCCCTATGTCGATGAGGCTGGGATGCCAATCTGTGAACCCCGTCTTATAAGCACAAGGGATGTGCTCGAGTGTGATACCGATGAGGAGGCCGTGGAGTTACTGCGTAGGTGTTCTTTTGCTCGCTTATTTTACTCGGTCGCGTCTTTCCAACTAACGTGTTTTTGTTGTTTTTGTTTTGTAGGAGCCATGCCTGCCCTCCGTGAACGCGTGCTGAAGCTGGCGAACCAGGCTGGAGCCTCGGACAGGGTCTCCAAGAAAAAGAAGAAAGTGGCACCCCGAGTCTAGGAGGTGGCCACTGACCCCGGGGCAGGTACCTCTAATACTGCTAGCCCGGTGTCTACCTCTCCTCCGCCTGCTCAACGATCCTCCCCGATCCAGATACAAGACAACCCTCCTCCTTCCACCTCTCCTCTTCTCAAACGGAAGCGCCTCGATGGGACTTTTGCTCGGTCTGCTGCAGCGGGGGGCAATACTCCGGGTGGCCCTGGGAGTTATCTGCTGCCTCCCTGCTATCTAGAGCAAGAGTTTATTAAGGCTGAAGTGCTGTCGTGGTGGCGGCGCCCGAGGAAAAGGCCATCTTGAGCCAGGAAGCGGATGTCCGGCGAAGGGAGCTGGTCGGGGATCTGGCCGCTGTTATCCGGGTGATGGAGACGGCAATGGTCCTGTCCGACACTGCTGTTTCCACGGCTTCCTTGGAGGATGCCCTTCTGAAGGCTCGTACTGAGAAGGATAGGTTGTCAAAGGACCTATCTGACTACAAGGAGGAGCATCAGCTGCAGGAGGGGCTGAAGAAGGAGCTGGAGGAGGTGAATCTCGAACGGGATATGCTGAAGGCGGAAAAAGAGAGCCTGAAGGATCAAGCTGCCAGGCACAAAAAGGTGGCCGAGGAAAATGCACAGCTCCGTGCTCGGATGGCTCTGCTCGAGGGTACAATCCGCCCCCTAGAGGATGAGACTGAAGATGAGCTGGCCCTCCGTACCCGGGGTGAGTTGGTCGGACACATCCGCGCTCTCAACAAGGATCTGGTGGCCATGTTCAAGGAAGGGTTCGACAATACCGTCGATCAGCTGAAAATATTGAACCCCGGATTGGTGACGGAAGGGTCGGCTCACAATTACTATGTTGCCGACGGGGAGATTGTGTGCCCCTTCGAAGCTGACGAGGAGCTGGAAGATGAAGAGTAACTCCGGGCAGAGTCTTTGAATTTTGTTTTGTTTATTTTTGTATGGCCTGCGTGCCTGTATATGACGGCCTCTGTGCCTATATGAATATTGTCCTTCGGGCTCACTTTGTATCTCCTTTGGCTGCGGCCTCGTTGAATGAATGTTTTTAATTTGCTTTAGCTGTTTATTTGTTCGATTCTGTTTATTTTTTTGAACTGTTTATGCTCGACAATGTTGGTCTCGTCGGTTTAGGGAACCGACGAGGTGGCGGGCGTTGTGCTCGCCTAAAATCGAGGTAGAGTTTGCGGTTAGGAAACTCTGACCTCGGGGCTTGGGCTTTCCCATCGCGAGCTGGGTGCCCTGCCAATCGTGGTACTGCGACATTGGGGCTCGTTTGAGGTACCCAGCGTCGGGGGGGGGGGGTTGTGTTCGCTAGGAGGGTTGTGTTTGTCCTCGGGCAGCGTAGATCCTCCCTGTTGTTTTGGTGGTGAAGAGCGTGGTCGTACCTTCCATGTCTCCCCGGGTTATATTTAGCTATAATAATGTCTAAGTTTTTCTGCGTTCCATGGTCGAGCAAGTTCTTCACCTTGTAGGTTTTCCAGATAGTAGGCCCCGTTGCTCGTCTTGTCGCGGACGCGGTATGGGCCTTCCCAGTTGGCGGCCAGTTTACCCTCTCTTGGGTTTTTTGGTTTCTTCTGAGGACTAGGCTGCCCACCTGGAACTCTCTTTTTATGACCTTTGTGTCGTGGCGTAAGGCTATTTTTTGTTTGAGGGATATTTCCCTAAGGGCTGCTTCAGAGCGGATCTCGTCGACGAGATCCAGCTCGGCTCGAAGTGCCTCGTCGTTCATCTCCTCGTCGAGATGCTCCTCTATGCGTCTCGTCGGTTCTGGAATTTCACCGGGATGACTGCTTCGGTGCCGTATGTTAGTCTGAATGGGGTTTCCCCGGTCGTGGAATGTGGTGTCGTGCGGTATGCCCATAGGACGTTGTGTAGCTCCTCGACCCATGCCTTATTCGCCTCGCCGAGTCTGCGCTTTAGTCCATGCAGGATTACCCTATTAGCTGCCTCCGCTTGTCCGTTGGTTCGAGGATGCTCGACGGACGTGAAGTGTTGTTTAGTGCCTAAGCTGGCCACAAAGTCTTGAAATCCTCCGTCCGTGAATTACGTTCTGTTGTCCATGATGAGGACCTGGGGTATGCCGAATCGAGCGAGGATATTCCGTTTGAAAAATCGAAGAATATTCTGCGCTGTTATTTTGGCCAGTGCTTCTGCTTCGATCCATTTGGTGAAATAGTCTACCCCTACAATGAGGTATTTGTTTTGGTACAATCCAGTTACGAATGGGCCGAGGATGTCCATGCCCCACCATGCGAAGGGCCAAGGAGAGGAGCGCGTTTTTATATCGTTTGGGGGTGCGAGGTGCATGTCAGCGTGTCGTTGGCATTTGTCGCATTTTTTTACGTGTTCCTTGGAGTCGTGTTGCATAGTCGGCCAATAGTAGCCCGCTCGGAGAGCCTTGCGTTCCAGTGATCGTCCGCCGGGATGTTGGGAGTTGATTCCTCGGTTCATTTCCCCTAATATGTCGAGGACTTTCTCTTCCTCGACGCATTTGAGTAACGGGATGGAGAGTCCTCTGCGGTAGAGTTTCCCTTCGAGGAGGACGTATGATCATGCCCTCCATTTAGTAGTGTCCGCCTCTTTAGGGTCCGCGGGGAGTTCGCCCTTTGTGAGGTAGTTATAGATGGGTGTCATCCAGCAATGAGTGTCTCCGATCACGTTAACCTCGAGCGGGGGAGGTGGCTTTTCGGTGCTGGGCCGAGGAAGGATTTCTTGGATTACTGATTTGTTTCCGCCTTTCCTCCTCGTGCTAGCGAGCTTTGATAGGATGTCCGCTCGCGTGTTATGTTCGCGGGGCACGTGTTGGACCTCCCACTTCTCGAATTTTTCGAGTCTTTCTTTGACCAACGCTAAATATTCGATGAGGTTGTCGTTCCTGGTTTGGTACTCTCCCTGTACTTGTGATGCCACGAGCTGGGAGTCTGTCGATATTTTTACTTCCTTTGCTCCTAGGTCTTCGGCCAATCTTAGACCGGCGATGAAAGCCTCATATTCGGTCTGGTTGTTGGAAGTTGGGAATCAGGATTCTGTCCTCGTTTTCAAGGATGATCCCGGCCCCGCTTCCTGTCGAGCTGGAGGCGCCGTCGACGAAGATCGTCCATTTGTGGGTGTCGTCCGCTGGCTTAGGGTTGTGCGTCATTTCTGCGAAGAAGTCGGCCAGGGCTTGAGCCTTCAAAGCTTTCCTGTTCTCATATTGTATGTCGAATTCGGAAAGTTCCAGCGACCATTTTAACATTCTGCCGGCCATGTCTGGTCGACCAAGGAGCTGTTTTATTGGTTGATTTGTTCTTACCTTGATCGTGTGAGCGAGAAAGTAGTGACGTAATCTTCTCGCGGCGTTTATGAGGGCTAATGCAACCTTTTCAATTTGTTGGTATCTGAGCTCGGGGCCTTGGAGCGCTTTGCTCGTGAAATAGATGGGTTTTTGTCCCTCGTCGATTTCTCTAATAAGAGCGGCGCTAACGGCCTCGGTTGCCACATACAGATACAGGTATAAGGTTTCCTTCTCCAACGGTCGTGATAGGACCGGGGGTTCGGAGAGTGCCTTCTTCAGATGGATAAGTGTCTGTTCGCATTCGTCGGTCCATTCGAAGGTGGCCTCGTTTCGGAGGAGTTTAAAGAAAGGTAGCGCGTGTTGAGCGGACTTGGCGATGAAACGGGAGAGTGAGGCGAGCAACCCATTGAGGGATTGAATGGATTTTTTGGACTTCGGGGTCAGAAACTTTGAGAATGCTCGACATTTGTCGGGATTGGCCTCGATTCCCCTCTCGGTGAGGTAGAAACCTAGGAATTTTCCTGCCCGGACGCCGAATGTGCATTTCTCAGGGTTTAACCTCATTTTGCATTGTCTCTCCTGCTCGATGACTTTGCGGAGGTGTCGTGCATGGTCGTTCTCCTCGTGTGATTTGACGATCATGTCGTCCATGTATACCTCGAGCATATCCCCGATTTCTCCTCGGAAGACTTTCTTCATCATGCGCTGGTATGTAGCCCCGTCATTCTTTAGTCCGAAAGGCATTGCGTTGTAATAGTAATTGCCGGTCGGGGTCATGAATGTCGTGTGTCTCTTGTCCATGTCCGGCGTAGGGAGATAGGTTGGTTTTGTCCAACTTTAGGGTTTTGAAAAGGTGGACGTACATGATGTCCACCGAACTGCCTTGGTTGACCAGAATGCGTCGGACGTCGAAGTGAGCCATCTTGGCTCTGATCAGCAGCGGGATGCCCGAGTTGGGGGAACCGTCCGGAAGCTCCTCTAGAAAAAAGGATATTGGATTGGATTTGCCTCGGTATTTTGTCAATGTTGCTCTTTGCTCGGGTGCAGTCAGCAGGAGTTCGTCGAACTTGCGTTTTACTGAAAGGGTGGCGCTTTCATACTTCATCCATCCACCCGATATGACAAGGGCGGTTGGAAAGTCTTCCCAGGGGATGAGAGCAGTGATCCGCCCTTCTGGTGGCGAATCGGGGAAGATGAAGTCCTCTGGTCGTGACACGCATAGGGCCACTTGATAAGAAGAGTCGTCGGGGGGAGTGTCTTCGCGTGGTCTCTTCTTCTCTTGCTCTTCGTGTTTGAAGGCTCCGTTCTTCCTGATGTATTATTTGAGATGTCCTTCTTGGATCAAAATTTCTATTGCGTCTTTCAAGTGGACATAGTCTTCAGTCACGTGCTCGTGGCTTCTGTGGAACCTGCAGTACTTGGATTTATCTGTGTGGGGCTTGGGTGCAGAAGGTTTTGGGAACCTCACCCTGCCTTGCTTGAACTCGGAGTTGATGCATTCGGCGAGGATGCGCTCGCGGGGAGCTGTCAGCAATGTATATTCGCTGTATCGGCCCGCGGGCCCTCTTCCTTCACGGGGCTCGCGGGGTTTCTCTTCCATTCGCCTGTCCCCGTTGCGACGGGGAACATTCGAGTCCTCGCGCTTGGGATGGTCGGTTTCCCCGGGGTTACGACTACTGCGAGCGTTATGGGCAACCTGCTTTTCCTCGTATCTAATGTAAGCCTGGGCTTTATGTAGGAGGTCATTCAGAGTGCGGGGAGGCTCTATCCCAACTGCCCTGCTAAGTTCGCTTCCGGGCAAGAGTCCCCTCTCAAGGAGGTATTTCTTCATGTGTTCCGTGGTGTCCACCTCGACAGCCTCTTGGTTGAATCGCTCGATATACGAGCGCAATTTCTCATTTTTCCTTTGCACTATGGCTTCGAGGGTCGCCTCTGTCTTGGGATGGCGTCGGTAGGCTGTAAAATGCCTCGTGAACATGGATCTCATGACTCTCCAGGATGTGATGGACTCGGGGGGTAAACTTTTGTACCAGACCATGGCTCCTTTCCTGAGGGTTGTCGAGAACAGCCTGCACTTGAGGTGCCCGGTGATGTCGTTGCGGTAGTCGAGCATCGCGTTGACATTGTCGACGTGATTGTCGGGGTCGGTGGTCCCGTCGTAGATGGCCAAGTTTGGGGGTTTCTCCATGCCTTTGGGGAGTGATGCCTCCATTATTGCCCGTGAGAGGGGGCAAGGCGGGTCTTCCTCGTCGCTCCTCGGTGGGGAGAGCTCGTTATTATCAGGGCTCCGATTGCGCCTTGGCGAGGTCCCTGACCGGCGGAATCCCGACGGGCTTGTGACCTGCTCTTGTTGGGTTCTGGGGAGCGTTGTCCCTCTTTCCGGTCAGCCTCTAGGGCTGTGATCCTCTCGTGCTGCTGGTAGAGCATGGAGCTGGTCTGGTTAAGGGCGTTCACCATAGCAATCATGGTGGCATCCCCTTCGACGGGCACGGGGATGGGTTGGAATGTGCTGATCGCCTGGTCTTGAATTTGAGGTTAGTTCCCATTGTTCTCGGGTTCAGGAGACGGGGTGGCTGGGCGTCCATCTCGGGCGTCAGATTCGTGGTAGTTCAAATTGTCCTCCATCGTGTAGTCGACGAGGGGACGATTGCGGTCGTTGAGCTGTTCTCCGGACATGCTGAAAGGACGAAGTATTTGAGCTTTGATCTCCTGTTATGGAAGAAGGGGAAGCTGGATTCCCACAGACGGCGCCACTGATCTTACCTGATCAGGAGGACCTTTCAGCAATTTGGTGTAACGGTCAAAGAATGGGAGAAAAGGGGGTGTACCTGCAAGGCACTCCGATGCTTAAGTGAGTATAGGTACAATGAAGTAGGTAAGTTATAGAGTGAATCATAATACCTGGACCTTTAATGAAAAAGGGTATTTATAGAGAGCCCCCAGCGCTGGGCCAAGGTCCTTCCTTGGGCTGGATCAGGTAGGCCCAAGGAAGAACTGTCAAGGAACACGTGAGAAGCGTGAAGACCTAGCTAAGTGGTCAAGTCCTTATTTCAACTACCCCTACCTTTCAGGAGATAAAAGGGGGGATAGCTGGGTGACATGGCAAGTGGACTAACAAACATGTTCCTTGCTAGCTCTGAGTGCATGCCCGTCGTATGGGAAACTTGCCCGACTGTTAGGTGCCCCTGCCCGTCTGCTAGGCATCTCTGCTCGAGTATATGGGCCTCTACTCGACCTGTTGGGCCGTAGCCTAATACAGTCTTGAGGCCCAGTCCGGAACATGTTGTATTTTCTATAAATTAATCAAATAGTAATAAGATGATTGAATGTCGTTTGAGCTGGTTTATCATGGTCACTTTGATGATTCAAGACCAAGTAAGAGTAACATACAAGTAACCGAAAGGTTAGTTTCTTATAACTGAATTAACACTCAACATTTTTAATCTCTTGAAGGTATCATAATCTTTTGATTTAATATATTTATTTATATATAAAGAGACTTGAGTTTTGCAATAGATCATATTCTGAGTGGTACTAATACCATCAAAGGCAAAACCTAGGTACTTTGTACATATAGTTAACCTTTTGATTGTTTGAGAAAATTTAAATTTATGGTATTTGTCATGGTCATGTTTTTCTATTTGTATAAAATGTTTGATGCAGCATAAAGTGACACCCATGAAAGAAGTTTTGAAATGTACATTGTAGCTATGTTGTTCAAGATATCAATCCATGAGTTTATGTTTTTCTTTTGGTTCTATATTTATATAATACATACACTTTTTGAATTTGCGATCTTCAAATTTTTGCCCAGACTTCAAAGAATGTTTGACTCCACCACTGGTAATAAATTGAAAAATATGTTACATATAATCATAGTTGTAATAAACAAATATGGAAGTAAATCAGTCCGATTTTTCATTTTTACCACATGTTTTGTCTGACTACAATGATAGTTTTCATCACAATACATAATATTAAATATTTTTATCACAACAATAACAAAAACAAAAACACATCTTTATTTATCGGCTCAATACTAGAGTCTTTAACCTTGGTTTAATACAATTAATGTGAAACCTACAAAACTAACTAAAGAGACGAGAAACATACCAAAACACATTTGACAGATGATGAACAACAACTATTTGTAACACCAAATAGAATTAATAGGTTGAAAGATTGACGTATCTTAAAAGTTCTTCAATGATGATTAATATTAGAATCTATACAATGAAAAATGGAAGACAACATATGAATAACATGAAAGAAAACATATAAAAAAGATAAAAGATAAAAAAAATAAATAATGTTGAAATTCAATACTTTTTATTATGATGAAGAATAAACAGTTTTGTGGTATAGGGACTAAAATTCGATGTTTCTTTATAGAGACAAAAAATCAAAATTGAGATATTTAAAGGGACCAAAAAAATATTTAACCCATATATATATATATATATATATATATATATATATATATATATATATATATATATATATATATATATATATATATATATATATATATATATATATATATATATATATATATAAATATATATATATAAATATATATAATATATATATATATATATATATATATATATATATATATATATATATATATATATATATATATATGAGGATAAATTCTTTTTTAACAAAATATATTATTATTATTATTATCATTATTATTATTATATGATTTATATGTACAGGTAATGTGATAGTGTAGAATGTATACTGTCAATTTGGTAATAGTTTTTTAATCCTTACCAATGGTTGATTTTCACTTTAATTATCTCTAAAATAATACTTATAAACTATTCTTATTTATCGATAGTGTTTTTTTAATAAGTAAAAATATATTAATTAAGGATACAAAGGGGTATCCAAACCCATATACAAAAACTCCTGACTCTCAAGTTATAAAAGTCTACAAAAATTCACAATGAACATTTGACCATTCAAATTATTACAAATATTTGCATTCCTATGTTTCTTGCCTAACCACTACCACCACGAAAAAATAATAATTCTATGTGTGATCGTGTCAAAATCTCAAAATTCTTCCGTGAACATAATCTTGTTCCTGGAAAACTATAAAACCCAACATATAATCATCCATAAATCGACCGCCTTTTTTATCTCTATTTTCTTCAACCCTAAACTAGCAATCCAAATGTTAAGATGCCCAAGAATATTCTCAATATATATTTCTCCTATACCAACCCACTTGCAAACAAAATTCCAAATCAAAACCGATTTTGTGCAATAAAACAATAGGTGTTCAATCGATTTATCATGCCTAAAAAAAAGGACATATCAATTCATGAACGTTGGTAATAACCCCACGCCTATGCAAAAGATCTCGCGTTGGAATTTTGTTATGGAACACTCTCCACCCAAAAACAAGGACCTTGGATGGAATATGTGCTTTCAAAAGAAGACAGAAAACTGTCCGCGAAGCATCGTCCAACGCCGCAAGTAGTTGCACCACCGCTGCGTGTTGCATGAGCCAAATGTATGCAGAACTGACCGAAAAACCCCCGTTAGCAGCAAGAGACCACGATATAGCCGGTCAACACTCTCCATCCACCGAATACCCAATCAGCGCTGTTGCCAGCAGATTTTGCTGATATATCAGCCCCAAAATAGAAACAACATCATCTGAAACAGGGTGAAACTCAGGTTGTCACCGCCACAATCCATCCTAAAAAAATCCATTTTCTACCACCAAGATGTGTTGATCAACCTCCACCTACATTAAATCCGGAAATAGTCATGCAAAAGAAACGTTACCACACCAACGAGAATACCAAAAATAAGTGTTATTACCATTATCAATATTATGATGAACCTGATCCGTGAACAAAAAACTACTAAAATCACATGAAATTTTGAACAAATCTCGCCACCAAATGGATGAGGGCACAATGCACTTCGATGCCTCACCACTATAAAAAGAGAGCACATGGTTTAGATACCGGTTGTCAAGAATGCTACTCCAAATATTTTTTTTTCCGGATATCATTTTTCAAATCCATTTAGCCAAAAGAGCCATACTGAAAAGTTGAATATCTAGAATTACAAGACCATCATTTTCTTTTGATCTACAAACAACCTTCCAATTTATCCAAGAGATACCTTTCTTAAAAATCGACCCATTCCAAAGAAAATGCCTTTGAATAGACGCAATCATACGAGCCACTCTATACGGGAGTTTGTAGAAAGACATATAGTGAATTGGTAAGCTAGATAACACCGATTTGATTAAGGTGACTCTACCTCTAATAGATAAGAACCTCCCTTTCCACGAAGAAAGTTGCAACCTAACCGTATCGAGCATAGGTTTCCAAAATGAAATAAGTCCATGGTTACCTCCTATGTGAATAGCAAGAAACTTGAAAGGACATTGAGATATTTTGCAAGAAAGAAAATTTTCCGCCGCCATAAGGAAAGAATTCTCTACACAAGTCCAAAGAGAGAACTTTTGTTAAAATTAATATCAAGTTCGGACACTAGACGAAACCCTTTCAAAATAGCCTTAATGGCCCACAATTTGAAACAATATAGTACATATTTTTAGCTTCAAAATGGTATAAAGAACAAGTAAATCGGATAAATGAGGAAAAAGTTATGAATTTTCAAAGTTTGAAACAATATAATATTTTCCAACACTTACAGTGTTAACCGGTTAACGCCTGGGGTTAACCGGTTAACCAAACTAGAAACAGAATCCAGTAGCTCCATACAACTGCGTTAACCGGTTAACTAGAAGTCAGTGGCAGTAAAAACACGTTTTTTACATAACAAAATTTCCCAAACTCAAATCAAAACATCATCAAACATCTAAACAATCCCAACTAAGTTTCATATACCTAATGTCAGCATGCTCAACCATTTTTATCGATTTCTAACCGTTTAAACTACCGATTCTAAGATTTATCTATCAAAACCCTAAAACTCATAACTTCTAAAATTCAACCAAAAATCTAAAACAAAAGCTTCTAACTAAGAACCAACCTCTAGCAAGATGATGGAGAAGATTGAGAGATGAATGGATGATGGAATCTACAAGGAGCAAGAGTTTCTTCTTCTTCTTCAATCTTTTCTTCTTCTTCCCTCCTCTTCCTTTTCCTCTTTCTCTTACTATGTTTCTTCTTTTATGAAACATAAAAAAAAGAAAACTTAGGTTATTAGGGAAAAACCTATTTTCCCTCACAACGGGTCCAAATAGAGAGTATCCAAAAATTTCTCTTAATCCACAATTTTATAAAACCTCTGAGTCTAACAATATTAGTTAATATAAATATGTCCTGCTGACTGCTCTAATTATTTTTGTTAAAACCTCTCAGAGCATCCAGGAACATTACTGATATCATTTAATATTATTCAGAGCATTAAATAAATTACTGAGTATTACATCCTCCCCCCTTAAATAGAAATTCGTCCTCGAATTTAAAGATTACCTGAACAGGTAAGGATATGCTTCCCGCATCTCCGATTCCAGCTCCCACGTAGCATCTCCTGAATGCGTCACATCCCATTATACCTTAACAAGTGGGATCTCTTTATTTCTTAACACCTTGGTTTCTCTCAACAATGCGGCTCGGTTGGGGTTCAAAAGTCAAATCCGTTTCTATCTCGATAGAATCCGGCTGAATAGGATCAGGAACGAATCTACAAAGTTGAGATACATGAAAAACATCATGAATATTTGACAGAGAGTGTTGTAAGGCTAATCTGTAAGCAACTTCACCAATCCTTTCCAAGATCTCTTACGGCCCTACGTATCTCAGACTTAACTTGCGCGACTTAAATCGTCCTTTTAATCTCAATCTCGTGGTAACCTTCAAAATCTCAATCTCGGGATAACCTTCAAATAAACATGATCACCTTCCTCAAATTCCAAATGCCTCATTCGATTGTCAGCATAACTCTTCTGGCGGTCTTGGGCCTACATATTTTTCTCCTGAATCATTCGAATCTTTTTTGTAGTCTCTTGGATAACTTCGGATCCCAACATTCTATCTTCACCCACTTCTGACCAACACTAAGGCGTCCTACACTTCCTTCCATATAAAGCCTCATACGAAGCCATTCTGGTGCTCGCATGGTAACTGTTATTGTAAGAGAACTCAATCAAAGGAAAAAGATCCTTCCAATTTCCTTTACTTTCCAACACACAAGTTCTTAACATGTATTTCATCGTTTGAATTGTATGTTCTGTCTGACCATCGGTTTGAGGATGATTAGAAGTGCTCAGACGTAAATTCATACCCTAGCTTGTTGGAACACTTTCCAAAACTTCGAAGTAAACTTTGGATCTCTATCTGACACAATGCTAGACGGAACACCATGCAACCATACAATCTCATCAATAAACAACCTCGCAAGATGACTTGCCTTGTATGTAGTCTTAACGGCTAAGAAATGCACATATTTCGTTAGTCGATCCACAATTACCCAAACATAATCATAACCACCTTGATTACTAGGTAAACCCACTGCAAAATCCATAGAAATACTTTCCCACTTCCAAATTGGAATGTCCAAAGGTTGTAACAAATCACCTGGTCTTTGGTGCTCGATCTTCACTTGTTGGCACACCGCACATTCAGATACAAACACCGCAATATCCTTCTTCATACCGAACCACACATACTCTTTCTTCAATTCTTGATACAAGGTTGACATCTTGGAAAAGAAAATTTATGTTTATGGGAGGGAAAATGACTCTCATCAAATCCGTATTATCTAACTTGCCAATCCACTATATGTTGTTTAATTATAAGATGTCGATGAAAATAATTCAAAAACTCACATGTTTTCAACGTTGATTCTTGTGGAATGGTTCCGTGAATAAAAAATGAATATCATGGATCAAATGGAGGGAGATATGTCGATCAAAGGAGGAAGGCGATATTGGCATTTTGGACATTAAGAAGTTTAATTTGGAATTAATGGCCAAATGGTTATGGAAAATGCAGGATAATAAAGACATGATTTGGAATTCATTGCTGATAGTGAGGTATGAATATGGTACACATGGTTTATTTGCAGAATCTATTCTTAAGTACAACACTCAATCTTCATTATGGTGGAGGGACCTGCATAACATTAACAAGAGTTTTTGGAGAATTTGGTTATATTAGCCATATTAAACATCAAATTGGTAATGGTAAAAAATTTATTTTTTGGATTTCTTGCTAGTGTGGGAATCAAAATCTGGCTAGTTTATACCCGGACCAGTGGGCGTTGGCAACTAACAAATTTAGTACCGACGCAAATCATGACTATTGGGAGGGAGATAATTGGAGATGTCAGTTGGATTTAATTTGGAACAGGAGAACAATTTCAAAAACGTTTTGAAGAGATGACAGAGTTATTGCGGAATATCGAGTTATGCTCAGGATGAATCTGACATTATAGAATGGTATTAGGTGATTCTAAAGTATACTCTGCTAAGGAAGGTTATGATTTCTTGATCAAGGGTGAACACGTAGAAATGGCAGTTGATAATGATTGTCTCAATTTAAAATTGATTTGGTTTTCGTCGGCTCCGGAAAAGGTGAACACCTTTGGATGGAGAATGGCGTGTAATCGTTTGCCTACTCGCGATAACCTTCGTAAGCGCGACATCATTTCCAATCCCCATGATATTGTTTGTCCAATTGTTTCTTGGAAAATGAAGATGCTGCTCATTTGTTTCTTGGCTGCAGTAAGAGTATACTGGTTTGGCATAAAATTGGAGATTGGTTGGGAAACCAAATGGGAGCTGAAGGTAGTGTTGGTAGTCATTTGCAGGATTGGTTTCACAAGCTAATTATAAATCGAGTCGGAATCAATAATGCAATGGCGCTTTAGATTTTAATCAATTGATGTATTCAGTATTATACAAACAACATCATGTTTAAAGATGGTGTTTGGGACGGTGATTCGGTAGTAGACAACTGTATTATGCTATCTTGGTGGTGATTGGGAAAGAGAGGCAAAAATGCTTTTACTTGTAATTATTATAATTCGATTAGATATCTCTGTGAATTTTTGTAGTTATCATAGTGGTTTTGGTTTAGCGTTTTGTACTTGGGTTATTAGGATACTCATTTGTATCCTTTTTTTAATGATTTTTTTACTTATTAAAAAAAATACACTTAAGGGGAAACATTATAAACTCACACTTGAGAGAGAATGTTGAGAATAATAATCAAGTGTTAATAAAAGTCTCACATTGATTATAAATATAAAGACTTGAACATTTATAACTAGGAAAATTCACACACCTATTACTTTAAAATTTTAAATAAATATATAATATCTTTCTCATTTGTATGTTACTCTTGATTCAATATTAATGTTCCTCCTCGTGACCCAACATACCTAGATTTATTTAGATATAGAATTTCTTGACGAAGAGCAAACAAATTATAAGGAAAGTTGTTATTAATTATGACTTAGAATTTGTCAATTGAAATGGTCAAAGGGAAAAAAAAAAGTACCTTGATAATAATTAGAGTCTACATCCTTCCTAGTAATGTTTATATTCTAAACATTGACACAACATATACACGGTTGATTGACTAATCAAGAGTCTAAGCACGTTGTCATCAAAGCTCAATAATGCCAAAATACAAATGATAATAAAAAGATTAAAACAACATTCTTGGCGAAGATAGTACGAAGTTACTTTGTGCCTAACCTATGAAGAAAAACAAGGCGACAAGACACAAACAAGGCGACAAGACACAAACAATTTGTTTTATTAGTTTTCCCAAATACGGAAAAAATACGTCCATTGTCGTGTAGTTTAAAACATCAACTTCATGTAAAAATACAAACGTTTAAATAATGAGTGTTCACAATATGATCAAGAAAATATAACAACAACCATATAACGTGTTTGAAAGGTTATTAGTTTATTACTACTTGATATCTTGAGTATAGTTCTTAGAGAGTCAAGCTTTATTTTCACTTGTCAAAATCAACAAAATCGTTATGAAAAACTTTTGAATTTCAATATTATTTCCATTTTTTCAAATTCATTCATATTCAGCTTAGTCGTCAAGCTAAATCTTGAATGAATAATAATTTTTAGTAAGACCAGAAAATAAAGAATGATGAATATTTCTTCTCCTATAAATACATAAGAAGCAATAAATGCAAATTACACCAACCCTAGCCAATACTAACCTATAATCTCTCTTCATCAATTTATTTTATCATACTTTTATTTTTGTTCTATCAGAAATTCTTATCTAAATAATATCGATATTTATCAGTAGAGTTAGGGTTTACAGATATTACTTCAACATGCAGACTTCTATGGCAATGAAGAGTTTATTTAATTATCATAGAAACAGTTCACAAATGTTAGCAAAACGTTTGATAGAACCATGTGATGTGTTCCTCAATCATAGAAGCCCTGACACAAAAAGAACAGTAGCAACTCTTCTCTATGACAACCTTAGAATGCATGGTTACAACCCTTTCTTGGATGAGAAAAACATGAAACCAGGTGACAAATTGTTCGATAAGATCAACGGAGGGGTCGTTGAGTGTAAGATTGGGGTGGCGGTTTTCTCGCCTCGTTATTGTGAGTCTTATTTTTGTCTCCATGAACTTGCTCTTTTGACAGCTTGTAAAAAGAAGGTGATTCCTATTTTTTGTGATGTTAAACCTTCTCAACTGCGTGTTGTTAAAAACGGAAATTGGTCGGACGAGGAACTGCGGCGGTTTAGATGGGCTCTCGACGAGGCCAAGAACACCGTTGGACTCACCTTCAATTCTTCAAAAGGGTATAAGTTTATTTACATTTTTTATTTATTTTTGTAGATTAGCGACCATAGACTGAATAAATAGGATGTCCTGAATTCAAATTTGTGTCTAACATTAAATGAAAGTAACTCTATTGTAAGTTTATAGATAACTTTCTTATATTAATTTCATTTATTGTGAAATGCAGGAACTTGTCTCAATTTGTGGCTAATGCTTCTGAGATAATCATGGAAAGTATGACAGAAATTCAGAATGAAGAACAGATGAAACAGTTGACTACAGGGAATCATTTTCCGAAACACATGCAGTTGCCAATTCTTGCTTAGAAATTGACCTCAAATGATCTAACCATTCATTTAAAGAAATAAAGTGATTGGTTATTCTTACAAACTCACCCAAACACCAAAAATTTGAATTTTTTTATTCCTTAATTTAATCATTATTTCATTAAGTTCACAATCAATATAATGGTTGTGTTCACATTCTTTCATTGTATTCTCTTACATAAATAATACAATTTTTATTACATATTCTTGAATTGTTAATATATATATATATATATATATATATATATATATATATATATATATATATATATATATATATATATATATATATATATATATATATATATATATATATATATATATATATATATATATATATATATATAAGTGAGGATATTTTTATTTCAAGAATAAATTTCTAAAACTTACTCCACATTATAATCAATCAATGATTATATCATGATTTAACCAAGTACCCAAACACCCTATATGGAATCCAAATGATTTTGTTATCCTATAATCATTGCTCACCATTCCCAACCAGCAGTTGTAACATCCCTGCCATTTCTTTTATGAAAAACTGTTTAAGTGCCAATGCCATTTGTCTGCCTCCCATTTTTCATAATATGCTATGTGAGTTGGTTTTCGCTCTAATAGTGAGTACAAATTTGGAAAATATGTTGCAAAGAAAACTACTACAAAAAACCCTTCTCGTAATGATTGGAAAAAAAATATCATCACGGTTGACCTACCATTATAAGCTAGGGTGTGGTTGTAAGTATGTTTTTTTCCACCACGGACGTCTGATTGCTATGATAAACTAGGTAACATGCTACCTATCACAACGGTTATCATAAATAATTGATATGATATACATAGGTAATTGGTTGGAAACCCAACAAAAACAATTTACATAAAGCGCAAATAAAATTAACATTTCATCATGGTTATATATTCCAAGTGTGGGGGTATATATATGAGTTTATGGTAAAGTATAGGGATTACTTGTTTTTCCTTACCCGTCAGTAAACATATACAACATTCAAATTGATTTAGATGATACTTCTTCCGTCTCACAATAGGTGTTATTTTTCCTATTTTTATTTGTCTCAAATTATTTGTCCATTTAGAATATCAATGTGATATTTATTATTTTTTCCACTAACATACCCTTATTTATTATATTTTAATATAATTACACCACTATCTATTATTAATAGAGCTATTTTAGTAAATCTTACCCATTTTATTATTGAAATCAACACAATTAAGCATTATCTTAAAAAGTATGAAAATCTCAAAGAGGACACCTATTGTCAAACGGATGAAGTAATAATCTGAAAAATTAAATTATTCTTGAATATCAACTTAGACGATCCATTATTTTTTGAATTGCATGCATATTGTAATCAATCTTTCGCTCTTTAATATATAGAATTTGGCTCAATGTCCCAAGTTTTTCAAAGCAACATTTTGTTCTCTTATAATTTATTTTGCAAAATATCATTTTGTTGACTAATTTTGAGTCATCATCATCATCATCATTATTTTAATCGATGATGATGATGATTATTATGATGACAATGATGAAGATGATTCAAAATTTCTCAATAAATCTGATGTTTTGCAATATAAAATAGAAGAGAATGAACTGTTGTTTTGAAGAACTTAGGGCATTGAACCAAATTCTATATGTTAAAGAATGGGAGATTGATTGATCTAATTTGGTTTTCAAATATAACTTAATTTTTATATTATCATTTTATAAATCAATTTAAATGAGTACATGTTCAGTGAGGGGTTAGTGAAACAAACAATCTACATATGATATGATATATTGGGAAAAACCCAAGTCCCACATTGGCTAAATATATAACTCACAAAGGGTTTAAATAGAGTGACACTTCCCACCTTACCAACCGGTTTTGTAGAGTGAGTTAGGTCAAACTCTAATTCTAACATGGTATTAAAAGTCTATTGATTCGGGCCACCCACCATTTAATATGCGCACCAAGCCCAAGATGTGTTGGACGCAAGGGGGTGTATTGGGAAAAACCCAAGTCCCACATTGGCTAAATATATAACTCACAAAGGGTTTAAATAGGGTGACACTCCTCACCTTACTAACCGGTTTTGTAGGGTGAATTAGGTCAAACTCTAATTCTAACATGGTATCAGAGCCTATCGATTCGGGCCACCCACCATTTAATATGCGCACCAAGCGCAAAATGTGCTGGGCGCAAGGGGTGTATTGGGAAAACCCCAAGTCTCACATTGGCTAAATATATAACTCACAAAGGGTTTAAATAGAGTGACACTCCCCACCTTACCAACCGGTTTTGTAGAGTGAGTTAGGTCAAACTTTAATTCTAACATGATAAACTCATATGGAATTAAAAAACGAGGCAAATATTTTGGTGGCTTCAGAATTTTTGGGGTTAGCCGACATGCTTGGTGGCGTTGGTCTTAACTTTGGGGGAGAAGATTTGGTATCATGGCAACCTAATTTTGGGGTTGATTTTTTGGTCAATAATTTTCGGGATTTATCGGGTACGTTTCAAACTCTTTTGGTCCTTATGACAACTTTATTGATGTCTTTTCTTTGGCGTGGAAGGCAGGTGTTCCGTCTAAAGTTAATGCTTTTGCTTGAAGGTGTTTTCTTGATATAATTCCAACAAAGAAAGCGCTATTTTTTAGAGGATGTTCTTTTTCTAATAATAATTTGTTGTGCTCTTTGTGGGCATTCTACCGAATCGGTAAATCACTTATTTTTACGGTATGGAATTTCGAAGTTGGTTTGGGCGGAAGTGGGTGGTTGGATCGGTTTTAACAACTTGGTTGCTTCTAATATGAAAGAGAGGTTTTTGGGGTGGTATCAATTTGGTAAAAGAAAGAAGTTGATGAAAGGTAAGGATAGTATTGTTTGGATGGCAACTCGTTGGAGTTTGTGGTTTTAAGGAATAGAATTATTTTTTAGGATTCTTCTTGGAATGATCTTGATACCGTTTGGAGTATTAAATTTTTGGTTTGGAAATGATTGTTCATAGGAAAAATTACACATACCAATTGTAATTTTTACGAGTTTAGCAAATTCTCGTTGTTGTATCTTTCTTGAATTTCAATTGGTGTGTAATTTTTCTTTTTCGAACATCGTCTCGCTTTTTGTAAGCAGATTTTGGGAACCCTTAGTTCTCATACAATACAAATATTAAACTATATTGTGTGTGTGTGTGTATCAATCATACTAGGGTTAAATATGTTTTTGGTCCCTGTAAAATTATCAAGTTTTATTTTTTGTCCCTATAAAAAATAGTGTGTTTTGCTCACTACAAAATAATTAAGCACATAGTTTTAGTCCCTACTGTTAAACCAATGTGTATTTTTGAATTATTATTTTGCAGATATGTTTAGAACTTTATAAAAAGTTCCTCGAACAAAAGGAACTCAAAATTTGATTTATAAGTCGAACTTTTCATTAATTTTATCATTATCTTTTGAAATTAAAAAATTCATATTTAATTCTTCTCATTTTAAAAAATTATATAATTTGGTAAATAAATGTTTTATAGTAATTTGAACACGTATAAAAAAATTATTCAAAAATTTAAAAATTTAGGGGTAGTTAATTTGGATATTGTTTGGAACATTAAAATTTCGGCTTGGAAGTGGTCATTGTTAGGGGAAATTGTTAGACCCAATTGTAATTTCTATAATTTTTGTAAATATCCGTTGTTTTATATTTCATAGGGTCAATTGGTTAGCAATTGTTTTCTGTTTCCCCCAGTCTTGTGTTGTATATGGGAGGATCTTTTTGTATTAAGGTTCGAGAACCCTTAGTTCTCGTCTTAATGTTATCTCTTGGTTATTAAAAAAATAATAAAAAGTAAATATTTTGTGGGGACCAAAATATGTCCTTTTTTTATAGGGACTAAAAATGAAATGTGAGATATTTATAGAGACCAAAAACATATTTAACCCAACAAACTATAATGTTAACAATGACTTTTACATACGACTCATCTTTTCTACATGACAAATAAATGTTTTGGACGATAAACCTTTAGTTAACAGATCTGATATCTTTAACTCTTTATCAATTTATTCAAATGACACTTTTTGTTTATGCACTTCTTTTTTCACTAATAAGTACTTCAATTTCATGTGTTTAACACCCTTTAAATATTTATCATTCTTAGAGAAGAAGACAATTGCATAATTATTATAATAAATTCTTAGAGACTTAACTATACTCTATATCAAGCCTTAAAGAAAAATTCTACAACAACTATAATTGAATTGTAGCCTCAAATCATGCTACAAATTCAACTTTTCCATAATATTTTTCTTGCAGTATGGAGAAAATATTCTTAAATATGGATTTCCTTGAGTCCACACATCCTTCAATGTTTAAATCTGAATAGCCAACCACTTCAAGGTAATCTGACCTTCTATATGTAAGCATGTAATCTTTGGTGTCTTGTAAGTATCTAAGAGCATTCTTTGCAGTTTTTCATGTCTTATATGAACAAGACTGAATCCTCATCAATGTTCAAGTCAGATTCATACTCAATGGAATAATTATTTATTGTCTCTTTGTGTAGAATGACGACAACACAACTATATGGATACCAACATGATGAGATTCTTTAGGTGAAGATGATTCTCCACAAGTCTCCATAATATCCACTTTATGTGATTTTCACTCCCACTGGACTGACCATTTTCAATAAATTGAGCAATACCAAACTCGATTATTCTCATATTATTAGGACAATAAAATCTATATCATTTTGATGTTTGGATTATACACCTTTACTTTTGCTTGATAGTCTTAAACATGAATATACTTTAAATTATCTTTACTCCCTATTTACAGTTTATAATGAGTTTTAGGGATTGTCTTGCTATGAATCCTATTAAAGCAAATATGCAACGGTCCTTAATGTGTATGTCCATAATGATAATGATACATTATTATAATTTAACATTTTGATCTGATCACGTCCATGACAATACTCTTTATTTTTCAACAACACCATTTTGTTGGAGTGTGTCAGGCATAATACATTGTTCACATTTACCATGAATTTTGGGAAACTTTACAAATGGACCTATATATGGCCCTTTCTAATCTAGTTCAAAGACAAGTTCAAAAACAACATGTTGGACCTTTCATATGTCTCTAAGAGAGACATTTCTCTTATGTATTATCCCCAATAATGGCTGCAAGTTTCTCATTCATTATCAATGTCATGTCTAAGTCCATAACACCATACTATTAAACTGCAAATATCTAAAACATGTTTATACTTTAATGTTTTGATTAACTTTCATGAATTTAAACTAATCATCTTTAAATATGTATCGAAGTTCACCTTTAGGTAAAACTTAAATACATTTCAATAAATTTTAATGATGCTAAATAAACATATTTTAATGGACACTAAAATCACTTAAAACATGCATGCCTATCTTTGGATATACAAGCAACAAGTATGTCAACAAGTATCTTAATTTTATTAATTATAAATCATGATCCATCTTTGGATGATCCCTATATACCTTATAATAATAAATATTATTGAACAAATATGTTATTCACATAGCACCTGAATCAAATTAGTTATATAATTTGTAATCATAAACTTTAATTAATTTGACCACATTGGTGATTAACAAATTCATAACTCAAATATTTTCAAATTATATAATACACTTTTCACTTCAAAATTAAATAATATATTGAAGTCCATAATTAAAATTTTACTGTAAATCTTTTTGAATTTGACCACTTTGATGATTAACAAATTTCATATTCATCCATCAATATAATTATGATAGTAAATTACACAATTGAATTTGTATTTGAAATTACAAACTTTACTAGATTTGACAACTTTGGTAATCAACAAATTCACACTTAAAAGTTTCAAATTCTCAATTTCATCAATATAAGACATAAACTTACTTAAATTTATCCAATTCATTTAAACACTAATACATATAAAAATTGATCAGAAAATTTTTAAGATGTAAACAAAAAATTACAAATAACGTTCCAATTTGTATTCTTAAACATTTAAAATAGTTACATTAATATCATAGAAATGGATGAACTATTTTCGCTTACTTTACTAACATGGTTAAAATTGCATTAGCCAAGAAAATTAAAGTTTGAAACTGGCTATACCATACCATACCAGCAAAATAATATTTAAATTTTAAAATATATGTGTGCACTGACGCAGTACATATATAATAATTTTTATTAGATTCATTCATAACCTTATGATTTTTACCGATATAAAAAACACCCAACAAAAATTTAAATCCTTAAACTCATATAAGAATTCAATTAGAGAATGAAAGTGGAAGCGTACCTGAATTTGTCATTAAAATTGTTGAAGGTTGTGTGCATGTGATCTTCCAATTTGTAGAGTTTAAGATTCCTTGAATCTCCTCTGATGGGGATGAAGAGAGAAGCCCTGATAAACCGTAATTTGATCGTACGCTAAAAAAGGGGACCATAAAAATAACCATAGGGTTATTTCTTAGTTTTCAATATTCTAATTTGGCCCCTCGTCAAATTAGATATTGACTTATGGTATCTACACAATAATCTGACCTTTCATGACATTTATGCTTTTTAGCCACGAACTTAATATTATATTAGTTAGACCCCTTTAAGTCTTGACTAATTAAAATAATGACACTAACACCTTAAATGTTACATTTTTGACAAAAAATTCTAACAATCTCCCACTGGTCATTTATGTAACTTTACATGCGTGTTAGACTTTATGAGCTCAAAATTTGCCATTATATTATATGATACGTGCAAATTGTAACTATTTTTGTATATAAGTTTTGTTGTACTTATCTATACTTTTTGTTAGAATCATTCGAATAAACCCCGCTTTGTTTGTAAATACGTTTACTTTACGTTATAGTGTATATATTGCATTTTCGTGTAAATATCATTGAGTTTAATTGTTTTACATTTATTTTTATAGGTATTCAAGCATTGATATTTGAGCATTGCTAGATAGAGCATTGAATAAGCTTTCCAATGCTTCGAACCGGACAAAAACGGAGTTATGGCTCAAAAGTTTTGAATAAAACAGTGTTGGATTTTTGTTGTTTGCTGTCAGTTGGGTCGGGCGGTTGATTCTGCCGCCGGGTGGTGGAGTCTGAGCTAGATATTTATAGTCAGATTGTAAATTATGCAGCTGACATGAGTAAAATAAAGTGCGGCTCCGTGTGGTGGATTCTGCCGTCGGGCGGTGCGTCTGAGACAAAATTTTGTATGTATTTCATTCTACTTCATTTTTGTTAGGTTATGTTGTTTGGGGGTGATTTTTGTCTCTCAACTTCATCAACCTCATTCTTTGGTAGAGATTAGATAGAAAACAACATTGAAGCTTGCATATGGATGATTTGGAGTGGATTTCTCATCAACCGACTCTGACAACCCGCGAGATGTTTGGCTTATTTCTCTTCTTCTTTATGTATTATTTATTTGTTGGGTGTTTGTATAGTTACTATGAGCATATGTATCTTTGTTGATCATAATATTGTATAAATTCTGCTTTACAAATCATTATCGATGTCTTCCTTGAGATTTTTGCATTTATGTTTGGATTTGTGTTGTGTTAAAGATAAAGATCATGAATCTTGATTATGGATGAATATCTATTGTGTATATATGCTAGAGATAGATTTAGATAAAAATATTTATGGTGTTGGAACTTAATGTCTTCCGTGTTTGGAGGAATTGTGCGCGAGAGCGACGACGAGAGTAATACAATTGTTCTCTCAACTCAGTGTATCAGAGATGGACATTGTTGTGAGTTGTACTCACTACTACAAAACATGTTAACAACTACACCATGGTCACCACAGATCATGCCTACACCGTTGTGAAATCTCTAAACTAAGGCGCTATTCTATTATTTTTTGATTAAATACTATTTGTATATAACAATGGCTGCTTATTTCAACCGTTGTGACATGTTTTTTTTAATTCTAAATTAAACTCTGGAGCTTCATTATGAAATTTAATTATAAAAGTAATATATCATGCCGGTTGTGGTATAGACAATCGTATTACATTCATAACATGAAACTTATGACTACGGTTTTTATATCCACCGATGTGATATGTATCAAACTTCACTTCCTAGTAACTACATATTTTTTTCCATTTTAAACATATATTTTAGAATCCATAATATCAAACTGATGTGTAATTAGATTTGATTCCCAACAACTACATTTTTTTTAAATTTACTTTTCATTTTAAAAATGTATTTTATTTCATTCTTTTAGCATTTTCATGTTAATGAGAAGAATTTGATCAAATTAAAAAAATGAAAGACAAGAGTATATATAATAGATAAGCTCATTAATATTTATAAAAGGGGAGTACATATATTTTTCAAGGATCATAGCTCATATATATAAATTCATCTTTATAGTCTAGGGGTCTGTCCTCACTCCCTTCATCAGAGTTATAATAATATGTCATCCTTTCCTTTTTCTTTTTCTTTGGCTTCTTCATCTTCTTCTTCTTCTTCTTCTTCTTCTTCTTCCTCACCCTTAACGCATTCGGCCTGACGTTGGCAGCTTGTTGGACCTCCTCATTTGGTTGTTGACGTTGCTCAGTAGTGATCTCTATGATGTTTCTGTTGGCATTCTGATCATTTATAGAACTCATTATTACCGAATATTATGAAGAAATGTAAAATTGTGTATTTATAGATGAAGATGAAGATGAAGATGAAAAATTGGATACTTTAATGCTTGTAATGATGATAACGTGTAATGTTTGATATTCCATAACGGTAATTTTGAAAAACGGAGAAAATTTTAAATCACTACTTGGGATGAGTGTTTTCCCTCTTCAGGGAAGAGCAAAGGTTGTAGTATTACAACAATTGCATTTTATAACCGTAACTAAATAATTATATAAAATGGAAAAAATGTTGTAGTAAGGATTCGAACCTTGTACCAATTAAAGGGGTAACACTATGATTAATATGGATAATCATTGTGATATATTTATAATAAATATATACCTATCATGACAGTTATATTCGTTAATCGTTGTGAAATATTTACCATATACGCGAATTAAATTTCCATTATTTACGTGTAGCGTCGTTTCCTTCACATCGAAACCCTAGCATCCATTTTTTTCTTTACATTTTTGGCAACATACTTCATATGGTTTTCTAATCTACGAAAAGAAATTTAAGAAGTCTGAAGAACCTTTTGATTTAAGCTACTTCCTCCTTATATTTCTTTTTGTAGAGTCTAAAACTAGATGAACATTAAAGTATTCTTCTTCTTTCATATTTTGTTAGATATTTCTCATTATATCTTTTGTTGTATTTTGTTTATTATTAAGTTTCTTCCATATTTTGTTTAAGCTTATTCCTCCTTATATTTCTTCTCCATTATTTTACAAACTAGATGAACATGGTGATGACAATATGGAAAATAAGATATTCTTCTACTTCAATCTTCTTGTTAGATAGTTCCCATTATCGTGTTTGCTTCATGTTGGTTGTGTTGACTGTGTTGATTCTTCTCATTTTTCAGATTCGTTTTCAATGGACCATATTTTGGCTATGAGATATATTGTTTGTTACATATGCTAACAATGTCTCTTGTTTTGCTATAGATCCACTGAAGGTTTTGTTTCAACTTTTGCTGGTTTTGTTTTGAATACTAACTAATTTTCCTTTATTTGAAATAGTTGAATCTGTATATTAAAGATGATACATGGTGATGATAATGGTGGTAACGAGCGTAGAATATGAGTTTATAGGGTACATATATTGTTTGTTTTACAGTCCTTTTGATATTGTATTTGAAATTTAGTTTATTATACACTATGTATATTGTTTGTTTCACTATCCTTTTATTGAAAATGCAATCATTTAAATTGACATATAACCCTATAATATGAAAATTAAGATGTATTTGAAAACCAACCTAAATCGATCAATGTTTTCCTAATATCTTCCATCTCATTTAAACACATTTTATGTTCTTCTTTAACTCATAATATATGGTTCAATGGTCTGTTTGCTTCAATTCATCTATATCGAGATTTCTACTTTACCTCATCCGCGTCACTTATCATGATGATGGTTATGATAAATCATCATAACAATCTCCATGATAAACAGTGATTATGAGGTACTATAATGAAAGATATAGATGTATTGAAGGAAACATATCCTCAATGCAGTTTTGTGTTAAAGAACATAAAATGTGTTGAATGAGTTTGATGCAATTCGAAAAATAGTGGTCTGTTTATGTTGGTTTTCAAGAATAGTTTAATTTGCAGATTATATAGTTTACCAATTTAAATGGTTGTAGTTATTTAATTAGTTTATGGCTAAACAAGAAATATATATTTGTTTATAATAAACAAAGTTACATTCCACCACGGTTGAAACTCATAACCGTTGTGATATTCTATATATATATCACAACGGTTGATAAACATAACCGTTTTAATATAACACGCGCTTTCCATAATACAACAATGGTCCCAAGACTGTGATTATAAGTAGCGTACTTACGACAATACTCTACATAACAACGACCTCGCCCGCGTCATTATATGTTATTCCCAACCGTTGTTAAATGGGTTTTTCGTAGTAGTGACTGGACGATTTTGACGAGTATTGTAGTAAAGTGAAAATGATCGATACATTTATGTTTGTTACTAGTGGATTATATGTATACTTGATAAGTTTCTTCTCTCAGAAAAATGAATTCTTTTTTATGTTTATATTTACTTTTCCAATTTTACTATACCCATTTTTAATTCAAACTCATAAACTTAGATATTGTTGAACGGAAGTTTAATAGCACCAATCTCACTGAACATATTAAATTCCCAGAAAAATACTTCCAAAACTTTTGTTGCTTGCCGTTATACTGCAGTTCAATAATATCCAAAGTATCTCGTCCATTAGTCATGCCAATTTACAAAATCAAGGTGAATTTTGTTATATCAATCATAACTAAACCCATCAATGATCACCCATAGTGACACAACTAAATGATATAGATCCATCATGAAATGTGTAGCATGAAAATCACATGAAGTTGGTTTGTATATGTCTATTTTCAAATGGTCTTACTTTACTTTAGTGAGATCATTCAATAACTTTATTGTACAAAATGTAAATTACTAAATATCAAACTTTATTAATTAGAAAATGTCCAAAATCATAGTATACCCGCATAATACCAAACACAAAACATAAAATTTATAATCGACTAACTCCCACTAAGCCAAAGACTCCTATAACTATAAAACACTCATGCGAGCAGTGCGCTCAAGAAAGGCCTTTGGTGGAAGACTTTTTTGTAATAGGATTTGTTATCATGGAGTTTATCCCCAAGTGTTTTATGGAAATATGTCCACTTTGTACCATTTCCTCAACAACTAGGAACTTGATGTCAATATGTTTTGACTTAGTCGGGCTCCTATTATTGTTGGAATACACGAAGACCGATTTGTTGTCACAATATAACTTAAATGGCCTTTCAATTACTTCCATAATTTGCAGCCCAGTGACAACATTCCTCAGCCAAATCCCATGGTTGGATGCCTAACGTGCTATAAACTCTGATGCCATGGTGGATGAAGCCGTAAGAGTTTTCTTAGCACTGCCTCAAGAAACCGCTCTACCAACCAGCATGTAGATATAGCCTAAAATGGATCTTTTACTGTCTTGGTATCCAACAAAATATGAGTCAGGGTATCCAGTGATCTCTAACTGGCTTGACCTTCTATATGTGAGCATATAGTATTTTGTTCTCTTTAAATACCTCATAACCTTTTTGGTTACTTTATAATGATCAATTCCTAGATTGCTCAAATATTTACCTAACATTCCAACTATGAATGCAGTATCTGGACACATACATACTTGGGCACACATCAGACTCCCTACTGTCGATATAGCTCCTTTGTGATAATCCTAGAATACCACGAGATCGGTCTCGAAGTATCTGAATTCCTAATACAAAGGCGGCATCACCAATATATTTCATTTCAAAATTTCTCGACATAAATATCTTGGTTTCGTGCATCATGCCTATATCATTGGCGGGAAGCAATATGTCATCAACATATAGAACTAGGAAAATGTACTTTCTCCCATTGAATTTGTGATACACACAATCTTCAACAACATTCACCTTAAAACCAAATGAGAGAGTTACTTAATGAAACTTGTGGTACCACTGACGAGATGCTTGTTTTAGTCCATAAATGGATTTTGTTAATTTGTAACACATATTCTTTGAGTCTCCTGACACAAAGTTTTCTAGTTGCACCATATAGATCTTTTTATCAATGTTACCATTATGGAAAGCTATCTTGACATTCATTTGGTGGAGTTCCAAATCATTATGAGCAACAAGAGCCATGATTTTCCTAAAAGAGTCTTTCAATGAAACCGAAGAGAAAGTCTCTTTAAAGTCAATCCCTTCCTTTTGAGTATAACCTTTAGCCATAAGAAGAGCTTTAAACCTCTCCACATTACAGTTAGAATTCTGCCTGGTCTTAAAAATCCAGTTTCAACCAATGAGTTTCACACCTTCTAGTAATGGGACAAGTTCCAAACTTTATTGTCTTGTATAAACTTATACTCTTCCTTCATTGTTTCAATCACTACTACAGAAAACCCATTTAACAACAGTTGGAAACTACATTAATGACACAAATCAAGGAATTGTTATGTAAAATGTTGTTGTAAGCACGCTACTTATAATGATGGACCTGAGACCGTTGTTGTATTCTGGAAAACATGTGTTTTATTACAACAGTTAAGTGTAACAATCGTTGTAATATATACTGAATATCAGAATGGTTATCAGTTTCAACCGTACGTGACCCTTAATTTATTATATAGAAACGTATATTGCTTGTTTTACCATATACTTAATTAATTAAATACAACCATTAAATTGGTAAAGAAATATATAATCGGTAAATTAAATTGTTTTTGAAAACCAAATTAAACCCAACACTGTTTTCCGAATTGCACGCGTCTCATCGTGCACATTTTATGTTCTTTAACACAAACATGGTTCAATGTTCGGTTTCCTTCAATCTATTGATATATATATTATAATATTTTTCCTCATCGTCGCCTAAAATCATTGCAATTTTATCATCATAACAATCACCATGATTAGTGACAATGATGAGGTATTGTAGAATTGATATCAATGAATTGAAGTAAACAGCCCATTGAACCATATACATGTGTTAAGGAACATAAAATGTACAGAATGAGATGCAAACTATTGAAAAACATTTATTGTTATAGGTTGATTTTAAAATACATCTTAATTTTCATATTATACTTTTCTATGTCAATTTAAATGATTGCATTTTTAATAAAAGGGTAGTGAAACAAACAATATACATAGTATATAATAAACTAAATTTCATATATAATATGAAAGTGACTTCATATATATATATATATATATATATATATATATATATATATATATATATATATATATATATATATATATATATATATATATATATATATATATATATATATATATATATATATATATATATATATATATATATATATATATATATATATATATATATATATATATATATATATATATATATATATATATATATATATATATAAACTTATATAGGCTTGCTACCACCATCATCATCACCATGTATCATCTTTACTATACAACTTCAGCTATTTCAAACAAGGAAATTAGTTTGTATTCAAAACAAAACCAACAAAAGTTGAAACAAAACCCTAATGGTGTGTTTGTTTCGTGGATACAAATATTATTCCTAGGAATGAGACATTGGAATTCATATATTCCTTTATTTGTTTCAAGTTTAATTAATTTATGTTTGGGTACTTTTTATTCCCAGGAATATATTTTGTTCATAACTTTCTTCATTTTTATTCCCATGTCAAACGATGGGAATCTTACATTCCCATGGGAATATAAAATAATCAACCATAACTTCCCACTCTTATGTTATTTTTGCACATTTATTTATTTTTATTTTTGATTTTTAAAATTTAATTAAAATAAAACTTAAAAATATTCATGGGAACTTTATTAATTTGTCAAACACATTGATGGAAATGAATTTCCTGAAAATAATATTCCTAGGAATGATATTCCCGAGATTATAATTTTATTCCATCAAACAAACACACCTTAAGAAGTGAGACTGTAACCTAAGTTGAAACAAGATGAAACAAACCAGATAATTGGAACTATCTAACAAGAATATTGAAGTAGAAGAATACCTTATTTTCCATAGTTACACAAACAATATGTACATTACGCTTGCTACTGCCACCATCGTCACCATTTCATCTCGTTTGTGAAGTAATGAAAAAGAAACATAAGGAAGAAATATTTACACAAAAGCTTCATACTTCTTATATTTCTTTTCATTGTTTCTAAAACCAGAAGAAGTTTGTTGCGTAAGATGGAAGAAGAACAATAAAAAAACAAGCAACAAAAGAGATAATGAGGAATATATTAATGGGAAATATGTAAATATATTAATGGAAGAAGACGAATACCTTAATGTATGAAGCGTAAAAGAAAAACTGGGTGCTAGGGTTTCGCTGTGAATGAAATGACGACATGAGTCACTTAATTCGCTTATATGGGTAAATATTTCACAATGGTTATTGAAAACAACTGTAATGATACATATATTTTTATTTTAAATATATCACAATGGTTAAATATAAGAACCTTAGCGATACCCCTTTTATAAGGTACAAGGTTCAATTCCTGACAATAATTTTTTATCAATTTTATATAATATATCACAACGGTTATAATACCAAACCGTTGTAATATTACAACCTTTGCTCTTCCAAAAAGTGAGAAACGCTCATCCCAAGTATAATAATGATTTATTATTCTCTGTTTTTAAAAAATATCGTTCGAGAATATCAACCATTACAATTTATCATCATTGCAAGCACCAAAATATCAGGCTTTTCATCTTCAACCTCATCTACAAATAGACGATTTTACATTTCTTAATTATACATTCTTCGTAAAAATGATTTCAACAAATGACAATGCTAATACAAACATAAAAAACGAGGTCGCAAATGAACAACGTCAGCGACAAGATGAGTGTAGCGGTAAAAACATGAGTGTAAGATATTAGTTAACTTAACTCAAAGTAAACAGAGTCGTCACCGCGCTTTTATTTTATTCCAAGAGGAAAAAGAAAAAAGAGCGAATAAATCCTAATGAATCTAAAAGAAAAAAGCTAAAAGAAATGAGTAAAGAACCGGGTAAGGGGATAGGTTACAAAATTGGAAGGTTTTACGAACCCAAAATGTCCGTGGTACTCCACGGGAGCCCTTTGAAAAATTTATTGCTTTTGGTTTGAAAAATGTTTGTAAAAGAGAGTGGAGGGATGAGAGAAGAATTAATTTTTAATATTTTTGTGTTTGGAGAGGTTTACCACCTCATGCCTATGTACCCACAAAGTGCAATGTGAGATAAAAAAAAACCCGTAGTTCGTGGTACAAATAGTGAAAAATTAGTGTGTTGGATTGATTTAAAAAGTAGAGATAAGTCGTCATTCTTTAGCGAATAATTCCGCTAGAAAGGATGAATCATATCTAAACATGTGAAAAAGTTAAAATGAAAAGTTCATAAAGGCACAAAAATATTTGATGAGTTTTTGTATTTTTTATGGTCTTTTGAAAAAGGTTTTAATATGCTTATGTAATTTAGCATTTATTTAAGAAAATAAGTAAAAAAGTAAAACCACTTGACCTAAGTCAAGGTTTGATTATGAAAGTGGTTAAGATTTAAAAACAAAGAAGATATTGGATAAAGGGAGAATTTTGAAAATTAAAGAAGGGGGAGGAGATGAAGAGACTATCCTAAAAAAGAAAAGAAAAGAGATTAAGGAGGAAAGATCTAACCAAACTTGATGATACTTCCCATTATGAGCACAAGAGTTCCATCCTTATAAGTTAGTAAATGGCCAAATAAAGGCAAGTCTACCAACTTCATGAAGATCAAAGCAAAGGAGTGGTGTCCTAAAATCTAAGTCCAGAATCTCCATTCCAATGCTAAGGATAGTAACCATAGTCCAACAATTAAAGTCCCAAATTTTTTATAGGTTTAATCCTTTATTAATGTTTTTGTGTCCAAATGGACAAAATAAAAATCAACACAACAATAGCAAAAATAGTAAACATGATAATGAATGAATAAAGCATAATAAAGCATAATAAAATAAAAGCAATAAAGGTGCGAGAAATTAAATATTATTGTAGTAATAGTATAATAATATTTACATAATAGTGGCATGGTGAACTTAATCATCCACAACCAAAAGAGTAACCAAAATTGAAAGGAAAACAGATTCGCTTAGTATCTTACACTATAATGATCAATCAAGGCAAATAGAACAAAATTCAATGAAATTTGAAAGGATATTGGGAGACCCAAAGCACCTATGCATCAAACATTCATAAGTCTTGGTTCTTAATGCAAAATGATCAATCACTTTGGGATTACGCAACCAACAAGAGGTCTGGTCCATGAAAGTGCAAGTATCCAATTGGTTTTTTATTCCGAATCCGGGACACATTTAGGTATATGTTAAGCAATCGTCGAGTCATTTACAAAGTAATTACCATACAAATGAGGTCGGCCACCACCAATTAAGGTGAACAATGTTAGTGGTAATGCATGCGAGATGAACGATATGTAAACCGCTATCCGAATGCAATACCGCACAAAACTAAAGATGAATACCAAATTGAGTTATACTTATGGTATTCTTCCATCTTCAAGTTCAATCACTTTTGGTGGATTCAAGCATGAAAATGTCTCACTAATGCAAAATACCTTATATGAATTAAATAATTCACATAAAGGTAGTTTTGAATTAATGAACATTAACTACTCTAATCTACACCCAAAGTCCATTGAAATTAAAGAGAAATCACTCCCAAAAGTGCTCCCCAAGGTAAAAATAGAAAGGAGGGGGAAGAAGAAGAAAGAGTAACCAAATATAAGTTCAACATAAGCCAAAAACAGCTTTTGGTCTTGTGTTAACCGGTTAACCGGTTAACGCACCAAATTTTCAATCATGCGCCAAAAACACTGGTTAACATGTTAACCAAAATACACTGGAAATGGTTAACCGGTTAACACTGTATCAGTGGCAGAATTTTTTTTGAAATTCAGCATGATCCATTTTCAAAACCTTTTTTCAAACACTTGATGATCGTGAACTGAATTAGCACGAATTTTAAAACCAAAATACAGTGAAATCCCTACAATCAAACAACAATATAAGATCCAATGGATCTAGAATCAAAGGCACCAAATATCTACATCTTGAATGTTGATGATGAAGATGGAATCATGGAAAGAGTGAATTACCAAAAGCACTTCTTCAAATTGGACCAAATCAAGCTAGATCTACTGAAATTGATGAACAAGAAAAGAGTAGGATGAAGGTTTAGCTCAAGTTGATCAAGAATTCAATGTGAATTCTTGATAACTTCAAAAGAAAGAAAAAAGAGCTTTAGTGAAATTTTTTTTTTTGGGGATATTTTGCAAGAGATTTGTTGGCTCTCAAAAGCTTGTTAAATGAATGAAATTAGGGTGTTATTTAAAGACTTTAGGTATGTGAATTTGGTGGAATGGAGCTTGCTTTGGTAATTCAAATTAGGCTTGGTAATTGAAAATTTGGAGGGAAATGGAAAAGAGTGGTGATTAGTGAGGGTTTATGGTAGGAAATGATCAAAGTGATGTAGAGAATTCATAGGGAAATGGATCTAGAATATACCAAATGAGATCAATGATCAAAGTGTGCTGAATTTGAACAAAATATTCAAATTTCGTACTAGTTAACCGGTTAACCAAGCTAAAATTTGAATATTTTGTTTAAATATGATTGCTTGGTTGTTTTGGCCCGATTCTTTTGCGCGTCAAAGAAGGCATGAAAATAAACACATGAACATTGGAATTCCTTGAATAAATCTATTAACTTGAGAAATCCTTGATTAGATAAATTTGAATTATTTGCGGATCAACTTCGACTTTATCTGTGAAATTTTATTCGAGCTACAGGACTGCTATTTTTGGCATTTTCACTCGTTCTTCTTCCTGAAAATGATAATGAAAGAAAACAAAATATTTTTGGATTTTAATTAATGGTTAGTAAACATAAACAAATAAAGCAATTAAAAGCAATGGTGATCCCCTGTGAGACATAAACCTACACTCGAGAAGAACCGAGCAACTAGTGCGATCTTTTTTGTATGCAAGATGTAGATGAAATGCGAAGAAACCTTAGGGAAAAATTAGGGTATTACCGCTGCCCCTATTTAAGTTTCTTCAATATGGAGATATGAAGATTGACATCTTCGTCTCTACAAGATGGGAGAGAATTAAATATAGAAAACCCAATTTTTTTCATAAGAGAACATGATATGATATGAATATGATATGCAAACCCAAGATCTTTGTGGGGAAAATATGACCACCAGAGGAAAACAAAAGCTTGGGGACACAGAAGAAAATCCCGTTGGGAAAACAACGAACGTGTCGCTCCCGGGATTTCCATCCTGGTACAAACGCGAAAGTGGCGCGGAAAAAAGGTAGAGTCGCCAGCCATGCATTTTTATCCCGAAGAGAGGGAATGGTAATGCTGCACAAACCAGAAGAAATAAAGAGGAAGGACACGGGTCCTGCGAACCAAAGAGACTGGGTTCGGGAGTCGGTTACGACCTGGGAAGGTATTAGCACCCAGATCGTCCGCCGTACCCGACGGGATCCACGCTTGCAAAAGAAACTGTTTCAAAGGGTGAGGGTATGAAAGCTGCAGCAAAAGAAATGAAAATGAAAAGAAACTGGAACTGGAAAAGAACTGAATAAGAAAGCAAAAGGAAAAATGTAGGGAAAAATAAAGATTGTGCTCGAACGGGCCCTACCCCGCTGCCTACGTACCTCATCAGGATAATGAGGATCAGAGACGCCGTAGTTCCCCTGACTAGGGGTACTAAAAGGAAATTGCTTGTGAATTAAGGCTTGAACTGCCTATGCCATTGCTCAGGTGTTGCAGACTCGGACGACGAGTGCGTAACCGTCTTGCAAAATGACAAGTAGGAGCAAGTTCGCGTACGGAGCGAAGGAGATGAGAAAAGAATTCCCGAAGGAAAGACGTTTATTGTTTGTTTGGTGTTTTTTAGAAGCTTTTATGAGTGAAAGTTTGCATAGGTAAGTGTACCCAAGTCTTACTCAATGGGATGTGTACATCTCACATCATCCCGAAATGGAATGCGCAAGAGGCACACCTATCTATGGAAAAATCCCCAAAGCTAGTCCCACAAGTGAAGGCTCGAGCACACTAACCTATTATCATTATTAAGTGTTTTTGTGGTTTTGATGGTCAAGAAGTGTTTTTTAGCTTTTCTTTGTGAGGTACTCATGTTAAGACCTATCCACCACGAGTGATGACTCACACCTCGCCCCGAAATGGAACGCATGTGAGCATCTCATAGCAAAGTCTCATGTCACATGAAAGTACTCAACCTTTATTAAATGAATTAGAATTAAGTTTGAAGATGAGAAGAGAGAGCACCAAAGGATCTTAAAGGAAAAATTCTAAAGGGGGACTAAAATAATCCTAAGTATTCACATGCATGGAAGTCCTAAGAGTTAGTGAGGTTTCTACCCTAATGAAAGAAAAAGAAGAAGATAGAAGAAGGGATGAGAAAGGCCTAAGCCCAACAACAAAGGGTTAGTAACATAAACATAAGAGGAAGATGAGAATTGGAGATGTGGAACTCACTTCCCACATCTCTCACTTACCATAGCCCCTGCAAGGTTAGTATGTACAAAAAAAAAAAATCCAGCAAAGTGACCAACACAATCATGGAATTAGTCATGCTCAAAGGTTCTTGTGAACAAGAATCAAACCTCATGCCAAACATTGCAAGTACACGACTTACGCGTCGAAAACATGAAAGCATACATCAACCAGCAAGCAAATCACCCTAAAATCTCATGTTTAATGATCATGCAATGATCCATGGCAATTAGAACAAGCAAAGGGATCAAACAAGCTCAAAACAACACTAAAAAACCATTCTGCTTCAGTGTTAACCGGTTAACCATATGCGTTAACCGGTTAACCAGCTCAAACCTGCACAAAATACGCACAAAACAGGGGCGTTAACCGGTTAACCATATACGTTAACCGGTTAACACTGATAAAACAGCAACAAATCCTGCAGAAAACAGCATCTCAAAACAGCTTATTCAAATAAGCTTGCACCAGACCAGCAATCAATTACACATGGAAAATTAGATCAATTCACATTAATCCATATCATTAAGCTCATGAACAATAACATTCGGATCCGGATACAAATCAAACAATCAATTCATGCAACACAATCAAATACACAAACACATGGTGGATCTAAAGCACAAGCATGCAAATAAGCTAAAAACAGAGCTAGATCTGAAATTAACCAACCTACAAAGCTGAGGTATGCTTTGGTAATTGTTGATTGAGCTGAAAACGGTAGATCTCGCGCAAAACTTTGAAGATCCGATGCTAAGCTCCACACTCCATGCAAAATAAATGCAAGAACAAGCTCTTGATGCAGAATTTTGGATCCAAAAGCACTTCTAGATCCCAAACCAGATCTGAATCTCCAATAAAACCAGCAAAAAGATGCAAAGAAGCTATGAATGGAGGTTTAGTTCCAAGATCTACACACCTCAAGGCAAGGTTGTGTAATCTTCAAAGAGGAACTTTGAGTGATTTGGAAAATTGGGAGAGAAAAGTGAGAGAATTGTGAGTGAGAGGAATGAAAATTCAGAAATGAGAGTGAAAAATGAGTGAGAGCCCCTTTGGTTTGGAAGGAAATGGAATAAATATGATTTAGGTTTGGGGCCCAAAATTTTGGTTTGGGATCCAAAAATATGGTTTGGGATTAGCTTAGAAAGTGATTTGGATTTAGGGTAGGAATGAGGCTTGGATAAATGCTCTAGATCCTTCTCTCAAATTCAAATTTAATTCAAATGAATAAAAATCAGAAAATTGGAAAATGAAGCCAAAACACACATGCTGAAATTGCTGCTGGAAATTCAAATTTCACAGCTGTTAACCGGTTAACCATATGCGTTAACCGGTTAACGCATGAAAAATTTGAATTTCCCTCCCTTTGGTGGGAACCTTCAAAAATAGACCTGCACCAACCGTTTCAAGCAAATTTTGATCCATCTTCTCTTTCTAGGGCTCTGAACATGATACCAGGCTTGTGCAAAATGATCCTGTGAGATTCTTGCCAGATCACCATGCTCTTGATTTTGACTTGCAGATTCAGATTTTCCCAGATGACCGGTCATATGCCTTATGCTAGAACATGCGAGTGTTATGCTTTATTTTTCTATGCAAAATGATAAGGATATGGTATGCTCATGATGATTATGATATGATAACGATGCTAAACAAGAAGAGGGCAAATTTGGGGTGTTACAGCTGCCCCTATTCAATCAACTGTTAATCTGAAAAGGATGAGAGCAACGGCTATCAGACATTCGAGATAAACTGTGATTGAATACCAAGAAGACCTGAAATTTGCACTCTGACGAAGAATGCAACACTGGGAAATAAACCCAACCAGATGACGCTCTGGGGATAAGAAGGAGAGAAAAAAGCAGACGAGCTTCTTCCAAGTTGAAACTGATATCTGGAATACTATCATGCTGACAGACGAGTCTTCGCATGACCTGTGACGCCAGGTGCAGAGAGCGGACGAGCCCTTAAGGATCTTCAAAGTAACCTGAGATGGACGAATCTCCTTCACTAATCCTTACGCAGATAAGTGGAATAAGACGGACGAGTCTTCTTCGGATAACCCTTACGCAGGCTCCGGGAATGCATATAAGTCTGTGGGATAGACATGCAATCAAGGTAGACGAACCTTCCTCATATATTATCCGCGGATATATGGTATAAGACAGACGAGTCTTCTGAGCAAACCTGTTACGCCAGGTGCAGCAACCATAACTGGTGCTTGAGACAGACGAGCCTCCCTCGGATTTACCTGTTACGCCAGGCCCGGTAACCATTTCGACATTTAATTCCCACTGTCAGGATTTTAAACCTCTTCAATACAGACGAGTATTGGATGATCATCAAGAGAACACAAACGAGTGCCAATAGTCACAGATACAGACGAGTATCGGACGATGATCTGAGAAACACAGACGAGTGCTTCAGGCGATGATACAGACGAGTATCAGCCACTGGCATAGACGAATACCAGAAGTTCAAACACAGACGAGCATTTGAAGTAGCAACAGCAATATCAGGATGAACGACGAATCTTCACATTCAGGTGCGAGCTAGCACAGACGCGTGCCGAGGATGATACAGACGAGCATCCAGGCGAAGCAGACGAGCTTCAGAACACAAACGACTTCTGGGAGATAAAAGCAGACGAGCTTCAAACACACACAGACGAGTGCTGGACAGTTGCAGACGAGCAACAACAGAGAATACATATCAAGGCACAGACGAGTGCAGCGAAAGATCCAATACCAAACACAGACGAGTGTTGAGAGGTTGCAGACGAGCAACAGCAAATATCATCTCAGAACACAGACGAGTGTTGAGGAGTTGCGGACGAGCAACAACGGAGGCATCATGACACAGACGAGTGTTGGAAATTGCAGACGAGCAATAATAAGGTAATCACTTCAAAACACAGATGAATGCCGAGAATTGCAGACGAGCGAACAGCAACACCGAGCTAACACAGACGAGTGTTGAAAGATGCAGACGAGCAGCCATAAAGCAGTGATATGTCCTCGCTGGGGAAACCTGCTTAGGGATAACACATACGAGTGTTGAGGATTGCAGACGAGCAATAAACGAATGCCTGATCGGCAACAAGAGATACAACTCTGCAGGGGAGAAAAAGTCAAGAGGTCTGGATACCCACTCCGACTGAGGTGATGAATACCTGGCTGCATCATCAAATAAACCAACAATAGGGCAAATCTGCTGGGGAATATTTCACGGACGGAGGTGAAAATCAAATATGAACTCTGTGGGAGGACAGATCATCTTCAGACTTGGCTGGGGAAGCTTCCCGGGCAAATACTTTGGCTGGGGAGAACATCCGATGATTCAAGACTCTGAGGGAATATCAGGCCCTCAAGCACCTGACAGGCAAGGACTCTTGCTGGGGAGAGCATCCGATGATAAAATACTGTCAATTCCACCTCTGATGATGACATGCTCTCAGGTACTTGCTAGGCACACTCCGCTGGGGAAGAATGGACTACTACTTCACTTGGGAAGAAGAACCTGCTTGGGCTGCTGCCAAGACTTAGTTGGAAGAAAATATCTATTTAGACAAGTCAGGCTTTCAGCTACCTGCTGGAGAAGAAAAATCTCTGCTTGGGGAGATACTCTACTGGGGGAGAGTAAATTGCTTGATGTGACGCCATCCTGCAACCTGCAACAACAGAAAACACACGTGTGTCCCGGGGATTTGCATGGCGTGATCTGTTCATCCATTATCACCCGACACTCAAAGAGGGTTACAGTTTCCCTGCATGTCAGTTTTCTTTTCAAGATTATCACCATGTTTAGATGCAATGCTATTTTTGTCAAAAATTCAGGACATTTTGCAAACAAAAATAAACACACATAGCTTTTTGACTGAATATTATTTTTATTGAATGGCCTCTGAATAGGCAAAGATTTACATCAGGAAGCAACCACCTGGAAAGAGGTAGCCACTATAAAAATTGAGAAAAGAAACTATCCTAATGGCAATGTACACGGCATTCCAAGGAGTTCCATTTCTGCTATGACCTGCATGTCTTCAAGACTCTCCATTCTGCTTTGGCTTTCTGAGAAGACAAGGGGACTGTTTCCTATCTTTCCGATATTGTCAAACCGTACGAAACGATGACGTGGTTCAGATAACTTGGATCACAGTTGTTCGCTTATTCCCTTATTTTGCGTGGATCGCCCTCTCGGGTTTTCAATCCACCGGGATACCCCTTTTTGCCTGAGCTGTCCAATGTGGCTTTTCAACTCAGCGGGTGTACATTTTTTTTTTGTTTATCTCCCTAATTTTTGCCCGAGCTTTTTATTCTGTTTTTAGCTCGCCGGGATGCCCTTTTCTTGCCTGGACTTACATTCTGTTTTTGTGTCCAGCGGGTCTCTTTATGCGAAGTATTTTTTAACTGCGTCCGAGTTAACAGGGGATGGGAAGTCTTCTCCATCCATAGTGGTGAGCATCAGTGCCCCTCCTGAGAAAACTCTCTTCACTATGAATGGTCCTTCGTAGTTTGGGGTCCACTTGCCCCTGTTATCTGAACCTGGAGGAACGATCCTCTTCAATACAAGCTCTCCCACTTGATACTCTCGAGTACGTACTCGTTGATCGAATGCCCGCTTCATTCTCCTCTGATAAAGCTGACCATGACAGATAGCCGCTAATCTCTTTTCCTCAATTAGACATAGCTGATTGTAACGAGCACGCACCCATTCAGCCTCATCCAGCTTGACATCCATCATCACGCGCAGTGAAGGAATCTCTACTTCAACAGGCAGGACTGCTTCCATGCCATACACTAGAGAGAAGGGAGTTGCCCCTGTTGACGTCCTGACCGACGTTCGGTACCCATGCAAAGCAAACGGTAACATCTCATGCCAATCCTTGTAGGTGACAACCATTTTCTGCACAATCTTCTTGATATTCTTGTTAGCTGCCTCTACCGCACCATTCATCTTTGGTCGGTAAGGAGAAGAATTGTGATGCTGTATTTTGAAGTCCCGACATAAGTCTGCCATCATCTTGTTGTTGAGATTAGAACCATTATCAGTAATGATCCTTTCGGGTACTCCATATCTGCATATGATATCTCTCTTCAGAAATCTTGCCACTACTTGACGAGTGACATTGGCATAAGACGCTGCTTCTACCCACTTGGTAAAGTAATCAATCGCGACCAGGATGAAACGATGACCGTTCGAAGCAGTCGGTTCAATCTTCCCGATCATGTCAATGCCCCACATAGAGAAAGGCCAAGGAGATGACATGACGTTGAGCGGATTTGGAGGAACATGCACTTTATCTGCATATATTTGGCACTTGTGGCATTTACGAGCGAATGAACAACAGTCTGCATCCATTGTCATCCAGTAATACCCTGATCTCAGCAGTTTCTTTGCCATAGCATGCCCTCCTGCATGGGTACCAAAAGATCCTTCATGGACTTCCTGCATCAACAGGCTTGCTTCGTGTCTATCCACGCATCTGAGCAAGACCATGTCGAAGTTCCTCTTGTACAAAACCCCGTCTGTGTTCAAGAAGAAGCTAGCAGCAAGTCGTCTCAAGGTCTTCTTGTCTTTGGAAGATGCCCCTGTTGGGTATTCTTGCTTCTCCAGGAACAACTTGATATCAAAATACCAAGGTTTCTCGTCAGACACGGCGTCTACGGAGAAAGCATAAGCCGGAGAGTCAAGCCTGGAGATGTCAATTCTGGGCACAAAGTTCCAACATAGGACTTTAATCGACGAAGAGAGAGTGGCCAAAGCATCGGCAAATTGATTTTCGTCCCGTGGTATGTATTTGAGCTCAACTGTCGTGAAGAATGTCAACAGTTTTCTAGCATAATCCCTGTACGGAACTAGATGCTCTTGATGTGTATACCACTTGCCGGTAATTTGGCTAATGACGAGGGCTGAATCTCCGAATATGTCGAGGTTCTTAATCCGAAGATCAATTGCCTCCTCTATTCCCATTATACACGCCTCGTATTCCGCTTCATTGTTGGTGCAGCCAAAAGTAATTTTGGCAGCGAAGGGTAAATGAACACCTTCAGGAGTAATGAGTACGGCACCAACTCCACGACCATTGATATTGACAGCCCCATCAAACATCAACTTCCATTTGGATTCAGGGTCAGGCCCCTCCTCCGGAAGTGGTTCCTCATAATCGTTTGTTTTGAGGCACATGATGTCCTCATCAGGGAAATCAAATCTCATCGGCTGATAGTCATCCTCAAGAGGTTGCTGAGCAAGGTATTCCGACAATACACTTCCTTTGATGGCTTTCTGAGAAGTGTACTGGATGTCGTATTCAGTTAAAATCATCTGCCATCTAGCAACCCTTCCGGTCAATGCTGGTTTCTCAAAGATGTACTTGACAGGATCCATCTTGGAAATGAGAAGTGTAGTATGGGTCAACATGTACTGCCTCAGTCGGCGAGCAGCCCATACCAAAGCGCAGCAAGTTTTCTCGAGCAGTGAGTATCGGGATTCACAGTCGGTAAACTTTTTGCTAAGGTAATAAATGGCGTACTCTTTTCGACCAGACTCGTCATGTTGGCCAAGCACACACCCCATCGACCCTTCTAACACGGTCAAGTACATGATTAACGGTCTCCCCTCCACTGGAGGCATCAGAATTGGAGGCTCCTGCAAATATTCCTTTATTTTGTCGAAAGCTCTTTGGCAATCATCATTCCACCTGACTGTTTGCTCTTTTCTTAGCAGTTTGAATATCGGTTCGCACGTGGCGGTTAGGTGAGATATGAACCGAGAAATGTAGTTCAATCTACCTAAGAACCCGCGCACTTCTTTTTCTGTCTTTGGTGCAGGCATATCTTGAATAGCTTTCACTTTAGCAGGATCTACCTCAATTCCTCTTTGACTTACAATGAAACCCAGCAACTTTCCAGAACGCACTCCGAAAGTGCACTTGTTCGGATTCAACCTCAACTTGTACTTGATTAATCTGTCAAACAACTTCTTTAGGTTAACCAAATGCTCCTCTTCGTCCTTGGACTTTGCAATCATATCATCCACATAACATTCGATCTCCTTGTGGATCATGTCATGGAACAACGTGACCATTGCCCGTTGATAAGTTGCCCCAGCGTTCTTCAAACCGAAGGGCATGACCTTGTAGCAGAATGTTCCCCACGGGGTAATGAACGTTGTCTTCTCCATGTCCTCCGGCGCCATTTTTATCTGATTATAACCGGAGAATCCATCCATGAAGGAGAATACTGAGAATTGAGCAGTACTGTCGACCAACACGTCAATGTGTGGCAACGGAAAATCATCCTTTGGGCTTGCTCTGTTCAAATCTCGATAGTCAACGCACATCCGGACCTTGCCGTCCTTTTTAGGCACTGGTACGATGTTAGCTACCCAAGGGGGGTAACTAGTCACGGCAAGGAACCCGGCATCCCACTGCTTCTGTACCTCCTCTTTAATCTTCATCGCCATCTCCGGGCGAGTTCTTCTCAATTTTTGCTTTACAGGAGGACAGTCTTCTCTCAGGGGTAGCTTATGCATCACGATGTCGGTATCCAACCCTGGCATATCTTGATATGACCAAGCAAAGATATCCACATACTCTCTCAACATACTGATCAGTTCTTGTTTGACGTCGGCCTGCAGATTGGCTCCTATCTTGATTTCTTTCTTTGCATCTTCACTGCCAATGTTGATGGTCTCAATCTCCTCTTGATGAGGCTGAATAACTCGTTCCTCTTGTTTCAACAATCTGACCAACTCTTCAGGTAGGTCACAATCTTCCTCAACCCCTTCATCAGCTTGGTAGACTGGATTATCAAAGTCATGCATAGTCATAGCAGGAACGTTATCCGTGGAATCCGGATGATCAATACTGCACAAATGATGTGCTTATTCAGAATCTGCTTATTTTGAAAAGAGACGCTAACACAAAGCAAAAAAATGAAAAAAACACATTGCCATTTTTATATTGTTTTTTTTTTGTGAAAAAGTTTAAAAACAAAGAAAGAGAGCACAATTTGTCTGAAAATGTCCTTTTATTTCATGGCAAAAATAACGATGCAATACAAAACATGGTGGCCCAGTACAATGGATCCAAACATCTTGGGCAGAATGCTGGATTTGACAATGCAGTATGCTAATAAAAGGAAACAAAACAATTACTTTGAGAGCCAGGTAACTTGGACAATGTCTTCCGCGGACCAATTTCCTAGCTCCTCGCCGGGTGCACACGGGCGGATCCAATTGTTGTCCCAGTCTCTGTCACTATCCCCGTCTTGGCTCGCCATACAGATTTGATCGCGGTCGAGCGACCCAGCACTTGTGAATGAGATAGCTTTACCATTCTGAATAGACCCCCCAGGTTGATACCCTAAGCCAAATTTATCACCCTTCTTTTCCACCTCCAGTAGCTTGCCCCAGCCCTGGGCATTGCCTGATTGGACGGCCTCTTTTGCTTCCCGGTAGGAATGAAATGACGTGCCTTCGTTGTTTTTCTTCACCGGAGTCAAGATACTGACATCTGCCTCAAAAGCTTGGCACAAAGTCTCGTGAATTTCTCCGTCCATTTCCACATATTTAAACGTCGACAGGTGGCTGACGAAAATATCTTCTTCCCCGCAAACTGTGATGACCTGACCATCCACCACATATTTAAGCTTTTGGTGCAGGGTTGAGGTGACGGCTCCAGCTGCGTGTATCCACGGTCTGCCCAACAAGCAACTATACGCAGGCTGGATATCCATGACATAGAAGACACTCTTGAAGACTTGAGAGCCTACCTTGACAGGCAACTCAACCTCTCCGAAAACTGATCTTCTTGAACCATCGAAAGCTTTAACCACCAAATCACTCGGCGTTAGGACAATCCCATCAATGTTAAGCTTCATCAACGCCTTCTTCGGGAGCACATTCAAAGAAGAGCCTGTGTCTACAAGGACATGAGACAACACAGCGCCCTTGCATTCCATCGTTATATGCAGTGCTTTATTGTGATTCCTCCCCTCCGAAGTGAGGTCTCGGTCGGTGAAGCCTAAGCCATGGCTAGCATTAACACTTCCAACAACAGCTTCGAGTTGATTAACAGTGATTTCTTGAGGAACATAGGCCATTTGAAGTACTCTCAGCAAGGCTTCTCGGTGCGCGGGAGAGCACATCAACAGTGACAAAATAGAAATCTTTGAAGGCGTCTGGTTCAGTTGGTCAACTACCTTGTAGTCACTCCTTTTGATGATCTTCATAAACTCCTCTACCTCCTTTTCAAACGTCCCCTGCCCAGCCACAGGAGTATCTAACTCATCATTCGCAGTCTGCTTTCCTTTGTCTTTGGACGAAGCTTCGGCCTCAAGATCCTTTCTCAGTGCAGGGGGAGCAAACAAACGACCACTTCGAGTAAAACCTCCAACACCTCCCACATTTTCAATGGTCAAGTCAGCAACAGGTCTACTTTCCATCTTCTGTCCCGCCACATAGACATCGGAACCATAATGCCACGGAATGGCTCTATCATCATTATACGGCATTGGCCCAGGTACAGTTATAGTCACAGGACTAATCTGAGGAGTGTAAACAGTAATTGGCTCTTGTCGAACGGGCATGTCAGCCTCATTGTAGAAGATAGTGATGGTTGACACATCATCAGCCTTTTCATTACTAATCTTGCTAAATTGTAGGGACCCAACATCAATCAACTCTTGCAAACCCGTCTTCAATTTCTCGCAGCCATTCATAACACTTATACAGTCTTCACAATCGAGAGAACAACCAGGAAATACTTGACCTTTCAATAGTCTCTCTTTCACAACCTTCAACGGCGTCTTGACTTCATCGATTCTCAATACCAAACTCAACTTGTCATCACGCTCAACAGCATTAACTCTTGCCCCTCCATGATTAGGTATAGGGTTCGAGTTGATATTCGGTGGTGGCGCAAAGTTGATTGCCTTTGAATCCACGAGATCTTGAACTTTGTGATGTAGCGCCCTGCACTTCTCGGTTGAGTGCCCGGGTGCCCCTGAATGAAAAGCGCATCGCGCGTTGACGTCATAACCAGCTGGAAGCTCTCCAGGAGGTGGTGGTGCCAAAGTCCTTAATTGAATAAGGTTCAAGTCTAGTAGTCTCGGCAACAAGGCAGCATATGTCATCGGAATAGCTTCAATCACCCTGTTAGCAGGACGAGTCTGCCTCGACTGATAAGGTCTTTGCTGGTAGTTGGCTCTAGGTTGTTGTTGTTGTTGAGGTGGAGGTGGCATCTGTTGTACGGGAGCTGCAGGAATAGTGACAGCAGCCACATGTTCATAAGGTCTTCTGTAACCACGGCCCTGGCTTCGGCCGAATACAGCATTGGTCTCTCCTTCTCGCCTTCTTGGAGGTCCGCTAAAAGCTTTCCTCGCTCCATTTGAGCTACTAGCACCTGGGTCTTGTATCTTCCCCATTTTCAACAGCGTTTCGACCCTTTCTCCCGCAATGACAATATCGTTGAACTTTGTAGCAGAACTTGATGCCAATCTCTCAAGAAATACCCCCTGGAGGGTACCCATAAACATATCGGCCATCTCATTCTCTAACAAGGGTGGCTGCACCCTAGCAGCTAGCTGACGCCACCTCTGGGCGTATTCTTTAAAGCCTTCTTTTGCTGTCTGAGCCATATGTTGCAACTGGGTGCGATTCGGAGCCATATCCATGTTGTACTGGTACTGCTTCACGAAGGCCTCAGCGAGATCCTTCCAGCTCTTAACATTGACCCTGCTGAGCTTCATGTACCACTCAAGGGAAGCTCCCACTAAGCTGTCCTGAAAGTAATACATCCATAGCTTTTCATCGTCTGTATGCGCGGCAATTCTCCCCACATATGATTGCAGATGAGTTTTTGGGCAAGCAGTGCCGTTATACTTCTCAAAAGTAGGAACCTTGAATTTGTACGGGATTCTGACTCCCGGAACCAAACCCAAGTCTGTTATATCGAACCCCAAAGAACTCTGGGACTGAATAGCCTTGATTTGCTCAGCCATCTCTTCAAACCTCTTGTTCATTTCGACCCCTTGACCCTCGGTCTCATCAAGTAAAGTGAACTGGTCCTCCTGGTGGTCCACATGAATGTTATGCATCCCGTCATTGACTACGGTCGCCCCTGGTTGTATAACATGAGGTCCACCCTGACGTGCGCCCGCACCGGTATGATTATCAGCATTAGCAGCGGCAGCAGCGTTTCGGTTCTGATTTTCAACCAACTCTCGCAGCCGTTCTTGATTCTGCCCCATGCCGGTCATTAACGTCATGAAGTTATCCATTCTCTGTCTTAGGTCTGCCAAATCTGCCTGCATTTGATCCATGGCTCTCTCTCTGTTAACCTTGGTTGGGTACCTGTGTACTGTTGGCTGCCCCCGAGCTTTTCGAGGAGCTATAGTGCCTGAAACACAAAATACGTTAGTAACCGAGACACTACCTGCAAAACAACAAACAGGTTATATGGATGCAATGCAGTTGTTTATGTTTCCAAACACAAGTCACTTATGCCCCGGCTCCGGTATTTAGCAAAGAAAACCAGGTGGGTACTGATCCTCGACTTTCAGAAACCTTTGCGGGAAACCACATTCAAACCATAATAACAAGCAAACCAAGAAATAGTGAGAAACCTCTTAACATAGATCAGCCCATTAGGCACAATAAAAACAGAATACCTCATAGAGTACGAGTTCTTACAGAGTATAAACAAACAACTAGGACTCCTACAACATGCCCGTAGGTAATCCAAATACAAAGAAAACAAACTAAGAAGCATAACCGCCGCCTGAGGATCCTGAAACTCCATCATCAGACCTGACCTTCTTGACTCCTGCCATCAACTTGAGGTCTTCAATCTCTTTGAGTGCTTCTTCGAGGGCTTGTTGACTGTCTGCAAGCTGTTGGGTCTTCTCTCTGCGAATCTTGTGGGCCTGCTCCACCTCTTCTTTCTTGTAAGCCATCTGAGTCTCAAAGAACTCCTCTTTTTCCTTATATTGCTTCAACTCTTGCTCTCTTTGTCCCTTCAACCAGACAATAGACTGTCGAGCATCTCTAAGGGTCTTTGACTTCTTCTTGCGCTCAACTTCTCTTTGGGCTTCCATCATCCCCAACCTGCGGAAATGCGCTTCTTTTCCTGCAAAGTCTTTCTCCTTAGCCTCCAAAGTCATCTGTATCTTCAGCAACTTCTCCTCAGCTTCCTTCTTGGCCCTGTTAGCTTGGTAATACAAGCTTACCATCTCGGTATTTTCAACTCTAACTGCATGTAACTGGGCTTCTAACTTCTCGAATTCCTCTAAAGGCACAGTATCAATGGACTCAGCAACTGGTGCTGAAAATGGTAACAAAACTCTTCTGGCTCTGTCTTTCAACCAAGCTTCGTACCCTGGGAACGTCTGATTGTTGCACTTCCCGAAACTAGCTATTCCTTCTCCTTTGATGCTTTTCCAAGCCCCCGCAACCTTCCTCACTAAGGGCATATTATCTTTCACGGAAAAGTAGAAAATGGGGGTCAGCTTCAAATCTTCAGGCACATCTCTCAAAGCGTATCCTAATTGTCTTCTTAACAAGATTGGATTGTAATTAATCCCTCCAGTTATTCCCAACAAAGGCACACTATGATAACTTCCGCAGCTGGTAATGAAACGTGCACCTTGCAGCCTCTGAGTGAACCACCTAACATCCTTGGCAAGCAACTTTTCCAGCTTCTGAGCCCATATCAGACTATGGTCACTAAACACTCCCGTACTAGGAAAATGCCTCATGAACCACATGTGAAATAATGGAGCACAGCAACGAACCAAACCTCCCCTCTTCTTTTCAGTCTTGTAATGAACCGAGTAATACAAATCCCCGAGTAAAGTAGGCACAGGATTCTTCAGCAAAAAGAGATGTATGGCGTTTATATCTATGAACTTCTCCATATCAGCAAACAAAATGGTGCCATAGATAGAAAGAGCCAAGATAGCACAGACCGCATCCCATTCTTCTTCAACAGCCAATTCTTCCGCCTTCTTTACCAGAACCTCCAAAGAAAACCCAGACACACCTCCTTTGATAATGGTCAAAGACTTCACAGTAGAAGGACTCAAATAAAGAGCCTTAGCAATAGCCTCCGGTGCTGGTCTACTCATCTCAGAGTTGAAAGGAACCTGATCTTGAACTGGCACACCCAGGATCAAAGCATACTCCTCCAGCATAGGGCCCAACTGGAAATCAGGAAAGGTGAAGCAACGGAGCTGAGGATCATAATACTGAAGCAATGTATGAATGGCACTCCTCTCTGAAGGATTTAGCTCTATCACCACATCAAGAATACTCCCATAAGCTTTTCTGAATCTCTCTACCTGGTTGGGCGTAATCAGCTTTACCATCTTCTTCAGCAAACCAATCTTGACATCAAAGAACTTGAAGTGAATATTCTGCTTGCGAGGATCTTCCATCTTTGAAGAGAATACCGGAACCGGATGCAGATATATGAACCTGTGAATGAAAACAAAAACAATGATTAATGATGCAATGATGCAATGCAGATGCAAATGCAAAGACATATGGTCATCTGAGACTGTCTGGAATCTGGCCACTGACAAGATCCCTCTACAAAGCTGAAGTTCACTGAGTCACACTCTCTGAAAATTCACAACCCTCTGAAGAGAATCTCTGGACCACAGTATCAAGAATACCAGAACCAGAAAACCAGAACTCCGGAACCAAAGTAACTGCATCATAACATGAACTGCACTGATAACAAGGGTATGATGAGGTCGAGTGTTCCTGCAAACCTGTAAACCCATCCCAAATCTCACGGGTGTGCTCCGGGTCAAACATCACGGACTCTCAAAGCCGAATAGCAATAATACTTTCACCATTTCCGAGAAATGGCTCATGACCAAATCAGGGAATCGGTTAGGCATTATATACTACGCAGGGAGGCCTCAGCTGAGTCCGGGAAAAACAAGCATCCCTTACAGGTTCCCAGCTTCAAGCGCTGAAATCGAGAAACAATAGTACATTCAGCCCGTAGGATACAGTACTAATGCCATACGACCAGATGCTTTGACTGAGTTCCTATAAGAGAACCAGGCCATCCTATGCGAGTTCCCAGTGGACCCTCGGGTGCGAATGGGTTTGCCACAAAATGTGGTCTGCCACTGTCACCACTGGAGAGGGTTGTTTCCACAAAGGTTCTCAATGATCGGTCCCCAGATGCACATAACCATCAAGGTCCTATCCCGAAGTGGGGGAAATCCCCACACAAGATATTTCCAAGACAGTCGCAATCTGGGCGTGAAACACATCGCCACTCATCATGCCACATGCGAGTACAATATGTCCACTCTAATCCTAGGGTGCACTCAAGCCGGGTACTTGGCTTATCTCTCAGAAACAGTATCACCCATCCCACCAAACAGAAAACCAGTCCAGACAGTCCAGTATGATATAAATGATGCGGAAAATAAATACTGAAGACTGTAAATAAAGCTGTAAATAAAGCTGTAAATAAACAACAATACAGTACAACAAGCCACATCAAGCAAACATCACCCAATGAAACAGCAACACACAAACGCTAGGAGAGACTCACAGGGGAACCAGAGATTCTGGGTTCGGTCCCCAGCAGAGTCGCCAGCTGTCGCTCCCGGGATTTCCATCCTGGTACAAACGCGAAAGTGGCGCGGAAAAAAGGTAGAGTCGCCAGCCATGCATTTTTATCCCGAAGAGAGGGAATGGTAATGCTGCACAAACCAGAAGAAATAAAGAGGAAGGACACGGGTCCTGCGAACCAAAGAGACTGGGTTCGGGAGTCGGTTACGACCTGGGAAGGTATTAGCACCCAGATCGTCCGCCGTACCCGACGGGATCCACGCTTGCAAAAGAAACTGTTTCAAAGGGTGAGGGTATGAAAGCTGCAGCAAAAGAAATGAAAATGAAAAGAAACTGGAACTGGAAAAGAACTGAATAAGAAAGCAAAAGGAAAAATGTAGGGAAAAATAAAGATTGTGCTCGAACGGGCCCTACCCCGCTGCCTACGTACCTCATCAGGATAATGAGGATCAGAGACGCCGTAGTTCCCCTGACTAGGGGTACTAAAAGGAAATTGCTTGTGAATTAAGGCTTGAACTGCCTATGCCATTGCTCAGGTGTTGCAGACTCGGACGACGAGTGCGTAACCGTCTTGCAAAATGACAAGTAGGAGCAAGTTCGCGTACGGAGCGAAGGAGATGAGAAAAGAATTCCCGAAGGAAAGACGTTTATTGTTTGTTTGGTGTTTTTTAGAAGCTTTTATGAGTGAAAGTTTGCATAGGTAAGTGTACCCAAGTCTTACTCAATGGGATGTGTACATCTCACATCATCCCGAAATGGAATGCGCAAGAGGCACACCTATCTATGGAGAAAATCCCCAAAGCTAGTCCCACAAGTGAAGGCTCGAGCACACTAACCTATTATCATTATTAAGTGTTTTTGTGGTTTTGATGGTCAAGAAGTGTTTTTTAGCTTTTCTTTGTGAGGTACTCATGTTAAGACCTATCCACCACGAGTGATGACTCACACCTCGCCCCGAAATGGAACGCATGTGAGCATCTCATAGCAAAGTCTCATGTCACATGAAAGTACTCAACCTTTATTAAATGAATTAGAATTAAGTTTGAAGATGAGAAGAGAGAGCACCAAAGGATCTTAAAGGAAAAATTCTAAAGGGGGACTAAAATAATCCTAAGTATTCACATGCATGGAAGTCCTAAGAGTTAGTGAGGTTTCTACCCTAATGAAAGAAAAAGAAGAAGATAGAAGAAGGGATGAGAAAGGCCTAAGCCCAACAACAAAGGGTTAGTAACATAAACATAAGAGGAAGATGAGAATTGGAGATGTGGAACTCACTTCCCACATCTCTCACTTACCATAGCCCCTGCAAGGTTAGTATGTACAAAAAAAAAAAATCCAGCAAAGTGACCAACACAATCATGGAATTAGTCATGCTCAAAGGTTCTTGTGAACAAGAATCAAACCTCATGCCAAACATTGCAAGTACACGACTTACGCGTCGAAAACATGAAAGCATACATCAACCAGCAAGCAAATCACCCTAAAATCTCATGTTTAATGATCATGCAATGATCCATGGCAATTAGAACAAGCAAAGGGATCAAACAAGCTCAAAACAACACTAAAAAACCATTCTGCTTCAGTGTTAACCGGTTAACCATATGCGTTAACCGGTTAACCAGCTCAAACCTGCACAAAATACGCACAAAACAGGGGCGTTAACCGGTTAACCATATACGTTAACCGGTTAACACTGATAAAACAGCAACAAATCCTGCAGAAAACAGCATCTCAAAACAGCTTATTCAAATAAGCTTGCACCAGACCAGCAATCAATTACACATGGAAAATTAGATCAATTCACATTAATCCATATCATTAAGCTCATGAACAATAACATTCGGATCCGGATACAAATCAAACAATCAATTCATGCAACACAATCAAATACACAAACACATGGTGGATCTAAAGCACAAGCATGCAAATAAGCTAAAAACAGAGCTAGATCTGAAATTAACCAACCTACAAAGCTGAGGTATGCTTTGGTAATTGTTGATTGAGCTGAAAACGGTAGATCTCGCGCAAAACTTTGAAGATCCGATGCTAAGCTCCACACTCCATGCAAAATAAATGCAAGAACAAGCTCTTGATGCAGAATTTTGGATCCAAAAGCACTTCTAGATCCCAAACCAGATCTGAATCTCCAATAAAACCAGCAAAAAGATGCAAAGAAGCTATGAATGGAGGTTTAGTTCCAAGATCTACACACCTCAAGGCAAGGTTGTGTAATCTTCAAAGAGGAACTTTGAGTGATTTGGAAAATTGGGAGAGAAAAGTGAGAGAATTGTGAGTGAGAGGAATGAAAATTCAGAAATGAGAGCGAAAAATGAGTGAGAGCCCCTTTGGTTTGGAAGGAAATGGAATAAATATGATTTAGGTTTGGGGCCCAAAATTTTGGTTTGGGATCCAAAAATATGGTTTGGGATTAGCTTAGAAAGTGATTTGGATTTAGGGTAGGAATGAGGCTTGGATAAATGCTCTAGATCCTTCTCTCAAATTCAAATTTAATTCAAATGAATAAAAATCAGAAAATTGGAAAATGAAGCCAAAACACACATGCTGAAATTGCTGCTGGAAATTCAAATTTCGCAGCTGTTAACCGGTTAACCATATGCGTTAACCGGTTAACGCATGAAAAATTTGAATTTCCCTCCCTTTGGTGGGAACCTTCAAAAATAGACCTGCACCAACCGTTTCAAGCAAATTTTGATCCATCTTCTCTTTCTAGGGCTCTGAACATGATACCAGGCTTGTGCAAAATGATCCTGTGAGATTCTTGCCAGATCACCATGCTCTTGATTTTGACTTGCAGATTCAGATTTTCCCAGATGACCGGTCATATGCCTTATGCTAGAACATGCGAGTGTTATGCTTTATTTTTCTATGCAAAATGATAAGGATATGGTATGCTCATGATGATTATGATATGATAACGATGCTAAACAAGAAGAGGGCAAATTTGGGGTGTTACAGAACGCCAAAAGAGTTTACCAGGAAACTAAATCACTGGATAACTGACTCAATTTGGGGGAAAATATGATATAATAAGAAAAACAACAGGAAAGATTAAACACTCTTCCAGGGAATATCAACCAAATAAAGTATTCGAGTCCAAAAATGGAGGAATACCGAGTTGGGAAAGAATCATCAACTACCAGTTTACTGAGTAGGAGCAAAAACAATAAACTTGATTAATTCAGTAATATTACCCACTATCAAATAATTGATAGCTTAATTTCAAAGTAATATACTCAAGCTGGAGACAATATTGCCCACTATCAAACAGTGATAACTTAATTCCAAAGCAATAAGACTCAAAAGGAAAGATTACCCACTATCAAACAATGATAGCTTAATTCCAAAGTAATTAATCAAAAGGCGGAGAAATATTACCCACTATCAAACAAGGGATAACTTAATTCCAAAGTAATATACTCAAACTGGAGAAAATATTGCCCACTACCAAACAATGATAGCTTAATTCCAAAGCAATATTACTCACCAAAGGGGACCAAATTTCAATCCAAGAACAAGTTGGAGAGAAACGGTCAAACAAGGCTCATCCCGAGGAGGAAATATCTCAATTAGGGAAAATTCCATCCAGATAATAAACTGGGAGGAAACTGAATCAATATTATCCACGAGGAACAAAATTAGTGGGAAATTTGGAAAGCATAAACACTATCTACTTAAGGGTTGACACTCTAATTTGAGAGGAAGACAACACATACTCTCTATGGGGAAAATCACACCAAAGAATGGGGAACAATGATAAATGCAAGAGTGCAAACATGATGATATGCATAAAGCGGATGCATGAATATGCATATGAATATGCTGACAAAATAGACAAAAAGATAAGCAACGAGTGACGTAAATTCCACAATAACCAGATACTCGGCTAATCCAAAGCAACAAAATTGAGGAATCATGCTGAGGAAATACTGTCAGGGATTCAATCCACAAAATAGTATTCAATAATACGTGAAGAATAACATCAATAATTCCACTCTGGGAGGAGAACATGTCAACACAACAATTTCCACTCTTTGGGGAAATAGGGAAATGTCCTTGTTAAACCCTGTTGGGGGCAAATATCTTCACAACTCTGTTTGGGGAAACAAGGTAAAGACCCACCAGTGGTGCAAATAAATCAAAGCCTACTGGAGTATCAAACATAAACTCAACTCTGTATAGGGATACCACCCTACTAAGGAAAGATAATAATCTGTCGGAGATGGGGAAAAACTTCCACAATCCTTGCTAAGGACAAAAGTATTCTTGTTAAGAATCAAACTCTGCAGAAATAACCATCATACTATAACACCCCGAAATTTGCCCTCTCATTTTTCATATCATATAGCATAGCATATTACATACATGTTCAAACATTGTTGCATAGAAAAATGAAGCATAAACATCCATGATCACAAGCATAAGACATATGATCACCCAGCTGGAAATTCATGATCTTCAAAGTCGATCTAAGAGCCAAATGACTTTTACAAGAAGCTCAATGCCACCCACAAAGCTCTAGAAAGGTTTAAAATCAAAATCAACTCAGAATGGACGGTGCAAACATATTCCTGAGGTTTCCCATGCTAAAAAGGAAAATTCTAGATTTTGGTCCGTTAACTGGTTAACCTATAGCGTTAATTGGTTAACGCATGCGAAAATTGGATAAAATTTTGAAAAAGTGGTTGGTTTTCACATTTCCCTCCACCTTTTCCCCACATTTTGGCTACCTTGTTTCACACTCTACTTTCACATTCCATTTAGCCTTGGAATTTCCACCACATTCTAGATCTTTCCACACTCTTCTAAAGAATATTCCAAGGAATATTCTAGAAACCCTAACCAACTTTAACTAACTCCAAGCCTAATTCCAAACCTCCTTTCTCCAAATCTAAGGCCCAAGATAGCTCCATGCCTAAGCCTCATGCCAAGCCTAACCTCTATATAAGTTTAACCCACTCCAAAGCAAAGGCTTTATTACCTTCATTTTCCAATTTTCACTTCATCTCTCAACTTTTTCCATCAATTTTCCTCCATTTTCAACCTTCACCAAAGCTTCTTCACAAAAGCTTCTTCAAGTTTCACATTGAAACTTAAGGAGTTTGAAGTAAAACCTCCATTCAAGCATCAATTTCATAGCTTATTGGATAAGTTGCAAGTTGTTTTGGATTGATTTGAGCTTATTGGAAGTGATTTTGCAAGTGTTCATCAAGATCTTCACCAATTGCATTTATTTTGCATTTCGCGGATCAAAGTTTGAAGCCTCCGATTTTCTCTTCTATTGCTTTTTAATCAACTCGCAACAATCACCAAAGCAATCCTCCGCTTTGTAGGTTGGTGAATCCGAAACCACTTTTCGCTTTTAATTTATTCACTTCATCTCGCCGTGTGGCATTCTTTGATTATTGCGTGCGTTCTTGATCGTTGTTACGATTTGCTTGTGATTTGCTTATTTTGATTGTTAGTAGCTAGAATTATAGCTTATTCTTGAGCTAATAGGTGTTAGAAAGTTGTATCTAGGTAGAAAATTCGTGCTAACATGTTCATGAGTGTATTAGGAACTTGTAGAAGTAGGTTTGTGACCAAAAGTGTTTTTCTGCATTGTTGTTTCTGCATTCTGTTCAGTGTTAATCGGTTAATGTTATGGGTTAACCGGTTAACATGTGTTAATTTTCCCTCTGAACTGACTTTTGAAAACCGTTAACCGGTTAACCTATAGCGTTAACCGGTTAACGCTGTTTGATTTTGAAAAATCAACTTGTTTCATGGCATGTCCTTGCATAGTTGATCAGTGCATTTTAATGCACAATCTTCCATGTTTTAACTTAAGCATTTCTTTGGTTTTCTTTGCTTATTTTTATATTTTAATTTTTTTTTCTAATTTATTTTATTTTTGTCTTAATTTGATTTTCGTACTTAATTTTTAGCTTTAACAGCTTTTACGGAAATGATCATAACTGGATTTCCAGGAATCTGATTAAGGCGTTCTACCAGTTGATGGAAAGCTAAGAGAGATAATGTCGCTCCCCCGGAATCTCGTCACGATGCAGATGCGGAAGGTCGGTGATGTTGGAGGTTGAGGTTGAATAGAGTCACCAGCTAGGCATTTTTATCTCGAAGGAAAGGTAATGCTGCATAAACCTAGAAGGGTATGGATAAGACGGTTGCGAACCAAAGAAACTGAGAAAGGGGGTTGGTTACGACCTTGGAAGGTATTAGCACCCAGATCGTCCGTCGTACTCGACGGGATCCATGCTTATAATATTGTTTTTAAAAGGGGTAGTGTATGTGCTAACTGTGCATAAGAGCTTGGAATGAATGTACAATGTGTCAGTGCAAAAGAGAGTGAGTGCTCAAGAATGAGGCTTAGAAAAGAAAGCTGAAAGAGGGGGAAGACAAAGAGACTTTTATTCGATAACTGTTATGTTATGCCTACGTATCCTCTCGTGCAATGAGGAAGTCAGAACACCGTAGTTCAACTCAAAGAGACTGGGATGATTTTGTTGTGAACTGATTGCTTGTCTATGCTCAAGTGTGTGACTCGTCTGGCTCGAGTGCTAACTGTCTTGAATTAGACGGAAGAAGCAAGTTCTCGTTTTCAGAGTGAAGGTGATGAGAAAAGAATCCCGGAGGAGACGTTTATTGTTTATTTTTGTGTTTTTCAGCTTTTTTATTGTTTTTGATGTTTTGCATAGGATAATGAGCTTAAGCCTAAACCAAGGGTTGTAAATTCATTATATCCTCCCTGATTAGGGATAATGAGCCTACTTAAGCATGAGATGGGGATCTCAACTTAATTACCATGATGATGTAGGATTAAGATCATTAACCTACTTGGTAATTATTAGGTGTTTTTGGGTTTTTTCTTTAGTGTTAAGTAATGAGTTTAATCTCTAATCAGGGATTAGTGAACTCATTACACAATCCTAAGAGAAGGATGATAGATGAGAACACTTAAGCTGAGGAAGACTCCTCAACTTAATCCATGGTTAGGGATTAAATTCATTATATAACAAGCCTTTATTAAGGTGTATTTTAATTAAAGGTGAGATTAAGAAGTGGATTTTATGTTTGTAAGTCTAGCTTGAGGGGGACTTGTCCATTAGACACTAGGTTTAGTCCCTGTTAACCAAAAGGAAGAGATGGAACCCTAATATTAGGCCCAAGTTACAAGCTTAAGTCTTGATTATTATTAGTTGTTTTGATTAAGAGGTGTAAACAAATTAAAGGTTTAACACTAAGGATTAAAGTTATACACTCCATCATAAGATAAGGATGCATGCATAACCCTAACTCAAAGTCCTAAAGCTTTAAGTGTTTAGCCTCTGATTATGAGGTGAGAATAGAGACTCAAGGAGACTCAAAGGTAAAAACTAAGGGGAGACTATATACAACAAAAACAATTATCAAGCTTGGATATCCTATGGTTTGTGAGGCTTAAAGATAAGGATCTTCAGAAGGCCACCAAGGAAGAAGAAGCATATGAAAAGAGAAGAGAAGGGAGGATATGTTACTTACTTCCTGAAGAAGATAAGTAACCTAAAAGAAAGAGAAGGAGAAAGAGAGCACAAGTGAAGCAAGTTCACTTCAAAGACAAGTAAATATGCTAATGAAGAGATGAGAAGAGGTGAGATGTGAAGGCAAATCCACATCCCAAACAACTTACCATAAGCCCTTGAAATGTTAGTGTGAATGCATAAGATGCAAAGCAAAAGGAAATAAAGCTAATGAAGGTGCAAAGACCAAAACCAGAAGTGTAATCATGATGCAAATGTGTCATGAAATGATGCAAAGACATACATGATGCATATGAATGATCATACAAGGGATGAGATGCAAAAAGAAACATGTTAGCAGCATGAAAACACATGAATGTACATGAGATGTAAAGAATGCAAAGCCTATCAAATGAATGAAGAAATGATCAAGTAATGTTCAAACATGCTATAAGATATCTAAGATGACATACAAATGCATGGAATTCCATGGAAAGTTCATATAATTGAGATATGCAAAGATGGATGCAAATGAACATGAGAAATTAGGGTTTTATGAATGTATGAGATGCACATGACCAAAACAGAAGCATCTATCATGATAAAAAATTGAAAATCAATTCAAACAAACCCTAAAAACATACAAGATCACTCCCCAAAGATGAAGGTCAGAAGCTAAACCTAGAAGAAGTTATGAATTTCCTAAGTTAACTAGTGTTTTTGGATGATTCTAAAGGAAAAATGCAAATCAATTTCAAAATGCAATGCAAAATTATGAGATAAATAACCTAGATACTAGATGCAAAGTGTGAAACAATGCAAAAAGAAACAAGTTCAAACTCATCATGGTTGATCAGAAATGAGTTTTTCAAGTTAGGGTTAAAAAAATGTGAATTTATGAACTCTAATTCAAAGAAAATTGTGAAAACATGATCAAACCTAAAAAGATATTTGTATGGTGAGTTTGTAAATTGTTCTAAATGTATGAGAATGCTTCATGAATATTATTTTTTTGTGATTTTTAGATACCTAAATGTATTTTTAATTAATTAAAATCAATTAATTAATTAAACAAAACATTTAAATGATTTAAAAATACTTTTTTAATGCAAAAATTAAAAATAAAAATGTTTTTGAGTTTAGAAAAATATTTGAAGTGAAAATGCAGAAAATGAGATTTTTAAAAGTATTTTTGCTATTTTAAATAAATACATGAAAGAAATGTAAGGAAAATAAAATAAAAATGAAAGGTATGCAGGATCTAAGGCTCAGATTCAAAGCTGGGGTGACTGCGCGCGTGAATGGGTGGCTGAGATTCATCCTGAATAATTAAAATTAATTAAGTTAATTAATTAGGTTTAGGGTTTAAGTGAAATGATCCTGGCCATACGTGCACGCGGGAAACATGATCCAAAGGTTAGAATTCAAACTAACCTAATTAACCCTAAATTAAACCTTAATCTTTTTCAGGCGACCGGAACAATGTTCCGGTCGTCTTCTCCGGTATGCTCTTCACCCTAACTCTCTCCCTAGGCTACCCCAAGCTCCCTAACTCTCCAGAATCACTCATTAAACATCATAGAATAAGAATCCAACCACCAGAAACATTTATATTTCATCAAACTCATGAATCGAAGCAAAATGGAAAACGTGCAAAAATTTCAGAAGTTAAATACATCCTACACACTCCACCATTTTCAATGATTCAAAGCTCAAAATGATCAGTAAGACACACTATATCACATTGTAACTTAAAAACAAAGTTCTGGAAAAAAGTTTGAGTGAGCTACCTGTGATGAAGCTTTCTAATCTGGAGCTTTTTGGCCTCTTCTTTGATGCTAATCCACTCCACTTGATCCCTTTGTGCTTAAGAAAGGCTTAGAACAAGTTTTGAATGGCTAGTTTGTGATGTTTGGTTCTGATAACTCAGAAATCGTGTTTGTGATTGAGGGGTTTTCAGGCCATTGTAATGATTAGTTTGTGTTCTATAGGTTATTTGGAGATGATTGGTGAAGAAAGTTTCGAGTTTTGATGGTTGTGCTGAGAGATTCGAAGACTTGAAAGTTTTTGGGGATTTTTGATGATTCTGAATGTGTTGTGTGTTATGAGCCATTGTGAGTTGTGCTTTATGATCCTTGAGGCATGAATAAACAAATGCAATGAGTCAGAAAGACTGCATAGCACTGTGGGAATGGTATGGAGCAATTGGCCAAAAAGTCAATAGTTGGTGAACTTGGAGCATGGGCCATGGAAGGGGCGATTTGAGGGCTACTCTGGCCTCAGCCAGCTTCAAGGAGAGCCATGGGATTGTTTAAAGTGATCTGAGATGATTGAATGGTGAGATTGAAGTGTTTTTGCAATTTGACAACTTTGTGAAGTTTGAAGAAATTGGTCATGAAATTGGTTGATTCAAGGCTGAATTTTGGTCATGGCTTGTTATGTGATGTTGTTATGATGCTTAGAGGTCAATTAGAGGTCACAAGAGTGCTTAAAACTTGGTTTTACAAGAATCCCTCTTTGGCACATACTTGAAGATTATAAGATTTTTCCCAACTTTGAAACATCATATCTTGAGTTCTAGGACGAATCAAGAGGAGTTCTTGTACTTTTTGAAAATGGGAAGATCCAATCTACAACTTACATGTTTGAAGATTTTCATTTGAAGCCTTTTTGATCAAGAAAGAGGAGGTTGAAAATCTTTCCCAAAATGGAACGTTTTCATTACAAGTCATGTCCAAAAATGGAAAGTTTGCAAATGGCTTGAAATTATTCAATCTTGTGAACTTCTAACCACTTATAAGATCAAATAAAGATCATAGAACCTCAAAATGATGAAGATGACCCTTTGGTACCATTGGTGGTAGCCTCAGATGCCCTGATTCTGACTTTTCTTGCACAATAAGTTACCAGTTGATCAGATGACTTCCACAATGAATTTTCTCATCAAATTTGGTACACATGATCCTTATAACATATTAAGACCAATGGAATCAAGAATGGCCAAAAAATTTGAGATTAAGGGCCTCAAACCCAAAACCCTAATTTTAGGTCATCTGTGTAGGAACTGCTCAGTCTGCTTGAACACCCTTGCAATGCTTTGTGATATTTTGACTTTTAAGAATCCTGGGGAGCATATTATGATCATAGAACACACATGGACCTTCTTGATAAGCTTCAAGACCTTTGAGATGGCTCAGATCACTCCTTGGATTCATCTTATCACAAACCCTAGCTATGCAACTTATACAGTGAAACAAATATGCAATGTGAGATGATATGATTATGTAAATGCATATGAAAGATCATAGGCCATGTTGTGAGAAAAAGTGAGGGAAAATTTGGGGTGTTTACAACTGCCCCTATTCAAGCATGAGTTAGCTGTTTAGGATGTAAGCGCCTGGCTTAACAGACAAACAGGATAACTTGTGGTTAAATACCAAAGACAGCCCGAAATTTGCACTCACTTGGGAGAAGAAGAAAAGGGATATAAATTGTAATAGGCAGCTGTATGAGTATCAAATGAAAGCGATGGAGGACGACCATCGAGCAGAGGACGACTGCTGGGGGATGAAAAACGGTAAGTAAAGCAATGACGGGGATGGCCATCATGCTGGGAAATAAAGAGACCGCGACGGGGACGACCATCGGGTAAACTGATGAAGGACGGTCATCAGGATAAAAGAAATGACCACGACGGGGACGACCATCGGGTAAAGAATTAAAATTCTCTAGGGATTAAAGAAATGAGGAAAGCACTGACGGGGATGGCCATCAGGTTAAAGGGTAAATAAACCGCGACGGGGACGGCCATCGGGTAAAAGAATAAATGAAATAATGATGAAGGATGGTCATCAAAAGGTGAAGGACGATCACCTAGCAGAGGACTGCTGCTGAAAATATCACGACATAGGACGAATGACGGATAGAAAAGATCAACGATGGGGACGGCCATCAGATAAGTATGATGAAGGACGATCATCAAGAGGTGAAGGACGATCACCTAGTTGGTTCGACTGCTCTTTGGGATTATCTCGACATAACAAGGTCGACAATGGGGACAACCATCAGATAAATGATGAGGAACGATCATCATAAGGTGAAGGACGATCACCTAGCAGGGGACGGCAGCTAAAAAGATATCGCGACATGGGACGAATGTCAGATAGAAAGTTCCAACAATGGGGACTCCACTGGGGATAGGATGAGGGACGGTCATCCAAAGGTGAAGGACGATCACCTAGAAGGGTACGGTTGCTGAAAGTATCGCGACATAGGACGAATTCTGGATAAGAGGATCAACGATGGAGACGGCCATCGGATAAATTATAAGGGGCGGTCATCAAAAGGTGAAGGACGATCACCTGGCAGGGGACGGCTGCCGAAAATATCGCGACATAGGACGAATGCCGGATAGAGAGTAATTTTGCTGGTGACTTACTAGGGAATGGTAAACACGGACGAGTGCTTACGCTTTTAAATAAACGGTATAAGTGTTTGATAGTGTGTATAGACTAAAGATGCGGACGAGCATCCTTAGGACCATGATACAGATGAGTATCGATAGAAACAAACGCTGACACGTGTTTAAGGATGATGATACGGACGAGTATCAATCGGTTAAGCAAGGAACACAAACGAGTGTTTGATCTGCCGGGGAGGTGATATATACAAGATACGGACGAGTATCAGAGGATTGTGTATAAGTATGTACAAGTGCTTGACCTGCTGGAAAAATATGTGCAAGACACGGACGAGTGTCAAAAAGATTAGGCAAGGGACACAGACGAGTGTTTGACTTGCTGGGGAAGTATGACACAGGCGAGTGTCAAAACGAACATGTACAAGTATGAACAAGTATCTGTGTTGAGAGTGTAAAAAGTATTATGGCTTTGTCTGCGGGGGATAAGTTCTGTATATTGCTGGTGAAGTGATTCTGTATTTGCAGGTGATTGGCCCGAACTTGGCTTATGATCATGCAAATGTTTGATATTTTGCCGTAATGCTCCGTATTAAATGGAATGCTACGCTTAGTTTTGTGAATATGATGTGAATGCTATAATTATGCAAAAATGAGAGAACCAATTCGAGATCCAGATCCTGCGGGGAGAAAGATCTCTGGGCGATCTGTCTGGAGGAAGAACTCCGCTGGGGAAATAGATCATTGGCCGATCTGTGGGGAGAGAGGATCACTGGAAGATCTTCCTAGGGAGCTCTATGGGGATCTCAGATAGGGAGGCTTCTGTTGAAGAGACTCATGTTGGGGATGAGAAGACTTCGGCAAACCGTTGGGGAACAGAAAACTCGGGCAACTCTACTGGGGAGAAACTGGAAACTCCGCGGGAAAGTGATTCTGCCGACTCTGCTGAGGATGGGAAAATCCTGGCAACCCTGATGGGGAACAGAAAGTCCTGGCGACTGGCTGAGGAAGGTGACTTTTCCCACTCTGCTAAGGATGAGAAAATCCTGGCGACTCCGTTGAGGAAAAGAAGATCCTGGAAAATCTACTGGGGAAAACTTTGGCAACTTGCTGGAGATGAGAGGATCTTGGCAACTTAGATGAGGAGAACTCTAGCAACCTCGCTAGGGAAAAGAAGACTCTAGAAACTCTTTGGGGGAAAAGAAGTTCCTGGCGACTTTGCTAGGGAGAAAGAGTTCCAGGCAACTTTGCTTGGGAAGAGTTGTTCAGGCATTGCTTGGGAGATCCTGCTTGGGGAGGAGGGAACCTCTGGGAAGTAATCTGTTGTAATTTCTTCGTCAAAGCGACACGCTGGGGTTTTAATGAGTTTCTTGAAGGATCCTCCGAGGGGATGACAACTTCGTAGGGGGAAAACTCCCGTCAAGTAACCCTACTGATGAGGTGATTGTTGACTTGGCTGGGGATACGAGGCTTGATATACCCCGTACTGTGAGAGGTCGTTTGTCTTGAGTACCTGCAACCTATTAATCAAAAGAAACGCACAAGTGTCCCGAGGTATCCTCAACCGGATTCCGCCATAGGAGTTAGTTTTGCTCAAGAGTGCATATTTCTTGCAAGCATATATTAAAAATGGCTTATATGTTTTCATGCAAGTGTTTTATTATGAACTTTGGACATTTTGCAAACCAAAACAAAAATGTACAAAACAAAGTGTGACTGAAAATTCTGATTTTATTGATTTGTGTGCCCTGAATGGGCGAGTACAGTGAAGAAGCGAATCCCTGAAAGGAGGAGATTGCTGTAAATTGAGAAAATAAAAGTGTTGGCAATGTTGAAGTCGACGCTCCAGTGAGCTTCCTTTGCTATGACTTGTATGACCTTGACATTCTTCTTATCTTGCTTTCTAAAGAAGGTTGATTCAGACCGATGCTTTATCCTTTTGAAGCTTGCCATGTTGTGAGAGCGATACAAACGAATTCAGAATGCAGTTGTTCGCTTATTCCCTAATTTTGCGTGGATCGCCCTTTTGGGTTTTCAATCCACCGGGATACCCATTTTTGCCTGAGTTGTCCGATGTGGCTTTTCAACTCAGCGGGTGTTCACATTTTTTTAATAAAAAATTTCCCTTATTTTTTCCCGAGTCTTTTATTTTGTTTTTGACTCGCCGGGATGCCCTATTTTTTCCTAGACTTACATTCTGTTTTTATGTCCAGCGGGTCTTTTATGCGAAGTATTTTTTAACTGCATCTGAATTCACAGGAGATGAGAAATCCTCGCCATCAATAGTAGTGAGCATCATTACACCACCAGAGAAAACTTTCTTTACTATGAATGGGCCTTCGTAGTTTGGCGTCCATTTTCCCCTGTGGTCTGTATGAGGAGGAAGAAGTCTTTTCAGAACAAGCTCACCCACTTGGTATTCCCAAGGTCTGACTTTCTGATCAAAGGCTTTCTTCATTCGCTTTTGATATAACTGCCCATGACAGATGGCTGCTAATCTCGTTTCTTCAATCAGACTCAGTTGATTATATCGAGATCGGACCCATTCTGCTTCATCCAGTTTCACATCCATCATTACCCGTAAGGAGGGTAGTTCAACTTCAATAGGTAGGACAGCTTCCATACCATACACAAGCTGATAAGGTGTTGCCCCAGTAGATGTTCTGATAGAGGTTCGGTACCCATGCAAGGAAAATGGTAGCATTTCGTGCCAGTCTTTGTAGGTGACTACCATCTTTTGCACAATCTTCTTGATATTCTTGTTAGCTGCCTCAACAGCGCCATTCATCTTCAGCCTGTAAGGAGAAGAGTTGTGATGTTGAATTTTGAAGTCCCGGCAAAGTTATGCCATCATCTTGTTGTTCAAATTGGAACCATTATCAGTAATGATTCGCTCGGGAACTCCATATCGACAGATGATATCCCTTTTCAGAAATCGAGCTACCACTTGCCTGGTGACATTTGCATACGAAGTTGCTTCAACCTATTTGGTGAAGTAATCAATGGCTACCAGGATGAATCTGTGACCTATTCAAAGTAGTCGGTTCAATCTTTCCAATCATATCAATGCCCCACATGGCGAAGGGCCAAGGTGAAGACATTATATTCAAAGGATTCAGAGGCACATGCACTTTATCCGCGTAGATCTGGCATTTGTGTCATTTTCTGGCATAGGTACAACAGTATGCATCCATTGTGATCCAGTAGTATCTCGATCTTAATAAATTCTTTTCCATTGCATGTCCTCCGGCATGGGTAACGAAAGAACCTTCATGTACTTCGTGCATCAGTAGGTCTGCTTCCTTCTCGTTAACACGTCTGAGCAAGACCATGTCGAAGTTTCGCTTGTACAAAGAACCATTAGTATTGAGGAATAAACTGCCGGCTAGCCTTCTTAATGTCTTCTTATAATTTGACGATGCCCCAGGTGGGTATGTCTGAGTTTCCAAGAAGCATTTGATGTCATGGTACCAAGGCTTGTTATCAGTGATAGTGTCCACAGAGAATACATCTGTCGATCTGTCTAGTCTGGATACCAAAATTCGAGGTACATAATTAGCAGCTTGTACTTTGATCATGGATGAAATGGTAGTCAAAGCGTCGACAAACTGATTCTCATCTCGAGGGATGTATTCAAGCTTAACTGTTGTGAAGAAGGTCAACAATCTCCTTGTATAGTCACGGTAGGGAATCAAATGTTCCTGATGAGTCTACCATTTGTCGTTGGTCTGGTTTATTACCAAAGTTGAATCTCCAAATACATTCAAGGTTTTGATCCTGAGGTCAATGGCTTCCTCAAGACCCATGATACAAGCTTCATATTATGCTTCGTTGTTAGTGCAGACAAAGGCGAGTCTTGCTGAGAAAGGCATATGGACTCCTTTGGGTGTAATAAGCACTGCTCCAACGCCACGACCGTTACAATTAACTGCCCCATCGAACATCATAGTCCATGCTTCTTCTGGATCAGGCCCTTCAGTGTGAATAGGATCTTCACAATCTTTTGCTTTTAAGAACATGATGTCTTCATCAGGGAAGTCAAATCTCATAGGCTGGTAATCATCAATGGGTTGCTCAGCCAAATAGTCAGACAATATACTTCCCTTGATGGCTTTCTGAGAGGTGTACTGAATGTCATATTCTGTTAGAATCATTTGCCATCTTGCAACCCTTCCGGTAAGTGCTGGCTTCTCAAATATGTACTTGACTGGATCCATCTTTGAGATCAATAAGGTAGTATGAGTCAACATATATTGTCTTAGTAGGTGAGCAGCCCACGCTAAAGCACAACAAGTTTTCTCGAGTAGTGAATAACGTTGTTCACAGTCAGTAAACTTTTTGCTTAGGTAGTATATTGCATACTCTTTTCGACCAGACTCATCATGCTGGCCCAACACACACCCCATTGACTCTTCTAATACTGTCAGGTACATGATTAGAGGTCTTCCTTCGACTAGAGGCATGGGAATCGGAGGTTCTTGCAGATATTCTTTGATCTTGTCAAAAGCTCTCTGATAATCATTGTTCCACCTGACTGTTTTCTCTTTTCTTAGCAGCTTGAATAATGGTTCGCAGGTTGCAGTGAGATGAGATATGAACCTTGAGATGTAGTTCAATCTACCTAAGAACCCTCAAACTTCTTTTTCAGTCTTAGGTGCGGGCATTTCCTGAATAGCTTTGACTTTACCAGGATCAACCTCAATTCCTTTTTCACTTACAATAAAACCCAGTAGCTTACCAGAACATACCCTGAATGTGTATTTGTTGGGGTTCAACTTCAATTGATACTTTCTCAGACGCTTGAACAATTTCAGCAGATTCATCAAATGATCTGCCTCTGTAATGGACTTGGCAATCATATCATCCACATAACACTCGATTTCTTTATGGATCATATCGTGGAATAATGTCACCATAGCCTGTTGATAAGTTGCACCGGCATTCTTCAGACCAAACGACATTACTTTGTAGCAGAACGTGCCCCAAGGCGTGATGAAAGTTGTCTTCTCCATGTCTTCAGGTGACATCTTAATCTGATTGTATCCATAAAATCCATCCATAAAAGAAAATACCGAGAATTAAGCCGTGTTATCCACCAATACATCAATGTGACGTAATGGGAAGTCATCTTTCGGGCTAGCTCTGTTCAGATCTTGGTAATCCACGCACCTTGCCATCCTTCTTAGGTACGGGTACAATGTTAGCAACCCACGGCGGGTAACTAGTTATAGCGAGAAAATCGGCGTCCCACTACTTTTGTACTTCCTCTTTGATTTTCATGGCCATGTCTGGGCGAGTACGGTGCAACTTCTGTTTAACTGGAGGACAATCTTCTTTCAATGGCAGTCTGTGCATGACGATATCTGTATCCAGACCTGGCATATCTTGATAGGACCAAGCAAAGACGTCGACATATTCCCAAAGCATACTAATAAGTTATTCTTTCACTGGAGCTTGCAGACTGGCCCCGATCTTCACCTCTTTCACATCTTCCTCGGTACCAAGATAAATAGTCTCAACCTCCTCCTGACGAGGAGCAATCACCTTTTCCTCTTGTCTCAATAACCTGGCTAACTCTTCAGGAAAACCATAGTCTTCATTAACCCCTTCATCTGCTTGATTAATCGGATTGTCAAAGTCATACGAGGTCATAGCAGTGTCGTTGTCGGTGCATTCTGGAAGGCTATCTCTGCAAGGGTTGAGATTTGTTCATTTAAGTGATTGATTTTATCTTGTTTAGAAAAAGTAAATTAAGTTTATTAAGAAAACATTTCCATTTATTGTTTTTTGCGAAAATAAAAAAAATGAAAGACAGTGAGCGAAAAGATTGTTTGCAAAAGATGTCCATTGTTCATTAACTTCCATTTGCATAAAATACATATATGGCCCTATTACAAAATGAGTCCTGACACCTTGGGCAAGATGCAGGACTTGATGCATGCTTTAAATAGGAAATAATAATTAGTCTGCAGCAGTAACCCTTATAATTTCCTGGGAAGACCAGCTGAGGACTTGTTGGCCCGGGACTCTTAGACGAATCCAGCTTTCCAGGTTGTAGTCGCTTTCAGCCTCGTCTTCCACATTGTTGATAGCATCCGGGGTCAACATTCCCCCACTTATGAACTTGGGAGCTTCAGCAGCCTCCTCTGGAGCTTGTCGGGATGGTCTGTAACCCAAACCAAACTTGTCTTCTTTTATCTAAACTTGCAGCAGCTTGCCCCAGCCTTGAGCATTCCCATCTTCAACAACCTTCTGAGCCTGTTTGTAAGAAGCAATTGAAGTCCCCGACACTTCAGTTGTTGCTTCGTTGACATTAAGAGTTTCAAAACCCTGACTCATTGTCTCATGGATCTCCCCATCTATCTCAATGTACTTGTACGTAGCCAGGTGACAGACAAAGATGTCTTCTTCTCCACAAATTGTGATAATTTGGCCTTCCCACTCATATTTTAACTTCTGGTGAAGGGTAGACGTTACTGCGCCAACGACATGAATCCAGGGTCGACCTAACAAACAGTTGTAGGCAGGCTGAATGTCCATCACATAGAAGGTAGTTTTTAAAATCTGTGGGCCAATTACCACAGGCAGCTCTATTTCTCCAAGAACCGATCTCTTAGAACCGTCAAAGGCTCTCACAACTAGGTTACTCGGGCGGAGTGCAAGACCATCATATTCTAGCTTGACCAAGGCTTTCTTTGGAATAATATTGAGAGATGACCCAGTGTCAACCAAGACATGAGGAAGTACAACACCCTTACACTCTAAGGTGATATGCAAAGCCTTGTTATCGTTACAGCCCTCCGTAGTCAGATCAGCATCAGTGATACCTAGTCCATGACTAGTATTGACATTTGAAACCACTGTTTCTAGCTGATTAACTGTAATCTCTTCAGGCACGTAAGATGCGTGCAAGACCTTGAACAATGCATTCCTGTGAGCTTCAGAACACATGAGCAAAGATAGAATGGAGATCTTGGAGGGTGTCTGATGGAGCTGGTCCACAAATTTGTAGTCACTCTTCTTGATAATTCTCATGAACTCGTCCACATCCTGATCAAAGGACGTCTTTTGAGTCTCTTTAGCAATTGGATCTTCAGGCACCACATTCTTGCCTTTTGCTTTGGCAGCAGCTTCTGCTTCAACATTAACTCTCGGGAACTGTGAGGCAAAGAGACGTCCGCTTCGAGTGAAACCTCTGCCTCCCCCTACATTATCAACTTGTGGTGTAGGAGTTGAAGAATCAAGAGTGACTTTCTTTCCGTTGCAATAAAGATCTGAGCTGTAGTGCCAAGGCACGACACTATTGTTGTCATATGGAACTGGTCCAGGTACCGTGATGGTTACCAGACTGATTGCTGCAGAAGAAGGAGTTGTGACAGTCTGTGGATCATAATAGATTGTGACAGGAGGTCTGATTGTAGGTGATGCAGTTGCAGGAAGTTGTTGATGTTGATGTTAATGTTGATGTTGATGTGAGTTATTGTCAAGAGAATCTGGAACATGAATGGTTGCTGGGTCATAATAAATGGTGACCGTTAAGATGTCTTCATTAATGTTTGTTGTTGTTGTAGTAGACTTTGTTAAGATAATGTTCGTTGATGTTGTAGGAGATTCCTTTGGAATGGTGTTTGCTGATTTTTTAGAAGTGGGAACTGTTGAAGTGATTTGTAGGATGCCTTCTCTGATAAGATTGCTGATACCATTCTTCAGATTTGCACAACCATTGGTAGAAACTTTGCAAGCTTCACAACAGGCTTCACAACCTAGAAACACTTGGCACTTCAATAGCTGAGCTATCACTTCGGCCAGTGGTGTTTGAATGTTTGCAATGTCATCAATAAGAACAGATGGTTGGTCCTCTTTGATGGCATTAATCCTCGGCCCATCATGATTCGGTATTGGATTCTTTGTGACATTAAGAGGATGTGCAAAATTCAAAGCTTTGGAGTCAACTAAGTCTTGAACTTTCATGTGCATGGCCCTACATTTCTCTATTGTATGGCCAGGTGTGTTAGAATGGAAGACACATCTGGCGTTGACATCATAGTTCCTTGGAAGATTCAAAGGATCAGGTGGAGTCAAAGTTCTTAATTCAATCAGGTTGAGCTTCAGTAACTGTGGGAGTAGAGCTGCATAAGGCATCGAGATGGGATCAATAACCCTGTTGACTTGTGAATTCCTTTGCTGGAACGAATGTTGTGGTTGATTGTTGTTGTTGTAAGATCTTTGTTGTTGAGGGAACTGCTGTTGCTGTGGGAAGTGTTGTTGCTGAGGATACTGTTGTTGCTGAGGTGCTGAAGCAGGAATGGTGACAACAGCTACTGATCTTTGCATATATTGAGGCCTACCTCTTCCCATATGAACTGAGTTCGTTTCACCTGCCCTACGAGGTCCTGAGAAGGGTTTCCTTGCATTGCTGGAGCTAGCACCATTGTCAGAGATCTTACCCATCTTCAATAAGCTTTCAATTCTTTGACCAGCTATAACCACATCAGCAAAACTGGTAGAGGAGAAGGTAGCAAGCCGGTCCATGTAGGTACCCTGTAAGGCGTTCATAAACATGTCAGCCATTTCCCTTTCAGACATTGGTGGCTGGACAGCAGCAGCAAGCTTTCTCTCGAAGATTGAGACATACCCATCAGGAGGGTCCTGTTGGGTGCCATATCCAGGTTGTACTAATATTGGCGTATAAAGGCCTCGACTAAGTCCTTCCAGTTTCTGACAGTAGCTCTGGATAGGTGAGAATACCACTCTCTGGATGCCCCGGTTAAACTGTCTTCAAAGTAGAACATCCATAGTTTTTCATCCATGGTATAAGCTTTCAATCTTCCTAGAAAAGATTGAAGGTGGGTACGAGGATAAGAGGTACCATTATACTTCTCAAAGAATGGAGGTTTGAACTTGTGAGGAATCCTGACTCATTCCACTAAGCCCATATCCATCACATCAAATCCCAGAGAGTTTTGTGATTCAAGGGATCTCATCTTCTCAGATATCTCGTTCAGGCGACGATCATAAGCATCATCAGCCCCAGCACCTAACACTGTAAACTGCTCGTCCTGAGGATCTTCCTGCAGAACACGATCTTCCGTGTTTCTCTGGGTATTTCCAATAACATTGATTTCAGGGTTGATGTGGGGTCCAAACTTTGGGGGATTTGTTTGCGGCTGATCGCACGCGTTGTTACTTGTTCCTCCAGTGCCTGCATGGTTCTCGTCTGGAGTTTGCCGCTCGACTAACTCCCTCAATATTTATTGGGTCTGTTCTAGCCCAGTCATCACAACCATGAATTGATTCATCCGAGTCCTCACTTATGTCCTCAAATCAGTCATCTGACTCCTCACATCTGTCAGTTCTTGCTGAAGTTGATCCATCTGCAGACTCGGAAGGTTGTTACGGGTCAGATATCTGTGGATGCGATTGACGAGAAAGATCCTCCTGCGAGCAATATTTCCTGAAACACACAACAAAGTGAGAAAACAGCAACAAAAACACCTGCAAAATAAAGATAATGAGGTTAGCATGCAATGCAGTATGTCTATTTGTCTTCCAAGGGTATCTGGTTTGGTTCTTTGGTTTTGACCTTCCAGACCTCTGGGAATGATGAAGATGTTGAAGAGAAATGAAGTTCAAAAGAAGATCCAGGTAACATATAAACCATAACATTACAAATGCAAAAATACATAGTTTATGATTACAACAAGTTCCCATAGTGGGTCAAAATACAATCAAGTCAAGAATACAAACAAAAACACCATGGAGAATTAAAGTACAACCAAAAAGAAAATACAAGTAAAAGAGAAATAAAACATCCAACCCAAATTCATCCTCCTTGACTTCTTTCAGGAGAGCATCAGTCACTGGCCCAACCGGGTGCTCTGTGATGGTCTTGATGAGAAGGTTTCTGGTTGCAATGGCGCTTGTCAACTTCTGGTATTTGTCATGTTCTTTTAATCTCTTCAACCCCGCCCGGAGTTTCAACTCAGAGATTTCCTTCTGTTTTTCTAACAGGGCTTCCTGACTCTTCTTCTCATTGGCTTCTAACTGCTCGATCCTTGCTTGCATCTTTTGATCTTCTTGCAAACAAGCTTCAGTGATCTTGATCCATCTAGCCTGACTCTCTTCTAAGTAGTGCTCAACTCAGGCTTTTTGAATCTTTGCTTCCTTGCAAGCATTCTTCAATACCAGTTCTCCTACTCGGGCTTTTCTGATGAAGTCCTTTGTTTTCTCTATCTTAGTCACATGCTCGATACGGAGCTTCTCTAACCTCTCATTGTCCAAACGACTATCATTCCTTTCCCAAAGGGTCTTCTTCAGAGCTTCAGAAAGCTGGACATTCCTCTCTTTCAGCTTCTCAAATTCCTCCATACTGACTGTGGCTATGGGCTCAACTGCTGATGGCCCTTGCACATCCTCCAGGGTGAATGGAATATGATTAACCTTTCCTATGATGCGAGAACATTTAGTGTACTGAGCAGAAGCTATGTTGTTGCATTTTCCCAGAATAGTAGTTCCTTTAGTCTGTATATTGTCCCAAGCCCAGGCTGCTTGTCGGAGAATGGCATGATTTTTTAGAATATCACAGTAAAGAGACTCTGCTAAGTCCTGCTCCCTAGGTGGATGTACCAAGGCATACCCTAAATTTCTTTTGAAAAGTAAAGGATTGTATTTGATGCAACCCTTCACTCCAATAAAAGGCACATTAGGATATTGTCCACAACTTGTTATTATGTCTCGGCCCTTGGTGTTCTGAGTACACCACCTGATGTCTTCTGAAGTAAGGGCAATCATCCTCTTAGCCCAGTTTCTTGTCTGATGTGGATTCAAAAATGCTTCTGCCTTTGGCATGTGTTTCATCAACCAACTGTAGAAGAGAGGTGCATAACATCTGACCAGTCTTCCCATCTGATTCTCATTCCTCTGATGCACTGAGTAATAACAATCTCCCAACAAGGTAGGTACTGGGTTCCTGAGCATGAATATATGGATAGCATTCTTGCTTACAAACTTAGGCTCGTCTGCAAACAAGATGATACCATATATACTAAGACCCAGGAGAGCACAAACAGTTTCCTACTTCCCTGCTGTAGCATGACTGGTAGCCTGAGTAACTAAGAAATCCAGATGGAGACCTGGGATTCCAGCCTTGGTGGTCATATGCTTATCAATGATAGTGGCTTCCAAGTGTAAAGCTTTAACTATGTCTTCATTCTTAGGAGCAGTCATCTCAGGGTTGAAAGGGATTCCTCTTCTGATAGGGACACCCAACAACATAGAATACACTTCCAGCAAAGGACCAATATGAAAATCTGGGAAAGTGAAGAAACAGAGAGGAGGGTCATAGAACTGAAGACATGTGTGAATTATGCTCCTCTGTGATACATCTAAGTCCATGATCATGTCCAGGATACCACCATAATGTTCTCTGAATAAGGGGACATGATCAGGAGTGATAAGGGCATGTATATGCCTGATGCCTGCCAGAGGGTACTCAAAGAAGTGGTAAGTAATGTTGCTCTTTCTGGTTGAATCCATACTGACAATGGGTGCTGATGAAGATAACTGAAGAAGATAGCCAAAGAAGACAACTGAAGAAGATATCTGATGAAGATGGCTGAAGCAGAAGAACGGTCAAAACCAAACCAAAGAAGATGTGGATACCCTGTAAAACAAATAGACAAATGTTAAATGATGCAGTATTGATGTATGTTGAATGATATGCAAGGGTTTGTGATCAGGTGCTGGATTGTCAGTTGCTTTTGGTAGGATCCATGAGTGTTCAGAATTCCGGATGAAGGTCTGAGAACCAGTAACTAGGTGGAGGACTCAAATAAAGAGTCACTTGTCCAGGGTTTCATAGAATCAATCCAAAATAGTGTAACCTTAAAACAAAATCCAGTAACAGGGTATGTTGAGGCCAAGGGTTCCTGCAAACCTGTAAACAACCCCACCCACTCACAGGTATTATTCTAGAACAAGGATCCTCAGGTTCGGATCTATTATGAGAAGTGTAAACACTTCTAACCCGGAGGTACAATGTTTACCCTAATCATAAAGAATCCTCCTCTAATTCACCTCAGATGCTGAAGGTCACCTAAAAAGGTCATCCAGACTTAGCAGGCTTCCCAGATAGCCCTAGCACTACAGGAAATCCGTAGCACAGAGTTCTTAAGAAGAAACCCATGTCTGAACCGTGTTTCATATTCCAGCACCAGACCGAAATGGAATGGGAAAGAATACGAAGCCACTATAATCCTATGTCTGTCACTCAAGGCTTTGTGTTGGACATTTCTCACTGGAATACCCCTCCCACCAAAGCAAACCAGTAAACCAGCACATGATATGATAATAAAATGAAACGCATAAAGCAGTAAATGAAAGAGATAAAGTAAATGCAATAAATAAAGCTGTACAGAAAGCAATAAATAAATCAATAAACAAGTATTCACATAACACCCCCAGTAAACAAAATCAAACAAGCGCTAGGAGAAACCCACAAGAGAACCAGAAGCCCTGGTTTCTTCTTCTCCCCAGCAGAGTCGCCAAGCTGTCGCTCCCCGGACTCTCGTCCCGGTGCAGACGAGGATGGTCGGCGATGTTGGAGGTTGAGATTGAATAGAGTCTCCATCTAGGCATTTTTATCCCGAAGGAAAGGTAATGCTGCATAAACCTAGAAGGGTATGGATAAGACGATTGCGAACCAAAGAAACTGAGAAAGGGGGTTGGTTACGACCTGGGAAGGTATTAGCACCCAGATCGTACGTCGTAGTCGACGAGATCCATGCTTACAAGATTATGTTTAAAAGGTCTAGTGTATGTGCTGACTGTGCATAAAAGTTTGGAATGAATGTACAATGTGTCAGTGCAAAAGAGAGTGAGTGCTCAAGACTGAGGCTTAGAAAAGAAAGCTGAAAGAGGGGGAAGACATAGAGACTTTTGTTCGATAACTGTTAAGTTATGCCTATGTATCCTCTTGTGCAATGAGGAAGTCAGAAAACCGTAGTTCGACTCAAAGAGACTGGGATGATTTTGTTGTGAACTGTTTGCTTGTCTATGCTCAAGTGTGTGACTCGTCTGGCTCGAGTGCTAACTGTCTTGCATTAGATGGAAGAAGCAAGTTCTCGTTTTCAGAGTGAAGTTGATGAGAAAATAATCCCGGAGGAGACGTTTATTGTTTGTTTTTGTGTTTTCAGTTTTTTATTATTTTTTTATGTTTTGCATAGGATAATGAGCTTAAGCCTAAACCAAGGGTTGTAAACTCATTATATCCTCCCTGATTAGGGATAATGAGCCTACTTAAGCATGATATGGAGATCTCAACTTAATTACCATGATGATGTAGGATTAATATCATTAACCTACTTGGTAATTATTTATTGTTTTTGGGTTTTTTGTTTAGTGTTAAGTAATGATTTTAATCTCTAATCAGGGATTAGTGAACTCATTACACCATCCTAAGAGAAGGATGATAGATGAGAACACTTAAGCTGAGGAAGACTCCTCAACTTAATCCATGGTTAGGGATTAAATTCATTATATAACAAGCCTTTATTAAGGTGGATTTTAATTAAAGGTGAGATTAATAAGTGGATTTTATGTTTGTAAGACTAGCTTGAGGGGGACTTGTCCATTAAACACTAGGGTTAGTCCCTCTTAACCAAAAGGAAGAGATGGAAATATAAGGCCCAAGTTACAAGCTTAAGTCTTGATTATTATTAGGTGTATTGATTAAGAGGTGTAAAAAAATCAAAGTTTTAACACTAAGGATTAAAGTTATACACTCCATCCTAAGATAAGGATGCATGCATAACCCTAATTCAAAGTCCTAAAGCTTTAAGTGTTTAGCCTCTGATTATGAGGTGAGAAGAGAGACTCAAGGAGACTCAAAGGTAAAAAATAAGTGGAGACTATATACAACCCTAAAAATTATCATGCTTGGATATCCTATGGTTTGTGAGGCTTAAAGAGAAGGATCTTCAGAAGGTCACCAAGGAAGAAGAAGCAGATGAAAAGAGAAGAGAAGGGAGGATAGGTTACTTACTTCTTGAAGAAGATAAGTAGCCTAAAATATAGAGAAGGAGCAAGAGAGCACAAGTGAATAAATTTCACTTCAAAGACAAGTAAATATGCTAATGAAGAGATGAGAAGAGGTGGGATGTGAAGGCAAATCCACATCCCAAACAACTTACCATAAGCCCCTGAAATGTTAGTGTGAAAGCATAAGATACAAAGAAAAAGGAAATAAAGCTAATGAAGGTGTAAAGAACAAAACTAGAGGTGTAATCATGATGCAAATGTGTCATGAAATGATGCAAATACATACATGATTCATATGAATGATCATACAAGGGATGAGATGCAAAAAGAAGCATGTTAGGAGCATGAAAACACATGAATGTACATGAGATGTAAAGAATGCAAAGCATATAAAATGAATGAAGAAATGATCAAGTAATGTTCAAACATGTTCTAAGATATCTAAGATGACATACAAATGCATGGAATGTCATGGTAAGTTCATATGATTGAGATATGCAAAGATGGATGCAAATGAACATGAGAAATTAGGGTTTTATGAATGTATGATATACACATGACCAAAACAGAAGCATCTATAATGATAAAAAATTTAAAATGAACTCAAACAAACCCTAAACACATAAAATATCACTCCCCAAAGATGAAGGTCAGAAGCTAAACCTAGAGGAAGTTATGAATTTCCTAAGTTAACCAGGGTTTTTGGATGATTCTAAAGGAAAAATGAAAATCAATTTGAAAATGAAATGAAAAATTATGAGATAAATAACCTAGATACTAGATGCAAAGTGTGAAACAATGCAAAGAGAAACAAGTTCAAACTCATCATGGTTGATCAGAAATGATTTTTTCAAGTTAGGGTTAAAAAATGTGAATTTATGAACCCTAATTCAAAGAAAATTGTGAAAACATGATCAAACCTAAAAATAAATTTGTATGGTGAGTTTGTAAATTGTTCTAAATGTATGATAATGCTTCATGAATTTTTTTTTGTGATTTTTAGATACCTAAATGTATTTTTAATTAATTAAAATCAATTAATTAATTAAATAAAACCTTTAAATGATTTAAAAATACTTTTTTAATGCAAAAATTAAAAATAAAAATGTTTTTGAGTTTAGAAAAACAATTGAAGTGAAAATGCAGAAAATGAGATTTTTAAAAGTATTTTTACTATTTTAAATAAATACATGAAAGAAATGTAAAGAAAATAAAATAAAAATGAAAGGTATGCAGGATCTAAGGCTCAGATTCAAAGTGGGGGTGATTGCGCGCGTGAATGGGTGGTTGAGATTCATCCTGAATAATTAAAATTATTTAAGTTAATTAATTAGGTTTAGGGTTTAACTGAAATGATACTGTCCATACGTGCACGCGGGAAACATCATCCAAAGGTCAGAATTCAAACTAACCTAATTAACCCTAAATTAAACCCTAATCTTTTTCAGGCGACCGGAACAGTGTTCCGGTCGTCTTCTCCGACATGCTCTTCACCCTAACTCTCTTCCTATGCTACCCCAAGCTCCCTAAGTCTCCAGAATCACTCATTAAATAACATAGAACAAGAATCCAGCCACCAAAAACATTTATATTTCATCAAACTCATGAATCGAAGCAAAACGGAAAATGTGCAAAAATTTCAGAAGTTAAATATATCCTACACACTCCACCATTTTCAATGATTCAAATCTCAAAATGATCAGTAAGATACACTCTATCACATTGTAACTTAAAAACAAAGTTCTGGAAAAAAGTTTGAGTGAGCTACCTGAGATGAAGCTTTCTAATCTGGAGCTTTCTGGCCTCTTCTTTGATGTTAATCCACTCCACTTGATCCCTTTGTGCTTCTGAAAGGTTTAGAACAAGTTTTGAATGGCTAGTTTGTGATGTTTGGTTCTGATAACTCAGAAATCTTGTTTGTGATTGAGGGGTTTTCATGCCATTGTAATGATTAGTTTGTGTTCTATAGGTTATGTGGAGATGATTGGTGAAGAAAGTTTCGAGTTTTGATGGATGTGTTGAGAGATTCGAAGACTTGAATTTTTTTGGGGATTTTTGATGATTCTGAATGTGTTGTGTGTTATGAGCCATTGTGAGTTATGTTTTATGATCCTTGAGGCATGAATAAACAAATGCAATGAGTCAGAAAGACTGCATAGCACTGTGGGAATGGTATGGAGCAATAGGCCAAAAAGTCAATAGTTGGTGAACTCGTAGCATGGCAGGGACGATTTGAGAGCTACTCTAGCCTCAACCAGCTTCAAGGAGAGTCATGGGATTGTTTAAAGTGATCTGAGATGATTGAATGGTGAGATTGAAGTGTTTTTGCAATTTGACAACTTTGTGAAGTTTGAAGAAATTGGTCATGAAATTGGTTGATTCAAGGCGGGATTCTGGTCATTGATTGTTATGTGATGTTGTTATGATGCTTATAGGTCAATTAGAGGTCACAAGAGTGCTTAAAACTTGGTTTTGCAAGAATCCCTCTTTGGCACATACTTGAACATTATAAGTTTTTTCCAACTTTGAAACATCATATCTAGAGTTCTAGGACGAATCAAGAGGAGTTCTTGTACTTTTTGAAAATGGGAAGATCCAATCTACAACTTTCATGTTTGAAGATTTTTCATTTGAAGCCTTTTTGATCAAGAAAGAGGAGGTTGAAAATCTTTCCCAAAATGGAAAGTTTTCATTACAAGTCATGTCCAAAAATGGAAAGTTTGCAAATGGCTTGAAATTATTCAATCTTGTGAACTTCTAACCACTTATAAGATCAAATAAAGATCATAGAACCTCAAAATGATGAAGATGAACCTTTGGTACCATTGGTGGTGGCCTCAGATGCCCTGATTCTGATTTTTCTTGCACAATAAGTTACCAGTTGATCAGATGACTTCCACAATGAATTTTCTCATCAAATTTGGTACACACGATCCTTATAACATATTAAGACAAATGGAATCAAGAATGGCCAAAAAATTTGAGATTAAGGGCCTCAAACCCAAAACCCTAATTTTAGGTCATCTGTGTAGGAACTGCTCAGTCTGCTTGAACACCCTTGCAATGCTTTGTGATATTTTGACTTTTTAGAATCCTGGAGAGCATATTATGATCATAGAACACACATGTACCTTATTGAAAAGCTTCAAGACCTTTGAGATGGCTCAGATCACTCCTTGGATTCATTTGTTCACAAACCCTAACTATTCAACTTATACAGTGAAACAAATATGCAATGTGAGATGATATGATTATGCAAATGCAATATGAAAGATCATAGGCCATGGTGTGAGAAAAAGTGAGGGCAAATTTTGGGTGTTTATAGATAGCTACAACTTTTGTGTTGGAGTCGAAGTTAGATTCAGAGCCATATTTTCCAGAATTTCGTTAGAAGCTGCAACATTAGTTTTATTAGTTTCGGGTCTTTTAGAGTTGGGTCTGGGTTATGTATTTGACCCAGTTGGGTTGTAAACGGGTTGTTTTGGTTTTTCCATATTACCTAGCAGATGTGGCACTGTTCACACTACACATTATTCATGAATTACAAAAAAAAATATTGGAACGCTTTGTACGATCATGGAGAACTAAGAAACCACGTACTTCTTTTTCAATTCTTGGTTCCGTCATATCCTGGATGGCTTTTACTTTTGCAGGGTCAACCTCGATTCTCCGTTCACTAACGATGAAGCCCAGCAGCTTATCGGAACGTACCCCGAATGTGCACTTGTTCGGGTTTAACCTTAGTCTGAATTTTCGAAGCCTATCAAAAATCTTGGCTAGGTTGACCAGATGCTCTTCTTCCGTTTGTGACTTCACGATCATGTCATCAATGTAGACCTCAATCTCGTGATGAATCATATCATGGAAAAGTGTCACCATTGCATGTTGGTAAATTGCACCAGTATTCTTCACACCAAACGACGTGACTTTATAACAGAAGGTGCCCCAGGTCGTAATGAACGTAGTCTTCTCCATGTCCTCTGGCGCCATTTTGATTTGATTATAGCCCAAGAAGCCATCCATGAAGGAGAATACTGAAAATTGAGTAGTGTTGTCAACTAGCACATCAATGTGAGGCAAAGTGAAATCATCTTTAGGGCTGGCCCGATTCAAATCCATGTAGTCCACGCACATTCTGACCTTACCATCCTTTTTAGGGACTAGTACAATATTTGCGACCCATGGGGGATAACTTGTCACGGACAAGAACCCGACGTCGAATTGTTTATGCACCTCCTCTTTAATTTTGATGGCCATGTCAGGACGTGTTCGTCTCAACTTTTGCTTTACGGATGAGCATTCTTCCATGAGGGATAATTTGTGCACCACAATATCAGTGTCCAATCCAGGCATGTCTTGATATGACTAGGAAAAGACATCAACATACTCTCGAAGCATGGCAATTAGACGAATCTTGATAGATCTTCTAAAGCATCCCCGGTATTTACCTCTCTCTTGTCTTCTTCAGTACCTAGATTTATCACTTCAATAGCTGCCTCATGTGGCTGAATCATCTTCTCCTCTTGTTTAAGCAACCTGGCTAGCTCTTTGGGAAGTTCACTATCTTCCTCACCTTCCTCATCAGCTAGGTGGATCGGATTGTCGAAGCCATATTGATCCATAGCAAGGTCATCGTTGATGAGACCCAATGAGGAGCATCTACATGAATGATGATTCATGCTAGATTTTAGAAATTGTTTAAGGAAACATTTCCATTTATTTTGAGTAAAATTTGCATTTTTTTTCTTCTAAAAAACAAAACATCATGGAAATGAAAGACAAGGAGCAACATGTATGAATGCAAAAATGTCCACTTTATTGATGATTATGAAATTGTATTATGAACAAAAGAACCCTTACAATGAGCTACTATGCCCCGGGTAAGGCATAAAGCTTGAATACAGGAAAGCAAAACGTAAAAACTATTACTCTTCAATCTGAATGAAAGGGATGCGCTTTTCATCCGCCCAGTTGTTGAGTTGTGTCCCCGGATCACAAGGCTTATCCCACTCGTCAAGATCGCAGTCACCGCCAATCATATCCTCTTGTGCAGCACAGACGTTGCCATGATCAACCCACCCAACACTAGTGAAGGTAATTGGGCCTTTCTGACCTCTAGCACTTTGTCCAGGTGTTGACTGACCTGGATGGTAGCCAACTCCATACATGTCTTTCTTTTTTGAGATCTCAATTGTCTTTCCCCAACCTTCCTTCGCACCTGGCACTACCACTTCTAAGGTCTGCTTGTAAGAAGCTATAGAAACTCCTTTCTTTGGGTCTTCAGATAAAATAGCTGACGATGATGCATTCTAGGACTTGATGGGCTCAAAAGCTTGGCAGGGAGTCTCGACGATTTCTCCATCCATTTCCACATATTTGAACGAGGCTAGGTGGATGATGAAGATGTCTTCTTATCCTGGCACTGTTACAATTTTCCCTTCCCACGCAAACTTTAACTTTTGATGAAGGGTGGAGGATACTGCCCCTGCTGAATGGATCCAAGGTCTCCCCAACAAGCAACTATAGGCTAGCTGAATGTCCATCACGTAGAAAGTAGCATTGAAGATTTGGGGTCCCACCTTGATAGGCAACTCCACTTCTCTGAACACTGACCTCCTTGAACCATCGAATGACCGTACGACTAAGTCGCTTTGCCTCAGTACGACCCCATCATAATTCAGTTTCATGAGGGCTTTCATGGGAAGCACGTTCTATGACGACCCTGTGTCAACCAACACGTGGGAGAGCACAACCTCCTCACATTCCATGGAGATGTGCAAGGCGCGGTGGTGATTGCGTCCCTCGTAAGTTAAATCCATATCTATGAATCACAAGCCATGGCTAGAGTTCACACTTGACACCACTGTTTCCAATTGATTTACCGATATATCCTGCGGTACACAGGCGTTGTTCAAAATATTCAATAGGGCTTTCCTATGCAAATCCGAACACATCAATAACGACAAGATTGAGATCTTCGAGGGAGTCTGTTGTAAGGGGTCTACGACCTTGTAGTCACTTTTCTTGATGATTCTTAGGAATTCTTCTGCATCCTTATCAAAAGTGATGTCAGGATCTGTTGTTGGTGCAGGTGCATCATTAGTCATGGGCTGTTTGCCCCTTGTCGCTCCCCGGACTTTCGTCCCAATGCAAATGCGAACCGTCAGCGATGTTGGAGGTTGAAGTTGAATAGAGTCGCCAGCTATGCATTTGTATCCCGAAGGTAAGGTAATGATGCATAAACCTGGGAGGATATGGATAAGACGGTTGCAAACTAAAGAAACTGAGAAAGGGGGTTGGTTACGACCTGGGAAGGTATTAGCACCCAGATCGTACGTCGTACTCGACGGGATCCACGCCTACATGATTGTGCTTTAAAAGGGGGTAGTGTATGTGCTAAACTGTGCATAAAAGCTAAGGAGAAAAGGGATTTACAGAGTGTCAGTGCAAAAGAGAAGTATGAATTCAAATAGGGCTTAAGAAAAGAAAAGTTGGAAGGAGGGAGGGGGGAGACCTTGGGACTTTTGTTTGATAACTGTTAAGTTATGCCTATGTATCCTCTCGTGCAATGAGGAAGTCAGAACACCGTAGTTCGACTCAAAGAGACTTAGTGTTTTGTTGTGAACTTCTTACTTGTCTATGCTCAAGTGTATGACTCATCTGGCTCGAGTGCTATCTGTCTTGCATTAGACGGAAGAAGCAAGTTCTCGTTTTCAGAGTGAATGTGATGAGAAAAGAATCCCGAAGGAGACATTTATTATTTGTTTTTGTGCTTTAAGTTTTTTATTGCTTTTGGTGTTTTGCATAGGGAAATAAGCCTAAGCCTAAATCAAAGGTTAGTAAACTCATTATATCCTCCCTGATTAGGGATAATGAGCCTACTTAAGTGTGAGATGAAGATCCCAACTTAATTACCATGATGATATAGGATTAAGATTATTAACCTACTTTGGTAATTATTAAGTGTTTTTGGGTTTTTGTTTAGTGTTAAGTAATGAGTTTAATCTCCAATCAAAGATTAGTAAACTCATTACACCATCCTAAGAGAAGGATGATAGATGAGAACACTTAAGCTGAGGAAGATACATCAACTTAATCCATGGTTAGGGATTAAATTCATTATATAACAAGCCTTTATTAAGTGGATTTTAATTAAAGGTTGGATTAAGAAGTGAATTTTATGTTTGCAAGACTTTAGCATGAGGGGGACTTGTCCATTGAACACTAAGGTTAGTCCCTATGAACCACCAGGCAGAGATGTAACCCTAATATAAGGCCCAAGTTACAAGCTTAAATCTTTAATGATTATTAGGTGGTTTTTTTATTTAAGGTGAAAAAAATTTAAAGGTTTAACACTAAGTATTAAAGTTATACACTCCATCCTAAGATAAGGATACATGCATAACCCTAATTTAGAGCCCCAAAACTTTAACTGTTTAGCCTTGATTATGAGATGAGAGGGAGAGACTCAAGGAGACTCAAAAGGTAAAAACTAGGGGGGACTATTTACAACCCTAAAGTTATCATGCTTGGGTGTTCCTATGGTTTGTGAGGCATCAAGAGAAGTCTTCAAGTTGGCCACCACAGGAAGAGAAGCAGATGAAAAGAGAGAGAGAGAGAGAGAGAGAGAGAGAGAGAGAGAGAGAGAGAGAGAGAGAGAGAGAGAGAGAGAGAGAGAGAGAGAGAGAGAGAGAGAGAGAGAGAAGGATTAGGTTACTTACTTCATGAAGAAGTTAAGTAACCTAAGAACAAGAGATAACATAAGTGAATGAGATTCACTTCAAACAAAAACAAAGTGCATAAAAATAAAGAGAGAAGGAGAGGTTGGATGTGGATGCACATCCACATCCTGATTAACTTACCAAATGCACCTGAAATGGTTAGTTTGAAAGCAAGATATATATAAATTCAAAAGCATAAACAAATCAAGAGATAAAAAATTTAAATTGCATCCAAGGGAACCCTAAGCATCATGAAATCACCATCCAAATAGGGAGGTCTAAAGGTTTACCAAGTTCAAGTTATGGTTATCATAAAATTTGCTAGGGTTTTGGATATTTCCCAAAGAGAAAATGCACATTAATTTGAAAATGCAAGATAAAAATGTGACAAAAATATATTTAGAAATTAGAGTTCAAATGTGAAAGATTGCAAAAAGAATAAAATGCAAACTCATCTTGGTTTGAAAGTTATGAAATTTTGAAATTAGGGTTGAAAAATAAGAAATTTAGAAACCCTAATTCAAAGGAAAATTGGAAAAGTTTGATCAAAACCAAAAAGAAATTCGTGTGACGAGTTTGAAAATGTTTCTAAATATTTAAGAAACCTCTCTGAATTTTTTTGTGATTTTTAAATACTTTAAAGTATTTTTAATTAATTAAATGGACTTAATTAATTAAAATATACAATTAAATTATTTAAAAATGCATTTTTTAATGGAAAAATAAAAATAAAAATATTTTTGGGTTCTGAAAATTAATTAAAGTGGTGATAAAAAATTTCAGTATTTTTAAATCATTTTTGGTATTTTTAATAAATGAAACTAAATAAAATAAAATAAATAAAAATAAAATGAAAAGTATGCAAGATGGATGGTCCAAATTGCGCAGGGGAGAGATCAAGGGCCAGGATGAGAAGTCTGATTGACTTGAGGTATGAGGATCCTAAGGCCTACATTCAAAACTGCATTTTGCGCGTGATCTAGTGGCTGACATTTAATCTGACCTAATTAATTGTAATTGATTTAATTAATCTGAATTAATATTAAATGAGCTAATCTAAGCCGTTCAATGCCTAACCCTAATCACCATCCAATGGCCATGAATGAATCTGGGGAATTAAACATGATTAAACCCTAATCACTTTCAGGCGACCGGAGCTAAGCTCCGGTCATCTTCTCCGGCAACACAAAACCCCAACTTCCTATTTAAGCTTCTAAACCTCAAATATCTTTCCCATAAACACTCTCCTAACATCATACAACTCTAATCCACTAACAAAATTAATTTATCATGCATCAAAAGGCTGAATCGAATCAAACAAGTACTAGGTCAAAAATTTCAAAACATCATGAAATCCTCATTTCTAACCTATTTTCAATTCTAATCATATCAATGTGATCAGGGAAACATGTAGATTCATTCTATAGCTTAAAATCATGCCTATGGAAAAAAAGTTCATGAAGGTTACCTGAGATGAAGTTCTTTGAAATGGAGCTTTCTGGGCCCTCCTCTTGTGCAATCCAACCCCCTTTGACCTCCTGAACCTATTGTCAAGCTTGAAATGAGCTTGGAGTGGCTGGTTTATGAGTTTCAGTTCTGACAAAGCAGAAATCGTGTTTGTGTTTGGGCTTGTTTCAGGCCATGGTGATGGATGGGAAATGATCCTTAGGCTATGTGGAGTTGATTGGTGAAAGAACTTCTGGATTTGAGTGGCTAGATTGAGAGATTCGAAGAGCTAAAGTTTGGGAGCAATTTCTTGATTCTGAAGTTGTGTGTCCATTACAGCCATGAAGCTTGCATGTTTATAGCATTGAGGGTGTGTATGAGCCATACCATTTGTCAAGATAGTTGGTTTGGCACTGTGTAATTGGTATGGGAGAAAATGCAAAAAAGTCAAGAATTGTGTACCATAGGTATGAGCCATGGCAGATCTGGTTTCTGTGGCTAGATTGCTTCAGCATGCTTCATGGAGAGCCCTTGGATCAAAGAAATGCAGTTGTAATGTATAGATCAAGAGTTTGCATGCTTTATACATAATTGCAATTTTGTGAAGTTTGTGAAATCAAGCCATGAAATGCTTTGGTACAAGGCATAATTCTGGTCTAGGCAAGGTATATGCATATGTTATGTCACATTTAGGCACATTAGAAGTCATTTGAATGCTTAGAAATAAAAAAATGCACATTTCCCTCTTTGACATGAATGTGAAAATTATGTGATTTTTGCCAACTTTGCAAGGCCATAACTTGAGTTCTAAGATGAATTAGAATGAGTTCTTGTACTTTTTGAAAATGGGAGGATCCAATCTACAAATTTTATGTTTGAAGAAATTTCATTTGAAACCTTTTGGATCAAGAAAGAGGAGGTTGAAAATCTTTCCCAAAATTGAAAGTTTACATTACAAGTCATTTCCATTTTTGGCGAGTTTTGGCTTTGTTCATTTTTATTCAACTTTTTGAACTTTCAAGCATTCCAATGATCAAATAACGGCCATATGACTTCAAAATGATGATGATCCTTTGGAACCATTGTTGGGGGCCTCAAATGCCCAAAATCTAACTTTTCTTGCTCAAGAAGTTACCATTTGATCAGATGACTTCCACATTGAATTTTTCCATGAAATTTGATACACATGCTCCTTATATCATATATGGACCAATAACAGCAAGAATGACCAAAACTTTTGGGTGTAAGGCCTCTGAAACCAAAACCCTAATTTCAGGTCATCTGTGTAAGAGCCTTAGCTTAGCTTCAATGCCTCTTCAGTGCTTTGACATTTCTTGACTTCAAATGAACCATGGGGGCATAAAATGATCATAGAACACTCATAGACCCTCTTGGAATGCTTTAAGACCTTGGAGATTGTCGCTCCCCTGAAAAGACACCGGGGTCCCAAGGTGCAGACGCGAACGGTCGGCGAAAAGAGCAAATGAGGTTGAGTTGAATAGAGTCACCATCTAGGCATTTTTATCCCGAATTAAAGGTAATGCTGCAAAAACCTGGAGAGAGATGGATAAGACGGTTGTGAACCAGAGAAACTGAGAAAGGGGGTTGGTTATGACCTGGGAAGGTATTAGCACCCAGATCGTCCGTCGTACTCGAAGGGATCCACGCTTACAAGATTGTGTTTAAAGGGGTAGGTGTATATGCTATCTGTGTGCAAAAGCTAGGGAAAGAAAGTACAAGTGTCAGTGCAAAAGGGTGAATTGCTCAGGAACCGAGGCTTAAAGAAAATGATGAAAGAGGGAGATGACAAAGAGACTTTTGTTCGATAACCGTTAAGTTATGCCTACGTATCCTCTCATGCAATGAGGAAGTCAGAACACCGTAGTTCGACTCAAAGAGACTGAAAAATAAATTGACTGTGAACTGCTTGCTTGGCTATGCTCAAGTGTATGAATCGTCAGCTCAAGTTCTATCTGTCTTGCATTAGACAGAAGAAGTGAGTTCTCATTTATGAATGAATGTGATGAGAAAAGAATCCCAAAGGAGACGATTATTGTTTGTTTTGATGGTTTTCAGTTTTTTTTATTGTTTTTGATGTTTTTCATAAGTTGATGAGCTTAAGCCTAAATCAAGGGTTGTAAACTCATTATATCCTCCCTGATTAGGGATAATGAGCCTACCTAAGTATGAGATGAGAATCTCAACTTAATTACCATGATGTAGGATTAAGATCATTAACCTACTTGTGATTATTAAGATGTTTTTTGGTTTTGTTTAATGTTAAGTAATGAGTTTAATCTCTAATCACAAATTAGTGAACTCATTACACCATCCTAATAGAAGGATAATAGATGAGAACACTTAAGCTGAGGAAGATACCTCAACTTAATCCATGTTTAGGGATTAAATTCATTATATAACAAGTCTTTATTAAGTGGATTTTAATTAAGGGATGAGATTAAGAAGTGGATTTTAAGTTTGTAAGACAACTTGAGGGGGACTTGTCCATTAAACACTAGGGTTAGTCCCTCTTAACCATAAGGAAGAGATATAACCCTAATGTAAGGACCAAGTTACAAGATAAAGTCTTTGTGATTATTAATGTGTTTTGATTAAGAGGTGTAAACAAATTAAAGGTTTAACACTAAGGATTAAAGTTATACACTCCATCCTAAGAGAAGGATGCAGGCATAACCCTAATTCAAAGTCCTAAAGCTTTAAGAGTTTAGCCTCTGATTATTGATATGAGAAGAGAGACTCAAGGAGACTCAAAGTCAAAAGACTAGGGGAGACTATATACAACCCTAAAAGTTATCATTCTTGGACATCTTATGGTTTGTGAGGCTTAAGAGAAAGGATCTTCAAGGCCACCAATGGAAGAAGCAGATGAAAAGAGAAGGAGAAAGAAGAACAAGTTACTTACTTCCTGGAGAAGATAAGTAGCTTGAAATAAAGAAAGTAAGAAGGGGGGAGCATAAGTGAATTATATTCACTTTAAAGACAAATAAGAATGCATATGAATGATGAGAAGAGGTGGGATGTGAAGGCAAATCCACCTCCCAGATAACTTACCAAAAGTACCTGAAATGTTAGTAAGAATGCATAAGACATAAAGAAAAAGGAAATGAGGTGAAATGAGATGAAAGGACCAAAGTCAGAAGTGAATATGCATTGTAAATGGCATATGATGTGATGCAAAGTCATACAAGATGCATATGAATGATCATACAAGGATGAGATGCAAAGGAAGCATGAATGAAACATGAAAACACATGAATGTTCATGAAATGTAATGGATGCAAAGCATAGAAAATGAATGAATAAATGATCAAGAAATGTTCAAGCATGTCTTAAGATGTCTAAGATGTCATACAAATTCTTGAAATGTCATGTCAAGTTCATATGATGATGATATGCAAAGGAGAATGCAAATGAAGATGCAAAACTAGGGTTTTAAGACAACATGAGATGCATATGACCAAAACAGAAGCATACTTCATGATAAAAAATTGAAATCAAGCTCAAAAAAACACTAATCCCATATATGACCACACCCCAAAGGAGAAAGTCAGAAGCTTAACCTAATGGAAGTTATGAAATTCCTAAGTTTGCTAGGGTTTTTTAGGTGCTTCTAAAGGGAAAATGCAAATCAAATTGAAAATTCAAGATAAAATCATGAGATAAATAACCTAGAAACTACATACAATATGTGAAACAATGCAAAAAGAATCAAGTTCAAACTCATCATGGTTAGGCAGAAATGAATTTTTCAAGTTAGGGTTAGAAAATATGATTGTTAAGAACCCTAATTCAAAGAAAATTTTGAAATTATGATCAAACCTAAAAACAAAATTGTATGATTAGTTTGAAAATGTTTCTAAATGTATTGGAATGGTTCATGAATTTTTTGGTGATTTTTAGAAACCTAAATGCATTTTTAATTAATTAAAATCCATTAATCAATTAAAAATAACATTTAAATATTTTTAAAATACTTTTTTTTTTGCAAAAAATAAAATAAAAATTATTTTCAGGTTGATAAAAATATTTGGATCAGAAATGCAAAATATGAGAATTTTTTGATGTGTTTAACTATTTTAAATAAAATGCACAAAAGAAATGAATAAAAATGAAATAAAAATTGATTTAATGGAAAGTATGCTGATCTGAGGGTTGTAGTTCAAACTAGGCTTGAATGCACGTGCAGATGAAGGGCTATGATCCTTTCTGGCTAAATAAATAAATTAACTTAATTAATTATGAATTAGGGTTAAGTGGATGCATTTGATCCGTCCAAACACGCGGCAAACAAAATCCAAAGGCCAATATTCAAACTGACGCGCTAACCCTAATTAACTAACCCTAATCACTTTCAGGTGACCGGAGCAAGCTCCGGTCATCTTCTCCGGCCAGTCCCCTCCCATGAATCCCTCAAAACACCATGAAACTTCACCAAAATCTCCAGAATCAAACTTTAAACATCATACAACAAGAATCCACAAACAAAAATAATTTATTTTTCATGAATCAGCTGAATCGAAGCAAACAAGTTTTACGGGAAAATTTTCATAAGCTTCATACATTCTCATTTCTCAACCATTTTCAAAACAAATTGCATCAGCATGCTCAAGGGAAAACATAGAATCATTTAAGAACTTAAAACAAAGCTTCTGGAAAAAATGTTCTTGAAGGTTACCTGAGTTGAAGCTTTGAGATTCTGAGCTTTCTGGACCTTTCCTTGATGCAAAATCACTCCAATGGATCCCCTTAGGCTTCTGGAATGCTTGAAACAAGTTTGTGATGGCTGGTTTTGGAGATTCAACTCTGCTGAGGCAGAAATCGTGTTTTGGTTATGGGGGTTTTTAGGTAATTGTGAGGGTTGCTTTGTGATCCTAAGGGTGTGTATGATTGAATGGTGCAAAGAGTTTTGAGGTTTGTGGCTTGTGTTGAGAGAATCGAAGAGATGAAGATTTTTGAGGATTTTGGTGATTCTGAGTTGTGGGAGGATTCAGGCTTGTGTCTGTTGTGAAATGAGCTCCATAATCTTTGTATGTAATGTCTTGATTGGTTAGAAGGTTGGTGATGGCATAGTTTGATTGGTATGGGCAAGTTACAAAAAAGTCAAAAGTTTTGTACCTCAAGCATGGGCCATGGCAGAGCTGGCTTTAGGGGTGTCTTGACCTCATCATGATTTGTGGATGGCCCTAGGATCAAAGTTATGCAGCTGGCACAAGTGGAGGAAGAGTTTCATTAGGTTTTGCAATTTTCCATCTTTGAGAAGTTTGTGAAAATGTCTTGATGAATCTTGCAATCCAAGGCAAAATTTTGGTTCAAATGCATTGCACTATGTTTGTATGATGTTTAGAAATCAATTAGAGGTCATGAAATGGCTTGAAACTTGAATTTGCAAAATTCCCTCTTTGGCATGAACTTGAAAATTATAGGATTTTTGCCAAATTTGAAAGGCCATATCTTGAGTTCTAGGATGAATCAAGACATGTTCTTGTAGTTTTTGAAAATGGGAAGACATAATATACAACTTTCATGCCCAAGAATTTTTCATTTGAAGCATTTTTGGTCATGAAAGAATAGGTTGAATATCTTTCCCAAAATGGAAAGTTTCCATTACAAGTAATTTCCAAAAATAGCAAGTTTGCATTTGGCTCAAAATTCTTCAGCTTTGTGAACTTCTAACCACTCATAATATCAAATAAAGATCATAGAACCTCATAATGATGAATGTGACCCTTTGGTACCCTTGATGGAGGCCTCAGATGCCATGATTTTGACTTTACTTGCTCAAGAAGTTACCCAATGATCAGATGACTTCCAAAATGAACTTCTTCATCAAATTTGATACACATGATCCTTATAACATATTAAGACCATTAGAATCAAGAATGACCAAAAAATTTGAGATTAAGGTCTCTGAAACCAAAACCCCAATTTTAGGTCATCTGTGTAGGAAATCTTCAGTCTGCCTCTATGCCTTTGCCATTCTTTGTGATATCTTGACTTTTATGAACTTTGGGGAGCATATTATGATCATGGAACACACATGGACCCTCTTGGAAAGCTTCAAGACCTTTGGGATAGCTCAGATCACTTCTTGGATTGCTCAGATTACAAACCCTAGATGCAGATAAATGGACTATGCATATGAAACAAATATGCAATATGAGGTGGTATGCCTATGCTTATGCAAGAATGAAAGATCACAAGCCATGGTGTGAGAAAAAATGAGGGCAAATTTGGGGGGTTTACAGAGATTGCTCAGATTACTTATAAGATTGCTCAAATCACAAACCCTAGATGCAACTATGCAGATGAAATGTTAAGGATGATTATGTATTGTGAAGTGTGATGATAGGCTATGCAATGATGATCATAAGCCAAGATGTGATAAAAGAGAGAGGGCAAATTTGGGGTGTTTACACCCTTGGCTTTCGCTTGAGCCTCGATAGTATCTTTTGGTGGCAATGCACTACCTCTCAGAGTTTCTAGTGCGAATAATTTTCCGCTTTTGGTAAATCCCCCCGACTCCAACATTTTCAATTTGGCACGGAGAGGAAATGGATGCAGTTAAGTCCTGTTTTTGGCCATTATAATACACTTCACCCCCATAATTCCAAGGAATGGCTCTGTTACTCTGGTATGGGACCGGTCCCGAGGTAGTGATGGTTATTGGCGCCACCCTTGTTGCAGCAGGAACCTGTGTTGGGTTGTAATAAATTGTAACAGTTGATATATCGTCACTCTTCCCAACTTTATCGAACTATATACTTCCTTCATTGATCATTTTTTGTATCCCTGATCTCAACTGATCGCAACCGTCCGGGGAACTAACACAATCTGGGCAATTTTCTCCACAACCCGGGAACACGTTCCTTTTGGCCAAGCAAGCTTTTACTTCCATCAATGGAGCTTTCAAATCTTTGACATCGGATATCAAATTCAAACCTTCGCTGCTATCAATAGCTCCCACAGTCCTTCCATGAGGAGGAATAGGATTTTGGATTACATTTGGATTAAGAGCGAGTTTGATTGCCTTGGAGTCAATCAAGTCCTGGACGACGTGTTTCAAATCTTGGCAGTTCTCAGTGCTATGTCCAGGAGCCCCAGAATGGAATTCAAAGTGAGCATTAACATCATAACCTGGTGGGATCTTCCCCGGTCTTGGAGGTTGTAGGGTCCTTAGTTGGATCATCTGCAATTTTAGAAGATTCTGGAGGAGCTGGGAATATGACATGGGTGGTGTCTCAAGATGCCATTCTTTTGATCGGGGAGGATAATATGGCCTCTGAGCTCTTTGCTTTTGGTAGTTTGGTTGAAGCTGTTGTTGCTGAACCTGTGGTTGGTTTGCCGGAGCGACAATGGTGACAGGAGCTTCCTGATGATACATATTCTGGTTTCCTCTTCTGTTTTAAGTATACACAGCCCGAGTCTCTCCTTCCCGACACTTCACAAAAGGCTTCTTCACATTGGAGGTTGACGCTCCGCTATTCTGGATTTTTCCTTGTTTCATCCAATTTTCTATCCTTTCACCCGTTAGAATGATGTTCGAAAACCCACTGGATGAGCAACCTGCTAATCTTTCCATGAAGTGCCCTGGGGGGTATCCATGAAAAAATACACCATCTCTCTTTCCAGCAAAGGTGGTTATACTCTGGCGGCAACCTCACGCCATCTTTGAGCATATTCCTTGAAGCTTTCTGAGTTCTTTTGAGATAAACTCTGGAGTTGAGTATGGCTGGGTGCCATATCACTATTATACTAGCACTGCTTAAGGAAAGCCTCCCCGAGCTCTTTCCAATTTCTGACAGAATTCTTTTCTAGCTTGATATACCACTCCAGTGAGCCCTAGAGAGGCTGTCCTGGAAGTAATACATCCAGAGTTTTTCATCTTTAGTCTGAGCAATTATCTTGCGGTAGAAAGTCTATAAGTGTGTCTTGGGGCAGGAATTGTTGTTATACTTATCAAAGCTTGGAGGTCTGAATTTAGGAGGGATAACCACCCCGGAGACCAAACCTATATCAGATACATCAATTCCCAGAGTGTCCCTACATTCAAGGGCCTTAACCTTCTCGCCCAGCAGTTGAAAATCCTAAAAGTTTCCACTCGTGCCAAAAACCATATCATTATTGATAGGAGGGAACTGATCCTCCTGGCGATCTTCCACAAGGATAAGAGTAGGCGTGTCAGTTTCTTGAACCGGAGGTCCGTCTTCTCTATTGTTGTTGGGTGGATTCCCATGGGCATCCGGAGTAACCACTGGAGGATCGGTTTGGGGAGGAGTAAGCCTCTGCATAGCATTTCTCAGTTCTTGCTGCCCTAGGGCCATGCCCTGCATCATCACCATAAATTCTCTCATTCGGGTGCGGAGTTCATTGAGCTCTGTCTGCATAGTATCCATGATGTTTCTTTGATTGTTACGAGTAGTGTACCGGTGAGGAATGATCTGTCTGGGATGACGGGTCCTGGCTGCTCTTGCAATCTTTCCCTGAAAATGGATAAGTTAAGTAACCTGAACAACCTGCAAAAAGAAAGAAAATGCAAATGATATGAATGCATGCAATGTTGTGTTCCTTTTATCCTCAAAGGTTTTGTTTTACTTTCCCGTTCCGGTATTAAGGGAATAACCTTTGGATGAAGACCTCGTGTGATATTCAGATGTGGAGAATTGGTGCTTATTGCCCCGTGTCCGTGCAAAAGATAACAATCGAAGATCCAAGACAAGTCAACTGTATAGACTGAAATATGAAACAACAAAGTCCTCGAAGGGTACCAGTTCATACATCAGAAAACAAAGTACACCAATAAAAGAGGAATCCCACAACAGGCCTGTGGGTAATCCAAATATGAGAGAACGAGACTAAACCCTAGGAAGTTCTACATCTTGCAACCTCCAGCTAAGGCGTTTGACACCTTGGAGCAACTGGCCTATGTACGAGTGATTTGTCTCCTGTATGAGCTTCTGGATTAGGAGATCCCTGAGATCAAAAGAGGCATGCAACTCTTCAATCTGCTGTAGGAACACCTTTTCACTTTCTTGGCTTGACTCGGTCTTGATTTTCTTAACATCAGCCCGAAGCTTCAACTCTTATATTTCCTTCTTAATGTCTTCCACTGTCTGCTGACTCTTTGCCATATCTTGAAGGTAATCTTTTTGTGGGTAGTGGGCCTTTTGGAGCAGCTCTCCTTGTTTAGATAGAGATTCTTGAAGACTTTTGATCTCTAGTTTGTACTTAGTCTCCAACTCCTTTTGGTTCTTCAGATTATCTTCCTACTTCTCCTGCCACAAATTTATGTCTTCATTAGCTTCATTCAAAGCTTTCTTATCTTTTCGGCGCTGGCTCGCCTTGTGATTTTCAGCTAACCCTCTCTTCTGGAAGTAGAGCTCCCGTTCATTAAAGTTTTGCTGCTTGAGCCTGACTAACTCCTCAGCTTGATGAGCCCTCTCTTCTAGCCTCTGGTTCTGAATTTTCAACTTCTGACAAGCATTATTAGCCTCTTGATTTTCAGCCCTGAGTTGTTTGACCACATCTTCTAACTTCTGGTGGTCTTCCAGCGATACGGTAGTAGGATGTGGAGCCAGTACAGAGAAAGGGATTAGAGATACTTGGGCTTTCTCCTTTATCAAAGCTTCAAATTCGGGAAACACCTGGTTGTTGCTTCTACCCAAGCATGCTATTCCTTTCATTCTGGTCAGCTTCTGGGAGCCTACGACTTTCCTAAACAACAGGAGATTATCCTTTACCGAGAAATAGAAAGCCTGGAACAATTCTGATTCATCGGGGACTTCTTTGAGAGAGTACCCCAATTGTCTTCTTAAGAGAATGGCGTTGTAGTTGATACCCCCTGATACTCCTAATAAAGGCATATTGGGATAATTTCCGCATCTAGCGATGAAGTTCTTCCCTTTCGGATTCAATGTGAACCATATGATATCTCTGGAAGATAGCATACTCAGTTTCTAGGCCCAAACAACATTGAGATTAGTGAAGACCTCAGTGGTAGGTAGGTGCCTCATAAACCACCTCTAGAAGAGCGGAGCACAACACTTGACCAATCCACCTCGTCTTTTCTCATTCTTGTAATGTACTGAATAATAGAGGTTGCCCAAGAGAGTGGGTACCAGATTCTTCAGCACAAACAAATGAACAACGTTGATATCCACGAACTTGTCCATATCAACAAACATGATGATCCTGTATATGGACAACGCTAAGATGGCGCAAACTGAATTCCACTGATTGGTTGTAGCGAGCTCCCTAGCCTTTCTAACCAAGAACTCTAAAGAGAAGACAAGCACTCCGGATTTGGTAGCAATCAGATTGTCAGACACTTCAGATGAGCTCAAATAAAGAGATTTGGCGATGTTAGAATGAGTTGGTCTAGTCATCTCCAAGTTGAAAGGGATCTGATCTTGGATTGGCACACCTAGGATCTCAATATACTCTTCAAGTAGAGGGCCCAGCTGGAAGTCGTGGAAGGTGAAGCACCTAAGCCGTGGGTCATAGTATTGCAGTAAGGTATGAATGGCGCTTCTTTGAGAATTTTCCAGATTGAATACCAAATCTAAAATATCACCATATTTTTCCTTGAAGTATCCCAGCTGACCAGGGGTAATAAGAGACACCATCTGGTTGATCATATCCACTTTAGTGTTGAAGAATTTGTAGTGCACAGTTCTTTTTATGACGTCTTCCATGTTGTCATAGTGATGACCGGGAATCAGGAGTAGTATGAACCCCGAGAATGAAAAAGAACACAATGATTAATGATGTCATGATGCTTATGCAATGCAAGGCATGTGACTGGTGATGTGTCTTTGATGTGCCAAGCATATAATCATGTGTCTATGCAGGTCACAATCATAATAACAGCCTTCTAAATAAGAATCCCAAATCTCGGAACCGTAGGACCAAAGGATCAGATCACAATATTGGACAATATTGGAAAAGTGGGTATGTTGGAAGTTTCAGGGTTCCTGCAAACCTGTAAACCCCTCCCATCTCACGGGTGTGCTACTCGGGTCAACATCACAAACTCTCAAATCCGATCAACAATAATACGTTCACCATTTCCGAGAAATGGCTCATGACCAAATCAGGGAATCAGTTTGGCATTATGTACTACTCAGAGAGGTCTCAGCTGAGTCCAAGGAAACAAGCATCCCTCATAAGTTCCCAGCTTCAAACACTGAATCGAGAAAAAATAGTATATTCAGCCCTTGGGATACAGTACTATCGTCATACGAACAATTTTGCTTTAACTGGATTCCTATGAGAGAACCAGACCATCCTATGCGAGTTCCCAGTGGACCCTCAGATGCGAGTGGGTTTGCCAAAAAATGTAGTCCGCCACTGTCATCAATGGAGAGGGGTGTTTCCACTAAGGTCCTCAATGATCGGTCCCCAGCTGTACATAACTATCAAGGTCGTACCCTGAAGTGAGGCAAAACCCCCACACAGGATAGTTCCAAGACAGTCTCAACCTGGGTGAGGAACACATAGCCACTCATCATGTAACCATGCGAGTATAACGCGTCCAAGCTAATCCTGTGGTGCACTCAAGCCGGGTAGTTGGCTTATCTCACAGTAACTCCCATCCCACAGAAAAAATGGAAACCAGCACAGACAATCCAGTATATATGATGCATGTGAAAATAAATACTAAAAGCAGTAAATAAATGCTGTAATAGTAAAAACCGTAAATGAAATAGTAAATAAACACACATCACCACAAACATAAACACCCAAAGAAATAAAAGCAAACAGGCGCTAAGATTGACTCCACGAGGGAAACCAGAGATTCCGGGTTCGATTCCTCAGCAGAGTCGCCAACTGTCACTCTCGGGATTTTAATCCTAGTACAAACGCGAAAGTGGCGAGGAAAAGGTAGAGTCGCCAGCCATGCATTTTTATCCCGAATGAATGGGAAAGGTAATGCTGCACAAACCGAAGGAAGAAGGAAAGGAAGAGGCCTTGCGAACCAAAGATCTGGGCTTGGGAATCGGTTACGACCTGGGAAGGTATTAGCACCCCAGACCGTCCGCCGTACCTGACGGGATTCACACTTGCTTTCTTGTTTCAAAGGGTGAGAAATAAGATGTTGTTGAGCAAAAACCGCTACTGGAATGGAAGTGAGAAATGAGAAAGGGAATTGGAAAAAAAATGAAGAGAAATGGGGAAATGTAGGGAAAATAAAGAATGTCCTCGAATGGGCCCTACCCCGCTGCCTACATACCTCATCAGAAAAATGAGGATCAGAGTCGACGTAGTTCACCTAACTAAGGCGGGAACTTCGTTTGTGTTTTTTATGAGCTGGAACTGCTTATGTCTATGCTCAGGTGTTGCAGGCTCACCTTGAACGAGTGCGTATACCGTCTTGTAAATGAGACAAGTTGTTGCAAGTTCGCGTTGAGAGTGAGTGAGGTGAGAAAAGAATTCCCGAAGGAGAGACGCTTCTTCTTTGTTGTTTTTGTCTTTTAGAGAAGTGTTTTCTGTTTATTATTTGTGAAACTTCTCGTACTAAGACTTATTCATCGTGGTAGATGACTTACACCTCGTCCCGAAACAGGATGTGCATAAGTAACCCACGACAAAGTCTCGTGTCATACGAGAAGACCAACCTTTGTTAGGTGTTTTTTAGCTTTTCTTTATGAGATGAGAAAGAGAAAGCAAAGCGAACCAAAGGCAAAAAGTCTAAAGGGTAAGACTAAAACCCTAGTATTAACATGCATGGATGAACCTAGGTTAGTGCCGTTTCTATCCTAATGAGAAGGAAAGGAGAAACAAAGAGCAAGTATAATACAACTTAGTTCTTAATGAAGTTAAGTTGACTCTATCAAAGGATTAACACGAAGTTAAGAGAACTTACCAAACACAAGTATGAAAGGTAAAGCAAAATGTACATTAAATGCATAAAGAAGTAAAAGAATAACTTGTGAAGAACTTACCTTAACCCTCCCTACAAAACAAAGTTTAGTGTTTCCTATTATAAAAAATAATAAAGCAAACAAAGTATCAATTAAATCCTAATGATCCTAGGACCTAAACTAGACTCAATCTTAGAGTTAATGGACCTAAAAATGATGCAATGCAAAATTCAACAACCTACTACAGCTACTAAATGCACAAACAGAAATGAAATGCAATATATAATGCACATAGCTTTTGACAACTCACAATCAACATGCAAAACAAGTATAAAAAGTGTGAAAATGCAACAATCAACATACATTTTACAACTACTGTATCAAAAACAGTTACGAATTGCCAAAACTCAAATGTGATCATTTTTCATTTTTTAATGCATAAAGTCAATGGAAAGTGCACAATTAACACAAATAATGCACCATGAGCATGAATCAACATACATAATTGAATGAACACAATTTTTTTCAATGAGGGATCATGCAAAAGTGCACCAAATTGTTGGTTATGCAACAAATATGCAAAGTGGCACATAAACATGATGAACATGCATCAACATGGATCAACAATGACATGTAGTTTGATGCAAAAACAGAATTGGATTGCCATGCAAATATACTCAAGCATGCAATAAGATGCAACAACGTGCACATACATATTTCGGAATTATATGAAAGGCAACATACAGTATATGATGTGATGATGCGTAAGAGTTAACGAACATGCAAAGGATGCAAAACCAGAATGTAACGTGATCATTTATATGCCAAATGATGCACTGAACATAGCAACGATTATGCATTAAATCACTTCATGCACAAAATGACAAATAAGCGCGAAAATGCAAAAGTGAACAGAAACGTGTCGAAAGTTGTCGAAACTATGGGCACCTGCACCTAAACAACTCCTAAAAATTCCCTGAAAGCATATACTAAAGATCCATGATAATTGGAGGGGGAATGAATATCAAAAATGCAAGAAAAAGCAAGAATTTTTCATTCTGGTTTAGTGGTAACCGGTTACTACCTATGAGGTAACCGGTTACTAGTTCAAAAACTGGAGTTTTTAGCAAAAATTAACACTGGTAACCGGTTACTATCCAGGAGGTAACCGGTTACGCCTGTACCAAAAGCAAAAATTCTGCATTTTCATGCACAAACCAGAACTGACTTATTCAAATAATCTCTAAACTAAATCCTATCAACTAAACACGAAAATCACACCTAAATGCAACATTGAACACCAATCAAAGCCACAAATACATCAAGATTCTAAAACCTAAAGATTAACATAATCAAAACCAAAGAAAAAGCAAGAAAGCGCGAAGAACACGCGCGTCGAGATGAAGAGTAATAAGTTAAAACGAGAAGTGATTATGAGATTCACCAACCTATAAAGATGAGGTTTGCTTTGGTAATTGTTGCAATGTCGAAACGATGCGAAATAGGAGAGAAAATCAGAGATTTGAGGCTTCGATCCGTGAATGCGCAAAATAAATGTGGTTGATGAAATCTTCAAAAAGCACTTCCGTAAGGTGAAATAAACCCCAAAACCGTTGCAACTACTTCGATAATCCGTGAAATTGATGCAAATGGTGGTGGCTTAGCTTCCGATTCTTCAAGTTTCAATGCAAAACTTGAAGAATCTTGATGTTGATGAAGCTTTGGTGTGAGTTTGGAAAATGGAGAAGAATGAGAGAATTGAGAGAAATTGTGAAAAAATGGTGGAAATGAAGTGTTGATTTTTTGAGGTTTGGATTGAAAATGATTTATATATGTGTTAGGTTTGGAGTGAGGCTTGGGATTTAGGTTAGGAGTTAGTTAGAGCCTCTAGAATATTCCTTGGAATAATATTCCATGGAATATTCCATAAGAAGATGGTAGAAAGTTCTAGAAAATGGTGGAATGCAAGGTAAAGTGGAAAAATGAAAAAAATGGAAAAGTGGTGGAAAATCCCTCCAAGCCACAAATGTTTTCCAAATTTACACGTGGTAACCGGTTACTACCTAGATGGTAACCGGTTACCTGACCAAAAATTTAAATTTTCTCTTTTTGGTGGGAACTCTTGGATATCCGGCCTTGGTCATTCGTTTTGAGATTATTTTTCTTCTGAGCCCCGATAAGTGCCAAATAAACCTTGATCACATGCCCCTACTGTAAACACCCCAAATTTGCCCTCACTAAGTTCATACCATGGCTTGTGATCTTTTATGCTTGCATTAGTTTAAACATACCATCTCATATTGCATTTTTGTTTCATCTGCATAGTTCAAGTTTATCTGCATCAAGGGTTTGTGATCTGAGCAATACAAGATTCATCTGAGCCACTCCAAAGGCCACCAATCATTCAAAGAGGGTCCATGTATGTTCAATCATCATTTTATATCCCTCAAAGATCAAGGAAGTCATAAAATCACAAGAACTTTCAAAGCATGGAAGCAGAGCCAGGGTTTAACTGCATAGATGACCTGAAATTAGGGTTTTGGTTTCAGAGGCCATAACTCCAAATTTTTTGGTCATTCTTGTTTCTAAAGGTCTCAATATGTTATAAGGATCATGTGTACCAAGTTTGATGAAGAAATTCATTATGGAAGTCATCTGTTCATTAGGTAACTTCTTGAGTAAGTCAAAGCAAAATCAGGGCATCTGAGGCCCCCACCAGTGGAACCAAAGGGATATTTTCATCAAATTGAAGTTATATTATCTTTATTTGATCATTGAAGTGCTTGAAAGTTCACAAAATTGAAGAAAGGTGAGCTAAACCAAAAGTTGCCAAAAATGTAAATGACTTGTAATGGAAACTTTCCATTTTGGGAAAGTTTTTCAACCTCCTCTTTCTCAACCAAAAATGCTTCAAATGAAAAATTGTTGGTCATGAAAGTTGTAGATTGGATCATTCCCTTTTCAAAATGTACAAGAACAAGTTCTAATTCATTATGGAACTCAAGTTATGGCTTGTCAAAGTTGGCAAAAATCACATAATTTTCAAGAATGCACCAAAGAGGGATTTTTGCAAAACCACTTGCCAATTCATTTTGTGACTTCAAACACACTTCTAAGCATCATAACATAATAATGCATTTCCTTAAGATCAGAATTTCCCAAAGAACCATGCTATTTCATGTCTTGCATTTCAAGAATTTCAAAAGGGGCCAAACTTCATAGAATTTGCAAAATGACATATAACTATTGTTTCAACTTGCTGATTTTCCTCAAAACCATTTCCATGGACCTCCTTGGTTCATGCTACGCATGGACAAGCCAAAAAGCCAGTTGCACCATTGCCCATACATCAAGTACAAGTCATGTTGACATTTTGGCAACTTGCCCATACCAATCAGCTGCAGCCACCACCCACTCTCTGGCCTATCACTACTTGTTATGTGGACCAAAAGCAAGCCATAACACACAAGATTGCAAGCTGAAAACCTCAGATTGACCAAGTTCCCAAAATCTCTCCATTTTTTGCAAATTCCTTCAAAACTCTCTGAATACTCACTCAAACTCAAAACAAATTTCACCATTCATCTCAAAATCATTCACTGAACACAAAGCAACCATCAAACAAACCTCAAAGCACATTTAACCTGAAACACGATTCTTGGCCAGTTGAAGTGCAATCACACAAACCAGCCAAAACAAACCTCTTCCGAGCCTCGAAGCTTCTTCAGGAAGATCATTGGAGTGAGTTTGCACAAGAGAAATGACCAGAAAGCTCCAAACTGAGGAAGCTCAAGCTCAAGTAACTTCTTCAAACTTTTTTCCAGAAGTGTTATTTTAAGTGCTTAGATTGTTCCTTATGCTTTGTTGATCACCATGATATGTTTACTTTTGAGAATGGTTGCGTATTGAGCACTTACTAAGCTTCTGAAACTTTTGTCGTTTTTAATTTTTCCTTCGAATCTTGTTTATGAGCAATTAGAAATTTGTTTTGAGAGTGGATTTGAGTTCAGGAAGATGAGAGGAGTTGATCTGGAGCTTTAGAGCTCAAGAAATGACCTAGGGGTGAATGGTGTGGATCATTTCATTAACTTAATTCCTGGATTAATTAATTAATTAAATAAGATTAGATAAGTTTGAATTGTAGCCTTTGGATCTGGCGCGTGGTCAACCAAGATCCCTCAGCTTTGAATCTAAACCCTTAGATTAGATTACTTTCCATTAATTCAGTTTTTAATTCATTTTTTCTCATTTGTTTTGCACATTTTATTAAAAATAGTTAGAAAACCCAAAAAAATATTTTCCTTTTGCATTTTCACTTCAAATATTTTTGTCAACCATAAAACATTTTTATTTTTATTTTTTGCATTAAAAAATAATTTTTAAAATATTTAAATGTTTATTTTAATTAATTAATGGAAATTAATTAATTAAAATATCATTTAGGTTTCTAAAAATTCCAAAAAAATTCATATTGCATCTTAGGACATTTAGAAACATTATCATGCCATTCATACAAATTTCCTTTTGGTTTTGAATCATCTTTGACATTTTTCTTGAATTTAGGGTTCATAAAATTCCTATTTTTGAACCCTAACTTCAAGAATTCTTTTATGCCTAACCATGAATGGTATGACTTTGATTCTTTTTGCATTGTCCTTAATTTGACATGTAGTATCTAGCATAATTTTGTCATGAATTTCTTTTGCATTTTTTATTTGATTTGCATTTTTTCCCTTAAGGTACCTTAAAACACTAGATAACTTTGAAAAATCATAACTTTCTTAGGGTTAAGAGTTAGGTCTCCTCCTTTGGGGTGTGATATCATATGGGGTTAGGGTTATTTTGAGTTCATTTTCAATTTTTTATCTTATGATTTGCTTCTATTTTTGACTTTTGCATCTCATGTTGCATTAAAACCCTAATTTCTCATCTTCATTTGCATACATCTTGCATATACATTCATTCATGAACTTTCCATGATATTTCTTGCATTCACATGACTTATAAGACATCATAGGATACATTAGAATCATGCTTGATCATTTCTTCATCCATTTTCCATGTTATGCATTCATTACATTCCATGATCATTCATGTGCTTTCATGCTTCTTACATGCTTCATTTGCATTCTCATCCCTTGTATGATCATTCACAACTCTTGACATACATTTGTATCATCTCTTAGCATCATTTACATCATTAATATGCTTCTGGTTTTGGTTTGCATCCTTGCATACATTCCATTTTCATTTCATTCTTTCTTTTATGCTAACCATTTCAGGTGGTAAGTACTTTGAGAAGTGAATTTGCCTCCACTTCTCATTTCTCTTCTCATCTCTCTTATGCATTAATTGCTGCATTTTTCTCTTGCTCTAGAGTGAGCTTTCTAATTCATGTTCATATTTCACTTTCTTTCTTCAAGTAACGTATCTTCTTAAGTGAAGTAAGTTAGCTTGTTTTCTTCTACTTCTCCTCCTTTCATCTGCTTTCTTCCTTGGTGGCTATTCCTGAAGATCTCTTGCAAGCCTTACAAACCATAGGAACATCCAAGCATGACAATAATTAGGGTTTTGATTAGTCCCCCTTTAGTTTTACCTTTTTTTCATCTTTTGTGTCTCTCTTCTCACCTCATAATCAGAGACTAAACCTTTAAGGTTTTAAGGCTTTGTGATTAAGGTTATGCCTGCATCCTTCTCTTAGGATGGAGTGTATAACTTTAATCCTAAGTGTTAAACCTTTAATGTGTTTAAATCTCTTAATCAATCCATCTAATAATCACTAAGACAATAGCTTGTAACTTGGGCCTTGGATTAGGGTTCTAATTCTTCCTTAATTGGGTAAGAAGGACTAACCCTAGTGTTAATGGACAAGTCCCCCTCAAGTTGTCTTACAAACCATAAAATTCACTTCTTAATCTTACCATTAACTAAAATCCACTTTAATAAAGGTTTGTTTTGTCATAAGGTTAATCCCTAATCATGGATTAAGTTGAGGTATCTTCCTCAGCTTAAATGTGCTCATCTATTATCCTTCTATTAGGATGGTGTAATGGGTCCATTAAATCCTTGATTATGGCTTAAACTCATTACTCAACACTAAACAAAAACACCAAAAACATCTAAATAATCACAAGTAGGTTAATGATCTTAATCCTACATCATCATGGTAATTAAGTGTGAGGTGTTTACCTCATAATTAAGGTATTCTCATTATCCCTAATCAAAGGGAGGATATGATGAGTTTACTAACCCTTGGTTTAGGCTTAAGCTCATTAACTTATGACAAACACAAAAAGCAATAAAAGATTGAAAACACCAAAAACAAACAATAATCGTCTCCTTCGGGATTCTTTTCTCATCATCTTCACTCACAAACGAGAACTTGCTTCTTCCGTCTAATGCAAGACAGTTAGCACCTGAGCCAGACAGGTCATACACTTGAGCATAGGCAAGCAAGTAGTTCACAAGTCAATTTATCTTTCAGTCTCTTTGAGTCGAACTACGGTGTTCTGACTTCCTCATTTCACGAGAGGATATATAGGCATAACTTAACTGTTATCGAACAAAAGTCTCTTTCTCTCCCCCTTCTTCCAGCATTATTCTTTTAAGCCTCATTCCTGAGCATCTTTCACTTTATTTCCTTACACTGACACTTGCATTCTTTTCCAGCTTTTGCGCACAGATAGCACAGACACTACCCCTTTAAACACAATCTTTCAAGTGTGGATCCCGTCGAGTACGACGGACAATCTGGGTGCTAATACCTTCCCAGGTTGTAACCAACCCCCTTTCTCAGTTTCTCTGGTTCGCGACCGTCTTATCCATCTTTTTCTAGGTTTATGCAGCATTACCTTTCCTTCGGGATAAAAATGCCTAACTGGCGACTCTTTTCAGTTCATCTTCATTTTCTCCTCTCGCCGACCGTTCGCGCTTGTACCGTGATGCAAATCTTCGGGAGCGATAGCTTGGCGACTCTGCTGGGGAATCGTATATTGCAACCAGGGCTTCTGGTTCTTTTTGTGGGTTCCTCCTAGCGCTTGTTTGATTTGTGTTTACGAGGGTGTTATGTGCTACTTGTGCTTATTTATTTGCTTTATTTATTGCTTTATGTACAACTTTATTTATTGCTTTTCTTTACAGTTTTATGCATATTCATACTGTTATTATCACTGTGCTGGATCTGGTTTTCCTTGGTGGGTGGGGTTTCATTGAGTGATTAAGGTCCTATACCTGGGACCTGAGTGACACCTAGGCTAGAGTGGATTCATATTCTTTCCCATTCCATTTTGGTCTGGTGCGGGAATATGAAACACGGTTCAGACGTGGGTTTCTTCTTGAGAACTCTGTGCTACAGATTTCCTGTAGTGCTAGGGCTATCTGGGAAGCCTGCTAAGTCTGGATGACCTTTATTTTGACCTCCAGAATCTGGGGTGAATTAGAGGAGGATCTTTTATGGTTATTGTAAACATTGTACCTCCGGGTTAGAAGTGTTTACACTTCTCATAACTGATCCAAGTCTGAGGATCCTTGTTCTAGAACATTACATGTGAGGGGGTTGGGTTGTTTACAGGTTTTGCAGGAACCCTTGACCACATCATACCCTGTTACTATTTTGTTTTAAGAATGCTTCACTTTGGACAGTTCTTGTGATTACCCTGAACATGTGGCTCTTTATTTGAGTCCCCCATCCTGGTTACTGGATTTCTAAGCCTCCATCCGGAACTTTGAACATATATGGACTTTTACCAAGGCAGATAATCAGATCCAGCTCTTGATCACAAACCTTTGCATATCATTTGCATACATCATTTTTGCATCATTTAACATTTGCTTATTTGTTTTACAGGGTATCCATCCTATCATCTTTGGTTTGGTTTTGACCCCTTCTGCTGCTTAGACCTCTGCTTCAGTTATCTTCTTCAGCATCTGCTTCAGCTATCTTCTCCAACACTTTCATCAGTTTATCAGTGCTTCTTCTCCAGCTTTTCTTCATCATAGACTCACCTCCATCTTCTCAGTTAGTGACCTTCATCAGCAGTTGTTCTCAGCTTCTTCATCAGTACCCATCATCAGCATGGACACTCCAAGAAAAAGCAACATTACTTACCACTTCTTTGAGCCCACCTTGGCTGGCATCAGGCAGGTCCAGTCCCTCATTACACCTGACCATATCCCACTATTCAGAGAGCACTATAGGGGCATATTGGACATGGTCATGGATCTTGATGCATCTCAGAGGAGCATGATACACACATGCTTGCAGTTTTATGATCCTCCACTCAGATGTTTCACTTTCCCTGATTTCTAGTTGGGACCTCTGCTCGAAGAGTTTTACTTGTTGATTGGAGTGCCTATCAGGAGAGGGATCCCCTTCAACCCAGAGATGGCAGCTCCCAGAAATGAATACATAGCCAGCGCATTGCATTTGGAGCCTGCCCTCATTAATCAAAGCATGACAACTAAAGCTGGAGTTCCAGGTCTTCACCTAGACTTCTTGACCTCACAGGCCACCTTGAAGGCTGCAGTAGGAGAATGGAAGGCTATCTGTGCACTTTTAGCCCTCAGTATATATGGGGTTATATTGTTTGCAAATGAGCCCAAGTTTGTGAGTAAGAATGCCATCCACTTGTTCTTGCTGAGGAACCCAGTGCCTACATTGCTAGGAGACTTCTACTACTCAGTCCATCAGAGGAATGAAAGGTAAAGAGGGAAACTGGTCAGATGTTGTGCTCCTATGTACTACTCCTGGCTGCTAAGACACTTGCCAAAATCAGACACCTTGTTGAACCCCCATCAGCAGAAGAATTGGGCTAAGAGGTTCATTGCCTTGACATCAGATGACATTAGATGGTGCACTCAGAGCACCAAAGGCAAGGACATTATCACTAGCTGTGGGCAATATCCTAATGTGCCTTTGATAGGAGTGAAAGGTTGCATCAACTATAGCCCTTTACTGTTTAAGAGACAATTGGGATATGCTTTGGTTCATCCTCCCAGAGGACAAGATGTGGATGAAACTCTTTACTGTGAAATTCAACCCAACTCTGCTGTTGTCAGACAAGCTGCCTGGGCTTGGGACAACATTCAAACTAAAGCGACATCCATCCTTGGAAAGTGCAATAATATTGCCTCAGCCCAGCATTCTGATTGGACCCGTACTAAAGCTCAGATCACCAGGATGCCTTGCACCTCGGAAGATACACCTGAACCTTCTACAGTACAACCTCCAGCAACTGTCAGCCTGGAAGAGTTTGAAAAACTGAAAGAGAGGAACACTCAGCTATCTGAAGCCCTGAAGAAGACTCTTTGGGAGAGAAATGAAAGTCGTCTAGACATTGAGAAATTGGAAATACTCAGGACTGAGCATCTGACCAAGATTGAAAGGATAGATGACTACATTAGGAAGGCAAGATCATGGGAGTTGGTACTAAAGAATGCCTACAAGGAGGCAAAGACTCAGAAGGCTAGGGCAGAGCATTATCTGGAAGAAAGCCAGGCTAGGTGGATCAGGATCACTGAAGCCTGTACACAAGAAGACCAAAGGACTCAGGCTAAGATAGAGCAGTTGGAGGCTAATTAGAAGAAGCATCAGGAAGCTTTGTTGGCAGCTCAGAAGGAGATATCTGAATTGAAACTCTGGGCGGGGTTGAAGAGGACAAAAGATCAGGATAAGCATAGGAAGCTAACCAGTGCCATTGCTACCAGGAACCTCCTTATCAGGACTATTACAGAGCACCCAGCGGGTCCAGTGACTGAGGCCCTCCTAAAGGAAGTCAGGGAGGATGGCTTTGGATTGGATGTCTGATCCTTTTGCTTGTATTTCTTTCTTTTGATGTACTTTTCTTTTGATTGTTGTATTTTGACCCACCACGGGCATGTATTGTAAACAAACTATGTATTTTCATCCTTTGTAATATATCAGTTTGTTTTATTTATTGGTGGGCTTTATCTCTCAACACCATCAGCATTTCCTCGAGGTCTGGAAAGGTCAAAACCAAAGAACCAAACCGGATACCCTTGGAAGACAAATAAGCATACTGCATTGCACACTAACATTTTTCTTTGTTTTGTAGGTTTTTGTTTTATTGATGTTTCTGACTTTGTTGTGGTTTCAGGAAACATTGCTCGTAGAAGAGTGTTCCCTATCAACATAATACACCAGTACCCAACGCGAAACAACCTTCCGGGCATTCAGATGGATCAAGTACAGCAGGACCTGAATGAAGTAAGGAACCAAATGGAAAACGAGAGGGTTGAGATGAGGAATCAAATGACCTAATTTATGGCTGTGATGACTGGTTTAGCTCAGAGTCAGGAAAGGCTAAGAGAACTGGTTGAAAGGCAAACTCCTGATGAGCACCATCCTGGTATAGGAGGCACTAGTAACAATGATCGCGGGCAGCCACGCATTGATCCACCAGAGTTTGGGCCTCATCTAAACCCAGAGGGTAATGTCATAAGGAATACCCAAGGTAACACTGCTGGAGGTAGGATCTTGCAAGAGGATCCTCAAGAAGAGCAGTTCACAGTTATTGGAGCTGGGGATGAAGTTTACGACCGAAGGCTGGATGAGATTGCTGAGAAACTGAGGTCTCTTGAATCCCAGAATTCCCTAGGCTTTGATGTAATGGACATGGGGCTGGTGGATGGGGTGAGAATTCTTCACAAGTTCAAACCCCCGTGCTTTGAAAAATATAATGGTACCTCCTACCCGCGTACTCATCTGCAGTCTTTCTTGGGGAGACTCAAAGCTTATACCATGGACGAGAAGTTATGGATGTTCTATTTTGAGGACAACCTGACTGGAGCATCAAGATAATGGTATTCACATCTGACCAGGGCCACTATAAGATGTTGGAAAGACTTGGCCGAAGCCTTCATCCGTCAATACCAGTACAATCTAAACATGGCTTCCAATAGAACCCTTCTAATGGGCATGTCTCAGTCTTCAAGGGAAAGCTTCCGGGATTATGCTCAGAGGTGGAGACAGCTTGTTGCTGCTGTCCAGCCACCCATGTCTGAACGGGAAATGGAAGACATGTTTATGAATACCTTGCAGGGAACTTATATCGACCGACTTGCTGCATTCTCCTCTACTAACTTTGCTGATGTAGTCATAGCTGGGGAGAGAATAGAGAGTCTTCTGAAGATGGGCAAAATCTCTGACAACGGCGCAAGTTCCTCCAACAATACAAGAAAACCTTTTCCAGGACCCCGAAGGACGGGTGAAACAAATGCTATTCATGAAGGCAGGGGCAAACCCCAATACTCTCACAGATCAATAGCAGCCGTTACTATCCCGGCTCCAGCTCCACAACAGTCCTTTTTTCCTCAACAACAGCAACAACAACACTATCAGCAACAACCGTACTTTCCGCAACAAAGATCATACAACAATAACAACAACAACCAACAGCAGCGCCCCTTTCAACAGAGGCCATCTCAAGCAAATAGGGTGATTGACCCCGTTCCTATGCCATATGCCACCTTACTGCCACAACTCCCGAAGCTCAACCTGGTCGAGTTAAGGACGTTGGCTCCACCAGATCCTCTCAACCTCCCAAAGAATTATGATGCCAATGCTAGGTGTGCCTTTCATTCCAATGCACCTGGTCACAATACTGAGAAGTGTAGAGCCTTGCAAATGAAGGTTCAGGATCTGGTCGATTCCAAAGCTCTCAATTTCGCACCTCCTCCAAATGTTACCAGAAATCATATGCCTAATCATAGTGACCCAGGATTAATTCCATAGAGGAGGACCAACCATCTGCGATGATTGATAGTGTTGCACATATTCGAACGCCACTAGCAGAAGTCAAAGCTCAACCCTTAAGATTCCAGGTGTTCCTAGGCTGTGAGGCCTGCTGCGAATCTTGCAAAACTGCTATTAATGGTTGTGAGAGGTTAAGGCTTGGCATAGATGGTCTTATCAGAGATGGAATTTTGCAAATTACCACAACGACGACTACAACATCAACAACTCTTTCTTCAGCAACAATAGATCCTCCTACAACTACAGCAACCATCGTTCCCACTGATTCGTCCACAACTCCGGCAATCACTCCATCCGTTATTTCAACAAACCAAAGTTCAGCTACGCTTACTTCTACAACGTCAACACCCATCTTATCAACGGAATCGCCTACAACACCAACAAACACTAACGAAGATGTCTCAACGGTCACAATCTATTATGACCCGGCAACTGTTCATCCCAACAACAATTTTCAACAACAAACTGCAACACCTACTGTCAGACCTCCAGTCACAATCTATTACGACTCGCATACCATCACAGTTCCTTCCGCTGCAGTAATAAGTCCCGTCACCATTACAGTACCTGGACCCATTCCTTATGAAAGCAGTAATGTCATACCGTGGCACTACGGCTCTAATCTCTACTGCGACGGAAAGAAGATCACTCTAGATTCATCAACCTCTTCACCACAAGTTGACAATGTTGGGGGAGGCAGAGGCTTCACCAGAAGCGGACTCCTTTTTGCCTCACAAATAACAAGACCCAATGCTGAAGCAGAGGCTGTTGCTAAAGCAAAAGGGAAGAGTGTGGTGCTCGAAGGGCCAACTATTAAAGAAACTCCGAAGACGTCTTTTGACCAAGAGGTGGATGAGTTTATGAGAATAATCAAAAAGAGTGATTACAAAGTGGTGGACCAGCTTCATCAGACGCCCTCCAAAATCTCTATCTTGTCATTGTTAATGTGTTCCGAAGCCCATAGGAATGCACTTTTGAGGGTCCTGCACGCAGCCTACGTGCCGGAAGAGATCACGGTTAATCAGTTGGAAACAGTGGTTGCAACTGTTAACACTAGTCATGGACTGGGCTTCACAGATGCTGATTTAATGACGGAGGGACGCAACCATAACAAGGCATTACACATCACCTTAGAGTGCAAAGGTGTTGTTCTTTCTCATGTGCTAGTAGACACTGGGTCCTCGCTCAATGTCCTCCCAAAGAAAGCCTTGGTGAAGCTGGAATATGATGGTTTGGCATTGCGTCCAAGTAACTTGGTGGTAAGAGCGTTTGATAGCTCTAAGAGATCAGTGCTTGGAGAGATTGAATTACCCGTGGTGATTGGCCCACAAGTCTTTAAAACTACTTTCTTCGTGATGGACATTCAGCCGGCCTACAGCTGTTTGTTGGGTAGACCCTGGATTCACGCCGCTGGCGCTGTTACATCTACCCTTCACCAGAAATTAAAATACGAGTGGGAAGGCCAGATCATCACAATCTGTGGGGAGGAGGATATCTTCGTCAGTCATCTAGCTACTTACAAGTATATTGAGATGGACGGAGAGATCCATGAGACTATGAGCCAGGGGTTTGAGGCCCTTAACGTCAATGAAGCAACTGTTGTGTATGGAACTTCAATAACTTCATATCAGCAAGCCCGGAAGGTTGTTGAAGAAGGTACTGCTCAAGGCTGGGGCAAGCTGCTGCTAGTAGAAAAGAAGGAAGACAGATTCAGGTTGGGTTACAGACCAATCCGACAAGATCAATCAGAGGCTGCCAAGGAGCCCAAATTTGTCAGTGGGGGAATGCTTACCCCGGATGATGTGAACAATCTGGAAGACGAGGAGGAAAGCGACTGTAATCTAGAGAACTGGATACGTCCAAGGATCCCAGGGAACCAAGTCTCTAACTGGTCTTCCCAGGAAATTATAAGGGTTACTCCTGCAGAGTAATTATTATTTCCTGTCTTTTTAGCATGCATCAAGTCCTGCATCTTGCCCAAGGTGTCAGGACTCATTTTGTAATAGGGTCATCTTGTATTTTGTGCAAATGATTAATCAATGAATATCAGGACATCTTTTGCAAACAGGTCTCTTTTTCGCTCACTGTCTTTTTCATTTTTCACTTTTGTACAAAACAATAAAATGGCAATGTTTTCAAAATAACAACTTCATTTTCACTTTTTCTAAACAAGATTAAAACTGATCACTAAAACGAACCAATCTCAACCCTTGCAGAGGCCATCCTCCAGATTGCACCGACAACAGCACTGCTATGACCTTGTATGACTTCAACAATCTGATTAATCAAGCTGAAGAAGACTATGAGTTACCTGAGGAGTTAGCCAGGTTGTTGAGGCACAAAGAGAAGGTGATCACACCTCATCAGGAGGAAGTTGAGACAATTAATCTTGGTACTGAAGAAGACTTGAAAGAAGTAAAGATTGGGGCCCGTCTGCAAGATTCAGTGAAGGAACAACTCATTGACATGCTTCGAGAGTACGTTGATGTCTTTGTGTGGTCCTATCAAGACATGTCAGGTTTGGACACTGACATTGTGATGCACAAGCTGTCTTTGAAGGAAGATTGTCCTCCAGTGAAGCAGAAGCTACACCGTACTCGTCCGGATATGGCCATGAAGATTAAAGAAGAGGTACAAAAACAGTGGGACGCCGGTTTCCTTGCTGTGACTAGTTACCCGCCGTGGGTTGCTAATATTGTACCAGTGCCTAAGAAGGATGGCAAAGTACGGATGTGTGTGGATTACCGGGACCTGAATAGAGCTAGCCCAAAGGATGACTTCCATTTACCTCACGTTGATGTATTGGTTGACAACATAGCTCAATTCTCGGTATTTTCCTTCATGGGCGGGTTTTCGGGGTATAATCAGATCAAAATGTCACCCGAAGACATGGAGAAGACTACCTTCATTACGCCTTGGGGCACATTCTGTTACAAGTTAATGCCTTTTGGGTTGAAGAATGCCGGTGCTACTTATCAAAGGGTTATGGTAACATTATTCCATGACATGATCCACAAAGAAATCGAATGCTACGTGGATGATATGATTGCCAAGTCCCTCACTGAAGAAGACCATCTGGTAAATCTGCTAAAGTTGTTCAAGCGTCTGAGGAAGTATCAACTGAAGCTAAACCCCAACAAATGCACATTCGGGGTACGTTCCGGTAAACTGCTGGGATTCATTGTAAGTGAAAAGGGAATTGAAGTTGATCCTGACAAAGTCAAAGCCATTCAGGAAATGCCTGCACCTAGGACTGAAAAGGAAGTTCGGGGGTTCTTAGGTAGATTGAACTACATATCAAGGTTCATATCTCACCTTACTGCAACCTGTGAGCCCCTTTTCAAATTGTTAAGAAAAGAACAAACGGTCAGGTGGAATGAAGACTGCCAGAAGGCTTTTGACAAAATCAAGGAGTACTTGCAAGAACCTCTAATCCTTATGCCTCCAGTTGAAGGAAGACCTCTAATAATGTGCCTGACAGTATTAGAAGGATCAATGGGGTGTGTGCTGGGCCAACATGATGAGTCTGGTCGAAAAGAGTATGCAATATACTACCTAAGCAAAAATTTTACCGACTATGAACAACGTTATTCACTGCTCGAGAAAACTTGCTGTGCTTTAGCGTGGGCTGCTCGCCAACTAAGACAGTATATGTTGACTCACACTACTTTATTGATCTCAAAGATGGACCTCGTCAAGTACATATTTGAGAAGCCAGCACTTACCGGAAGGGTTGCAAAATGGCAAATGATTCTGACAGAATATGACATTCAGTACACATCTCAAAAGGCCATCAAAGGCAGTGTACTATCTGACTATCTAGCTGAGCAACCCATTGATGATTACCAGCCAATGAGATTTGACTTCCCTGATGAAGACATCATGTTCCTGAAAGCAAAAGATCATGAAGAGCCTGTCCACACTGAAGGGCCTGACCCGGAAGAAGAATGGACAATGATGTTTGATGGGGCTGTCAACATGAATGGTCGTGGAGTTGGTGCAGTGCTCATTACACCTAAAGGAGTTCACATGCCTTTCTCGGCAAAACTCACCTTTGCATGCACTAACAACAAAGCTGAATATGAAGCCTGTATCATGGGACTTTAGGAAGCCATTGACCTTAGGATCAAAACTTTAACTGTATTCGGAGATTCAGCTTTGGTAATCAATCAGACCAACGGCAAGTGGTACACTCACCAAGAGCATCTGATTCCATACCGTGACTACACGAGGAGATTATTGACTTTCTTCACAACAGTCAAACTTGAGTACATCCCTCGAGACGAAAATCAGTTCGCAGATGCTTTGGCTACCATTTCATCCATGATAAAGGTTCAGACTGCCAATTTTGTGCCTCGGATTTCGGTATCCAGACTTGACCGACCAGCATACATATTCTCTGTGGACATTGCTAAAGACGATGAGCCTTGGTTCCATGACATCAAATGCTTCTTAGAGGATCAAACATACCCACATGGGGCATCATCCAATGATAAGAAGACATTAAGAAGGCTGGCTAGTAGTTTCTTCCTGAATGCTGATGGTTCGTTATACAAGAGAAACTTTGACATGGTCCTCCTCAGATGTGTTGACAAGAAAGAAGCAGAATTGCTGATGCACGAGGTGCATGAAGGATCCTTCGGTACCCATGCTGGAGGACATGCAATGGCTAAGAAATTGTTGCGATCAGGTTACTACTGGATCACAATGGATGCAGACTGTTGTGCCTATGCCAGGAAGTGTCACAAATGCCAGATCTATGCAGACAAGGTGCATGTGCCTCTGAATCCTTTGAATGTAATGTCTTCACCTTGGCCCTTTGCCATGTGGGGCATTGACATGATTGGAAAGATCGAACCAACTGCTTCAAATGGTCAAAGATTCATCCTGGTAGCCATTGATTACTTCACCAAATGGGTTGAAGCAGCTTCATATGCAAACGTCACCAGACAAGTGGTAGCCAGATTCCTGAAAAGAGACATCATCTGTCGGTATGGAGTACCCGAGCGAATCATTACTAATAATGGTTCCAATTTAAACAAAAAAATGATGGCAGAAATGTGTCGAGACTTCAAGATCCAACATCACAATTCTTCTCCTTACAGGCCAAAGATGAATGGCGTTGTTGAGGCAGCTAAAAAGAATATCAAGAAAATTGTGCAAAAGATGGTGGTCACTTATAAGGATTGGCATGAAATGCTACCATTCGCCTTGCATGGGTACCGTACCTCAATCAGAACGTGTACTGGGGAAACACCTTATCAGATTGTGTATGGTATGGAAGCTGTCCTACCTGTTGAATTTGAATTACCCTCCTTACGGGTATTGATGGATGTCAAGTTGAATGAAGCAGAATGGGTCCGTTCTCGATACAATCAACTGAACCTGATCGAAGAAAAGAGATTAACTACAATCTGTCATGGGCAGTTATATCAGAAGAGAATGAAGAAAGCCTTCGATCAGAAAGTCAGGCTTCGGGAATATCAAGTAGGAGATCTTGTGCTAAAAAAACTCCTTCCTCCTCATACAGACCATAGGGGCAAGTGGACTCCGAACTACGATGGTCCGTTCATAGTAAAGAAAGTTTTCTCGGGTGGAGCACTGATTCTCACTACTATGGATGGTGAAGATTTCTTGTCCCCTGTGAATTCAGATGCAGTTAAAAAATACTTCACATAAAATGACCCGCTGGACATAAAAACAGAATGTAAGTCCAGGAAAAAATAGGGCATCCCGGCGAGTCAAAAACAGAATAAAAGACTCGGGCAAAAATAAGGGAAAAATCAAAAAAATGTACACCCGCTGAGTTAAAAAGCCTCATTGGACAGCTCAGGAAAAAATGGGTATCCCGGTGGATTGAAAACCCGAAAGGGAGATCCACGCAAAATAAGGGAATAAGCGAACAACTGCATTCTGAATTTGTCTGTATCATTCACAACACGGCAAGCTTCGAAAGGAAAAAGCATCGGTCAGAATCAACCTTCTTCAGCAAGCAAGATAAGAAGAACGTCAAGGTCATACGGGTCATAGCAAAAGGAAGCTCACCGAAGCATCGTCAACATTGCCAATACTTTTACTTTTTACTTTTTTCAATTTGTAACAATCTCCTCATTTCAGGGGATCAGTTTCTATGACTGTATTTGCCAATTCAAGGCACTCAGATTAATGAAATCAGATTTTCAGTCACACTTCGTCTTGCACATTTTTGTTTCGTTTGCAAAATGTCCAATATCCATAATATTTGCAGATGTGCCTTTCTAATTACATGCTTGCAGGAAATGTATTTACTTCCAGGAATATCTAACTCCTATGATGGAATCCGGTAAGGGATGCCTCGGGACACTTGTGCATTTCTTTGTCTTAACAGGATTGCAAGTATTCAATACGCGACATGGGGCATGCCAAACATACTTCCTCCCCTAACAATATCTGGAATGTTTTTCCCCAGCGAAGTTGCCAAAGCATCGTTTCCCCAGCACATCTTCTTCAAGCAGCATCAGAAAATGCCCATTTCCCCAGCTGAGTACCAAATCTCTCATCCTCAACGGAGATAGGGGAACCATCTCCCCACAAAGTTCTAGCCTCTCCCAGAAGAGAAATGCCTGAAATTCTCACACAACAAAGTGACGAAAGCTTCTTCGTCCCCAACTGGCATTCTCCTTTCAAGAAGATCAGCCAGAGATCTTCACCGTAACGGGATCCGAATCCCGGATCGGCTTCTTTTGCATAATTATAGCACTCACATCATTTTTTTCCCAGAGCGTAGCATTCCGTCTAATATGGAGCATTACGGCAAAAATCAAACATTTGCATGATCATAAGCCAGGTTCGAGCCAGTCACCTGTAAATACCAGCAGTACCTCATCAGCAATATACAAAATACACCCCTTGCACATAAAAGCCAAAGCGTCCCCTTTGCACTCTCAAATACAGATACATGCTCCTTTTGACACTCGTCTGTGTCATCATTCCCCAGTAAAGTCACCAGAACACTTTCTACAAACAGATACTTGTCCATAACATGTTCATCTCGACACTCGTCCGTGTCATCTCATATCTCCCCACAGAAAGCCAAGGCATCCCCTTTGCACTCACAAATACATGTTCATATACACTCTCTTGACACCCGTCCATGTCACCTATCCCCAGCATGGTTTCCCAAACACTTACGCAAACCAAACACTTGTTTATAATACACTCCTTTTGACACTCGTCCGTGTCATCCTATCCCCACAGGTCACCAGATTAACTTTTACACTCTCATACACTTTCTCTTATGACACCCGTCTGTGTCATACTTATTCCCTAGCAAGTCAAACACTCATCCGTGTCTTGCTTATATTTCACAATACTTGTTTTTATACAGATATTCGTCCGTATCTTGTATGCACACTTATTCCCCACAGATTTGACACTCGTCCGTGTTCTTTGTTAACCAGTTGGTACTCGTCCGTATCATCATCTCAGAACACGCGTCATCGTTTGTTTCCACTGATACTCGTCTGTATCATGGTCTTAAGGATGCTCGTCCGCGTCTTTAATCTATACACAGCGTCAAACACTTATGCCTTTTATCTCTGGAAAGCATAAGCACTCGTCCGTGTTTACCAGTCCCCAGCAAAACATCTTTTTTCTATCCGACATTCGTCCTATGTCGCGATACTTTCGGCAGCCGTACCCTGCCAGGTGATCGTCCTTCACCTATGGATGACCGTCCCTCATCCTTTCCCCAGCAGAGTCTCTATTATTGGAACCCTTTTCTATCCGACATTCGTCCTATGACGTGATATTTAGCAGCCGTCCCCTGCTAGGTGATCGTCCTTCACCTTTTGATGATCGTCCTTCATCATTTTATCCGATGGTCGTCCCCATCGTTGATCTTGTTATCTGACATTCGTCCTATGTCATGATAAATCCTGAGAGCATCCGTACCCTGCTAGGTGATCGTCCTTCACCTCTTGATGATCGTCCTTCATCATGTTTATCCGATGGCCGTCCCCATCGTCGACCTTTTCTATCCGACATTCGTCCTATGTCGCGATAAGGAGCAGCCGTCCCCTACTAGGTGATCTTCCTTCACCTTTGATGACCGTCCCTCATCATTTATTTCATTCATTCTTTAAACCGATGGTCGTCCCCATCATTGTTTACTTTACTTTGCAAAACCTGATGGTCGTCCCCATCATTACCTTTACTTTGATCCCCAGGGAATCTTGTTCCTTTACTTGATGGTCGTCCCCATCATAGTTTCTTCATTTCCCTAGCTTGTCGGCCGTCCCCGTCATTGCTTTATTTACCGTTTTATTTCCCTAGCGTGTCGGCCGTCCCCGTCATTGCTTTATCCCCCAGCAGTCGTCCTCTACTCGATGGTCGTCCTCCATCGCCCACACTTTATGATCATACTTTACTACATTTTACAATTTATATCCCTTTTCTTCTTCTCCCCGGTGAGTGCAAATTTTGGACTGTCTTTGGTATTCAACCACAAGTTATCTTGTTGTCTGTTAAGCCATGCGCTTACATCCGGCACAACTAACTAATGTTTGAATAGGGGCAGCTGTAAACACCCCAAATTTTCCCTCACTAAGTTCACACCATGGCTTGTGATCTTTCATGTTTGCATTAGTTTAAACATACCATCTCATATTGCATTTTTGTTTCATCTGCATAGTTCAAGTTCATCTGCATCAAGGGTTTGTGATCTGAGCAATCCAAGATTCATTTGAGCCACTCTAAAGGCCACCAATCATTCCAAGAGGGTCCATGTATGTTCAATAATCATTTTATATCCCTCAAAGATCAAGGAAGTCAGAAAATCACAAGAACTTGCAAAGCATGGAAGCAGAGCCAAGGTTTAACTACACAGATGACCTGAAATTAGGGTTTTGGTTTCAGAGGCCATAACTCCAAATTTTTTGGTCATTCTTGTTTCTAAAGGTCTCAATATGTTATAAGGATCATGTGTACCAATTTTGATGAAGAAATTCATTGTGGAAGTCATATGTTCATTAGGTAACGTCTTGAGCAAGTCAGAGCAAAATCAGGGCATCTGAGGCCCCCACCAATGGAACCAAAGGGATATTTTCATCAAATTGAAGTTATATGATCTTTATTTGATCATTGAAGTGCTTGGAAGTTCACAAAATTTAAGAAAAGTGAGCTAAACCAAAAGTTGCCAAAAATGGAAATGACTTGTAATGGAAACTTTCCATTTTGGGAAAGTTTTTCAACCTCCTCTTTCTCAACCAAAAATGCTTCAAATGAAAAATTGTTGGTCATGAAAGTTGTAGATTGGATCATTCCCTTTTCAAAAAGTACAAGAACAAGTTCTAATTTATTATGGAACTCAAGTTATGGCTTGTCAAAGTTGGCAAAAATCACATAATTTTCAAGAATGCACCAAAGAGGGATTTTTGCAAAACCACTTGCCAATTCATTTTGTGACTTCAAACACACTTCTAAGCATCATAACATCATATTGCATTGCCTTAAGATCAGAATTGCCCAAAGAACCATGCTATTTCATGTCTTGCATTTCAAGAATTTCAAAAGGGGCCAAACTTCATAGAATTTGCAAAATGACACATAACTATTGTTTCAACTTGCTGATTTGCCTCAAAACCATTTCCATGGACCTCCTTGATCCATGCTGCGCATGGACAAGCCAAAACGCCAGCTGCACCATTGCCCATACCTCAGGTACAAGTCATGTTGACATTTTGGCAACTTGCCCATACCAATCAGCTGCAGCCACCACCAACTCTATGGCCTATCACTACTTGTTATGCGGACCAAAAGCAAGCCATAACACACAAGATTGCAAGCTGAAAACCTCAGATTGACCAAGTTCCCAAAATCTCTCCATTTTTTGCAAATTCGATCGAAACTCTCTGAATACTCACTCAAACTCAAAACAAATTTCACCATTCATCTCAAAATCATTCACTGAACACAAAGCAACCATCAAACAAACCTCAAAGCACCTTTAACCTGAAACACGATTCTTGGCCAGTTGAAGTGCAATCACACAAACCAGCCAAAACAAACCTCTTCCGAGCCTCGAAGCTTCTTCAGGAAGATCATTGGAGTGAGTTTGCACAAGAGAAGTGACCAGAAAGCTCCAAACTGAGGAAGCTCAAGCTCAGGTAACTTCTTCAAACTTTTTTCCAGAAGTATTATTTTAAGTGCTTAGATTGTTCCTTATGCTTTGCTGATCACCATGATATGTTTACTTTTGAGAATGGTTGTGTATTGAGTACTTACTAAGCTTCTTAAACTTTTGCCGTTTTTAATTTTTCCTTCAAATCTTGTTTATGAGCAATTAGAAATTTGTTTTGAGAGTGGATTTGAGTTCAGGAAGATGCGAGGAGTTGATCTGGAGCTTTAGAGCTCCAGAAATGACCTAGGGGTGAGGTTTGGGATTTGCTCAGGGAGAAGCTGGCCGGAGAAGATGACCGGAGGTCTTCTCCGGCCACCTGAAAGTAATTAACTGTCTAATTAGGGTTAGGTCTAGGTTTAAATGAGAGCCATGGGATATCTGTTTCCCGCGTGTGATGAATGGTGTGGATCATTTCATTAACTTAATTCCTGGATTAATTAATTAAATAAGATTAGATAAGTTTGAATTGTAGCCTTTGAATCTGGCGCGTGGTCAACCAAGATCCCTCAGCTTTGAATCTAAACCCTTATATTAAATTACTTTCCATTAATTCAGTTTTTAATTCATTTTTTCTCATTTATTTTGCACATTTTATTAAAAATAGTTAGAAAACCCAAAAAAATATTTTCCTTTTTCATTTTCACGTCAAATATTTTTGTCATCCAGAAAACATTTTTATTTTTATTTTTTGCATTAAAAAATCATTTTTAAAATATTTAAATGTTTATTTTAATTAATTAATGGAAATTAATTAATTAAAATATCATTTAGGTTTCTAAAAATTCCAAAAAAAATAATATTGCATCTTAGGACATTTAGAAACATTATCATGCCATTAATACAAATTTCTTTTTGGTTTTGAATCATCTTTGACATTTTTCTTGAATTTAGGGTTCATAAAATTCCTATTTTTGAACCCTAACTTCAAGAATTCGTTTCTGCCTAACCATGAATGGTATGACTTTGATTCTTTTTGCATTGTCCTTCATTTGACATGTAGTATCTAGCATAATTTTGTCATGAATTTCTATTGCATTTTTTATTTGATTTGTATTTTTTCCCTTAAGGTACCTTAAAACCCTAAATAACTTAGAAAAATCATAACTTTCTTAGGGTTAAGAGTTAGGTCTCCTCCTTTGGGGTGTGATATCATATGGGGTTAGGGTTCTTTTGAGTTCATTTTCAATTTTTTATCTTATGATTTGCTTCTATTTTTGACTTTTGCATCTCATGTTGCATTAAAACCCTAATTTCTCATCTTCATTTGCATACATCTTGCATATACATTCATTCATGAACTTGCCATGACATTTATTGCATTCACATGACTTCTAAGACATAATAGGATACATTAGAATAATGCTTGATCATTTCTTCATCCATTTTCCATGTTATGCATTCATTACATTCCATGATCATTCATGTGCTTTCATGCTTCTTACATGTTTCATTTGCATTATCATCCCTTGTATGATCATTCACAACTCTTGACATACATTTGCATCATCTCTTAGCATCATTTACATCATTAATATGCTTCTGGTTTTGGTTTGCATCCTTGCATACATTCCATTTTCATTTCATTCTTTATTTTATGCTAACCATATCAGGTGGTAAGTACTTTGAGAAGTGAATTTGCCTTCACTTCTCATTTCTCTTATCATCTCTCTTATGCATTTATTGCCGCATTTTGCTTTGGCTCTAGAGTGAGCTTGCTCATTCATGTTCATCTCTCACTTTCTTTCTTCAAGTAACTTATCTTCTTAAGTGAAGTAAGTTAGCTTGTTTTCTTCTACTTCTCCTCCTTTCATCTGCTTTCTTCCTTGGTGGCTATTCCTGAAGATCTCTTGCAAGCCTTACAAACCATAGGAACATCCAAGCATGACAATAATTAGGGTTTTGATTAGTCCCCTTTTAGTTTTACCTTTGTGTCATCTTTTGTGTCTCTCTTCTCACCTCATAATCAGAGACTAAACCTTTAAGGTTTAAAGGCTTTGTGATTAAGGTTATGCCTGCATCCTTCTCTTAGGATGGAGTGTATAACTTTAATCCTAAGTGTTAAACCTTTAATATGTTTAAATCTCTTAATCAATCCATCTAATAATCACTAAGACAATAGCTTGTAACTTGGGCCTTGGATTAGGGTTCTAATTCTTCCTTAATTGGTTAAGAAGGATTAACCCTAGTGTTAATGGACAAGTCCCCCTCAAGTTGTCTTACAAACCATAAAATCCACTTCTTAATCTTACCATTAACTAAAATCCACTTTAATAAAGGTTTGTTTTGTCATAAGGTTAATCCCTAATCATGGATTAAGTTGAGGTATCTTCCTCAGTATAAATGTGCTCATCTATTATCCTTCTATTAGGATGGTGTAATGGGTCCATTAAATCCTTGATTATGGCTTAAACTCATTACTCAACACTAAACAAAAACACCAAAAACATCTGAATAATCACAAGTAGGTTAATGATCTTAATCCTACATCATCATGGTAATTAAGTATGAGGTGTTTACCTCATACTTAAGGTATTCTCATTATCCCTAATCAAAGGGAGGATATGATGAGTTTACTAACCCTTGGTTTAGGCTTAAGCTCATTAACTTATGACAAACACAAAAAGCAATAAAAGATTGAAAACACCAAAAACATACAATAATCGTCTCCTTCGGGATTCTTTTCTCATCATCTTCACTCACAAACGAGAACTTGCTTCTTCCGTCTAATGCAAGACAGTTAGCACCTGAGCCAGACAGGTCATACACTTGAGCATAGGCAAGCAAGAAGTTCACAAGTCAATTTATCTTTCAGTCTCTTTGAGTCGAACTACGGTGTTCTGGCTTCCTCATTGCACGAGAGGATACGTAGGCATAACTTAACTGTTATCGAACAAAAGTCTCTTTCTCTCCCCCTTCTTCCAGCATTATTCTTTTAAGCCTCATTCCCGAGCATCTTTCACTTCATTTCCTTACACTGACACTTGCATTCTTTTCCAGCTTTTGCACACAGATAGCACATACACTACCCCTTTAAACACAATCTTTCAAGCGTGGATCCCGTCGAGTACGACGAACAATCTGGGTGCTAATACCTTCCCAGGTTGTAACCAACCCCCTTTCTCAGTTTCTCTGGTTCGCGACCGTCTTATCCATCTTTTTCTAGGTTTATGCAACATTACCTTTCCTTCGGGATAAAAATGCCTAGCTGGCGACTCTTTTCAGTTCATCCTCATTTTCTCCTCTCGCCGACCGTTCGCGCTTGTACCGGGATGCAAATCCTCGGGAGCGACACATGCCTTTACCAATGATGCATGTATTGTATTTATTTATTTTTCTTTTTATTATGCAATGTATGGAATGCTATGCTCAATGACATGGAAATGAAGCAAAAACCACTTGAGGTTGGCAATAAATTAAGAGGGCAAATTTTAGGATATTACACCGACACTTTGAGGGCTATAGTAGTGGTAAGAATTCCAGCATGTCAGGTAAGTTTGGAAGTGCTACTGTTTCGATTTACTCTGAATTTTTTCCAGAAGTTCAGAAAAAAAAATTGAAGAACAATACTTTATTAGAATAAAATTCTAAAATATTTTGACCCTAAAAATCGCAAATTCCTCTTTTTTCTATTTTATTTGATTTATTTTCTATTTCCATATTCTCACAAAAATCTGGAAAAAAAATTGTGCGCTCTTTATTTGATTTTATTAGATTCTTAGTATTGTTTTAATATTTTTTAGATTTTATTTTAATCTCTTTTCTTATTTTCTATTATTTTAAAATCTGTAGTGATTTTATTTAATTCTGTTTATTATTATTTTATTTTTTATTCTTCTAATAGTATGTATAAAAAAAATATTCTCAATAATCAAGATATATACTCCTTTCATCTCAAAGACTCCATATTCTTCTAATATTTTCGTTTCAATTATTTTACGATTTCTAGAAAAATGTATAGGTTCCAAAAAGACTTGTAATTTAATTTTTCCACAATTTCTGTTTACTTATGTAACTGCTTATGGAATGTAATAGTCTAATTAGGATTTTACTTTCTGCACTCCTCAATTATGTAATTCTCCCAAGGCCTTGTAATAGTCTAGGGTTTTTATTTTCCGCATTTTATTTTCTACACTCCCCTAATTTAAATCATGTATCCCCTCCCCATTATGTAATAGCTTAGGATTTATTTTTCGCTTTTAAATTCTGCAAAACAATTAACTGCGTGGTTAATAACAATAGAGTGTGAAAAGAGTGTATGTGAATCAAATTGGACTTAGCCCACTAATCCAAAAGATATAATAACTAAACACAACATACTTTTCACACATGCACCTCTAGGATATCCCCTCTTGTTGCCTTATGAAAAAATGGTCAAGTCCCTCGAACATATGGATTTCTTAGAAAAGTTTCCTAAATAAAAATCATCATGTCCCTTCGATATAAGGATCATAGTCCCTCGATGACCCTTCGAGTTGCCTACGAATAAATGATCTCGTCCCTCGATGACCCTACAGAAAATGATGATAGTCCCTTCGATTTGCTAAGAGACCCTTACATGTTGCCTTCTATGACCATACGACGACCCTACACATGTCCCTTACATCCAAAGATAAGATTACTTACTAACTAATAGTAAGGACAATCTTATCTCTAAGGAACGAAAAATAACATGAACGATCTTGAGTTGGTAGGAAGCCCTTAACTGCTTTCTCACCATTTCAAAAGCAAAAATTACTCTTTACACCTCACATTTTCAAAAATTTTCCAAGAAAACCCCTTTTGTATACATTCATACGAGAATCATTACAAAGGTGGAATTTTTTCTAAATACACCACCACAATTTTTCAAACAAAAGTGAAGTGAGCTAAGCAGTTAAGAGCCCATGGGTAACCATGGATACAAAGGGTGCTAACACATTCCCTTTGTATAACCTACCCCCCGAACTCAAAATCTAAATCAAGGTCTTTCTTGTTCTTTTCCACATTTCCTACTTGGATAAAAGAAAAGTCGGCGGCGACTCTTGCTATCCGCAACATAGTTTTTATGAAAACAAAAATGACAAAGTCAGTTCTCCCACCGTGTTACAATAACCAAGGGTGAATTTTTCTTGATTTTATTGTTCGTATATCTTTGATCACACTTTCATCATATCTAGGGAAAAGGATTTGCATAGCCTCAAATGTTATATGTTACTACATTCATTGGTTCAACAAAGGCATATATATGTTCATCTTGTTGCTCTAAATTCATGGCATGAACTTGCAACTGCATTTTCCATTGAAAAGACTTTGTTCTTATTGGACACTTCGCATCAGCGATCTCTTGCATAAACATTTGTCTGTTCAACTTCAGGTATGAAAAACTCAGAAGAGTCAAGTTAGTATGTAAGGAGTATCATGAGTCATATCACAACATACATAGTGGAAATGTCTAGTAATAACAATCTTAAAAACATTGCCAACAACCATATATCCTCCTGCTGGTCAGCTGCATGTTAGAACGACTACGTGGAGCTACAAGTTCTTCTGAACATCGAACATAAAAAGTTATATACGAACTTGTATTCTTTGTAATGAATCCCATACTAGTTTTACTAGAAGTATATAAACATGAGTCTGCAATTGTGTATCTACTACTAAAATTTGTAGTCGATTGGGTTGATGGAAAAATTAATTACTTGGTGGTTTATGGATAATTAATAGTTTTTGTATTCCTTATTACTATTATAGGGTCCACTCATTGAGTTTCTTTTTGTTTATCTCAATGTTTTATGTTTATGTTATCCTCTTTCTCTGTTGTTTGCTTCTGTTTCAGATTTGTTGAGGTTTTTTTGTGCGTCAATCAAGTGATACTTTTGGTGGCGGCTTGCAGTGCCAGAGTTGTTCGATCACCTTTTGACCTACTTCACTTTTATTCAAGATGTATTCTAGTTCAAGGATGGTCGGTGTAGCACGGTTCATGTAGCTTGTGATGGAGCTTTGGTATTGGAATCCTATTTGGTGGAGATCATGCAGTAAGTCTTGTTTGTTTTAAACAATAGGCCTAAAGACCAAAGGACACAAACACTAATCCAAAAAGACCAATGGTTTGTCCGTATTATCCCTCATATTACACAACATTTGTCTATTCCTATCAACTGAAACCCTAGCCGCCGCATGCGCCAAGGTGTTCTCCTCCCTCAGGACCTGCTCAATCAACACAAGGTCGAAGCCATGAATCATATGCCTCATCCTGCTGCAAGTCAAACCCCATTCATTACGAGGTACCTCCGCTTCCTTACTCTTCATCACCTCCACCAACTTCTTATTATCACTTTTAATTTGAATTTTTCGTTCTTTGTTACCCAGAGCAATTTCCATCACCAAATGCATTGCTTCAGCCTCAACTTCCATAACTGACTTGCTACCTTGCACCTTTCTGGAAGTCGTTTCATTTAGGGTTCTGTTATCCCCTATTCGCATAAATCCTATCCCCCACCACCCATCCTCAATCATAGACGCATCTGTCGAATACTCAGTAAGTCCTTATGAAACTTCATGATTATTCCTCCTTTTATCTGTGTTATGTATCATCTTTTAAAATTTAATTGCCAGGTTCTGCCGGTTCATTTGTGTTTTCCAATCTTCACCCCATTGTTGCTTCCCTCCACCACCATCATCACCTTCATTGGTCTCATGGCCCCTACCATCGCCCTAGTCATCGCGAATAACAATACCTTGGTATCTACTCCTAGTTCCCTTGTACTCACCTTTCCCCCTCTTCCTATTGCTATCAATGTTTTCCTCTAACCATATTTGTTTCCCTTTTTCTTTCACAGATTTCGTAATGGAAGCCATCATCTGCTTTTGGATTCTCCTATCCATCCTCTGCTGCACTTTCAGGTGATGCTTATCACCCTCCCCCTATCTCACCATCTTCTGATTTTGAGGCACATTTCCAAAGTTATTGGATGACAGATGCAGTTGTCCCTTGTTGTTACGGCTTCCATTGTCTTTGATACTCCTGTAAGTTTGCTTGGCATTTCCTTGTCTCTCTTCATCTCTTGTGTTAGTATTCTCATTGATGCTCCTAAATTGATTTCCTTTGTAGTTTCTGCTTCCAATATCCGGTGCATACATCATGTTATGATTTGTATCCAAGTTGGTGTTGCTATCTTCCTTATCTTTGTTCTGGTGGTCTCTTGCGCCATTCTCATTGGTGCTTTTGTGCTTCTCCCTCGCTTCCTGATACTTTCTTTTATCGTTTTTTTTTTTTGTGAATATCCAGGAAAACATTGTTGTAGTTGTCCAAGTTCATATTGATGGAAATACCAGCTTCAGTCGGGTTAGTATCTACATTCTCAAACACTTTCTTATTTCTGCAATACCATATACCATCTATGGTTTGAATTAGGGTAGCAATTTGATGTTGGTCCATGTTAAGAATAAACTAGGTGCACCACTCTCTAAATTGAGTACCAGTAGCACTCAAATATCTGAAGTTAATCGTAAGGGGACTTTAGTGCCACACACATCTCACCCACTCACATTCTATAAAATAATGGTTGATTGTTTCCACTTCCTTACCACATCTAGGACACAAATAATCGGTTGGCATATTTCTCTGGCTCAAATTAGCTTTAATCGGAATGATATTCTGTAATACACTCCAAATAAGAACTTTTTTCCTTGGAGGCACATGACTATTCCACACCTTCCTCCATAGACCTCCCTCTCTGAACTGATCGGACAGGTTAACATGACTGTTTTCCTTCCACTTTATCATCTTTATATACCCTGATTTGACACTATAGTTACCATCCTGAGTATAGGCCCACCCCTGAATATCTTCTTCCTTAATATTATGTAAAGACATCTTACGTATAGTACGGGCTTCCATAGGAATAAGGACCTCCTCAAGTTTAGCTTTATTCCAACTTTTGGCTTCATTATGTATGAAATCAACCACCTAGTTAGCATCCTTGTTAAGGGGTTTAGGAGTAAGAATGCAAAAATTATTGTACTCAGAAATCCAGTTGTCCTCCCAACAATTTATAGATTTGCCATTACCCACAGTCCAGATGGCTCCTCTTTTAATAATCTCAATAGCCTGTTGAATGCTTCTCCATTAAAAACTCGGGTTGCTGCCAGTCTTGGTCCTCAAAATGTCAGTGTCATGGAAGTATTTGGATTTGAGAAGTCTAGCCACCAGAGTTTAGGGCTCCATAAACAATCTGCACACTTGTTTTGTCAACAAAGCTTCATTAAACTATGAGTTTTCTAAACCCCAAACCCCACAAAGTTTGTGGCACTACAAAAAAAACTGGGGAATTAGGGCGGTTAGAAAAGTGCTTTATGGCGGTTTCAACCGTCATAATTTACGGAAATGGCGTTCTCCATAAATGCCGTAAATTTGGTTGCCGCTATGTAGAAAATGGCGGTTTCTCATCAACCGCCGTACAAACCGCCATAATACACATAAATTGAAATGGCGGTTTTTAATCTGTAGATAATGGCTGTTTTAACCACCATAATTACGAGGCGAAAAAGATATTGTGTCCGATGGGTTTGGAGTATGAAAAGATACATGCATGCCCTAATGATTGCATATTATACAGAAAAGAGTATGTAAACTATAATCATTGTCCGAAGTGCAAGGCGTCACACAACAAAAAGAAAGATGGTGATTCTAGTGATGATGAGGTTGTCAAAAAGGGTCCTCCCGCGAAAGTGCTATGGTACCTACCAATAATTCCAAGGTTCAAGAGACTCTTCACTAATACAAATGATGCAAAGAATCTTAGATGGCATGCCGAAGAAAGAAAATGTGATGGACAAATTCATCATGTAGCTGATTCTTTGCAGTGGAAGAAAATAGATTCTTTGTTTCCAAATTTTGGCAAAGAGTCGAGACATAGATGTTTATCTAAGTCCCTTGATTGATGATTTAAGAGTCCTGTTCTCCGGGTGATTTACAACCTATCTCCTAGGGTGACACACACATGGACTACTTTGAATTAGAATTAAGTCATTGTATGAGTGTCACAAATTTTTATATGTCAGCAAAGTGTATCAGAGAGTTATTGATGGGACAACATTGGCTTGACGTTTCTACTCTACCAGTATGGTCCATGTTAGTACATTTTATTTTTTATTACTGTCAATATCTTTTAATATGTTATAACTCTCGTCACTTTGATTCTAATGTTTATGTTATAATTATTAAGGTATATTCATCGTATGTGTATTGATACATCACAATCAGAAGTATATGGGATATTGGACCCTGTTGTGTGTTTGTATGTTGATAATGTGGCAAAAACTGAAGCAAGAGTTAGAAAATACATACAAGACAAGTTACGTGATCACGAAGATAAAATGTGTCACTTGCTACCATTTATTCATGGGTAAGTTTGTTTGAAATTCTATTTTATAACTTTGGTTACATAGATATTTCAATTTTGGTAACATGAAATTCTGACTTTTGTACTTCAACACGCACGTACAAAAATCATTGGCAATTAATAGTCATTTGTCCAAAAGCCAATATAGTGGTCGTCTTTTGTTCACTTCATCGGGAACTTAATCAAACCATGACGAAATTTGTTACACAGTAAGTTTATCTTTTATGTTCACTACATCCTATATACATAATTTGTTACAAAAGTAATTCCATATTTTATGTGGCTTTATATGGATTTTTCCTTCTAAATTAGTGCTTTAGGGGTTCATCAAGCGGCACATGGCATTAGAAGAAAGCCTACATGGCTTCGACCCAAAGTAAGTGGTGTAAATTATAATTATAAATTTAATTTTATCATATAAGGATTCACTAATAATGTCATATATTCATTTGTAGACAAGGAAACAAAATAACTCTAATGATTGTGGGTATTATGTGAAATATGTTGGATATTGTCTCTGCAAAGATAACCAATAATTGGATGACGGTAATAAAAATAACGTTACTTTGTTATTTACTTTGCATTTTACAACTTAATGTGAATTTTCAAAAATAACTCTATATTGTTATTTATGTGTTGTAGGTATTTAATGACCCAACAGAATTAACAAAAGATGATTTGTATGATTTGCGACTCCATTTGACAACATGTTTCTTTGAGTTATATAAAATTTAAGCTTTATCTGATAAGATATATAGAATTGTTTGATTTGATCCTATTGACTTTGGTGTTGTCTGTTGGTTAATTGGTGTTATTATTTATTGTCAGGAAATTTGATTTTGGTGTTTTCTACCGAAGTTACAACTCATATTCTTGTGGATTGTAAGTTGGTATTCAAGTGGGGGAAATGACTTTTAAATGGTTTAATATTTCTGTGTTTTTTGTTGTTGTGCATCGTGTAAATCTCCATATATTTTAGTACATTTGTGTGTATCCTATATTAGTACTTTTGTAAATCAATTATAGAATTTTGAAGAATATATGTGTATACTAGATATTTGGTGCAATGAAATTAGATTGGTGAGAAATATATGAAAATAGCAACCTAAATGTGGTCTATGTGATGTTGGGAAACTATGGAAAATAGCGACATAATTATGATCTGTGTGATGTTGGAAAAATTAGGTACCAAAAAAATTACAGGGAACTGCTAAAAAATAGTCATATTATATTGAATTACTACAATACTTTTTACATCGGGCAAATAAAAAACCGATGTAAAACCGCACTTTTTACATCGGGCACATGAAAAAACCGATGTAAAATGTTTACATGTGTTTTTGAGGCTTACTTTTTACATCGGGCTAAAACATAACCGATGTAAAAAGCCAGACCTGACGCTTTTTAAAAATTTTTGGACACCCTTTTACATCGGTTTTAAAAAATAACCGATTTAATAACCCAACCTTTTACATCGGTTTTGTGATTCAACCGATGTAAAAACAACCTTTTACATAAAAAAATAAATCAAATTATATATTTTTTTCTCACTACAGACTTAAAAATTAACTGATGTGGTTGGCATATTTTTACATTAGTCCTAAAACCGATGTAAAATGTCTTTGATTTATTACATCGTCTGCCCTTATATCGGACTCAGACCCGGTATAAAAAAGTTATTTTCGCCCGATGTAAAAAGTCATTTATGCACTAGTGACTATTTTCTATATATATATATATATATATATATATATATATATATATATATATATATATATATATATATATATATATATATATATATATATATATATATATATATAGTTTAGCAACTGATATATTGCAGACTAGAGACTCGGTCATTTGGTAAGCAGGGAAGTTTATTATCGTTGTTAGTGGCAATTTAGTGTCTAAGATCATTACTCTGCGAATTTGAAGTGAAATTCCGAACAAAACAATCGGGAATACAAATACAATAAGACAAGATTTTTAATTTAGTAATACAAAAATTAATTCACATATTTATGTCTCTTTCATGTTTCTACTTCTGAAGTGCTCATAATAGTCATTGTCTTGTAAAACAACAGTACTACAAAATACAAATACGTTCTGTTTAACATTGTCTTTTCACTATCATAAATTACAGTTGAAATAACCAAGATGAATGCTGGAATTTTGATTGTTGAAATCAAATCCTATTAAATCTTAAACTAATACTATGTACTTTGTCTTTTGTAACAAAAACAACTAATGCTATGAACATGTTTACTGCGGATTTCTATAATTATTCACTTTTTTTGTCTTGAGTCTAATTAATTCTTCCAACAAGATATGTATGTGGTTACTCTTATCAAAACCTAAAGTATAAAATGTGTTTGTAAAATAAATACTTAAAATCATTACCAGTAACTCGAAAAATCCTTGGATGACCATATATATTTGTTCCAACAAAAGTTAGGCGTGTCCCTTGTTACCAACAAATATAAGAAAAAATTTATACTTCCATATAAATACAAATTATATATGCAAAAAAATATTATTATATAAATTTTTTTGACAATACTTGATATTAAGGCTTTGTTGTTGGTTTGAATTACCTTGCCAAAAGTTTGGTGCGTCCCCGGTTTTAATTACCTTGACAGAAACAATTTCCCTAAAATCAGTTAATTTGATCAAGGGATAATCCAATTCTCCTAATACACCATAAATTACCAACTTGCCATAGATTACAATTGTATTTCTACTAATTTGGCAAAACAGATTCATAAACCTTAAATAAACATCCAAATTCAATTAATATTTAAGAACATACCTTATTGTCTTTCTTCACACTTTCTAAGAATAGAGAGTAAGTTAAGAGAGATACCTTCACTTTCCTCATGACAGGGGATCATTATGGTTTCCATGGATGAGAAAAAATATCAAAATGATGCTTCCTGAAAGTTTCAATTCAAACAGAGCTGCTTAAAACCATGTTTACACATTTAGCATCCAACTAGTCCGACTAGATACATAAACAAGAAACACACCGCAACTACAATTACTGCTTCTAGAAATAGTAGTGATTTTCTATGAAATTCAAACAAAAAGAAATTCATTTAATCTAATATGGCATATTAGTGTGAAGTATGTCACAAAATCAAACATTTAATTAATGTTGAAATAAACTAGGTGCCTCTTTTATTAGCATTTTTCATCAAGCATAACCAAAGTGTACTTATCATAATGAATTGAAAGTAAAGAATAAGGCCCGAGACAGGAAAATAACTAATAACCCTACCATTATCCAATGCCTCTATGAACAAGTCCATGGCATTAGGTCAACCCTTTCCAACACCGTAGATGAAACCTAAAAAATAAATATTTGAACCCTAATCCAAATAATGTTTCCCAAAATAGAGAAATTTTGAACCCTATGTTAGTCATTTTGTTTCATTGTCTATTTTAAACCAACCCACAAAGAGAAAACTAATACCTCAACTGATATACCCTATGTAGATTCTGCAAATCGAAATTATGTGTTCCTCCATCTAAGAACATAAGTTTGTTCCTGTTCCATTTGCTAAACACCGATTATATAATCCTCTAAAGATGTCGTCCAAGCCCCATCAATTCCACCTAAAGCTCAGCAACAAGCTTTTACGAGTTTTTGTTGTTGTTGTTGTCATCTTTGGTATGGATGAACGTTTCAGAGACGGAGTAATAGGAGAATAAGCAATAATGGTGAATTAAAACTAGATGGAAGCTCACTAGAAAATTTCTCTTCTAAAGGTATTTACCGAGAAGGGTCAATAAAGGCTGGTGTTGTGAATTAGGGTTTCACCTATCAATCTCCAAACAGAGTTGAAGAAGTCGAAGAAGCCGACGACAGTGCTCCAAATTGCATTGAAGAAGCTGATGATGATGCTCCTAATAGTGTTGAGGAAGCTGATGACGGAGCTCCAACCAGTGTAGAAGAAGTGGATGACGGTTCCCTAAAGTTGAAGGAAGAGCTATTTGAGGATGTAGAAGCTGAGAAGATAGAAGTGGAAGATGATGTGGAAGAGGGGGCGGATACAAAAGAAAGAGGGGAAGAAAAAGAAGCAGTGACGGAGGTAGGGCTTGTGGTAATGGAGAAAAGGGGAAAAGGATCTGAGTGGGGGTGAGGGTATGACCCAAATAAAAATGGGGATATCATTGAAGACTAGGTGGAGGATGAAGATCCAAAAGAGAAACCTAGATGGATATCGATGGGTGAAAATGAAGAAAGGGGTGAAATTAGGGAAATACATGTTAAAGAGGGAAAATGAAAAATAAAAGAAAATGATGACGTGTGAAAGACTAAGTGAAAAAAAAAGCATCTATTTGTCGTAGAGATTGATATTTGTGATTAAAAATGTTTTGGATAATTGTGGTGGTTTAAACCGCCAATTATTTCAACCTATTACAACATTTAATAAAACCGTCATTTTTTCTGTAAATTGTGACGGTTTACAAAATCTGCCCTAATAAAACCGCTCTAATTCCTCCCTTTTCTTTATAGTGTGGGAACATAAGCAACCCCAAGTCTTCCAATGCACACTACGCCAAAAAAGTCTTTTAACAGGGCACCTTAGACAACGTTTATTTAAAAAAGCGCTGCTATAAGTGAAAAAAAATTAAACACGGAAGTTGTTCATAAAATATCTTAAAAAGCGCTGTCTAAGGTGCCCTTTAGACAATGTTTTCTCAAAGCGCTTTTAAAGGTATATCTTAGACAACGCTTTCTCAAAAGCGTTGTCTAAGGTCTTATAATTAAAAAAATATCAAACGCGCTGTCTAAGGTCAACCTAAGACAACACTTTTCAAAAGCGCTTTTAAAGGTCGCCCTTAGACATCGCTTTCCTCAAAAGCGTTGTCTAAGGTCTAATTAAATTAAAATATTACAATACAATTTCTATTTTCGTTTGTTTCTGATCTTTCTTCTGCCCCACAGCGAACGCGAAACCTAAACACGAAAAACCTCCATAAACGTTGATTTTTCTTCGTTCTTGTTGAAACCTTGTTGACTGAGTTCGTTTTCGTTCTTGACTGAGTTCGTTTTTCATTCTTGACTGAGTTTGTGAAGAATAGTGAAGAACAAATTTCGTTCTTGACTGAGATTTTGAAGAATAGTGAAGAAGAAGAGGTACGTTGTTTTCGTTCTTAAGTTCTACATTGTTGTTCATTCTTCGTTATTGTTCTTCATTCTTCGTTATCGTTGTTGTAGTGTTTTGTTGTTGTTGAATGGACCTAGTTTGTGTAGAATGTGTGTTTGACATTAGTTTGTGATGGTTTAAGAGTTTAGATTTAAGCCTTGGTTTGTGATAGTTTGTATAAAATGTATAACTGCAATTTACGAAAACAATTTGTGAAGGTTTAAGAGTATAGGTTTAAGCCTTGGTTTGTGATAATATGTTATATAGTGCCACAAGAACACTGAAAGTTCATTTAATGTGTAAGTTTAATGTGATTGCTATTTTAGTGCTTATAGTGTTTTTGGGTAAGTTTAATGTGATTTGAGACTTTAGATCCTCTTCAAACATCATGTAGCCTAGAACTGCAATAGTTCCATATATTATAGTGCTTATCACAAAGCAAATCAACACAACCTGCAATTAGAGAAATGTCATATCAATAAAGAAAAATCAAGACAATGTTATGAATTATTAACAACTTCTATGCCATAAATAGATAATTTAAGAGACTAAATATTTCAGACGCTAGAATTAACAATTCTACATGATTACAATATTGTTCTAGTTAGTCACATATCACATGTAAGACACACACACTATTAGTATTGTTCTACCCCGAACAAACTATCTCAGAAGTTAGAATTAATAATTGCACGTGATTTAATTTTGTAACAAAATTTTCCATATATATATATCTGATATTGAATGAAGCTTGTTTGAGGCCAAAGATTGCATAGAAAACAAAATGTGAGTCAAACATGAGGTATGCTTAAAACCATTATGAACCTTTATTAACCTTAATGTGTAGATTCAAAGTTTTTACACGTATTTTACGTATATTTTTTACATGGTTATGTTAATTAGACTCCAACAAGATCAAAATCAAAAGATAAGGCTATTCTGCAGCATACCGAGTCAGTCGTTTCAAAAAAACAGGTACATTACAATTATATGATATTTATGCATGGAAAATGTTAAATTCTTGATTTTATACTTCATCTAACTATTTATATGATATGTAGCTTCATGATAATGAGGTTAGCAACGTCTCCACACAACAAAAAAGGTTGGTGCTAATAAGACTGCAGCTATAAAAAAACCTACCTCCAAGTATAGGTCGTGCCTTCAGACGTTTCTAGAGTTGACAGATATTCCGACCGGAGGTATTCGGCTTATACATATGGAGGAAGGTATTTTTGGCTTTGAATATGAACAATCAGTTGGTAATGAAGAATTTGTGCAAATCTTTCGTCATGAAGAATTAAGCGTCAGTGTTGTCAATACTTACGTGAGGTATATCCAATCTACTTTGTTATATTAATTGAACAACTTATTTACTTTATGTTTCAAATGAATAGTCTAATGTTAATGATGTTTTTATTTAAGGTTTTTGTATGACAAAGTGATGCCCCCAAGTGAATAGTCTAATGTTAATGAATTAGAGGCACCTGCATTTACTTTATTCTTGTGTATATTTATTTCTTTATGTAAATTGTTATAAATATTCATTTATATTTTATTAGTATTATACAAGATTTTCGAGCCCAACGAGATATCCAAGTATCAAAGAGGAGAGTCAACAACATTACATGGATAAAAGTGGCGGTATATTATTAATTATCACATTTTTTATTATATTAGTGATGATACTTGATAAAACTTAGGATTTATCCATATTTTCTTTCCATGTGTAGTGTCCTCTGCAACGTAATGGTATATATTGCAGATATTTTATGTTGAGGTTTATGAGAGAAACTCTTTCTTTGGGTCAATTAGAGATTCCATCCGATGTATGTATTTCTAACTTATGAGTTATTTTAATATTTAACACATATTTCTCATATAATTAAATAGTTGAAACTAAATCAAACTATGTTATATTATTATGTAAAACTTTGATGAATTCAAGTGTGCATATTATTCAAAAGATCATTTGGAAGAAATTAAAGAGGAATGGTGTCAATTCATTACGGGGCTCAATGTGTTATAAGGTATTGTACTCTTACTTTAATTGATGAAAATTTTGAGTATGTGAATGTAACTATAGACATATTGATTATGACTTGTTTTAATTGATCAATTACAATATTTTTGTGTTGTTTCAGGTTATACTATATATAGTTGCAATTGGATGAAAATGTATAGTTCGGGCTCGAAGTGTTATCACATTTTAGTTTATGTAGATTTCATTTGAAACAAAATGTGTAGTTGGATGAAATTAATTGTATGAATTGTTTCGTAGATATTGGTTATAGTATATGTTGTATATTTAAATTGGTTCGTAAATTGGTACGATTATTGTATGAATTGTTTCGTAGATATTGGTGATTGAAAATTCGATTATTTTGTATCTATAAATCGGTGCCTAAATTAGTGGGTTTAAATAGGATAATTTGATGCAAATTCTGGATTGGAAAATAGGTACAAATTCTGGTTTAAAAACCAAGTGAAAAAGTGGATAAAAACAGGTGCCTATAATTTGGCAACCTTAGACAACGCTTTTTATATGAAAATATTTTAAAATTTTCGTATACCTTAGACAGCGCTTTCAACTAAAAGCGTTGTCTAAGGTGGGGTTTAGAAAGCGCTTTAACGAAAAACGCTGTCTAAGGTGGGGTTTAGACAGCGCTTTTAGAGAAAGCGTTGTCTAAGGTATACCATTAAAATAAATAAAAAAGCGTTGTCTAAGGTATATTAAAAAAAGGCAAAAAGCGCTGTATAAAGTGGGGTTTAGAAAGCGCTTTTGACAATAAAAGCGCTGTATAAAACCCTTTTAGACATCGCTTTTGACATTAACCAAAGCGCTGTCTAAACCTATAACAGCGCAGGTTTAGACAGCACTTTAAAACGCTGTCTAAGGGCAAAAAAAACGTTGTCTAAGGTCTTGTTTGGCATAGTGACACTTTCGTTTCCCCCATCAATAATTTTCCATAAGCTTGTCCAATTGAGCTATAAGATGATTAGGCAGCAGAAAAGAGCTCATAACATAGGTAGGGATAACCTGAGCTACCGTCTTAATGAGTGTAATCTTTCCAGCTTTTAAGATATGTTTACTGCTCCACCCTTGAAGTTTGTTCCAAACCTTCTCCAAAATGAACTTGAAACAATTGAATTTAGATCTTGTTTGATTTTGCTCGAACATCGACTTTGGATTCTTTACTTTACTATTGTCATTTCTCTTTTATTGGCGTGTTGTTCTCTGCATCATATTAGTGTTTTCATTTTGGTGGTATCAACAAATTTGTTGTAGCAGTAGATTAAATCTATTTTGTAATTCTTAATCGACATAATGAGGCATAAATTTCATAAATAAAAATGGTATTTGCTATTTTAGAAGTAAAATAACGAAATAAATTCTCCATCTAAAAAAATCAATTTTCTTTGATGTTAAAGCAATGTTAATGAGCGAAAGCATGTATCGCTTTTCTTTATTGATATTGGAACATAAGAAAAGTTAAGATTCATCTTTGTTTTATATACACTTTTGTTTTAATGAATGAGTGAAGAGCTAGGATGCCTATTGCAGTTCATTGTATATAGATGCATTTTCCCTGAGGCTCATAAAGAGATATACTTTAATAAATGGTTGAGTGTTGAGATTTTAGTAAATTAATAACAGTTGATTTGTCCTATATACAAATCCTTAAGTAAACTCTAAATAAAGAAATTTATGGACAACTCAAAAAGGCCATTAGTAACTAACTATATGTGAATTCTCATTGGGAAGGTGTAGCTTGTTTATAGTATAACTATATTAGAAAATACTAATAACACATGCCTTGATAGTTGATACACTCTTCTTAACACTCAGTACTCACTCTAATAACTATCTTTTGGTGAAATCGTATGCTAGACCTACTCATAGAGAAAAACCATTATTAATTGTGGGTCACATAAAAACTCACCCAATATTAGTGAAAGGTTGGTAAATGCATTATAGTCTCTAACTAGTGCAAATCAACTTTCTTTCTCCCTTGATCAAATAAATAACCAGAGATTAGTGAAAATTTAGTTGCAAGTGATGAGTCACTTGGTGTTGATTGTTACTGTTGGTTTAAATTATCTATGTTATGCTAAGTTACTTTGATAAAGTCAGTTGATGTAATTAGTTAGTACTGTTAAGTTATTTTGGATTTGTTAAGAGTTAAATATGTTAAGTTGTGTTGTGTTATGAAACCGAGTTTGAGTTAACAAATGAAATAGTTAGTGTTAGGTGATTTTGTTGCTAGAAAAACTGTTAGTGGACTGTTATGAGAAATTGTGTTAGAGTCATTTTGTGATAACTTACATTTTTTTTGGACTCTGTTATGGATTGTGATGTCTAAAAAACAATGTTAGAATTAGTTTATGATTTAAAATTACTTACATGCTGGTATCCTTTTGGTCTACTGCAAAAACTATTTGAAATCAATTCAAGGTTTTGTTTGTATTTGCAGATTGAGGTAGGGAAAGAAAACAACTGAGACTCTGAAAAATCAGCACCTACAGATCCAATTGAGCTTCTTTGAATTAAAAGGGGTGCTCCAATTGATTGCAGTTCTTTCAAAAAAATCTGATCCAAAAAGTTTTTCTATCATCAATGTTTTTTATGAATGAGATATAATATAATTATGAAAATAAAAGAAACATATTCTATTTAAATAAAATAGGGCGTAAATTTGTCAATATCCATGGTAAAATCAGGTTAATATATCATAAAAATTGAGTGTAAACTTTCCCAACATTCATGATAAAATCGGGTGTAATATATCATATTTTTACACCTATTAAAGAAAATAGGGTGTAAACTTGCCAATATCCAAAGTAAATATTGCTTATTTTACATTTTTTTTTATCAAATGGGGAGTATATATTTAATTTTAATGCAATTATTTAAAAATTTACAACCATTTTCTAAAACAAGGTGTAATATTCCGTATTTATACACTCATTTAAAAAAATAATAATAATAATATATCATTTAAAATTAAATGTATATATATAAACATTTATACCCGATTTCTATAAAATATGGTGTAATATACGATTTATAAATGTATATATGAAATATTTACTCCCGATTTAAAAAAAAAATGCAATATAACATCTATTTACACCCGTTTTAAAACAGGTGTAAATTCGTCAGACATTTCTCACCTGTTGAATTCACACCTAATAACCGGTATTAAATATATAAAAAATGAATGTAAATTTCTATTTCTGTACTAGTGTCGCTCACAATAAATAAAAATAAAAATGATTTTTTTATAAGCATAAAATTAAATTAAATTAAAATAAAGTATAAAGGGTATAAGCATCAGAAGCTACAGGTTTTACATAAGTTGTTTCATCCTTAGGGTTTTTCTCCCTCCAAGCCACTGATTTATCCATGGAATAAATAAAATGTGAGTTTCAAGTAGGCCTTGCCTTTCATGCAGAGTTACCATAATTACCTCTAGACACTTCCTTTCATGTTGACCAAAACATTCATTTTTTGACATATTAAAAAAAATCTATCAAAATTTCAAAAAAATCACGCTATTTCAAATAGATTTTTATAAAATTCATTTTTGAGATACAATTTTTAAAAAAACATTACGATTTTTGAGATACAATTTTATAAAAAACATTTTTAATAATGTATCTTTACGTTGCACGATCTCAAAATTAATCCTGTAATTTACAAATAAAATAAATATAAAAAAACTTATAATATTTTAAAAAACGATTTTATAAAATCTATTTCTTTCGGCCAAAGGCATGTTTTTGGTATCCATACCCGTCCAATTCTTTGCATTTCCAAGCTCCTGGTCATCATGAATGTAAGCATTATTTCCATTAATGTTTATATTCTATACATTGACACAATATATAAGCACGTTGTCATATCAAAGCTCTATGCCAAAAATAACAAGGGGACAAGACACAAACATTATGTTTCATTATGGAAAATATTCGTCGTCTTGGGTCGTGTAGTTGAAAAAATCAACTTCATGTAAAAATACTAACGTTTAAATAATGAGTGTTCACAATATAATGAAGAAAATAATAACAACAACCATATAACGTGTTTGAAAGGTTATTAGTTTTTTTAGTACTTGATATCTTGAGTATAGTTCCTAGAGAGTCAAGCTTTATTTTTACTTGTCAAAATCAACAAAATCGTTATGAAAAACTTTTGAATTTCAATATTATTTCCATTTTTTCAAACTCATATTCTGCTTGATCGTCAAGGTAAAACTTGAATGAATATCCCACTAATCAAAATAATTTTTATCAAGTCCAAAGAAAAAAAGAATGTTGAATATTTATTCTCATATAAATACATTAGTAGCACTATATGAGATTACACCAAGCCTAAAATTCTTATTTTTTCAGTATAATAATATCGATATTTATCAGTTGAGTTAGGGTTTACCGATATTAGTAAGATATTCTTTATTACTTTAACATGCAGACTTCTTTGGCAATGAAGAGTTTATTCAATTATCATAGAAACAATGCACACATGTTAGCAAAACGTTTGATAGAACCATGTGATGTGTTCCTCAACCATAGAAGCCCTGACACAAAAAGAACAGTAGCAACTCTTCTCTATGACAACCTTAGAATGCATGGTTACAACCCTTTCTTGGATGAGAAAAACATGAAACCAGGTGACAAATTGTTCGATAAGATCAACGGAGGGGTCATTGAGTGTAAGATCGGGGTGGCGGTTTTCTCGCCTCGCTATTGTGAGTCTTATTTTTGTCTCCATGAACTTGCTCTTTTGACAGCTTGTAAGAAGAAAGTGATTCCCATTTTTTGTGATGTTAAACCTTCTCAACTGCGTGTTGTTAAAAATGGAAATTGGTCAAAGGAGGAACTGCGGCGGTTTAGATGGGCTCTCGACGAGGCTAAGAACACCGTTGGACTAACCTTCAATTCTTCAAAAGGGTATTAGTTTTTTTTATTTTTTTATCTAATAGATTAGTGATCAGAATTTCATTGCTGAATAAATAAAATGTCGCGCATTCAAATTCACGCTTAATGCTTCTGAGTGAATGTAACTCTATTGTAAGTTTATGGATAAATTTGTGATATTAATTTTATTTATTGTGAAATGCAGGAACTTGTCTGAATTTGTGGCTAATGCTTCTGAGATAATCATTGAAAGCATGGCAGAACTTCAGAATGAAGAACAGATGAAACAAATGACTGCAGGAAATCATTTTCCAAAACATATGCACTTGCCAATTCCTGCTTAGAATTAGCCCCGAAGAGATCTAACCATTCATTTAAAGAATTGTTTAAACAAATAGATTCACTTTGATTATTCTTACAAACTCACCCAAATACTAAATATTTTGATTTTATTTTTTAACAATTCACAAACACCAAAAATTTGAATTTTTTTTATTTGTTAATGTAATCATTATTTCAATAAGTTTACTATCAATATATTAATGGGTGTCTTGACAATCTTTTATTGTATTCTCTTACATAAATAATACAATTTTTATTGCATATTCTTGAATTGATATATATATATATATATATATATATATATATATATATATATATATATATATATATATATATATATATATATATATATATATATATATATATATATATATATATAAACATAAGTATATTGATAAAAGTACTAAAGCTACTCAATCCTATTTACAAATGAAAGCGAAATGAAATTCGGCAAAACAAAAAGATTATCTAATTGAAGTCTAAGACAAATAAAATAAAGGGTCTTTGTTAAAATAGTACCAATTACAATTGGGGTGGGTAATATCTTCAATTAAAAACCATCTCGAGACCGTGTATTTCACCATCCAAATAGTGTCAACCACATTCCAACTGGAATTCGAAAAAATGATGTCATTCCTAAGAATCCAAAGATTCCAACACACTGCAAGCCAAAAGCATCATTTTCTACCTGACTTAACGCGCTTAGATTTATAAAAAGAGAACCAATCCATAAATCTCCTCACAAAACTATTGCTTCCATGGTAGGAAAACTATTATGGACTGGACCAACAACTAAGCATGGCCCAATCATTTATGTCCCATGAAGCGGCCCAATCCTTTATGTCCCATGAAGCGGCCCAATAACCCGAGATCCAGGGGACCCATTGATTTGGTGGTCGTTCCCCCCTCCTCGTTCATAGTCTCTGCCCGACAACGGTAGAGACTGTCGCTCCCTGAATTTCCATCCTGGTACAAACGCGAAAGTGACGCGGAAAAGGTAGAATCGCCAGCCATGCATTTTTATCCCGAAGGGACGGAAATGGTAATGCTGCACAAACCAGAAGAAAGAAGAAGAAGGAAACAGGTCCTACGAACCAAAGAGATAGAGTCCGGGAGTCGGTTACGACCTGGGAAGGTATTAGCAGCCCAGATCGTCCGCCGTACCCGACGGGATCCATGCTTGCAAAGAAACTATTTCAAAGGGTGAAGAAAATGAAAGTTGCTGTAAAAAGAAAGACTGGAACTGGAGAAAAGAAAAGAAAGGGGGAAAATGTAAGGAACATAAAAGAGTGCTCGAACGGGCCCTACCCCGCTGCCTACGTACCTCATCTGGACATGAGGATCAGAGACGCCGTAGTTCCCCTAACTAGGGGTGGAAAAGATTGCTTGTGTCTTAAGGCTTGAACTGCCTATGTTAATGCTCAGGTGTTGCCGGTTCGGACGACGAGTGTGTTACCGTCTTGAAAAATGACAAGTAGGAGCAAGTTTATACGTAAAGAGTGAAGGTGATGAGAAAAGAAGTCCCAAAGGAGACGCTTATTGTTTGTTTGTGTTTTTTAGAAGTCTTTTAGGAGTGTGACACAAGAGAGTGAACTCAAGCTCTTTTCCATGGAATGTGTACTTGCTACTACATTCCAAGATGGAATAATAGAACAAGCACACCAAGTAAGGAGAATTTATCCAAGACTTGTTTCCAAGGGAAAGGGCCTAAGCTAACTAACTTGTTGAACTTATTAGATGTGTTAGTGATTAAAATGAAGAAGTATTTTTTATGTTTTTTCTTGATGAAGATGACCTCATGATCAGACTTGTGCATCATGCTAGACAAGTGTACTATCCCAAGATGGAATGAATACATATGCCCCATGGAATAAGGCTATACACAAGAAGTCACTTCTTTCTTTATTAATGTGTTTTTATGGTTTTTTGTTTGAAGATGAGAAAGAGAAGAACCAAAGGAGCGAAAGGTATAAGTCTAAAGGGAAAGACTAATCCCAGTGTTATCATGCAAGGGTGGTCCTAAGGTTAGTGCAGTTTGAAGTTATCCTAAGAGAAAAGAAAAGAAGAAAAGAAGAGGAGAAGAAAGCTAGAGAACAACTTACTCCTCTAAAGGAGATAAGTTGCTTCTAAGGGGGAAAGATGAAGAGTTGAATCACTTGATGGCATAAAGCTCATCAAAAATCACAAAATAGAAAGCAAAGTAAGAAGAAGAGATGAAGAGTTGAAATGTAGATAAACATCCACACTTCACTTACCATTGCACCTACAAATGTTAGCAAAAATTCCAGCACATATTCAGCACATCAATCAATACTAACACATCAACACAATTCATGGAATTAACATACTCAAAGTTTCAAGAAAACAAAACCATCCAACATGCCAAGCTTTGAAAATACATGAATCCACGTGTCGAGAAAATGAAGGCATACATCAACCAGCAAGAAAACCACCCTAACAAGCATGCGAAATGATCATACAATGATCCATGATGATTAAAGCAAGTAAGGGAAGCAAACAAGCTCAAAACAACCCAAAAATGTCACTCTGCTTCAGTGTTAACCGGTTAACCAAAGTGTTAATCGATTAACCAACTTAAAACTGCAGCAAATAACACAGAAAACAGACGCATTAACCGGTTAACCAAAGCGTTAACCGGTTAACACTATGCGAACAACAATAAATTCCTGCAGAAAAATCAGTCCAAACCAGCATATTTCAAATAATCCAACAACAGTCCAGCAATCAATTATGCATGAAATAGTAAGATCAATTCACATTAATCAAACACCATTAGGCTCATGAACATTAACACATAGATCCGATCACAAATCAAACAAGTAAATCAAGAAAGGCAAGCAAATACACAAGCACATGGTGGATCTAAGCACAAGCATGCAAATAAGCTAAAAACAGAGATAGATCTGAACTTAACCAACCTACAAAGCTGAGATATGCTTTGGTAAATGTTGTTTGAGTTGGAAATGAGGAATCTCGCAGAAAACTTCGAAGATCCGGTGCTAATCTTCACACATCATGCAAAATAAATGCAAGCAAAGGATCTTGATGCAAGAACTTGGCTCCAAAAGCACTTCAAACCACCAAATCAGATCTGAAACAAGTAGTGAAACCGGCAAATTGATGCAAATAAGTTGTGGATGAAGGTCTAGTTCCGAGATCCACAAACTTTAATGCAAAGTTTTGTGATCTTCAAAGAGGAACTTTGAGTGATTTGGAAAATTGGGAGAGAAAATGAGAGAATGGTGAGAGAGTGATCAAAATTTAGAAAAATGAGAAGTGAATTATGAGAGGGAGACCTCTTGGTTTGGAGGGAAATGGAATAAATACCCTCTAGGTTTGGGGCCAAAAAATTTGGTTTGGAGTCCAAAAAATGGTTTGGGATTAGCTTAGCAAGTTGATTAGGATCTAGCCTTGGGATTAGGCTTGGTAAATCATCTAGATCCTTCTCCATAATTCCCAATTAATTCAAAATGAATAAAATCAGAAATAATGAAAAAATGGAGCCAAAGAATACCCCGGTGCCAACCATTCCAATCTGATCTTGATTCTCAATCCTTTTAGGGCTTTGACCATGATACCAAGCTTGTACAAAAGGTCTTGTGAGCTTCCTGATAGGTCATCATGCTCTTGACTTTGTCTTATAAGATCATGAGTTCTCAGATGATTGATCATATGCCTTATGCTGGAACATGTGAGTGTTATGCTTCATTTTTCTATGCAAAATGCTAAGGATATGACATGCTTATGATGATTCTGATATGATGATGATGCTGAAAAGAAGAGGGAAAATTTGGGGTGTTACAGCTGCTCCTATTCAAGCAACTGTTAATCTGAAAAGGGCGATAGCACGTCTATCGACCGTTCAAGATAAAATGTGGTTGAATACCAAGAAGACCTGAAATTTGCACTCTGTTGGAGAATGCAAAAAATGGGAAATAAACCCAACCAAATAACACTCTGGGTAATTGTAGTGAAGACAAAGCAGACGAGCTCCTTCCAAATTGAATTGTTACTTCAGATAAGAAAAACTTAGACAGACGAGTCTTCTTCAAGCAAACCTGTTACGTTAGGAACTTGACACACGAGCCCTCTTCAAGTAAACCTGTTACGCCAAGAACTGGACATACAAGCCCTTCTCAAGTAAACCTGCTACACCAGGAACTGGACATACGAGCCTTCCTCAAGTAAATCTGTTACGTCAGGAACTGGACATACGAGCCCTTTTCATACATTTTGAAAAAATATATGACTTGAGACAGACGAACCTCATTCGGATAAACCTGTTACGCCAGGACCGGTGATGCACTTAAGTCTGTGGGATAGACATGCATAATCAGGATAGACGAACCCTCTTCATATATTCTCCGTAGATATATGGTCTAAGACAAACGAGTCTTCTTCAGATAACCTGTTACGCCAGGTGCAACATTAGGATTTGACGAACCCTCTTCACAAATCTTGCGTAGATAAGTGGTGTCTGAAACAGACGAACCTCCTTCGGATAAACCTGTTACGCCAGGACCGATAACCATTTTGACGTTTAATCCCATCGTCGGGACTTCAAACCTCTTCAACACAGACGAGTATTGGATGATCATCAAGAGAACACAGACGAATGCCATAAGTCAATGATATAAATGAATATCAGACGATGATCTAAGAAACACAGACGAGCGCTTCAGGCAATGACACAGATGAATATCATCCGCTAAACAGACGAATACCAGAAATCCAACACAGACGAGCACTTGGAGTAGCAATACATATGAGTACCATAGCGATTATCAAATCAACACATATGGATATAAACCAACACATACGAGTGTGGAGTATGATACAAACAAGTATCCAATCAATGCAAATGAGTTTCAAACAGATAACAAACACGGACGAGTGTTGGGGAATGCATACGAGCAACAAACAACTATCAAAACATAGACGAGTGTTGGGGAATGCAGACGAGCAATGAGCGAATATCAAACACAGATGAGTGTTGGGGCGTGCATACGAGTAACAAGAAACTATCAAAACACATACGAGTGTTGGGGAATACAAACGAGCAAAAAGCAGATACCAAACACAGACGAGTGTTGGGGAATACAGACGATCAAAAAGAAGATATCAAACACCGACGAGTGTTGGGGCGTGCATACGAGCAACAAGAAAATATTAAACACAAACGAGTGTTGGGGCGTGCATACGGGACACAAGCAAATATCAAACACAGACGAGTGTTGAAGAATGAAGACGAGCAACAAGCAAGGTGCACTGATTGGCAGCAATAGTCACGACTATGCAGGGGAGAACCAGGTTAAGAGGCTTTGACACTTAACTCTGGCTGGGGAGATGAATAACTGCGTGTATCATCACACTGGCCAAAAATAAATTGGCAACTTCTCTAGGGAACTACTTCAACGACGGGAGTGAATCCTGATCATGAACTCTGCGGGGGATAACCATCTTCAGACTTGGCTGGGGAAGATGCTTGGTTAAATAACCCTTGCGGGGAAACGAATTCTGACATTTTGAACTCTATGGGGAAATCAGGCGTACAACTGCCTGCTGGGAATACTTCACTTGTGGAAAGATAATCCGCTTGGGGATGAAAGCTCTTCAGTTAGCCTTGGAATTCTGCTAGGGATTCCACTTGCTCTAACTCAGCAGGGGAGCATTCTCTGCTTGGGGAAATACGACACCACCCTGTAAAACATGCAACAATAGTATACACACATGTGCCCCGGGGACTTGCATGGTATTATCTGTTCACCCATTGTCACCCGACACTCAAAGATAGTTTTAAATGTTTCCCTTCAATGTCATTTTTTAGAAAAATCAACATGTCTCAAATGCAATGTTCTTTTTGCCAAAAATTCAGGACATTTTTGCAAACAAAGTAAACAAAACACAACACAGCTTTTGACTGAATATTCATTCATTGAGAAGCCTCTGAATAGGCAAAGTTTTACATCAGGAAGCAACTGCCTGGAAAGAGGTAGCTACCATAAAATTAAGAAAAGAAACTATGCTAATGGCAATGTACACGGAATTCCAATGAGTTTCCTTCCCGCTATGACCAACATGTCTTCAAGACTTTCCGTTCTTGCCTTTGCTTTCTAAAAAAGATGAGGGAACTGATTCCTACCCTTCCGATATTGCCAAACTGCATGAAACGATGATTTGGTTCAGATTACCCGGATCGCAGTTGTTCGCTTATTCCCTTGTTTTGCATGGATCACCCTTTCAGGTTTTCAATCCACCGGGATACCCTTTTTTGCCTGAGTCGTCCAATGTGGCTTTTCAACTCAGCGGGTGTACAATTTTTTTTATTCATTTTCCCTAACTTTTGCCCGAGCTTTTTATTCTGTTTTTAGCTCGCCGGGATGCCCTTTTCTTGCCTGGACTTTAATTTTGTTTTTGTGTCCAGCGGGTCCTTTATAAGAAGTATTTTTTAACTGCGTCCGAGTTAACAGGGGATTGGAAATCGTCTCCATCCATAGTAGTGAGCATCAACGCCCCACCTTAGAACACTTTCTTCACTATGAATGAGCCTTCGTAGTTTGGGGTCCACTTGCCCCTGTGATCTGAACCTTGAGGAATGATCCTCTTGAGTACAAGCTCACCCACTTGATACTCTCGAGTACGTACTCATTGGTCGAATGCTCGCTTCATTCTCCTCTGATAAAGTTGGCCATGATAGATAGCCGCTAATCTATTTTCCTCAATTAGACACAACTAATTATATCGAGCGCGTACCCATTCAGCCCCATCAAGCTTCACATCCATCATCACACGTAAAGAAGGAATTTCTACCTCAACAGGCAAGACTGCCTCCATGCCATATACCAGGGAGAATGGAGTTGCCCCAGTTGACGTCCTGACTGACATTCGGTACCCATGCAGTGTGAAAGGTAACATCTCATGCCAATCTTTGTAAGTGACAACCATCTTCTGCACAATCTTCTTAATATTATTGTTAGTTGCCTCTACCGCGCCATTCATATTTGGCCGGTAAGGAGAAGAATTGTGATGTTGAATCTTGAAGTCTCGGCACAGTTCTGCCATCATCTTGTTGTTTAAGTTGGAACCATTATCCGTAATGATTCGCTCGGGCTCCGTATCTGCAAATGATATCTCTCTTCAGAAACCTGGCTACCACTTGGCGAGTGACATTGGCCTAAGATACTTCTTCAACCCATTTGGTAAAGTAATCAATCGCAACCAAGATGAAACGATGACCATTTGAAGCAATATGCTCTATATTCCCAATCATGTCAATGCCCCACATAGGAAAGGGCCAAGGAGATGTCATGACATTGAGCGGACTTAGAGGAACATGCACCTTGTCTGCATATATCTGGAATTTGTGGCACTTACGGGCGTACGAACAACAGTCTGCATCCATTGTTAGCCAATAGTACCCTGATCTCAATAACTTCTTAGCCATTGCATGCCCTCCTGCATGAGTACCGAAGGGTCCCTCGTGGACTTCCTGCATTAACAGGTCTGCTTCGTGTCTATCCACGCATCTGAGCAAGACCATGTCAAAGTTCCTCTTATATAGAACTCCATCTGCATTCAAGAAGAAGCTAGTAGCAAGTCGTCTCAAGGTTTTCTTATCATTGGATGATGCCTCAGCTGGGTATTCTTGTTTTTCCAGGAAAAGCTTAATATCAAAGTACCATGGTTTCTCATCAGACATTGCGTCTACAGAGAAAGCATAAGCTGCGTCAAGCCTGGAAATGTCAATCATGGACACATAGTTCCAACACAAGACTTTGATGGACGAAGAAAGAGTAGCCAATGCATCAGAAAATTGATTCTTATCTCGTGGTATATATTGAAGCTTAACTGTTGTGAAGAACGTCAACAGTCTTCTGGCATAATCCCTATAAGGAATTAAGTGTTCTTGATGTGTATACCACTTGCTGGTAACCTGGTTGATAACAAGGGCCGAATCTCCGAATATATCGAGGGTCTTAATTCGAAGATTAATAGCCTCTTCTACTCCCATTATGCATGCCTCGTATTCCACTTCATTGTTGGTGCAGCCAAAAGTAATTCTGGAAGCGAAAGGAAAGTGAACACCTTCAGGAGTGATAAGAACAACACCAACTCCGCATCCGTTGATATTGACTGCCCCATCAAACATCAACTTCCATTTGGATTCAGGGTCAGACCCCTTCTCCAGAAGTGGTTCCTCGCAATCTCTTGCCTTGAGGTACATGATGTCCTCATCAGGGAAATCAAACTTCATTGGCTCGTAATCGTCTTCAAGTGGTTGTTGTGCAAGATAATCTGACAGTACACTTCCTTTGATGGCTTTCTGGGAAGTATATTGTATGTCATACTCTGTTAAGATCATTTTCCACCTTACAATCCTTCCGATTAATGTTGGTTTCTCGAAAATATACTTGACAGGGTCCATTTTTGAGATTAGCAGTGTGGTATAGGTCAATATGTACCGTCTCAGTCGGCGAGCAGCACATGCCAAAGCGCAACAAGTTTTCTCGAGCAGTGAGTAACGGGATTCATAGTCGGTAAACGTTTTGCTAAGGCAATAAATAGCATGCTCTTTTCGACCAGACTCGTCATGTTGGCCTAGAACACACCCCATCGACCCTTCTAACACAGTCAAGTACATGATAAGTGGTCGTCCTGGAACTGGAGGCATTAGAATCGGAGACTCCTATAAATATTCTTTTATCTTTTCAAAGGCTCTTTGACAATCCTCATTCCACCTGACTGTTTGTTCTTTTCTTAACAATTTGAAGACTGTCTCGTATGTGGCAGTTAGATGAGATATAAACCGTGAAATGTAGTTCAATCTCCCTAAAAACCCGCACACTTCTTTTTCTGTTTTCGGTGCAGGCATGACTTGTATTGCTTTTACTTTTACAGGATCTACCTCAATCCCCCTCTAGCTAACAATGAAACCCAGCAATTTACGGAAACGCACTCCGAAAGTGCACTTTTTTGGATTCAACCTCAATCTGTACTTTATTAACCTATCAAACAAATTTTTAAGATTGACCAGATGCTCTTCTTCGTCCCGGGGCTTGGCAATCATATCGTCCACATAGCACTCAATTTCCTTGTGTATCATATCGTGGAACAAAGTTACCATAGCCTGGTGATACGTTGCCTCGACATTCTTCAACCCAAAGGGTATAACCTTATAACATAATGTACCCCACGGGGTAATGAACGTCGTTTTCTCCATGTCCTCTGGTGCCATCTTGATCTGATTTTACCTGGAGAAACCATCCATGAAACAAAATACCAAGAACTGACCGATGTTATCTACCAGCCCATCAATGTGAGGTAATGGAAAGTCATCCTTTGGACTTGCTCTTTTTAGATCCCGATAATCGACGCACATCCGGACCTTTCCATCTTTCTTTGGTACAAGCACAATGTTAGCTACCCAAGGTGGGTAACTAGTTACGACAAGGAACCCGACATCCCACTGCTTTTGAACTTCCTCCTTGATCTTCATTGCCATATCAGGGCGAGTTCTTCTCAGCTTTTGCTTTAAAAGAGGACAATCTTCTTTTAGTGACAGCTTGTGTACAACGATGTCAGTATCCAACCTCGGCATATCTTGATATGACCAGGCAAAGATATCCACATATTCACGTAGCATACCAATCAACTCCTTCTTTACCTCGGCCTGCAGACTGGCCCCAATCTTTATCTCTTTCTTTACATCCTCAGACCCGATGTTGATGATCTCTACTTCTTCCTGATGAGGCTGAATGACCATTTCCTCTTGTTTCAGCAACCTAACCAATTCTTCTGGGAGTTCACAGTCTTCCTCAACCCCTTCATCAGCTCTGTAGATAGGATTGTCGAAGTCATGCATGGTCATAACGGGAACGTTATCACAGGAATCCGAATGATCAACACTGCACAAATGATGTGCTTATTTCAGAATATGTTCTTTTCAAAGGAGACACAAACACACAAAAACACTGAAAAAGAAAACATTTCCATTGTATTTGTTTTTTTGTGAAAAATTTTAAAACGAAAGAAAGAGAACACAATTTTCTTGAAAAATGTCCTTTATTTCGTGGAAAAAGTAAATGCATTAAAAGCATGGTGGCCCTACAGATGGATCCATGCACCTTAGACAGAGTACATGATTTGACATACAGTATGATAAAAATGGAAACAAGAAAATTACTTTGACTGCCAAGTAACTTGAACAAAATCTTTAGCATACCAGTTCCGGAGCTCCTCCCCAGGTGCACATGGGTGAATCCAGTTATCCAAGTCGCAGTCACTATCCCCTTCTTAATCTGTAGCACAAATGTTGTTGTAGTCGAGCATTCCAGAACTAGTGAAAGTTATGAACTTACTTCCCTAAGACCAGCTGGACTGACCAGGTTGATTTCCAAGACCAAACTTTTCATCTTTCTTTTCCACTTCTAATAGCTTTCCCCAGCCCTGGGCCTTTCCGGATTGGACTACTTCCTTAGCTTGCTTGTAGGAGTAGATGGGTGTCCCTTCCTTCTCATGGCTTTGAACTGCAACAACCGGAGACAAAGTAATGACATTAACTGTCTCGAAAGCTTGGAAAAGTGTCTCATGGATCTCCCCGTCCATTTCCACATACTTGAAGGTCGAAAGATGGCTTACGAAAATATCTTCTTCCCCGCATACAGTAAAAACCTAGCCGTCTACCACATACTTTAACTTTTGATGCAACAATGATGTTACTGCGCCAGCAACATGAATCCATGGACGTCCTAGAAAACAACTATAGGCGGGTTGGATATCCATAACATAGAACGTGCTTTTGAATACCTGAGACCCAATATTTACCGGTAGCTCCACCTCCCCGAACACAGACCTCCATGACCCATCAAAGGCTTTCACAATCAAATCACTGGGTCGCAAAACAATGCCATCAACAATTAACTTCATGAGGACCTTCTTAGGGAGTATATTGAGAGAAGAGCCTGTATCTACCAAGACTTGTGATAGAACAACATTCTTACACTCCATGGTGATGTGTAAGGCCTTGTTGTGATTACGTCCCTCAGAAGTGAGACCTCTATCTATGAATCCCAACCCATGGCTGACATTCACACTGGCTACCACAGCCTCCAACTGGTTAACAGTTATATCTTGTGGTACATATGCCATTTGCAAAACCTTTAGCAAAGCCTCCCGGTGAGCTTGAGAACACATCAACAATGACATAATGGATATTTTGGATGGAGTCTGATTTAGCTGCTCAACCACCTTATAGTCACTTTTCTTAATTATTCTCATGAATTCCTCGACTTCTTTTTCAAAAGTTCCCTGACTAGCAACAGGAGTTGTCACCTCTTCAGTCACTATCTGTTTACCCTTAACCTTTGCAGCAACTTCAACTTCGGGATCACCTCTAAGAACTTAAGGAGCAAAGAGGCGTCCACTCAGAGTAAACCCACCAACTCCTTCGACATTCACAACAGTCGAGTCAATTGTCACCACTTTACTTTCCACCTACTGGCCTTCTACGTACACGTCTGAGCCATAGTGCAAAGGGATGGCCTTGTCATCAACATAAGGGACTGGCCCCAGATTAGTAATGGTTACTGGACTCACCTCTGGAACATAGATAGTCACAGGCTCTTTCCGGGCAGGAACTTCAGAAGGATCAAAATAACTTGTCACAGTAGACACACAATCACCTCTATTTTCAACCCTGTCGAACTGTAGGGACCCCTCGTCAATCAAACACTGCAGCCCAGCTTTCAAATCCCTGCAACAATCAACTGAATTCATGCAACCCTCACAATCAAAACCACAACCTGGGAATACCTGCCCTTTCAACAATCTATCTTTCACCACTAACAACGAAGTCTTCACTTCATCCACACTCAAAATCAAGTTTAATCTCTCACCATTATCAATAGCGTTTATCCGGGCCCCTCCATGATTTGGAATGGGGTTTGACGTGACATTTGGAGGCGGTGCGAAGTTAATGGCTTTCGAATCAATCAAGTCTTGGACCTTATGTTGTAATGCCTTTCACTTCTCTGTTGAATGCCCGGGAGCTCCTGAATGAAATGTGCATCTTGCATTAGCATCATACCCCACTGGAAGTTCTCCAGGTGGTGGTGGTGCTAATGTCCTTAACTGAACCAAATTCAAATCTAACAATCTTTGGAGTAGTGTTATGTATGTCATCGGTATGGCCTCAAGCACTCTGGTAGTTGGACGAGCTTGTCTCTGTTGATAGGGTCTTTGCTGAAAGTTATTACGATGTGGCTATTGTTGTTGTTGTTGTGGTTGTTGCACAAGACTTGTTGGAATAGTGATAGCTGCCACCTGCTCGTAAGATCCCATGTATCCACGGCCCCGAATTCGGCCGTACACAACATTAGTTTCTCCCTCCCTTCTTCTTGGAGGTCCATTAAAAGCCTTTCAAACACCACTTGAGCTACCTGCACCACTGTCTTAGATCTTCCCCATTTTCAGCAGAGTTTCAACCCTTTCTCCAGCTATCACGATAGCATTAAACTTTGTTGCTGAACAAGACGCTAGTCTCTCAATAAACACCCCCTGCAGGGTTCCCATAAACATATCTTCCATTTCATTCTCTAACAAGGGAGGTTGCACTCGAGCAGCAAGCTGGCGCCACCTTTGGGCGTACTCTTTGAACCCTTCCTTAGCACTCTGAGACATTGTCTGCAACTAGATACGATTTGGAGCCATATCCAAATTATACTGATATTGTTTCACAAATTCCTCAGCTAAATCCTTCTAGCTTCGAATATTGACCTGGCTCAGCTTCATGTACCATTCCAAGGAAGCTCCTACAAGACTATCCTGGAAGTAATTCATCCAAAACTTTTCATCATCTGTATGCGCAGAAATCCTTCCCACAAAAGACTGAAGGTGAGTTTTCAGGAAAGTCGTGCCGTTGTACTTATCAAAAGTAGAGACCTTGAACTTGTAGGGAATTCTCACCCCTGGAACTAGGCCCAGATCAGTGATGTCAAACCCTAGAAAACTCTGAGATTGAATGGCGCGAATTTGCTAAGCCATTTCTTCAAACCTCCTATTCATGGCAATCCCCTGGACTTCTGCCTTATCCAGCAAAGTGAACTGCTCATCCTGCCCATCCCTATGCATGTTATTCACTCCATCATTGATAATTGTAGAAGCACGCCTTCAATCTCGGAGATTTTGATGAAGACAACACGGCGCATATATTTCAGACCTGCAAAAAGTCAAGAGCTCCAACTGATCAAGCTTCAAGCAACCGGCTTCGCTATCAAGCTTCGTTTGCATCATCATTCAACTTCTTGCTTGGATGCTTTTGGTTAGGTATATCAATCCCTTTTTAAATTGATGTACAATTGTTCATGCATTCAATCATATACTAGCATATTGCATAAAATAATTTAACATATTTTTCAAACCGATTAACACTCTTAAAAAACCTTCTGTTTCTGGTTTTAACAATGTTAACCGGTTAACCATTTGGTTAACCGGTTAACGGGTTCAATTTTTCAAAAGACCTGTTAACGTTCATAGGCATTAACCGGTTAACCATTTGGTTAACCGGTTAACACTGTAATATTTTTGAAAAATATTTTTCCTTTAAAATTCAAATTGCACCTTTTAATTATATCTCTTCAAAAAACTTTTTGATTCATAATTTTCACACCTTTTCAAAAGGGTATCTTGTATAATATAAAATCTGAATTTTTCAAATTCAACATATACCTCCTACAATTTTTATAAAAAATCACTTGAATCAAATTGATCAATTTTCAAATATTTTCATACTTTTCAAAAGTGTTCATAAGATATTCATCTTTCATACTTCATGTTTGAACACTTGTATTGATATTTGAAAAGTGAATTGTGTACATAGGAGAAGATCATTATTGATATTAAAATCTTTGTATTACTCACTCAAAATTAAAAATATAGAAAGATATTTCTATTGTGTGACTTGTGTTCCAAGGTTTGTTTGGACACTAGGGTAAGTGTGGCAAGAAGATTGTTCTTGCACACTTGTATGATAGTTTGTTAGAAAGTAGGCCTCACCATTGAAGGTGTGATAGGTTGTACTATTTCTAAAAACTAGTGGAAATCTCTTTCAAGTTGAAAGGGGACTGGATGTACCTTCGGACTGTGAAGGGAACCAGGATAACTTTCTGTGTCGTTTTTATTTTCTGCCTTACTGCTTTCCTTCCATACAAACTTAAAAGAAAAATTTTATCCATCAAAGAAAAAGAATCGAGAAAAATTATATATACCTAATTCACCCCCCCTCTTAGGCGCATTCTGATCTTACAATTGGTATCAGAGCAGGTTTGGGTAACATGTTCCTATAAGATCCTATGGCTTCCGCAAACTCGAATCCCGTTTCCAAAGATGGTGGAAGTAGCAACAAGCCTCCGCTCTTCTCCAGCGAATACTTTGATTTTTGGAAAATAAGAATGAGGGCATATCTTGAAGCCCAAGGAGAAGGCATATGGGAAGCAATCGAAGAAGGTCCGCATAATCCCGTCAATGTAATCAACGGTGTTGGAACGGCAAAGTTGAAGAATATGTATGATGAAGATGATAAAAGGAAGATCCTAAATGAGAAGAAAGCAATCAACATACTTCAAAGTGCTCTTAGTATGGACGAATTTTTTCGTGTATCACAATGCAAATCGGCAAAGGAGATTTGGGACACTTTGGTAGAAACACATGAAGGAACAACAAAAGTTAAAAGATCAAGGCTTAACACCTTAAGTCAAGAATACGAAATGTTTCGCATGCAGCCCGGAGAATCTATTGTGGCTTTACAAAAAAGATTTGTTCATCTAACCAACCATTTGATTGCACTCTGTCGCTCCCGGTAAATGGGACTTGCCCAAATAAAGGTACAGACGCGAACGGTCGGCGAGAGGGACAATGAGAACACACAGCAGTGAACTCACTGGAGATGAAAAGAGTCGCCAGCTAGGCATTTTTATCCCGGAGGAAAGGCAATGCTGCATAGGCCTAGAAAGATAGGACAAGACGGTTGCGAACCAGAGAGACTGAGAAAGGGGGTTGGTTACAACCTGGGAAGGTATTAGCACCCAGATTGTCCGTCGTACTCGACGGGATCCACGCTTAAAAGATTTGTGTTTTAAAGGGGTAGTGTCAGTGCAATTTGTGTATAAAAGAGCTGGAAAAGGGATGTACAGGTGTCAGTGTAAGAGAAGTGCAGTGTAATATGTATAGTGTCAGTGTGAGATCAGGAATGAAGTGCTCAAGACCATGAGGCTAAAGAATGAGGCTAGAAGGGGGGGGGAATATACAGAGACTTTTGTTCGATAACTGTTAAGTTATGCCTACGTATCCTCTCGTGCAATGAGGAAGTCATAACACCGTAGTTCGACCCAAAGAGACTGAAGAATGAGTTGACTTGTGAACTGCTTACTTGTCTGTGCTCAAGTGTATGACCTGTCTGGCTCAGGTGCAAACTGTCTTGCATTAGACGGAAGAAGCAAGTCCTCGGCTGTGAGTGAATGAGATGAGAAAAGAATCCCGGAGGAGACGATTATTGTTTGTTTTTGGTATTTTCAGTCTTTTATTGCATTTGAAAGTTTGTCATAAATTAATGAGCTTAAGCCTAAACCAATGGATTTAGTAAACTCACCACATCTTCCCTCTGATTAGGGGTAATGAGAATACCTTAAGTGTGAAGTCAGATTCTCACACTTAATCACCTTTGATGTAGGATTAAGATCATTAACCTACTTGTGATTATTTAGATGTTTTTGGTGTTTTTGTTTAGTGTTGAGTAATGAGGTTAAGCCATAATCAAGGATTAAACAGACTCATTACACCATCCTAATAGAAGGATAATAGATGAGAATGTTTAAGCTGAGGAATGCTCCTCAACTTAATCCATGATTAGGGATTAAACTCATGACAAGACAAGCCTTTGATTAAGTGGATTTTATTTAATGGTGAGATAATGAAATGATTTTTATGGTTTGTAAGACAACTTGAGGGGGACTTGTCCATTAACACTAGGGTTAGTCCCTCTTGACCAATTAAGGAAGAATTAGAGCCCTAATGCAAGGCCCAAGTTACAAGCTTGATGTCTTGATGATTATTAAGTGAATTGATTAAAGGATTTAAACACATTAAGGGTTTAACACTTAGGATTAAAGTTATACACTCCATCCTAATAGAAGGATGCAGGCATAAGCTTAATCTCAAAGCCTTAAAGCCTTTATGGTTTAGTCCTTGATTATGAGGTGAGAAGAGAAGACTCAATGAGACACAAAGGTAAAAACTAAGAGGGGAGACTAAACAAAACCCTAATCATTGTCATACATGGTTGTTCCTAAGGTTTGTGAGGTTTTCAAGAGAAGTCTTCAATGGAACCACCAGGAAGCAGATGAAAGGATCAGGAGAAGCAAAGTAACTTGCTTCATTCAAGAAGTCAAGTCACTTGAAGAAAGAAAGTGAGAAGAAGAAGGATGAGCAAGCTCAATCTCAAACACATACAAAAATGCAGCAAGGATGCATGAAAAGAGATGAAGAGAAGTTATGAGAAGTGAAGGCAAATTCACTTCTCAAAGTCACTTACCACCTGAAAGGTTAGAAAAGAAATGCAATGCAATGCAAAATGGGATGAGATGACATGATGAGAAACAAAACCAGAAGCATTTACATGATACTAATGATGCTATGAGATGCTACAAACATGAGGCAGCACATGGAAATGATCACTCAAGCTCATGAATGCAAATGAAGCAAGTTAAGAAGCATGGACATACATGAGAAGTTATGAAGTACATATGGCATACAACATGGCAAATACATGAAGCAATGATCAAACATGCTTTCAATATGTCTTATGATGTCAAATGAATCAAATGGAAGCATGGAATGTCATGGCAAGTCATGTTATGCAAGAGGATGCAAGATGAATGCATATGGAAGCCCAAATTAGGGTTTATGATCAATGCAACAAACAAAAACCAAAACCAGGAGCAAACAACATTATAAAAAATTGAAAATGCACTCAAAGGACCCCTAATCCTATACTAACCCAATGCCCAAAGGAGAGGTTTCAACTCCTAACCAAATTCAAGTTATGATTTTCCTAAGTTTTCTAGGGTTTTAGGGTTCCTTAACAAGAAAATTACCAAACAAATGGGAAATGAAAGATCAAATCATGACCATTTAATCTCACAAACTACATGCTAAACACAATGCAATGCAAAAAGAATCAATGTCCAACTCTTCATGGATAGGCAGAAATGATTTTTGGAACTTTGGATCAAAATAATGCATAAAAATGATTTTTATTCAATGAAAAATTCTCAAAATGCATCAAGATCAAAAAAGAAATTTGGTTTGAAGGTTGGACAATGTTTCTAAATGTCTTAGAACAATTCATGAATTTTTTTGAGATTTTTAAATACCTAAAAGTATTTTTAATAAATTAATTTTCATTAATCAATTAAAAATAAACTTTTAAATATTTAAAAATACTTTTTTTAATGCTAAAAATGAAAATAAAAATATTTTTGTGTTTTAAAAATTAATGAAACTCTTGACAAAAAGTTTCATAATTTTTAAACAATTTTTACTATTTTAAATAAATTGTACAAAACAAATGAAATAAATATGAAAATAAAATGAAATTAAATGGAAAAGGAAAAAGTCAGCCAATCTAATGGCTGAGATTCAAACCCCAGGACGCGGGAGCTGACCCCGCGCGCAAATGAACGGTCTACATTCAAACTGGCCTAATTAATGCTTATGCCCTAATCCTGCCGTTAATCACTTTCAGACGACCGGAACAGTGTTCCGGTCGTCTTCTCCGATCACATCAAAATCCAATCTCACTCTAAACGTTTCTAAAATGAAATCTACAAACACAGGAATGATCCCCACTCACTCACGAACCAAAACCCCCAATCAAAACACATTTATCATTCCTGAAATGACTGAATCGAAGCAAACAAAATCTAGGGCAAAAAGTTTCAGAGACTGATTAAACTCTCATCCCTCCACCATTTTCAAAACTAAAGACATATTTATGATCAGGGAAGCATGAATAACAACTTAAGAACTTAAAAAATGATTTCTGGAAAAAATGTTCTTGAGCTACCTGAGTTTCGAAGCTTTCAATCCTGCAACTTTCTGCCCTCTTCCTTTGATGCAAACCACCCCCTTTTGTCCCTTGATGATGTCTGGATGCTCAGCAAGAGTTTATGTTGGCTGGTTTGGGAGTTTGAATAGCTTCTGCTCAAGCTCAGGTGGAAATGGTGTTTGTGATTCAGGCTGTTTCAGGCAAAGGTGAGTGGTTCTTTGTGGTCAGGATGATGTTTTGAGAAGGTTTGTGGAGTTTGTTCAAGTGTTTGTGGCCTGTGGAATGAGTTTCGAAAGCTTTGGCTTTGAGAGTGAAAAATGGAAGAGTGATGTTCTTGCTTGGTTCAGGCCTAAGTCTTGCTGGTTTTGGCTCAGTGAAGCAAGGTGAGTTGATCAGTGAAGTTGGTTTTTGTGTTTGTGAGTTGTATGGAGAGATTCGAAGAGTTTTGCTTGAGGGAGTGAGTTTGTGAATGTGATGATCTTGTGTGTTTCAGCCTTGCTTGATAAGTGAAATGGCCAGCATTTGATTCACATAAAAAACTCCCATTGGTCAGATGATGTGACCTGCCCTTTATTGATTGGTAAGGTCCCTTTTGCAAAATGTCAACTTTTGTGTAAGAGAAAGCATGGGCAACTTCTAGGCTAGTACATGGGCTGTGTGCTGCGCAGCAAGGTGAGGGGAGAGGGCTAGGGTGGTTCAGCATCCAAGGCAACAAGTGGATGGAAGTGTGATGATGATTTTGCAACTTGATCACTTTTGGTTCATATGAAAAGATCTTGCTATACAAACCATGAAACATGAGAAATTTTGGTTCAAATCTGATTTTTAGGTCACATGTGATGTTTGTGTAATGGTTAGACATGAATTAGAAGTTACAAATGCCTTGGTACAAAGTTCTTGCAAGTTTCTCATTTGAGGCATATCTTGAAAATTAGTGATTTTTGCCAACTTTGACACACCATAACTTTTGATCCAAAATGAATTAGATCATGTTCTTGTACTTTTTTAAAAGGGAAAGATATAATCTACAACTTTCATGACCAAAGTTTTTCCATTTGAAACATTTTTAGATCAAAAAGCAAGGGTTGAAAAAGTGGCATAAAATGACATTTCATGAAAAGTCAACCATGCCCTAAAAAAGTCAACTTTGCAAAAACTTGCAATTCTTGAATTTTGTGAACTTCAACCTTCTTACATGATCAAATAAAGATCATATACACTCAAAATGATGAAGATCACCCCTTGGTTGGGTCATTGGGGGCCTCAGATGCCCTGATTTTGCACTGACTTGTCCAGAAAGTCAACCTTTGATCAGATGACTTCCCCATGGAATTTCTTCATGAAAATTGATATGCATACTCCCTATACCATATAGAGACCAATAGAAACAAGAATGACCAAAAAAAATGGAGTTATGGCCTCTGAAACCAAAACCCTAATTTTAGGTCAACTGTGCAGTCAAACCTGGCTCTGCATCCATACCCATCCCTAGTTCTTGTGATTCTTTGGCATTCTTGACTTTGAGAAGATGTAATATGATATAAGAACACACATGAACCCCTTTGAAGTGGTTGTTGACTTTTGGAGTGGCTCAAGAAACTCCTGGATTGCTCAGATCACAAACCCTAGGTGCAGATGACTTAGAACTTATGCAGTGAATCAAAAATGTGGTGTGAGATGGTATGATTGAGCTCATGCATATGAAATGATCACAAGCCATGGTGTGAATGGGTGAGGGCAAATTTGGGGTGTTTACAGCTGCCCCTATTCAAACATGAGTTAGCTGTGCAGGATGTAAGCAACGGCTTAACAGGCTAACAAGATAACTTGTGGTTGAATACCAAAGACAGTCCAAAATTTGCACTCACAGAATGAAGAAGAAAAGGGATATAGATTGTAAAAGAAAATAAAGTATATTGTAAAGTATAGGCGACGGAGGACGACCGTCGAGCAGAGGATGACTGCTGGGTAAAGAGCAATGACGGGGACGGCCGACATGCTGGGAAAAGTGTGTGAAGTAAAGCGATGACGGGGACGGCCGACATGCTGGGGATAAAAGGTAAAGCCAAGACGGGGACGGCCGACTAGCTGGGAAAAATAAGAGATTATGATGGGGACGGCCATCAAGATAAAGTTGTAAGACTCTCTGGGAATTAATGAAATATGACGGGGACGGCCATCAAGTTCATAAAGCAAAGTAACCCACGATGGGGACGGCCATCGGGCTAAAAAGAAAAGGGACCACGACGGGGACGGCCATCGGGTTAAAGAATAAATGAAATAAACAGATGATGAGGTACGGTCATGAAAGGTGAAGGACGATCACCTAGCAGGGGACGGCTGCTCTGTTGGGGATAAGATGAGGGACGGTCATCTAAGGTGGAGGACGACCACCAGGCAGGGTACGGCTGCCGAAAATATCGCGACATAGGACGAATGCCGGATAAAGGTCAACGATGGGGACGACCATCGGATGAGCATGATGGAGGACGACCATCAAGAGGTGGAGGACGACCACCTAGCAGGGGACGGCTGCTCTCAAGGTTTATCATGGCATAGGACGAATGTCAGATAACCAAAATCAACAATGGGGACGGCCATTGGATAAAATGATGAAGGACGATCATCAAAAGGTGGAGGACGACCACCTAGCAGGGGACGGCTGCTAAAATATCAACGATGGGGACGGCCATCGGATGAGCATGATGGAGTACGGCCATCAAGAGGTGGAGGACGACCACCTAGCAGGGTACGGCTGCTCTCAAAGTTTACCATGACACAGGACGAGTGCCAGATAAAAGGAAAAAATTTTGCTTTGTTGTCGATCTACTGGGGAATAGTAAACACGAACGAGTGTTTATATCCAGGAAACAAAAGGTATAAGTGTTTAGATATTGTGTATAGATTAAAGATGCGGACAAGCATCCCTAAGACTACGATACGGACGAGTATCGTGTAGAAACAAACTGACACGTGTTCAGAGATGATGATACGGACGAGTATCAACGGGTTAACAGAGAACACGGACGAGTGTTGATTCTGATGGGACTCTTCTGGGGAAAAGTAGACACAGACGAGTGTCTAAATTCAAAAAGACAAGAGTGTTTGACACAACGTATGGATTAAAGATGCGGACGAGCATCCTTAAGACTATGATACGGACGAGTATCAGGTAGAAACAAACACTTGATACATATTCTGAGATGATGGTACGGACGAGTACCAACTGGTTAACAAAGAACATGAACCAATGCCGAATCTGTGGGGATATAAATGGTGTATATAAGATACGGACGGGTATCTGTATAAGTGTAACATGAGTAGTGAGTATGAGTATTGTATAGATGAGTATTTTAACTGCTGGGGAGAGTGACACATACGAGTGTCAAAAAGGAGAAAAGTATAGTATCAACAAGTATATGGGTTGTAAAAGTGTAGGCGCCTGCGCTGGGGATATGACACGGACGGGTGTCAAGACAATGTATATACAAGTAGGTGAGTGCAAAGATGATGTCTTTGGCTTTCTGCTGGTGGTTTGACACGGACGGGTGTCAGGAAGTATCTGTAATACGGGTGGTCTTGTTTGTAAAGAGTGTTCAGGCGACTTTACTGGGGAGCGATGACACGGACGGGTGTCAAAAGGAGTATATATACTGGTGTTTGTGATTTGTGAGGCAACTGCTTTTGCTGGGGACTCTGGTGGGGATTTTGGGGAAAGTATTCTGCATTCTGATGAATGGTTGTTATTCACAAGTATTCGATTCACAACATGGCTTATGATTATGCTATGTGTTTGATTTTTGCCGTAATGCTCCGTATTAGACGGAATGCTACGCTTTGTGGGTGAATATGATGCAAATGCCATGACTATGCAAAGATATCAAACCGGGATTCGGATCCCGTCGCTGTAAAGATCTTTGGTCGATCTGCTCGAAATGGACATCCTAGCTGGGGACGAGATCATTGGTAGATCTGGCGAGATGTATCTGCTTGGGGATATAGGTCGCTGATTGACATATCCTTGTGATATAGGACCCAGCTGGGGTTTGCAAGAGCCTTCATCACTCTGTTTTGACTCCTTCATGTGTTGCTCTTCTGAATAGAGGCTGAGGATTCTGTGGGGAGATGGTTCCCTGACTTCTGCATTCTGCTGAGGAAGAATGATTGGCACTACGGCTGGGGAAATTAACAAGTGGCAACTTAGCTGGGGGAAGTTACCGGTGGCAACTCGGCTGGGGAGGAAGCACCTCTGGTGCCAAGAATGAGTGTTGATTTGCCAGCTTGCTGGGATGAAGCTTGCATGCCCCAAGGGGCGTTCTGGATACCTGCAATCCTGCAAAGATAAGGAAACGTACAAATGGTCCCGAGATATCCTTTACCGGATTCCGTCATAGGAGTTAAGCACTTTCGAGAGTAAGTATATTCCCTGTAAGCACGTGTTTTTGAAGAAAAACATCTGTTCTTATGCAATCATTTTTTAGAGACATCAGACATCCTTTGCAAATAAAAATGTACAAGACGAAACATGACTGAAAAATCTGATTTTATTAATTTATGCGCCCAGAATTGGCGGAATACAGTCAAAGAAACGAATCTCCTAAAATGAAGAGATTGTTACAAATCGAGAAACAAAGTACTGGCGATGTTGATGATGCTTTAAGGAGCTTCCCCTCTTGCTATGACCCGTATGACTTTTGACGTTCTTCTCGTCTTGCTATCTGAAGAAAGTTGATTCTGACTGAGGCTTGATCCTTTCGAAGCTTACCAAGTTGTAGGCGCTACAGACGAATTCAGAATGCAGTTGTTCGCTTATTCCCTTGTTTTGCATGGATCGCCCTTTCGGGTTTTCAATCCATCGGGATACCCATTTTTGCCTGAGCTGTCCAATGCGGCTTTTCAACTCAGCGGGTGTACATTTTTTGTTTTTTTTCCCTTATTTTTTCCCGAGTCTTTTATTCTGTTTTTGACTCGTCGGGATGCCCTATTTTTGCCCGGACTTACATTCTGTTTTTGTGTCCAGCGGGTCATTTTTATGCGAAGTATTTTTTAACTGCATCTGAATTCACAGGGGACAGGAAATCTTCACCATCCATGGTGCTGAGCATCAGTGCTCCACCAGAGAAAACTTTCTTTACCACGAATGGCCCTTCATAATTTGGAGTCCATTTGCCCCTGTGGTCTGTATGAGGAGGGAGGATTCTTTTCAGCACAAGATCTCCCACTTGGTATTCTCGGTGCCTGACTTTCTGATCGAAGGCTTTCTTCATTCTCTTCTGATACAACTGCCCATGACAGATTGCAGCCAATCTTTTCTCTTCAATCAGACTCAGTTGTTCGTATCGGGATCGAACCCATTCTGCTTCATTCAGCTTAACATCCATCAGCACCCGTAGAGAGGGTAATTCAACTTCAACAGGTAGGACTGCCTCCATACCATACACAAGTTGATACGGTGTTGCCCCAGTGGATGTCCTGATTGATGTGCGGTACCCATGCAAGGCAAACGGTAGCATTTCATGCCAATCTTTGTAAGTGACTACCATCTTCTGCACAATCTTCTTGATATTCTTGTTGGCTGCCTCAACAGCGCCATTCATCTTTGGCCTGTAAGGAGAAGAATTGTGGTGTTGGATTTTGAAGTCCCGGCATAACTCAGCCATCATTTTGTTGTTTAGATTGGAACCATTATCAGTAATGATTCGCTCGGGAACTCCATATCGACAGATGATATCTCTCTTCAGAAATCTGGCTACCACTTGTCTTGTAACATTTGCATATGAGGCCGCTTCAACCCACTTGGTGAAATAATCAATGGCGACCAAGATGAATCTGTGGCCATTTGAAGCAGTTGGCTCAATCTTGCCAATCATATCAATGCCCCACATAGCAAAGGGCCATGGTGAAGACATTATGTTCAAAGGATTGGGAGGCACATGCACCTTATCTGCATAAATCTGGCATTTATGGCACCTTCTGGCATAAGCACAACAGTCTGCATCCATTGTGATCCAGTAATAACCTGATCTTAACAATTTCTTAGCCATGGCATGCCCTCCTGCATGGGTACCAAAGGATCCTTCGTGCACTTCATGCATCAACAAATCTGCTTCCGTCTTGTCAACACATCTGAGGAGTACCATATCAAAGTTCCTTTTGTATAAAGACCCATCAGTGTTCAGAAAGAAACTAACAGCAAGCCTTCTCAAAGTCTTCTTATCATTGGAAGATGCCCCAGATGGGTATGTTTGATCCTCCAAGAAGCACTTAATGTCATGGAACCAAGGCCTATCGTCTTTGACAACATCTGCTGCAAACACATACGCTGGCCTATCAAGTCTGGACACTGAAATCTGAGGCACAAAGTTGGCAGTTTGAACTTTGATCATGGAGGAAATGGTAGCCAGAGCATCTGCAAACTGATTCTCGTCCCGAGGGATATACTCAAGTTTGACTGTTGTAAAGAAAGTCAGTAACCTCCTTGTATAATCCCTGTAAGGTATCAGATGATCTTGGTGTGTGTACCATTTTCCGTTGGTTTGATTAACTACCAGAGCTGAATCTCCGAATACGGTCAATGTCTTGATCCTGAGGTCAATGGCTTCCTCAAGACCCATAATGCAAGCTTCGTATTCAGCTTCGTTGTTAGTGCAGTTGAAAGTGAGTTTTGCCGAGAAAGGCATGTGAACTCCTTTAGGTGTAATGAGTACCGCACCAACACCACGACCATTCGTATTAACAGCCCCATCAAACATCATAGTCCATTCTTCTTCCGGGTCGGGCCCTTCAGTGTGAATAGGCTCTTCATGATCTTTTGATTTTATGAACATGATGTCTTCATCAGGGAAGTCAAATCTCATAGGCTGGTAGTCATCAATGGGTTGCTCAGCAAGATATTCAGACAATACACTGCCCTTGATGGCTTTCTGAGAAGTGTACTGGATGTCATATTCTGTGAGAATCATCTGCCATCTTGCAACCCGTCCGGTAAGAGCTGGCTTCTCGAAAATGTACTTAACTAGGTCCATCTTTGAGATCAATAAAGTAGTGTGGGTCAACATATACTGTCTCAGTCGGCGAGCAGCCCACGCTAAAGCACAACAAGTTTTCTCGAGCAGTGAATAACGTTGTTCACAGTCGGTAAACTTTTTGCTCAGGTAGTATATTGCATACTCTTTTCGACCAGACTCGTCATGTTGGCCCAGCACACACCCCATTGACTCTTCTAATACTGTTAAGTACATTATCAGAGGTCTTCCTTCAACTGGAGGCATAAGGATTGGAGGTTCTTGCAGATATTCTTTGATCTTGTCAAAAGCCTTCTGGCAGTCTTTGTTCCACCTGACCGTCTGTTCTTTTCTTAACAGTTTGAACAAGGGCTCACAGGTTGCTGTAAGGTGAGATATGAACCGCGAAATGTAGTTCAATCGACCTAAGAACCCTCGAACTTCTTTCTCAGTTTTCGGTGCAGGAATTTCTTGAATAGCTTTGACTTTATCAGGGTCAACTTCAATCCCTTTCTCGCTCACAATAAATCCCAGCAGCTTACCAGATCGCACCCCGAATGTGCACTTGCTGGGGTTTAACTTCAGTTGGTACTTCCTTAGACGCTTGAATAACTTCAGCAGATTCACCAGGTGGTCTTCCTCTGTAAGGGACTTGGCGATCATGTCATCCACATAACATTCAATTTCTTTATGGATCATGTCGTGGAATAATGTCACCATAGCCCGTTGATATGTTGCACCAGCATTCTTCAATCCGAATGGCATCACCTTGTAACAGAACGTGCCCCAAGGTGTGATGAATGTTGTCTTCTCCATGTCTTCAGGTGACATTTTGATCTGATTGTATCCTGAGAATCCGTCCATGAAGGAGAATACCGAGAACTGAGCCGTGTTATCGACCAATACATCAATGTGAGGTAATGGGAAATCATCTTTCGGGCTGGCTCTGTTCAGATCCCGGTAGTCAACACACATCCTTACTTTGCCGTCTTTCTTAGGCACAGGTACTATATTAGCAACCCACGGTGGATAGCTAGTTACAGCAAGGAACCCGGCGTCCCATTGCTTTTGTACCTCTTCCTTGATCTTCATTGCCATGTCTGGGCGAGTACGGCGCAACTTCTGTTTAACCGGTGGGCATTCCTCCCTTAAAGGTAGCTTGTGCACAACAATATCGGTGTCCAACCCTGGCATATCTTGATAAGACCAAGCAAACACATCCACATATTCTTGAAGCAGATCAATCAGTTGTCTCTTCACTGAGTTTTGCAGGCAGGCCCCGATTTTAACCTCTTTCACGTCTTCATCTGTACCAAGATTAATCGTTTCGACCTCCTCCTGATGAGGAGTGATAAACTTCTCCTCTTGTCTCAACAACCTGGCTAGCTCTTCAGGAAGCTCATATTCTTCTTCAACCCCTTCATCAGCTCGATTGATTGGATTGTCAAAGTCATACGAAGTCGTAGCCGTGCTGTTGTCGGTGCTGTCTGGAAGGCACTCTCTGCAAGGGTTCAGTTTGTTCATTTTAGTGATTGATTTTAATCTTGTTTAGAAAAGTGAAATAAAGTTGTCATTTTGAAAGCATCGCCATTTATTTTTTGTACAAAAAGAAAAATGGAAAAACAGTGAACGAAAGGGAAAAAGACTCATTTGCAAAAAGATGTCTGATATTTCATTGATTAATCTTGTTTGCACAAAAAGTACAGATGGCCCGATTACAAAATGAGTCTTGTCATCTTGGGCAAGATGCAAGACTTTGATGCATGCTATAAAAATACAGGAAATAATAATTACTCTGCATGAGTAACTCTTATAATTTCCTGGGAAGACCAGTTTGAGATACTGCTCCCCGGGATCTTTGGACGAATCCAATTCTCCAGATTGCGTTCTTCTTCCAGCTCGTCTTCCAAATTGTTGATAGCATCAGGGGTGAGCATCCCCCCACTGACAAAACCGGGCTTCTCAGCAGCCTCTGCTTGATTTTGTTGAGTTGGTCTGTAACCCAACCCAAATTTGTCCTTCTTCTCCTCCACAGATAAAACCTTGCCCCAGCCCTGGGCAGTTCCTTCTTCAACAACCTTCCGGGCTTGTTGATAAGATGCCATGGAGATTCCAGATACAGCAGATGCTTCGTTAACATTCAGGGCCTCAAACCCTTGGCTCATTGTTTCATGGATCTCCCCATCCATCTCAATATACTTATAAGTAGCCAGATGGCTAACAAATATATCCTCCTCCCCACAGATAGTAACGACTTGGCCTTCCCACTCAAATTTTAACTTCTGGTGAAGGGTAGACGTTACTGCGCCAGCGGCATGAATCCATGGTCTACCCAACAAACAGCTGTAGGCAGGCTGAATGTCCATCACGTAGAAGATCGTTTTAAAAGTTTGTGGGCCAATCGTTACAGGCAGCTCAATTTCTCCCAGAACCGATCTCTTAGAACCATCAAAGGCTCTTACTACCAGGTTACTGGGACGCAATGCCAATCCTTCATACTCTAGCTTCACCAGGGCCTTTTTCGGTAAGACATTAAGGGATGACCCTGTGTCTACCAGCACATGGGAAAGGACTGCACCTTTACATTCCATGGTGATGTGCAAGGCCTTGTTATGGTTGCGGCCCTCCGTTGTCAAGTCAGTATTGGTGAACCCTAGCCCATTGCTAGCAGTAACATTTCCAACCACGGTTTCCAACTGATTGACGGTGATCTCTTCAGGCACGTAAGCTGCGTGCAAGACTTTGAGTAGTGCATTCCGATGGGCTTCGGAACACATAAGCAATGATAGGATAGAGATCTTGGATGGCGTCTGGTGAAGCTGATCCACTATTTTGTAATCGCTCTTTTTGATGATTCTCATGAACTCATCAACTTCTTGATCAAATGGTGTCTTCAAAGCTTCCTTAACAGCTTGATCTTCCTGCACCGGGCTCTTTCCTTTTGCCTTGGCAGCAGCTTCTGCTTCGGCTGTGGGTCTTTGAATTTGTGGAGCAAAGAGACGTCCGCTTCGAGTGAAGCCTCCGCCTCCTCCCACATTGTCTATCTGTGGTGCAGGTGTTGATGGTTCAAGGGTGATTTTCTTTCCTTCGCAGTATACGTCAGAGCCGTAGTGCCAAGGGATGGCCCTATTGCTTTCATAAGGTACTGGTCCAGGCACCGTGACAGTGACTGGACTGATGACAGCTGCAGAAGGGACGGTGATAGTTTGTGGATCATAATAAATTGTGACTGGTGCTCTGATGGGAGCAACACTTTCTGAGTTGTAGGCAGAGTTGTTTTCAGGATCATAAAATATTGTGACAGTTGAGACATCTTCATGATTTGTTGCTGATGTTGTAGGAGATATTGTTGGAAGGATGGGCGTTGTTGTTGTAGGAGATTCGAAATGGAGTGATGCTGAAGTTGTAGAAGGAACATTTGTTGATATTTGGTCAGTTGAGATGACAGATGAAGTACTTGTTGATGAAGCCGAAGAGTTGTCGGGAACAATGGTTGTTGCAGTTGTAGGAGATACAGGAATTGCTGCTGATGAGATTGCTGGATTTGTTGGAAATGATGTGGTGATTTGAAGTTGGCCACTCTGAATGAGACCATCTATGCCATTCCTCAGGTTATCGCACCCATTTACTGAGATATTGCAGTAAGCACACCCTAACTCACACCCCGGGAACATTTGACATTCGAGGAGTTGAGCCTTAATTTCTACCAACGGTGTTCGAATCTGACCCACACTGGTTATTAAATAAGACGGCTTGTCTTCTTCAATAGCGTTGATTCTGGGACCACCGTGGTTTGGCATGGGGTTCTTATTGACATTGGGTGGTGGTGCGAAATTCAGGGCCTTAGAGTCTATCAGGTCTTGTACCTTCATGTGCAGGGCTCTGCACTTTTCTGTACTATGGCCAGGTGCATTTGAATGAAAAGCACATCTGGCGTTGGAGTCATAATTCCTGGGTAGACTGTTGGGATCTGGAGGTGCCAATGTCCTTAGCTCAACTAGGTTGAGTTTCAGGAGTTGTGGCAGCAATGTAGCATATGGCATAGGGATCGGATCGATCACCCTGTTGGCTTGAGATGGCCTCTGCTGGAATGGCCTTTGCTGGTTATTGTTGTTGGTGTTGCTGTTGTTGTAATTTCTCGGAGGGTACTGAGCTTGTTGATGGTACTGAGGTTGTTGCTGATAGTTTTGCTGCGGAGGTTGATAAGCTGGTTGTGGATGAGCTGGAGCGGGAATGGTGACTGCTGCCACAGATCTATGAACATATTGGGGCCTGCCCCTGTTGGTGTGGATGGCATTGGTCTCACCAGTCCTTCTTGGGCCCGCAAAAGGCTTTCTCGCATTACTGGATGAGCTTGCACCGTTGTCTGAGATCTTACCCATCTTCAATAGGCTTTCAATTATCTCCCCGGCTATGACTACATCTGCAAAGCTGGTAGATGAGAAGGCAGCCAACCTATCAATGTAAGTCCCCTGAAGGGTGTTCATGAACATATCAGCCATCTCCCTTTCTGACATAGGTGGCTGGACAGCAGCAGCGAGCTGTCTCCATCTTTGAGCATACTCTCGGAAGCTCTCTCTAGATGACTGTGACATTCCCATTAGGAGGGTCCTGTTGGGTGCCATATCCAGATTATACTGATACTGTCTGATGAAGGCCTCTGCCAGGTCCTTCCAGCATCTAATAGTTGCTCTTGTCAGATGGGAATACCATTCCCTCGAAGCTCCAGTCAAGCTATCCTCAAAATAGAACATCCATAGCTTCTTGTCCATGGTATAGGCCTTTAGCCTCCCGAGAAAAGATTGTAGATGGGTCCGGGGACAGGAAGTCCCATTATACTTCTCAAAGCATGGTGGCTTAAACTTGTGGGGAATCCTGACCCCATCTACCAAGCCCATATCCATAACATCGAAACCCAAAGAGTTTTGAGACTCTAAGGATCTTAATTTCTCAGCTATCTCATCCAACCTTCTATCATAAGCTTCCTCCCCGGCTCCCATTACTGTGAACTGGTCTTCCTGGGGGTCTTCTTGCAGTACCCTCCCTGCTGTGGCAGTCCCTTGTATATTGACAGGGATGTTGGCCTCTGGATGGAGGTGGGGTCCAAAGACTGGGGGATTGACATGAGGTTGGACTCTTTCGTTGTTGCTAGTCCCAGCCGTCCCTGGCTGATGATCTTCCTGATTTCTCCCTTCCACCAGTGCTCTGAGCCTCTCCTGGCTTTGAGCCATGTTGTTCATTACCTCCATAAACTGTGTCATTTGGTTCCTCATTTCCAACCTTTCGTTGGTCATTTGGTTCCTGACCTCAGTAAGGTCCTGCTGCATCTGATCCATCTGTATGCCCGGAAGGTTGTTACGGGTTGGATATCGGTGCGGACGGTTGAGGGGAAATACCCGGCGTCGAGCAATAGTTCCTGAACATCACAACAGAGTTAGCAATAATAAAACAAACACCTACAAAACAAACAAAGGGTTAGCATGCAATGCAGTATGCTTATTTGTTTTCAAGGTATCCGGCTTGGCATTCAGTTTTGACCCTTCCAGACCCTTGAAGATGCTGTTGATGTTGCTTTCGAAGTAAACTGGGATGGAACAAACTAATACATATATTACAAAAGGCCAATGGTACACAGTTTGTTTACAAATACAAGCCCTCTGAGGGGTCAAAATACATTACAAGAAAATAAAAATACATGGAATGAAAGCAACAACAAGCAAATGGTCAAACACCAAGACCAAACTCATCCTCCCGAACTTCCTTGAGAAGTGCTTCGGTCACAGGATCAGCCGGACGCTCCGTGAGGTTCCTGATAAGGAGGTTCCGGGTAGTAACAACTGCAGTTAGCTTCTTGTGTTGACCTTGGTCCTTTGACCTCTTCACTCCAGCTCTGATCTTCAGCTCTGATATCTCCCTCTGGGCTGCTGCCAGGGCTTCCTGCTGCTCTTTTGCACTAGCTTCCAGTTGCTCTATCTTGTCTTGGACCCTCTTGTCCTCCAGAGTACGAGCCTCGGTGATCCTGACCCACCTACCCTGACTCTCCTTCAGATACAAGTCTGTCCTGGCTTTCTGGAATTGGGCTTCCTTGCAAGCATTCTTCAGGATTTGTTCTCCAGCCCTAGATTTCTTAATGTAATCCTCAGACTTCTCAATTCTAGCCAAGTGCTCCACCTTCAACTTTTCTAACCTCTCAATATCCAACCTACCATCACTCCTCTCCCAGAGGGTCTTCTGTAGAGCTTGAGTCAGCTTCTCATTTCTCTCTTTCAACTTCTCAAACTCCTCTAAGCTGACAGTTGCTAGAGGTGGTGTTGTGGAAGGCCCAAGCATATCTTCTATAGTAAAGGGCATCCCAGAGAATTGAGCCCTGGCATGGGACCAATCATAGTATTGTGATGATGCCACATTGTTACACTTCCCCAGGATGGTTACCCCCTTAGTCTGCACATTGTCCCAGGCCCAGGCTGCCTGCCTAACAATAGCCAGATTAGGCTTGTTCTCACAATAAAGAGTCTCAACCAAGTCTTGTGCCTTAGGAGTGTGGACCAGTGCATAGCCCAATTGTCTTTTGAACAGCAGAGGGTTGTAATTAATACTACCCTTAACTCCTATCAGGGGCACATTGGGAAAATGCCCACAGCTGGTGATGATATCCCTGCCTTTTGTGCTTTGGGTGCACCACCTGATATCAGCTGAAGTTAGGGTAGTAAGTCTTCCAGCCCAGTTTTTCTGCTGATGAGGGTTCAAAAATGCATCTGTCCTGGGCAAATGCCTGAGAAGCCAAGTATGGAACAAAGGAGCACAGCATCTTACTAATCTTCCCCTTTGCTTTTCATTCCTTTGATGAACAGAGTAGTAGAGATCCCCCAATAAAGTGGGCACTGGGTTCTTCAGGATGAAAAGATGGATTGCATTCTTGCTAACAAATTGAGGCTCATCTGCAAATAATATGATCCCATATATGCTCAAGGCCAATAAAGCACAGACTGCTTTCCACTCTCCTAAAGAAGCTTTCAGGGTAGCTTGAGAGATCAAGAAATCCAGATGCAGGCCAGGGATTCCAGCCTTAGAAGTCATATGCTGCCCAATCAGGACTGGTTCCAGATGCAATGCCTTTGCTACCTCTTCATTACCAGGAAAGACCATCTCAGGGTTGAAAGGGACTCCACCCCTGATAGGTGTACCAACTAATGATGAGTATTCTTCCAATAAGGGGCCCAGCTGAAAGTCCTGAAAAGTGAAACATCTCAGTGGGGGATCATAAAACTGAAGGCAAGTGTGGATCAGGCTTCTCTGTGAGGGGTCCAGATCCATAACCATATCAAGTATATCTCCATGGTGTTCCCTGAACAGTGGTATATGGTCTGGAGTGATCAGGGTCTGAATCCTCCTGATGTCAGCTAACTCTGGCTGGAAGAAGTGGTAGGTGATGTTGCTCTTTTTAGGTGCCATGATGTTGAGACTGAGTAGAGACAAGTGCTGATGATGATACTAAAGAATGGGCCACTGATTGGCTGGTGCAGGTGGCTGAAGTAGATAGCTGATAGCTGAAACAGGTGCTGATGAAGATAGGTCAATACTGAAGATGGGGTCAAAACCAAAACCAAATGAAGATGGATACCCTGAAACACAAATAAGCAAATGTCAATATGATGCAATGATTATGTATGCAAATGATATGCAAGGGTTTGTGACTGAGCTGGATCTGATCAAGTGCTCTGATATAAGTCCATGTGTGTAAAAAAATCCAGATGGAGGTCTATAAGTCCAGTAACCAAGGTGGGGGGCTCAAATAAAGAGCCACATGTCCAGGGCTTAGAATCACAAGAACTGTCCCAACATGGAGTATTCTTAACCAAATCAAAGTAACAGGGTATTCTGAGGTCAAGGTACCTGCAACCCTGTAAACAGCCCAACCCCCTCACAGGTGGTGTTCTAAAACAAGGATCCTTAGACTTGGATCAGTTATGAGAAGTGTAAACACTTCTAACCCGGAGGTACAGTGTTTACAATAACCATAAAAGTTCCTCCTCTAATTCACCTCGGTTTCTGAAGGTCAATACTAAAAGGTCATCCAGACTTAGCAGGCTTCCCAAATAGCCCTAGTACTGCAGGAAATCTGCAACACAGAGTTCTCAAGAAGAAACCCATATCTGAACCGTGTTCCATATTCCCGCACCAGAACGAGATGGAATGGGAAAGAATATGAACCACTCTAGCCTAGGTGTCACTCAGGTCCCAGGTATAGGACCTTAACTCTCAATGGAACACCCACCCACCAAAGCAAACAACAGATCCAGCCAGCAGCACAGTATGACAATATGATAATATGTAAAGCTATAAAGAAAACAGTAAAGCAACTGTACATAAAGCAAAAATAAATACAAATATACAAACACAAATAAGCACATAACACCCCAGTAAACACAAATCAATCAAGCGCTAGGAGGAACCCACAAAAAGAACCAGAAGCCCTGGTTACAGTATAAGGTTCCCCAGCAGAGTCGCCAAGCTATCGCTCCCGATAAATGGGACTTGCCCAAATAAAGGTACAGACGCGAACGGTCGGCGAGAGGGACAATGAGAACACACAGCAGTGAACTCACTGGAGATGAAAAGAGTCGCCAGCTAGGCATTTTTATCCCGGAGGAAAGGCAATGCTGCATAGGCCTAGAAAGATAGGACAAGACGGTTGCGAACCAGAGAGACTGAGAAAGGGGGTTGGTTACAACCTGGGAAGGTATTAGCACCCAGATTGTCCGTCGTACTCGACGGGATCCACGCTTAAAAGATTTGTGTTTTAAAGGGGTAGTGTCAGTGCAATTTGTGTATAAAAGAGCTGGAAAAGGGATGTACAGGTGTCAGTGTAAGAGAAGTGCAGTGTAATATGTATAGTGTCAGTGTGAGATCAGGAATGAAGTGCTCAAGACCATGAGGCTAAAGAATGAGGCTAGAAGGGGGGGGGGAATATACAGAGACTTTTGTTCGATAACTGTTAAGTTATGCCTACGTATCCTCTCGTGCAATGAGGAAGTCAGAACACCGTAGTTCGACCCAAAGAGACTGAAGAATGAGTTGACTTGTGAACTGCTTACTTGTCTGTGCTCAAGTGTATGACCTGTCTGGCTCAGGTGCAAACTGTCTTGCATTAGACGGAAGAAGCAAGTCCTCGGCTGTGAGTGAATGAGATGAGAAAAGAATCCCGGAGGAGACGATTATTGTTTGTTTTTGGTATTTTCAGTCTTTTATTGCTTTTGAAAGTTTGTCATAAATTAATGAGCTTAAGCCTAAACCAATGGATTTAGTAAACTCACCACATCTTCCCTCTGATTAGGGGTAATGAGAATACCTTAAGTGTGAAGTCAGATTCTCACACTTAATCACCTTTGATGTAGGATTAAGATCATTAACCTACTTGTGATTATTTAGATGTTTTTGGTGTTTTTGTTTAGTGTTGAGTAATGAGGTTAAGCCATAATCAAGGATTAAACAGACTCATTACACCATCCTAATAGAAGGATAATAGATGAGAATGTTTAAGCTGAGGAATGCTCCTCAACTTAATCCATGATTAGGGATTAAACTCATGACAAGACAAGCCTTTGATTAAGTGGATTTTATTTAATGGTGAGATGATGAAGTGATTTTTATGGTTTGTAAGACAACTTGAGGGGGACTTGTCCATTAACACTAGGGTTAGTCCCTCTTGACCAATTAAGGAAGAATTAGAACCCTAATGCAAGGCCCAAGTTACAAGCTTGATGTCTTGATGATTATTAAGTGAATTGATTAAAGGATTTAAACACATTAAGGGTTTAACACTTAGGATTAAAGTTATACACTCCATCCTAATAGAAGGATGCAGGCATAAGCTTAATCTCAAAGCCTTAAAGCCTTTATGGTTTAGTCCTTGATTATGAGGTGAGAAGAGAAGACTCAATGAGACACAAAGGTAAAAACTAAGAGGGGAGACTAAACAAAACCCTAATCATTGTCATACATGGTTGTTCCTAAGGTTTGTGAGGTTTTCAAGAGAAGTCTTCAATGGAACCACCAGGAAGCAGATGAAAGGATCAGGAGAAGCAAAGTAACTTGCTTCATTCAAGAAGTCAAGTCACTTGAAGAAAGAAAGTGAGAAGAAGAAGGATGAGCAAGCTCAATCTCAAACACATACAAAAATGCAGCAAGGATGCATGAAAAGAGATGAAGAGAAGTTATGAGAAGTGAAGGCAAATTCACTTCTCAAAGTCACTTACCACCTGAAAGGTTAGAAAAGAAATGCAATGCAATGCAAAATGGGATGAGATGACATGATGAGAAACAAAACCAGAAGCATTTACATGATACTAATGATGCTATGAGATGCTACAAACATGAGGCAGCACATGGAAATGATCACTCAAGCTCATGAATGCAAATGAAGCAAGTTAAGAAGCATGGACATACATGAGAAGTTATGAAGTACATATGGCATACAACATGGCAAATACATGAAGCAATGATCAAACATGCTTTCAATATGTCTTATGATGTCAAATGAATCAAATGGAAGCATGGAATGTCATGGCAAGTCATGTTATGCAAGAGGATGCAAGATGAATGCATATGGAAGCCCAAATTAGGGTTTATGATCAATGCAACAAACAAAAACCAAAACCAGGAGCAAACAACATTATAAAAAATTGAAAATGCACTCAAAGGACCCCTAATCCTATACTAACCCAATGCCCAAAGGAGAGGTTTCAACTCCTAACCAAATTCAAGTTATGATTTTCCTAAGTTTTCTAGGGTTTTAGGGTTCCTTAACAAGAAAATTACCAAACAAATGGGAAATGAAAGATCAAATCATGACCATTTAATCTCACAAACTACATGCTAAACACAATGCAATGCAAAAAGAATCAATGTCCAACTCTTCATGGATAGGCAGAAATGATTTTTGGAACTTTGGATCAAAATAATGCATAAAAATGATTTTTATTCAATGAAAAATTCTCAAAATGCATCAAGATCAAAAAAGAAATTTGGTTTGAAGGTTGGACAATGTTTCTAAATGTCTTAGAACAATTCATGAATTTTTTTGAGATTTTTAAATACCTAAAAGTATTTTTAATAAATTAATTTTCATTAATCAATTAAAAATAAACTTTTAAATATTTAAAAATACTTTTTTTAATGCTAAAAATGAAAATAAAAATATTTTTGTGTTTTAAAAATTAATGAAACTCTTGACAAAAAGTTTCATAATTTTTAAACAATTTTTACTATTTTAAATAAATTGTACAAAACAAATGAAATAAATATGAAAATAAAATGAAATTAAATGGAAAAGGAAAAAGTCAGCCAATCTAATGGCTGAGATTCAAACCCCAGGACGCGGGAGCTGACCCCGTGCGCAAATGAACGGTCTACATTCAAACTGGCCTAATTAATGCTTATGCCCTAATCCTGCCGTTAATCACTTTCAGACGACCGGAACAGTGTTCCGGTCGTCTTCTCCGATCACATCAAAATCCAATCTCACTCTAAACGTTTCTAAAATGAAATCTACAAACACAGGAATGATCCCCACTCACTCACGAACCAAAACCCCCAATCAAAACACATTTATCATTCCTGAAATGACTGAATCGAAGCAAACAAAATATAGGGCAAAAAGTTTCAGAGACTGATTAAACTCTCATCCCTCCACCATTTTCAAAACTAAAGACATATTTATGATCAGGGAAGCATGAATAACAACTTAAGAACTTAAAAAATGATTTCTGGAAAAAATGTTCTTGAGCTACCTGAGTTTCGAAGCTTTCAATCCTGCAACTTTCTGCCCTCTTCCTTTGATGCAAACCACCCCCTTTTGTCCCTTGATGATGTCTGGATGCTCAGCAAGAGTTTATGTTGGCTGGTTTGGGAGTTTGAATAGCTTCTGCTCAAGCTCAGGTGGAAATGGTGTTTGTGATTCAGGCTGTTTCAGGCAAAGGTGAGTGGTTCTTTGTGGTCAGGATGATGTTTTGAGAAGGTTTGTGGAGTTTGTTCAAGTGTTTGTGGCCTGTGGAATGAGTTTCGAAAGCTTTGGCTTTGAGAGTGAAAAATGGAAGAGTGATGTTCTTGCTTGGTTCAGGCCTAAGTCTTGCTGGTTTTGGCTCAGTGAAGCAAGGTGAGTTGATCAGTGAAGTTGGTTTTTGTGTTTGTGAGTTGTATGGAGAGATTCGAAGAGTTTTGCTTGAGGGAGTGAGTTTGTGAATGTGATGATCTTGTGTGTTTCAGCCTTGCTTGATAAGTGAAATGGCCAGCATTTGATTCACATAAAAAACTCCCATTGGTCAGATGATGTGACCTGCCCTTTATTGATTGGTAAGGTCCCTTTTGCAAAATGTCAACTTTTGTGTAAGAGAAAGCATGGGCAACTTCTAGGCTAGTACATGGGCTGTGTGCTGCGCAGCAAGGTGAGGGGAGAGGGCTAGGGTGGTTCAGCATCCAAAGCAACAAGTGGATGGAAGTGTGATGATGATTTTGCAACTTGATCACTTTTGGTTCATATGAAAAGATCTTGCTATACAAACCATGAAACATGAGAAATTTTGGTTCAAATCTGATTTTTAGGTCACATGTGATGTTTGTGTAATGGTTAGACATGAATTAGAAGTTACAAATGCCTTGGTACAAAGTTCTTGCAAGTTTCTCATTTGAGGCATATCTTGAAAATTAGTGATTTTTGCCAACTTTGACACACCATAACTTTTGATCCAAAATGAATTAGATCATGTTCTTGTACTTTTTGAAAAGGGAAAGATCTAATCTACAACTTTCATGACCAAAGTTTTTCCATTTGAAACATTTTTAGATCAAAAAGCAAGGGTTGAAAAAGTGGCATAAAATGACATTTCATGAAAAGTCAACCATGCCCTAAAAAAGTCAACTTTGCAAAAACTTGCAATTCTTGAATTTTGTGAACTTCAACCTTCTTCCATGATCAAATAAAGATCATATACACTCAAAATGATGAAGATCACCCCTTGGTTGGGTCATTGGGGGCCTCAGATGCCCTGATTTTGCACTGACTTGTCCAGAAAGTCAACCTTTGATCAGATGACTTCCCCATGGAATTTCTTCATGAAAATTGATATGCATACTCCCTATACCATATAGAGACCAATAGAAACAAGAATGACCAAAAAAAAATGGAGTTATGGCCTCTGAAACCAAAACCCTAATTTTAGGTCAACTGTGCAGTCAAACCTGGCTCTGCATCCATACCCATCCCTAGTTCTTGTGATTCTTTGGCATTCTTGACTTTGAGAAGATGTAATATGATATAAGAACACACATGAACCCCTTTGAAGTGGTTGTTGACTTTTGGAGTGGCTCAAGAAACTCCTGGATTGCTCAGATCACAAACCCTAGGTGCAGATGACTTAGAACTTATGCAGTGAATCAAAAATGTGGTGTGAGATGGTATGATTGAGCTCATGCATATGAAATGATCACAAGCCATGGTGTGAATGGGTGAGGGCAAATTTGGGGTGTTTACACACTCGGAAAGACCTTCACCAACGATGATCTCAATTTGAAAGTTCTAAGGTCTTTGACAAGGGAATGGCAACCGAAAGTGACCGCAATCTCGGAGAAGAAGAGTCTCTCAACAATGACATCCGCATCTCTATTCGGCAAACTTCGAGAGCACGAGTTGGAACTTGGAAGGCTCGAAAAACATGAAAGTCAAGAGAAAAAGTCCAAAAGAATTGCCTTTAAGATTGACACGAAGGATGATAAAGATGACGAGATCTCCGAAGATGAGAATTTCATGCTTCTTGTTAAGAGGCTTGGTAAGTTTTTTAACAAAAATAATAATTCTTCTTTTCCTAAAAAGAATAAACATTTCAGGAAGAAGGATGCATCCACATCGAACCAAGAAGTTACATGCTATGAATGTGGAAAGCAAGGTCACATAAAACCGGATTGTCCAAGACTTGCGAAGAAAGGAGGATTCAAAGGCAAGAAGGACTTCAAGAATAAAAAGGCTTATGTCGCATGGGATGACAATGAAGTTAGTTCCTCATCGGAATCGGAAAGCGACGAATGTGCAAATATGGCGTTAATGGCGTCACATCACTCCGATGAAGAAAATGACGAGGTTAGTAGTAATTTTTCAATTTATGAAAATGATGCACAAGAAGTCATAGATGAACTTCTTAAGGAATGTAAGACATTGTACAAAACTATCTCATCCCAAAAGAAGAAAATATTATCTCTAGAAGAACAAAATGCATCTTTTGAAAAATACATTGAAAATGAAAAACAAAAGATAATGGATGAAGAACAAAGTCTTACATGTAAAAATTGTGAGTCATTGTCCTTTCAAATTGTTCAACTCAAAAGAGTTTTAGAAAGATATGAAAAAGGTCAAAATGGCTTGGAGGAAATTCTTAGGCACCAAAGATATACAAATGATAAAAATGGCCTAGGATATTCTAAGTTTTCCAAACCAAGCACAAGTGAAACCATTTTCGTAAAATCTAGTGAACAAATTGTTAAGGAAAAGACTAACAATGCTAAACCTATGCATCAAAGTCATAAAAAGAAAAGGAGTCTTAAGAAACAAAATTATGTTCCTAAATTCAAAAGTCAAGTTCAACCTATGTGTTTTTATTGTGGAATAAAAGGCCACACACCTAATGCTTGCTATGTGCACAACATTGGTGTTGCTAAAGGGCATTATGTGTGGGTTGAAAAGGGTACTAACTATCAAGGACCCAAAGCAATTTGGGTACCTAACAAAACCTGATTTTGTTTTGTAGGTATGCTTGAAAACAACTTCTACGCAATGGTATCTCGATAGCGGTTGTTCAAAGCATATGACGGGCGACATCAACAAATTTTCAAGTCTAACACTTAAGGCCAAAGGATACGTTATTTACGGTGATGATAATAAAGGAAGAATTCTTAGAGTTGGAACCATTGGTGCATCTCCTCATACAATCATCAAAGACGTCCTTTATGTGGAAGGCCTTAAACACAACCTTCTTAGCATAAGTCAATTGTGTGACAAAGGGTTCCGAATCAACTTCACGAAGGAGGAATGTTTGATAGAACACGAAGTCACTCATGAACTCTTGCTAAAAGGTAAACGATTTAATAACATTTTTATGATCTCTTTTGATGACTCTCTCTTGAAGGTGAAGTGCTTAATGGCAAACAACAACGATGCATGGCTTTGGCATAAAAGAATTGCTCACATTCACATGGAGCATTTGAATAAATTATTAAAGCATGATCTAGTTGTTGGTCTTCCAAAGATGAAGTTCATCAAGGATAAGCTTTGTGAAGCATGTCAAAAGGGGAAGCAAACCAAAACATCCTTCAAGACCAAGAAAGTGATATCTACTACAAGACCACTCCAATTGTTACATATGGATCTTTTCGGTCCATCAAGAATAAAAAGCTTCGGAGGTAACGTTTGTGCACTAGTTATTGTTGATGATTTCTCTAGATACACTTGGACCTTGTTTTTAGTGCAGAAAAGCGATGCCTTTAAAGCATTCAAGAAGTATGCCAAACAAATTCAAAATGAGAAGTCACTCTCAATTGTTTCCATAAGAAGCGACCATGGTGGCGAGTTTCAAAACTCATCATTTGAAGATTTTTGTGAAGAGCATGGAATCTCTCACAACTTCTCCGCACCAAGGACTCCTCAACAAAACGGTGTCGTAGAAAGGAAGAATAGGGCACTAGTAGAACTTGCAAGGACAATGCTTAGCGACTCGAATCTTCCTAAATATTTTTGGGCGGATGCGGTTAGCACGGATTGTTTTGTAAGTAACCGTGTCAATATTCGACCTATTCTCAAAAAGACCCCATATGAGTTGTTCAAGGGAAGGAAACCTAACATATCCTTCTTCCACATATTCGGATGCAAATGCTTCGTTCTCAACAACTGTAAGGACAACCTTGGTAAGTTTGATGAGAAATCCGATGAAGGTATTTTTCTTGGATATTCTCTATCAAGCAAAGCTCTTAGAATTTTCAATAAACGTACTCTTACCATTGAAGAGTCCATACATGTTTCGTTTGATGAGACTAACCCCTCGAAAGAGGATAATATTATTGTGGATGATGATGATGTTGTAGATCTATCACAACAACAAAGGGAGATATCAAAGGAACAAGCAATATCACAAGAAGATAAGTCACCAACCATTGAAGAACATCAAGATCTTCCAAAAGAATGGAGAACTCATAGAGATCACCCAATAGATAAAGTGATTGGTGATATTAGCCAAGGCGTTGCAACTAGACTCAATCTCAAGGATGCTTGCCTCAACATGGCGTTCGTGTCTCAAATTGAACCAGCAAAAATCGATGAAGCCTTAGGCGACGATCAATGGATAATAGCTATGCAAGAAGAACTCAATCAATTCGAAAGGAACCAAGTTTGGACTCTTGTACCAAGACCGGACAACAAGCATATCATAGGCACAATATGGGTGTTCAAGAACAAACTTGACGAGAATGGAATCATAGTTCGTAACAAAGCAAGATTGGTCGCACAAGGCTACAACCAAGAAGAAGGAATCGACTTTGATGAAACATTCGCTCCGGTAGCAAGGTTAGAAGCAATTAGATTATTACTTGCTTACGCTTGCTCTATGAATTTTCAGTTGTACCAGATGGATGACAAAAGCGCTTTCCTAAACGGTTACATCAATGAAGAAGTCTATGTCAAACAACCTCCCGGTTTTGAAGACTTCAAGAACCCATCTCATGTCTACAAGTTGAAGAAGGCTCTTTATGGCTTAAAGCAAGCACCAAGGGCTTGGTATGATCTCCTTGGCAAATTCTTATGTGAGAAAGGTTTTACTAAAGGAAAGGTTGACAAGACCTTGTTCATCAAGAATCTTAAGGGTAACACCTTACTTGTTCAAGTCTATGTCGACGACATCATATTCGGTTCAACAAACAAAAATCTTTGCGAAGAATTCTCTCTTATGATGCAAGGCGAATTCGAGATGTCCATGATGGGAAAGATGAACTACTTCCTTGGTTTACAAATCAAGCAAACAAAGGATGGCATCTTCATCAATCAATCCAAGTATTGCAAGGAATAATTGAAAAGATTTGATATGGACAATTGCAAAGAGATGTCTACTCCAATGGGATCCGGAACATATGTTGATCAAGATCTTTCCGGCACTTCAATAGATATTACAAAGTATCGAGGTATGATCGGTTCACTCTTATATTTGACGGCGAGCCGTCCTGACATTATGTTTAGTGTTTGTTTGTGTGCCCGCTTTCAAGCTAATCCGAAGGAATCGCATCTCACTGCCGTGAAGAGGATCATGAAGTATCTCAAAGGAACAACACACGTCGTACTATGGTATCCTAAAGGTAGTACTTGTTCTTTAATTGGTTATTCTGACGCTGATTATGCAGGATGTAAGACCGATAGAAAGAGTACAAGTGGTATTTGTCACATTCTCGGGAGTGCACTAGTGTCGTGGGCATGCAAGAAGCAAGCATGCGTTGCACTTAGCACGGCCGAAGCGGAGTACATTGTAGCAGGAAGTTGTTGTGCTAAAATCTTGTGGCTCAAACAACAACTTCTCGATTTCGGTATAGATCTCGGTTGTATCCCTCTCCGGTGTGACAACACAAGTGCCATCAATATCACGAAGAACCCGATCATGCATTCAAGAACAAAGCACATTGATATCCGGCACCACTTCCTTCGAGATCATGTTCTAAATGGAGATGTCGATGTTACATTCGTGGATACACACAATCAACTAGGCGGAATATTCACAAAACCATTGGCTAAGGAACAATTCTTCAAGATTCGACGAGAACTTGGGATTCTCAATGAAGGTGATATCTAATCTTAACCTAAAAATTGGTTGTTATATGTTTTTATTGCATTTTGTGTGTTTATATGTGTTTTTTCTTACTTTAAAGTCATAAAATGCTAGCACTCACATTTCACTGTTTTCGGTTTTTCTCACTTTCGTATACCCGAAATTAATCGGTTTCAAAATATTTTTTGATCGAAAGTTGCGGAATGACAAGTGCTAACACTTTATGGAAATTTTTTTTGAAAAATCCCTCCCATTTTTCCCCACCAAAGCTGCTGGATTTTTAAAATTTTTGAAATTTTTTGTCCGTTAACCGGTTAACGGATCGTTAACCGGTTAACAGCTTCAAAACAGCAGTCCCTGCCTGCGTGACAGGTTCTGTCAATTTTTTAAACTTTTAAATTTTTTTATTATTTTGTTATGTTGTGTTGTATGTGTTATGTCTATTTGATGCATGGTTTCTCAAGACACCTCATAAATCTATTCCTCTTCCTTTGACCTACCATTAAACTCCACTTACTCTCTTTCTCCAAACTTTTCATCTCCTTCATTAAAACCCACTACATTGTAACTCTCACAAACTCCATCTCATTCACTTCACTCTACACCAAACCCTAATCCGAAAATACTCTCACTCACCCTCAACCTAAACTTCATCTTCATGGCTTCAAGAAAGGGAAAAGCTCCAGTGTCAACATCAAGGTCTAGCAGTGAAGAAGACATGCCTATGGAATCTACCAAGAAGAGAAGATTGGATTTTTGTGTTCGGGTTCGACATCTTCTCAAGGGTAAGTATGTGAACCTGAAATCTTTTGAATCTTTTAAGTTTCCGGCACTACTAGAATATCAAGGAATATTAGATTTTATTGCCGATAATGGAAAAGTGTATCCGGATTTGGTGAAGTCTTTCATGAACAACATGGTTCTCAATTGTGATGAAAATGATAAGCACCACCTTTTTTCTTCTATTAGAGATTGTGAGATTGAGGTTGACCTAGGTACTCTTGCTACCTCTTTGTCTTTACCGTACTCGGGAGTGTTTCTCCGAAAGGGTGTCAACCATGATGAAGGCAAATGGGCCAACTATGATAAGATGGAATACTACTATAACATTTGTAGGTTTCCAAAGGCAGCCGTGATTTCCGGCCAGCGTACCTCTCGGGTACTTTGTTATGCGAAGAATCTCTTCGTTGATGATCGGATGCTTCATTATGTCATTTGCCATGTCTTGCTGCCCAAGGACTCCAATCAATCCCAAATCAATGATTTGGAGATGCAAGTGCTCTTTGCCATCAAGAACAAGATTAAGATCAGTTGGCTTCCTACCATGCTATATCATTTGAAGCAACAAATTTCGTTGAAGACTCGTTTACCGTATGGCCGCCTTCTTTCAAGGATTTTGGAACTTACTGATATGGAAATCGATCGAGAACCGTTTATTGCTATGACTACTGCGGGAAATGAAATCAACGGAGTCACTATTATCAAAAACACCGACATTGTCCAAGCCAATGATGGAACTTATAAGTATGATGACGGATCCTCCACCTCCATTCCACCTATTCCGGAAACCGGCATTACCAATGACTTTCTCTACTCAACCATGATGTCACACCACCATGAAGCTATGCGTGCCATCAAAAGCCTTCGGAACCTTGTCCTAAGCTCCCGAACCACCACCGAGCATGTTGATGAGGATGTGGACGGTACCGAAGAAGAGGAAGAAGATGATGAGGATGTGTCGGATGAGGAATGAGGACCATGTCTCCATGCTGTTTTTATTAAGTTGTTTTATGTTTTAATCATGTTATGTTTTGTACTCTCAAACTAAAGTCCTAAGTTTTTAGGCATTTTTGGTTTACTTGCACTATTTTTGCATTTTATATGTGTGATTGCTTGTATGATGCTATCTTTCATATGCTTGCTTGCTTGTTGGTCCCTTCCTTTTTGATAATGCCAAAGGGGGAGAAGACTTTTGTTTCTCTAATGACTCTCTATGCAGAATTTTTTCTCTCGCTACTACTGCTATCAGTTAGGGGGAGTTGCTGTCCATAGGGGGAGAATTCGCTTAGAGAAACATTGATCAAAGCTCTCGCAGAATTTTAGGTTGTCATCATCAAAAAGGGGGAGAATGTAGAAGCACGCCTTCAATCTCGGAGATTTTGATGAAGACAACACGGCGCATATATTTCAGACCTGCAAAAAGTCAAGAGCTCCAACTGATCAAGCTTCAAGCAACCGGCTTCGCTATCAAGCTTCGTTTGCATCATCATTCAACTTCTTGCTTGGATGCTTTTGGTTAGGTATATCAATCCCTTTTTAAATTGATGTACAAGTGTTCATGCATTCAATCATATACTAGCATATTGCATAAAATAATTTAACATATTTTTCAAACCGATTAACACTCTTAAAAAACCTTCTGTTTCTGGTTTTAACAGTGTTAACCGGTTAACCATTTGGTTAACCGGTTAACGGGTTCAATTTTTCAAAAGACCTGTTAACGTTCATAGGCGTTAACCGGTTAACCATTTGGTTAACCGGTTAACACTGTAATATTTTTGAAAAATATTTTTCCTTTAAAATTCAAATTGCACCTTTTAATTATATCTCTTCAAAAAACTTTTTGATTCATAATTTTCACACCTTTTCAAAAGGGTATCTTGTATAATATAAAATCTGAATTTTTCAAATTCAACATATACCTCCTACAATTTTTATAAAAAAATCACTTGAATCAAATTGATCAATTTTCAAATATTTTCATACTTTTCAAAAGTGTTCATAAGATATTCATCTTTCATACTTCATGTTTGAACACTTGTATTGATATTTGAAAAGTGAATTGTGTACATAGGAGAAGATCATTATTGATATTAAAATCTTTGTATTACTCACTCAAAATTAAAAATATAGAAAGATATTTCTATTGTGTGACTTGTGTTCCAAGGTTTGTTTGGACACAAGGGTAAGTGTGGCAAGAGGATTGTTCTTGCACACTTGTATGATATTTTGTTAAAAAGTAGGCCTCACCATTGAAGGTGTGATAGGTTGTACTATTTCTAAAAACTAGTGGAAATCTCTTTCAAGTTGAAAGGGGACTGGATGTACCTTCGGACTGTGAAGGGAACCCGGATAACTTTCTGTGTTGTTTTTATTTTCTGCCTTACTGCTTTCCTTCCATACAAACTTAAAAGAAAAATTCTATCCATCAAAGAAAAAGAATCGAGAAAAATTATATATACCTAATTCACCCCCTCCTCTTAGGCGCATTCTGATCTTACAATAATTGTGACCCCTGGTTGCACCATAGGGATTTCAACATGATGGGAGCCCGCCCCATTGCGATTACCTCCATCTACTGTCCCATTGTTCATGGCTTGATTTTTCTCCACCATTTTGCACAAGCGCTCTTGAGTTTGACCCATCCCAGCCATGAGGGTCATGAAGTTTTCCATTCTTGTCCTCAAGTCAGCCATATCTGCTTGCATCTGATCCATTGCTCTCTCTATGTTTACCTCGTAGGGTATTTGTGTACAGTTGACTGTCTCTGAACCTTCTTGGGAGCTATAGCGCCTGAAATTTGCCTAAATGTCATAAAATCGATGAATTACCTGCAAAACAACAAACACGTTATATGCATGCAATGTAACTATTCATGTTTCCATGTCTAGGCATTAATATCCTCCAGTTCTGGTATTTTTGACAGAAAATACTCCATATGTCTTTTTGGAAACTAGCTTTTCAAACTCTTTTGAGGAGTATTCAAACCCTGATGGCTTCGGACAAACAACTTTTCTCATTAAAAAACGATAACTGGAAAGTATCATTGTATAACATGAACAAACTAACAACAACCAAAGTCATAGACATACACAGAATTCCCAAAGAGTTACAATTCAATACAAAAAGAAAAAGATAAAGCAAGACTCCTACAACAAGCCTGTAGGTAGTCTGGATACAAACAACAATAAACTAAAACTCTAGGCTAAAAGAAGATTCAAACCCTTCTACTGCAGTCACCATCCCTGTCCGGTTCTTCTTGACGCCTACTCTCAGCTTAAGATTTGCAATCTCCTTCATTGCTTCCTCCAAGGCTAGCTGGCTATGTACCAATTGCTGAGTCTTTTCCCTTCGTATTTTGTGAACTTGTTCTACTTCTTCTTTCTTGAATGCCATCTGCACCTCAAAAAACTCTTCCTTTTCTTTGTACTTTTTCTGCTCCTGTTCTCTTTGGCCCTGTAATCAGGTAATGGATTGACGAGCTTCTCTAAGAGTCTTCAAAGTCTTCTTACGCTCCGCTTCTCTTTTTGACTCCGTTAAACCCAATCTCTAAAAATGAGCTTCTCTCCCAGCAAACTCCTTTTCTTTAGCTTCTAAGGTAGCCTGCATCCTCTATAGCTTTTCTTCTACTTCTTTCTTAGCATGATTGGCATGGTAATACAAGCTATCCATTTCAGAATTCTTTACCCGAACCTCGTGCAATTGAGCTTCCAACTTCATGTAATCTTCAAGAGAAACAGTGGTTTGTACCAGTACTTCCTTTGGATATAATGGAACCTCAACTAAAAATGGAAGGAAGAAAGTGTCAACCCTACCTTGTATCCAAGCAGAAAAAGGGGGATAAGTCTTAGGGTCCACCTTTCCAAATTCTTTCTTACCCTCCCTAACCTTTGTTTCCCAAGCTTGAGATATTTGAATAATCAACTGCTCATTATCTTCATCCGGAAAATACAAAGTCTTAGCTATTTCTTCATATGATGGAGGATCCTTCAGTGGATAACCAAAATGTTTTCTAGACAGCACAGGGTTATGACTTATCACTCCTTTCCTACTTAACAAAGGCACATAGGAAAATTCACCACACCTTGTAATAAACTCCTTTCCCACTAAGTTTCTGCTACATCCCCAAGCTATATCATCAGACGTTAACCCCATCAATCTTCTAGCCCACTTATAATCCTGCTTAAGATCTTTGAACGGTCCCGACTTTGGAAGCTTCTTGGCAAACCACTCAGCAAACAATGGAGCACAACAATTTACGTACCCTTTTCTTTTCTCATTCATGTGATGTACACCAAAGTAAAATTCTCCCAACAACGTAGGCACTGGGTTTTCTTTAATGAAAAGGGTAATAGCCTCCAAGCTTACCCATCCTTTCTCTCCTGGGAATAGACTTATCCCATATACCATTAATGCTAACAGTGCACTGAATTCTAACCACTTCCCTCCCAAAGCAAACACATGGGCTTCTGTGATAAGAAAATCCAGCGTAAATCCCTTCCCCTTACTAGCTTCCAACTCCATCTTTACTCTAAGCATACTCAAATGTTAGGCACCTGCAATATCCTTGTACGGGGGACACTTCTCTACAGCATAATAGGGAACACCATTCCTGATAGGAATCTTCAGGATGTCAAAAATCTCTCCCATAGTAGGAGCCAAGACATAGTCAGCAAACACAAAAATTCTCAACTGAGGGTCATAAAACTACAACAAAGAGTGAAGGTTATCTCTCTGATCAAAAATAGGTTTGTTCATGTAATCCAATATCTTCCCATACCGGCTTCTGAAATCATCTGAAACCTTGTCACTAATCAAGCCCACCAGTTTCTGAATACCCTCAATTTCTGGTTGTGGGAAAGTGTAACGAGCATTCCTTTTTCTGGGTATCTCTTGGACTTCTGTCATCTGGAGAACAATGAATACCAGAATTGGGTACAATGGATAAATGATAACCTGAAATGGAAACACAAAAATTTAATGCAAGTATGATGCAATTCAAATGCAATACATGCATATGATCAACAACTGGGACTGTCTGGATATGGAATACTAGACCCAAGTGACCAAAAACCAAGATCCTCTGAATAAAGCCCCATGAACAAGAATTCAGTCTCAAATAAGCCCCAAATAAGATATCAGATGACTTAAGAACTCCATCCATGTATCCATTTCAAACCATAGAACTGTACTGGCAATGAGGTATGATGAGGTCAAGGGTTCCTGCAAACCTGTAAACCCCTCCCAATCTCACGGGTGTGCTCCGGGTCAAACATCACGGACTCTCAAAGCCAAATAGCAATAATACGTTCACCATTTCCGAGAAATGGCTCATGAACAAATCAGGGAATCAATTTGGCATTATGTACTACTCAGGGAGGTCTCAACGTGAGTCCGGGAAAAACAAGCATCCTTTATAAGTTCCCAGCTTCAAGCGTTGGAATCGAGAAACAATAGTACATTCATCCCGAAGGGTACAATACTATCGTCATACGACCAGATGCTTTGACTGAGTTCCTATAAAAGAACTATGCCATCCTATGCGAGTCCCCAGTGAACCCTTGGGTGCAAATGGGTTTTCCACATAATGTGGTCTACCACTGTCACCACTGGAGAGAGTTGTTTCCACAAAGGTCCTCAATGATCGGTCCCTAGATGCACATAACTATCGAGGTCATGTAATGATCCAAGAAAGATTCATGCATCAAAACATTTCCAAGACGGTTGCAAGTCTGGGTGTGGAATTCACTACTACCAACATAGCAAGATGCCATGAAGCCAAAGTGACTGTCCACGCTAAGTCCTAGGGTGCACTTGAGCCCCGGTTACGAGCTCATCTCACAGTAACAGTTCCCAATCCCACCAAACAGAAAATCCAGTCCAGATAGTCCAATAATAATGCATGAATATAAATACTGAAACTGTAAATAAAGTAGTAAATAAAACTGTAAATAAACAACAGTAAAATAAACTCGCGACAACAAACAACCAACACCCAAAGAAACAAAAACACACAAACGCTAGGATTGACTCTCTAGGGAACCAGAGATTCTGGGTTCGATCCCTAGCAGAGTCTCCAGCTATTGCTCCCTGGATTTCCATCCTGGTACAAACGCGAAAGTGGCGTGGAAAAGGTAGACTCGCCAGCCATGCATTTTTATCCCGAAGGGATGGGAATGGTAATGCTGCACAAACCAGAAGAAAGAAGAGGAAGGACACAGGTCCTACGAACCAAAGAGACTAAGTTCGGGAGTCGGTTACGACCTGGGAAGGTATTAGCACCCCAAATCGTCCTTCGAACCCAACAGGATCCACGCTTGCAAAGAAACTGTTTCAAAGGGTGAAGAAAATGAAAGCTGCTGCAAAAAGAAAGACTAGAACCGGAGAAAAAAAAAGAAAGGGGGAAAATGTAGGAAAAATAAAAGAGTGCTCGAACGGGCCCTACCCCGCTGCCTACGTACCTCATCTGGATATGAGGATCAGAGACTCCGTAGTTCCCCTAACTAGGGGTGGAAAAGATTATTTGTGTCTTAAGGCTTGAACTGCCTATGTCAATGCTCAGGTGTTGCAGGCTCAGACGACGAGTGTGTTACCGTCTTGAAAAATGACAAGTAGGAGCAAGTTCGTATGTAAAGAGTGAAGGTGATGAGAAAAGAAGTCCCGAAGGAGACGCTTATTGTTTGTTTGTGTTTTTTAGAAGTCTTTTAGGAGTGTGACACAAGAAAGTGAACTCAAGCTCTTTTCCATGGAATGTGTACTTGCTACTACATTCCAAGATGGAATAATAGAACAAGCACACCAAGTAAGGAGAATTTATCCAAGACTTGTTTCCAAGGGAAAGGGCCTAAGCTCACTAACTTGTTGAACATATTAGATGGTTTAGTGATTAAAATGAATAAGTATTTTTTATGGTTTTTCTTGATGAAGATGACCTCATGATCAGACTTGTGCATCATGCTATACAAGTATACTATCCCAAGATGGAATGAATACATATGCCCCATGGAATAAGGCTATACACAAGAAGTCACTTCTTTCTTTATTAATGTGTTTTTATGGTTTTTTGTTTGAAGATGAGAAAGAGAAGAACCAAAGGAGCGAAAGGTAAAAGTCTAAGGGGAAAGACTAATCCTAGTGTTATCATGCAAGGGTGGTCCTAAGGTTTGTGCGGTTTGAAGCTATCCTAAGAGAAAAGAAAAGAAGAAAAGAAGAAAAGAAGAGGAGAAGAAAGCTAGAGAACAACTTACTCCTCTAAAGGAGATAAGTTGCTTCTTAGGGGGAAAGATGAAGAGTTGAATCACATGATGGCATAAAGCTCATCAAAAATCACAAAATCGAAAGCAAAGTAAGAAGAAGAGATGAAGAGTTGAAATTTGGATAAACATCCACACTTCACTTACCATTGCACCTACAAATGTTAGCAAAAATTCCAGCACATATTCAGCACATCAATCAATACTAACGCATCAACACAGTTCATGGAATTAACATACTCAAAGTTTCAAGAAAACAAAACCATCAAACATGCCAAGCTTTGCAAATACATGAATCCACGTGTTGAGAAAATGAAGGCATACATTAACCAGCAAGCAAACCACCCTAACAAGCATGTGAAATTATCATACAATGATCCATGATGATTAAAGCAAGTAAGGGAAGAAAACTAGCTACAAACAACCCAAAAATGTCACTCTGCTTCAGTGTTAACCGGTTAACCAAAACATTAACCGGTTAACCAACTTAAACCTGCAGCAAATAACACAGAAAACAGACGCATTAACTGGTTAACCAAAGCTTTAACCGGTTAACACTGTGCGAACAACAATAAATTCCTGCAGAAAAATCAGTCCAAACCAGCTTATTTCAAATAATCCAACAACAGTCCAGCAATCAATTATACATGAAATAGTAAGATTAATTCACATTAATCAAACACCATTAGGCTTATGAACATTAACACATAGATCAGATCACAAATCAAAAAAGAAAATCAAGCAAGGCAAGCAAATACACAAGCACGTGGTCGATCTAAGCACAAGCATGCAAATAAGCTAAAAACAGATATAGATCTGAACTTAACCAACCTACAAAGCTGAGATATGCTTTGGTAAATGTTGTTTGAGTTGGAAATGAGGAATCTCGTGGAAAACTTCGAAGATCCGATGCTAATCTTCAGACATGATGCAAAATAAATGCAAGCAAAGGATCTTGATGCAAGAACTTGGCTCCAAAAGCACTTCAAACCACCAAATCAGATCTGAACCAAGTAGTGAAACCAACAAATTGATGCAAAGAAGCTTTAGATGAAGGTCTAGTTCCAAGATCCACAAACTTTAATACAAAGTTTTGTGATCTTCAAAGAAGAACTTTGAGTGATTTGGAAAATTGGGAGAGAAAATGAGAGAATGGTGAGAGAGTGATCAAAATTCAGAAAAATGAGAAGTGAATTATGAGAGGAGTCCTCTTGGTTTGGAGGGAAATGGAATAAATATCCTCTAGGTTTGGGGCCCAAAAATTTGGTTTGGAGTCCAAAAAAAGGTTTGGGATTAGCTTAGCAAGTTGATTAAGATCTAGCCTTGGGATTAGGCTTGGTAAATCATCTAGATCTTTCTCCATAATTCCCAATTAATTCAAAATGAATAAAATCAGAAATAATGAAAAAATGGAGCCAAAACACATGCTGAACTTGCTACTGGAATTCAAAATTCGCAGTCGTTAACCGGTTAACCAAAGCCTTAACCGGTTAACGCATGAAGATTTTAAATTTTCCCTCCTTTTGGTGGGAAACTCTAAGAATACCTCGGCGCCAACCATTCCAATCTGATCTTGATTCTCAATCCTTTTAGGGCTTTGACCATGATACCAAGCTTGTACAAAAGGTCATGTTAGCTTCCTGTTAGGTCACCATGCTCTTGACTTTGTCTTATAAGATCACGAGTTCTCAGATGATTGATCATATGCCTTATGCTGGAACATGTGAGTGTTGTGCTTCATTTTTCTATGCAAAATGCTAAGGATATGACATGCTTATGATGATTATGATATGATGATGATGCTGAAAAGAAGAGGGCAAATTTGGGGTGTTATAGAGACCACCTAGGATCGGCCTGGATAGTTCTTGCTCGGAGGATCTTATTCCCGACACATGCTCCCCCGAGCATGATCCTCGATCGACGGTCAATTTCTGGTAGTTACTTATTTTTGGGAAATCTGCGATCCAGGCCTAAAAATAGGAACCGTTGGCCATGCGTTGGGAACTCTCTATATAAACCCTCTCATTTGAGGGGGCTAGGTATCAATATTCATCCTTAACACTCTTACTTGCACTTGTTATTCCTCTTACTCGTTCTGACTCAGGCATCAGAGTACCTTGCAGGTACACCCTCCTTCGTTCTCCTCAACATTCGAGCATACCTTGGAATCCACGTCAGTAGCCATCAGAGATCCTGATCTCAGGCACGATTAGTGGTGCCGTCTGTGGGAACAATATGTTACCCCGTTTTCCCACCTACCGTTCGTGAAAACAAAAACATTTGTTTCCGATCTCCTTCTCGATAGCTCATCAAGAAGATTTCGTCATTGCTCGCCTCTTGATAAATCGAATTTGTATCGATTATTTAGTGCGGTTTCCGATTGTTTAACATGTTAATTTATGCATTTTGGACGATATTACGCAAGAACTGTGTTTGTTTTGTAGATATTTGATCAAACATGACTTTTGGAGGAAAAGGTATAAAAGGAAGCTTATTGAACAAGAAACGAGGGAAAAACAGAAGGAAAAGTGTAAGAAAAAGCCATTCTGCATAATCCACCTGTGGGACGCCCGTCTCAAAGTCAAGTTGGTCGTCTCATATGTGAGACGCCCATCTCAATGTCAAGATGACTGTCTCAATATTCAAGTTGCTCATCTCACTTTTAAAATGCTTGTCTCAAGTCAAAATTCTAGAAACCTAATTTACGAAACAAAATTTAACAGAAAGAGCCGTAATGAGAATCGTTCGCTCCAACCATAGAATTTTCCTCCACCCTAATTATCTCAGTCCATGCAACTCAATTCAAATCCCAATCGAAGTCCATGCAACTCAATTCAAAGCCCAATCGAAGTCCATGCCTATAAATGCTCAACAGATCTAAGCCATTGCGTATAAATAGAAGCCACTGCAATTTGCAGGGGGAGCTTCGTTCAAGTCCAATTTTCTATCATTTTCTTTCGTTCGAAATTCGCAAGCTTATTTTTTAGCATTTGTTTTTATTTTCCTTTACCGACCCATAGTGATAGTTTCCATCATTAGGAAACTATCACCATTTTAATTGTTTCCAGCCACTGAATTATTGTTTACTTTTCAAGTTTTCAGAAGTTTGGTTGATCAAGAAAATTGCAACCAGGTTTCTAATTTTTAATGCTTTATTGTTTATTTATCATTGCATTTATTTATATTATGAATTACTTCTCCTTCTACCTTTCTTTGTTCTTATTTAATATGTCTAGCTAAACCGTTAATCGAAATGTAGTTATCTAACCGGAACGAATTCGGTAGAATTAGGCTATTGCTTTAAATTAAGTTATTTTTCGGTTTCGATTTCTTGTTTTAAATAACTTTCGTTACGAGAGTAAGAGAGTATAAAAGATTAGGATTAAGACCACGGGAGTGTGAGATCATAATCAGATAGCTGAAATCGGACATTTGTTTTAAACACAGCGTAAACACTTTAAAACCAATTAGAACCTTTAGGAAAGACCACGAGAGTGTGAGTCAACGAATTTTAAACCGAGAGTTTCTATGGAGAGATAACTTAACAACTGTTAATTAGCCGAACCTCTATTGAATTCGCGAAGGCGAATCAACTACGTACCGATATCATTACCATTAATTTAAATTAAGTAATTCTTCATTTTTCTTAAAAATTAAAACATTGCTCGCCGTAGCTAAACATAGTAACACCTGACTGCACTAGGTTGATTATCAAGTCTCTGTGGGATCGATATCTTTTATTACTACGTGATAGACTATGCACTTGCAGTTAGTAACCATCAGACTCAGAAAGTCGTCACCACCTCACCACTGGTATCCCCATCAAGAAACGAGAGAGTGACGATACCAACCCTCCCGTTGGGGATCAAGACCGTTTCCTCGACGGGTGAATGGCCTCCCCGTCACCAGAACCTTCCCAGCAATATGAGGCTTCCCTTGCCAATCTTCCTCTGATTCCCATCCCCGAAGGGACGAACCCAACACTGGCAGCTCTAGTCAAAGCGACCAACAACATCAACCTCCTCCTACTCCACTAAGGCAGAAGGTTGAAGGTTCTTGAGGAAGCAAGGCGTGTGAGATCCCCTACCCCAATGAGGAGACATCGTCGTTCTCGGTCGAGGTCACCCAAGAAGAGGAAAGATCACCATCCGCCTGAGGCTTCAGGCTCCACCAAGAAAAGGACCCATTCGTCTCCTCGGAGAAATAAATCCTCACAAACAAAGAAGACCCAGAGGACCCTCCAACCGGAAGTACGACCTTCACCAGATGGAACGAGAAACCGCTCAAAGTCTCGCCCATGCAAACACACGGAAAATCGTTCTCGCTCAGAATCCCCGTTCTCCAGCGACGAGGACGAGCCTCGTGCCCCCCTCTCCGAGGAGATCATGTCCACCCAACTCCCGAAGGGCTTGAGAAACCTCCTGCTCTGGGGGCGTACGATGGGACCACGGATCCGGACGAACACATTGAAAATATCGATGCCCTGTTAGACTATAGAGGTGTCCGAGGAGCTATCAAGTTCCGCCTCTTACCCATAACCTTAAGGAAGGGGCAATGGCTTGGTACAATAGCCTCCCCCACGAATATATCACCTCGTGTTGGCAGTTGGGAAGAACTTTCTCTCGACATTTCACGGCCTCGAGACGCCATCCCAAAACCAAAGCATCCCTTTAAGAAATCATTTAAAGGAAGGAGAAGCCCCTCTAGGCATATATCGAAAGATTTAACAAAGAAGTTGTCCAGGTGTCCACCACGGACGACGTGAAAAAATATTTTTTGGAATGGGGACTCCGCCCTCAGAGCGACTTCAGGAGGTTTGTGGGAATCGAAACACCGGCCACACTCGACACGTTCCTCCTCAAAGCACGGGCATATATCCAGTATAAGGGAAAGGAAGAGGCGGGCAACGCCCGCGACACCCGATATAATGAAGACGCCAAACCCTCCAAGCATGAAGATTCCTCGACAACTCGTCAGGGAGGTGAAAAAAGAAAGGAAGATCGCCCCTGTGAACCGTAGGAGCATAAGAGTCATGTCGGGAGGTTCCATGACTACACACCTCTTACAACGACCAGGGGAAATATCCTGTCTGAATGCGCAAACTCTGGATTTTGCCAAGCATGATTCAGATTCCTAAAACAGCTGCCGAATAAGCCAAATACTGATAAAACTAAATACTGCTGTTTCCACAAATCGCATGGGCATAACACTAAAGACTTCATTCACTTGAAGGACGCCATTGAGATACTCATCCGATATGGCCATCTTAAGCAGTTCACTAAGAATAAGGATGCTCCTCGACAGGAAGTACAAGAGGCCCTGAAAATGAAGTACTATACTTTGTCGGGGCAGGTGGCCACCCTCCATGGAGATATAAAAGCTGCTCGCATGTTACGAGGCCTCCTCCAAAGGTCTCAACACCATCGCCACCAAGCCCAAACCTACCAAGGTTGTCCTCCCGTGCACGTCTGAGGAGTCAAAGGCGTTGCCTCACGTAGACTCCATAGACCTCGACAACAGGTTCAATGATGAGGAAGAACGGGCGTAGTTGGTCGTGAAGCTTTCCTCATTCGCCAGTGTAGCGGTAAAATCGTGAGTGTAAGCTATTGATTAACTTAACTCGATGTACACAGAGTCGCCACCGCGCTTTTGTTTATTTCCAAAAGGAAAAAGGTAAAAGAACGAATAAAAACCTAGGAATCTAAAAGCAAAAGCTAAAAGAAACAAACAGAGAATGGGTAAGGGGATTGGTTACGAACCGGGAAGGTTTTAGGCACCCGACTCGTCCGTGGTACTCCACGGGAGCCCTTTGAAATATTTATTGCTTTTTGGTCTGAAATTGGTTTGTTTAAAAAGATGGAAGAGATGAGGAGAAGAATATTTTTTAATGATTTTGTGTTTGATAAGGTTTTAATGCCTTATGCCTACGTACCCACAAAGTGCAATGCGAGATCAAAACCTCGTAGTTCGTGGTACAAAATTTGAAATGAATAAATGAGTTGAATTGGTTTTAAAATGTAGAGATAAGTCGTCATCCTTTAGCGAATAATTCCGCTAGAAAAGATGAATCATATCTAAACATGTGAAAAGAAAAGGTGCACAAGGCACAAAAACAATTGAGTGAGTTTTGAGTTTTTTAAAGTATATGAGAAAATGATTTTGATATATTTACATGGATTAACATTTGTTTAAGGAAATAAAGTGAAAAGTTTAAAATCGCTTGACCGAAGTCAAGGTTTGTTTATGAAAGCATTTGAAGTTTAGAAAACAAGAAGATTTTTGAAATAGGAAGAAGTTTTGAAAATTTAAGAATGGGGAGGAGATGAAGGGACTAATCCTAATACTTGAATTAAAAGTTAAGAAAAGAGTTTACCAAACCAAAATATGCACAATTCTTCAAAGTTCGGAATTCCCTCTTCAAAGGCTAATGAAATATTTTTGAGGCCGAGGTTTCTAATCCATTCCAACTTGAGCAAGGGGGAAGATCTTAAAGTCTAAGTCCATTCTCCAAAGCAAGGGATAGTAACCATAGTCCAACATTAGAAGTCACAAGTCTTTTAAGTGTTCAATCCTTTATTAGTGTTTTGATATCCAAATGGACAAAAAAAAAAACAAGCAACAATATATACATAAACAAATGATATATGATATAATATGATAAAGCATAATAAAGGAGATAAAGGAGCAAGAAATTAAAATAAAAGGATAAGGTGCGAGAGATTAAATTTAAATGGATTATATTCACATTATTATAATATTTACAATATAAAGTGGTATGATGAACTTAATCAAGCACAACCACAACAAGGAATAATAAAATCGAGGCAACCGGATCCAAGTGGATCTTAATTCGAATCGGGACAACTTTAGGTCTATGTTAAGCAATCGCCGAGTAATTTACGAAGTAATTACCCTACAAATGAGGCCGGCCACCACTAATGAAAGTGGAAAATATTCGTGTTAATATATGTTAGAGAAACGATATAATGGATCGTTCTCCGAAAACATGCCACACTAAAAGAAGAAGGAAGGTCTAATCTTAATCGAGATTTTCGTCGAATTTATCGAAAAGCAACCTATCACGATCTCAAAGTACGGAGAATGATCCAAATGATCATTCATCCATAGATTTGAAATAATGAAGATTAAACTTATCGGAAATCAACAATCACGAATCGGAGATTGTCATCGACCAAAAATAAAAGATGAAGAAAAAAGATGGATCTAAAAGTAGATCCATAAAAAGAAATTGAAATATTTTTAAATCTTTTTCTAAAATTTCTTTTCTAAATCTTTTTACTAAAATGTATTTCTAAAGTTTTTGCTAAAATATATTCCCTAAGAATCTTATATCAGAATTAAACTAAAACAAAATCATTTTAAAAAAAATAACTAAACTAAAGGATAATAAGAAAACAAAAAAAAAAGAAAAAAAAAAGAAAAAAAGGATGGGGGAGTGGATGATCCGCGGGTTGGTGTGGATAACAAAGATCCATGTCCATGGCCCAATTCATATCATCAGCTTCTTTCTTATTAAAAAAATAAATAAAACAAAATTATAAAAATAAATAAGAAAAAAAAAGAGGAAACAAGGTCTCCTTCTTCTTCTCTCTCACGAACAACACAACACAGAGCACAAAGAAGCTGTTGAACTCACGTGCTTTGCTTTGCTTGCTGGTGGAACTCACGTGCGAGACGGCTGTGGCATGGAAGTTGTTGGTGTACTGAAGCTTGGGAGGCTTGCGGCGTGCTGTGAGATTTGGTTTTGGCTTCGGGCATATGAGCTGTTGGGCTTGTGAAATGGAAAGCTTGCGGTTTGATGCGGCTTGGAGGAATTTACTGCGGCTGAGTTTACTTGCTGGTTGTTGTTCACGCGGGAGAAGACTTTCGGCTGGTGTTTGTTTGCAGCTGGGCTTGATGCTTGCGGAAAAGCTGGCTTAGAATTGTTTGCATTATTGTTGTTGAGCTGAGGCGTGTTTTGATTTTTGTTGTAGCTTGGAGTTTGTAATATTGGCTAGATGATGCGTGTGGTTTGTACGAGCTGACGGGAAAAGTTGTTGGGCGGGAATTTGGCTTGGGGAATTTGTTTGGCTACGGTTGTGTTGTTTGTGTGGATAGCTGAAGTAGCTTGGGCAGGCTGGCGCGTACGGATTGCTGTTGTTCGTGAGGCTTTGGGAGTTTGGCAAGTTGGTAGCGGCTAGGCCTTGCACGTGAGGCTTGTGGGGAAAAAGTTGCCTTGACTTTTAGATGGTGGGTCAGCATGATGGGGTAGCTGGGATTACTTACTTATTTTATTTTATTTTGTAACTACTAGTAATGGACTTTGTGATGGTTTTTTTTGTTCTAAAAAAAATAATCTAATGGGCTTAAAAAAAACAAACAAAGAAAATGGTCTTACAAATTTTGTTATATGGGTATATGAATAAGAATTGAATATTAATGGATAAGAGAAAATTAAAATGGTTTAATTGGATATGACATAGTTTTCATAAAAAAAAAAGGATAAAATCAAAAGATGGTTTATATAACAACTATAAGAAAGAGATAGTGAATAATCGAAATAAATTGAATAAGGAAATGGTCATAGAATTGGAAACGTGAATGTATAAGGAAATGAGTGGTAAATGATAAAAAATGGTTATGAATCGGGTAATATGTGAAGTGATGATTTTTTATTTTAAGCCCATAACATAATTTGTACTTTTCCACATGCCTGATAAAACCAATCCCAAGCCACTGAATAATGTGCAACCATAACAACGACCATCAACCTTTAATTTTTCTGAATCTCCCCACATATGTCTGAATCGATCTCTGGGAAATAAATCCACAGATGAACCCCTGATAAACTAATGAACACTCTGTCAAGACAATCGGGATCACACTTCTCACAAACCACAGCTCCGTAAACCAGAGAATTTCCGCAATCACCACAACTTATCATTGAATACGCATCGCCTGAGAAATAAACCACTGGCACACACAATTTGCAGTCGAAACAATTTTCTAATAGTTTGACCAATATGAGGTCAAACATCCATTTGAATCGAATTGTGACTGAACAAACGCATCTGAATTGAAATCATTGCCCTGTCTTTGAAAACCTGCAACACAGAGAAGAATAAGAATACTACAACATATTTTTGGTATTTTGGTTAGAAATCAGTAAATATAAATAAAGATAAAGAAGTAAAAACAATGGTGATCCCCTGCGAAGCATAGACCCTTCATCTGAGGCGAAACTCGAAAGCCATTGCAATCTTGTTTGTATGCAAAATGCAGATGATATGCGAAGAAATCTTAGGGCAAAAATTAGGGTGTTACAGCCAGACCTGTCCCCGACGATGATTTCGAGCTATTGGCATTGGGGAAGGACCTCACGAAGGGAGTGAAGATTGGAGCAGATCTCCCCGACCTAGCAAGGAAATAGCTCAAAGCCCGTCTCAGGGAATATGTTGACCTATTCACATGGAGCACTGCAGAAATGTCGGGCTTGGATATCAAAACAGCGTCTCACCATCTCTCCATGGATCCTTCTATCTTAGCAGTCACGCAGCGAAGGAGGAAGCAATCACAAGAAAAGGTGGAAGCAGTCGAGAAGGCTGTAAAAGACCTCCTAGAGACATATTTTGTAACCGAAGCTAGGTACACCACCTAGATCTTGAATGTTGTACTCTTTAAAAAGAATAATGGAAAATGGCACATGTGTGTTGACTACACTGATTTTAACCGGGCTTGCCCGAAAGACGTGTACCCCTTGTCTAAGATTGATAAGTTGGTAGATAATTCTGCAGGTTTTAAACTTTTGTCATTCCTCGACTCCTATTCTGAGTACAATCAAATACCCATGGTCGTGACCGACAAAACGTACACCGCGTTCATGACCGAGTCAGGCAACTATTACTACAACGTAATGCCTTTCGGCTTGAAAAACGCGAGCGTTACTTACCAACGAATGATGAACAAGGTCTTCCAAGCGGAGATCGGGAACATGCTCAAAGTTTACATGGACGACATGATTGTAAAATCCCACGAGGAAACCGATCATTCTCTCCATCTAAAGAAAATTTTCAATCAGGCGTGCAAGTGCAAAATGGGATTCAACCTGAAAAGTGCACATTTGGAGTACGGGCGGGAAAATTCCTCGGTTTCTATCTAACCGAAAGAGGAATATAAGCTAACCCCGACAAATATCGAGCATTCATAGAAACTCCCATGCCAAACTCTAAAAAATCCATCCAGTTACTAAATGGGGTACTTAGATCGTTATCACGTTTCGTAGCAAAATCTTCTCAACACACACTCCCATTCTTCAAGCTCCTCAGCAAGGAGGTCTCTTTCGAATCGACAGAGGAGTGCGAACGAGCCCTGGCACACCTCAAGAAGGCTTTGTCGGAACCCCTAATCCTCTCCCGACCAGAGGCAGGGGAATCCATATTCCTCTAACTTGTCGTTGCCAACGAGGCCATAAGTGCCGCCCTCGTACAAGAAACGCCCGAGGGGCAAAAACCGATCTATTTTACAAGTAAGGCCCTACAAAGGCCCGAGCCTAGGTACCAACAAAACAAAAAAGTTTCCCTGGAACTCCTTCACATTTCCAGGAGACTCAGACATTATTTCCTCGCACACATGATCGTAGTACGCGCCGATCATCCTAACAGACAACTCCTCGCTCGACCTGATATGGCTTGAATAATGCTAAAATGGTCCCTAGAGCTATCCGAGTTCGACATCCGTTACAAAGGCAGGGCAACTGTCAAAGCTCAGGCCCTCGCTGATTTTGTGGCCGAAATAACCACACCAAAGGACCAAGTCGACACACTAAAAAGGTGGACCAGCTTCGTCGACAGAGCCTCGAGCTCAGTGGGAAGCGGCACATGAATCATTTTGGAAAATAAGGAGGGAATCCTTATTGAGGTACCCCTCACCCTATTGTTTCCCACATCTAACAACTAGGCAGAATATGAAGCATTCCTCGCAGGGATGAGACTCGCTGACGACCTCGGAGCAGAGGAGATAACTATCTGCATAGACTCCCAACTCGTGGCTATGCAAGTCAAAGGTGAATACCAGGTCAGAAATAACAACTTGTCTGATTAATTGGCCTTAGTTAAGGAAAATATCAAAAAATTTACATATGTGGACGTCAAACATGTGCCCCGCAAAAATAACATTCGGGAAGATATACTCTCGAAACTCGCGAGCACGGAGAAAAAAGGAGGAAATAAATCGGTCATTCAGGAAATACTTCCTCGGCCCAGTATCGAAAAATTGAGCCCGACGATAGATATCAACTCCATTGGTGACGTCAACTCCTGGATGACCCCGGTGTATAAGTACCTAACCAACGTCGAGTTGTCTGAGGACACAAAGGAGGCCATCATCGTCAAACGACGGGCCTTCTCGTACGTATTGGTTGAAGGGAAACTATATCGTCGAGGATTGTCCAATCCCCTTCTCAAATGTGTCGAGGAGGAACTAGTTCCACACATCTTGCGCGAAGTCTATGAGGTTATCAACGCTTAACACTTGGGCAGAAGATCCCTCGCCAGGAAGACCCTCCTAAAAGGATACTACTGGCCCACAATGCAGAACGACACCAAGGAACATGTAAAAAAATGTGATAAATGCCAACGACACGGGGACATGCACCTCACTCCATCCAACAAGCTTAAAACGATGTCATCCCCATGGCTATTCGCATGGTGGGGCCTGGATATCCTTGGTTCTTTCGTCGTCGGTTTAAACCAGAACAAATACCAAATTGTCAGGGTTGATTACTTTACAAAATGGATCGAGGCTGAACCCCTCGCTAAGATCACAACCCTTAACATATTGCGCTTCTTAAAGCGCAACATCCTCGCCCGCTTCGGAATTCCCCAGGCTATCGTCATTGACAACGGCACCCAATTCACAGATAAAAACTTCCAAGAGTCTGTTGCCAACGTCAGGACTAAACAACACTTTGCATGTGTCGAGCACCAGCAAACCAACGGGCAGGCAGAAGCCGAAAATAGGGTTATCCTCCGAGGAATCAAGCGAAGACTGGACAAGATCAAGAAGTGATGGGACGGGGAACTACACAGCGTCTTGTGGGCATACCGGAAAAGTTCTCACTCGACTACGGGAGAAACTCCCTTTCGACTTACGTATGGGACATAAGCCGTTATTACTATAGAGATGCATATCCAGTCCAGGAAAACAGAAGCCCCAATGGACGAGGATACCAATTCGGAGATACTACGCGAAGAGCTCGGCCTGGTTGAGGAAGTCAGATCAGGGGCGGCCCTACGAGAGGCATCCCTTAAATAAAATATTTATTTAAGACACGACTCCAAAGTCATAAAATGAACGTTTGCAGTCACCAGTTTCGTCCTCAAGAGAAACCATAAGGAATCCAGAGAGGGGAAGCTAGCTGTGAATTAGGAAGGGCCATACCGAGTTCGAGCAAAAACGGAGAACGTGGAATATTATCTAGAAAATTTGAATAGGGAGGAACTTGCTCGTCCTTGGAACGCCGAAAAACATAAACAGTATTACAGTTAAGGCGTCGGTTGACACTAGCACCGACCCAACGTGCGTACCTAGATACAAGTATCACATACTAAACATCCACTTCTATGAGATCCCCCTCAAGAACGAGGAGGGTCATCATAACACGATCAGGTACTCAAACAATCTTGTCATTGTCTATGTAGAACGACCAGGCAGAACACCCAGCTCGTGATGGGACGTTCATGTTGTGAAGCACAAATCATTAACATGTTTCTAGCATCGCTCCCCAGCCAACCTCAAGGTTGCATTCTGACTAGTTCCCTAAACCGATAGACACATAAACCAAGCAGTATTCCCCGAATCTATGAACACTTAGTAGAAACAATTAATGTAGCATGCCCTCTGATGGGCATACCTCCATGCATAACAATAAATGAGAAAACGACCACCTGGGTCGGGAAAATTAAATATTAAAAAGATGCGGTCACGAGGGCCGACTTGTTTTTACGTTGCACAAAAAGGGGAAACACACTCCCCCAATAAAGAAAAAGCCATGGCACGCAGTCCGACCAGAAAAAAATTACAAATACAAGTATTCAAACATCAACTTTGACATAAGGTTGGCCATCAGTTGGGTTGCTAAAGTCCTCTTCCATTGCGTTTGCTTGCTCGGGCTCCTTAAGGTAGTCGGGGATATGGATAATGTCGTCTTCAGCCTTATACAAGAAGTTGATATCATCCTTGTTGAACGTCAGGTCGGGATTGACTATTTTTAGCTGATCCACCGCATTTTTAAACGCGACGCCAACCATTTTTTCGAGGTCAGCATACCCCTCCTCAATATTTGCCACAAGCTCCTCCCTTGAATTCAGCGACCTTATTTCCTCGGGCTCATCTTCGGCCGGAGCCAGTGCAGCTTTCAAACTCGCGATCTCCTCCGCATCTGACTACTTGTTGGACGCCACAGTGTCCTCCAACTTTTTCACCTTCTTAGTAGCTTCCTTCAAGGACCTTTCCTGCCCGCTGGATATCTCATCGGAAGCCGAAAGCTTGGCCTTCAGTCGATTGATTTCCTGCTCTTGAGTAGCAGTCCCTTCAGCAAACATAGAGGCCATCGCCAGAACCCGCATAACTAAGCTTGCATCCCACACCAACCAAGAAATTTTTTCTGCCCGACTTATTCCCTCCAACTGAAGCGACTCTGCCCGTTGAAATTGTAGAGAATGCTCCTCAAAAAGTTAGGCTTGAGGAAAAACGCGAGGAGCTCATATGAGGGCTTCGAGGAGGCGTTATCAAGGTTCACCATATCATCACCCCTGGATCTCTTCCCTGCTCTGGAATATCCACCAGGAGAGCCATGCAGAGCGGGGGAGGAAGTACCTGAGCTCGTAACCAGCTTATCATTAAGACAAGCCTGTGTCAGCTTCTTGGGTCCTCGTCTCCAGCTATGGTTGGCCATTATTTCATCCTGAGCATTCACCATAGAATCTGGAAAAATAAAAAGTAACAAATATGGTCAGAACATAAGCAATGGATGAGCATAAGAAAATAATAATATATACGAACATCGAAAGCACTAAACTACCAAGGTACTGGGAAATGTCCTCGTCCGTCTCGCAAGCCAGAAGCTTGGTCACCTCGATAAACCTATCGGTCACTTTGGTACCCCCATCCTTGTTTAAAACAGGATGACCATGTTTGTCAACATGCACGATCATCTTAATCTTTGAAACATAACTCATCAGAACCTCGTAACTAGCCTGATCGCTCTCACTCAAGACGGAGGCGATCTCGAGGAATTTGTCGGTCTCGTGCAGAAAATGGTCGCGCGACCAGGAGAAATGGAAATTCAATAACAAACGAGGAAATTCATTCCCATCCTCGTCAAACAAAGATCTCCCTTGGTCGTCAGTATCCACCCTCCAGAATTTGCAGGAATTTAGGGCGCGCTCGGAAATCAGCTAGACCAAGTAGAAACGGTCTTTGAAGTACCTTATTGATTCAGAAAATGCCTTGAAAATCTTCCTCTTCAGTTTTAAGGAGACCCATCCAAACTTTACGTTTACGACCTGACACTGAAGGTGGAAAACATGGAAGAAAAAGGGAAGCGTCGCCCCTATCGTCAGATACCAACAAGTCTTCTCGAAGGCCCGAATAATGGCAAATGAATTCGGGTGCAGTTGGGTGGGTGCGAGCTCTAGATGGATGAACACGAACTGCTGGAAGTCTGAGAATGGCAACTTGAATTTCATCTCATGGAAGAGGATGTCATAGAGGGGAAATCTCTTTGATCCAAATGCCCAGCAAATACGATCTTTCGAACCTGGGTATTCCACCGTCCAGTCCTCTGGGTTCCCGACCACAGGAAGCAGACCCACCAGATCTTAGGTATAAAGAGAAGTTATGTTCACTGGTTCATTAGTAACCCACTTGCTGACGGGCACATCTTTGTCTACATCTTCAATCCCATCTTCCTCTTCTAGGTCAGCCGAATTGGTCCTAGCAGAAGTGGTCTCTTTGGAGTCCCCAGAAGACGCTGAACTCCTCCTGGTCAATGAACTTTTCTCGGATTCGGCAGGAGAGGACGCGAAGTCGCTCGATAGATTCTTGGTCTCCATCTGTATGCGTTCGTCAGTAGACATAGTGACACCAGAAAAGCAGTGAAAGTAACCGTGAATTTGATGAGAAAATCAAATCCACCCTTCCACCGTTGTTCAAGTGAAAGGGCGCGCTAAGGTATGAGGACGTTGTCCTCGATCAAAGCCTTCATTCAGAGAGAAATCATGGTCGTTACAATGACCAGAAAATCATATGAATATGAGGAGAAAACTAACGCAAAAAACCTCCAGGTCAGGGAAACGAGCAAACTACTGCCTAGAACTCCGATTGAAGTTCAACTAGAGGTGACAGACGGAACAACAGTGTACGGAAAAATATATATCTAAGCACTATCACAGTGGCAGTGGTGTCGCTAGAAACCACCCTACCAAAGTGATAAGTTCCGCGTCGGAACCCTAGAACTTCAGCTAACCGGTCCTATTAATCCCAAATCCAATCCTAACTACATGTAACTAGCTTATTCAGAAGAATCTGAAGTTGAATCTAGTAGAAAATCACGAAAACTTACAAGTTAGAAGAAGTTTTGGTCTACTCGGGAGAGTCTCCACGGGATACGTGGCGGTTGACGATGGTTGACAGAGGCGAACGAGCACTTGGCAAACACGAGCAGTAGAAGCAGAAGCGAGTGCACTAGCATGTGAAGTCGGCAAATGAAGCCTAACACTTTATTTATAGGCTTCTCCAACACGTGCACGAGTACGTGAAGTCTGGAAACCTAGAAATGGAACAATCATTACCTAGGGACGGCCGTAGGGTATCCATCATTACGCATTAAATTCATACACTTCCCAATACGCAGGAGTTTCTCAGTGACTATACCAAACGTTTGGGGTCCTCGGTCAAACGGGCATGTCTTACGACCAATCTTGCGAACGATCGCCGACGACGAACCATGATCGACTAAGAATCGTTACTTCAGAATAACCTCGTGTATGGCCGAGCACCCTTAAGTCATCGCTTATATGTCCAGAAGGAATGACTTGGGGGGCTCCTGTTCTGGACTGGATCAAAGACTAAGCATGGCCCGATCCTTTCTGGCCCATGAAGCGGCCCAATAACCCGAGATCCAAGGGACTCATTGCATTGGTGGTCGTTCCCCCTCCTCGTTCCTGGTCTCTGCCCGACAACAGTAGAGACCACCCATGATCGGCCTGGATATTTCTTGCTCGAAGGATCTTATGCCAGACATAGGTTCCCTCAAGCATGATCCTCAGTCGACGGCCAGTTCCTGGAAGTTACCTATTTTTGGGGAATTTGCAATCTAGGCCCAAAAAAAGGAACCGTTGGCCACGCACTGGGGACTCTCTATATAAACCCACTCATTTGAGGGGGCCATGTATCAAATATTCATCATTAACACTCTTACTTGCACTTGTTATTCCTCTTGCCCGTTCTGACTTAGGCATCAGAGCACCTTGCAGGTACACCCCCCTTGATCCTCCTCAGCATTCGAGCAGACCTTGGAATCCACATCAGCAGCCATCAAAGATCCTGATCTTAGGTATGATCAAAAACCCTATCCACTCAGACACCTCCTTCCAAACTAACTTAGCCACCAAACAACTAAGAAAAGAGTTCCCCAAAGATTCCAGAATAATATTGCAAAATAAACAATAAATATCGCTAGTCGGAGGAATGATACCTCTAAAAGAAAGCATATCTTTCGTCGGAACATTGTTCAAAAAGCATCTCCACCTGAACGCTTTAATTTTCATAGGAGCCACCACTTTCCAAACCAAAAAAAATCTATATCATCTCGATTAAAAGGTACATACGGAACATGGAAGCAACTAGTAAATCTATAAAAGAAACTAACCGAATAAACGGAATCATCCCCTTGTAACCATCTCACCCGATCTTTCACCCGAGGATTCGGCTTGAAATGAAGAAGTTGATGAAGATGAGCCACCAATTCAGCCGCTACTTCCATAAAAGGAAGAGATTTTGTTGCCCTCGTAAAATCCGGAATAAAAGCTGAAGAAGCTTGAGCGCCATTCGAAGAAACCACGACAGCAGGGATGTCAAAAACAGAACTGCCAGCCAGATAATCCCTGCAGCTGGAAAATGCAATAGAGGGAACCGGCGCTGCTGGTCCATGATCAGCAGAAAAAACATAAGTTGAATGATGAAAGTTATTGGCCACACATGCATAAAAAATACCAGTACTCACGGAAGAAGTAGCATGCATTGTTGCAACTAAATCAACCAAAACAACTGTTAACAATTGAGGATCAACGTCGTGTACATGAGTAGAAAAAACATAATGGTAAAGACCAAATTCCCCCCAAACCCACTATCCATTAGAACAACCTCTTATCTCCGTTACTGCTACATCTTTTAGAAGAGACGGAGAAAAAAGCGTTGGGCATGAGTGTTTTAAACAACTGGAATCGGTCCAATTCACGTGCCAAAAAGGTGTCGTAAAACCATTGTTGATATGAAACAAGCAATTGTTAAGGAAAATGTCCTCTAAATAATTCTTCAAAACAAAGATAATATCTATCCACCAAGAGGAGTAAGAATTCAAACTAGAGTGTGAAACTTCACCACCCGACAAATGAAGTCTAATGTCACCATATAGCGATCTCAAAATTTTGAACCATAAATCCTTCGAACGTTCAAAAAATCTCCACCTCCACTTATAAAGAAGAGCCTAATTGAAATCATTAATTTTTTTCAAATTTAAACCCCATTTTTCATAAGGTAAACAACGGAAATCCCAAACAATCCAGCGAGTCCTCCTTTTCGCCTCCAAGCTACCCCAAAGGAAATAACTCTAAATCTTAATGATATTTTTTTGAATTTTCACCTGAGCCTTGTTAAAGGAAAGTTGAAATATCAAGAGACTACTAAGCACCGATTTAAGAGGAGTAATTCTACCTCCAAAACACAAAAGAAACTTAGCCTTCCATTTCAATGGTTACTTTCTTTTCAAGAAAGGAAGAAAGCTTCAAGAGCATCAGAGTCGAAAGATCAAAGATTAATTCGTTAAAACTTTTATCCTTATTCCTTCTTGAGATTCTAAGCTCAGACCCTAAATATTATGATCTAAAATTGAAAATGTGTAAAAATGAAGGTACCATTCCAAAATATCTAAAAAAAAATATTTATACAAGTTCAAATATGTGCCTCTAAGAGGAATCACTCTAAGAGGCCTCAGAGCGTGCTTAGCATGGTCAGAAGTAAGGAGGAAAAAATCCCAAGAACTTGCTGAGCGGGGTCAGAGCATGTCTGCAGCGCCAAAATCCCTAAAAGCTACTGCCTCTGGTCCCTAAATCTTGCTGAAAGCTCACTGAAGTCGCATTGAGTGCGCTAGCACTTGTAAAACTTCATGGAAATTATCTTCAATGCAATCTTTCTTCATCCATAGTCTCCAAGCATCCAAGGAAGCACTAAAACCTATCAAAAAACAATATAAAGATCAAACTATAAGAAATGAACAAGCATAAACGAGTACTTACATATTTACACTAAAACATAAGATTTTATGACTGAAATAAACACGAAACAATTGGAAAGTTCCAAAAAATACTATCAAATATATCCATAATTTGTAACATAATAATAACTCGTATAGGGGATTTCTAGGGATTTCAAATAAAGAGGGATGTTAGCTATGAGGTGCTCCAATTCGCGAACGATACAATTTTGTTTTTTGATGGTTCAAGAGCCAACTTATGGAGTCTTAAAGTTTTGGTGCACAATTTTAAACTTGTTCCTGGTCTTAAAATCAAACTTTCTAAAAGTAAGCTCCATGATATGAATTTGGAGGAATATTTCTTGCATTTAGCTTCGAAATTTTTATCATGTGGCATGGAAATCACTCCTTTCACCTTCTTAGGTTAGGAAATGGGGACCAACCCGAGGAAAGCATTGGCTTGTCAATCCACAATATTTAAGATACATAACTGTTTGGCAACATGGAAAGGCAAACTGTTGTCCAAAGGAGGAAGGATTACGTTGATAAATTAGCATACAATAAAATTTCTTTTTGGGAGGCGACATCGGGCAAAGGAAAGTTTGTTGGGTGGGATTAAATTTGCAAGAGTAAGAAGGAAGGTGGCTTAGGTATTAAGCATGTCAGTTTATTCAACCAAGCTCTTCTTAGTAGGTGGTTGTGGAGAATCATTTCCAATACATCCCCTCTATCAAAGAACCTTTTGTATGTTCGATACAATGATCTCCCTTCTAAAATCCTTGGTTCTCCTTTGCGACCGTAGAATCAAAGAGATTCGATTTGATGGCGTGATTTGATGAGTATACAATTCACAACACCATCGAATTGGAATTGGTTTTAATATCATGTTAGTTGTAGAGTGGGGAAAGGTAATATCATTAGCTTTTGGAATGTTATTTGGTGGGGTAAAGAAAAACTTTATTCAGTTTTCCCGTTTATCTATCGCATTGTCGTCAATCATGAGGCTAAGGTCAAAGATAAAGGTTCTTTTTGTGATTCTTTATGGCAGTCGAAGATGAACGTGAATCTGGTTTTGATGTTGCATGATGAACATGTCCATATGGAAGAATTGAATCAGATGCTAGTTGATGTCTCTCCCTCCTCTGATTATGCAGATAGTTTCATTTGGGGTCCAACCAAGGATTCTTTTTTGGTGAAAAACGCTTATAACTTTCTGCTTGCGCCTTCTATTACCCTTCACATGGCTGCTGCTAACGAGTTGCAATTGATTTTGAAATCCAAAATTTCAAGTAAAGTGTAGTTGTTTAGCTGGAAATTAATTTTCAATCGCCTCCCATCCAAAGACAATTTGCATCGTCGTGAAATCCTTGTCGGAGAAAACGTGGCGGTTTGTCAAAGTTGCTCAACCAATGTAGAAAGTGTAAGTCACATTTTTTCTACCTATTATTTTACTTCTGCTTTATGGGCCAGAGTTTGTGGATTCCTCCACATAAAGACGGCTGGTTTGATGGATAATATGGTTGAACATTTCGTCTAGTTCATAGACAACGCATATATAGTTGATAATAAATGGGTAGAATGTTTTCTTTGGTGTTGTGTGTGTTGGAATATTTGCTATCAGAGGAATTTGACTATTTTTAAGCCGGAGGATGTTGCGGGTTGGAATTTTTGGGACATCATTATTAGATAAAGTTGGGAATGACTAATAATCTTTTGTAAAGTTGTTCCTGGTTTTGGTTGGGAGGATTAGGTGGCCAACTTTCTTGTTTGTTCTCTAAACATAACCCTAAATATTATCATGCTTGGATATCCTATGGTTTGTAAGGCTTAGGAGAAAATAATCTTCAAGGAAGCCACCAATGGGAGAGGCAGATGAAAGGAGGAGGAAGCAGAAGAATAAGTTATTTACTTCCTAAGAAGATAAGTAACCTAAAGGAAGAAAGTGAGAAAGATGGAACATAAGTGAATTAGATTCACTTAAAAGACATATAAGATGCATATGAATGAGATAAGAAGAAGTGAGAGGTGAAGGCAAATCCTCCTCCCAAAATAACTTACCAAAAATTCCTGAAAGTGTTAGTATGAATGCATAAGACATAAAACATAAAGAAAGGAATTGAAATGAGATGAAAATGAGATGTAAACACCAAAGTCATAAGTGTTTATGCAATGAAAATGGCATATGAGATGATGCAATGTCATACAATGTGCATATGAATGATCATACAAAGATGGGATGTCATGAAAGCATGCTTGGAAGCTTGAAAACCCATGTATGTTTATGAAATGTAATGAATGCAAAGCATAGCAAATGAATGAAGAAATGATCAAGCAATGTTCAATCATGCCATAAGATGTCTAAGATGTCATATGAATGCTTGAAATGTCATGTCAAGTTCATGTGATAATGCTAGGCAAAGGAGAATGCAAATGAACATGAGAAATTAGGGTTTTATGAACACATGAGATGCAAAAGGACAAGACAGAAGCATACAACATGATAAAAATTTGAAACCAAGCTCAATCAAACCCTAAACCCACACAAAGTCACACCCAAAGGAGAAGGTCAGAAGCCTAACCGATTGAAAGTTATGATTTTTCTAAGTTTGCTAGGGTTTTTGGGTGATTCTTAAGGGAAAATGCAAATCAATTTGAAAATTCAATATAAATTCATGAGAAAAATTACCCAGAAATGCAATATGTGACACTATGCAAAAAGAATCAAGTTCAAACTCTTCTTGGTTAGGTAGAAATGATTTTTTAAAGTTAGGGTTAAAAATTGTGATTTTTAAGAACACTAATTCAAAGAAAATTGTGAAATTATGATCAAACCTAAAAAGAAATTTGTATGAAGAGTTTGAAAATGTTTTTAAATGTATTGGAATGGTTCATGATTTTTTTGGTGATTTTTAGAAACCTAAATGTATTTTTAATTAATTAAAATACATTAATTAATTAAAAATAACATTTAAATATTTAAAAAATACTTTTTAAATGCAAAAAAAATAAAATAAAAATAATTTTTGGGTTGAGAAAAATATTTGGATCAGAAATGCAAAAGGAAATATTTTTGTGATGAGTTTTACTATTTTAAATAAAATGAGCAAAATAAATGAAAAGAAAATGAATTAAAAATGAAATAAATGAAAGTAATCTGATCCAGTGGCCAGGATTTGAACTTGGGAGAAAATGGTTGACTGCGCGCGTATTTTGATGGCTAGGATCTAATCTGGCAAAAATTAATTAATAAACCTAATTAATCTAATTAATCAGATTTAGGGTTTTAATTAGATTAATTAGACAAATGGTTCCTAGAACTATCCGAGTTTGACATCCATTACGAGGGCAGAGCACCTGTCAAAGCTCAAGCCCTCGCTAAATTCGTGGCCGAAATGACCGTCCAAGAGGACCAAGTCTATACGCCCAAACGATGGACCATTTTCGTCGGCGGCGCTTCGAGCTCAATGGGAAGTGGTGCATGAATCATTTTAGAAAATGAGGAGGGAATCCTGATTGAGGTATCCCTCACCCTATCATTTTCCACAACCAACAACCAGGTGGAATATGAAGCATTCCTTGCATGCTTGAGACTCGCTGACGACCTCGGAGCAGAGAAGATAACTATTTGCATAGACTCCCAACTCGTGGCTATGCAAGTCAAAGGTGAAGACCAGGTCAAAAGCGACAACTTTTCAGACTACTTGACCTTAGTTAAGGAGAAGATCGCAAAATTTACATTTGTGGAAGTAAAACACGTACCCCGCGAAAATAACATCCGAGCAGACATACTCTCGAAACTCGCGAGTACAAAGAAAAAAGGAGGAAATAAATATGTCATTTAGGAAATACTTCCTCGGCCCAGTATCGAAAAATCAAGCCTAATGATAGATATCAACATCATCGGCAATGCCAACTGCTGGATGACCCTGGTATATAAGTACCTAACCAGCGATGAGTTGCCTGAAGAACCGAAGGAAGCCAGCATCGTTAAACGACGATCCTGCTCGTACATCTTGGTCGAAGGAAAGCTCTATCACAGAGGATTATCCATTATCCTCCTCAAATGTGTCGAGGAGGAGTCGATTCCACACATCTTATGTGAAGTTCACGAGGGCATCAATGCTCAACACCTGGGCAGAAGATTCCTCGCAAGGAAGGATCTCCAAGCAAGATACTGCTGGCCTACAATGCAGAACGACGCCATGGAGCATGTAAAAAATGTGATAAATGCCAACGACACAGGGACATGAACCTCGCTCCACCCAACAAGCTTAAAACGATATCGTCCCCATGGCCATTCGCATGGTGGGTCTGGATATCCTCGGTCCTTTCGTCGTCGGTTTAAACCAAAACAAATACCTAATAGTCGTAGTGGATTAATTTACGAAATGGATCGAGGTTGAACCCCTTGCCAAGATCACATCCCTCAACATACTACGCTTCTTTAAACGCAACATCCTCGCCCGCTTCAGAATAACAGAGGCCATCGTTACCGACAATGGCACCCAATTCACAAATAAGAACTTCCAAGAGTTTGTCACCAACTTCGGGACTAAACAACACTTTGCATCTATCGAGCATTCTCAAAACAATGGGCAGGCAGAAGCAGCGAATAAAGTTATCCTCTGAGGACTCAAGCGAAGATTGGACGAGATCAAGAAAGGATGGGTTGAGGAGCTACACAACGTCCTGTGAGCATACCAGACTACCCCTTATTCAACTACTAGGGAAACCCCCTTTCGAATTGAATATGGGATAGAGGCCGTTATTCCCATAGAGATGTATATCCAGTCCAGACGAATAGAAGCCCTAATGGACGAGGATACCATCTTGGAGATGCTACGCGAGGAGCTTGACTTGGTCAAAGAAGTCAGATCAGGGGAAGCCCTGCGTGAGGCATCCCTTAAGCAAAAGATAACTTTAAGACATGACTCCAAAGTCATCAAACGAATGTTTACGGTCGGAAGTCTCATCCTTATGAGGAACCATAAGGATTCCAGAGAAGGAAAGCTAGCTGCGACTTGGGAATGGCCCTACCGAGTTCGAGCAAAAACGAACAACGGGGCATACTACCTAGAAAATTTGAATGGGGGATGAGCTTGCTTGTCCTTGGAGGCCAACACCAGCACCGATATGACATGCGTACCCAGGTACAAGTATCACACACCAAACATACACTTCAATGAGATCCCCCTCAAGAGCGAGGAGGATCATCATCACACGATTAGGTCCTCAAATGAGCCCATCGTCGTCTACATACCACGACCACACAGAAAACCCAGCTCACGATGGGACATTCACGGTGCGAGGCACGGATCATTAACATGTTCCGAGCGTCGTTCCCCAACCAACCTTAAGATGGCATTCTGCCCGGTTCCCCAAACCGACAGATACGTAAACCAAGCATCATTCCTCCAAATCTATAAACACTTAGAAGAAATAATAAATGTAGCATGTCCTCCGACGGACATATCCCTATACACAATAATAAATGAAGAAACAACTACCAAGGTCGGAAACATTAAGCATTAAAAGGCGCGGCCACAAGGACTGACTTGTTATTATGTTACACAAAACGGGGAACACATTCCCCCGTCACAAAAGCAAAAGGGCATGGCACACAGGCCAGCAAAATAAATACAAGCAAGATAAAATCTTCAAAGGTCAATGGTAGCATCGGGTTGGCCGTCTGCTTGGGTATTGAGATCCTTATCCATCGCGTTACTTTGCTCTGGCTCCTTGAGGTAGTCGGGGATATAGATAACACTATCGTCGGCCTTGTATAAGAAGCGGATGCCCTCTTCATTGAATGAAAAATCGGGGTTAACTTTTTTAACATGTCCACCGCGTTTTTGAATGCAACACTAGCCATTTCTTCAAGGTCTGCATACCCTTCCTTGATCTTTTACACCAGCTCCGCCCGAGACTTCAGGGACTTTACCTCCTCAGGCTCATCTTCAGCCAGAGCCAAAGCAGCCTTCAGACGGGCGACCTCCTCCGCAGCAGACTTCTTGGTGGATGCCACTGTATCTTCCAGCTTCTTCACCCGCTTGGCAGCTTCCTTCAGAGGTTTCTCCTGCCCGCTAGATAGCTCCTCGGAGGCCGACAACTTGGCCTTCAACTGATTAATCTCCTGCTCTTGAGTGGCAGTCCCCTCATCAAACATCAAGGCCATTGTAAGAACCCACATTACAGAGCTTGCATCCTGAGCCAACCAAGAGCGTCGGTTAGGCCGACTCGTTCCCTCCAGCTGAAGTGTCTCTGCTCGATGGACCTGGAGGGTATGCTCCACGAAAAACTTGGGCTTTAGAAAGCAGACGGGAACTCGTGGGAAGGCTTTGGGGACACTTTCAAAGTTGACCACCTCGTTGGCCATGGATCTCTTCCCCGCCCTGGAAGTCCCGCCGGAAGAACCATGCGGAGCGGGCGAAGAGGTACCTGAGCCCGTCACCAATTTGTCGCTCAGGCGGGTCTGCGTCAACTTCTTCGGTCCTCGTCGTTTGCCATGGTTGGTCATTAGTTTATCCTGAACGTTCACAATCGAATCTGAAAAACACAGAGAGAACCCGTTAAGGAGTCAATTTTAGACGAGCATAAAATGAAATATGAGCAAATAAATACTAAAAATACCAAGGTACTGGTAAACATCCTTGTCCATTTCACAAGATAAGAGCTTGGACACTTCTATAAATCTAGGGGTCACCTTGGTGCTCTCGTCCTTGTCTATGATTGTGTGACCATGTTTGTCAACATGCATAGTCATGGTGATCCTCGAAACGTAACCCGTCAAGGCCTCGTAGCTGGCCTGGTCACTTTCACTCAAGACGTCATAGGAAATCTTGAGGAATTCATCAGTCCCACGCAAGAACTGGTTGCGCGACCAAGAAAAAAGAAACTTGAGCAGTAGGTGGGGGATTTTCTTTCTGTCCTCATCCAACATAACTTTCCCTTGGTCGTCCGTATCTACAACCCAAAATTTGCAGGAGTTTAAAGCACACTCTAAGATCGGTTCGACCAATTAGAAACGATCTTTGAAGTCCTTGATCGACTCAGAATACGCTTTGAAGATCTTATTTTTATGCTTCAAGGAAACCCAGCCGAATTTCTCGTTGACAACCTGACGTTGGAGGTGGAAGACATGAAAGAACAAAGGGAGCGTCTCCCCAATCTTCAAATACTCACACGTCATCTCGAAAGCCAGAATGAAGGAAAACGAGTTAGGGTGCAGCTGGGAGGGCATGAGCTCCAGATGAACAAACACACTCTGTTGGAAGTCTAAGAAGGGCATACTAAACTTCATCTCCCTGAATAAGATGTTGTACAAAGGAAATCTATCTGAGCCAATTTCCCAACATATATGATCTTCCAAGCCCGGATACTTTACCGTCCAGTCTTCTGGGTTCCCGACCACAGGAAGTGGGCCCTTCAAGTCTTGGGTGTAGAGAGAAGCAATGGTCACTGGTTCATCAACAGTCCACTCGCTGACGAGCACGTCCTTGTCCTTGTCCTCTTCAAGATCATAAGGATCAGCCCTGGTCGAGGTAGTCTCTTCTGAATCACTAGGGAATGTTGAATTCCTCCCCATAGACGAGCTCTCTTCAGATTCAGCAGAAGAGGGCGAGGAGTCACTCGACAGATTTTCGGTCTCCATTTGTATTTGCTCGTCGTTGGACATCACGACACATGAAAAGTAGTGAAAGTAAATGTGAATTTGATGTGAAAATCAAATCCACCCTTCTGTTGTTGTTCAAGTGAAAGGGCGCGCTAAGAAACGAGGACGTTGTCCTCAGTCAAAGCCCTCATTGAAAGAAAAAGTCATGATCATAACAAAGATCAGATGATCACACGAGTAAGGGGGAAAGATTGACATGACAAAACCGTCATATCATGGAAAACAAGTAGGTTACAACCCAGAACTCTAGATGAAGCTCAATCGGAGGTGACGAAAGGATCCGCCACGGATGGCGTAAACTAAACCTAGCTATTACATCAATAACAATGCTATTGCTGAAAACCACCCTATAGAGGCGAGAAACACCGCACCGGAACCCTAGAAATTCGACTAATCAGTCCTAGTGACCCTAAATCAAAGTCCTAACCACATGCAACTAGTTTGTTTACCATAATCAGAAGCTAAATCAAACAAAGAGCCAAGAAAACTTACAAGTTTAGGAAGAGTTCTAGTCTGCTCGAATGGTCTCCTCGGAAGGTGCAGTGGTTGACGGAGGAGAACGAGCACTTGTTTGATACGATTAGCAAAAGCACGTGAAGCATGCAAACCTAGGAACGACGCACTCATTACCTAGGGACGACCGTAGTGTATCCATCATTACGCATTAAATATGTACGCTTCCTAATACGAAGGCGTGACTCAACGTTTATACCAAATGTTTGGGATCCTCATTCAAACGACCATGTTTTACGACCAATCTAGCAAACGGTCAGCTACGATAAACCACAATTGACGAAGTATCACTACTTCAGAATTACCTCGCGTACGGTCGGGCACCCTTAAGTTATCGCTTCTATGAACAAAAGCAACGACTTAGGGGGCTCCTGTTCTTAACTGGACCAACGACTAGCCATGGCCCAATCCTCTCTGGCCCATGAAATGACCCAACGACCAAAGGTCCAAGGGACCCATTGTATTACTTATCGTTTCATCCTCCTCGTTCTAGGTATCTGCTCGACGACGGAAGAGACCACCCAAATTCGGCTTGGACAGTTCCTGCTCAGAGGATCTTGTGCCCGACACATCACCCCCCGACCAAGATGCATGTTCGAAGGCCAATTTCTGGCCGTTACCTATTTTTGGGGGATCCGCAATCCAGGCCAAAAATAGGAACCGTTAGCCACATGTTGGGGACTCTCTATATAAACCCTCTCATTTGAGGGGGCCAGGTATCAAATATTCATCCATGAACATTCTTACTTGTACTTGCCATCTCTTGTTCCCATTCTAACTTTGGCATCGGAGTACCTTGCAGGTATAAACCCCCGTTCTCCTCAGCATTCGAGCAGACCTTGGAATCTACGTCCTCAGCCATTCGAGATTATGATCTCAGGTATGAGGAGATTATGATCTCAGGTACGATCAAAAAACCCAAGTGGGACTGTAACAAAACAAGGTACATTGTTAGAATATGTAACAAACAATATATCCCATAGCCAAAGTATGGTCAATTGAAGAAGAATCTGAAAAAATGAGAACAATCAACACAATCAACACAACATGAAGCAAACAAGATAATAGGAACTATAAGATAAGAAAATTGAAGAAGAAGAAGAATACCTTATTTTCCATAGCATCATCACCATGTTCATCTATTTTGTGAAATAATGGAGAAGAACTACAAGGTTCTTCATACTTCTTATATTTCTTTTTGCAGATTCTAAAACCATATGAAGTATATGTTGCCAAAAATGTAGATAAAAATGGGTGCTAGGGTTTTCCTGTGAAGGAAACGACGCTACATGTAAATAAGGTAAACAACGAAAAAAATTAGTTAGTATTCAAAACAAAATAAGAAAAAGTTGAAACAAAACCCTTGAAGAATACCTTATTTTCCATAAACAATAAGTATATTTAGTTTTTGAAACTACAAGAAGGAATACGAAGATGAAGAAGCCTAAATAAAAATCTTCATATTTCTTGTATTCCTTTTTGAAGATTCTAAAAAAAGATGAAGCCTTGCTGCCAAAAATGTAAAGAAAAAATGGGCGCTAGGGCTTCGTTGTGAAGGAAACATCGCTACATGTAAATAAGGGAAACTTAATTCACTTATATGGTAAATATTTCACAATAGCTAACGAATATAACCTTCATGATAGTTATATATTTATTATAATTATATCACAACGGTTGTCCATATAAACTGTAGTGTTACCCCTTTAATTGGTACAAGGTTTGAATCCTTGCTACAACATTTTTCCATTTTATATAATTATTTAATTACGGTTATAAAATGCAACGGTTGTAATACTACAATCATTGTTCTTCCCAAAAGAGGGAAAACACTCATCCCAAGTAATGATTTAAAATTTTCTCTGTTTTTCAAAATTATCATTCGGGAATATCAATCATTACACGTTATCATCATTGCAAGCATTAAAGTATCCGATTTTTCATCTTCATCCTCATCTATAAACACGCAGTTTTACATCTCTTCATAATATCCGGTAACAATGAGTTCTACAAATTATCATAATGCCAACAGAAACATCATAGAGATCACTACTGAGCAACATCAGCAACCAAATGAGGAGGTCCAACAAGCTGCCGACACCAGGCCGAACACGTTAAAGGTGAGGAAAAAGAAGAAGAAGACGAAGAAGAAGAAGCCAAAGAAAAAGAAAAAGAAGGAGAGGATGACATATTATTATAACTCTGATGAAGGGAGTGAGGACAGTCCCCTAGACTATGAAGATGCCTTTATAGCTATGGGGTATGATCCTTGAAAAATATATGTACTTCCTTTTTTTAAATATTAATGAACATATCTATTATATATACTATTGTCTTTCATTTTTTAATTTGATTAAATTCTTCTCATTAACATAAAAATGTTAAAATGAAATAAAATACATGTTTAAAATGGAAAGTAAATTTAACAAATGTAGTTGCTAGGAATCGAATCTACAGATTCGAAAATATATGTTTAAAATGGAAAAAATATAGTTGTTGGGAATCGAAGTTTGATGCATATCACAATGGTGAATATACCACAACCGGCATGATATATTACTTTTGTAATTAAATTTCATAATGAAGCGCCATAATTTAATTTAGAATTAAAGTTTAAAAATAACAAAACATGTCACAATTGTTGAAATAAACAACTGTTGTTATATACAAATAGTAAATAAAAATAATAGAATAGCGCCTTAGTTTAGAGATTTCACAATGGTGTAGGCATGACCCGTGGTGATCATGGCGTTGCTGTTAACGGGTTTTGTAGTAGTGTCAATTCTGATGACTCATACCAATAATGAAATATACAACCATTCACACACCTTAGACCACTACTTTTGGAAATTTGAATGACAAGCCATGATTTTAGAAACATTCGCTTCGTTGGCAACAAAGCACACACATTAAATTTTTTTTACAACAAAGCACACATATTACGTTTCGATTTCCTTGAATCACTCTCCAATTCGCCCCCCGTTGGCAACTAAACCAAAATGAACCTCCAACTAAAATTCTGAATTTCGGATGTAATATTTGTCATCCACAAGGCAACTACGCAGGCCTTCCTTACTCCTTCAGAACACTTTATTATCGCCTCACATCTATTTATAATTTGGTATAACATGATTTAACCGAGTACCCACGTATCTTATCCGGAATCCAAATGATTATGTTGTTCGATAATCTTTGCACACCATTTTTTACCAACAACTATAACAACCCTGTCATTTCCTGATGTGATATTTGTCGCAGAATTACAACATTAGTGTTTAATTTCCCATGCTAATTATTCCCCTCCCATATTTCATAATTTGCTATCCGAGTTGGTTTTTCTCCACTAATGCGTACAAATTTGGAAATTGCTATACAAAGCAATCTGTTTCAAACCAAGTATGACACCAAAACATAATTTTTTTTCCATTCATCACATCAAAGTCAAAATTTCTTAATACCCAAATTTTTTTTATAATGGATGGAAGAAAAATTAATGATAATCCTCCTAGATTCTCCAGGGGTAGACGAGAAGAAGACAGGTTGGATGTTAGAAACATCAGGTATGCAGGGGCGGTGATTAGGAGTGGAGAGCCTCGAAGAAGGTTTTTTGGGGCGTAAGAGATGCCCATAAGTCTTTTGTAGATGTTGTTGGTAGGGATGGGAGTATATATGAGAAGGTGGAATCTCCTATATTGTTTGTGGCAGATGTGAGGTTGAAAAAGGAGCTGCAAGAAGCCTTTATTAGTGTTCTGAATCAACCAGGAAACCCTTATGTTATCCAATCAACCTTAACTGCAGAAGGTATTTTCTCCATTAGAGCAACACCGCTAGGGGCCTCTTTGTGCTTACTTGTAGAATCGGAAGAATGGGAGACTGAGGAATTGGTCATTGAAAGAGAATTGTTGTGGAAGATTTGGTTCAAATCAATTAGGCCATGGAAGGAAACTTATGTAGATCTAGAACGGGCCTCATGGATTCAGTTTAGGGGAATCCCTTGTCAAGCTTGGTGTTCTAAGTTTTTCGCAATTCTCAAAAACACGATGGGTGTGTTCGTTGAAGAAGATGGGAGGACTCTAGATGGTCATTGCAAAGATGTGGCAAGGTTGTTGGTGAGAATGCCGACTTATGTGGTGGTTAAACGAGAAATTAAGGTAGTAGTTGATGGCATATCTTTTGCGATTTCGGTGTATAAAGAGGGCCTCGGAACAGAAAGGTGGTTATGCTCTAAGTCTTTAGATCAGGATTCAAAATCGATTTTTATTGATTCAGAAGGAGTAAATGGCGATGATGGGTTTAATGATGAAGATGATAATGAGGTTGTGGTTTATGTTCACGGTGAATCGGCGGACGAAGTCCTTTCTCCGGCCAAAAGAGAACCACATGAGGAAAGTGGTGAAGGAGGTCTAGCAGTAGCTTGTCCAATGGGTAATAACTAATCTGCAGTGTGTCAGGATAATGTTGTGAATCCATCGAATTTGGATATATGATTTGGGTGTTTTGAAGATGTTGTATTGTCTCTAAAAAGAGTTCTCTCTCTCTTTATCAAATCCCAAAGTACAAAAGGTGAATAGCCTTTTAATGCAAGTTCAGAAAATTCAAAGGTTAAGTGTACTTTTGATAAATGGGCTAGGGGTCAAAAAGCAGATTTGGGGAAACGTTCAGCTCATGACATGGACCCACATACTTGCAACAATAAAGGCTTTAGGAAGAGGAAGATTATGAAGAGTCTTAAACTTAAGCCTTTTTATGAAGCGGGTAGACCCCACTTGGGTCACAAATAGGTTTAAAAAAAGTTTATTTGGTGGTTTAAGTAGAAAACAACATGGCAGTAGTCATGGGAAAGTTTTCATGCAGCGTGATTTTTATTCCTCCCTGTCTGAGGGTAGTTTTTTGAATGAAGAGGCTGCTATTGTTCAGTTCCATGGGGAAATTTCAGAGGAAACGGATATAGACAGATGCAATTAAACAAATGATGAAAAATTAGAGATTAATATTGGAGGAAAATTGTGGAGTTCTATTTCTAAACTTGGGGTGAAAGACGGAGAACATAAAGAGGATATACAAAGTAGATTGGTTGATTTAGAGAGAGCGGATAAAACTAAATTGTTGGGAGTGAAGGAGAACCTGAAATTGTTGCGATGATTGTAGGATATTTAAATATAAGGGGTGGTTGTAGTAGAGTTAAGAGGAGAAGAATCTCTCATTTAATATCAAATGGTAAGACGAATTTGTTCATGCTTCAAGAAACTAAAATTCAAGATTTAATAGAGGATGTGGCTCGTAGCTTTTGGGGGAAGGAGGAGGTGGAGTACTCCTTTTCTAATTTGGCGAATTTTTCAGGAGGTTTACTCGTTTTGTGGAAAGTTAGTTCGATTGATGTTTTATGTAGTTTCAGTGGACCGGATTATTTGGGCATGAATGCTTTGTGGAAGAACAAATTGTATTACATCGTTAATGTTTATTCTCCTTGTTCTTTGGATTTGAAAAAAGTGTTATGGAGGAAGTTGAAGAAATTAAAAACTAAATTAATGGATGGTGAGTGGTTGGTTGGTGGCGATTTTAACGCGGTTAAGAATTCTCATGAGAGGAGAGGTTGAACGACGTTTTCTTCGACATTGGAAGGGAGAGAATTCAATAACTTCATTATGAATTGTTGTTTGGTGGACTTACCATGTGTCGCTCCCGGGATTTTCATCCTAGTACAAACGCGAAAGTGGCGCGGAAAGGTAGAGTCGCCAGCCAGATATTTTTATCCCGAAGGAACGGGAAAGGTAATGTTGCACAAACCTGGGGAAGAAGGAAAGGACGAGGCCTTGCGAACCAAAGATCTGGGTTCGGGAGTCGGGAGTCGGTTACGACCTGGGAAGGTATTAGCACCCCAAATCGTCCGCCGTACCCGACAAGATCCATGCTTGCTTGCTTGCTTCAAAGGGTGAGAAATAAGAATGTTGCTGAATAAAACTGCTGCTGGAATAGAATTGAAATGAGAGAGGGAACTAGGAAAAAGAAGAAAAAGATAAGGTGTAAGAAAACATACCTTTCCCTCCCTACAAAACAAAGATTAGTGTGCATTTTATTAAAAATAATAATGCAAACACATACATAACAATTCCTAAGGCAACTTGGACCTAAACTAGACTCAATCTTAAGTTTAAGGGTGCCTACACTATGCTAATCTAAAATTCAGCAACTATTTACAGCACTCAAACACACAATCATCTATGAAAACAATGCATAACACAAATCATCTTTTTCCAGCCAGCATGCAGCATGAAAATGTAGGTGTAAAAAGTCAAATACAGCATGCAAACAACATGTATTTTACAGCACCTATATGCAAAACAGTTATGAAATGCAAAATACAGATTTGGTTTATTTCATTTTTTAATGCACAAACTCAATGAAACATGCACCAACTTCATCATGAACATGCATTTGAACATAAGATCATCATACATAAATGAAAGAACATGAACATTTTAGAAGGATTATGCAAGAATGCATCACATGGTTGATTATGCAACAAGTAATGCAAAAATGTAGCACATGAATATGGCATATGAACATGATGATCATTGATTATGAACATGCAATATGATATCTCAACAAGAATTCCAAACTCAATGAAAAATTCAGAATTTAATTGATGTAAATGGTATGATCAAGCATGCAACCAAATGTAACCAAATGCACATACATACATGATTATGTGAAATGCAACATATCCTGATACAATGAAATGCAAAATGATTTAATGCAATGTGAAATATGTTAAAACAGAATGCAACATGATTATCACATGCAAAATGATGCATAAACATGACAACAAAATGCAAGAAATCAAGCTATGCACAAAGGAGCACAAAAACGCATAATACGCAACATGAACGGAAACGCGTCGAAACGACTCGAAATGGGGGAATGAGCTACTGGAAATGGACCCAAAAATTCCCTAAAATCAATACCTAAACATGTATGAACATTAAAGGCATTAGAAACAAGAACTAAGCTATCAACTAAGCCAAGAATTCAAAAATCAACAACGTTAACCGGTTAACCAAATGGTTAACCGGTTAATGGACCTAAAACAGCAGTAATTTGTGGCTAAAACGCACGCGTTAACCGGTTAACCAAATGGTTAACCGGTTAACACTGATCCAGAATGTGAAAAAAGTTTAGAAATAAGTGCTTTTGGCCACAAATTCACTTCTAATGATCCCTAACATACCTAGTAACACGCTAACACGAATTTCTACTTAATTAGGGCTTATTTACACATGATAGAACCTATGACTATCTACACCTTTGTCGCTCCCACCAAATGACACAGGGTCAAATGGGGTACAGACGCGAACGGTCAACGAAAGGAGAGAGAACACACAGGGGTGAACTCAAGAGAAAAGAGTCGCCAGCTAGGCATTTTTATCCCGGAGGAAAGGTAATGCTGCATAGACCTGAGAAAAGATATGGATAAGACGGTTGCGAACCAGAGATACTGAGAAAGGGGGTTGGTTACAACCTGGGAAGGTGTTAGCACTCAGATTGCCCGCCGTACTCGACGGGATCCACGCTTACAAGATTTGTGTTTTAAAGGGGTAGTGTCAGTGCATTTTGTGTATCAAAGCTGGAAAGAATGCAAGTGTCAGTGTACAAGGAAATAGTATAATGCTCATGACTATGAGGCTTAAAGAATAATGCAGGAAAGAGGAGGGAATATACAGAGACTTTTGTTCGATAACTGTTAAGTTATGCCTACGTATCCTCTCGTGCAATGAGGAAGTCAGAACACCGTATTTCGACCCAAAGAGACTGAAAGATGATTTGACTTGTGAACTGCTTACTTGTCTATGCTCAAGTGTATGACCTGTCTAGCTCAGGTGCAAACTGTCTTGATTAGACGGAAGAAGCAAGTTCTCGTTCGTGAGTGAATGAGATGAGAAAAGAATCCCGGAGGAGACGATTATTATTTGTTTTTGAGGTTTCAATCTTTTATTTCTTTTTGGATTTGTCATAAGTTGATGAGCTTAAGCCTAAACCAAGGGGTTAGTAAACTCATCACATCCTCCCTCTGATTAGGGGTAATGAGAATACCTTAAGCATGAAGTAAGCACCTCACACTTAATCACCATGATGTAGGATTAATATCATTAACCTACTTGCATTTATTAGATGTTTTTTGTTGTTTTTGTTTAGTGTTAAGTAATGAGTTTAAGCCATAATCAGGGATTTAATGGACTCATTACACCATCCTAATAGAAGGATAATAGATGAGAACATTTAAGCTGAGAAAGACTCCTCAACTTAATCCATGATTAGGGATTAACCTCATGACAAAACAAAGCCTTTATTAAAGTGGATTTTAGTTAATGATAAGGTGAAGAAATGGATTTTATGATTGGTAAGACGACTTGAGGGGGACTTGTCCATTAACACTAGGGTTAGTCCTTCTTAACCAGTTAAGGAAGAATTAAAACCCTAATGCAAGGCCCAAGTTACAAGTTTGGATGTCTTAGTGATTATTAGATGGATGGATTAAAGGATTTAAACCCATTAAGGGTTTAACACTTAGGATTAAAGTTATACACTCCATCCTAATAGAAGGATGCAGGCATAAGCTTAATCACAAAGCCTTAAAACCTTTAGGGTTTAGTCCTTGATTATGAGGTGAGAAAAGAGACACAAAGAAGACACAAAGGTAAAAACTAAAGGGGGGATAATCAAAACCCTAATTATTGTCATGCTTGGAGATCCTTGGGTTTATGAGGCTTAAAGGAGAAAGATCTTCAAAGAACCACCAAGGAGAGAAGCAGATGAAAGGATCAAGGAGCAAGGAGAAGCAAAACAACTTGCTTCACTTAAGAAGACAAGTTGCTTGAAGAAATAAAGTGGGAAAGAGCATGAATGAGCAAGCTCACTCAAAGGCAAGATAAAATGCAGCAATGATGCATAAGAGATATGAAAAGAGATTGTGAGAAGTGAAGGCAAATTCACTTCTCAAAACAACTTACCACCTGAAAAGTTAGCAAAAAGAAATGAAATGCAATGCAAATGAGATGAAATGTCTTGATGCAAACCAAAGTCAGAAGCATTTACATGATGTTAATGATGCTAAGAGGGGATGCAAACACAAGGCAAGACATGAGAATGATCATACAAGGATATGGGTGCAGATGAAGCATGCTTGAACCATGGAAGTTCAAGAAAAGTTTATGAGATGCAATGGACATATAACATGGCAAATGAAAAATGCAATAATCAAACATGATTCTAATATGTCCTAAGATGTATTATGAATCATGTGGATGTACAAAATGTCATGGCAAGTTGTTGGATGCAAGCAAATGAAAGATGAATGCAAAGGAAGGCACAAATTAGGGTTTATGATCAACACACAAAGCAAAATTCAAAATCATAAGCAAATGACATGATAAAAAATTGAAAATGCAATCAAAGATACCCTAAACCTATACAAGCTCACTGCCCAAAGGAGGGGACCTAACTCTTATCCTAGTGAAAGTTATGATTTTCTCAAGTCAATTAGGGTTTTAGGGTGCCTTACAAAGAAAAATACCAAACAAACTGAAAATGCAAGATCAATTCAAACCAATTTTATCCTATAAACTACATGCTATGGAGGATGCAATGCAAGAAGAACCATCATCAAACTCTCAAGGGTTAGGCAAAATGGACTTTTCTAAGTTTGAACCAAAATATTGCCTTAAAATGAATTATTTCCAATGAAAATGATCAAAAGGCATCAAGAACCAAAAAGAAATTTGTTTTGAGAGTTGGATAATGTTTCTAAATGTTTTTAAATGCAATGTGAATTTTTTCATGATTTTTAAATACCTAAATGTATTTTTAATTAATTAATTTCCATTAACTAATTAAAAATAAACATTTAAATGATTTAAAAATGATTTTTAATGCAAAAAATAAAAATAAAAATATTTTTGGGTTCTGAAAATTAATAAAAGATTTGATAAAAATTTTCAGAATTTTTTAATGTATTTTACTATTTTTAAAAATTCGTAAAAGATAAATCAAATAAAATGAAAATAAAAATGAATTAATGAGAAGTATGCACATCCACTGGCTGAGATTCAAAGAGAAAAGGAGGGAATTGACCCGCGCGCATCTGGACGGCCCACATTTGAACTGGCTGGATTAAATTAAATCTGAGGCCATTCAAACACGCGGGAGTCAAACCTAGTCAACTAGATCCATGGTCCAGATTCAAACTTAGCCCTAAACGTGATTAATACACTAATGACTCTCAGGTGGCCGGAAATGACCTCCGGTCATCTTCTCCGGCCACACCCCTCCCTGAAAATTGCTAACTTCCTCCCTAGGTCACTAAAATCCAATCTCTCTGCCCAAAAATGATCCCCATACATCATACATCAAGAATCAACAAACAAACAACATTTAAAACACATCAACAAGGAGAATCGAATCAAAACAGTTCTAGGTCAAAAAATTTCAGAACACGAATACATACTCATTTCTCCACCATTTTCAAAACAAAACATATCATCATGATCAGTGAAGCATAGAGAAGCATTTAGGAACTTAAAAACATGTTTCTGGAAAAATGTTCTTGAGCTCACCTGAACTGGAGCTTTGATCTTTGGAACTTTCTGGCTGCCTCTTTGATCCAAAACGCCTCTAATGAACCTCCTGAGAAGCTTGCAATGCTTGGTTGGAGTTTATTTTGGCTGGTTTGAGAGATTGATAGAGTTCTGTTCATGAGAAGTGAGAAATCGTGTTTCTGCTTGAGGTGGTTTCAGGGACAGATGAGGGTTGGGAAATGATCAGAGGAACATGTTGAGTGATTCTATGAAGTTTGTTTTGATGTTTGTGTCTTGTGTGATGAGTTTCGAAACAAAATGCATAAGAGGTGAAATTTTGAAACTATGGCTTGTGAGATGTTTCAGGCTGTGTTGTGTTATGTGTTGGGTTGCTTTTGGTACACATATCAATCCTTGATAGGTCAGAGAGTTGTTGTGGAGCAGTGTGATTGGTATGGAGCAAAATGCATAAAGTCAACTTTTTGTGTAAGAGAGGTATGGGTCAATTCTGTCAAGGTACAAGGCATGGCTTGGCTGCAGCTTGAATCAAGGAGAACCATGGAAATGGATTAGAGGCAATGCAACAAGTGGATTAGGGTTTGTGTGAGGTTTTGCAACTTTGTGATCTTTTGGCCCTTTTGTGATTACTTGAAGCATAAGTCATGAAAATGGGAGGTTCTTTTGTGCAATCTGATTTTTAGGTCATGGTTCATGTTTGTTCAAAGGTTAGAAGTCACTTTGAAGTCACATTTTGCCTTGGCAAGAGGTTTTGCAACTTTGCCTCTTTGGTGTAAAACTTGAAATTATGTGATTTTGTCCAACTTTGGCAAGCCATAACTTTTGATCCATAATGAATTAGAGTGAGTTCTTGTACTTTTTGAAAAGGGAATGATCCATTCTACAACTTTCATGACCAAAGTTTTCTCATTTGAAGCATTTTTGAATCAATTTGAGGAGGTTGAAAAACTTTCCCAAAATGGCAAGTTTGCATTACAAGTCAGTTTCCCAAAAAGGCAATTTTGCAAATGGCTTGAAATTCTTCAATTTTGTGAACTTCTAACATCTTCCATGATCAAATAAAGATCATACATATTCAAAATGATGGAGAATACCCTTTGGTTGGGTCATTGGGGGCCTCAGATGCCCTGATTTTGCACTGACTTGCTCAAGAAGTCAACTCTTGATTAGATGCCTTCCCCATGGAATTTCTTCATGAAACTTGATATGCATGATCCTTACAACATATAGAGACCAATAGAAACAAGAATGACCAAAAATTTAGGAGTTATGGCCTCTGAAACCAAAACCCTAATTCTAGGTCATCTGTGCAGTTAAACCTGGCTCTGCTTCCATGCCTTTCTCAGTTCTTGTGATTCTTTGACTCCTTTGATCTTGAGAGGATACAATATGATGCTTGAACATACATGGACCCATTTTAAGTGATTGAAGACCTTTGGAGTGGCTCAAATGGCTCAGGGATGGCTCAGATCACAAACCCTAGATGCAGATGACTTAGAAGCAATGCAGTGAATCAAAAATGTGGTGTGAGATGCTATGATTGAATTTATGCATATGAAAAGATCACAAGCCATGGTGTGAGTGGGTGAGGGAAAATTTGGGGTGTTTACAGCTGCCCCTATTCTAGCATGAGTTAGCTGTGCAGGATGTAAGTAACGGCTTAACAGGCAAACAAGATAACTTGTGGTTGAATACCAAAGACAGTCCAAAATTTGCACTCACAGAATAAAGAAGAAAAGGGATATAGATTGTAAAGGAAAAATAAATTATAATTATAAAGTGCGGGCGACGGAGGACGACCGTCGGGCAGAGGACGACTGCTGGGGATGAAGCAATGACGGGGACGACCAACATGCTAGGGAAGATGTGGGAAACAAAACAATGACGGGGACGGCCGACAAGCCGGGGATATAAGAGATTATGATGGGGACGGCCATCATAGTAAAGCAACAAAGATTCTCTGGGGGTTAAGGTTAAATGATGGGGACGACCATCGGGTTCAAAGCATAAATGACATAAATGATGAGGTACGGTCATCAAAGGTGAAGGACGATCACCTGGCAGGGTACGGATGCTCTGTTGGGGATAAGATGAGGGACGGTCATCCAAGGTGAAGGACGATCACCTGGCAAGGTACAGTTTCCAAAAGTATCGCGACATAGGACGAATGCCGGATAAAAAGGTCGACGATGGGGACGATCATCGGATAAGCATGATGAAGGACGATCATCAAGAGGTGAAGGACGTCACCTAGCAGGGTACGGCTGATCTCAGGGTTTATCATGACATAGGACGAATGCCAGATAACAAGGTCAACGATGGGGACGACCATCGGATAGAATGATGAAGGACGATCATCAAAAGGTGAAGGGTGATCACCTGGCAGGGGACAGCTGCTAAAAAAGGCACGACATAGGACGAATGTCGGATAGAAAGGGGTTCTAATGAATAGAGACTCCACTGGGGGTGATGAAGGACGATCATCGAAAAGGTGATGGACGATCACCGGGCATGGTACGGCTACCGAAAGGTATCATGACATAGGACGAATGTCAGATAGAAAGGAAATAATCCATTGGGATTTGCTGGGACTCTTTTGGGGAATAGTAGACACAGACGAGTGTCTAAATTCAAGAAGAAATATGTGTTTGACACGGTGTATAGATTAAAGATGCGGACGAGCATCCTTAAGATTATGATGTGGACGAGTACCAGTAGAAACAAACGCTTGACGCATGTTCAGAGATGATGATACAGACGAGTATCAGCTGGTTAACAAAGAAAACAGACGAGTGTCGAATCTGAGGGGATATAAGTGGTATATACAAGATACATACGAGTATCTGTATAAGTGAAAGGTACGAGTGTTCAACTTGCTGGGGAGAGTATGACACGGACGGGTGTCGGAAGAAGTATACTATAAACAAGTATTTGACTTACAAAGTGTTTAGGTAACTATGCAGGGGAGAGTGATACGGACGGGTGTCGAGGAACCGTATATATATGTATTTGTGAGTGCAAAGGGGACGCTTTGGCTTTCTACTAGGGATATGCCACTGACGAGTGTCGGGAAACATTTGTAATATACGAGTCGTCTGTTTGTAAAGAATGCTCGGGCGACTTTACTGGGGAATGATGACACGGACGAGTGCCAAAAGGGGTGTGTATCCGTAAGGGAAATGTTTTGGCCCTCCGGTGAGGAATTGGGGAAATATTTTGTATACTGTCTGATGGGTTGTCAGTATTTACAAGTGTTCAGTTCGACACATGGCTTATGATTATGCAATATGTTTGATTTTTGCCGTAATGCTTCGTATTGGACGGAATGCTACGCTCTGTGGGGAAAATGTGATGCGAATGCTATGATTATGCAAAGATTCTGATCCGGGATTCGGATCCCGCTGCTGTGGAGATCTCCGGCTGATCTGCTTTAAGTGGATTTCCCAGCCGGGGATAATATCATTGGTAGATCTGGCATATGTGACTCTGCTTGGGGATATAGATCACTGATAGACCTATCTCGGTAAGGAGGGACCCAGCTGGGGTTTGTAGAAGCTTTCGTCACTCTGTTGTGAGATCTTCAGGTATTGCTTCTCTGGATAGAGGTTGAAACTCTGTGGGGGGACGGTTCCCTGTCTAGCACTTGGCTGGGGAAGAAGAAAGATCACTGAAAGATCTTCCTAGAGATTTCTGTGGGGATCCTGCTGAGGATGATACTTGACAACTCAGCTGGGGATATGAACACCCCCTGGTGCTGCCCTTTGAAGGAAATGTTGGAGAAGTGATGCCTGGCAACTCTGATGGGGGAGAAAGCATCTCTGGTGCTGTTTGGAAGGTGTGCTGAGGAAACAATGATTTGGCAGCCTACTGGGGAGAAACTTTCATGCCCCATGTTGTGCTTTGAATTACCTGCAATCCTGTAAAGCCAAAGAAACGCACAAGTACCCCGAGGTATCCCTTACTGGATTCCATCGTAGGAGTTTAGACACTCCCGGGAGTAAGCATATTTCCTGCAAGCATGTAGTTTAGGAAAGACGCATCTGTATTCATGCGATCAACAAGTTAATGACATCGGACATTTTTGCAAACGAAAATAAAATGTACGAGACAAGACATGACTGAAAATCTGATTTTATTAATTCATGTGCCTTGAATTGGCAAGATACAGTCAAAGAAACAGATCCCCTGAAATGAGGAGATTGTTACAAATTTGAGAAACAAGAGAAAATGCTGGCAATGCTGATGACGCTTCAAGGAGCTTCCCTTCTGCTATGACTCGTATGACATTTGACGTTCTTCTCATCTTGTTTTCTGAAGAAGGCTGATTCTGAACGAAGCTCGACCCTTTTAGAGTTTAACATGTTGTAAGTGATACAGACGAATTCAAAATGCAGTTGTTCGCTTATTCCCTTATTTTGCGTGGATCGCCTTTTTGGGTTTTCAATCCATCGGGATACCCTTTTTTGCCTGAGTCGTCCAACGCGGCTTTTCGACTCAGCGGGTGTACATTTTTATTTATTTTCCCTTATTTTTGCCCGAGTCTTTTATTCTGTTTTTGACTCACCGGGATGCCCTATTTTTGCCTGGACTTACATTCTGTTTTTATGTCCAGCGGGTCATTTTTATGTGAAGTATTTTTTGACTGCATCTGAATTCACAGGGGACTGGAAATCTTCACCATCCATAGTACTGAGCATCAGTGCTCCACCGGAGAAAACTTTCTTTACTACGAATGGCCCTTCATAGTTCGGAGTCCACTTGCCCCTGTGGTCTGTATGAGGAGGGAGGAGTCTTTTCAGCACAAGATCTCCTACTTGGTACTCTCGGAGCCTGACTTTCTGATCGAAGGCTTTCTTCATTCTATTCTGATACAGCTGCCCATGACAAATTGCAGCTAATCTCTTCTCTTCAATCAGACTCAGTTGTTCGTATCGGGATCGGACCCATTCTGCTTCATTTAGTTTAACATCCATCAATACCCACAGAGAGGGTAGTTCAACTTCAACAGGTAGGACTGCTTCCATACCATACACAAGCTGATACGGTGTTGCCCCGGTGGATGTTCGGATTGACGTACGGTACCCATGTAAGGCAAACGGTAGCATTTCATGCCAGTCTTTGTACGTAACTACCATCTTCTGCACAATCTTCTTGATATTCTTGTTAGCTGCTTCAACAGCGTCATTCATCTTTGGCCTGTAAGGAGAAGAATTGTGGTGTTGGATCTTGAAGTCCCGGCATAGTTCAGCCATCATTTTGTTGTTTAAGTTGGAACCATTATCAGTAATGATTCGTTCGGGCACTCCATACCGACAGATGATGTCTCTCTTCAGAAATCGGGCTACCACTTGCCTTGTAACATTTGCATAAGAAGCTGCTTCAACCCACTTGGTAAAATAGTCAATGGCTACCAGGATGAATCTGTGGCCGTTTGAAGCAGTCGGTTCAATCTTGCCAATCATATCAATGCCCCACATGGCGAAGGGCCAGGGTGAAGACATCACATTCAGGGGATTGGGAGGCACATGCACTTTGTCCGCATAAATCTGGCATTTATGGCATTTTCTGGCATAGGCACAACAGTCTGCATCCATTGTGATCCAGTAATAACCTGATCTTAGCAACTTTTTAGCCATTGCATGCCCTCCTGCATGGGTACCAAAAGATCCTTCGTGCACTTCGTGCATCAACAAGTCTGCTTCTGTCTTATCAACGCATCTGAGGAGTACCATATCAAAGTTTCTCTTGTACAGGGAACCGTCAGTATTCAGGAAGAAACTACCAGCTAGCCTTCTTAATGTCTTCTTATCATTGGAAGATGCCCCAGGTGGGTATGTTTGATCCTCCAAGAAGCATTTGATATCATGGAACCAAGGCTTATCATCTTTAACGACATCTGCTGAGAATACATATGCTGGTCTGTCAAGTCTGGATACTGAAATCCGAGGTACAAAGTTGGCAGCTTGAACTTTGATCATCGATGAAATGGTAGCCAGAGCATCTGCAAATTGATTTTCGTCCCGAGGGATGTACTCAAGCTTGACCTTTGTGAAGAAAGTCAATAGCCTTCTTGTATAATCCCTGTAAGGTATCAGATGATCTTGGTGGGTGTACCATTTGTCGTTGGTTTGATTAATTACCAGAGCTGAATCTCCAAACACAGTCAAAGTCTTGATCCTGAGGTCAATGGCTTCCTCAAGACCCATAATACAAGCTTCGTATTCAGCTTCGTTGTTAGTGCAGTTAAAGGTGAGTTTTGCCGAGAAAGGCATGTGAACTCCTTTAGGTGTAATGAGTACTGCACCAACACCACGACCATTCATATTAACAGCCCCATCAAACATCATAGTCCATTCTTCTTCTGGGTCAGGCCCTTCAGTGTGAACAGGCTCTTCATGATCATTTGCTTTTATGAACATGATGTCTTCATCAGGGAAGTCAAATTTCATAGGCTGGTAATCATCAATAGGTTGCTCAGCAAGATAATCAGACAATACACTACCCTTGATGGCTTTTTGAGATGTGTACTGAATGCCATATTCTGTGAGGATCATTTGCCATCTTGCGACCTGTCCGGTAAGTGCTGGCTTCTCAAAAATGTACTTAACTGGATCCATCTTGGAGATCAATAAAGTGGTGTGGGTCAACATATACTGTCTTAGTCGGCGAGCAGCCCACGCTAAAGCACAACAAGTTTTCTCGAGCAGTGAATAACGTTGTTCACAGTCGGTAAACTTTTTGCTTAGGTAGTATATTGCATACTCTTTTCGACCAGACTCGTCATGCTGGCCCAGCACACACCCCATTGACTCTTCTAATACTGTCAAGTACATGATTAGAGGTCTTCCTTCAACTGGAGGCATAAGGATAGGAGGCTCTTGCAAGTATTCTTTGATTTTGTCAAAAGCCCTCTGGCAGTCTTCGTTCCACCTGACCGTTTGTTCTTTTCTTAACAGCTTGAACAAAGGTTCACAGGTTGCTGTAAGGTGAGATATGAACCTTGAGATGTAGTTCAATCTACCTAGGAAACCCCGAACCTCTTTTTCTGACTTTGGTGCAGGCATTTCTTGAATGACTTTGACTTTGTCAGGGTCAACTTCAATCCCTTTCTCACTTACAATATATCCTAGCAGCTTACCGGATCGCACCCCGAATGTGCATTTGTTGGGGTTTAACTTCAACTGGTACTTCCTCAGACGCTTGAATAGCTTCAACAGATTTACCAGGTGGTCTTCTTCTGTGAGGGACTTGGCAATCATGTCATCCACATAACATTCAATTTCTTTATGGATCATGTCATGGAATAATGTTACCATAGCCCGTTGATACGTAGCACCAGCATTCTTCAGTCCGAATGGCATCACCTTGTAACAGAACGTGCCCCAGGGTGTGATGAAAGTTGTCTTCTCCATGTCTTCAGGTGACATCTTGATCTGATTGTATCCTGAAAATCCGTCCATGAAGGAGAACACCGAGAACTGAGCTGTATTATCAACCAATACATCAATGTGAGGTAAAGGGAAGTCATCTTTCGGGCTGGCTCTGTTCAGATACCGGTAATCCACACACATTCGCACCTTTCCATCCTTCTTAGGCACAGGTACAATATTAGCAACCCACGGCGGATAGCTAGTCACAGCAAGGAACCCGGCGTCCCACTGTTTTTGTACCTCATCTTTAATCTTCATTGCCATATCTGGGCGAGTACGGCGCAGCTTCTGTTTTACTGGCGGGCAATCTTCTTTTAAAGGCAGCTTGTGCATGACAATATCGGTGTCCAACCCTGGCATATCCTGATAAGACCAAGCAAAAACATCCACATATTCACGAAGCATATCAATCAGTTGCTCTTTTACTGAATCCTATAGGCAGGCCCCGATCTTAACTTCTTCTACGTCTTCTTCCGTACCAAGACTAACCATTTCAATCTCCTCCTGATGAGGAGTGATAACCTTCTCCTCTTGCCTTAACAACCTGGCTAGCTCTTCAGGAAGCTCATAATCTTCTTCAACCCCTTCATCAGCTTGATTGATTGGATTGTCAAAGTCATACGAAGTCATAGCTGTGTTGTTGTTGGTGCAATCTGAAAGGCACTCTCTGCAAGGGTTTAGATTGTTTATTTTAGTGATTAATTTTAATCTTGTTTAGAAAAAGTGAAAAGAAGTTATCATTTTGAAAAACATTGCCATTTTATTTTGTACAAAAAGAAAAAATGAAAAACAGTGAGTGGAAAAGGAAAAGACTCATTTGCAAAAGATGTCTGATATTCATTGATTGATCTGTTTGCACAAAATTACAAGATGGCCCGATTACAAAATGAGTCTTGACATCTTGGGCAAGATGCAAGACTTGATGCATGCTTAAAATATACAGGAAATAATAATTACTCTGCAGGAGTAACCCTTATAATTTCCTGGGAAGACCAGTTAAAGACTTGGCTCCCCGGGATCCTTGGACGTATCCAGCTCTCCAGGTTGCGGTCGCTTTCCTCCTCGTCTTCCAAGTTGTTCACAGCATCCGGGGTGAGCATTCCCCCGCTGACAAAATTGGGCTCTTTTGCAGCCTCTGATTGATCTTGTTGAGTTGGTTTGTAACCCAACCCAAATCTGTCTTCCTTCTTTTCCACGGGCAGCAGCTTGCCCTAGCCTTGGGCAGTACCCTCTTCAACAACCCTCCTGGCTTGCTGATAAGACGTCATGGAAGTTCCCAGTACAGCAGATGCTTCATTAATGTTCAGGGCCTCAAACCCCTGGCTCATGGTTTCATGGATTTCTCCATCCATTTCTATGTACTTATACGTAGCCAGATGGCTAACAAAGATGTCTTCTTCCCCACAGATGGTGATGATCTGGCCTTCCCACTCGAATTTCAGCTTCTGGTGAAGGGTAGACGTAACAGCGCCAGCGGCATGGATCCAAGGTCTACCCAACAAACAGCTGTAGGCCGGCTGAATGTCCATCACATAGAAGGTAATTTTAAAAGTCTGCGGGCCAATCATCACAGGCAGATCAATCTCCCCAAGCACTGATCTTTTAGAGCCATCAAATGCTCTTACCACCAAATTACTCGGACGCAATGCTAAGCCATCATACTCCAGCTTCACCAAGGCTTTCTTCGGTAGAACATTGAGTGACGACCCAGTGTCCACCAATACATGAGATAAAACAGCACCTTTGCATTCTAGGGTGATGTGTAAAGCCTTGTTGTGGTTACGTCCCTCAGTTGTTAAGTCAGCATTGGTAAAGCCCAGTCCATGACTCGTGTTGACATTTGCTACCACAGTTTCTAGCTGATTAACGGTAATCTCCTCTGGAACGTATGCTGCGTGCAGGACTTTTAGTAATGTGTTCCTGTGAGCTTCGGAACACATTAATAGTGATAATATGGAAATTTTGGAGGGAGTTTGGTGAAGCTGATCGACCACCTTGTAATCACTTCTCTTTATGATTATCATAAACTCGTCTACATCTTGTTCAAAGGATGTCTTCTAAGTTTCTTTGATAGCTGGCTCTTCAAGCACCACACTCTTCCCTTTTGCTTTGGCAGCAGCTTCTGCTTCAGCATTAGATCTTTGCACTTGTGAGGCAAAAAGGCGTCCGCTTCTGGTGAAGCCTCCACCTCCCCCAACATTATCAATTTGTGGAGAAGAGTTTGAAGAATCCAAAGTGATTTTCTCCCCGTTGCAGTAAAGATCAGAGACATAATGCCAAGGTATGGCATTACTGCTTTCATATGGAACGGGTCCAGGCACCGTAATGGTGACTGGACCGACTGCTGCAGAGGAGGGTACTGAAATGGTGTGCGGATCGTAGTAAATTGTGACTGGTGACCTGGCAGGAGGTGCCACCGCTTGTTGCTGAAAGTTGTTATTTGGAGGAACATTTGACGGATCATAGTAGATGGTGACTGCTGAGATATCTTCATTAATTTCTGTTGATGTTGTAGAAGATTCGGCCGAATAAATGGATGCTGATTTTGTAGAAGAAAGGGTTGTTGACATTTGATTTGTTGAAGTGATGGACAGAGCCATTGTTGATGATATTGATGAATCGGTAGGAATGATTGTTGCTGCAGTTGTAGGAGAATAAGAATTTTGTCAAAGGAATTGCTGGATTTGTAGGCGCTGTTGTTGAGATCTGAAGTATACCATCCTTGATAAGACCATCTATGCCGCTTCTCAAATTATCACACCCGTTGACTGCAATGTTGCAATACCCACAACCGAGCTCACACCCGGGGAACACCTGACACTCTAGAAGCTGAGCTTTAATTTCGACCAGAGGTGTCCGAATCTGTGCAACATTGGTGATCAAAGTAGATGGTTTGTCTTCCTCTATGGCATTAATCCTCAGTCCTCCATGATGAGGCATAGGATTCTTGTTGACATTTGGAGGAGGTGCAAAGTTGAGGGCTTTAGAATCCACCAGATCTTGGACTTTCATTTGCAAGGCCCTGCACTTTTCTGTATTATGGCCAGGTGCATTGGAGTGGAAAGCACATCTGGCGTTGACATCATAATTCCTTGGGAGATTGGAGGGATCTGGTGGGGCCAATGTCCTTAATTCAACCAAGTTGAGTTTCAGGAGTTGTGGCAATAAGGTGGCATAAGGCATAGGGATAGGGTCAATCACCCTGTTTGCCTGTGACGGTCTTTGCTGAAAAGGTCTTTGTTGTTGATTGTTGTTGTTGTTGTTGTAGGTTCTTTGTGGTGGGTACTGAACTTGTTGTTGATAATGTGGTTGTTGTTGTGGTTGATATGCCGGTTGCTGAGGAATCGGAGCTGGAATAGTGACAGCTGCCACTGATCTGTGAACATACTGAGATCTGCCCCTGGTGGTATGAATGGCATTTGTCTTACCGGTTCTTCTAGGTCCCACAAAAGGCTTCCTGGGATTACTGGACGAACTTGCACCATTATCAGAAATCTTGTCCATTTTTAGCAGACTTTCAATTCTTTCACCGGCTATAACTACGTCAGCAAAACTGGTGGAAGAAAATGCAGCTAGCCTATCAATATATGTTCCTTGCAGAGTATTCATGAAAATGTCGGCCATTTCTCTTTCCGACATGGGTGGCTGGACAGCAACAGCAAGCTGTCTCCACCTCTGGGCATATTCCTTGAAGATTTCTCTGGAGGATTGAGGCATTCCCATCAAGAGGGTCCTGTTAGGAGCCATATCCAGATTATATTGATATTGTCTGATGAAGGCTTCAGCTAGGTCCTTCCAACATCTGATAGTAGCTCTGGTCAAGTGTGAATACCACTCCCTTGAAGCCCCAGTCAAACTGTCTTCAAAATAGAACATCCACAGTTTTTCATCCATGGTGTATGCTTTAAGTCTTCCCAGGAAGGACTGTAAGTGAGTTCGTGGACAGGAAGTTCCATTGTACTTCTCGAAGCACGGGGGTTTAAACTTGTGGGGAATCCTTACCCCATCCACTAACCCCATATCCATTACATCGAAACCTAAGGAATTTTGAGACTCCAGAGATCTCAACTTCTCAGCAATTTCATCAAACCTCCTATCATAGACTTCATCCCCAGCTCCCATTACAGTAAATTGCTCCTCCTGAGGATCTTCTTGCAAGATTCTGCCTGCAGCAGTGTTGCCCTGTACATTTCTTGGGATGTTGACTTCCGGATCTAGATGAGGTCCAAATACTGGTGGGTTAACGTGAGGCTGACCTCCCTCATTATTACTTGTTCCTCCAGTCCCAGGATGAGGTTCCTCGGGGTTTTGTCTTTCTACCAATGCCCTTAGCCTTTCCTGACTCTGGGCCAAGCCAGTCATTACAGTCATGAATTGGGCCATTTGGTTTCTCATCTCCACTCTTTCATTAGCCATCTGAGTTCTGACCTCGGTCAGGTCCTGCTGTACTTGATCCATTTGGATACCAGGAAGGTTGTTGCGAGTAGGATACCGGTGCGTACGGTTGAGAGGGAACACCCGTCGGCGAGCAATATTTCCTGAACCACCACAGAGTTAGAAACAAACAAGACAAAAACCAAACCTACAAAACAAAACAAAAGTTAGTATGCAATGCAGTATGCTTATTTGTTTTCCAAGGTATCCGGCTTGGTTCTTGGTTTTGACCTTTCCCGACCTCGAGGAAGATGCTTTGATGTTGTTGAGAAAAAGAAGCCCCATAATGGAAACAAACTTAAAATATATTACAAATGGTGAATCATACATAGTTTTCTTTACAACATATGCCCCTGAAGGGTCAAAATACAACAAAAGAAAAGTACATCAAATGAAAACAACAACAATCAAAAGGGCAGACATCTAGTCCAAACTCATCCTCCTTAACCTCCTTCAGAAGTGCCTCGGTCACTGGACCAGCCGGATGCTCTGTGATGTTTCTGATGAGGAGGTTCCTGGTGGCAATAGCAGTGGTCAGCTTCTTGTGCCTGTCCTGATCCTTTGATCTTTTCAATCCAGCCCTAAGTTTTAACTTTGAAATCTCTTTCTGGGTTGCCAACAAAGCTTCCTGTTGCTTCTTTTCACTGGCCTCTAACTGCTCAATCCTGGCTTGAGTTATCTGATCTTCTTGAGTACGGGCTTCAGTGATCCTGACCCACCTAGCCTGACTTTCTTGTAGATAGAGATCAGTCCTAGCCTTCTGAAACTTGGCCTCTTTGCAGGCATTCTTCAATATTTGTTCTCCAGCTCTTGCTTTCTTGATGTAGTCCTCCGTTTTCTCAATCTTGGCCAGATGTTCCACCTTAAGCTTCTCTAACTTCTCAATGTCAAGACGACCATCACTCCTTTCCCAGAGGGTCTTCTTCAAAGCTTGAGACAGATTCTCATTCCTCTCCTTCAACTTCTCAAACTCTTCCAGGCTGACAGTGGCTGCTGGCTGTGCTGTGGATGGTTCAGGTATATCTTCAATGGTGAAGGGCATCCCAGAAATCTGAGCTCTAGTATGAGACCACTCATAGTACTGAGCCGAAGCAACATTATTGCACCTCCCAAGAATAGCCATCCCTTTGGTCTGGATGTTGTCCCAAGCCCAAGATGCTTGTCTGACAACAGCTAGATTAGGTTTTATCTCACAATACAGAGTCTCAGCTAAGTCTTGCATTCTAGGAGGGTGGACCAAAGCATAGCCCAGTTGTCTTTTAAACAGCAAAGGATTGTAGTTGATGCAACCCTTCACTCCTATCAGAGGTACATTTGGGTATTGCCCGCAGCTAGTGATTATGTCCTTGCCCTTGGAGCTCTGGGTGCACCGTCTGATGTCATCTGAAGTCAACGCAATGAGCCTCTTGGCCCAATTCTTCTGTTGGTGAGGATTCAGGAAGGCATCTGTCTTAGGCAAATGTTTGAGCAGCCAGGTGTGGAACAAAGGAGCACAACATCTCACTAACTTCCCCCTTTGTTTCTCATTCCTCTGATGAATGGAGTAATAGAAGTCTCCCAGCAATATGGGTACTGGGTTCCTCAGAAGGAAAAGATGAATGGAATTCTTGCTGATAAATTTGGGCTCATCTGCAAATCGTATAACCCCATATATGCTGAGGGCTAACAATGCACAAACTGCCCTCCATTCTCCCAAGGAGGCCTTCAGGATGGCCTGAGAAATCAAGAAGTCTAAGTGTAAACCAGGGATCCCAGCCTTTGTTGTCATATTCTACTCAATCAAAGTAGGCTCCAGGTACAGTGCTTTTGCCACTTCTCCATTGCTGGGAGAAGCCATCTCTGGGTTGAAAGGGACTCCACCCTTGACAGGCACTCCAATCAATGATGAAAACTCCTCCAAAAGAGGTCCTAACTGAAAGTCTGGGAAAGTGAAGCATCTCAAAGGAGGGTCATAAAACTGCAGGCAAGTGTGGATCATGCTCCTCTGAGAAGGGTCCAGGTCCATAACCATATCAAGGATACCTCCATAATGCTCTCTGAATAATGGGATGTGGTCTGGAGTGATAAGTGACTGGACCTGCCTGATACCAGTCAACACAGGCTCAAATAAATGGTATGAAATGTTGCTTTTCCTGGGAGGAGCCATGACTGCTGATGAAGGGCTGAAGACAAGTGTTGATGAAGATCAAGACTGGTACTGGAGATGAGCCACTGATAGGCTAGTGCTGGTGATGAAGGCAGCTGAAGCAGACAACTGATGAAGATAGTTGAAGCAGATAACTATGAAACAGAGGTCTATGCAGATGAAGGGGTCAAAACCAAGCCAGATATGATGTGGATACCCTGAAAAACAAATAAAAAAATGTTAAATGATGCAATGATGATGTATGCAAATGATATGCAAGGGTTTGTGATCAAGCCGGATCTGATTGTCTGTCTTGATATAAAGTCCATGTATGTTCAAGAAGTCCAGATGGAGGTTCAGAAATCCAGTAACCAAGGTGGGGGGACTCAAATAAAGAGTCACATGTCCAGGGTTAATCACAAGAATTGTCCAAAATGAGGTACTCTTAAACCAAATAGTAACAGGGTATGATGTGGCCAAAGGTACCTGCAAACCTGTAAACAGCCTAACCCCCTCACAGGTGGTGTTCTAGAACAAGGATCCTCAGACTTGGATCCGTTATGAGAAGTGTAAACACTTCTAACCCGGGGGTACAATGTTTACAATAACCATAAAAGATCCTCCTCTAATTCACCTCAGTTTCTGAAGGTCAATATAAAGGTCATCCAGACTTATCAGGCTTCCCAGATAGCCCTAGCACTACAGGAAATCTGTAGCACAGAGTTCTCAAGAAGAAACCCACATTTGAACCGTGTTTCATATTCCCGCACCAGACCGAAATGGAATGGGAAAGAACATGAACCACTCTAGCCTAGGTGTCACTCAGGTCCCAGGTATAGGACCTCAAACTCTCAATAGAACCCCACCCATCAAAACAACAAACCAGATCCAGCAAGATGACAGTATGACAGTATGATGTATTAAAATGTAAAGAAGGCAATAAATAACTGTACATAAATAAAACAAATATATAAACACAATTAGCACATAACACCCCAGTAAACACAAATCAAACAAGCGCTGGGAGGAACCCACAAAAAGAACCAGAAGCCCTGGTTACAGTATAAGGTTCCCCAACAGAGTCGCCAAGCTGTCGCTCCCACCAAATGACACAGGGTCAAATGGGGTACAGACGCGAACGGTCGGCGAAAGGAGAGAGAACACACAGGGGTGAACTCAAGAGAAAAGAGTCGCCAGCTAGGCATTTTTATCCCGGAGGAAAGGTAATGCTGCATAGACCTGAGAAAAGATATGGATAAGACGGTTGCAAACCAGAGATACTGAGAAAGGGGGTTGGTTACAACCTGGGAAGGTGTTAGCACCCAGATTGCCTGCCGTACTCGACGGGATCCACGCTTACAAGATTTGTGTTTTAAAGGGGTAGTGTCAGTGCATTTTGTGTATCAAAGCTGGAAAGAATGCAAGTGTCAGTGTACAAGGAAAGAGTATAATGCTCATGACTATGAGGCTTAAAGAATAATGCAGGAAAGAGGAGGGAATATACAGAGACTTTTGTTCGATAACTGTTAAGTTATGCCTACGTATCCTCTCGTGCAATGAGGAAGTCAGAACACCGTAGTTCGACCCAAAGAGACTGAAAGATGATTTGACTTGTGAACTGCTTACTTGTCTATGCTCAAGTGTATGACCTGTCTGGCTCAGGTGCAAACTGTCTTGCATTAGACGGAAGAAGCAAGTTCTCGTTCGTGAGTGAATGAGATGAGAAAAGAATCCCGGAGGAGACGATTATTTATTTTTTTGAGTTTTCAATCTTTTATTGCTTTTTGGATTTGTCATAAGTTGATGAGCTTAAGCCTAAACCAAGGGGTTAGTAAACTCATCACATCCTCCCTCTGATTAGGGGTAATGAGAATACCTTAAGCATGAAGTAAGCACCTCACACTTAATCACCATGATGTAGGATTAATATCATTAACCTACTTGCATTTATTAGATGTTTTTTGTTGTTTTTGTTTAGTGTTAAGTAATGAGTTTAAGCCATAATCAGGGATTTAATGGACTCATTACACCATCCTAATAGAAGGATAATAGATGAGAACATTTAAGCTGAGAAAGACTCCTCAACTTAATCCAGGATTAGGGATTAACCTCATGACAAAACAAAGCCTTTATTAAAGTGGATTTTAGTTAATGATAAGGTGAAGAAATGGATTTTATGATTGGTAAGACGACTTGAGGGGGACTTGTCCATTAACACTAGGGTTAGTCCTTCTTAACCAGTTAAGGAAGAATTAGAACCCTAATGCAAGGCCCAAGTTACAAGTTTGGATGTCTTAGTGATTATTAGATGGATGGATTAAAGGATTTAAACACATTAAGGGTTTAACACTTAGGATTAAAGTTATACACTCCATCCTAATAGAAGGATGCAGGCATAAGCTTAATCACAAAGCCTTAAAACCTTTAGGGTTTAGTCCTTGATTATGAGGTGAGAAAAGAGACACAAAGAAGACACAAAGGTAAAAACTAAAGGGGGGCTAATCAAAACCCTAATTATTGTCATGCTTGGAGATCCTAGGGTTTATGAGGCTTAAAGGAGAAAGATCTTCAAAGAACCACCAAGGAGAGAAGCAGATGAAAGGATCAAGGAGCAAGGAGAAGCAAAACAACTTGCTTCACTTAAGAAGACAAGTTGCTTGAAGAAAGAAAGTGGGAAAGAGCATGAATGAGCAAGCTCACTCAAAGGCAAGATAAAATTCAGCAATGATGCATAAGAGAGATGAAAAGAGATTGTGAGAAGTGAAGGCAAATTCACTTCTCAAAACAACTTACCACCTGAAAAGTTAGCAAAAAGAAATGAAATGCAATGCAAATGAGATGAAATGTCATGATGCAAACCAAAGTCAGAAGCATTTACATGATTTTAATGATGCTAAGAGGGGATGCAAACACAAGGCAAGACATGAGAATGATCATACAAGGATATGGGTGCAGATGAAGCATGCTTGAACCATGGAAGTTCAAGAAACGTTTATGAGATGCAATGGACATATAACATGGCAAATGAAAGATGCAATAATCAAACATGATTCTAATATGTCCTAAGATGTATTATGAATCATGTGGATGTACAAAATGTCATGGCAAGTTGTTGGATGCATGCAAATGAAAGATGAATGCAAAGGAAGGCACAAATTAGGGTTTATGATCAACACACAAAGCAAAATTCAAAATCTGAAGCAAATGACATGATAAAAAATTGAAAATGCAATAAAAGATACCCTAAACCTATACAAGCTCACTACCCAAAGGAGGGGACCTAACTCTTATCCTAGTGAAAGTTATGATTTTCTCAAGTCAATTAGGGTTTTAGGGTTCCTTACAAAGAAAAATACCAAACAAACTGAAAATGCAAGATCAATTCAAACCAATTTTATCCTATAAACTACATGCTATGGAGGATGCAATGCAAGAAGAACCATCATCAAAATCTCAAGGGTTAGGCAGAATGGATTTTTCTAAGTTTGAACCAAAATATTGCCTTAAAATGAATTTAATTCCAATGAAAATGATCAAAAGGCATCAAGAACCAAAAAGAAATTTGTTTTGAGAGTTGGATAATGTTTCTAAATGTTTTTAAATGCAATGTGAATTTTTTCATGATTTTTAAATACCTAAATGTATTTTTAATTAATTAATTTCCATCAACTAATTAAAAATAAACATTTAAATGATTTAAAAAATATTTTTAATGCAAAAAATAAAAAATAAATAGTTTTGGGTTCTGAAAATTAATAAAAGATTTGATAAAAATTTTCAGAATTTTTTAATGTATTTTACTATTTTTAAAAATTCGTAAAAGATAAATCAAATAAAATGAAAATAAAAATGAATTAATGAGAAGTATGTACATCCACTGGCTGAGATTCAAAGAGAAAAGGAGGGAATTGACCCGCGCGCATCTGGACGGCCCACATTTGAACTGGCTGGATTAAATTAAATCTGATTAATTAATCTAATTAATTAGGATTAGGGTTTAATGAAATGATCCAGGCCATTCAAACACGCGGGAGTCAAACCTAGTCAACTAGATCCATGGTCCAGATTCAAACTTAGCCCTAAACATGATTAATACACTAATGACTCTCAGGTGGCCGTAAATGACCTCCGGTCATCTTCTCCGGCCACACCCCTCCCTGAAAATTGCTAACTTCCTCCCTAGGTCACTAAAATCCAATCTCTCTGCCCAGAAATGATCCCCATACATCATACATCAAGAATCAACAAACAAACAACATTTAAAACACATCAACAAGGAGAATCGAATCAAAACAGTTCTAGGTCAAAAAATTTCAGAACACGAATACATACTCATTTCTCCACCATTTTCAAAACAAAACATATCATCATGATCAGTGAAGCATAGAGAAGCATTTAGGAACTTAAAAACATGTTTCTGGAAAAATGTTCTTGAGCTCACCTGAACTGGAGCTTTGATCTTTGGAACTTTCTGGCTGCCTCTTTGATCCAAAACGCCTCTAATGAACCTCCTGAGAAGCTTGCAATGCTTGGTTGGAGTTTATTTTGGCTGGTTTGAGAGATTGATAGAGTTCTGTTCAGGAGAAGTGAGAAATCGTGTTTCAGCTTGAGGTGGTTTCAGGGACAGATGAGGGTTGGGAAATGATCAGAGGAACATGTTGAGTGATTCTATGAAGTTTGTTTTGATGTTTGTGTCTTGTGTGATGAGTTTCGAAACAAAATGCATAAGAGGTGAAATTTTGAAACTATGGCTTGTGAGATGTTTCAGGCTGTGTTGTGTTATGTGTTGGGTTGCTTTTGGTACACATATCAATCCTTGATAGGTCAGAGAGTTGTTGTGGAGCAGTGTGATTGGTATGGAGCAAAATGCATAAAGTCAACTTTTTGTGTAAGAGAGGTATGGGTCAATTATGTCAAGGTACAAGGCATGGCTTGGCTGCATCTTGAATCAAGGAGAACCATGGAAATGGATTAGAGGCAATGCAGCAAGTGGATTATGGTTTGTGTGAGGTTTTGCAACTTTGTGATCTTTTGGCCCTTTTGTGATTACTTGAAGCATAAGTCATGAAAATGGGAGGTTCTTTTGTGCAATCTGATTTTTAGGTCATGGTTCATGTTGGTGCAAAGGTTAGAAGTCACTTTGAAGTCACATTTTGCCTTGGCAAGATGTTTTGCAACTTTGCCTCTTTGGTGTAAAACTTGAAATTATGTGATTTTGTCCAACTTTGGCAAGCCATAACTTTTGATCCATAATGAATTAGAGTGAGTTCTTGTACTTTTTGAAAAGGGAATGATCCATTCTACAACTTTCATGACCAAAGTTTTCTCATTTGAAGCATTTTTGAATCAATTTGAGGAGGTTGAAAAACTTTCCCAAAATGGCAAGTTTACATTACAAGTCACTTTCCCAAAAAGGCAATTTTGCAAATGGCTTGAAATTCTTCAATTTTGTGAACTTCTAACATCTTCCATGATCAAATAAAGATCATACATATTCAAAATGATGGAGAATACCCTTTGGTTGGGTCATTGGGGGCCTCAGATGCCCTGATTTTGCACTGACTTGCTCAAGAAGTCAACTCTTGATTAGATGCCTTCCCCATGGAATTTCTTCATGAAACTTGATATGCATGATCCTTACAACATATAGAGACCAATAGAAAAAATAATGACCAAAATTTTTGGAGTTATGGCCTCTGAAACCAAAACCCTAATTCTAGGTCATCTGTGCAGTTAAACTTGGCTCTGCTTCCATGCCTTTCTCAGTTCTTGTGATTCTTTGACTCCTTTGATCTTGAGAGGATACAATATGATGCTTGAACATACATGGACCCCTTTTAAGTGATTGAAGACCTTTGGAGTGGAACAAATGGCTCAGGGATGGCTCAGATCACAAACCCTAGATGCAGATGACTTAGAAGCAATGCAGTGAATCAAAAATGTGGTGTGAGATGCTATGATTGAATTTATGCATATGAAAAGATCACAAGCCATGGTGTGAGTGGGTGAGGGAAAATTTGGGGTGTTTACAACCTTAAATTCTAATCCATTACAAATCGTAAATCGCAAGCAATACATAACGGAAACGAAATCGATCGCAAGCAAAACGAAAAGCAATTAAAGAATGCCGAAATGGCGAGATGAAGAGATAACTTAAAGGAGAAGTGATTTAGATCACCAACCTACGAAGCGGAGAAGTGCTTCGGTGGATGTTGCAAGAATTGGAGATTGATCGAAGAGAAGACCACGAAAACCGTGAAACTGCAAAATAAATGCGTTCTTGATGCTTGAACCTTCGTGCACTTCCGATAAGCCAAAATCCTCACAAAAATCAGTAGCTTCTTATTCCACAATTCACAAATCAATGGAGGTTGGAGGCTAAGCTTCAAGATCTTCAAGTTTTAATGTGAAACTTGAAGAACTTCTTCAAAAAGCTTTGGTGAAAAGGGAAATAGAGGAAAAGTGAGAAAGAAAAAGTGATTGTGAGAGAGTGAAAAATTTGGGAAATTGTGGGAACCCCTTACATTGAAGTGATTAGTGATTATATAGAGGCTAGGCTTGGAGCTAGGTATGGGAATGGAGTTAGGTTTAGGAATGGAGTTAGGTTAGTAGTTAGTTAGGGTTAGGGTTAGAGAAGGAATATTCCTTGGAATATTCATTCCTTGGAATATTCCTTGGAATACTCTAGAAGGTGGTAGAACATGGTAGAAGCTTCCAAGGGAAATGGAGTGGAATTGAAGTGGAAAAACAAGAGGGAAAGAAAGGAAAGGAAATGTGGAAGGAAAGTGGAAGGAAAAGGGAAAGAAAAGGGAGGGAAAGGTGAATTTTTCCCTTTTTTGGTTGGTTAGCTTGGAAATGGTTTGGATTATTTTTGGGATATTATTTTTCTCTCGAACTCCAATTTTGGGCAAGCCTCGATCGACCACACACCTCATGCGTATGCAAAGGATGATGATATTTTTTTTCAAATGCGATGCAATGATATGCGAAGTGATGCGGGAATGAAGCGTAAATTTCTCGAGGTTGATAATAAATAAGAGGGCAAATTTTGGGGTGTTACAGCTGCCCCTATTCAATCACTGTAGACTTGAATGGATGATAGCAGCCGCTTTCAGACGTTTGAAGTATGCAGGGATTGAATACTAAAAACAACCAGAAAGTTTGCACTCGGTCGAAGAGAAAAGGGAAATAAACCCAACCATCTGAACTCTGCTTGTGGCGAAGTCGGATGTAAAGAGTAGTACTCTGATGAATGCTTTAGAATGACATTGGGAAATTGTTGATTTGCCACGTTACGGGTGGACTTTTGTTGGGATATTAATGACATGCCACACAACGGGTGGTCTTCTAAATGCTTTGCCACACTACGGGGGTCGCTGCTCGCTACGTAAGACTTTTGATACCTTACCACCCTGAGGATGGACTTCTGCTCACTCTGCGGGGATACTCTGCTCGCTATGGGGACACATTGCTCAGCTACGGGAGACTTTGGAAATCTTACCACTCTACAGGGCTACATTGCTCAGCTACGGGAGACATTGAAAATTCGCCACACTACGGGGGCATCTTGCTCAGCTATGGGAGACTTTCAGAAAATTTGCCACAATACGGGGGCACGTTGCTCAACTACGAGAGACTTTTGGAAAATTTTCCACACTACGGGGGCACGTTGCTCAGCTACGGGAGACTTCTGCTCACTACAGGAGACCTTTTCTCACTACAGGAGATTCAATGCTTTGCTACACTACGGGGGCACATTGCTCAGCTACGGGAGACTTCTGCTTACTACGGGAGACGTTTGCTCACTACGGGAGACTTTAATGTTTTGCCACACTACGGGGGCACATTGCTCAGCTACGGGAGACTTCTGCTCACTACGGGAGACTTTAGCTCACTACGGGAGACTTTAATGTTTTGCCACACTACGGGGGCTGCTGCTCGATTCGGGAGACTTTGGCCCACTACAGGAGACTTCTGCTCACTACGGGAGACTTCAATGTTTTGCCACACTACGGGGACTGCTGCGCGCTACGGGAGAGTTTAAGAATTTTCCACCCAAAGGATGGACTTTGGCCAATCTGTAGTTGGACTTTGGAATTTGCCACCCAGAGGATGCACTTTGGCCAATTTGCGGTTGGACTTTGAATAAATTGTCACGCTGCGGGTGGACTTTGGATATCAACCTTGGATTGAGCACGCATACGTTGAACTGCATGACATAATGCTCCCTGACACTGGGGGATAGATACAAAGGGAATTCCTGATGCGGGAATAACAAATCTTTGTTGACTCTGTGAGGAATACAGATGGATGCCAATATTTATGCTGGAGAAGAGTGTGACTAGTCTGTCTCGACTTATTACTTTGGCCAAAAATAAATTGGACTTTAGATTTTAAGACTCTGCTAGTGGATGCCTCAACTGCTGGGGATTGAATCTCATCCCACGGATTTCGCTAGGGAATCAAAAACTTTTCGACTTAGCTGGGGGAAGACCTGTTAAGGCTCTACTGAGGAGAACTCTATTGTCTACCTGAATTTTCCAAACCTCTGTGGGGAAGGGAACCATTCAGCTAACTGTCAGGAATTTATGGATTCTTGTGAGAAGTGCTTCACTATGGGAAGACGACTCTTGCTAGGGATAATCCTTATTGCTCTGCTGGGGAAGAGAAGGATTCGGTTTGAGATCTGCTGGGAAATAAGATCAAGGAAACCTGCTGAAGAAGAGTTTGACGACATTACTAGGAATAACTTCCATGCGTCTGTTGGGGATAACGAAACTGAACCGCGTCCTACTGAGGAGGAAAGATTTCAAGTAGTCTCGTGCTAGGGATCATTTACTTTGATTCGGGCTTTACCTTAAGAGGATTTTACAAAAGACTTGGTATCTTCAAACTCTTCAGGAGTATAATTTCCCAGGTATTCTGAACTTCCGATTATCTCTCTTCGGGAAAGAATGAATCCTCGTGCGATTGGGGTGGGTTGCCCCAGTATGAGTCTTTGAAGAAATTGCTCTAGGAGAGATCTGAATCTCGAGGTAATTGCCCCAGTTTGGCTGACTCTTGAGGATATTGCTTGACATAACTGCCCCAGATTGGTAGGCTCTTACCATGGCTGGTTGGGAAAGTCCTTACTCAATGGAGCTTTCTTGGAAAAGTGCACCTTGACGTGACTGTCTTTCAGAAACTTTAGACTTCTCAACTTGGCAAGCTTAAGCTTCTGGACTGAATTTCCGCATGTGAGCTTTTTATGATGTCAAACAAATGTATGCAGTAAAAAATGTTTTATTCTGAGAATGGAAATTCTAATGCAACACACATGTTAATCTTGAAGTTTCAAAAAGGGGTCGCAAACCTTTGTGAGCGAATCACTGGTTAAGATACGACATTATTTTTGAAGAAATGAAAGTATGCACATGTAATACCAACAAGTATCTTTTAGCACAACTCATAGGAGTCAAGAACGCGGCCTCGTAGTAGTACGCTCTCAAATTAACCCTGTTTCAGTTAGGACGTTTGAGGGTTATATCGTGGCCTGGTTCACGGTTATAGAAACAAAGGATATAGGCTCGAAGTTTATTTGTGCCCACCCACTCTTCGTGATGTTCTCCATTCCTATGTTCAGCTAATTTTCGTAAGCGTTCACCTTTCATAAGGGTTTCGTGTTGGTTGAGGAACCATTGCTACTATCGGTTCAAGCACCAATCAGGTTGTCGTTGGGAGTCAGTCACCCCTTTGTCTTTCGTGTCTGTGCCACACGACTTTGTTCTTTCTTAAGGATCTTTCTTGTGTAATCCTTTTCGTCTTTCGCTTTTGCGTTATTTTTATTATCCCTAACTTTTGCCTGGACTGATTCTTGTGAATCTTTGATTTTGAAGTCCAGCGGGATGCCCTAACTTTTGCCTAAGTCGCTTGTTTTCAAGTTTCGACTTTATCGGGCTTTTTCATTTCTTTCTTTTTTTTTGGCTTTTTGAACAAGTCGTGTGACACTGTTTGTCTTGATTGCTTTGCAAGGGTTGTGACTGCCTCATTCTTTGGTCGACGAAGGATAACCATTGTGGCTTCCAATCTTTGGACCTCTTGATCTGGATAACCATTTTGGTTTCTGGTCTTTGGACCTCCTGATTAGCATGATGGAATGTAATGGATCCTCAAATACACTCCTTTATGAAAGCCTGAACGCTTGGTCCGATTAACTGACATCTACCCTACCCCTGGGTTACATGTGAGGGTTTTTCATGCGAAAAGAAACTCATACTTCAAGGCTCAAGGGGGTTAGCGAGGGTCTATCTCCCTTATATCTCCAGTGTTTAGGGATTTGAAACAAAGCATGTACATCATCAACAGGGTTTTATTCGAGAGCACACAATTAGAGATTCTTGCGTTATTTCTTCGTCATTTTCCCTCATAGAGTTTAAGCATGACAAATTGGTATTGCGATGTACATATGCAAAATTAAATTGACGAATGAATTACTTCAAGAAAAACATGTGAGTTTTATTATTGATAACATTCAAAAGCAAACAACTTTCATACATGTATACAAATGTTTAGCAAATAAAAGAAACTACAAATGGAAATGTAGTAAAGAAGCTGAATATTGACGTTGTTGAGGAGGCTTGACTCCATCTGGACCTGTCAGTCTTGGATACTTTCAGTGATCAATAGCTTTCTCATGGACTTGTAATCTTCAAGTTGTAGCTGTATACCCAACCATGGCAATCAAACCTCTTCTTCTAGTTATTCTGACTCTGACGCGAGGCGTCTGAAGGAAAGAGTGAAACTGGAGAGTAAAGTTATGTTATAGGGTTGCTCGGAAAGACCTGACAATCTTCTGCCTACGTATCTCCATTGACCAATGATCAATGAAGAATCAGAGCGACGTAGTTCCCCTCAATAGGGATGAAAATGCACTGAAGAAAAACAAACAAACAGTTGCCATTGCTGAGAGTATCTGAATACCGATGGCTTTATTTGCTTCCTGAAGATTCCAACTTAACGTGGACCATCTGGTAAAACAACCGTGACACCGGCTCCGTTGTGATTATGCATTGGATTCTGGAGTACATTTGGGTGAGGCGCAAAATTGATCGCCTTGGAGTCAATTAGGTCATGTACCTTGTTCTGAAAAGCCCAACATTTCTCAATACTGTGCCCCTAGGCACCTGAATGGAATTAGCATCTGGCATTTGCATCAAAGTTCTGAGGTAGATTATCAGGAGAAGGAGCTCTCATGGTACGAAGCTCGACCATGTTCAACTTTAGCAGCTCTGGGAGCAATACAGCATATGGGCATGGGATGGGATCAAGTCTGCAGTTTCTCGCTCTTGTTCTTTCCTGATTTGGTCTTTGTGCTTGATACTGCTGACCTTGAGGTTTTGGTTGAACCTGAGGAGTAATAGTCACTGCAGCTGCTTGGTAGTAACCTTGTGAATGACCTCTGTCTCGGCCCCTATACACAGCATTGGTCTCGCCTTCTCTTCGTCTTTGGCCATTGCCAAAAGGTTTCTTCACACCAGAAGAACCAACACTGCTTGCATCCTGAATCTTTCCCAATTTCAGAAAGTTTTCTATCCTTTCTCCAGCGATGACAATATCATAAAAACAATGGTCGGGCATGCGGCCAGACGATCCAAGTAAACACCTTGCAAGTGTCGCACCTCGAAAAATACGACCTCGCGATAAAAAATACCGCGGATAAAAATTAAAACAATAGAGTCGCCACCGAACTTATTTTATTCCAATTAAGGAAAGGGAAAATATCGAGAAACCCCTTTAAAAAACGGATAGAACAAAGTCTTTAAAACCAGATTCTAGGTTCGGGAGTCGATTCCGTAAGGGGAAGGTATTAGCACCCCTTACGACCGTTGTACTCAATGGGAACCTCTTAGTTTAATTTGCAATTTAATGTTGACAATTGCTTTATGTTTTCTTTGAATAATAAAAATAGTAAATGCGAAAAGATTCTAATATAAGGTTAACGTGGGAAATAGGTAGCTTTGTTCCTAGGGTGCTCGGCAAGGAGTAAGATCCGTGTGCCTACGTATTCCCTTGTGCAATGGGAAAGTCAGAGCCTCGTAGTTCATGGTACTAAGGTTGATCGGTTTGTTTTAATGAACAGTTATTTAAACCGCATTCTACTGCTAAGCGTTGGCTTGTCTGCTCGCGATAGGAGGCTGAAGCGCTAGCTTGTGTGCGAAATAGAAAGGATTAAATAATGCTTGTTTGAAGAAAAGCATGATTCGATTAAGGTTTTAAGAATGAAAGAGTAAATAAACTGCGTCCTGAGGGGCGGGCCTCAGGAGAATTTATTCGAGAACTCGAGGAATTCGAGAACTTAGATGGCGAAGTACAAAATATTCGACTTACATGGATTTGCGAATTGATTAAAGTGATAAAATGCGAAAATAATAAATTAATGACAACAATTTGAAGGCGTTGGATATTTTTAATCGGGTGCGTCGGAATATTATTATTTAACTTCCTTAGAATCGATTTAGAGTCGAAATCATTCTATACGGAGTTGAATCGATTTATTGGAATGCGATAACTTAACAAATAATTGAAATAATACAAAAAAATAAATTAAACTAAATAAAATGGTTTTTGTAGAAATAAAATATTAAATAAAAATCCTAACTAGAATGGCCTCATATTAATTAAATTTCCAAATTTAATAAAAATTTGAAATAATTTAATTTTTTATTATCTCATTGGCCCATAAAAATCTAAAGCAAATGAAATAAACTATTAGATATTATGAATCGAAAAACTTAAAAGAAATAATATGGCAATATGGTGAGAAATCATTTTAGAAAAGAAATAAAATCAAAAATAAAAGAATAAGTAAACAAAAGTTAAAAATTAAAAATTAAACAAAACAAACAGAAGGGTGCATCAGATCTGGCAGGGTGTGAGAAACAAAATCTAATGGGCTTCAAAGCCCGGTAACAGTAATAACATAACCAAATTTTTCTTTTATAAAAATAAAATAAAATAACTATTGGGACGGTATGTAGGTATATTCCTATGAACAGCCAACGGAGCTCCAAGCAACAGACCCAATGAAACAAATAATCAGTAATAAATAAATAAAAATAAAAGGAACAAAATAAAAGAGGTGCATCGCGTGGTGTGATGAGTGTGCATAGTGAATCTGGATGGGTCAAGAAAAATGACCTCCAAAGGCCCATCAACAATATTAATTAGTCTTTATATAATAATAAATAAAAAAAGAAATAACTCAGCAACAAAATCCTCTTCTCTCTCCCTCAAACACGTTAACAGAAAGAGAAAAAAAAAGAAACGCCCTACCCTTGAAGTTCCGCGGCGGCGCTCTTCAAATATCGCCGCTCTCTCCACTCGGATTTTCTCAACGGATTCTCGACGATTTCATTCTCTCAAATCACTATTTCGCGGTGGATTTGAGTTCTCGCTCGGCCTCTCTCTTATTCAAACGTCCGCGACGGCGGCTATCAAAGCTTCAGAGGCTTTTGACGGCAGTTCGTCGGTCTTTTGGTTATTCGGATTTGTGGGTTTCCGACGTGTGGGCTTGAGTTCACGATGGAGATGGTGAGGTTTGGTTTCCGTTTCGGACGTGAGATGGTTTTCGGATGTTTGGTTCGGTGAGGAACGACGTGTGAAGGGTTTGCTCGCGGTGAGTTCGCAATGGTGATGATGATGTGGAACGGCGGTACGGAGGGGTGTTCTGTGTTAATGTTTCAATAGTTGGGGTTTTTGGTTTGTGAGTGATTTCTCACTCTCACTCACGTCTCTGTTTCAGCGAGGTTTTTTTTGGGAAGGATTTGTAGAGTTTATGGGGAAGGTTTATGAATGTGGTTCAACTTTGGTTATTGTGGTTCGTTGATGTTTACGGATCTATTTTTACAGGATTTGTATATGGTGGTGACGGGTTTTGTGGTTTGGTTTAGCAATATGTAGGCTACTTTTGATTGGTGTTAAGTGGTAGAAATTAATGAGGTATTTTGGTAAGATTAATGCTTATTTTTTTTGGTAGAAATTGTTTGAAGCTTGGTCTATTTACTATTTTCTACAGGATGATTTTATGGTATTCAAGCTCGGAAATGGAGGAAATTTTTTTTGGAATTTTGCATACTATCCCAGCTCCCCCTTATGAATGAAAAGGAAACTGAATATATAGAAAGGTTGAAAGGGTAAAAAAGGCCAACTTGGATGCAAAGATTGTAATCTAAAAATTCTGTTATGACAGGCTGTGAAATTGTACAATTGTGTGAGTGGGAAGGATGCAAATTGTGTACGGTGCATTGTGAGAAAAATATTTGTTTTGATGGTGGATTATGCCTTTTTTTGACAGCCTGGAGTGGTTTTTGTGAAATAGAAAAAACAAACTAATGATGATAATAACAATAGAAACTACAGATGTTAATAATAATACAAAGATATTAATATTAATACTGATAATTGAAAATAAAGGAAATAATAAAAATAAGATAATAATAAAAAAGTAAAAGTAACAATAAAGACAATAGTCTTAATAATTATAATAATAATAATCATAAAATAAGAAATATAAAATAGTAATAACATTAAAAAGATAAAAATAATAATAGTAGTAATAATACTGGAAAAAATGATAAAAGAGAATAATAATAACAGATAAGAATATGGAAATTTTTGTGATGGGCTTAAAAAATATAAAAGAGAGATATTGGACTTATGTAAAAATGATTTTAATAATAATAATAGATCTTTTTATATTTTTTTTATAACGACTAAATAATTAAAATAAAATAAAGTAAAAAAACTTATGATAATATAAAAAGAAAACTTGAATTTTTTAATCTGAAAATAATAAATGCATTTTTTTTGAATTTTTTTGGAATATTCGCTAGACAGAAAAATAAAATAATACATATTTTTGGATTTTTTTTGAAATGATGGTTATACAGTAAAATAAAATAGTGCGGGTAGGACAAATTTGGGGTATGACAGTTGCGCCTATCGAATTGACTTAGACCGAGTAAGGTGAACTGACTCGCGTTCAACCTTTCAAGGTATAAGACAATTAGATACTAAAAGACCTTGAATTTGTCCGCAACAAAAAATGTGCAGTAACTTGATGACTAAATTTGGAAAATAAAGGTGATACGAAACAAAAACAGGTTGATAGAAATAATTAAATAAATCACTTATTACTGCAAGGATGATAAGGCGAATAGCTGAAAATAAAATCAATTATCACCATAGGATGATAAGACAAATAACTGAAAATAAAATCACTTATCACCAGAGGATGATAAGGCGAAAGACAGAAAAAAAAGAATTACTATCAACAGAGGATGATAGGCGAGAGACAGGAAAATAAAGAATCACTATCAATAGAGGGTGATAGGTGAAAGACAGAAAAATAAAGAATCACTATCAACAGAGGATGATAGGCGAAAGACAGAAAAATAAAGGATCACTATCAACAGAGGATGATAGGTGAAAGACAGAAAAATAAAGGATCACTATCAACAGAGGATGATAGGCGAATGACTGAAAAATAAAGAATCACTATCAAGAGAGGATGATAGGCGAAAGACAGAAAAATAAAGGATCACTATCAACAGAGGATGATAGGCGAAAGACTAAAAATAAAATCACTTATCACCAGAGGATGATAAGGCGAAATGAGTGAAAATAAAATCACTTATCACCAGAGGATGATAAGGCGACATGATTGAAAGTAAAATCACTTATCACCAGAGGATTATATGGCGAACGAAATTTAAATACGGCCAATGAATCCGCCGAGGAGATGCTTAGAATCTTCGATTGATATGATCCCGACTTCCGCTGGGGAAAGGACTGGACACTTGGGTTGATCCTGGATCCTGAATTATGCAACTATGCTTGACTGTTTTTGAAATGGTATTCCATAATGATGGAGATACGATGCAAGTGTTTATGCATCGAGAAGCAATTGAAAAGTTAGGAATATGAAAGTCTGATTTGCATAGGATGCACATGTTGTAAATGATGCGTAATGACATTGAGGATGCATAATGATGCATATGAGCGATTGAAAGGTGTCAGCTTGGTGGACTTTTGGTCTAGTAGTTGCCAATAATGATTGGACTTTGTGTGGGTGGAGGGATTGATTTCCTGACACTCGATCTTCGACGATGCATGATCAGAAGATGGATTTGACAACTCCAAGTTTGGTTATTTGCTGATGAGCGAAGCGACTTAATTGACACATGAAGACTGATTTGCTTTGAATGATTGCCAACGTCTAGCAAGGACTGTCTGTTCAGCTGGGGAGTAAAGATAAGAAGATTTTCTCCTTGTTTGGTTGCCCCTGCCTGTAGGTTATTTGAAATAAATCAGATGGGGAATCTTTGACAATGGCCATGACATGATCTGCCCCAGTGTCTGGATTTGGTAGGTGTCTGCCCCTGATTGAGCCTTTGAAGGTGCTTTTGCCCCTGATTGAGCTGTTAAGAATGATTTTCCCCCTTGTTGGGATTGCACTGATGTCAAGCACTAAATTGCAATTAAATTATTCATACACAAATGGTAGTGTTAATGTAAAGTTCATGTAAGTTTTGAAAAAGTCAATTATTTGAATGATTGTGATAGTGTGACGAATGGACCGTTAACCCAAATGAGGTGCTAATTTAGAAAGTGCGTGAAAGATGCAGCAAGAATAATGTGCAAACGAGATTAGAGATTAGGAAATATATGGGATTCAATTTACGCAACCTTGTTGGTAGCATGCTTTCAGAATAAACTGCGCCTCAATTAGGACTTTCGAGGGTTGTAACGTGGTCTGGTTAATGGTTCGAGAAACAAAGATATAAGGCTCAAAGTTTGATTTGTGCTCATCCCTTCTTCGTTATATTCTCCAGTCCTATGTTCAGTTAACTCTACACATGCATTTGTTTTGACTTTGCAAGAGTGAAGATGAAGCTGTAAAGTTCGCTTGAAAATGGTAGTCATCTTATTTTGTTGTTGGTGACCCTTTGATTCTTGATTTGGTGGTCACCGATATTTGTTTTGCTTTTGTTGAGGATTTGAGCTCCTCTTTTGATTTGTTCTTTTTCGACTAAGTCTCCCTTCGGGTGGTTAACTTAGTGTTTTTTTCTATTTTTTTTTGTATTTTATTGAATGTCGTGACTGCCAAGTCATTTATTGATGGGTCCTCCGACGGGATGTCTCATCTTGCGATTCAAAGGTGTAGTCAGGCTAACTGAACAACTACCCTGCCCCGGGTTAAATGTAAGGGTTGTATCCGAAAGAAACTCCTAATTCTAGGCTCGAAGTGGTTGACTAGGGACTAACTCCTTATATCTCCAGTGTTTGGGGATTTGAAAGAATGACTGTACATCATTGACGAGGTTTTATCCGAAAGCATACCGCAACAGTTATGGGTATTTTGTTTTCATCATCCTCCCTCAAATATTTGTTAAAGTGAAGTGAGGAAATATTTTTTGTGATTTTTGCGATAAATGATAAATAATGAGCGAATGCGAATAGATTGATTCAAAACATGCATAAACATAACATTAACACAACCAAGTACAAACGATAATGTTCAAAGGAAATAGTACTTAACAAATAGTACAAAATAACAAATATGCGGAAATGATAAATGGTGATGGCTGCCTTGATTTGAGGAATTGAACTTCTCTTGATTGAATACTTCAAAGTTGGATACTACTCAGCTTGGTCTTCAACAACCCCTTCAAATGTCTTCACTTGCTAGCACCGTGTGGCGGCAATGGATTGTTCTGGACATTTGCATTTCTCGGAGTGAGGGTGAGATCCTTAGAGTTGATCATATCTTGAACCATGTGTTTGAAGGAATGGCAGTTCTCAATTGTGTGACCTGGAGCGCCTTTGTGATACTCACATCGAGCATTGGCATCAAAGTTCCGGGCATTACCAGTCTGAGGTGGCATATCTTTTAAAGTAAGAGATCCTTTTGCCACCAGCTGATTAAAGATTTCAGAATATGTCATAGGCAGGGGATCAAGGTGTCTATCATATCCTCTTTGTTGATATGGTGGGCGCTGTTGAGGAGCGCGTTGTTGTTGTTGACCAAGCCGCTGTGGGTAGGCCGGTTGCTGGTACGGATTGGGCGCATACTGCGCAGCAGCGGCCATAGGATATGGATGTGGTTGATAAGCCATCTGAGGCGGAAATAGAGCTTGAATGGCCTGTTGATAAGGCATTGGAGGAACTGGCTGATATGGCACGGGAGCATATTGTGCAGCAGCAACATACGAGTACTGGTAGTAAGGAATTGGAGTAGGTGCACTCTGTTGCGGATTCCCACTTGCAGCAGAAATGGCATTTGTTTCGCCCTTTTTGTACCCGTTGTAAGGTTTCTTGACATTGGCTTGGTTGCTAGAACCTCCTTGGATCTTTCCACTCTTCAGACCTTCTTCAATTCTTTCTCCTACCATCACCATGTCTGAAAATCCAGAAGTTACGCTGCTGATCAGCTTCTCGTAATACTGCCCCTGTAAGGTACCCTTGAAGATATCGATCAATTCACGGTCAACCAAAGGTGGATGAACTCTGGCCGCTAGCTCCCTCCAGCGTTGGGCGTACTCCTTAAAGGATTCACTCTCCATTTGAGACATACTCTGAAGTTGAGTACGGTTAGGAGCAAGGTCAGTGTTGTACTTGTACTGCTTTTTGAATGCATCTGATAAATCAAGCCAAGTACGAACATTGCTACGCTCAAGTTGCATGTACCATTCTAGAGACGCTCCAGACAGGCTATCTTGGAAGCAATGGATCATGAGTCTGTCGTCTTTGGCATGAGCGGCCATTTTTCTGCAGTACATTCTCAAATGGAGTTCAGGACAACTTAGGCCTTTGTATTTCTCGAATTCTGGCAGTTTGAAATTAGCAGGGATCACAACATCTGGAACTAAGCACATATCTGAAGCACTCAGAGAGGTTGAGTTGTGCCCTTCATGATTCAGAGTTTTTCAGCTAACTCGCGACACATCTTCATAGCTTCGGATTCTTGAACAGCATGGGGGTTGATGATTGGAACAACGGTATGCATCTCATACTCAACTTGATGATCCTCTTCAGCATGAGGAAACTGGAATTGAGTTGGAAAAGGTTGAGCTTGAGGAATAGCACCAACAGTAACACCAGAGGTAGGTATTGGTTGGGAAGTGACCTCTTCAAGAGCAGGAGTGAAGCCTGGAGGCAAACCATAGACCAAAGGATTTGGAACTAGAACTAAAGGCATTGCTCGCAAGGCAGATCCTTGCACTAGAGTATTGTTCATTGCGGCAGCAGCTTCGCGACGTTCTTCCATCCTAGCCAACGCTTGCAAAGTCTCATAAATCTGGTCGATCTTGCGCTTAACCGAGTCAATCTCTTCCCTCATAGCAGCTTGCTCTTCTTGAATCACATCCATCAGTCTTCTAGTGTTGGCTCGAGTTAGGTACGGGCGTCTAGCATGATATGGGCGTCGGGAAACCAGCTTGATTTACTGAAGATGGAGGAACAGGGAATGAGTTTATGGCTTTGGAATGAAATGCAAGATGAACAGTTAATGCAAATGAAATATGCATATGGATGCAATGCAAGATCCAGGATCACGAGTATAATCTGCTCTGAGGTGAACCAAAGTAACGAGTAAATAACCGGTATCTATTGATAAAAGTAACCCTAACAGGTAGACTCTTATAGGATTGTTCTAAGTTCTTTACCCGTAAAACCACTCACAGGATAGTTTCTACGGTTATGGATAAGATACTCAAGGTCACGGACGCTGATCGTACTAACGTCCTGCCACAGGCTAGCTGTATTATGACGATAATAACGATAGGGTCTACCTTTAGTGGAGTTCTCATGTTAGCCGTAGGAGGAGCGGGTCCTCGGAAACTAACACTACGCAACTTCCAATATTGAAACCGATTCTAAAAGTGGGTCCCAGAGTCACAGCCCTTTCATGAATCAAGTCATGTGACAGGCTAGCTGCATTACAACGAGATTTATGAATAGGTCTACTCTCTAGGGGGAGCTTTCATGCTAGGCTTGCAAGGAGCGAGTCCTTGGAGACTAACACTAATAACTTCCAATTCTAAACTAGGTGTTCCCTCTTCTTTTTCGCAAACTCAGATGTCGTCCCAGGATCCAACAAGCAAGTATGACAATGATTAAAATAAGAAGAGCGAATAAACAAGCATAAATAAAAAGCGTGAAGAAAACAGATAAGCAATGTAAACATTGATCGCAAAGTAAACTAAGTTAGGCTTGACTCTCTGACTCTCCCCAGCAGAGTCGCCATCTGTCGCACCTCGAAAAATACGACCTCGCGATAAAAAATACCGCGGATAAAAATTAAAACAACAGAGTCGCCACCGAACTTATTTTATTCCAATTAAGGAAAGGGAAAATATCGAGAAACCCCTTTAAAAAAACGGATAGAACAAAGTCTTTGAAACCAGATTCTAGGTTCGGGAGTCGATTCCGTAAGGGGAAGGTATTAGCACCCCTTACGACCGTTGTACTCAACAGGGACCTCTTAGTTTAATTTGCGATTTAATGTTGACAATTGCTTTCTGTTTTCTTAGAATAATAAAAATAGTAAATGCGAAAAGATTCTAATATAAGGTTAACGTGGGAAATAGGTAGCTTTGTTCCTAGGGTGCTCGGCAAGGAGTAAGATCCGTGTGCCTACGTATTCCCTTGTGCAATGGGAAAGTCAGAGCCTCGTAGTTCGTGGTACTAAGGTTGATCGATTTGTTTTAATGAACAGTTATTTAAACCGCATTCTACTGCTAAGCATTGGCTTGTCTGCTCGCGATAGGAGGCTGAAGCGCTAGCTTGTGTGCGAAATAGAAAGGATTAAATAATGCTTGTTTGAAGAAAAGCTTGATTCGATTAAGGTTTTTAAGAATGAAAGGGTAAATAAATTGTGTCCTGAGGGGCGGGCCTCAGGAGAATTTATTCGAGAATTCGAGGAATGCGAGACTCCAGAATCCAATTCTTTCATTATTCAATATGGATATTTAAAGGTTTTAATTACAGAAAGTCGAATGAACTGCATCCCGTGGGGCGAGCCTCGGGAGTGTTCATTCAAGAATTCGAGGAATGCGAGACTCCAGAATTCAGTTATTCCGTTACCTTAATTATAAAAATATTCGAATGATTTGCGTTTAGAAATACTTAGATGGCGAAGTACAAAATATTCGACTTACATGGATTTACGAATTGATTAAAGTGATAAAATGCGAAAATAATAAATTAATGACAACTATTTGAAGGCGTTGGACCTTTTTAATCGGGCGCGTCGGAATATTATTCTTTAACTTCCTTAGAATCGATTTAGAGTCGAAATCATTCTATAAGGAGTTGAATCGATTTGTTGGAATGCGATAAATAAATTGATTAAATTGTGGATATTAAATCGGAATAGAATAAAAATAAATTAAATTAAAAATTCGATAACTTAACAAATAACTGAAATAATACAAAAAATAAAATTAAACTAAATAAAATGGTTTTTGTAGAAATAAAATATTAAATAAAAATCCTAACTAGAATGACCTCATATTAATTAAATTTCCAAATTTAATAAAATTTGAAATAATTTAATTTTTTATTATCTCATTGGACCATAAAAATCTAAAGCAAATGAAATAAACTATTAGATATTATTAATCGAAAAACTTATAAGAAATAATATGGCAATATGGTGAGAAATCATTTTAGAAAAGAAATAAAATCAAAAATAAAAGAATAAGTAAACAAAAGTTAAAAATTAAAAATTAAACAAAACAAACAGAAGGGTGCATCAGATCTGGCAGGGTGTGAGAAACAAAATCTAATGGGCTTCAAAGCCCGGTAACAGTAATAACATAACCAAATTTTTCTTTTATAAAAATAAAATAAAATAACTATTGGGACGGTATGTAGGTATATTCATATGAACAGCCAACGGAGCTCCAAGCAACAGACCCAATGAAACAAATAATCAGTAATAAATAAATAAAAATAAAAGGAACAAAATAAAAGAGGTTCATCGCGTGGTGTGATGAGTGTGCATAGTGAATCTGGATGGGTCAAGAAAAATGACCTCAAAAGGCCCATCAACAATATTAATTAATCTTTATATAATAATAAATAAAAAAAGAAATAACTCAGCAACAAAATCCTCTTCCCTCTCCCTCAAACACGTTAACAGAAAGAGAAAAAAAAGAAACGCCGTACCCTTTAAGTTCCGCGGCGGCGCTCTTCAAATCTCGCCGCTCTCTCCACTCGGATTTGCTCAACGGATTCTCGACGATTTCATTCGCTCAAAACACTATTTCGCGGTGGATGTGTGTTCTCGCTCGGCCTTTCTCTTACTCAAACGTCAGCGGCGACGGCTTTCAAAGCTTCAGAGGCTTTTGACGGCAGTTCGTCGGTCTTTTGGTTGTTCGGATTTGTGGGTTTCCGACGTGTGGGCTTGAGTTCACGATGGAGATGGTGAGATTTGGTTTCCGTTTCGGACGTGAGATGGTTTTCGGATGTTTGGTTCGGTGAGGAACGGCGTGTGAGGGGTTTGCTCGCGGTGAGTTCGCAATGGTGATGATGATGCGGAACGGCGGTACGGAGGGGTGTTCTGTGTTAATGTTTCAACAGTTGGGGTTTTTGGTTTGTGAGTGATTTCTCACTCTCACTCACGTCTCTGTTTCAGCGAGGTTTTTTTTGGGAAGGATTTGTAGAGTTTATGGGGAAGGTTTTGGAATGTGGTTCAACTTTGGTTATTGTGGTTCGTTGATGTTTACGGATCTATTTTTACAGGATTTGTATATGGTGGTGACGGGTTTTGTGGTTTGGTTTAGCAATATGTAGGCTACTTTTGATTGGTGTTAAGTGGTAGAAATTAATGAGGTATTTTGGTAAGATTAATGCTTATTTTTTTGGTAGAAAATGTTTGAAGCTTGGTCTATTTACTATTTTCTTCAGAATGATTTTATGGTATTCAAGCTCGGAAATGGAGGAATTTTTTTTTGGAATTTTGCATACTATCCCAGCTCCCCCTTATGAATGAAAAGGAAACTGAATATATAGAAAGGTTGAAAGGGTAAAAAAGGCCAACTTGGATGCAAAGATTGGAATCTAAAAATTCGGTTATGACAGGCTGTGAAATTGTACAATTATGTGAGTGGGAAGGATGCAAATTGTGTACGGTGCATTGTGAGAAAAATATTTGTTTTGATGGTAGATTGTGCCTTTTTTTGACAGCCTGGAGTGGTTTTTGTGAAATAGAAAAAACAAACTAATGATGATAATAACAATAGAAACTACAGATGTTAATAATAATACAAAGATATTAATACTAATACTGATAATTGAAAATAAAGGAAATAATAAAAATAAGATAATAATAAAAAAAGTAAAAGTAACAATAAAGACAATAGTCTTAATAATTATAATTATAATAATCATAAAATAAGAAATAAAAATAGTAATAACAATAAAAAGATAAAAATAATAATAATAGTAATAATACTGGAAAAAATGATAAAAGAGAATAATAATAAAAGATAAGAATATGGAAATTTTTGTGATGGGCTTAAAAAATATAAAAGAGAGATATTGGACTTATGTAAAAATGATTTTAATAATAATAATAATAGATCTTTTTATATATATATTTTTTATAACGACTAAATAATTAAAATAAAATAAAGTAAAAAAACTTATGATAATATAAAAAGAAAACTTGAATTTTTTAATCTGAAAATAATAAATGCATTTTTTTTGAATTTTTTTGGAATATTCGCTAGACAGAAAAATAAAATAATACATATTTTTGGATTTATTTTGAAATGATGGTTAGACAGTAAAAAAAAATAGTGCGGGTAGGACAAATTTGGGGTATGACAGCAAGGTGTCCATAAACATATCGGCCATTTCCCGATCCAGCAATGGAGGTTGAACCTGTGCGGCCAGCTCACGCCACCTCTGGGCATACTGCTTAAAACTTTCCTTGGGTCCTTGAGACAAATTCTGCAACTGAGTGCGGTTTGGAGCCATATCAATATTGTATTGATATTTCTTGAGAAAAGCTTCAGCTAAATCTTTCCAACATCGGATAGAGACCCTGTTCAGCTTCATGTACCAGTTCAATGAAGCTCCAGATAGACTATCTTGGAAGAAATGCATCCAAAGTTTCTTGTCATCAGTGTGAGCCGAGATTCTTCCAAAGTATGCATGAATGTGAGTTCTAGGGCACGTGATGCTGTTGTACTTGTCAAATGATGGCACCTTGAACTTAGGAGGGATTCTGACTCCTGGCACTAACCCAAGACTGGTTACATCGATGCCCAGGGAGTTCTGACATTCCATGGCCTTAATCTTCTCCGCCAGCTCTTCATACCTTCGATTGTTTACCTCATTCATATTACCCATATCAGCATCCAGTATCATGAACTGGTCTTCCTGAGAGTCTTCATTACGGGCCGCAACCCCATTTAGATTTGGCCCTCCGTTACGGGCAGCGTTAGGATCCACATTCTCAGTCGGTGTTCCAACATTAGCATTCCCATAGGGTTGCTCAACCATCAACCTGAGACGCTCTTGATTTTGAGCAATGTCGGTCATCATGTCCATGAACTGATCCATCCTCTGTCGGAGCTCATTGAGATCAGTCTGCATTCGTTCAGCCATTCTCACTCGGTTTCTTTTTGTTGGATACCGATGAACGTGTTGACCAGCTATATTTCCTGAAGTTGAATAAGTTAGGAAGTCCGAATAACCTGTAAAACTGCAAAATATGCAAATTATGCAGTAAATGCGTATGATATGTTCATGAGGATGCGACATGCGGCCCTGCAAATGAGTAAGCATGTGTTAGTGATGCAAGCATGCAGAGCATGTTATGCAATGCACTGGCATGTGATCAAAGGTCTGGCGATAACTGGTATGACGTTGGTGTTGAGAAGAAAGTCATGTGCTACTGAAGAATCGTAATAACAGTACCACCGAAATCCCGGATTTCAAAACCAACGGACTATGTAGAACCTGATCATAATACTGAACAATGATGGCAAAGCGGGTATGTTGGAAGTTTCAGGGTTCCTGCAAATCTGTAAACCCCTCCCATCTCACGGGTATGCTACTCCGAGTCAACATCACGGACTCTCAAAGTCGGATAGCAATAATACGTTCACCATTTCCGAGAAATGGCTCATGACCAAATCAAGGAATCGGTTTAGCATTATGTACTAACTAGGGAGGTCTCAGCTGAGTACAGGGAAAACAAGCATCCCTCATAAGTCCTCAGCTTCAAGCACTGAATCGAGAAACAATAGTACATTCATCCCGAAGGGTATAATACTATCGTCATACGAACAGTTTGCCTTAACTGGGTTCTTATGAGAGAACCAGGCCATCCTATGCGAGTTCCCAGTGGGCCCTCGGATGCGAGTGGGTTTGCCAACAAATATGGTCTGTCACTGTCATCACTGGAGAGAGATGTTTCCACAAAGGTTCTCAATGATCGGTCCCTTGACTGCACATAACTATCAAGGTTGTGTATTTCCCCAGAAAGATTCTGGCATCAATACATTTTCGAGAAGGTCGCAAGTCAAGGTGTGGAACTCACTACTACCAACATAGCAAGATGCCATGAAGCCAAAGTGACTGTCCACTCTAAGTCCTAGGGAGCTTATCTCACAGTAACCCCATCACACAGAAAAAATGAAACCAGCACAGCCAGACAGTGATGCATGGAAAATAAATGCTGAAAGCAGTAAATAAAGTTGTAAAGTAAAGATGTGAATGAAAATAGTAAAGATAAACTAAAGCACACAATAGCGAACAGATAAACACCCAAGGAAACAAAAACAGACAAGCGTTAAAATTGACTCTACAAGGGAAACCAGAGATATCTCTCGTCCCCAGCAGAGTCGCCAGCTGTCGCTCCCGGGATTTTCATCCTAGTACAAATGCGAAAGTGACGCAGAAAGGTAGAGTCGCCAGCCAGACATTTTTATCCCGAAGGAACGGGAAAGATAATGTTGCACAAACCTGGGGAAGAAGGAAAGGATGAGGCCTTGCGAACCAAAGATCTGGGTTCGGGAGTCGGTTACGACCTGGGAAGGTATTAGCACCCCAAATCGTCCGCCGTACCCGACGGGATCCACACTTGCTTGCTTGCTTGCTTCAAAGGGTGAGAAATAAGAATGTTGCTGAATAAAACTGCTGCTGGAATAGAATTGAAATGAGAGAGGGAACTGGGAAAAAGAAGAAAAATAAAGAATGGGGAAAATGTAGAGAAAATAAAGAATATGCTCGAATGGGCCCTACCCCACTGCCTACGTACCTCATCGGGACAATGAGGGTCAGAGTCGACGTAGTTCTCTTAACTAAGGCAGGAAATATTTGTTATTTTTTTTAGGATGACGTTGCCATAGCTCTAACTCAGGTGTTACTGGCTCTGACACAAGGGTGTTTACTGTATCGTTGTTTGAGCTGTCGAGGCAAGTTACATTCGTCCTCAAATATTAGGAGATGAGAAGAGAAGACGTGATGTCTTTGTTGATTGTCTTTTATGAGAAGTGTTTTGGAGTTTATTGTTTGTGAAGATAGTCTCATGATTAGACTTGTACATCATGCTAGACAAGCCCACACTATTCCAAGATGGAATGAATATGAGTGCCCCATGGAATAAGGCTATGCGCAAGAGACTATTTCGATCTTTTATTAAGTGTCTTTTAGATTTTGTTTGAAGATGAGAGAAGAAGACTCAAATCGGAAAAGGACAAAAACTAAGGGGGACTAAGACCAACCCTAAGTTATTTATTATGCACAAAAGGGAGATCCTAATGGTTTATGAGGTTTTTCTATTCCTAAGGAAGAAAAGGAAAAGAAAGTAGAAAAAGGATGCAACTTACTTCCTAAGGAAGATAAGTTGATCCTAACAAAGAGGGAAATCCTACCAATCACAAATATGGAAGGAAAAAGGGAAATAAAATGCATAAAAGAATGCAAAAAAAAAAAAGGATAAGGTGTAAGAAAACGTACCTTTCTCTCCCTACAAAACAAATATTAGTGTGCATTTTATTAAAAATAATAATGCAAACACATACCAAACAATTCTTAAGGAAACTTGGACCTAAACTAGACTCAATCTTAAGTTTAAGGGTGCCTACACTATGCTAAACTAAAATTCAGCAACTATTTACAGTACTCAAACACACAATCAGCTATGAAAACAATGCATAACACAAATCATCTTTTTACAGCCAGCATGCAGCATGAAAAGGTAGGTGTAAAAAGTCAAATACAGCATGCAAACAATGCAAACATCATGTATTTTACAGCACCTATATGCAAAACAACTATGAAAAGCAAAATACAAATTTAGTTATTTTCATTTTTTAATGCACAAACTCAATGAAACATGCACCAACTTCATCATGAACATGCATTTGAACATAGGATCATCATACATAAATGAAAGAACATGAACATTTTAGAAGGATTATGCAAGAATGCATCACATGGTTGATTATGCAACAAGTAATGCAAAAATGTAGCACATGAATATGGCTTATGAACATGATGATCATTGATTATGAACATGCAATATGATAACTCAACAAGAAATCCAAACTCAATGAAAAATTCAGAATTTAATTGATGTAAATGATATGATCAAGCATGCAACCAAATGCAACCAAATGCACATACATACATGATTATGTGAAATGCAACATATCTTGATACAATGAAATGCAAAATGATTTAATGCAATGTGAAATATGTTAAAACAGAATGCAACATGATTATCACATGCCAAATGATGCATAAACATGACAACAAAATGCAAGAAATTAAGCTATGCACAAAGAGGCACAAAAACGCATAATACGCAACATGAACGGAAACGCATCGAAACAACTTGAAATGAGGGAATGAGCTACTGGAAATGGACCCAAAAATTCCCTAAAATCAATACCTAAACATGTATGAACATTAAAGGCATTAGAAACAAGAACTAAGCTATCAACTAAGCCAAGAATCCAAAAATCAACAGCGTTAACCGGTTAACCAAATGGTTAACCGGTTAACGGACCTAAAACAGCAGTAATTTGTGGCTAAAACGCACGCGTTAACCGGTTAACCAAATGGTTAACCGGTTAACACTGATCCAGAATGTGAAAAAAGTTTAGAAATAAGTGCTTTTGGCCACAAACTCACTTCTAATGATCCCTAACATACCTAGGAACATGCTAACACGAATTTCTACTTAATTAGGGCTTATTTACACATGATAGAACCTATGACTATCTACACCTTAAATTCTAATCCATTACAAATCGTAAATCGCAAGCAATACATAACGGAAACGAAATCGATCGCAAGCAAAATGAAAAGCAATTAAAGAATGCCGAAATGGCGAGATGAAGAGATAGCTTAAAGGAGAAGTGATTTAGATCATCAACCTACGAAGCGGAGAAGTGCTTCGGTGGATGTTGCAAGAATTGGAGCTTGATCAAAGAGAAGACCACGAAAACCGCAAAATAAATGCGTTCTTGATGCTTGAACCTTCGTGCACTTCCGATAAGCCGAAATCCTCACAAAAATCAGTAGCTTCTTCTTCCACAATCCACAAATCAATGAAGGTTGGAGGCTAAACTTCAAGATCTTCAAGTTTCAATGTGAAACTTGAAGAGCTTCTTCAAAAAGCTTTGGTGAAAAGGGAAATGGAGGAAAAGTGAGAGTGAAAAATTTGGGAAATTGTGGGAACCCCTTGCATTGAAGTGATTAGTGATTATATAGAGGCTAGGCTTGGAGCTAGGTATGGGAATGGAGTTAGGTTTAGGAATGGAGTTAGGTTAGTATTTAGTTAGGGTTAGGGTTGGAGAAGGAATATTCCTTGGAATACTCTTGAAGGTGGTAGAACATGGTAGAAGCTTCCAAGGGAAATGGAGTGGAATTGAAGTGGAAAAACAAGAGGGAAAGAAATGAAAGGAAATGTGGAAGGAAAGTGGAAGGAAAAGGGAAAGAAAAGGGAGGGAAAGGTGAATTTTTCCCTTTTTTGGTTGGTTAGCTTGGAAATGGTTTGGATTATTTTTGGGATATTATTTTCTCTCGAATTCCAATTTTGGGCAAGCCTCGATCGACCACACACCTCATGCGTATGCAAAGGATGATGTTTTTTTTTTCAAATGCGATGCAATGATATGCGAAATGATGCGGGAATGAAGCGTAAATTGCTCGAGGTTGATAATAAATAAGAGGGCAAATTTTGGGGTGTTACACCATGTAAGGGACAAATTTTAGTTGGTATGGGTGTGATGGGAAGGCAAATAGCCAAATTGATTGTTTTTGGTGTCTAGTGGTATTATTGATGATTGGGGGGCGGCGGGACAATTGATAGGGCCTAGGGATATTTCGGACCATTGTCCAATTTGGTTGATTGTTGACAAATTGGATTGGGCTCTGAAACATTTTTGGTTTAAAAATGAATGGTTGACGGATACGAGTTTTATTTTATTTTTGGACAATGAGTGGAATACGTTGGAGGTTTTTGGTCGGAAAGACTTTCTGTTGAAGGAGAGGCTTAGATGGTGGAATAATAATATTTTTGGGAGGTTCAACTTGGAGATGGAGGAAGGGATGATGGAGTTGAGTGTAGGCGATGATGTGGAAGAGGTGCTTAGTTCATTGTAGGAGGAAGCGGTTGTGATAAGAAAGAGAGCGGCTAGTAGAAAATTTTGGATGAATCTAAAGATTAAGAAGAATATGCAAATTCAATAATCGAAACTCAAATGGCTAAATGATGGGGATAAAAATAGAAAATTCTTCCATAATATGGTGAAGGAAAGGAGTATAATAAATTTCATAGAATCTTTATTGTCCGCTAATGGTATTGTGGATAAGGTGGAGGATGTTAATGAGGAGGTTAGACATCATTTTGCTTCGAAATTTCTTGAAGATGATTTTGCAAGACCCGTGCTCAATGGTATTAGTTTTAAAGGGCTTTTTCCGTTAGAGAGGTCTTCCCTTGAAGTTTCGTTTATGGAGGAGGAAATAAAAGAGGAGGTATGGAGTTGTGATGGTTCTAAAAGTTTGGGACCCGATATTTATTCTTTTTTTTTAAAAAAAGTGTTGGAATATTGTGAAGGAAGACTTTATTGGATCTTTTTATAGTTTCCATTCTGAAGCTATTCTTTCAAATACTTTTATTTCTTCTTTCTTAATTTTGGTGCCGAAATCATCTAATCCTTTGAGCTTGGATTATTATTGGCCTATTTGTCTTGTAGTTTGTGTTTATAAAGCTATTTCCAAACTTTTGGCAGCTAGGCTAAAGGTGGGGTTGAATTCGGTTATCTCTTATTCACAAAGTGCTTTTGTTTCTGGGAGATAATTGCTTGATGGGGTGTTAGTGGTTAATGAAGTGGTGGAATTTTCTAAGAAGGATGGAAGAAGTTGTATGCTTTTTAAAGTTGATTTTGAAAAATCTTATGATAAGGTTAGTTGGAATTTTCTTAGATATATGTTAAGAAAATTGGGTTTTGGTGATGTTTGGTTGAGGTGGATGGAAGCTTTGATTTTTAATAGTAAGATGTCGGTTTTGGTTAATGGTAGCCCAACAAAGAAATGTGTGGTGGAGAGAGGTTTAAGGCAAGGAGGTCCTCTTTCTTCGTTTCTTTTTGTTATCGTAGCGGAGGGTTTAAAAGGGGTTGGTTAGCAAGCCGGTGGAGAATGGAGATTTTAAGGGTTTTAATATCAACGGTAATTGTTTTGTTGATATCCTTCAATTTGTGGATGATACTTTGTTGTTTGGGAAGGTAGTTGGAATCACATTTGGGCCTTAAAAGTGGTGTTGAGAGGTTTCAAAATGGTGTCTGGTTTGGGTATTAATTTCCATAAAAAGTAAACTCATTGGAATTAATAGTAGTTCTCAGTTTATGATGTTTGCTTCTTTTTTTCTTTCATGTAGAAGAGAGGAAAGTAAGTTTGTTTTTCTTGGCAGTCCCATTGGTTATCCTCTGAACTAGATGACTTTGTGGGCGGATATGGTGGCAAGACTTAGAAAAAGACTTGCATGTTGGAATAATCAGTTTCTTAACTTTGGAGGAAGACTTACTTTGTCGAAGACGGTTTTATCTAGCTTGTCTATTTTTATGCTCTCTTTTTATAAAGCTCCGGCCAAAATTGTCAAAGAGATTGTAAGAATTCAAAGTAATTTTTTATGGGGGTGGGGGTAAGGAGGATAAAAGTAAAATTCTTTAGGTGAGTTGTAAATATGTGTGCCTTCCGGTTGAAAGGGGGGTCTTGGTTTGAAAAGGGTGGACGAATTTAATCTGGCCCTCCTAATTAAATGGAGATGGAGGATTGTGAAGGAATCTGAAGTTTTCTGGTATAAGGTTATTAAGGCAAGATATGAAGATATTAACATGAGGATGGTGGAGTATGGTAAGTCTTCTTTAAATTCATCTCTTTGTTCTTTTGGGTGGAAGGATGTGAGGAATTCGGACAAAGGTTTTCCGGAAAAAACTTATTTTCTTTGAATTGTCGTTTTTCTATTGGTAATGGTTTTTCATCTTCCTTTTGGCATTCTTGTTGGAGTGGGGATGTGAGTTTAAAGGATAAATTTCCTTCAATTTTGGAATTATCTCGCTTGAAAGAGGTAGTGGTGGCGTGTATGGTGAGTGGCACATTGATTCTTGGAGGTGGAGGAATTTTGGGGTTGCTGGGATTTTTTCGGGGATGGTTTTGAGTGATAATTTTCGGCTCCAGTCTGCATTAGTGCTCCACCATCCGGAGGATTCCGAGGTCGATTCGGTTACATGGGTGGGTAATCTGGGGGAGGATTTTTCGGTGAAAAGTTTCTATGAAACTATTAGTTTTTTTCGAATTATGTATGGTCCGTGCAATCTTTTTGATGAAGTTTTTTCTCTTGTTTGGAAAGTTGAAGTTCCTTTTAAGATTAAAGCTTTCAGTTGGCAGTGTTTCCTTCGTTGTTTTCCTTCAAAAGAAGCTCTTTTTGTTACGGGTGGTGTTTTTTCGGAAGAAAACTTGAAGTGTACTTTTTCCGGAATCATATTGAATCTTTAGAACATATTTTTTAAATTGTGCGGTGGCAAAGTTAGTTTGGATGGAGATGGCGGTTTGGATCGGTTTTGTGGATTTTGAGGCTAGATCTATTAAGGAGAGTTTCTTTAAGTGGTTCTTATTTTGTAATAATAATAGAGTGAATAAGGGGAAGGAAGGATTCATTTTGGTTAGCTACAAAATGGTTCTTATGGACTAAGAGAAACAACGTTATTTTTAGGAACAATATGTGGAAGATTATAGATATTGTGTGGAATATTAAAGCTTTGCTTTGGAGATGGGCTTACATCGGGAAAACTACTCAAACCAATTTTATATTTTACAAATTTAGCAAGTTTCCTTTGTTATTTTTATCTTAAGCCTTAATTGGGGTGTAAGTCAACATTTCTTAAAAAGTGGTATTTCTCTAATGCTTCATTTCTCCCCAGCAAGAAAGATATCTCTCGTCAATTCATATTTATATCAACAAAATAGTTAATAGTATAATATCACAAATGACTCACGATAACTAAAAGTAAATATGATTTTTTATACGCAAAGAATTGAATTAAACTTTAATAAAGTACAAGTGGTATAAGCATGAGAAACTATAGGTTTTGCATAAGTTGTTTCATCCTTATAATCAAGACCTCTCACTTCATCGATTTTCATTGCTTCCAATTTAATTTGTTTCGGCCAAAGGCGTGTTTTTGGTCATCATGCCTATCAAAAATAAGCTTCTTTGAATTTCCAGGTTCCTGGTCATCATGTTCAACTCAATAGGATTGTTTTCGTCTCATCAAGTCACATAACAAACAGTTAACTAAACTATGAACTTCTTTTGAATCTGAAGTGCCTTTGTCAACATTTATTTTAATACAATTACTATTTTTAACCTCATTTCTGATTAAGTGATCAGAGAGAGCAAAATATTTGCTATCATTATTAACCTCCCCGCTCATGGAAAAGGAAAAGGAAATGGTCAAAGGAAAAATAGCACCCTCATAATAATTATAGTCTATATCCTTCCCATTAATGTTTGTTGTGAATCAGATACCTTAGAAACAAAGTATAATTGGTTCCTTGATTAGTTAGGAAACCCACAAGGGTTAGGGTTTAGGGTAACCATGGATAATAGGATTGGTTATAAACTGCTATTCTTTCCTTTCTCTTGAAACAAGATTACAAGTATACAAGAATAACAAATAACCTCTCTCACTTTTGAATTGAGGTTTTATCTTCCTATTTTCCCATATCCAAAATATGAGAGACTAGTATGCTATTTATAATAAAACTAACACACTAAACTAATGAGAGTTTTAATAATTACCCATTACAAGCTAACTTAGGGTACACGTTAACTTAAACAATTGGATCCATAACACAAGGCCCAATTAAACAACATCATGTTAGCGGATTTCGACGACATGCTAAAGCTAGAGTTTGTTCCAATATATCACAAATCTCCACCTTGAAACAAACTCTATAACAACAAGAAAACAAACTAGTTTTCACCATCCATGGCTTTCAGCCATTCCGTTTTATTTCGACTTCTCATATCTTCCTTATAGTCTCTAGGTTCTTTGTCTAGAACCTCACTTGCAGAGATTAAGGCATGAGCTATAAGATCTGCATGACCAAGTCTCTAAGGTGGCTTGATGACTCTTCTCGATCGGTCTCTTTCCAGAAGGTAGTCTGATGATTCTTCTTTGACTTCACCTGGGTTATGCAATTCAGCATCACTATGCTCCACCTCAACATAAATCTCTTCTTGTTCCAGCTCTTCTTCATCATCATCAATTTTCTTGAAAGCCATCTTAGCTTCATTGAAAACTACATCTCGACTGGTGATACTCCTCTTGTGACTTGGATCTAGGTAGCATTTCCTATAAGCTTTGACTCATTCAGGGTGTCCTATGAACACACATTTCAGAGCTCTAGGTTCGACCTTGTCTTGCCTAATGTGAGCATAGGCTACACAGCCAAATACTCTTAGTTTGTCGAGATATGGTGGATGTCTCGACCAAACTTCTTCAGATGTCTTCATATCTAACACAGTAGAAGGACATATGTTTATCATATATGTTGCTATCGAAACAACCTCAGCCCAAAACACCTTCTTCAATTCATCACTAACTAACATGCATCTAACCCTTTCGAGGATTGTTTGATTGAATCTCTCAACTAGACCATTTTACTGAGGAGTACCTGTTACAGTCTTATGCCTTGTAATCCCATACTCGACACAGTAACTGTCGAAAGCTTCATTGCAAAATTCAAGGCAATTATCAGTTCTCAACCTCTTGACCTTTCTGCCAGTTTGAGTTTCAACTAAAACCTTCCGACTCTTGAAATTCTCAAAAGTTTCATCCTTCGTCTTCTGAATGAATACCTATAACTTTCTGGAATATTCATCGATTATGGATAGGAAATATCTTGCACCTGAATGTGAAGGATTCCTTGCAAGCCCCCAAAGATCAGCATGGATTTAATCAATGGATCCATGTGTTCTTTGTTTACCTTTGTTAAACTTCACCCTACAAGATTTACCAAATACACAAGGTTCACAAAACTCAAACTTCTCGAATTTGTCACCACCTAGCAGATCCTGTTTCTCCAGTTCGACCAGGCCTCTCTCGCTTACATGACCCAATCTCATGTGCCATAATTTTGTCTTCGACAACAGTTTCGTCGATGCAACATTTGTCAAACCACTTACAACTTCAACTTCAAGGGTATACAAGCCTTGTTTCTTCACGCCTCTCAAGACTTCCTTCGACCCTTTCATGACTCTTAGAATACTTTTCTCTCCTTGAAAAACATATCCCTTCTTGTCAAATTCACCAAGAGAAATCAAATTTCTCTTCAAGCCAGGTACATACCTAACTTCAATCAATAACCTTATTGACTAATCATGGAGCTTGAATCTTACAGATCCAATACCTGCAATTTTGCAAGCTTGAACTTGTGAGGAATTCCAGCAGCACCGATCCACCATCTTGATAACATAACTCCTTGAACAAATCTTTGTTTGGAGTCATGTGCCAAGTGCAACCTGAATCCATAATCCACTCTTTTCTTAAGTCGCCGCTTGAAACCATAAGAACATCAAATGATTCAAAATCATCTTGAACAATGGCTGAGTTTCCATTATCATTACCTCCATAATCTTTCAGGCGTTCAGGGCACGCCTTTCGAATGTGACCCTCCTTCTTACAATGATAGCATCGAACACCAGATGCTTCACCACTATAAGACTTCTACTGACTTTTTCCCTTCTTCTAGTCGAACTTACCATCCTTTCACAAGAATTTCTCCTTAACGACCAACCCATCACCAACCGTCGAAGGTTTATGCTTCTTTCATTCGTTCAAGTCCTTAGAGTACAAGGAAGATTGAACATCTTCAAAGATCAGGGACTCTCTTCCATACAAAAGGTTTTTTTTGAAGTGATCATGTGTTTTGGGCAAAACGCATAACAACAACAGCGTTTGATCTTCATCATCGATCTTCACATCAATATTTTCAAGATCGAGAATTATCTTGTTGAACATATCCAACTGCTCAGCCAACACTTTGTCTTCACTCATCTTGAATGAATAAAAGGCTTGCTTCAGGTAGAGTCGATTCACCAACGATTTGGTCATGTATAAACCTTCAAGTTTCAACCATAACCCTGACGCGGTCGTCTCCTATGATACTTGTTGAAGAACCTTATCACCAAGGCTCGACAATATTGTGTTGTGTGCTTTCTCAATCATGGTCGTCTTTTCAGCTTCCGTCAAGGCAACATTCATGGTCGTCTCTCCATTCAACGCTTTAAAAAAACCCTGTTGAACAAGTAGGGCTTTCATCTTCAAGTGCCACAGACCAAAATCGTTCACTCTGGTGAACTTTTCAATCTCATACTTTGTTGAAGGCATCTTCTCCACACTCACCGCACTAATTTGTTGTGAATCAGATACCTTAGAAACAAAGTATAATTGGTTCCTTTATCAGTTAGGAAACCCACAAGGATTAGGGTTTAGGGTAACCACGGATAAAAGGATTGGTTATAAAGTGCTATTCTTTCATTTCTCTTTAAACAAGATTACAAGTAAACAAGAATAACAAATAACCTCTCTCACTTTTGAATTAGAATTTTATCTTACTATTTTCCTTTATCCAAAATAGTAGAGACCAGTATGCTATTTATAATAAAACTAACACACTAACCTAATGAGTTTTTTTAACAATTACCCATTACAAGCTAACTTAGGGTACAAGTTAACTTAAATAATTGGATCCATAAAACAAGGCCCAATTAAACAACAACATGTGAATGGACTTTGACGGCATGCTAAACCTAGAGTTTGTTCCAATATCTCACAGTGTTTATATTCTAAACATTGACACAACATATATACGATTGATTGACTTTGCTAATTATTGGAGGAAAATAAAATTGTTTGCGTGGAAGCTACCAATGCAATTTGGTTTTTTACGTGTTGGTGTATTTGGAAGGCTCGGAACGACTTTATTTTTTAATAATGAATGTTGTAATGTTGATATTATTTTTCATAGCATTGTAGTTACATCTTGGAGATGGTTGGGATTAGCTAGAAATGGTATAATGATGTCTAGTTTTTATAGTTGGGTAAAATACCCACTAGATTTCTTATGATTTAGTCATTTGTTTGGTTGTACTTTCGGTTTTTATAGCTTTGTAATCTTGAGGTTGGAGATCCTCTTAATCTCACCTTAATGGAATTTCTTATCAAAAACAAAAATTGATTGCGTGGGAATGGAGATGTTTTGTCGGTAGAAATGCAAAACATTGTAATTTACCTGATTGGAATTTAAATCCCCTATCCTTTTTTTAATAAGCAAAATAAGTATTAAAGAGATACTAAAGGGTATCCAACCCGCTTACAAAATGTCAACACCCATAGACAGAAGTTCAAAGAGTCAAAGTGGGGAAATTAAACCAAGCATAGTAATTACATCCAAATGTTTTGGATCCTAATTTCCTATTCCTACCTAGCCACCACAAAGAACAAACAATAATATTATCCAATGTGCGATGTTCATCCCAAAATTTTCCGTCAAACATAATATCGTTCCTACTCCTCCATAGGCTCCATAGAGATATCAACCAAAGTCCAAATGCTTTGTTCGGATTTAATTTGAGACGAGAGAATTCTTGAAGCCACCATAATAAATGATCCAGCAAGCTAAGCGGATGGTCGATGTTAATACCCAACCAAGAATAGATTTGACTCTTAACACAAAAAATTAGGAGATGTTGTAATGATTCATCCTCCAAGAAATAGAACTGGCATATGAAATCATGCGAGATACTAATAATATGCCAAGACCAAAGATTGTCTCTTGTCGGTAACCTGTTGTGTAGAATCCTCCAACCGAAAAGAATAATTTTTAAAGGTACCTCGGACTTCCAAATGAGAGGAAAAAATTGAGCAAACTGGTTATCGACCTCCTCCACATTTGTTGCTTCCGGAAGCCAATTATAGGCCTAGCTGACATAATATTCTTTAGAGTTTTCAAAAGGCCAAATAATGATGTCCGGTGTATTGCGGTGCACGGAAGCACCTTCCAGCAGGGAAAGGAAGTCCTTGAGATCTGATTTAATAATCGGGTCTGAAATTGATGTGAGTTTGGTCCGCCAATGAAGCGAAGAAACAGCCGCCTCGGTTGCAACAGACGGGATAATGAAGACAATAGGAGCAGGCCGCGGGAAATTCTGTGGAATTCCAGCCAGAAACGCAACAACAGTGTGATCTACAAAAGAAAATTCAAGCTTCCAAAACCAAGTGTTATTCATCCAAAAACCGAATTTAGAAATTGAACCGTCTTTACAAGTGGACAGTTTCCAAATATTTGGGAATAAAGAAGAGAAACTGTGATTTCCAAACCATCTAGAAACAAAAAAAAAGTTTTTACCATCACCTATTTTATGAGAAATAAGATCACCAAGATTGTTAATGCCAAAAAAGTTATTTATTTTGAATAAATCTTTCCACCAAAGAGATGGAGAAACCGTATAAGAGGAAATTGAACCGGTAAGGAGATCAAACATGTAGTTTCCGTATATAGAATCCAATACCTTCCTCCATAAGGAGTCATTAATCCCGAAGAATTTTCAAATCCATTTTGCCATTAAAGCAATATTAAATCTCTTAATGTCTTTAATACCAAGACCTCCTTCGGCTTTCTTTTTGCAAACATCCCTCCACTTTATCCAAGCAACACCTTGTTTGCAAACGGATCCGTTCCATAAAAAGCGTCTTTGGATTAAGGTGAGGGTTTTGATGACTTTGGTAGGGATTTTGTAAAATGAGATAAAATGTATAGGAATATTAGATAGGAATGATTTAATTAGAGTTGATCTACCTCCTAATGACATGAAACGACCCTTCCAGGATGATAATCTTCGCTTAACATTGTCTATCACCGGTTTCCAGAAAGAGATAAGCCTATGGTTCCCTCCAATTGTGATTCCAAGAAACTTAAAGGGGCAGGAGTCAGCTTTGCACAAGAGGAAAGATTCAGCCGCAAGCATAAACGTATCGTCAACATTGAATCCAAAGATGGAACTCTTACTGAAATTGATTTCAAGCCCCGAGCACATTTGAAAGCCTTTCAATATAACCTTTAAAGCCCATAAATTACACCATGTGCCTTCCCCCATAATAATGGTATCGTCTGCATATTGAAGCAAGTTGAAGGATGTGCCTTGATTTATGGAGAGCCCTCTAAACATATCAATGTCGACCTCTCTTTTCATAATTACCGCTAAACCTTCAGCCGCTATAGCGAACAAGAATGGTGAAAATGGGTCTCTTTGTCTAAGCCCACGAGAAACTTTGAAATCGTGAGTATGACTGGCATTAACTAGAACAAACATATAGTTGTGCATGACCCCACCTTGAATCCAAGAAATCCACTTTTCACCAAATCCTAATATCTTCAAGATGTTGCTCAGATAGTTCCAGTCCACACAATCAAATGATTTTGCAAAGTCTACCTTCATCAATAAGCCTTTTGTCTTGGTTCTCTTTGAATAGTCCACTAATTCATTTAAAACCAAAACCCCGTCAAGGAGATTCCGTCATTCAACAAAGGCCGTTTGTGATTCTGAAATAATGCTTGCCATGACCTTCTTGACTCTTTCGGCTAGTATCTTTGATATAACCTTGTACACGCAACCGATCAAGCAAATAGGCCTGAAATCTTCAAGATTCTTAGGGTTGTCCTTCTTAGGGATAAGAGCAAAGAATGAGGAACATAGAATCTTTGGCAAGGAGCTGCTGTCAAAAAATTCCAGCACACAATTTGAAAAGTCTTTGCCAACACTGTCCCAACAAGATTTGAAGAATTCAAAAGTGAAGCCATCCATACCCGGGGTCTTATCTCCGCCACACATAAATATTACCTTCTTAATTTCTTCTAGACTCACTGGCAATTCTAAAGAATAAGTTAATTATGCAGGAAGTTTTTTGAAACCCAATTCACCTATATTAGCCAAAGAACTGTTAACCGCTTGAAATCTGGATTTGAAATGTTCCAACGCCGCATCCTTGATTCCGGTAACATCTTCAATTAAAACATTTTTCACGGAGATAACATTGATAGATTTTGTTGAATGTCTTTTTTTTATTGCTGCGTGGAAAAACTTTGAATTGTTGTCACCGTCTACAATCCAATTAAGTCGAGCTTTTTGGTGGAGAATACTTTCTTTCATTCTGAGGTGATTCCAAATGAGATCCATAGCTTTACTTCTCCTCAAAAGGTCATCTGAATTCACACAATCAGTTCCTTGAGCAATCAGGTCTTCTATGTTGTTGACTGCCTTAATGTTTTCTACAATCTTGGTATCGATCCAACCGAAAACGGTTTTGTTCCATAGCTTTAAATGGTCACGCAGTAACTGAAGCTTCTTGGAAAATATGAAAGCAACACTGCCTTGAACCTTTAAAGTTTTCCATGTTACTTTGACAAATGGGAGAAACTCTTTATGGTCTAGCCAACAATTTAGAAACCGAAACGGTTTAGGCCCCCAGTTAATGTTCCTTGCCGAAATCCAAACAGGTTTGTGGTCCGAGATATCTTTGTCTCCAACTGTTTGATGAATCGAATTCCAATCGTTAAACAACCCCGGAGAAACAATGAATCTGTCTAGTCGGCTACAGGATTTGCCGCTCGCATTGAACCAGGTAAAATTATTCCCAACAATCAGAAGGTCGACACAACCAGTTAAATCAATGAATCTTTGAATTCATTCATGATTTTGTTTCTAATCACACTTCTCCCAATTTTCTCAGAAGAGCATTTGATTGAGTTAAAATCCCCGCCAATCACTATGCCAAACAAGACCTTAGACAACGATTTTTTTAGCCTTAGACATCGCTTTAAAGCGCTATCTAAACCTCCGCTGCTAAAGGTTTAGACAGCGCTTTTTTAAATCTTAAAAGCGTTGTCTAAGAGCTATCTAAGGTACCCTTAGACAGCGCTTTTAGGAATACCTTAGACAGCGCTTTTGATAAAAGCGCTTTCTAAGCCCATATACCTTAGACATCGCTTTTGGTGAAAGCGTTGTCTAATCCCCTCCTATTTTAATTTTTTTAGGTATACCTTAGATAGCGCTTTTCAAAAGCGCTGTCTAAGCCCCCCCTTAGACAACGCTTTTGCCAAAAGCGCTTTCTAAGCCCCCCCTTAGACAACGCTTTTGTGTAAAGCGTTGTCTAAGGTATACGAAATTTTTTGCAGCTTTTGTTTTAAACCATATTTTTTCCAGGTTTATAAACCAGAATTTCTACCTGTTTTCAACCAAATTTTGGCAGACAAATATCACATTTTATATATGCCATTTCAAACCATTTTGGCCTTTTTTCTACCAATTTTTGGCTAACAAATATATATATACCAATTCAAACCAATTTTTCCTTAAATGTATCAAAATATATACAAATTTACAAGTCATTACATATACTACAAATGTACAATATAATTACACATATTATCTAATCCATCCAAATTAAGCATTGCTCCAAATATATACATAGGTCCTGAAACAACACAAAGATTGTAATTCAATTAATAAACAATATTATAGAAATTAAAATGTTACACATATCTAAATTCTCAACAATTAAAGTAAGACTACAATATTATACCTCATAAAACATTGAGCTCTATAATGAATTGACATCATTCCACTTTGATTTCGTCCACTTGATCTTTTGTATAATATCGACACTTGAATTCATCAAAGTACTACATAATAATATAACATAGTTTGATTTAATTTCAACTATTTAATTATATGAGATATGTGTAAATATAAAAATAACTCATAAGTTAGAAATACATACATCGGTGGGAATCTCTAATCGGCCCAAAACAAGAGTATCTCGCATAAACCTCAACATGAAATACCCGCAATCTATTTGATTACGTTGTTGAGGACACTACATATGAAGAAAAAAAAGGATAAATCCTAAGTTTTATCAAGTGTCATCACTAATATAATAATAAATGTAATAATTAAAAATATACCGCCACTCGAATCCATGTAATGGAGTTGGCGCCCCTCTTTGATGTTTGGATATCTCGTTGGGCTCGAAAAGCTTGTAGGATGCTAATAAAATAAAAATGAAGTAATTAGAACAATTCACATAAACTAAGAAATACACACAAGAAAATTTTGAACATTCTCACTTACGTGTCAATTATGACCTTCATATCCGGGTATGTTGTCCAATCATTTCCTAACGAGTCAAGATAATAAAAGATTTCTCTGATAGGATTGATTGCGAGCAACAACCAATGTCCACTGTAATGATTAAGCAAATGTTAGATGTCAACTTGGAAAAAAATTATAATAGATGAATTTAGAATGAAATTCTAACCCGGTATTAAACGGTATAAAGAACAACTTCTCCGTATCTTTGTTGGCCATGAGGATCCTAAGAACGTACTCCGTCACGATATCCGGTCTACTTAAGATTGAACTTAAGTTGACGGTCGCGGGGTGCTAAGAATCCAAATGACACGTCCAAACCATTGGGGAGCATCAATTTGTCATACAAAAACCTTATATAAAAACATCATTAACATTAGACACCTCTTTTGAAACATAAAGTAAATAAGTTGTTCAATTAATATAACAAAGTAGACCGGATTTACCCGATATATGTATTGACAACAGTGACGCCAATTTCTTCATGACCAAAAACTTGCATGAAGTCTTCATTACCAATCATTTGGTCGTGATCAAAGCCGAAAATACCTACCTCCATATGCACAAGCTGAACACCTCCGGTCGGTATATCGGTCATCTCTAGAAATGTCTGGAGGCACGACCTATACTTGGTGGTAGGTTTTTTCCTAGCTACGGTCTTCTTAGCACCAGCACTTTTTACCTGTGCGGAGGCGTTGCTAACCTCCTTTTTTTGTTGTGCGGAGGCGTTGCTAACCTCCTTTTCTTGAAGCTACATATCATATAAATAGTTAGATCAAATTAAGAATGTAACAACTTCCATTAATATATGCCATATAATTGTATTGTACCTGTTTTCTTGAAACCACGGACTCGGTATGCCGCGGAATAGCATTATCTTTTGATTTGGATTTTGTGGGAGTTTATTTAACATAACCAAGGAAAATATGTACGTAAAATGCGCGTAAAAACTTTGAATATACACATTAAAGTTAACATAGGTTTTAGGCATACCTCATATCCTACGCATATAAGGTTTGTCGGCCATGCAACAAACGAACCTACTGCTTCGTCCACCGTTGTTCCATCCGAACCATCGTTAGGATATGATAATGATGCATTTGGCTCAACTGCAATATCAACCGATACTTTCAAACATCCAGTAGGGAGCTCTCTAGTGTGGAGTAATACTCCGCTAACGTTATGCACTTTTCCCTTGCCAACCATCCGATAGTATGGTGACAACAAATATAGCTGACAATGGGAAATGCCCTAAAACCAATAATAACAAGAAATTGTTAATGTGTATATATGTTAAATACATAATTTAAGCAAATAGTTCAATTTAAGACAATTATATGTAATTACCTCTGGAATGTTCGGCTGAAAGGTACAGTTGATACTGTCTTTGTCCGAACAATCTTTGAAACATGCTGAGGCGCTAGCCTCTCTTTCTCTCCTGAATGCATCAAGCTCAGCTTGCATGGCTTCCAATTTTGCATGAAGCTCCCGATTACTAGGAGCCTTTCCTTTTTTAACACTTTGGGAGGTCGGAGTGACTCCAAATCCCTTACCCCTCACCCGACCAGAATACTCAGGGACATCTAATGCCGGACTAAGTATGCTCCTAGTATCATCGGGAGATAAAGACTGAGATAGCGCCTCCTGAAAAATCAGATGAATACCGTATACATGTCAAATATTTGTGTATAAAAATGTTATTCAATTAATGAAAAAATGTTATACTTACACATTTCTGGTATACGTATAAAACGTCTTCTTGAGGAACTTCAGATTGGCCCACACGGGCTTCCTTCCACAAAACATGTGCAGGAAGAGATGTTTCTGAACTTTTCTCCTTTTGCAGCTACACATTAAGTCATACAATTTGATCAGATAAAACTAATATATGATGAACAAATTTGTTATCGCATTTTATAAATACTTATCATGGATTGTTCTAAGCGTCCATATCCGACACGTCCTTTTCGGTACGGATATGCGGGACTTGATGCTCTTTCCCGATTTGTGGCACTTATTCTTTTAAAAACCGGGTCTTGTCGTTTGGATTTAAAAGCTTCCCATTCTTCAGCTGGTATCAAACTTTCATATTTTTTAGGAAGCTCCGCATCCACATAATTACCATCCGCATCCCTAAGGAACTTGGATGATAAAAATGTTTGAAACCCTCTTAAAAGCTTTCCGGACAATTTCATACAGAAACCTCTTCTTTCTTCTTCGATGTTAAAACATCGCTAAGAAAAACATACAGATTGATAGTTAGTAACGGTAATTGAAAAAACATAATTGATACCGTATAATTAAGGGCCAAATGATTGTACCTTTATCTCACTCCAAATTTTTTGTTTGGAGTCATTCAGCTCTTTGTTTCTCCAATCATCACAGGTAATGGGAATTTCATTCCTTACTAGTGCACTGATAAAACTAGTTAAGGTATGCCCATTAGGTTCTACAAGTTGTCCCTGGTGGCTCCAATGCACATCTAGTATGATGCCTCGAGATCTTCCTTGGACCACCCTTCTCATTACTGTTATGCCTCTTCGAATCTCTTCTTCCGCGGATACTTTTTTACTAACTTCCTCATGTGTCGAATGCTCGTGATCATCATATTGGTTATCAGCCATGTCTAACCTGTAATAAACCAAGGAAACCATCAAATATCAAATATAACTTATAATCAAAGCAATTAAAAACAAAAAAATAAAGAAATCATGCATTATCAGATATAACTTATAAACAAAGCAATTGAAAAAAAAATATAACGAAATCATGCATTATCAGATATAACTTATAATCAAAGCAATTGAAAACAAAAAAATAAAGAAATCATGCATTATCAGATATAACTTATAATCAAAGCAATTGAAAACAAAAATATAACGAAATCATGCATTATCAGATATAACTTATAATCAAATCAATTGAAAACGAAAAAATAAAGAAACCATGCATTATCAAATATAACTTATAATCAAAGCAATTGAAAACAAAAATATAACGAAATCATGCATTATCAGATATAAATTATAATCAAAGCAATTGAAAACAAAAAAATAAAGAAACCATGCATAATTTACCTCAGTCACTAACATCTCTTTCTTTTCTTTGTTGGAATATTAATCACTTGTTTCTTAGCAATGCGTACGGAGTAATTGATCCAAATTCCCTCATTATGGTCGTTTCTTATATATGACTCATCCGGTATAAGATCCTCAACTTCATCATTTCTATTCAACTCATTCCGTCTAATGCATGACTCATTCTCAACATCAATATCACATTGATCGACACCGCTATCATCAGTCACTTTGTTAGAGAAAAGCACTATAGACCATTTTGTACTCTTCGGGTCATTCACATAGAACACTTGTTTAGCTTGAGATGCTAGAATAAAAGGTTCTGCAACCCCACTCTCGTACTCTTTGGTCATTCGATCGACACAAATCCATGTTTTATCCATGGTTTTCCTACTTATTAAGGTAAACAATCAATCCAGACGAAAATACATAACTAAGGTAGTATCTTTGAATATTCTAACAATTTTAAAGTTCAATTCATTTTATCACATTTAACAGAAATTTACAACTTTGAAGTTGAAAATAGAGTTTCGTATAATAACAACAAAATTAGTATCCTAAATGTTTTAAACAAAAATTTCGTATACTAAATGTTTTAAACAAAAATTTCGTATCCTAAATGGTTTTCCTACTTATACGTATTTTAATCGTATCGTACCTCAGTGTTAATATTTAGCTAAACTTAGTTTTAATCCTAACACAGTGTATATATAATCTCAGTGTATATTTTAATCCTAACTCAGTGTATATTTTAACACAGTGTATATATAAACACAATGTATATTTTAATCCTAACTCAGTGTTAATATTTAGCTAAACTCATTGTATATATAAGAAAAAGAACAATATCCATCAAATGAACAAGAACAAGAACAATATCCATCAATCCTCATTATGTTCATATTGTATCTACATTGTATCTAACACAGTTTATATACATTATTCTGGAACTTTTCAACAAAAAACAAGCAAGAACAAGAACACCATGAAAAAACAGTAGGGCAATCAATGGAGAACACATACCTTTTTGAACGAAACCGACGGTTGAAGACGGAGGTTGCCGGAGGACGACGGCAAGCTGGACGGCGGTGGGGTTTTATGGACGACGGTGGCAAAATCAGTGGTAGGGCAACAATGGCGATTTTACGGTCGCGTCTGATACTGAGAGGGAAAGGAAGAAATGAAAATAGTAACTGTATAATTTTAATATAATAAGACCTTAGACAACGCTTTTTAAAAGCGCTGTCTAAGTCCCCCCTTAGACAGCACTTTTGGTTTTAATTTTTTTTTTAAATTAAAAGACTTTAGACAGCGCTTTTGAAAAAACGATGTCTAAGGCATACCTTAGAAAGCACTTTCTAAAAGCGCTGTCTAAGGCCTACCTTAGAAAGCTCTTTTTCAAAAGCACTGTCTAAAGTGGGACTTTAGACAACACTTTTTGATTATTTTTTAACAGTTTCCGTGTTTTGATTTTAATTTTAACCTTAGACAGCGCTTTCTTTTAAAAGCGCTGTCTAAGATGCGCTGTTAAAAGTCATTTTTGGCGTAGTGAATTATCCACTCACCTGCTGCAAGACTTGGTTTAAGATAAAGGATTTTAGACCATAGAAGTCTTTTCTCCACATATGAACAAGACGAATAAATATTTATGAAGTAGCAGTTCACCCCTCTCCAAGTAGCATTAACCCCTAAGTAACCTGATCCGCGAAAACTGGTAATCGGAGACAAAGAATTTTGTTTCCAGACAGTGAGAATTCCTCCAGCTGAGCCGATCGCATTTGATGATGACCATTGGAACTCAGAGTTCCCCCACAAGCTAGCAACTAATTCATTGTTCACTGTAGCAGACTTAGTTTCTTGGAAAAAACAGATATCCACATCCATCTTGTTCAGTAGAGCTTTAATCTTTTTCCTCTTTATTCTACTTCCACAACCCCTAATGTTGTAGGTTAGAAAGTTCATGGTCTTCCAGTAGTTGCAACCTTCTTTGATTTTTTGGATTTTTTTCCTACAAGATTTCGAATTTCAGAGTCAAATACACTTGTTTCTTCGTTGGTCTCTATCCCCAAGCTTTTAATCGATTCCCAAACTCTGTTGGGAAGGCTCTCCAGCTTGTTTCTAATCCGAGAATTGTTTTAAAGGACCTCGGTGTCACCAATGGATTCAGTAATGAAATCGGAATCGTCGGAGTATCTCGAATTTGATTCGTCCCCAGAAGCGTCATCACCATAATGCAGTGTTTTGAGAGAATTTCCAGCGCCGTTGAGCTCAACATGAAAGAGGGTTGAATAGTATGAAGGTGCAAATGGGATTAGAATACCCCTATACTTTTTTTTGTTAATTAATTTGTGTTCCTTGCTTAAAAAAATGTGAATCTTTCGGTATCCTTAAAATTAGTTGGATATCGATAACCTCACACAATCAAATACTATGATTCATTGTTGTAAGAATTAGAGTTTGACCTAACTCACCCTACAAAACCAGTTGGTAAGGTGGAGAATGTCACTCTATTTAAACCCTTTGTGAGTTATATATTTAGGCAATGTGGAACTTGGATTTTTTTCCAATAATTATCATATCATTTTATTACTTTATTTTATTTTATAATTTGTACCAAACGACGGTACCCAATTTAGATTTATGGATATAAAAGAATTTAACAAAGATTAAAACAGCATTGTTTGCCAAGACAGTACGAAGTCACTTTGAACCTATGAAGAAACACAAGAGGACAAGAAACAAACATTTTGTTTCATTAGTTTTTCCAAATATGGAAAAAATATGTCTTCTTGTGTCGTGTAGTTCAAAAATCAACTTCATGTATAAACACTAACGTTTACATAATGAGTGTTCACAATATGATCAAGAAAATATAACAACAACCATATAACGTGTTTGAAAGGTTATTAGTTTATTACTACTTGATATCTTGAGTATAGTTCCTAGAGAGTCAAGCTTTATTTTCACTTGTCAAAATCAACAAAATCGTTATGAAAAACTTTTGAATTTCAATATTATTTCCATTTTTTCAAATTCATATTCAGCTTGGTCGTCAAGGTAAAATTTGAATGAATATCACACTAATTAAAATATTTTTTATTAAAACCAAAAAAAAAAAAAATGATGAATATTTCTTCTCCTATAAATACTTTAGTAACACTATATGCAGATTACACCAAGTCTAACCAATACTCAGCTATAATATCTCTTAATCAATTCATTATATCATACTTTTAATTTTGTTCTATAAGAAATTCTTATCTATTGAGTTAGGGTTTACAATAATATCTATTTTTCAGTTGTTAGGGTTTACAATAATATTGATATTTATCGGTTGAGTTAGTGGTTAAAGATATTACTACAATATTTTTTATTACTTCAACATGCAAACTTCTTTGGCAATGAAGAGTTTATTCAATTATCATAGAAACAATGCACAAATGTTAGCAAAACGTTTGATAGAGCCATGTGATGTGTTCCTCAACCATAGAAGCCCTGACACAAAAAGAACAGTAGCAACTCTTCTCTATGACAACCTTAGAATGCACGGTTACAATCCTTTCTTGGATGAGAAAAACATGAAACCAGGTGACAAATTGTTCGATAAGATCAACGAAGGGGTCGTTGAGTGTAAGATCGGGGTGGCGGTTTTCTCGCCTCGTTATTGTGAGTCTTATTTTTGTCTCCATGAGCTTGCTCTTTTGACAGCTTGTAAGAAGAAGCTGATTCCCATATTTTGTGATGTTAAACCTTCTCAACTACTTGTTGTTAAGAATGGTAATTGGTCGGAGGAGGAACTGCGGCGGTTTAGATGGGCTCTCGACGGGGCTAAGAATACCGTTGGACTCACCTTCAATTCTTCAAAAGGGTATAAGTTTATTTATTCTTTTGTCCAATAGATTAGCGATCAAAATTTTATCGTTGAATAAATGTGATGTCGTAGATTCAAATCCGTGGCTCTCCATTTAAAAGTCCATGCAGCTATCAAGTTCACTAAGGAAGATATAAGTTTATTATAAAATAACATAATATGATATACATTGAATGAATGTAACTCTAATGTATGTTTATGGATAAATTTGTTATATTAATTTTACTTATTGTGAAATGCAGGAACTTGTCTGAATTTGTGGCTAATGCTTCTGATATAATCATTGAAAGCATGACAGAACTTGAGAATGAAGAACAGATGACGGCAGGAAATCATTTTCCAAAACATATGCACTTGCCAATTCCTGCTTAGAAATTGACCTCAAGAGATCTAACCATTCCATTCATTTAAAGAATTGTTTAAACAAATATTAGGATACTCGTGGGAACGCATACTTACTTAAAAAAAATATTATTTTGATTAGTAACTTTATGTTCTCTTTAATATTTAATATTTTTATCAATAATTTCATGTTTCTGTTAATATTTAATATCTTGATCAGTATTTTAATTTTTCCGTTAATATTCAATATTTTTATCAATAACTTTATCTTTCCGTTAATATTCAATATTTTGATCAGTATCTTCATGTTTCCGTTACTGTTCATTATTTTGATCAGTAATTTTATTTTTTTGTTAATATTTAATATTTTGATCAGAAACTTGATGTTTCTGTTACAATTTAATATTTTGATCAAAAACATCATGTTCCCGTTAATATATAATATTTTGATTAATAACTTCATGTTTCCGTTAATATACAATATTTTGATTTGTAATTTAATGATTCCTTACTCTTATTTGAATTTGGTGTTTTAAGAAAACGATAAGTTGCGATTTGTTCAAAATTTATTTCATATAATTGATTAACATTATCAAAAATATTAATAAAAATAAAAATACATTTTTTCATATTCTCGTTTTGAATCATATTTTTTTATAATCGTTTTGAATCATTTTTTTATTTGTAAGAATCAATAAGGAGAGAATAAGAGGATCTCCAACCGCATGATTACAAAGCTTCAAAGGAAAAACAAAACCTACCAAAAAAACTAGAATCACAAGAAATAGGGAATTCCAACCAACTATAATAGTTACAAACCATCCTACTGTTCTTGACTAGACCCAACCAATTCCATGACGTTACAACAATATTATAGAAAATGTTATCGACATTGCAAAGTGATTTTGCCTCTCTCAGATGAAGTCTTAATCCACTAATTAATATTTGATTACAAACACAAAGACCTATTGTCAATGTCTTCTTGAATCTACTGACTAAGACTTTAGTCACTCAAGGAAAAGCAATTATTTTGGATTACAATGTGTATTATCTTCATACAACTAGTTCCTTTAACCGAGTTATTACGAGAGAACCAAACCATCCTATGCGAGTTCCCAATGGGCCCTCGGGTGCGAACGGGTTTGCCACAAAATATGGTCTGCCACTGTCACCACTGGAGAGGGATGTTTCCACAAAGGTCTTCAATGATCGGTCCCCAGATACACATAACTATCAAGGTCGTATAATGAAGTAGGGAAGACTCCTATATCTGAACATTTCCAAGACACTCGCTGTCTGGGTGTGGAACTCACTACTACCCTCATAACAAGATATCATAAAGCCAAAGTGATTGTCCATACTAAAAAACCTAGGGTGCACTAGAGCCTTGGTACTAGGCTCATCTCACAGTAACCCCCATCCTACCAAACAGAAAATCCAATCAAGACAATCCAGTATATATGATGCATGAAAAATAAAATAATGAAAGCGATAAATAAAGTTGTAAAGTAAAACTGTAAATAAAAACAGTAAACTAAACACACAACAGCAAGCAGATAAACACCCAATGAAACAAAAACAAACAAGCTCTAGGATTGACTCGTATAGGGAACCAGAGATTTTGGGTTCGGCCCCATGGAATAAGTCCATACACACAAAGTCACCTCAATCTTTATTATATTTTTTTTTAGCTTTTTGTTTGAAGATGAGAGATAGAGAGAGAGAGAGAGAGAGAGAGAGAGAGAGAGCACCAAAAGGATCTCAAAGGTAAAGGTATAATGGGGGACTGATAATCCTAAGAGCTATCATGCATTGATGAACCTAGGTTAGTGTGACTTGAACTCTATCCTAATGAAGAAGAATATGAGAAAAGAAAGGAATGAAGGAGAAAATAGTAGAAGAGGAAGAGAAGAAAAGAAACTAGAAGACAACTTACTTCTAAATAGAAGCTAAGTTGTTTTCAAAGGAAAGTGATGAAGTTAAGCAAGCAAATCACAATGTGCTAAGGCAATCGCAACTTGAAAGCATAAAGAAAGAAGAGCAAAGTATTATTCAAACAAGTCATGGAATGACACTAAGGGTCAAATAAGACTAAGTCCTAAGGAAAAGGGATCCTAAATGGTCAAAGACCCCTAAGGTCATTAGTAAAACCCTAATAATGTACACCAAGTTTATAAGATCAAACACCAACAAACTATGTCCAAACTAGGCACTAAACACCAAATAAGTTCAATGTGAAGTTAGTTGTGGAAGAATGAATGAATATGCAAGGTGATCATGCAAGAATGCTTCAAGTAAAGCCAAAGTCAGAATTCAAACACCCTAAACATGTGCCTAAACATGGTGTTCAAATTTCATATAAATCACATAAGCAAGTTTCAAACCATTTATAGTGGATAGGAGAAGAAGTGAGAAGAAGTGAGATGAAGTGAACATGGTTCAAACATGGAAAGGAAGTTACTTAACATACAAGTCAATCCCAAAACTAGAAAATATGAAGGTCAATTACCAAAGTCAGAAGCTATATGACATTTCAAAATGAAGTTAAGATGCACAAATTAATCACATGTGAACATTTACAAGTCATCTTGAAGTTAAAGGAGAAAGAAGCATATATTTGGAGCAAACATGTTCAAAGAGGCAATGTAACAGCCCGGGCCCCTCGCAAGGCAATCCCGACACTATTACCTCATGATCTTCTCTACCCCCCTCACTAGTAGAGTTTTTGCCTTCCGTGGGAATCGAACCCTGTACCCTGGGGTTCAAGTACATGTTCATTACATTCCCACTACCACTTGAGCTACTAGCTCAATTGGTAGTGGGAATGTAATGAACATGTACTTGAACCCCAGGGTACAGGGTTCGATTCCCACGGAAGGAAAAAACTCTACTAGTGAGGGGGGTAGAGAAGATCATGAGGTAATAGTGTCGGGATTGCCTTGCGAGGGGCCCGGGCTGTTACAAAAAAAAACGCCTTTTTTTGTAACAGCCCGGGCCCCTCGCAAGGCAATCCCGACACTATTACCTCATGATCTTCTCTACCCCCCTCACTAGTAGAGTTTTTGCCTTCCGTGGGAATCGAACCCTGTACACTGGGGTTCAAGTACATGATCAATCCATTCCCACTACCAATTGAGCTAGTAGCTCAAGTGGTAGTGGGAATGGATTGAGCATGTACTTGAACCCCAGGGTACAGGGTTCGATTCCCACGGAAGGCAAAAACTCTACTAGTGAGGGGGGTAGAGAAGATCATGAGGTAATAGTGTCGGGATTGCCTTGCGAGGGGCCCGGGCTGTTACAGGCAACATAGGAGATGAATGGCATTTGAATGAATGAAATGATGTAAAGTCAGAATCATACACCATGTGATATGCAAACGAATTTCATGGCATGACATCAACACTCATACTACATGTCAAGTAGAGACTAGATTGAAAAGAGATGGAAAAGTAGGTCAAAAGAGCACATGTGAACAAGCATTAAACAAGTAGGTCACACAAGCATAAAAAATCTTTGGATGACCTATAATTTCAAAAAAAGGATCTTAAATGTCTAATGGTTACCCCTAATATCAACCAAGATGAACCTAATAGGATGGCATAAACGCCTTTCTCAAACTATGTTAGAAAGATGGAGGATAGAAGCACAAAAGGTTACCTAAGAAGCAAGACATCAAACATAAAGCAATTGTCATAAAAAAATTAGAAAATTGAGTCTCCAAAGACCTAAACTAGAAGCAAACATTGTGACAAAACAACTCACAAATATTCACAAGTAAACTCAATCAATTGGTCATGCAAAGTCACTTAAGAACAATCAAAGAAAATGTACAAAAATGCCTTCTAAATCTAATGATAAATTGAGTTTAAAAATATGCCAAAAATATTTTTATGTTCTTTTATGAGTCCTTTAAATTATTAAAAAAGGATGGTATCAAAATGTTATTTTAAGTGGAAGAAATAAATTGAACAAGCTAGGGTGTTCATGTAGAAGTCGTTTGAAAAAGGAAAATAAAAATAAATTGAACAAGGTAGGGTGTTCGTGTATAATTCTCTGAACCAAGATGTCAGGATATTCTGTCTGACATCAGAGGTACACAACAATTCACCACCAAAGTTCTAGGCCTGATAACACCAGTCATGTCCAATACACACCCTGTCATGAATAATCCATCCTCCACTTCTAGGGACCATTCAAACACCAATATAAACTTCTTAAGTTCCAACAACTTTTCAGTATATCATCCTTTTTTCCGTTACCATGAACCAGAAAGTATCCCCCTTGGATCTCATCCAGAAATAGACCAAGATGTCTGCTCTGATACCAATTGAAATTCTGGTATGACAGATCCTAGATGTCCTACAGGATGTTGAGACATCTGGTATGACAGAAACAACAAGGCAATGCATATAATAATAACAGTATTGAAAAGCATAAACAACACAAGTAATTGTTAACCCAGTTTGGTGAAAACTCACCTACTTTGGGGGCTACCAAGGCAGGAAGGAAATCCATTATTAGTAGTATCAATTTGAAGCTAAACAATCCTAGTTTACAACTTCTCACTTAATCCATACCCAATGAAACTTCTACCTAAGAGTTCCTCACTCCTAGTATATGAGCATTCCCAATCACTTCCCTTCAATCACACATTGTGATTATAATAGAACCTTACAAAGAAATATAATAACACTTCTTCCAAGACAAACTTGATTTTGCTTAAAAGCTTCAATCAAGAACACAAACACTCATGCTTAAAAGCTTAGAGTGGATAACATACAACTTAATAAACTCAGTCCAACCCTAATATCAGAATGATAAAAGAGTGGCTCACAAATACCAACTCTCCTAGAGAGTGGTTCGCAAACAAAGCCATAATGTTTACATCTTTTCTATTCACGGCATATTAATAAAACTAGGTTACAATGCTACTATTTATAACTTATTTGCCAACTGGATTTGGGCCTTCAAAACACAAGAGGTTAAGTATTTATACTGATGTTTGAGTAACCATATGTCATGACATTTGTTGTAATACATGACAACAGTACTGTCATGACATTTGTTGTAATACATGACAGCAGTATTGTCATGATAGTTGAAAATGTTTCAACATCAGGTTCAGTATCTATATCGATGTCTGAGTAACCATGTCAGGACTTATAATATGACATCTTGTACCACCTGTAGTGGTGTTCTATTCTTATGTCAAGCCATTCTTCATAACATTTTCCCGAGTAACATGTTTTGCGAAAATTGCTGCCAACTCAGAACTTACAATCTCCCCCTTTGGCAAATTTTTGGCCAAAACATAATTTGATCATACACATCATATTCGAAGAAAATGCAGCAGCAAAAAACAGAAGTTAGAACATCTTTATAGTCATATTACAATCACAATCAATTTTACCAAAATGAATGCCAACACCAAAAGCTACAGAACTATCACCATTGATGGAATGAACCTCTTTGGTTATCTAAGCACTAACCATTATTCGTGGCCTATTCTTCTCACTATTTACAACGTATCTCCTTGGTTGTGCATGAAGCGCAAGTACATACAGTTAAGTATGATGATTTCTGGACCGCAACAACTTGGTAATGACATAGATGTTTAGCTAAGTCCATTAATTAATTATTTACGACTCTTGTGGGATGAAGGCATTGAAGTTAATGATGCATGTTATAGGGAAAATTTTAATATGTGTGCAATGTTATTTTGCACAATTAACGATTTTCCGACTTACGGTACCTTGGTCGGATATAATTTTAGAGGATATAGAGTGTGTCCTATATGTGAAGATGATACTTGTTATCACCAACTTGAGCTTGGAAAAAAGACATGTTACCTTAGGCACCGAAAATTTCTAAAATCGGGTCATCCTTATCATATATTGAAAAAGGATTTTAATGGAGAGCAAGAGTTTGGTGAGGCTCATAAACCTTTAACAGGGGATGAATTTTATCAATGGCAGGAACATATTATTGTTGTCTTTGGGAAGAGAGAAAAAGAAAAATGTGGGAAGAGAGAAAAAGGAAAAAGTGGGAAACGAGAAAAAGAAAAAGGAGGGGTTGCAAAAACTATATGGAAAAACATGTCCATCTTCTTTGATCTTCCATATTGGTCAACTCTTGATGTTAGACATTGTCTTGATGTGATGAACATGGAGAAAAATGTGTGCGATAGTTTGATCGGAACACTTCTAAACATTCCAGGCAAGACTAAAGATAGTAAGGCTTCCCATATTGATATGGAGAAGATGGGTATACGAAAACAGTTGTCTCCAATAGAGAAAGGTAAAAGAGCTTATTTGCCTCCAGCATGTCACACTCTATCTAAAAATTAAAAGAAGATGTTATGTGAGTGTTTGCAAGGTATTAAAGTTCCGAAAGGTTACTCATCAAACATCAAGAAGCTTGTATCAATGAAAGATCTAAAGTTAATTGGTTTAAAATCTCATGATTGTCATGTATTGATGCAACAACTTCTACCAGTTGCTATCCGTGTATCCTTCAAAAAATGTGAGAATAACTATAACGAAACTGTGTTTATTCTTCAATGTCATATGTAATATAAAAAAATTAGATGAATTAGAAGACGAAGCTTCCATAATCTTGTGTCAAATGGAGATGTATTTTTCGCCATCATTTTTGACATTATGGTTCACTTACCTATTCATATTGTTAGAGAAATCAAAATATGTGGTCCAGTTTATTTGAGGTGGATGTATCCAATAGAGCGATATATGAAGATCTTTAAATGATATACGGAGAATCATCACCGACCGAAAGCTTCGATTGTTAAAAGGTACATCACAGAAGAAGTTGTTGAGTTTTGTACAAACTATTTATGGGATCCATATTCTATAGGAATTCCAAAGTCTCGTCATGCTGGCATGGAAGGAAGAGGTATTCAAGGTCTAGATGTTAGGTAAATGGATTAGGATGTAGTTATTCAATCATATTTCTATATATTGAATAACATAGATGAGGCTTAACGTTTCATAGAAACTCACAAAAGACTTTTGAAGAAAAAATATCCCCGAATGAGTGACAAATCGTTGTCGATAGAGCAAAACAATAGATTCATGGATTGGTTTAATAAAAGTGTATCTAATGATCGTAGTGCATCCGAGATACTTAAATGGTTGTCGTACAAGCCAAAATTGTGTGTCATTACTTGGATGCATACGACATTAGTCATTATACCTTTTATACAAAAGAAAAAGATGATCGTAGTACAATGCAAAATAGTAGAGTTATGGTTGAAGCCGAATCTATGTATTTCTCAAGTTCAAAAGATAAGAATCCGGTATTGGAAACTACCACGTTTTATGGTGTCATTGATGAGATTTGGGAGATTGATTATGTTATTTTCAAAGTGGCTTTATCTAAATACAAGTGGGTTCCCAATAATAGTAATAATGTAGACATTGATGAATTACGATTCACCTGGGTCGACCTTGTCAAGGAATCTTTTAATACCAAACCATTCATTATGGCTTATCAAGCAAAGCAAGTTTTCTATGTTGCCGATCCATCGGAAACATCGGAGAAATGGTCAATCGTTCTCTAAGGAAAACACATTCCTCTTATTTATGAAAGTCTTGATATTCTGTCCACACCTTCTTACACAACACAAGTGTAAACACCCCAAATTTGCCCTCACCCATTCACACCATGGCTTGTGATCTTTTTCATATGCATAAATTCAATCATAGCCTCTCATACCACATTTCTGATTCACTGCATTGCTTCTAAGTCATCTGCATCTAGGGTTTGTGATCTGATCCATCCCTGAGCCATTTGAGCCACTCCAAAGGTCTTCAATCATTTCAAAGGGGTCCATGTATGTTCAAGCATCATATTATATCCTCTCAAAGTCAAGAATATCAAAAAATCACAAGAACTGAGATTGGCATGGAAGCAGAGCCAGGTTTGACTGCACAAATGACCTAGAATTAGGGTTTTGGTTTCAAAGGCCATAACTCCAAATTTTTTGGTCATTCTTGTTTCTATTGGTCTCTATATGGTATAAGGATCATACATATCAATTTTCATGAAGAAATTCAATGGGGAAGGCATCTGATCAAGAGTTGACTTTTTGAGCAAGTCAGTGCAAAATCAGGGCATCTGAGGCCCTCAATGACCAAACCAAAGGGTGTTCATCATCATTTTGATTATGTATGATCTTTATTTGATCATATAAGATGTTAGAAGTTCACAAAATTGAAGAATTTCAAGCCATTTGCAAAGTTGACTTTTTGGGAAAATGACTTGTAATGGAAACTTGCCATTTTGGGAAACTTTTTCAACCCTTGCTTTTTGATTCAAAAATGCCTCAAATGAGAAAACTTTGGTCATGAAATTTGTAGAATGGATCATTCCCTTTTCAAAAAGTACAAGAACTCATCCTAATTCATTTTGGATCAAAAGTTATGGCTTGTCAAAGTTGGGAAAAATCACATAATTTCAAGTTATGCACCAAAGAGGCAAAGTTGCAAAATCCCTTGCCAAGGAAAATTGAGACCTCAAAGTGACTTCTAATCTTTGTACAAACATAAACCAATGTCTAAAAATCAGTTTGGCCCAAAGAATTTTCCATTTCTATGCCTTGATTTTCACATAACCATAAGTCATTTTTCATGAAAGTGCAAAGAGGGATTTCTTGCAAATTGATTCTCAAAGGGTTTGTTTGACCTCTAGCTGGTTTCAAGACTTTGACATGACCTAATGAAGCATGCATCACCAACAATTCAGCAAGTTTTCTCACATTCACATAGCCAAAAGTCATGAAGTGTAACAAGTGGTCAAGTTGCAAAAACCCTCCCAACTCATGATCCAAATGCTGCAGTCATTCATGAATCATCCAAGGGTTATCCTTGACCCAAGCTGATGCAGTATAGGCCAAGGAATCATCTCTGCCATAGCCCATGCTGCAAGTACACAAAGCTTGACTTTTTGGCCAATCATCCTATACCAATCCCATAGTGCACACCTGCTCTCCAGATTTGTTGGGATAGTTTATGGATCACCTAAGGATCATAAAACACAACATACACAAGCCTAAAAGACACACATTGCAGCACACTCCAAAAACTGTCAAAACCTTTCCCTCTTCGAATCACACAACACAACCATCAAACTTCAATAATTCCTTCACCAATCAACCAGAAATCATCCATAGAACAGATCCCACCCCTCACAATGATCTGAAACAGCACATACAAGATCCTCATTTCCTGCTACACCAGAACTGAACCACAAAAACTAGCAACTCTCAACTTCATTCAAGTGTTCCATCAACCTCAGGAGGATCAAGGGAGATCATTGGCACAAAAGGAAGGCTCTGAAAGTTCATTTTCGAAGGTCTCCAGCTCAGGTACAACCTAAGAACTTTTTTCTCAGAACTTCATTTTCTTGTTACAAAATGAATCTACATGTTGCACTGATCATCTGGATGTATTTAGATTTGAAAATAAGTAAGAGATGGCCATTTCATGTCACTCTGAAAGTTTGCTCGTGTTTCGTATTTTCCTTCGATTCAGGCTGGTGAGTGAAAATAAATGAATTTTGGGAGAGGGGTTAGGTTTAGATTGGGGAGAGGATCATTTTTGTGGAAGAAATTGCATGTTTAGTGACCTGTAGCGAAATCTAGGGTTTGGGTTCGCCGGAGAAGATGACCGGAACCACTGTTCCGGTCACCTGAAACTCATTAACCCTAATTGTGTCATTAATTATAGTTTGAATGTGGAGCGTAGATCAGGCTGACTTTGGTTGACTCGCGCGTGAGTGTGTGGCCAGGATGCATCATTAAAAAACCCTAACCTTGTTTAATTAATAAAAATCCAGTTTAATTAATTCATAAACCATTTTAGCCAGATTTGAATCTGGGCCCTTGGATCTGGCGCGCAGTCAACCAGTTCAAGCCCAGATCAAATCCTGGCCATCCCTTGCGCATACTTTCATTTTTTTTATTATTTATTATTTCATTTAAATTGTTTTATCTTTCACATTTAATTTAAAATAGCAAAAAACCTTTAAAAATTCTGAATTTTTTTGTCAAAGGTTTCATTATTTTTTAGAACACAAAAATATTTTTATTTTTATTTTTTGCATTAAAAATTATTTTTAAATCATTTAAAAGTTTATTTTTAATTAATTAATGAAAATTAATTAATTAAAAATACTTTTAGGTATTTAAAAATCACAAAAAAAATTCACATAGCATTTGAAAACATTTAGAAACATTGTCCCACTCTCAAACCGAATTTCTTTTTTGATCTTGTTGCCTTTTGATAATTTTCTTTGGAATTAATTTCATTTCAAGGCAATATTTTGTTTCAAACTTCAAAAATTCATTTCTGCCTAACCATTGAGAGTTGGACAATGATTCTTTTTGCATTGCATCTTGCATAACATGTAGTTTATAGGATAAAATTGGTTTGAATTGATCTTGCATTTTCAATTTGTTTTGCATTTTCCTTGTCAAGGTACCTTAAAACCCTAGCAATTTTAGGAAATTCATAACCCTCACTAGGTTAAGAGTTGGATCCCCTCCTTTGGGCAGTGATTTTGTATAGGTTTAGGGTTCCTTTGATTGCATTTTCAATTTTTTATCATGTCATTTGCTTCTGGTTTTGGATTTTGCTTTGTGTGTTGATCATAAACCCTAATTTATGCCTTCCTTTGCATCCATCTCCCATTTGCTTGCATACCTTGACTTGCCATGCCATTTTATGTATTCATTTGGTTCATAATACATCTTAGGACATATTAGAATCATGTTTGATCATTGCATCTTGCATTTTCCATGTTATATGTCCATTACATTTCATAACTTTTCATGTACATCCATGATTCAAAACATGCTTCTCTTGCATCCATATGTTTGTATGATCATTCTAATGCCTTGCCTCATGTTTGCATCATCTATTAGCATCATTAACATCATACTTATGCTTCTGGTTTTGGTTTGCATCATGACATTGCATCTCATTTTGCATTGCATTTCATTTCTTTTGCTAACTTTTCAGGTGGTAAGTTGTTTGAGAAGTGAATTTGCCTTCACTTCTCACATTCTCTTTTCATCTCTTTCATACTTCCCTTGCTGCATTTTGTATGTGTATTGGATTGAGCTTGCTCATTCTTGTTCATCTTACCTTCTTTCTTCAAGCAACCTTTCTTCTTAAGTGAAGCAAGTTGTTTTGCTTCTCTTTGCTCCTCTCATCTGCTTCTCTCCTTGGTGGTTCCTTGAAGATTTCTTTCCTAAACCCCACAAACCCTAGGAATGACCAAGCATGATAACAATTAGGGTTTGATTAGTCCCCCACTTAGCTTTTACCTTTGTGTCTCTTTGAGTCTTCTCCTCTCATCTCATAATCAGGGACTAAACCCTTAAGGCTTTAAGGCTTTGTGATAAAGCTTATGCCTGCATCCTTCTATTAGGATGGAGTGTATAACTTTAATCCTAAGTGTTAAACCCTTAATATGTTTAAATCCTTTAATCAATCCACTTAATAATCACCAAGACATCAAGCTTGTAACTTGGGCCTTGCATTAGGGTTCTAATTCTTCCTTAATTGGTTAAGAAGGACTAACCCTAGTGTTAATGGACAAGTCCCCCTCAAGTTGTCTTACAAACCATAATACTCACTTCTTCATCTTATCATTAACTAAAATCCATTTAATAAAGGCTTTGTTTTGTCATGAGGTTAATCCCTAATCATGGATTAAGTTGAGGAGTCTTCCTCAACTTAAACATCCTCATCTATTATCTTTCTATTAGGATGGTGTAATGAGTCTGTTTAATCCCTGATTATGGCTTAATCTCATTACTTAACACTAAACAAAAACAACAAAAACATCTAAATAATCACAAGTAGGTTAATGATCTTAATCCTACATCATGGTGATTAAGTGTGAGATACTGACTTCACACTTAAGGTTTTCTCATTACCCCTAATCAGAGGGAGGATGTGATGAGTTTACTAACCCTCGGTTTAGGCTTAAGCTCATTAACTTATGACAAACACCAAAAGCAATAAAAGACTGAAATCATCAAAAACAAACAATAATCGTCTCCTCCGGGATTCTTTTCTCATCTCATTCACTCATAAACGAGAACTCGCTTCTTCCGTCTAATGCAAGACAATTTGCACCTGAGCCAGACAGGTCATACACTTGAGCATAGGCAAGTAATCAGTTCACAAGTCAATTTATCTTTCAGTCTCTTTGGGTCGAACTACGGTGTTCTGACTTCCTCATTGCACGAGAGGATACGTAGGCATAACTTAACAGTTATCGAACAAAAGTCTCTGTATATTCCCCCTCTTCTAGCTTTATTCTTTTTAAGTCTCATATTCTTGAGCATTTCACTCTTATTCTTGCACTGACACTTCTCTTATACACTTCACCTTTCTCTTACACTGACACTTACATTCTTTCCAGCTATGATACACAAATTTCACAGACACTACCCCTTTAAAACACAAATCTTTCAAGCGTGAATCCCGTCGAGTACGGCGGACAATCTGGGTGCTAATACCTTCCCAGGTTGTAACCAACCCCCTTTCTCAGTCTCTCTGGTTCGCGACCGTCTTATCCATATCTTTCTAGGTTTATGCAGCATTACCTTTCCTCCAGGGATAAAAATGCCTAGCTGGCGACTCTTGTCTTCTGAGCTCACCCCTGTGTGTTCTCATCCCTTTTCGCCGACCGTTCGCGTCTGTACCCCTTCTGACCTGGTTGTCATTTGGTGGGAGCGACAGCTTGGCGACTCTGCTGGGGACCCTTATACTGTAACCAGGGCTTCTGGTTCTTTTTGTGGGTTCCTCCTAGCGCTTGTTTGATTTGTGTTTATTGGGGTGTTATGTGCTAATTGTGTTTATATAGTTGCTTTATTTACTGCTTTATGTACAGTTATTTATTGCTTTCTTTACAGCTTTATATACATCATACTGTCATACTGTTATCTGGCTGGATCTGGTTTTTGTCTTGGTGGGTGGGGTTTCATTGAGAGTTTAAGGTCCTATACCTGGGACCTGAGTGACACCTAGGCTAGAGTGGTTCATGTTCTTTCCCATTCCATTTCGGTCTGGTGCGGGAATATGAAACACGGTTCAGATGTGGGTTTCTTCTTGAGAACTCTGTGCTACAGATCTCCTGTAGTGCTAGGGCTATCTGGGAAGCCTGCTAAGTCTGGATGACCTTTATTATGACCTTCAGAAACTGAGGTGAATTAGAGGAGGATCTTTTATGGTTATTGTAAACACTGTACCTCCGGGTTAGAAGTGTTTACACTTCTCATAACTGATCCAAGTCTGAGGATCCTTGTTTTAGAACATCACCTGTGAGGGGGTTGGGCTGTTTGCAGGAACCCTTGGCCACATCATACCCTGGTACTTGTTTTGTTTAAGATTGCTTCACTTTGGACAGTTCTTGCGATTTAACCCTGGACATGTGACTCTTTATTTGAGTCCCCCACCTTGGTTACTGGACTTCTGAACCTCCATCTGGACTTCTTGAACATACATGGACCTTTATATCAAGGCAGTAGTCAGATCCAGTTTGATCACAAACCCTTGCATATCATTTGCATACTCATCATTGCATCATTTTAACATTTGTTTATTTGTTTTTCAGGGTATCCATATTATATCTTGCTTGGTTTTGACCCCTTCATCTGCATAGGCCTTAGTTTCATCAGCTATCTGCTTCAGCTATCAGTTGCCTGCTTCAGCTACCTCCATCATCATCCTCAGCCAATCAGTGGCTCACTTCCAGTACCAGTCTTCATCATCAGCATCTGTTTTCAGCTCTTCATTAGCAGTCATGGCACCCAAGAAGAGCAACATTTCATACCATTTCTTTGAGCCTGTGCTGGCTGGCATCAGGAAGGTTCAGGCACTTATCACTCCAGACCACATCCCATTATTCAGAGGGCATTATGGAGGCATCCTTGATATGGTTATGGATCTGGATCCTTCTCAGAGGAGTTTGATCCACACTTGCCTACAGTTTTATGACCCTCCTTTGAGATGCTTCACTTTCCAGAACTTTCAGCTGGGACCTTTGCTGGAGGAGTTCTCATCATTGATTGGAGTACCTGTCAGGGGTGGTATCCCCTTCAACCCAGAGATGACTTCTCCCAGCAATGGAGAAGTGGCAAAAGCACTGCACCTGGAACCTATTGTGATTGAACAGAACATGACAACAAAGGCAGGGATCCCTGGTTTACACCTAGACTTTCTGACTTCTCAGGCTATCCTAAAGGCCTCCTTGGGAGAATGGAGGGCAGTTTGTGCATTGTTAGCCCTCAGTATATATGGGGTTATACTATTTGCAGATGAGCCCAAGTTTATCAGCAAGAATTCCATTCATCTTTTCCTTCTGAGGAACCCAGTGCCCACATTACTGGGGGATTTCTATTATTCTGTTCATCAGAGGAATGAGAAGCAGAGAGGGAGATTGGTGAGATGTTGTGCTCCTCTATTTCACACTTAGCTGCTTAAACACTTACCCAAGACTGATGCCTTCCTTAATCCTCACCAACCCCCGTGCTTCGAGAAGTACAACGGAACTTCCTGTCCACGAACTCACTTGCAGTCTTTTCTAGGGAGACTTAAGGCATACACCATGGATGAGAAACTGTGGATGTTTTACTTCGAAGATAGTTTGACTGGAGCTTCAAGGGAGTGGTACTCTCACTTGACCAGAGCTACTATCAGATGCTGGAAGGACCTGGCTGAAGCTTTCATCAGGCAGTACCAATACAATCTAGACATGGCTCCTAACAGGACTCTCCTGATGGGAATGTCTCAATCCTCCAGAGAAAGCTTTAGGGAATATGCCCAGAGGTGGAGACAGCTTGCTGCTGCTGTCCAGCCACCCATGTCGGAAAGAGAAATGGCCGACATGTTTATGAATACTCTGCAAGGGACATATATTGATAGGCTAGCCGCCTTCTCTTCCACCAGCTTCGCTGATGTAGTCATAGCTGGAGAAAGAATTGAGAGCCTACTGAAGATGGGTAAGATTTCTGATAGTGGTGCAAGCTCGTCAAGTAATCCCAGAAATCCTTTTGTGGGACCTAGAAGGACCGGTGAGACAAATGTCATTCATGCTGGCAGGGGCAGACCTCAGTATGTCCACAGATCAGTAGCCGTTGTCACTATTCCAGCTCCAATTCCTCAGCAGCCAACATATCAACCACAATAGCAACCTCATTAACAACAGCAAGTTCAGTATCCGCCACAGAGGACCTACAACAACAGTAACAGCAATCAACAACAGAGACCCTTCCAACAAAGACCATCACAGGCAAATAGGGTGATTGACCCTATCCCTATGCCTTATGCCGCTTTATTGCCACAACTCCTGAAACTCAACCTGGTTGAACTAAGGACATTGGCACCACCAGATCCCTCCAATCTTCCAAGAAATTACGATGTCAACGCCATGTGTGCTTTCCACTCCAATGCACCTGACCACAATACAGAGAAATGCAGGGCTTTACAAATGAAGGTACAAGATTTGGTATATTCTAAAGCCCTCAACTTTGCACCCCCGCCAAATGTCAACAAGAATCCCATGCCCAACCATGGAGGACCCAGAATTAATGCCATTGAGGAAGACAAGCCATCTTTCTTAATCACCAGTGTTGGGCAGATTCGGACACCTCTGGTAGAAATTAAAGCTCAGCTCCTAGAATGCCAGATGTTCCCCGGGTGTGAGCTCGGTTGTGGTTATTGCAACATTTCGGTCAACGGGTGTGATAACTTGAGAAGCGACATAGATGGTCTTATCAAAATTGGTATACTTCAGATCACAACATCAGTACCTGCAAATCCAGCAATCCCTTTAACAACAATTCCTGACTCTTCTACAACTGCAACAACGATCATTCCGACCAATTCATCAATATCATCAACAATGGCTCCACCCATCACTTCAACAAATCAAATGTCATCAACCATTCCTTCTACAACATCAACATCCATTATGTCAGCAGAATCTTCTACAACGCCAACAGAAATTAATGAAGATATCTCAGCAGTAACCATTTACTATGATCCATCAAATGTTCCTCCAAACAACAACTTTCAACAACAAACAGTGGCACCTCCTTCCAGGTCACCAGTCACCATTTACTACAATCCGCACACCATTTCAGTACCCTCCTCTGCTGCAGTCAGTCCAGTTACTATCACGGTACCTGGACCTGTTCCATATGAAAGCAGTAATGCCATCCCTTGGCATTATGGCTCTGACCTCTACTGCAACGGAGAGAAAATCACTTTGGATTCTTCAACTTCTTCTCCACAGATCGATAATGTTGGGGGAGGCAGAGGCTTCACCAGAAGCGGACGCCTTTTTGCCTCACAATTGCAAAGACCTAATGCCGAAGCAGAAGCTGCTGCCAAAGCAAAGGGGAAGAGTGTGATACCTGAAGAATCAATTATCAAAGAAACTCATAAGACATCTTTTGAGCAAGATGTAGACGAGTTTATGAGAATTATAAAGAGAAGTGATTACAAGGTGGTGGATCAGCTTCACCAAACTCCCTCAAAGATCTCCATATTATCCCTGTTGATGTGTTCTGAAGCTCACAGGAATGCATTACTGAAAGTCTTGCACGCAGCATACGTGCCAGAGGAGATCACTGTTAATCAGCTAGAAACCGTGGTAGCAAATGTCAACACCAGTCATGGGCTGGGCTTTACCAATGCTGACTTAATAACTGAGGGACGTAACCACAACAAGGCTTTACATATCACCTTGGAATGCAAAGGTGTTGTTCTATCTCATGTGCTGGTGGACACTGGGTCCTCACTCAATGTTCTACCAAAGAAAGCCTTAGTGAAGTTGGAGTATGATGGCTTGGCACTGCGTCCAAGTAATTTAGTGGTGAGAGCATTTGATGGCTCTAAAAGATCAGTGCTAGGGGAGATTGATCTGCCTGTGATGATTGGCCCGCAGACCTTCAAAATTACCTTCTATGTGATGGACATTCAGCCGGCCTACAGCTGTTTGTTGGGTAGACCTTGGATCCATGCCGCTGGCGCAGTTACGTCTACCCTTCACCAGAAGCTGAAATTCGAGTGGGAAGGCCAGATCATCACCATCTGTGGTGAAGAGGACATCTTTGTTAGCCATCTGGCTACGTACAAGTATATTGAGATGGATGGAGAAATCCATGAAACTATGAGCCAGGGGTTTGAGGCCCTGAACATAAATGAAGCATCTGTTGTACTGGGAACCTCCATGACGTCTTATCAGCAAGCCAGGAAGGTTGTTGAAGAGGGGACTGCCCAAGGTTGGGGCAAGCTGTTGTCTGTGGAGAAGAAGGAGGACAGATTTGGGTTGGGTTACAAACCAACTCAACAAGATCAATCAGAGGCTGCTAAGAAGCCCAATTTTGTCAGCGGGGGGATGCTCACTCCAGATGCAGTGAACAACTTGGAAGATGAGTCGGAAGATGAGCGCAACCTGGAGAGCTGGATACGTCCAAGGATCCCGGGGAGCCGTATCTCAAACTGGTCTTCCCAGGAAATTATAAGGGTTACTCCTGCAGAGTAATTATTATTTCCTGTGTTTTTAAGCATGCATCAAGTCTTGCATCTTGCCCAAGATGTGAAGACTCATTTTGTAATCGGGCCATCTTGTAATTTTGTGCAAACAGATCAATCAATGAATATCGGACATCTTTTGTAAATGAGTCTTTTTCTTTCCCGCTCACTGTTTTTCATTTTTCTTTTTGTACAAAAAATAAAATGACAATGTTTTCCAAAATGATAACTTTATTTCACTTTTTCTAAACAAGGATTAAAATCGATCACTAAAATGAACAATCTAAACCCTTGCAGAGAGTGCCTTTCAGACTGCACCGACAACAGCACAGCTATGGCTTCGTATGAATTTGACAATCCAATCAATCAAGCTGATGAAGGGGTTGAAGAAGATTATGAGCTTCCTGAAGAGCTAGCCAGGTTGTTAAGGCAAGAGGAGAAGGTTATTACCCCTCATCAGGAGGAGGTCGAAACGGTTAATCTTGGTACGGAAGAAGACATAAAAGAAGTTAAGATCGGGGCCTGCCTACGAGATTCAGTAAAAGAGCAACTGATTGACATGCTTCGTGAATATGTGGATGTGTTTGCTTGGTCTTATCAGGATATGCCAGGGTTGGACACCGATATTGTTATGCACAAGCTGCCTTTAAAAGAAAATTGCCCACCGGTAAAACAGAAACTGCGCCGTACTCGCCCGGATATGGCAATGAAGATTAAAGAAGAGGTACAAAAGCAGTGGGACGCCGGGTTCCTTGCTGTGACTAGCTATCCGCCGTGGGTTGCTAATATTGTACCTGTGCCTAAGAAGGATGGAAAGGTGAGGATGTGTGTGGATTACCGGGATCTGAACAGAGCCAGCCCGAAAGATGATTTCCCTTTACCTCACATTGATGTATTGGTTGATAATACGGCTCAGTTCTCGGTATTCTCCTTCATGGACGGATTTTCAGGATACAATCAGATCAAGATGTCATATGAAGACATGGAGAAGACAACTTTTATCACACCCTGGGGCACGTTCTGTTATAAGGTGATGCCATTCGGACTGAAGAATGCTGGTGCAACTTATCAACGGGCTATGGTAACATTATTCCACGACATGATCCATAAAGAAATTGAATGTTATGTGGATGACATGATTGCCAAGTCCCTCACAGAAGAAGACCACCTGGTAAATCTGTTGAAGTTATTCAAGCGTCTGAGGAAATACCAACTGAAGTTAAACCCCAACAAATGCACATTCGGGGTGCGATCTGGTAAGCTGTTGGGATTCATTGTAAGTGAGAAAGGGGTTGAAGTTGACCCTGACAAAGTTAAAGCCATTCAAGAAATGCCTGCACCGAAGACTAAGAAAGAAGTTCGGGGTTTCCTAGGTAGATTGAACTACATTTCAAGGTTCATATCTCACCTTACTGCAACCTGTGAACCCTTGTTCAAGCTGTTGAGAAAAGAACAAACGGTCAGGTGAACGAAGACTGCCAAAAGGCTTTTGACAAGATCAAGGAATACTTACAAGAGCCTCCAATCCTTATGCCTCCAGTTGAAGGAAGAACTCATATAATGTACTTGACAGTATTAGAAGAGTCAATGGGGTGTGTGTTGGGCCAGCATGACGAGTCTGGTCGAAAAGAGTATGCAATATACTACCTAAGCAAAAAGTTTACCGACTGTGAACAACGCTATTCACTGCTCGAGAAAACTTGCTGTGCTTTAGCGTGGGCTGCTCGCCGACTGAGATAGTATACGTTGACCCACACTACTTTATTGATATCAAAGATGGACCCAGTCAAGTACATATTTGAGAAGCCAGCACTTACCGGACGGGTTGCAAGATGGCAAATGATCCTCACAGAATATGACATCCAGTACACATCTCAAAAAGCCATCAAGGGCAGTGTATTGTCTTATTATCTTGCTGAGCAACCCATCGACGATTACCAGCCTATGAGATTTGACTTCCCTGATGAAGACATCATGTTCATAAAAGCAAAAGATCATGAAGAGCATATTCACACTGAAGGGCCTGACCCAGAGGAAGAATGGACTATGATGTTTGACGGGGCTGTTAATATGAATGGTCGTGGTGTTGGTGCAGTACTCATTACACCTAAGGGAGTTCACATGCCTTTCTCGGCAAAGCTCACCTTTAACTGCACTAACAACGAAGCTGAATACGAAGCTTGTATTATGGGTCTTGAGGAAGCCATTGACCTTAGGATCAAGACATTGACTGTGTTCGGAGATTCAGCTCTGGTAATCAATCAAACCAACGGCAAATGGTACACTCACCAGGATCATCTGATACCTTATAGGGATTATACAAGGAGGTTATTGACTTTCTTTACAACGGTTAAGCTTGAGTATATCCCTCGGGACGAGAATCAGTTTGCAGATGCTCTTGCCACCATTTCATCCATGATCAAAGTTCAAGCTGCCAACTTTGTACCTCGGATTTCAGTGTCCAGACTTGATAGACCAGCGTATGTATTTGCAGCATATGTTGTTAAGGATGATAAGCCTTGGTTCCACGACATCAAATGCTTCTTGGAGGATCAAACATACCCACCTGGGGCATCTTCCAATGATAAGAAGACATTGAGAAGGCTTGCTGGCAGTTTCTTCCTGAATACTGACGGTTCCCTGTACAAGAGAAACTTTGATATGGTACTTCTCAGATGCGTTGATAAAACAGAAGCAGGCTTGTTGATGCACGAAGTACACGAAGGATCCTTTGGTACCCATGCAGGAGGTCATGCCATGGCAAAGAAGTTGCTAAGATCAGGTTACTACTGGATCACAATGGATGCCGACTGTTGTGCTTATGCCAGGAAATGTCATAAATGCCAGATTTATGCGGATAAAGTGCATGTGCCTCCGAATCCTCTGAATGTGATGTCTTCACCCTGGACCTTTGCCATGTGGGGCATTGATATGATTGGCAAGATTGAACCGACTACTTCAAACGGCCACAGGTTCATCCTGGTTGCTATTGACTATTTTACCAAGTGGGTTGAAGCAGCTTCTTATGCAAATGTTACAAGGCAAATGGTAGCCCGATTTCTGAAAAGGGACATCATTTGTAGGTATGGAGTGCCCGAACGAATCATTACTGACAATGGTTCCAACTTGAACAACAAAATGATGGCAGAACTGTGCCGGGACTTCAAGATCCAACACCACAATTCTTCTCCTTACAGGCCAAAGATGAATGGCGCTGTTGAGGCGGCTAATAAGAATATCAAGAAGATTGTGCAGAAGATGGTAGTTACCTACAAAGACTGGCATGAAATGCTACCATTTGCCTTGCATGGGTACCGTACGTCAATCAGGGCATCCACTGGGGCAACACCGTATCAACTTGTGTATGGTATGGAGGCAGTCCTACCTGTTGAAGTTGAATTACCCTCCTTACGGGTATTAATGGATGTTAAGTTGAACGAAGCAGAATGGGTCCGATCCCGATACGAACAACTGAATCTGATTGAAGAGAAGAGATTGGTTGTAATCTGTCATGGGCAGCTGTACTAGAAAAGAATGAGGAAAGCCTTCGATCAGAAAGTAAGGCTCCGAGAGTACCAAGTAGGAGATCTTGTGCTGAAAAGACTCCTCCCTCCTCATACAGACCACAGGGGCAAATGGACTCCGAACTATGAAGGGCCATTCGTAGTAAAGAAAGTTTTCTCCGGTGGAGCACTCATGCTCAGTACTATGGATGGCGAAGACTTCCCGTCCCCTGTGAATTCAGATGCAGTTAAAAAATACTTCGCATAAAAATGACCCGCTGGACATAAAAACAGAATGTAAGTCCAGGCAAAAATAGGGCATCCCGGCGAGTCAAAAACAGAATAAAAGACTCGGGCAAAAATAAGGGAAAATAAACAAAAAAATGTACACCTGCTGAGTTGAAAAGCCGCATTAGACAACTCAGGCAAAATAGGGTATCCCGATGGATTGAAAACCCGAAAGGGCGATCCATGCAAAATAAGGGAATAAGCGAACAACTGTACTCTGAATTCATCTGTATCACTTACAACTTGGTAAGCTTCGAAAGGATCAAGCGTCGATCAGAATCAGCCTCCTTCAGAAGCAAGATGAGAAGAACGTCAATGTCATACAAGTCATAGCGAAAGGGAAGCACTGAAGCGTCATCAACATTGCCAACATCTTTTTGCTTCTCAATTTGTAACAATCTCCTCATTTCAGGGGATCTGTTTCTTTGACTGTATCTTGCCAATTCAGGGCACACGAATTAATAAGATCAGATTTTTCAGTCATGTTTCGTCTCGTACATTTTATTTTCGTTTGCAAAAATGTCTAATGTCTTTAGGATATTGATTGCATAAATACAGATGTTCCCTTTCTAAAAAATACGTGCTTGCAGGAAATATGTTTACTCCCGGGAGTGTCTAACCCCTATGATGGAATCCGGTAAGGGATACCTCGGGATTACTTGTGCGTTTCCCTATCTTTTCAGGATTGCAGGCATTCAAAGCACAACATGGGACATGAAAGCTTCATCCCAAGCAAGCTGGCAAATCATTATCTACTCAGTCTTAGCACCGGAGGTGCTTTCTCCCCAGCTGAGATGCCATTTGTTATTTCCTCCTCAGCCAAGTACAAAAGCCAGGGAACCATCTCCCCACAGAGTTTCAGCCTCTATCCAGAAGAGCAACGCCTGGAGATCTCACAACAGAGTAAAGAAAGCTTCTACAAACCCCAGTTGGGTCCCTCATTACCAAAGATAGGTCTATCAGTGACCTATATCCCCGAGCAGAGTCCCATATGTCAGATATACCAATGATCTCATCCCCAGCTGGGATGTCCACTTCAAGCAGATCAACCAGAGATCTTCATAGCAACGGGACCCGGATCCCGGATCAGTATCTTTGCATAATCATAACATTCACATCATATTTCCCACAGAGCGTAGCATTCCGTCTAATACGGAGCATTACGGCAAAAATCAAACATATTGCATGATCATAAGCCATGTTCTGAATCAGACACTTGTAAAATACTGGCAATCCAGCAGGGATATACAGAAAACTCTCCGAATTCCCCGGCAGAAAGCCAAGGCATTTGCCCTACACTCACAAATACAAATGCACACTCTTTTTGGCACCCGTCCGTGTCATCATTCCCCAGTAAAGTTGCCCAGGCTTTCTTTACAAACAGACACTTATATATTACAGATACTTCTTGACATCCGTCCGTGTCATATCCCCAGTAGAAATCCAAAGCGTCCCCTTTGCACTCACAGATACATATATATACAATTCCCTGACACCCGTCTGTGTCACCTTCCCCGACATAGATACCTGAAACATTTTGTAAACCATACACTTGTTTATATCGCACTTTTGACACTCGTCCGTGTCACCCTTTTCAGCAAGTTAAACACTCATCTGTACACTACTCATACTTATTACTCCTATTTCACTCATACAGATACTCGTTCGTATCCTGTATACACCACTTATACCTCCTCAGATCCGACACTCGTCCGTGTTCTTTAACCAGTTGATACTCGTCCGTATCATCATCTCAGAACATGCGTCAAGCGTTTGTTTCTACCTGATACCCGTCCGTATCATAGTCTTAAGGATGCTCGTCCGCATCTTTAATCCATACACAATTCCAAACACTTGTGTCTTCTTGAATTTAGACACTCGTCTGTGTCTACTTTTCCCCAGAAGAGTCCCCGCAAAATCAATACTCGTCCGTGTTCTTTGTTAACTAGTTGATACTCGTTCGTATCATCATCTCTGAACATGTGTCAGCATTTGTTTCTACCTGATACCCGTCCGTATCATAGTCCTAAGGATGCTCGTCCACATCTTTAATCTATACACAGTACCCAAGCACTTATACATCCCATTCCTTGGATATAGACACTCGTCCGTGTTTACTTGTCCCAGCAAATCCCGGTGAACTATCTGACATTCGTCCTATGTCATGATACCTTTTCGGCAGCCGTACCCTGCCAGGTGATCGTCCTTCACCTTTTTGATGATCGTCCTTCATCACCCCCAGTGGAGTCTCTATTCATTAGAACCCCTTCCTATCCGACATTCGTCCTATGTCGTGATTTTTTAGCAGTCGTCCCCTGCTAGGTGATCGTCCTTCACCTCCTGATGATCGTCCTTCATCATTTTATCCGATGGCCGTCCCCATCGTTGATCTTGTTATCTGACATTCGTCCTATGTCATGATAAACCCCGAGAGCAGCCGTACCCCGCTAGGTGATCGTCCTTCACCTCTTGATGATCGTCCTTCATCATGCTTGTCCGATGGCCGTCCCCATCGTCGACCTCGTTACCCGACATTCGTCCTATGTCATGGTACATTCGGCAGCCGTACCCTGCCCGGTGATCGTCCTTCACCTTAGATGACCGTCCCTCATCTTATTCCCAACAGAGCAGCCGTCCCCTGCTAGGTGATCGTCATTCACCTTTGATGACCGTACCTCATCATTTATTTCGTTTACCTATAATCCCCAGAGAGTCTTATATCTTTACCTGATGACCTTCCCCATCATAATCTCTCATATCCCCAGCTTGTCGGCCATCCCCGTCACTGCTTTATTTCCCGCATCTTCCCCAGCATGTCGGTCGTCCCCGTCATCGCTTTATCCTCAGCAGTCGTCCTCTGCTCGACGGTCGTCCTGCGTCGCCCGCACTTTATAATTATACTTTATATTCCTTTTACAATCTATATCCCTTTTCTTCTTCATTCTGTGAGTGCAAATTTTGGACTGTCTTTGGTATTCAACCACAAGTTATCTTGTTTGAATGATAAGTCGTCGCTTACATCCTGCACAGCTAACTCATGCTTGAATAGGGGCAGCTGTAAACACCCCAAATTTTCCCTCACCCATTCACACCATGGCTTGTGATCTTTTTCATATGCATAAATTCAATCATAGCCTCTCATACCACATTTCTGATTCACTGCATTGCTTCTAAGTCATCTGCATCTAGGGTTTGTGATCTGATCCATCCCTGAGCCATTTGAGCCACTCCAAAGGTCTTCAATCATTTCAAAGGGGTCCATGTATGTTCAAGCATCATATTATATCCTCTCAAAGTCAAGAATATCAAAAAATCACAAGAACTGAGATTGGCATGGAAGCAGAGCCAGGTTTGACTGCACAAATGACCTAGAATTAGGGTTTTGGTTTCAAAGGCCATAACTCCAAATTTTTTGGTCATTCTTGTTTCTATTGGTCTCTATATGGTATAAGGATCATACATATCAATTTTCATGAAGAAATTCAATGGGGAAGGCATCTGATCAAGAGTTGACTTTTTGAGCAAGTCAGTGCAAAATCAGGGCATCTGAGGCCCTCAATGACCAAACCAAAGGGTGTTCATCATCATTTTGATTATGTATGATCTTTATTTGATCATATAAGATGTTATAAGTTCACAAAATTGAAGAATTTCAAGCCATTTGCAAAGTTGACTTTTTGGGAAAATGACTTGTAATGGAAACTTGCCATTTTGGGAAACTTTTTCAACCCTTGCTTTTTGATTCAAAAATGCCTCAAATGAGAAAACTTTGGTCATGAAATTTGTAGAATGGATCATTCCCTTTTCAAAAAGTACAATAACTCATCCTAATTCATTTTGGATCAAAAGTTATGGCTTGTCAAAGTTGGGAAAAATCACATAATTTCAAGTTATGCACCAAAGAGGCAAAGTTGCAAAATCCCTTGCCAAGGCAAATTGAGACCTCAAAGTGACTTCTAATCTTTGTACAAACATAAACCAATGTCTAAAAATCAGTTTGGACCAAAGAATTTTCCATTTCTATGCCTTGATTTTCACATAACCATAAGTCATTTTTCATGAAAGTGCAAAGAGGGATTTCTTGCAAATTGATTCTCAAAGGGTTTGTTTGACCTCTAGCTGGTTTCAAGACTTTGACATGACCTAATGAAGCATGCATCACCAACAATTCAGCAAGTTTTCTCAAATTCACATAGCCAAAAGTCATGAAGTGTAACAAGTGGTCAAGTTGCAAAAACCCTCCCAACTCATGATCCAAATGCTGCAGTCATTCATGAATCATCCAAGGGTTATCCTTGACCCAAGCTGATGCAGTATAGGCCAAGGAATCATCTCTGCCACAGCCCATGCTGCAAGTACACAAAGCTTGACTTTTTGGCCAATCATCCCATACCAATCCCACAGTGCACACCTGCTCTCCAGATTTGTTGGGATAGTTTATGGATCACCTAAGGATCATAAAACACAACATACACAAGCCTAAAAGACACACATTGCAGCACACTCCAAAAACTGTCAAAACCTTTCCCTCTTCGAATCACACAACACAGACATCAAACTTCAATAATTCCTTCATCAATCAACCAGAAATCATCCATAGAACAGATCCCATCCCTCGCAATGATCTGAAACAGCACATACAAGAGCCTCATTTCCTGCTACACCAGAACTGAACCACAAAAACTAGCAACTCTCAACTTCATTCAAGTGTTCCATCAACCTCAGGAGGATCAAGGGAGATCATTGGCACAAAAGGAAGGCTCTGAAAGTTCATTTTCGAAGGTCTCCAGCTCAGGTACAACCTAAGAACTTTTTTCTCAGAACTTCATTTTCTTGTTACAAAATGAATCTACATGTTGCACTGATCATCTGGATGTATTTAGATTTGAAAATAAGTAAGAGATGACCATTTCATGTCACTCTAAAAGTTTGCTCGTGTTTCGTATTTTCCTTCGATTCAGGCTGGTGAGTGAAAATAAATGAATTTTGGGAGAGGGGTTAGGTTTAGATTGGGGAGAGGATCATTTTTATGGAAGAAATTGCATGTTTAGTGACCTGTAGCGAAATCTAGGGTTTGGGTTCGCCGGAGAAGATGACCGGAACCACTGTTCCGGTCACCTGAAACTCATTAACCCTAATTGTGTCATTAATTGTAGTTTGAATGTGGAGCGTAGATCAGGCTGACTTTGGTTGACTCGCGCGTGAGTGTGTGGCCAGGATGCATCATTAAAAAACCCTAACCTTGTTTAATTAATAAAAATCCAGTTTAATTAATTCATAAACCATTTTAGCCAGATTTGAATCTGGACCCTTGGATCTGGCGCGCAGTCAACCAGTCCAAGCCCAGATCAAATCCTGGCCATCCCTTGTACATACTTTCATTTTTTTATTATTTATTATTTCATTTAAATTGTTTTATCTTTCACATTTAATTTAAAATAGCAAAAAACCTTTAAAAATTCTGAATTTTTTTGTCAAAGATTTCATTATTTTTTAGAACACAAAAATATTTTTATTTTTATTTTTTGCATTAAAAATTATTTTTAAATCATTTAAAAGTTTATTTTTAATTAATTAATGAAAATTAATTAATTAAAAATACTTTTAGGTATTTAAAAATCACAAAAAAATTCACATAGCATTTGAAAACATTTAGAAACATTGTCCCACTCTCAAACCGAATTTCTTTTTTGATCTTTTTGCCTTTTGATAATTTTCTTTGGAATTAATTTCATTTCAAGGCAATATTTTGTTTCAAACTTCAAAAATTCATTTCTGCCTAACCATTGAGAGTTGGACAATGATTCTTTTTGCATTGCATCTTGCATAACATGTAGTTTATAGGATAAAATTGGTTTGAATTGATCTTGCATTTTCAATTTGTTTTGCATTTTCCTTGTCAAGGTACCTTAAAACCCTAGCAATCTTAGGAAATTCATAACCCTCACTAGGTTATGAGTTGGATCCCCTCCTTTGGGCAGTGATTTTGTATAGGTTTAGGGTTCCTTTGATTGCATTTTCAATTTTTTATCATGTCATTTGCTTCTGGTTTTGGATTTTGCTTTGTGTGTTGATCATAAACCCTAATTTATGCCTTCCTTTGCATCCATCTCCCATTTGCTTGCATACCTTGACTTGCCATGCCATTTTATGTATTCATTTGGTTCATAATACATCTTAGGACATATTAGAATCATGTTTGATCATTACATCTTGCATTTGCCATGTTATATGTCCATTACATTTCATAACTTTTCATGTACATCCATGATTCAAAACATGCTTCTCTTGCATCCATATGTTTGTATGATCATTCTAATGCCTTGCCTCATGTTTGCATCATCTCTTAGCATCATTAACATCATACTTATGCTTCTGGTTTTGGTTTGCATCATGACATTGCATCTCATTTTGCATTGCATTTCATTTCTTTTGCTAACTTTTCAGGTGGTAAGTTGTTTGAGAAGTGAATTTGCCTTCACTTCTCACATTCTCTTTTCATCTATTTCATACTTCCCTTGCTGCATTTTGTATGTGTATTGGATTGAGCTTGCTCATTCTTGTTCATCTTACCTTCTTTCTTCAAGCAACTTGTCTTCTTAAGTGAAGCAAGTTGTTTTGCTTCTCTTTGCTCCTCTCATCTGCTTCTCTCCTTGGTGGTTCCTTGAAGATTTCTTTCTTAAACCCCACAAACCCTAGGAATGACCAAGCATGATAACAATTAGGGTTTGATTAGTCCCCCACTTAGCTTTTACCTTTGTGTCTCTTTGAGTCTTCTCCTCTCATCTCATAATCAGGGACTAAACCCTTAAGGCTTTAAGGCTTTGTGATAAAGCTTATGCCTGCATCCTTCTATTAGGATGGAGTGTATAACTTTAATCCTAAGTGTTAAACCCTTAATATGTTTAAATCCTTTAATCAATCCACTTAATAATCACCAAGACATCAAGCTTGTAACTTGGGCCTTGCATTAGGGTTCTAATTCTTCCTTAATTGGTTAAGAAGGACTAACCCTAGTGTTAATGGACAAGTCCCCCTCAAGTTGTCTTACAAACCATAATACTCACTTCTTCATCTTATCATTAACTAAAATCCATTTAATAAAGGCTTTGTTTTGTCATGAGGTTAATCCCTAATCATGGATTAAGTTGAGGAGTCTTCCTCAGCTTAAACATCCTCATCTATTATCTTTCTATTAGGATGGTGTAATGAGTCTGTTTAATCCCTGATTATGGCTTAATCTCATTACTTAACACTAAACAAAAACAACAAAAACATCTAAATAATCACAAGTAGGTTAATGATCTTAATCCTACATCATGGTGATTAAGTGTGAGATACTGACTTCACACTTAAGGTTTTCTCATTACCCCTAATCAGAGGGAGGATGTGATGAGTTTACTAACCCTCGGTTTAGGCTTAAGCTCATTAACTTATGACAAACACCAAAAGCAATAAAAGACTGAAATCATCAAAAACAAACAATAATCGTCTCCTCCGGGATTCTTTTCTCATCTCATTCACTCATAAACGAGAACTCGCTTCTTCCGTCTAATGCAAGACAGTTTGCACCTGAGCCAGATATGTCATACACTTGAGCATAGGCAAGTAAGCAGTTCACAAGTCAATTTATCTTTCAGTTTCTTTGGGTCAAACTACGGTGTTCTGACTTCCTCATTGCACGAGAGGATACGTAGGCATAACTTAACAGTTATCGAACAAAAGTCTCTGTATATTCCCCCTCTTCTAGCTTTATTCTTTTTAAGTCTCATATTCTTGAGCATTTCACTCTTATTCTTGCACTGACACTTCTCTTATACACTTCACCTTTCTCTTACACTGACACTTGCATTCTTTCCAGCTATGATACACAAATTGCACAGACACTACCCCTTTAAAACACAAATCTTTCAAGCATGGATCCCGTCGAGTACGGCGGACAATCTGGGTGCTAATACCTTCCCAGGTTGTAACCAACCCCCTTTCTCAGTCTCTCTGGTTCACGACCGTCTTATCCATATCTTTCTAGGTTTATGCAGCATTACCTTTCCTCCAGGGATAAAAATGCCTAGCTGGCAACTCTTGTCTTCTGAGCTCACCCCTGTGTGTTCTCATCCCTTTTCGCCGACCGTTCGCGTTTGTACCCCTTCTGACCTGGTTGTCATTTGGTGGGAGCGACAACAAGTTCCTACCTCATATGATGAAGTTGATGGAGATGCGGTGCATGCTATACAACTCGATCATGAAGAAGGCATATGGGAAAATTAACAGGTACGGTAAATTATTATTTATTGATAATATATTAATTGTACATGTTATAGTTTATAAGTATATTTTTACTAAGTATAATTATTTGAAATCATAGGTATTTAGAGTCTAGACAGTACCAGGCCAAGAGTCAAGACACCAAAGAGACAAAATACCAATACACAAAGTTAAAATTATGTGAAGTTATGTAATGTGTGTTCTGATAAACTGATAAACTGTAACGTGATATTATGAATATGTAAGTTTAATTATGTTTTGATAAATTGTAATGTGATCTTATGAATATATAATTTCTTTGCTCTGATTCAATGTAATGTGGTATTGTTTGTTTTTGTCTTTTATGAGAAGTGTTTTGAATTTGTTTGTGAACATTCTAATACTAAGACCTATCCATCGTGGTAAATACTTACACCTCTCCCTGAAACAGGACATGTATAAGCAATCCGCAACAAAGTCTCATGGCGTATAAGAACATTCAACTTTTATTAGGTATTTTATTATTTTCTTCATGAGGTGAGAAAGAATGACTCAAGTTGAAAAAGGGAAAAAACTAAGGGGGACTAAGACACAACCCTAAGTTATTTATTATATTCCAAAGGTGATCCTAATGGTTTATGTGGTTTTCTAATCCTAATGAGAAAAAGGAAAAGAAGAAAAGAGAGTTAGAGACTAACTTACTTCCTAAGGAAGTTAAGTTGTCTCTAAAGAAAGGGAAAAACCTATGAACAAAGCACAAAGTGCTAAGGCGAACACTTTTAGAATTCATAAAGGGTAGAAATGAAGTGATTCTTACCTCAATATTCCCCCCTACAAAACAAAAGTTAGCATGGCAATGCATGTTTGAAAGTAAAATCAAAGTATAAAAGCGATTAAGTACCATAATCGTCCTAGAATGGAACTAGGGTTCAAAGTAAGACCTAAGTCTAAAGGTTAATGTACCTAAAGGTTATATGACTTCTAAAGTCAGTAGCTACATGCTATAGGTACCCAAGTATTATAGGATATCTCACAAGATCAAACTATGTACAAAACGTTCATGTAAGTTCACCTAAATGCAAGTTACGATTCAAGGATGAAGTATGAGTGCATATGGCATACAAGCATGAATTAGTACATGATATGAGCATCAAAGTCAGTAGTGAATGCTTATGAATATGGATGAATGAATATACAATCATGGATGCAATGACTTAAGCATATGGAGCAAGGAGAAGAAGATGTGAGAACAAATGAGCAAACATCGCGTAAGATCACAAATGATGCAAGTTAAAGATGAATGGCATGTGAATATGCATGAAATGATTATGGATCATTAGCATACAGGATATGAGATGCAATTATAATGCATGGATAGGCATTAATGATTCCCACATAATTCATGTTAACAATTAGAGGAGAAGAGAAATGAGTTTAGGTTAAAATTAGTTCACATAAGAATGCACTTAGGAACACAAAAACAAACCAAATGAGTATGGTTCAAAAAGATGATCGACAACTGGAATTAAGGACCTAAAAGTGACCTATAATTAACTCCTAAAAGTTACCAAAAGGTGCCTCAAACAAATGGCATGGATGCCTTTCTAATATCTAGGTTATGGAGCAAATAAACACATGAATCAACCTATGATCTAGGTGACATGGAAAAAATAGCAAAAAGGCTTTAAAAATTATAAAATTAAATTCCTGGAATGTTGAAGTCATTATCTAAAATAGTCTAAAAGTATTTCACAAAATTATGCACCAAAATGCCTAAGGAGCATAAAAATGTCAAAAATTCCAGTGGTTAATCACACATAAAAAATAGGTCTCACACCTATGGGGAAAAATGGTTTTGGTCTCTTATGTCAATATCATTCCTTTTGGGACAGCTTGTGATCAAAAATCCAAATTAATTACTAAAACCATTCAAATATCGAAAAACAAATTATACAAAATTAATTAAGAGGATAAGGATCACTTATGAATTTTTCCAGAATTTTATCACACCTAAAACTATTTTTAATAATTGGGACGAAACGGACAAAAAAATATGATTTAAGGGGAAATGAAAGGAATCAAATTCTCTAATCCGTAACCTAATCCCTAAGCTCCGAAATCGACACATATCAATATATATCACAAATAAATCCAGTGCCTCGGGTGGGAGGGCTCAATATGCACCTTAATGATCCTAAGCCGCATACAACTAGAATGGTGCATAAAAGTCGAAAAATGTTGAAATTACTTACTTGATTGAAGTACCGATTCTTCATATAAAAGAAATCCAAAAACTCCGTGCAAGGTCTCGTAATCTCTTATGAGCAAAATAAATGCTCATCTTACATAATTGCTTTGTGAAAATCCACCATAATCGAAATCGATCAATATCGATCAAAAAGAACTCATGAACACTTTAGTCCAAAATTAATTCACAAATAATAATTAAAATTATCAAAGAAAATCTTAATTAAAATTTTCAAGAAATGGATTAGAATGTTAATCCACAAAAAATGATTTTTTACAAGAAAATGATTAATATCTTTTTCAAGAATATTAATTAAGAAATTTCTAAAATAATGAAGAACATAAGATGTACTAAGAAATCTAGAAAGCAGCAAATAACAAAAATGGCCCAAAGAGGCCCATTCAAATGACAAACCCGCAGGGAGGGTGGTATGAGAGAAATTGAGGGTGCGGATATAAAACTTCATAGGCTCAGAAGCCCATCCACATGGCAAGGTGCATAGGTGGTGGGTTTAGTGATTGGAGATTGTGCAAAAAGTAAATCCATGGGGAAATAGGCCCAATCCACCTTTGTTTATGAAAACCTAATAATCAACACAATTAACAACAACCCTCTTCTTCTTCTCAGCCGCGATACTCATCACTATTATCATCTCACCTCTCCTCATATCCTCACCTTACTCCTGCACAAATCGGCACCACCATCTTCTTCAGTGCTAATCGTGCCACCGGTGTCATCTCCATCACTGTCCCATCTTCGCCTCTTTTCCTATCTCATTCGCGTCGATGCCGTCAGTTTCTCCTTCAACCTCCATTTTACTCCTATGGACGCTGCAAAACTTGATCCTGCCCGCATCTGTCGTAGAATTAAACCACTTCACTTATATTTTAAGTGACAACCACGACACACTTGAGGATGTCGCCGAATCAAGACGAATATCAACTGCAAGACGGTGATGATAGTGAAAACAAAGAGAGAAGCATCTTACTTTGATTCGAAATTTTCAGGTATATTCGATGGATTCGAATCTTGTGTGATTCTTTCTTCAATGTCCTTATCCTTGCAACGAACTCTGAAGTTGTTGCGATTCATTGTTGACATTGATGAATTTCTGGATCGTGATGTTGAGAGTTTGATGCGTGAACTTCTGAAACTCCTTGTTGTTGTTGATGATTCTTGCAGCGAATTCGTTAAAATGAGTTTTGTGGCTTGTTGCTGATGTGTTCTTGAATTTTACAGGTTGATGTTGTGGTGTGATTAAAGACGATGTATGGAGGAACTGATGTTGTTACATCCATGATTGAAGGTTGGTGATGAAGAGTTAAGGCTTAAGATTGATGAATGATGTAGTTTGAATGAGATTGCAGGGTTTGGTGATGGTAAAGAGTTTCTCTCTGTTTCTGAGTTTTTTTATTGCGTTGTTCTTGGTGTATTGATATTGTTTTTGTATTGATTTTGTAGAAAAGATTGAAGATGTTGTTAGAATATTGGTGATGAATTCAAGAGATGGTGATTGGTGACGATACAATGTGAAGGGTCTGCGGATCTGATTGATGAAGATGTTCATGAAGATTTCGGATTCAGATTGAAGCTAGTGAAGATGAAGGGTTGAAGTTGAAGATGGAGGAAGATTATGGATTCCAAGTGGAAGATGATTGAAGGTGGTGATTGTTATGCGGAATAGAGATTGGAGAGATGAAGAAGATAATTGTGGAGTGATTGAGAGGTTGAAGAATTTCTGTGTTTTGAGAGTTTCTTGGAGATTTTCGGTGAAGGATGCATATAATTCCTGAGAGAGTTTGAAGAGTGTTTTTTCCGATTTGGTGATTGCAGGGTTGAAGATCATGAAGGGTTGAGAGATTGGTGCAGACAATTTGAGGATGAATAGCAGAAGAATTCTTTCTATGAGATTCATGGAGTTAGTGAATTGCAATTGGTGATGAAAAACAAACTAAAGATTGATGGTGTCTTCAAGAAGATTGAAGTTGAGAGTTTCTTTCTTGTTCTGAGTCCTTTTCTGTTATCAGTTCGTCTAACTGTTTCTGCAACTGATTTTTTATCAGTTTTTTCTGGTTTTCTTTTTCTCCCTCCATTCTGAATGTGTAACTAAACTCTTGAATGTATATTATTCTATTTTATTTTATCCATTGAAAATTTTATAGCTGAATTTTTCTGTTAGAGAGTTTTTTTGGTAACATATTTTCTGCCAATTTCTCCTGGTCACTCTTTTTTTGTTCTGAATTTTTTTTGACCTCATGAACTTCCAGTGCTTGCCTTTTCTATTATTTATGCCACAAATGTATAAGGAAAATGTTGGGGTCAATTGGTAAATTTGGGCCATGTGTTTGAATTTTCCTTTTAATTCATTTTGACAATAGTAAAGTTTAATGGGTTTAGAATTTGTTCTCCCAAAAAACTTATATCAAAATTGTTGTGTGGGCTTAGAATTGGATGGACCCAAAAATATGGACATAATATGTGCAAAAATATGGACATAATATGTGAGTTCAATGGTAACAATAATAATAAACAAACAAAGACTTGGAGTATAAAAGACGACCTTGATAATTGATAAAAATGGACTTAGACCATGGGGAATAATGCTTGAACTTATGGATACGTCAAAGAAGAGATCAATAGATGACATTGACAAATCCAGAAGAGATCAATAGATGACATTGACAAATTTTGGGATGAATTTAGATAATGGATTCAACAATTAGAATAAAAATAAGTTTTGGAGAAGTGTAATATATTGGTTATTTGGTTATTGGATTGAAAGATGGATAGAAAAATGATTTTATGTGAATGAAATTGGATTAGAAAATGGATAAAAACAATGGTAAAGACTTGGACTTGAAACGAATATTCAAATGAGTTTATGGTGAATTTTGAATGAACAATAGTGACGCTTTGATGCCTTCTAAATAAACCATGATCATGCGCTTTCCACCTTTAACGCGAACCCAACTCCTGATCCAAGACCAATTCTTATGAACCGTGATGTCATAGTAGATCTAAAAGCCAACACCTTAAGCCATGCTTCTTGAATCACCAGTGCAACCTAGGATACCAAGAAGAAGAGAATAGTCTAATGAATCCTCTGGATAAGGAAAACTTTGGAACTTGATGAATCCCATAGCAAAGAACATGATTTTGATGATGTGAACTCAAACTTCGCTCATCTCGAATATAATGGCCCGATATATTACCTATGAATATGAGAATCCCAATCACAAGGAAATGCTTCGATCCCGTGCCTTATGAATTTAATGCAAATGCGGGATTATGAATATTATGACCTAGTGAAAAATGCAGATGAATGCGAGCGTAAGCTAGTTTGTGGTAATAAATAATTAGGGCAAATTTTTAGGTATTACAAACAAGGATGGTAAACTCAGACCATAGACCTGTGTCATGAGGGCTTGTCTAATCTTTTCTTTTGCAGGAATTGGAGGTTGTGTTCACTAATTTGCAGGTATGGAGTAAAACATAAGCCATTGCCAGCACAAGGCATTAAAGAACTTTTTCCTCAATAGGTTTCATTGATCATGATTCCTCATCAGGTCTCAGTGGATTTCCTTTCTCCAGCAGAGCAACAGAAGACTGATGTTCCCCAAGCAGGGAGTCTTCCTCCAACAGAGAGGTATTATCCACAAGAGTCTTCTTATCCCCAACAATACATGAGGATTCCTTATTCCATAGCAGTGGCAAAGGCAATGAGAAGTTAGATGGTTTTCCTTCTTGCATGGTGTTGTTCGCAATCTCCCCCAACCAAAGTCCAATATTCATTGGCATCTCTCCCTAACAAAGGACTTTGTGCCTGAGTGGTTTCACATCAAAAATTTTCCTCAGTAAAGTATCAACAACCCATTTCCTCAGCTAGGTCAGAAGGTTGTCATTTCCCCAATGGAGTTCTACAGGTGGCATTCCTCCCTAATCAAATTCTTGATAGTTTGAGACTTTACCCAGCAGGGTCATCATGTTTCAACATCTCTAAGTCCAATTTATTTTGGAAGTTGTGGCAGTTTAGAGTCAGTGTGACATTAGCCTCCTCAGATGTTGTTCCCCACATGGATTCATAAAATTAGATCAGTGATTATCTCTCCCTAGTAAAGTTGCCAGGGATACCTGTCATCTCCTCAACTGGAGGTTCCCCAACATTTTCATTTAATAATCATCATTACACTTGCATCCTCTAAAGCATAGAATTTCCATAATTATGGAGCATTACGCCATGGAAACATTCAAACATATGCATACGAAGCATATGATAGTTTTGGTACCTTGCACAAAAGCCCAAAACATTATTTCTTCAATCAGACAGAAGTATCCCCATAGTGAATACCAAGTTCATTCCTTGGCATGTAGCCGAAACAAACCCAATGGTCATAATACTGTTACTCTTACCACTCAATATTTGTTATCCCCAATCGAGTTATCATCCAAGTATGATATTCTCTTTTCAAGCTCACTCATGGTGTGTCTTGTTTGCTTCATCGCCCAAGTATGGTAAATGCTTTTCAATTCCGTCCAAGTCTGATTTCGTTCCTTCGAGTTATCATCCAAGTATGATATTCTCTTTCCAAGTTCACTCACAGTGTTTCTTGTTTGCTTTATCGCCCGAGTGTGATAAATGCTTTTCGAATCCGTCCAAGTATGGTTTCATTCAGTCGAGTTATCATCCAAGTATGATATTCTCTTTCCAAGCTCACTCACGGTGTGTCTTGTTCGCTTTATCACCCAAGTGTGATAAATGCTTTTCGATTCCGTCCAAGTCCGGTTTCATTCAGTCGAGTTATCATCCATGTATGATATTCTCTTTACAAGCTCACTCACGGTGTGTTTGTTCACTTTTTCACCCAAGTGTGGTAAATGCTTTTCTATTTCGTCCAAGTCCAATTCCATCTAGTCGAGTTATCATCCAAGTATGATATTCTCTTTCTAAGCTCACTCATAGTGTGTCTTGTTCGCTTTATTGCCCGAGTGTGATAAATGTTTTTCGATTCCGTCCAAGACCAGTTTCGTTCATTCAAGTTATCATCCAAGTATGATATTCTCTTTCCAAGCTCACTCACAGTGTGTCTTGTTTTCTTTATCGTCCGAGTGTGATAAATGCTTTTCGATTCCGTCCATGTCCGGTTTCATTTAGTCAAGTTACCAGCCACATATGATATTCTCTTTTCAAGCTCACTCACGGCGTGTCTTGTTTGATTTATCACCTAAGTGTGGTAAATGCTTTTCGATTCCATCCAAGTCCGGTTTCATCTCTTTGAGTTATCATCCAAGTATGGTAGTATATTTTTAAGCTCACTCACAGTTTGTCTTGTTTGCTTTATCACCCAAGTGTGATAAATGCTTTTCGGTTATGTCCAAGTCCTATTTCGTATCTCTGAGTTATCATCCAACTATGATAGTCTCTTTCTTAGCTCACTCACAATGTCTCTTGTTCGCTTTATTTCCCAAGTGTGATAAATGCTCTTCGATTTCGTCCAAGTTCAGTTTTTTTCTCTTTGAGTTATCATCCGAGAATGGTATCCTTCCCAACATGTTATTTTCTTATCGATAGAGTTCAAATTTTCCGATTTATTCGGGTATTCAATCCCTCCATACCTCGGACGTCTGAAAGCCATTGTTATCGTTCATTCAGGTCTATAATTGATTGAATAAGGGCAGCTATAACACCCCAAAATTTTCCCTCCCTTTTTCAAGTCATTTAGCATATCATTCTCATACATTGCATTGCATATAAATCATAGGAAGAAAAGGCATACATTCATAGTTTGAAGCATAAGGCATATGATCAATGATTGTCAAAGTTCCGATAATTCAAAGTCAAAGAAGAAAAGCCAAGGGGTCTCTTAACAAGCCTCAATGGTCTCTCATAGCTCATATCACCTTATTTGAATCCTCAAGTCTTTGGAAGATGTGGATTGATTAAGAAATTGAAGCAATGCAACATCTCCTAACAAAAGGGCCAAAAATTAGGGTTTCTAATTCAAAGGGCTTCCTGATGAAATTTTGGCTCAAAAGTGATTTCAATGTTTTCCATATGATATCAAGTATCTAAGGATGGGATATTTTCCATTTAATCATTTTAGAAGGTCTCCAATTGGTCAGTCACTTGAAAATCAATAAATTGAGGAAAAGTCAATTATGCAGAAGAAAAAGTCAACTCCTGACTTTTTAAGGTCAAAATCATGGTCCACAAGTTGACTATGTTCAATGGTTGAAATTTGATCAAGAAATTCATGGAAAAATCAAAAACTCACAAAAATACCAAAATAAAAACTTAAGGTTTCTATTTAAGGAAATTTTAGGCCATTTTGCACCTCACTTTCAAGCACTTTTTCTTCTAGATAAAGCTTCAAACTTCAGGCCTAAGTTGAGCCAATTAAAGAGAACATCATGAGCTTCAAATCCATAGAAAGAACATCTTCATTGGATCAAAATTGAGAGAGATATGATCAATCAATGTTTGACAAAACTTCGGCAAAATTTTTGGGCAACCAAGTCATGGGCGAGCCATATGCTCTGCATTTTATCAAACATGTGGTGTGTTGAATGTCAAGCCATTTTTCTCCATCAAGAAGGATTCTGATGAATTTTTTTTGAACATCAAAGTTGTTCATCTTGATCTCCTCTACAACTTTGATGTTTGGATTGTTTCATATGATCAATGTATGAAGATATATAATGGTTCAAAGAGGAAGCATCAGAACTGAATTTTTCCTTTAGGCCTAAGGCCAAATTCATACGCCCATGGGCCAGTTTTGTGTGTTCATGTTCCAAGCTATTTTCAAGCACCTTAAAGACCTTATTTCATCCTGAATTGAACATCAAACTTATTATTTGATGCACCCTCTTTCATTTGATTCCAAAATATCATCATTTCATACAATGTGCATGGAGATTTCCTTCAACAAAGTCATCATCCTACCATTTGTTTCTTGTTTTCCAAGGAAACGTTTTCTTGGTTTGTTCTTGTGGAATTCAGTCACACTTACATCAAACATTCACCATACAATCATCTTGCATTGCCACTTTAAGTTAGATAATCCCCTGCACACGCATGTATATGTTACACCATTAGACCTAAAAGAGAAAATTTTCAAATGAGGAGGCTTGTATCATAAGTCATGTTACTGCAGCCATGAGATATCATCACCACACATCTTAATCTCCACCATAAGTATTATAAAGAATCATGCACATTAACATAACAACACATGCATATTTAGTTCATTTTCAAATTACTTCACTCACCCTTGCTTCTCTCAGCTCACCCTCAACTCAAGTAACCATAGTTCTAACTTTTAACCAAGTTGGTTAGTAGTTAACTAAGGATATAAAAGTAATTTCCAACAGATTTTTCCTCCAACTCTCATTTTCATCATTTCTTCAATCTCTTGCACTCATTTCTCTCTGAAACTTTATTGCTCGAAGCTTCTTTCATTGCCATTCTTCTTCACATTTCATCATCATCATCATCAATATAGCTTGTAGCTGTTTGATTTGGATCTTCAATCTCAGCTTCATCCTCAAGTTTTCCCAATTAAATTATGCTGAATCAAAGCCTCACACAACCTTTATTTGGCTCAATTCAAGCTCAAGCATCAAGAGGAGGATCATCTCTAGTTTTCTTTAATCTTGAAGAAGCTTCTATTTTAGGGTTCAGTTCAAGTTTTGCTCGCATTATTTCAACTGATTCTTGCTTGTTTTATGTTGATTGAGGCTTAATAGAAGCAATGTGATTGATCTGGCTAGTGATAGGCACCTTAAGTGCTTAGATTTAAAATTTAGGGCAAAATGTTTGTGTTTGATTCTCTTTGTGTGCATGTGGTATGTGAATTTCATGACTGGATTTAGAACTTACGTGACCTAAGCTTTCGATTGATATAATTTTTAGCCATTTCTGGATTTTTTTAGTTACAGTCACTGGAGACTGGCCGGAGAAGATGACCAGAGTCTTCTCCGGCCGGTAACCTTCATGCGTGTGCAGGAAACCCCAGAAATATTCAGGTTATAACATGACCCTTAGATGCGTTTTGATCCAACGTTTCTTGACTTGCCAACACATTAATGAACATGTGCCAAGCGCGTGCTCACTTTTCTTCATATGAATGACCTATGACCGATCCCATATCTATCCATTCACCCTTATTATCATGTCCATACATTGTGCTTCGTTTGATTGGCTTACTTTCATGATCATCCTTGACTTGATTGATCCTATGGCTAGCGTTGAGTCAACATTTGATTGTGTTTCCACCATATTTTCGTGTACCACACACATATATAGACTGGGTCCTGAGTTGCATTTCACACCCCCTTTCTTGAGGCCCAATGCTTCCTAAACTATAAAATTTCTATGTTTTCACCCCTGCTTCATTTCTTTGATATTTTCATTTTTTATTTTTATATAGTTTCAGATTTCTTTTATTAAAAATACCAATTGATTCCTAAAAATTCCAAATAAATTTATGTATTATTAAGAAACATTTAAATAATATTATCCAATTTTTAATTTTGATTTTTATCCATTTTGCATGTATTTTCACTATTTTATTTTAATTTCTTTTTAAATAAGTTTCTTTATTAATCAAGTGCATTCATCCATTTCTTTTACATAGTTTCAAAACTATCATGCATCCATTATTTTTACCACATTTGAAAAACATGTCAAGGCATCCAAATTAATTTTTTGAAATTTTTTATGTCGTTTTTACATAGCATTTGGCCTTCATTTTTTAGCTTTTTCCCATTTGACCTAATGAGAGTTTAGTGACTTTGTTGAACTCTTTTCTTAAAGAATTTTGACATGATCTTTTGACACTTGTATTTCCTCTGACTTAGGTGTTTCAAACTTTGAGTTCATAATTTTTGCTCATTCATTTCTATTTTTTCCATGCTTGTTAAGTATAGGTAGCATTGTGTGATCATTTGTTCAACTCCTAACCCTAGTTTAGGTAAGGCACTTGTGCCATCACATTAGAACAAATTTGAGCATCTTATATGTCTTCATTAAATTATTATAGGTCGTATGATTATAATTATAGGTCATGTATATTGTACTTTCATTTGGTTTGTGTATGTGGTATATATGCATCCTTAACTTGAATCTTTTGACCTAGTTCCACTTCTCTTCTCTTCTAATCATCAATGTAATTTGTAATTGAATCATCCATTCTCATTCACATCTCTCATGTGAATTTCACAATGATTATTCCACTGACCCATGATCACTTCATGCATTAAAATGTCATTCATCCCTAACTTGTATGATTACTTGAACTACTTTGACCTAATTTGCATCTTTTCTTCAACTAGTTTCAAAATGACTTGCTTATACATTTGGTATGACTAATTCATGCATACTAACATCATCTTAATTGAAATTTGGTACTGACCTTATTCATGTTCATTCATTTTTATTTGCAACTTTGGCTTATGTTCCAAGTTATTTCATGTTATGTGATACATGTTCACTTTTTCCTACTTCTTCTTCATCTTACTTCTTTTATCACTTGAACATTTCTTCTCATGCTGTGTATGCTTATTCATAGGCATTATAGGAAATTTATAAATGATGTATACTACTGACTTTGGCCATTCATTAAGCATTAATACATGTTCATCTTGCATAATCATTCATTCTTTCTACACTAACTTCACATGGAACTTCCATGAAGTTTAGTACATAGTTTGAGCTTAATTGGATTGTGTTTAGTTTCTTGGACTTGAGAAACCTTAGAGATGTGCTACTAACTTTAGAAGTCATATAACCTTTAGTTACCTTTAGACTTAGGCTTTATTTGAACCCTAGTTTCACTATAGGATGTGTGTAATGCTTAATTGTCTTTATTCCTTTACTTTTATTTCCAATATGCAAATTATTTTGGAACTAACCCTTTATGTAGGGGCTACGGTAGGTAATTGAGTATGTGTATGCTTATCCATATTCATACCTCTTCTCCCTTCTCTTTTAAAAGCTTTCTCCTTTGTGATTGTGATAAACATCTTTATGCTTCTTTGACATTTCACTTCTCTTCATCCCTTTGAGTTCTTATCTCAACTTCAACCCTTGAAGTGAGTTAGAACTTGTGCTTCTTCTCTCTTCCTTTTAGGATTAGAATCCTCACTAACCCTAGGATCTCCATTGTATAATGACATAGGGTGAGTATTAGTTTCCCATTTATTTTTACCTTTGTGTTCTTGAGTCTTCACTCTCTCATCTCAAAACAATTCAAAAATAACTTAATAAAGATTGAAGCAAATACTTGTGTCATAGACTTATTTCATGGTGCATTTTCATCTATCCCATATTGGGGTAATTTAAACTTGTCTAGAATGATGTACAAGCCTTAGCATGAAGTCATTTTCACAAAGAAAATGTAAAAAGTACTTCTTCATCAAAAACAACAAAACACTTGATAATCAAAAGTAGGCTAGTATGCTTGAGCCTCCATCCTTGGAACTAAGTCTTGGAGATCTTCTCCTTACTTAGGTGTACTTATTCTTCATTCCATCTTGGAGTGATGTAAGAAGTTCACACACCATTGAATGATACATGAATACACTCTCCTATGAAAACTCAAATAAAAAGCTTCTAAAAAGATACAAACCAAAAATAAGCGTCTTTCATGTGGGAATTCTCTTCTCATCTCCTTCACTCCAAACAAAATAACTCGCTTCGACTTGTCTTTTGAAATATGGTAAACACACTCATTCTAGGCGAGCATGCAACACCTGAGCATAAGCATAAGCAGTTCAATCATAAAAAACAAAAACAAACAAATTTCATCCCTAGCTAGGGGAACTACTTTGACTCTGATTCTCATTCCTGATGAGATACGTAGGCAGTGGGGTAGGGCCCATTCAAGCATATTTCTTTCTTTTCCTTACATTTTCTCGTTCTTTTTTCCCAGTTCAGCAGCAGATGAAGCATATGTTTATACCCTTTTAACAGTCCAAACAAGCGTGGATTACGTTGAGTACGATGGACATGAAGGGGTGTTAATACCTTCCCTTCACGTAATTGACTCCCTTACACGTTCTCTCTGGTTCTCAAGACCTTGTTCTTTCCTTTCTCCTTAGTTTGTACAACTTTACATTTCCCTCTCCTTGGGATAAAAATATCTTGCTAGCAACTCTTCTTCTTTTTCCGCGCCACTTTCGTATTTGTACTAGGATAAAAATCTCGGGAGCGACACTAATGAGTTATAGATAATAATCATACACATTTTTCACTTTGTTAATAATAGGCTAAAAGCGATGTAGGAATTCAAAACAAGACAAAAAACATGTACCCCCATATATTGTCTCCTGGGGGTTATAGGAAACTTGAGAAGAGAATCATACTTGAAAAACAACAACAAATAGGAGATGGTAGCATCCCATCTCCAATGTTAAGACATGAGAAATGGAAGAGGGATCAAGTAAGAACTAATGGATAGTACACCTCTGAGGCTTCAAGAGTAGTTGTTGAGAACATTGTAAGTATATTTTTAGTTTTTCTTATGTTATTTAAATGTGTTTGCTTATGTAAGTTGCACAAGGATGTTAAGAAGAAATTGGAAGAACAAAGGAGGATATGTCAAGAGGAGAGGAAACAAAGGGAGAAAGAAATGGAAAAGTTACAAGAGTTATATCCGGTATGTGCTTTACTTGAGATGTTAGTATTTTATTGTAAATGTATGATATATATTATGCTTATTTTTGTTTATATTCTAATTGAATGTTATGATATAGAGATTAAGTGAAACTCTCGAACAATGAACAAATGAAGATCACTGTTACGTTGGTGGTGATGATTAAACTCCAAGTATAAGTGTTGTAAATCGCGCTTCTACAAAAGGAAGTAATCGTACAGTCCCCCTGTAGATAACCACAATGGGATATTGAACCCTAGTCTAAATTAAATAACCATTTGATACATGTCCATTGAGGAAATAAATGAATTTCAAGCTCTCCTGGTAGTACATTGCCCAAAATTTTATGTAGTGTATTACACTCTTGAAGATGTAAGGGATTTTCTCGCATGATTTAAGTGGATTGACATAGCGATTTTGCAAGTTTGGTGCATGTAAGTATATAGTCGATTATACATGTCATTATAGAACATTATCATTTTTTTTTATTTCCTCCTTTAATTTATTCATTTTCTGTGACCATTTAGGTACATTCATCGTGTTTGTATAGAGTTAAACAAAGAAAGTACTTATGGACTCTTGGATCCAACTTTTCTTCAATGGGCATTTAATGTTCCAAAAATCATTCAAGATTACTAGCAAGAACAGCTAAATAAGGGACGAAAAGAATATTACCTTGCACCATTCCTCTGTTGGTAAGTATTGTTGTAATTTATTTATATATTCTATATTTAGGACAAATACAGCGATTGTATTATAATGGTCATTGGCATTTGATCATAATATCATTAAGGACAAATACAGTGAATGTATTATGTTCCTTGCATAACCCACTCCTCAAGAATATGAAAGAGATTATTCAAATGTAAGTGTTTATGTTTAACATCATTTTCTTTCACATTGTAATTAGTTTATCATGTAATATGTTTAATTAATTTTAAATATATAGTGTTGTGGAGCAAGTTAATATGATGAGGAATGTTAGAAAAAAGCCCACATGGATTACTCATAAAGTAAGTGGCCCGATTATTTGTTTCTTTCATTTACATTAATGTATGGTTATATTCATGTAATTATTGGTTAAATTTTTAGACGAGGAAACAACACGGGACTTACGAGTGTGGGTATTTGTCGCTCCCTGGATTTCCATCCTGGTACTGTCGCTCCCGAAGATTTACATCCCGGTGCAGACGCGAACGGTCGGCGAAAAAGAAAAAATGAGGTTGAATTGAATAGAGTCGCCAGCTAGGCATTTTTATCCCGGAGAAAAGGTAATGCTGCATAAACCTGGAAAGAGATGGATAAGACGGTTGCGAACCAGAGAAACAAAGAAAGGGGGTTGGTTACGACCTAGGAAGGTATTAGCACCCAGACGTCCGTCGTACTCGGCGGGATCCACAATTACAAGATCGTGTTTAAAAGGGGGAAGTGTATGTGCTATCTGTGTGCAAAAGCTAGGAATGAATGTACAAGTGTCAGTGCAAAATGTGAATTGCTCAGGAACTGAGGCTTAGAAAAGAATGCTGAAGGAGGGGGAAGACACAAAGACTTTTGTTCGATAACTTTTAAGTTATGCCTACGTATCCTCGCGTGCAATGAGGAAGTCAGAACACCGTAGTTCGACTCAAAGAGGCTGAAAACAAGTTGACTGTGAACTGATTGCTTGTCTATGCTCAAGTGTATGACTCGTCTGGCTCGAGTGCTAACTGTCTTGCATTAGACGGAAGAAGCAAGTTCTCGTTTGTGAATGAGAGTGATGAGAAAAGAATCCCGGAGGAGACGATTATTGTTTGTTTTTGTGTTTTCAGTTTTTTATTGTTTAGGGTGTTTTGCATAAGTTAATGAGCTTAAGCCTAAATCAAGGGTTATAAACTCATTATATCCACCTTGATTAGGGATAATGAGCCTACTTAAGTATGAGATAGGCACCTCAACTTAATTACCATAATGATGTAGGATTAAGATCATTAACCTACTTGTGAATATTTAAATATTTTTGGGTTTTTGTTTAGTGTTAAATAATGAATTTAATCTCTAATCACAGATTAGTGAACTCATTACACCATCCTAATAGAAGGATAATAGATGAGAGCACTTAAGTTGGGGAAGATACCTCAACTTAATCCATGGTTAGGGACTAAATTCATTATACAACACGCCTTTATTAGATGAATTTTAATTAAAGGATGGGATTAAGAAATGGATTTTAAGTTTGTAAGACAACTTGAGGGGGACTTGTCCATTAAACACTAGGGTTAGTCCCTCTTAACCATAAGGAAGAGATAGAACCCTAACGTAAGGCCCAAGTTACAAGATAAAGTCTTGGTGAATATTAGTGTGATTTGATTAAGAGGTTTAAACAAATTAAAGGTTTAACACTTAGGATTAAAGTTATACACTTCATCCTAAGAGAAGGATGCAGGCATAACCCTAATTCAAAGTCCTAAAGCTTTAAGAGTTTAGTCTCTGATTATTGAGATGAGAAGAGAGACTCAAGAAGACTCAAAGGTAAAAGACTAAGGGGGACTATACACAACGCTAAAATTTATCATTCTTGGGTATCCTATGGTTTGTTAGGCTTAAGAGAAAGGATCTTCAAGGCCATCAATGGAAGAAACAGATGAAAAGAGAAGGAGAAAGAAGAACAAGTCACTTACTTCCTGAAGAAGATAAGTAACTTGAAAGAAAGAAAGTGGGAAGGAGGGAGCATAAGTGAAGCAAGTTCACTTCAAGAACAAATAAAAGTGCATATGAAGAGATGAGAAGAGGTGGGAGGTGAAGGCAAATCCACCTCCCAGATAACTTACCCAAAAGTTTCTGAAATGTTAGTATGAATGCACAAGACTTAAAGCAAAAGGAAATGAAGTGAAATGAGATGCAAAGACCAAAGTCAGAAGTTATTATGCAATGTTAATGTGTTATGAGATTATGTAAAGTCAAACAAGATGCATATGAATGAACATACAAAGATGAGGTGCAATGAAAGCATGTTTAGAAGCTTGAAAACACGTGGATGTTCATGAAATGTAATGAATGAAAAGCATAGAAAATGAATGAAGAAATGATCAAGAAATGTTCAAGCATGTCGTAAGATTTCTAAGATGTCATACAAATGATTCAAATGTAATGGCAAGTTCACATGATGATGATATGCAAAGATGAATGCAAATGAACATGAGAAATTAGGGTTTTATGAATGTATGAGATGAAAATGACCAAAACAGAAGCATACATCATGATAAAAAATTGAAATCAAACTCAATCAAACTTTAACCCCATATAAGATTACACACCAAAGGAGAAGGTCAGAAACTAATCCTATTGAAAGTTATGAATTTTCTAAGTTTGCTAGGGTTTTTGGGTGATTCTTAAGGGAAAATGCAAATCAAATTGAAACTTCAAGATAAATTCATGAGAAAAATAACCTAGAAACTACATGAAATATGTGAAACAATGCAAAAAGAATCAAGTTCAAACTCATCATGGTTAGGCGAAAATGAATTTTTCAAGTTAGGGTTAGAAAATGTGATTTTTAAGAACCCTAATTCAAAGAAAATTATGAAATTATGATCAAACCTAAAAATAAATTTGTGTGATGAGTTTGAAAATGTTTCTAAATGTATTGGAATGGTTCATGATTTTTTTGGTGATTTTTAGAAACCTAAATGCATTTTTAATTAATTAAAATCCATTAATTAATTAAAAATAACATTTAAATATTTTAAAAATACTTTTTTAATGCAAAAAATAAAATAAAAATCATTTTTCAGGTTGAGAAAAATATTTGGATCAGAAATGCAAAATATGAGATTTTTTGAATGAGATTTGATATTTTAAATAAAATGAGAAAGAAAATGCAATAAAAATGAAAATAAAATGATTTAAATGAAAAGTATGCAGATCCAAGGATCGGGATTTGAATTGGGATGGAGGGAGTTGACTGGCGCGTGTTTCAAAGGTCCAGATCAAATCTGGCTAATTAAATTAATTAACTTAATTAATTATGAATTAAAACTAAGTGGATGCATCTGATCTGTCCAAGCGCGCGCTAAACACAATCAGACGGCTCACATTTAAACTGGGGAGATTAGCCCTAATTACAAACCCTAAGTATTCCTCCCCAAACATCAATAAGCAAGAATCAATCAACAAAAGCAATTTATTTTTCGCATACAGAGAGAATCGAATCAAACATGTTTCACGGGCAAATTTTCAGAAGCTTCATACACTCTCAAATCTCAACCATTTTAAAAAATAATTACATCACAATGATCAGGGGAGCATATAGAATCATTTAGGAACTTAAAATAAAGCTTTTGGAAAAAATGTTCTTGAGGTATACCTGAGATGGAGCTTTCTGATTCCAGGCTTCCTGGACCTTTCCTTGATGCAAAAACACTCCAATGGATCCCCTTAGGCTTCTGGAATGCTTGAAACAAGTTTGTGATGGCTGATTTTGATGATTCAGTTTTGCTGCACCAGAAATCATGTTTTGGTTTTGTGTGCTTTCAGGCCAATTCAAGGGTTGATTTGTGTTCTATGAGTGATTTGAAGATGATTGGTGAAGTTTGTTTTGAGGTTTGATGGCTGGTTTTTGAGAATCGAAGAAGGGAAGCCTTTTTGTGATTTTTGTGAATTCTAAGTTCTTGGAGGTTTCAGGCTTGCTTGTGTTGTGTAATGAGCTCCATAATGTTTGTATGTAATGTCTTGATTGGTCAGAAAGTTGGTAGTGACATGGTTTGATTGGTATGGGCAAGTTGCAAAAAGTCAAAAGTTTTTGTACCTCAAGCATGGGCCATGGCAGAGCTGGCTTTTGGGGTGTCTTGGCCTCATCATGATTTGTGGATAGCCCTAAGATCAAAGTTATGCAGCTGGCACAAGTGGATGAAGAGTTTCAAAGCATTTTGCAAATTTCCCTCTTTGAACTTTCTTGAGAAGCAAGGCATGGAAATTTGTAATTTTTGGTGCAATCTTGATCAAAATGTGTTGCATTATGTTTGTATGATGTTTAGCAACCAATTAGAGGTCATGAAATGGATTGAAACTTGAATTTGCAAAAAATCCTCTTTGGCATGAACTTGAAAATTATAGGATTTTTGCCAACTTTGAAAGGACATATCTTGAGTTCTAGGATGAATCAAGACATGTTCTAGTGCTTTTTGGAAATGGGAAGACATAATCTACAACTTTCATGTCCAAGAGTTTTTCATTTGAAGCCTTTTTGGTCATGAAAGAATAGGTTGAATATCTTTCCCAAAATGGAAAGTTTCCATTACAAGTCATTTCCAAAAATAGCAAGTTTGCATCTGGCTCAAAATTCTTCAACTTTGTGAACTTCCAACCACTTATAAGATCAAATAAAGATCATAGAGACTCAAAATGATGATGATGACCCTTTGGTACCCTTGTTGGGGGCCTCAGATGCCCTGATTTTGACTTTACTTGCTCAAGAAGTTACCCAATGATCAGATGACTTCCACAACGAATTTCTTCATAAAAATTGGTACACATGATCCTCATAACATATTAAGACCATTAGAAACAAGAATGACCAAAAAATTTGTGATTAAGGCCTCTGAAACCAAAACCCTAATTTTGGTCATCTGTGTAGGAAAACCCTAGCTCTGCCTCTATGCTTTTGCCATTCTCTATGATCTCTTGACTTTCATGAACTTTAGGGAGCATATTATGATCATGGAACACACATGGACCCTCTTGGCAAGCTTCAAGACCTTTGGGATGGCTCAGATTACTTCTTGGATTGCTCAGATCACAAACCCTAGATGCAAATGAAAATGGCATATGCAGATGAAACAAATATGCATTGTGAGATGGTATGCTTATGCTTATGCAAAAATGAAGGATCACAAGCCATGGTGTGATAAAAAGTGAAGGCAAATTTGGGGTGTTTACAGGTACAAACGCGAAAGTTGCGCGGAAAAGGTAGAGTCGCCAGCAAGGCATTTTTATCCCGAAGGAATGGGAAAGGTAATGATACACAAACCGAAAGAAGAAAATAAAGGAAAAAGGTCCTACGAACCAAAGAAACTGGGTTTGGGAGTCGGTTACAACCTGGGAAGGTATTAGCACCCCAGATCGTCCACTGTACCCGACGGGATAAACGTTTGCAAATAAACTGTTTCAAAGGGTGAAGAAATGAAAGCTGCTGCAAAAGAAAAGGAACTAGATCTGGATAAAAGAAAAGAAAGGGGGAAAATGTAGGGAAAATAAAAGAGTGCTCGAACGGGCCCTACCCCGCTACCTACGTACCTCATCTGGACATGAGATCAGAGTCGTCGTAGTTACCCTAACTAGGGAGGAAAATCGCTTGTATTTTAATAGCTTGAACAGCTTATGTCAATGCTCAGGTGTTGCAGACTTGTCTAGCACGAGTGCATTACCGTCTTGCGAAGAGACAAGAAGGAGCATGTTCTTTCATTAAGAGGGAAGGTAATGAGGAAAGAAGTCCCGAAGGAGATACATTTATTATTTGTTTGTGTTATTTTAGAATTATTTTATGAGCGTGGCACAAGAAAGTGAAAGCAAATCCTTTTCTAAGGAATGTGTTCTTATTACCAGATTCCTAGATAGAATGAGTAATAAGTTCACTAAGAATGAAGAAGACCCACAAACTTGCTTCCAAAGATTAGGGTTTGAATTCACTAACTTGTTTGGAGTTATTAAGTGTTTTGTGAATTAAATGAAGAAGTGTTTTTTATGGTTTTCTTTGTGAAGATAACCTCATGATTAGACTTGTAAATCATAGACAAACTTATACCACCACCAAGATGGGGTGAATACAAGTGATCCATGGAATAAGGCCATACACAAGAGACTACTTCAACCTTTTATTAAAATGTTTTATAGGTTTTTGTTTGAAGATGAGAAGAGAGAAATGACCAAAAGTATCTAAAGTAAAAAGAACTAAGGGGAAAAAATAATCCTATTGTTGTCATGCAAAGATGAACCTAGTTTAGTGTGGTTTTAAGTCTATCCTAATGAAGAAGAAAGAAAGAAGAAGAAAGGAGGTAGAAAATCAACTTACTTCTCTTAAAGAAGTTAAGTTGTTCTCTAAAGGGAATGCAAAGAAGTTGAAAAATGATGGCCTATGCACATCTCATAAACAAGTATGAAAGCATAAAAGAGAAGAGAAAGAAGTTTGAAATGTGGATATGCCATCCACACTTCTCACTTACCATTGCACCTACAATTGTTAGAAGAATTTAACATATGACAAACATAAGCCAAGTAAGTTCAAATAAAGGTAAGAACAAGCAAAGATTCATAACAATCATCACAACCAGAACTTAAACATCATACCAAAGTTCTAAGATTAAACACACTCCATCATACAAAGAAGAGTTCAATAAGTCATAAGTAACTAGCAAAGAAGTGTGGAAGAAGTGGGATGAAGATATGAGATTAAGATGGACAAACAAGGTAAACATCAACAAATAAACTAAAAGTCAGAACCTAAACATGCTTAGAAAGTGTCTAAGAAGAAGATTCAAACATCAATTGAGGCATACAATCACATATGAAGTAAAATAGGAGGAGCATGACGAAGTTAGAGGTGAAGTGAGGCATGCATGTGAATGTGAGATTTAGTGAACAATTAACATCCAACAAGTAAAGGCAAGGATCTCCTACAAAAACCAGGGGTCTATCCATGTGTTAACATGCTAAAAAACAAACCCTAAAAGGTGGAACAAGTTCCCTCCTACTCAAAACAACAAGCATTGATCCAAGAAGCTTCAAACTAGGGCACTCTAAAGACAAACCTCAAATAAATAGCAAACATGTCTTAAAAATCAAACAATTATGTACAAAGACCATTCAATCATGCATAAACAACATTTAAAAACCATATAACAATAATCAGAAGCAAATATCATCAAACAATTGATCAAATATCACTTAGGGTTTCACTAACTTCTACACAAAGCAACAAGCCAAGACATATCCAAACAAACCCTAAACATCAAGGTAAAAATCAGGGAGACACTTTAACATGTTATCAAAGCAAAGAAAAACGAATCAACTTCATACCTATTACTAAACACAATATAAAAATTAGGCAAGGCATGGTATGCTAAGGAAGAAGTAAAATAAAGGACTATAAAAGGACAATTAAATCAAGCTATGAAATTAAAAGAAATATGGAAAATAAAATTTGGAGAAATTTTATAAAAATCTATACATCATCTATGAATTTTTTTAGAATTTTCCAAGAGGTTTTACTATTTTTTAAAATAAAATATGAAAGAAGTAATTAAAAGAGAAATACAATGAGAAATAAAGTCAGGGTGGTGTATTAAGCAATCAGATCAGTTCAAAACAGCCTGGGCTTCTAAACAAGGAGGTGCGAATAACAATAGAAGCCCAATCCAAACATACACGCAACACACACAATTACCATGGACTTCACTAAAACTCAGAAACAATCCCATGCATCAGATTCATCACAAGCGTATAGTGAGGTCAACAAATCAAGCCAGTCAAAGCATCAAGGGACACTAGAACGCACGCGAATGAGAGTTATTGTACACAAGCAAACATCAGAAACAATTATGAATTATAAAACCATGTGCCAGTCACATGCCTTTTTAATGCGTTGACATGCTTATAACCGTCCAAATCAAGAAACGCGTGGCTCATATTATATCTTCTTCATGCGGCTTCGCTCTTCCATGCGTTTTCAAATATCCAGAATCCGGTGATCAAAGTTAGGGCTCCGTCACCGGAAAACTCAAACCAAGAACAAAGTCCACAAAATCAATAAAAACCTCCAGATCCAGTTATTTTCACATGGTGAACAAGAATATGAAGTCAATAAATACAAACAACAAGCATAATTCACAAATCGTAGAAAATAAAATTGGACGTCAAAACTTTAAATCAAACATACACTCATGATTCTCAAGAATTTTCAAAACCAAACATATCAGGATGATCAGTGCAACATATAGATCCTTAAGCACACAAAAAATTCAAGATCTAGATCTGTGAATTGAGATGTCACCTGAAGCGTGCAGAACTCGAAATAGGTCAAAAATGCCTTCCAAAAGTTGTAGATCAACTTGCTTTAACCTTTTCTTGCAAAATAAATGAAAGATGGAGCTTGAAAGATCCTGGATATTGAGATTCAAATGCTTTTGCTTCTGAACTGCACTTGAAGAAAACCTTGCTTTCAGGCCAAACAATTGGTGGATTTGTGATCTATACACTCTGAGGATGAATAAAATGCTAAGAGTTGAAACAATGTGTGTATGCACAAGGATTTTCGAAGGAAATTGCAAGAGAGCAAATTTTTTGAAAAGGGTGCAAATGAGAGAGAGTCTGCGTGATTTCAACGCAAATTTCACTTATATATGATAAGGTGAAATGCTGATTAGGGTTTTTTGTGTGAGTGGAGGCAAGGAAAGTGTGATTGGAATAATTTTTCCAAAACGCATTAAACTTGTGATGTGGTGATTCATGCGTGTACTTTTCTATCCATGTGCATAATGTGACTTATTTTAAGGCCCTTATCACCCTTGGATCAATCTTGTGGCTTAGCATCACTTGGATCATGCATTGTGAAGGATTTTGCAAAAATGCAAGTTATGGAATACCTTGTTTTCAAGTCACGAATTCTTGAGGTTCTTTGAGCAAACTTGCTTGTTTTGGATTACACTTGAGAATAGTGATCAACATTGGTCCATTAAATGCCTTAGAAATGTGATATGAGTGTTTTTGCATTTGGTATAAATTTTAAAATATGGTAAAACCCTAAAATTTAACCAACTTCAAATGGTCGTAACTTTCAAACCACAAAGGCTATGATCAAGTTCTTGGACTTTTTTGAAAGGGGAGAGAATTCTCTACAAGTTTAATGTTTGAGGAAAATCTATTTCGAGTCATCTTGGTCATGAAATAATGGATTGAAAGGTAGGACAAAACTATCCAAAAATAGAAACTTTTATTACAAGTCACTTTCTAATTTTGGCAAATTCCTTCCAAACTCTTGATTTTTGATTCTTGTGATCACCAAAGTCATTATTTTCCCTCAAGAGGATCCATAAGCTTGAAAATCATGATTGGAGCCCTTGAAAACCATTGGTTGACTTTTCTTCTGCTCAGTTGAGTTCTTTCTTCATTTGTAAGTAATTGATCAAATACTTGACTTCCCCAATGAGTTTTTGCACCAAACTTCATCCATAGGCCTTATATATCATGTGAAAGACTTTGACTATAAGAATTGGTCAAAGCTATTAGAATTCCTTGATCTGAAGCAAAAACCTAATTAGGATTTATCTGTGTATGAGCATGTTGCACCTCTGAACCTCTGATGATATTACCCACTTCTAGGGTTTTGTGGATGAACTTAGGCTTGTATGAGATGTGAGGAGACCTTATGAGCTTCTTGCAAGTTCACTTGGATCTTGACTTGACTTTGGAGAATCAATACTTGCCAGATGATGGATCCCATGCCATATACTTGCAGCTATGGATGCTTATGCCTCATCTTTCTATGCAAAATGCTAGGGTATGCCAGCTACATGTTATGCTTATGCCTCATCTTTCTATGCAAAATGCTAGGATATGCCAGCTACATGTTATGCTTATGATATGCAAAATGATGTGAAACAAAGAGGGGAAATTTGGGGTGTTACAAGATTTTGTCATCAAACACATGTTAAACATTGTCCTTGGCGGCATTGTTGAATCATGGGATAAGGTATATATGTCATACAATGTTTACGTATAATAATATATAAGTTGAGTATTGAATTATTATCATGCATGATATTCAATTTTTTTCTTTATTCCCCATGAAGGACTTTTTAGATATTCGTAAACGTTGGGCGTATATCCACAATGTGCTAAAGGGTCCTCCTGCCTTTTAATTTATCAGCAACATTCTTCCGCATATTTTTTGTTGCACATATTTTTTGATGTATAGGATATTGTGTTTGATGCATATAATGTAAACAAATTTTTTTTCTTTTGATGCACATATTGTATTTGATTTAAATAATATTAGTTGTTAGCTTTTGATGTAAATTCTCAGATTTAGTTATAAAGATAAAATTTAGGAAGAATTATGTTTGATGCACATATTGTGTTTGATATAAACAAAGATTGTTTTGACAGGATAAAATATAGGAAGAATTTGAAAAGAAGATAAATTTTATATTTAAAACAGAGGTTGTTTTGACAACAACGACAAAACCAAACTGTAGTTATATGTTGAACGCTGGCCAGAAAAATATAAATAAAAAATGTTGTTGTTGAGAATAGAACCAGATTACCCTTAGTTATATCACAACGATTGTGTAAACTAACTGTTGTGAAATGATGTACGTTTTCTAGAATAAAACAACGGTCCCAGGACCGTCATTGTAAGTATTACATATATAACAACGCCCTCGCACCACTACTAAAAAACTCGCTTTTAGTGACAAAATTAGAGACCGAAAAATCTTAAAAATCGGTCACTATAATATTTTGCGACCAATTTGGAGACCATCATTTTTCGGTTGTAAAAGTGATAGTCGCTAAACTTTTACGACGAATTTAGTGACCGGAATTTAGAGACCGATTTTGTGACCGAATTTTGACCGAAATTTAGAGACCGATTTTGTGACCGAATTTAGAGACTGGATTTAATGACCGATTTTAGTATTCTTTTTTCAAGAAAATAAAATTAAAAGGGGCTAGAGTTGGGAATTTAACATGTTACCTCATGCAACTTCAATTTCAGTTAAACCTTACCACTAAACCACTTGATATAATTTATTATGTTCTCTATATTTAAATATATATTTAGAAAATCTAAATAATATTTAGAAATTACTAATTATTACTTATTTAATTTGATCTAATTAAAATAAAATTTGATTTTATTAAATGTAATTTTATTAGGTATATATAAAAATTGCATAATGAAAATAAAATTCATTTTTATGCATATTTAAAAATAAAATAGCAAAATTGTTTATATAATTATATGTTTTATTTGTTAAAATAAAAAAATGAATCTTAAAAAAAATATTAAATTAATTTTTTTTAACAAATTGAGAGAGAAATAGTAACATAATAAAGAGGATTAAAAAATAAAGAAAAAACTACAAAAATATAAGTGACCGAAATTTCGGTCTCTGAATTTTTTATATAAATTAAATATTGTATAAAATCATTTTTTGTGACCGAATTGGTGGTCACAAAATTTTGGTCGCTATATCGGTGGCTAATGTTTATTTAGTGACCAAAAAAAGTTTGCTCATGGATATCAAATTTCAGTGGCTAATTCGGTGGCTATAGTGACCGAAATTTTTCGGTCACTAAATCGGTCAATAAAAGCGAATTTTCTAGTAGTGCACACGTCATTATACGTCTTTCCCAACCGTTGTTATATGTCTTTTCCATAGTAGTGGTGGTTTTGAATTGACATCCGACTTATGCATAAATTTTCATAAAAGTAAAATCTTGGGTTTTAACATTGACTCAGGTTACTTGATGGCAGCTTTTAGCTTCTTATCTTATGTAATCAATCATTTCCCATTCAACTTTCTAGGCCTGCCAATAGGGGACAATCCTTGTAGGAATTCTACACGGGGTCCCATTATTTCTAATCTTTGCAATTGAGTCTCATCTACGAAAGGTGTTAAATGAAAGCACAGATCTAGAAGGGGGGTTGAATAGATCCCTTTTTAAAATTAACTTTTCAAGAATTAAGTTTGAAAAAGTATTGCGGAAGTTTCCCGGAAAATCGTCTAGTTCAAATTAAAAGTCACCGGAAAACGGATATGCGTAAAACCAATTCGAATGAAATGATGAATAGAAGAATTAATATTTTACAAATGATTCACTTGATTATTCAGCACTTGATAAAACTATTCTTAACAATGATTGGAAAAGAAAACAAACACAAAGATATTGATTTTGTGTGATTAGGCTTTTTACCAAACACTTGGAGTGCACTCATCAAAGACAATTTTGTTGTATCAAATAGTGCAGAATTTTATCCACTCTAGTTATCACTTTTGAGTGAAACAATTTATCAAACACTTTGAATGCACTAATTTGATACACCAGAATTTTCAAGCACACAATATCAATATGAATAAAAGTAAAATGCTAGAAATGAAAAGAACACAAGGAATTTGTTGAGGCAGTTCCTTCGTCGTCCTCGCTCGAAGTACTCTGCCCCCAATTCGAAATTGAATTGGGCAATTTTATTAAATCGTCATTGTTTTACAAGAAGAGAAATGAATGAACCAACAAACCAAACTTCGTTGAATGTGCTGTCAAATCTTCTTCTTGTCCCTTGATTCAAGGTAGAATTAAGTCTTCCACGCGTGTCGAGAAAGCCTCCGATTAATTTCACCCTTCTTGAAAGAATTCACGATTCTCCAAACTTTGAGGACGGCTGAGTTTCTCCCACACTTGTGAACCCACAAAGACCTTCACAATCCTCTGTCTACAGTGATATGAGAGAACGATCCACTTGATCTTCAATCTACCTCACTCGACTGAATCTACGAACGATCGATGTGTGCAAAACCCCCAAATCTTCAATGATCTTGGAGGAGAAAACCCTTTGGATTTTTCCAAGGAAAACCCACACACTCTAAACCCAATCTGAAATTCTGATTCACGATTGAACGTTATCTTCGAAACGAACACCAAGATCAAACAAAGATTATTGTGTGTGATTGTTTGATTGATGCAAAAATGAAGAAGATGAAGAGAGCTATGTGTATATCTTTCACTTTCCTTGTTAAACCTTCTCAAAAGAAATGAAACAACTATTTATATTTGTTAGAGAAATAAACATAAGAGAGGGAAAAATTAAATGAAAAAATGAGTCAGCACAGTAATGAGCCGACTCAAATCATTAAATGAGCCGACTCAAAATAACAGATGAGTCGACCAAAATAAACAGAGAGACAGCCTGTTGAGACCCGTGGAAAATGAGAAGAAAACACTTCTTGATGAGTCGCCTCATGAAGGGTTTTGAGTCAGCTCACACACACACATGAGTCGACCAAAAATGATGCATTAGGCAGCCTGTTTGGACCCGTGTGTTTGCCACCAATTTACAATTGAATGAGTCGGCTCATGAAGGGTTTTGAGTCGACTCATCCACACACATGAGTCGACCAAAAATGATGCATCAGGCAGCCTGTTTGAACCCGTGCATTTATCATCAATTTAACACTAAATGAGTCGGCTCATTGATGAATTTGAGTCGGCTCATTCAGTATGTTTTTCCAAAAATGCCAATCCTTGCTTTTTCATTTAGAACCACTCAAGCTTTCAATCATGCCAAGTTTTTGACACATTAAAACCATTCCATGTCACACAAACTCCCCCTTTTTGATGATGGCAAAAACTTGATGAATCAATCGCCATATGTTGGTGTAAAATCTCCCCCTGATTATGTGACCCGATCTGATATACATCAATATCAATATCATCTCCCCCTTTGACAACATCAAAAAGAAGAAAAAACATATGAGTGAATCTAACAATAGAAATATCATGCAGAAACAAATGTTAAATGAGAAGCCAATTGCAATATAAACATGCATCCACAAACACACAATTTGGAAAAGCGAGTAAAGATAGTGAGAATAAACAGAACAATGGAACTAAAGAGAAATAGAAGTTCATTCAAACAAAAAAACAGAAACCATATTCATAATCATTACAAGTACATATGATGCAAATATTCTCTCAAGGGTGTGGATTACGATCCCTAGTGGAAGGGTAACGACGATGATAAGTGATTGGCTGTGAGTCATCCATGTCGGTTTCTACAAACTAAAGAAAACTATTGTTGAGCAAGTTGAAGGCAGTGTCATGAGCAACCAAATGATCCTGCAGCGCAGTGTACTGAGTGTCTTGAACAGACATATAATACGCAAAAGCGGAATCTTGCTCATTTAAGCGCCGCTCTATCTCAGTGTATCTCTCAGTCTGAGTGTTGTAGTAAGCTTGCTATTGAAGTTGCATATTTTGGAGCATAGCCATGATTCTTGAAGGATCATCTTGTTGCGGTTGAGATGGAGGAGGAGATGGAGGAGCAAAGCGAGTAGTAGTGTTAGTCCACCCGATGTTTTGCCATTCACCCCAGCCTTGATTTTCATAGGAATCATTTGATGGTATGCCATGCCATGCTTCGTTGTCAGCGAGCAAGTCTTCATTAGGAACCTCATTTGGTTCATTTTGATCTTCAGGATCATCTCCATCATAATTGTCTTCAAGCGGCTGATTTTGATCACCTCTTCCCACATACCGATACCGTCTTTCTTGAGAGTCCCATATGTGACCCATAAGGCTTATGGTCTTTTGCTGAAACCAATTTGTGTCCGGCATGGACACCAAAGTTACATCAAAACTAACAATCTCAGCTTTGTCGACGATCTTCTGAATAATTGAAGGATAAGCAAGAGCAACACCTTTCTTTTCCTTTAAGGCAAAAATACGACTCGCAAAATAGTGAGGCCAGTTGACTTTGATCTTGTTCCGAAGAATATATACCAAATGAACTTCACTCATATCAATATGAGAGAAGCCACCTTTCTTGGGCCGTAAGTTGTGAGCAACAATCCAATGAAGGATACGATCCATCGGCTTAACTTTTCCAGTAGTAATGGTATTCGGAAATAATTCGGAATTAACAACGAAATCAACAAAAGGTTCTTTAAGCATACCATTGAGTTCAGTACGAAAGTTGTAATTCTCCACATGAAATGTATCGGTCATCAAGATGATAGCTTCCTCAGGATCACTGGGAAACAAATCTTTCCACACTTGAGCATTAACCGCAAACATTCTAGAGCCCATACGGAAGTTGAATTCAAAACCCTTAAAAGTGCCAACCAGACCAGCATAGAAAATCTTAACCAAATCCTCATTATAGTCAACATGACATGATAGAAAGGGATTTATACCTTGGAAGTCCATCAGTTCAATAATGTGGGGAATGTGCATTTGAGTAGCAGTTGTTCTTGAGTAGACATATTGAGGAACCACCTTCCTGTTCTTGAATCTCTTGTTGTAATCTTCAACCAAGTCAGATGAAAGAAGAGACAAAGCACTGACAGGAAGGGATGATTGAGAAGAGGAGCCACGAGACCTTTTACATGTAGGTCTTGATGCCATTGTTGAGAAGTATGAAGCTTTGAGAGAGGATATGAGGGTTTTAGATTGAAGATGGAAACTTGAGAGAATATGAAAATATGATGTGTTGGTAATGATAAGATGAAATGATAATGAGTTTTAATGAAGAAAAGAATAAAGAAATCATAAATGGAAAGTCAAAAGTGGATGGAGGCATTGATGTGCCGACCTAGGGAGATGAACTGACAGGCGGAGCGTCTTTTCAAGACAGCCACACGTCAGTTGAGGCGACAATGAGCCGACTCAAATTCAAAAATGAGTCGACTCAATTTGAATTTGAAAGGAGTCGACTCACAGGAGCAGAGAGATCGACTCATAAGGCTCCATGAGCCGACTCATGAGTCGGACTGTTGGGACCCGACAGTTTTTAACACAAAATTTCACCAAAAACCACTTAAAATACCTCAAAACATGAAAATATCATCATTTATGCTAATTATTTGACAAACAATCACTCATAATCCAAGAGAATAAAATAAATAGATAAATATACAAACAAAAGACATGCAACACACTCTTATTATATATATATATATATATATATATATATATATATATATATATATATATATATATATATATATATCAAGAATGAATTGAGGTAACCAAGTGAAGAATGATATTACCTCGAGTATATGAGAAATGGATGAACGATAACACTTCATAACAAGATGTTAGATACAAGAGAAGTTGAGCCAAAGAATAATATATAAACCAAGCAATGATTACTAAGATCTATCTGAGATGTCAAGAACACCAAGTTCCCTACGGATAAAGAAGAAAGGATCGGTAGTGAATGGTTTTGTAAAAATATCGACTAGTTGATTTACACTATCAACATGCTCAAACACCACATCACCTTTCTCTACATGATCCCTAAGAAAATGATGCCTGATTTTAATATGTTTAGTGCGTGAATGAAGAATAGGATTCTTGGTAAGATTAATTGCACTAGTATTGTCACACAAAATTGGAATTTTTTTGAGAGAGATATTGAAGTCGAGCAATTGTTGTTTTAGCTATAGGATTTGGGCACAACAATTTTCGGCTGCAATATACTCCGCCTCTGCAGTTGATAAGGCAACAAAAACTTGCTTTTTGCTATGCTAACTGACAAGAGAGTTTTAAAAGAAAGGACAAGTTCCACTAGTGCTTTTCCTATCCACTTTCCAATCGACAAAGTCGGAGTCGGAAAAACCTAGCAAAGAACAATCACTACCCTTAGGATACCATAAACCAAACTTAGACGTACCATAGAGATACCTAAGTATGCGTTTAACTGATCTTAAATGTGATTCCTTAGGGCAAGATTGAAACCTAGCACACATACATACACTAAACATAATATCGGGACGCGATGCGGTAAGATAAAGAAGAGATCCGATCATACCTCGATACCTTTTTATATCAACATCCTTACCTTTTTCATCACGATCAAGACTTGCCGCCGTAGGCATTGGTGTATCAATAGACTTGGAGTTTTTCATATCAAACTTCTTGAGCAAATCATTGCAATATTTAGTCTGACTTATAAAGGTTCCATCTTCAAGTTGTCTAATTTGAAGTCCGAGGAAGAAATTTAACTCCCCCATCATACTCATCTCAAACTCACCTTGCATAGAACTTGAAAATTCTTTAACCAACTTCATGTTAGTAGATCCAAAAATAATGTCATCTACATATACTTGAACTAATATAGAATGTTTTCCTTCAAGTTTAATAAAGAGAGTAGTGTCAACCTTTCCTCTTGAAAACCCTTGATTGATTAAAAATTTGCTTAGGCGCTCATACCAAGCTCTAGGAGCTTGTTTGAGACCATATAAAGCACGTTTTAGTTTGTAAACATGATTTGGTTTTTCAAAGATTTCAAATCCAGGAGGTTGACACACATAAACCTCTTCATTTATATATCCATTAAGGAAGGCACTCTTAACATCCATTTGATATAGTTTAAAGTTTTGTGAACAAGCAAATGCAAGTAAAAGGCGTATAGCTTCAAGGCGGGCAACAAGAGCATAAGTTTCCTCATAGTCTATGCCTTCCTCTTGGTTATACCCTTGAGCAACAAGACGAGCCTTGTTGTGAATGATCGTGTCGTTTTCATCCAATTTGTTCCTAAAAACCCATTTGGTGCCAATTACTCTATGATTTAGCGGAGGTGGAACAAGGTCCCAAACCTCATTCCTTTTAAATTGATTTAGTTCCTCTTGCATGGCTAGGAACCAATTTTCATCAAGTAAGGCTTCTTTGGCATTCTTAGGCTCAATTTGAGATATGAAGGCATGATAAAAACAAAAATTACTTAGTCTTGATCTAGTAATGACACCCTTTGAGATATCTCCAATGATGTTATCGATAGGATGATCATTTGATGTCTTCCATTCCAATGGTAGATCATTTTGAAAGGATGCTTGACCTTCATCTTTGAGACTAGACACATCAACCGGATCCTTATTAACAACATCCGGAAAGGGTTCAACACGAGAAATATCAATGTCTTTAACAATCTCACTAGAAGAGGCACCTGCACCAATAACAACACTACCTTTTCCGACAACATCTGGATAAGTTTCATCAAAAGATACATGTACAGATTCTTCAACTATAAGCAACCTTTTATTGAATATTCTATATGCTTTGCTTGAATTAGAGTATCCAAGGAAGATGCCCTCATCCGCCTTTGAATCAAATTTACCAAGATTTTCTTTTCCATTATTAAGCACAAAACATTTGCAACCAAAAACATGAAGATGTGAAACATTAGGCTTTCTTCCTTTTAATAGTTCATAGGGCGTTTTGTTTAGAATAGGTCAAATAGTTATCCTATTCAAAACATAGCAAGCGGTGCTAATAGCATCGGCCCAAAAATATTTAAGAAGACCGCTATCATTAATCATAGTTCTTCCCAATTCCTCCAACACACGATTTTTACGTTCCACAACACCATTTTGTTGTGGTGTTCTAGGAGCTGAGAAGTTATGATCAATGCTATGGTTTTCACAAAAAATTTCAAAGAGATGATTTTCAAACTCACCTCCATGGTCACTTCTAATAGTTACAATGTTTGTGCCAAGTTTATTTTGAGATAATTTGGCAAAAGTTTCAAAAGCCGAAAATGTATCACTTTTACTAGCTAAGAAGATTGTCCAACAAAATCGAGAGTAGTCGTCAACAATAACAAAACCATAATAGTTCCCTCCAATACTTTTGATTCTAGAAGGACCAAAAAGATCCATGTGTAGAAGTTCAAGAGGTCTAGAAGTATAGACTAAATTTTTTTGATTTAAAAGATATCTTAGTTTGCTTTCCCATTTGGAAAGCATCACAAAGATGATCTCTAGTGAACTTTAAGTTAGGCAAACTGACTACTAAGTTTTTGGACACAACCTTATTTAGCAAGTCAAAGTTGATATGAGCTAAACGTCTATGCCAAAGCCAAGACTCTTCATTTTTGGAAATAATACATTTAGGATCACTCAAGGTCATCGAATTCAAATCAAGCATATAAACATTGTTAACCCTCAAGCCTTTAAACACATCCTCTTTGTTTTCATTATGTTCAATTATGCATCCTTCTTTAGAGAATGAGACATTGTATCCCTTATCACATAATTGACTAATGCTAACAAGGTTATGTTTAAGACCCTAAACTAAAAGGACATTAGAGATAGATGTAGAAGAGGGATTACCTACACTACCTTTGCCGAGTATAGCTCCCTTGTTGTTATCACCATAGGTAACAAAGCCCTTCTTCTTAGCCACAAAGTCATAGAATAGGGAAATATCACCTGTCATATGTCTTGAGCATCCACTATCAAGAAACCACCGTTTCTCCATAGACTCAAGACACTCCACCTATATGATTAGACAAGAGAGAAAGGTACCCAATTTTCATTGGGTCCTAGAGTGTGAGTGAAAATTTTGTTGCTTTTAGGAAACCATTGACAAATGCCTTTAGGGATCAAGTATCTCCTAAAATGAAATTTGGAAATTGTATAACCTTCCTTGCAACAATAGTGACATTTCAAGAATGGTTTAGACTTGCATTGACTATTTTGATCCTTCACAACATAGGTATATTTTTGATATGGATTGTTCATTGATTCCCTAAAGTTTGAACGATCAATAGTGAATGTCATTTTTGGTTGTGACAACTTGTCTAGTTTGACTTGAAGAGTTTTGACCTCTTTTTGCCAAATCTAACATGTTTCACAACTATGAAAGTTGTGCCATTCTCATTTGTCTTCTACTATAAATTCTACCATCGATGCCCTAAGAGCTTTCATAACATTTTCACTATCCGAAACCTTTTTCTCTAAATGTGAAAAAATTCTTTTATCGGATGCAATGCGCTTGAAAGCTTCTTTAGCTTTTTGATGGAGAATATTAAAAGTACTAAGCAAATCATTATAAGACAATTTTTCAGCATAATCATATTTAGCATGTCTTACCTCTTTCTTGCCTTTCTTATGAGCCATGAGGCAAAGATTTACTCTCTCTTCCTCATCGCTTGAAGTATCTTTGCTAGACGACTCACTATCGCTTTCCTAAGCAATATATGCTCTTCTAGCCTTGTTGTATTTTCTTTGATATTTGTCTTTTGCCTTGTCTTTCTTTAACATAGGGCAATCCGGTTTGTAATGTCCCGGTTTTCCACAGTTGTAACAAGATCCCTTGCCTTTAGTACTTTTAACATACTCTTGCTTGGAAGGATTAGATTTTCTTCGATAGTTGATGAGACGCTTGTCCGAATGGGAAATCTCATTCTTTTTGAGATACCGATTGTATCTTCTTACGAATAAGCCCATATCTTTGTTTGATTCGTCTTCATCATCACTCGTATCACTCCCACTATCTTTATTTATGGAGAATTTTGAGGAAGAAGCTTTAAATGCAATAGACTTCTTCTTCTTCTCATGATCTTTATTTTTCTCGATCTTTTCTTTCTTTTCTTTGTCTTCATGCTCATTTAAGTTTAAGAGCTCTTGTTCGTGCTCTTGTAGTTTTCCAATGAGTGTAGTTAGATCCAAAGTTCTTACATCATTGGCTTCTTTGATTGCCGTAACTTTTGGCAACCATTCCCTAGTAAGACATCTTAAAATCTTGTTAGTTGCTACATCATTAGGAGTAGTTTTACCAAGAGCATTTAATCGATTTGTCAAGTGAGAAAACCTTTTTCCCATTTCACCAACGGTTTCCCCTTGGATCATGTGAAAACAATCAAACTCTTGTTGTAGAGTATTAATTCAAGCAAGCTTAACATCATCGGTTCCTTCATGGGCAACTTGTAAGGCTTCCCACATAGCTTTAGCCGATGAGTGATGAGAAACTCGAAAATATTCATCCGCTCCCAAAGAAGCTATGAGTATGTTTCGAGCTTTCCAATCGTAGCTATATTTCTTTTCATCATTATCATCTCATTGTGCTTCCGGTTTTTCAATTTGGACATTATCCGGTCCGGCCATGGTTATTTGAAAAGGGCCTTCTTGAATAACTTTCCAAAGTTTTCTATCAACAGAGTTGATATGGATGCGCATACAATCTTTCCAGTGACTATAGTTTTCTCCGTTAAAAATTGGAGCTCTATTGTACGCCCTCGTTGGATCGTTGTCCATTTTCCAATAAGTTGTATGTGAAGCACTAGATGAACCGGTGCTCTTGATACCACTTGTTAGACGATAGCGCGGATCTAGAAGGGGGTTGAATAGATCCCTTTTTAAAATTAACTTTTCAAGAATTAAGTTTGAAAACGTATTGCGGAAGTTTCCCAGAAAATCGTCTAGTTCAAATTAAAAGTCATCGGAGATCGGATATATGTAAAACCAATTGGAATGAAATGATGAATAGAAGAATTAATATTTCACAAATGATTCACTTGATTATTCAGCACTTGATAAAACTATTCTTAACAATGATTGGAGAAGAAAACAAACACAAAGATATTGATTTTGTATGATTAGGCTTTTTACCAAACACTTGGAGTGCACTCACCAAAGACAATTTTGTTGTATCAAATAGTGCAGAATTTTATCCACTCTAGTTATCACTTTTGAGTGAAACAATTTATCAAACACTTTGAATGCACTAATTTGATACACCAGAATTTTCAAGCACACAATATCAATATGAATAAAAGTAAAATGCTAGAAATGAAAAGAACACAAGGAATTTGTTGAGGCAGTTCCTTTGTCGTCCTCGCTCAAAGTACTCTGCCCCCAATTCGAAATTGAATTGGGCAATTTTATTAAATCGCAATTGTTTTACAAGAAGAGAAATGAATGAACCAACAAACCAAACCACGTTGAATGTGCTGTCAAATATTCTTCCTGTCCCTTGATTCAAGGTAGAATCAAGTCTTCCACGCGTGTCGAGATAGCCTCCGATTAATTGCTCCCTTCTTGCAAGAATTCATGATTCTCCAAACTTTGAGCACGACTGAGTTTCTCCCACACTTGTGAACCCACAATGACCTTCGCAATCCTCCGTCTACCGTGATATGAGAGAACGATCCACTTGATCTTCAATCTACCTCACTCGGCTGAATCTTCGAACGATCGATGTGTGCAAAACCCCCAAATCTTCAATGATCTTGGAGGAGAAAACCCTTCGGATTTTTCCAAGGAAACCCCACACACTCTAAACCCAATATGAAATTCTGATTCACGATTGAACGTTATCTTCGAAACGAACACCAAGATCAAACAAAGATTGTTGTGTGTGGTTGTTTGATTGATGCAAGAATGAAGAAGATGAAGAGAGCTATGTGTATATCTTTCACTTTCCTTGTTAAACCTTCTCAAAAGAAATGAAACAGCTATTTATATTGGTTAGAGAAATAAACATAAGAGAGGGAAAAATTAAATGAAAAAATTAGTCAGCACAGTAATGAGCCGACTCAAATCATTAAATGAGTCGGCTCAAAATAATAGATGATTCGACCAAAATAAACAGAGAGGCAGCCTATTGAGACCCGTGGAAAATGAGAAGAAAACACTTCTTGATGAGTCGACTCATGAAGGGTTTTGAGTCGGCTCACACACACACACATGAGTCGACCAAAAGTGATGCATCAGGCAGCCTGTTTGGACCCGTGCATTTGCCACCAATTTACAATTGAATGAGTCGGTTCATGAAGGGTTTTGAGTCGACTCATCCACACACATGAGTCGACCAAAAATGATGCATCAGGCAGCCTGTTTGGACCCGTGCGTTTATCATCAATTTAACACTGAATGAGTCGACTCATTGATAAATTTGAGTCGACTCATTCAGTATGTTTTTTCAAAAATGCCAATCCTTGCTTTTTCATTTAGAATCACTCAAGCTTTCAATCATGCCAAGTTTTTGACACATTAAAACCATTCCATGTCACACAAAAGGTAAATTCGTTTCTCTTAAAGGACGCATAATACTTCTAAAGTCATATTTGAATTCCATCCACTCTTCTACTTTCTACAAAGCTCCAAAAGTAGTACTCCAAGAAATTATAAAGATTCAACGAGTTTTCCTTTTGAATGGTGCACAAAAATAAAATAAAAAAGAAGAATAAATTGATTCTCTTGGTCTATAGTCTATAAATCGAAAATTAATGGGGGGATTAGGCAGTAAGCATTGTGAATCCATGAACATGGCGTTGTTGAGTAAATGGGTATGGAACGTGAGGATTAATTTTGATCATCTATTGGGTATCTCATGGAGTGTTTGAGAGGAACTTCAAAAAATTATTATTAACTTTAATCCTAATCCAATCTTAGTTGATGTATTTGTTTGGTGTCGCGAAACTGTGGGTTATTTGGTTAAGTCTGCTTACTCCAGGCTGGAAATATCTATATTGTAGGTTCATGCAGATTTTGAACCATCAAGTGCTTTGAAGCTTTTGGGAAAATTAAACGTGCCTAACATCAGTCGAGTCTTTGTTTGGAGACTTCTTATGAATAGACACCAAACCATGGACGAGTTTGCTAAACAAGGGGTAATTAGTGGTCCACATTCCAAATAATCTTGTGTGTCCACTTTCATATTCACTTCACAATACTTTTTTTTAATAAGCAAAAATCATTTAAAAACGATACAAAAGAGTATCCTAACCCAAATACAACATCAAACATCTATCCACCGTGAAACCTATAAAAATTCACAGAAAAATCTAAATCGTTCATAATAATTACAATTATAAGCGTTTTTTAGATTCTTATCAATCCACCACCAAGTTAAAGTAATGCAACTATCTACCACCAAATCATGGTTTTAAATTGCAGTTGCGGTTGCGGTTCCGGCGACTGCAGTTGTAGCTATTGCGGCCGTTGCGATGCGGATTGCGGCAGTTGCAGCGTGAATTTATTTTTTTATCAACATAAAATAGTATACTTTATTATATATATTAGATTTCACATGTCTTCTATTGTTGCGGGTTGATGCGGTCCGATGCAGACAAATGCATCCGTTACAAATGCATCCGATACATTACATTCAAAAACTTCAATAACTAAATAAAAAATACAAGACATTGCTACATTACATTCAAAAACTTTAATAACTAAATAAAAAATACAAGACATTGCTACATTGCATTCAAAAACTTCAATAACTAAATAAAAAATACAAGACATTGCTACATTACATTCAAAAACCAACTAAATAAAAAATACAACAAACTTATCAATGAAGCAATAACTAATATACCTAGTGTTAAATGTGGTTACTTAGCCAGCAGCTCTATATACATACTTAGAGTTAGTACATAACAGAACCAACGAATAGTGAGGACACAGAAACTCTGAAACAAAACAAGAACACAACAGTCATCTCAATTTTATTCCTTTGTCCCTATTAAAAAAAACATTTATGTTTACAAATATTAGTTTTATAAAGTAGTATCGTACACGTCAAATATATAACACATTGAATTTGAAACATTGTATTTATAAACTTCAAAAAAATTATATATACTATACTATATATATACCTTATGTTAGCCGTTAGCGTAAAATTTGGTTATTTTTTGCCAGTTGTATATTAGTATGTAACAGAACGAACGAGTAGTGAGGAAACTGAACAGAAACTTATGAAAGAAATAATTGTTTTAAAAACTATATAACATATTTTCCTCATCACGCTCCATCTTAAATTGAATTCTGGTATACAAACTCACTTTTATTCATTTGTCCCTATTTTTAAAAAAACAAAATATTTACTAATATTAGTATTGTATAAAGTACTATACCAAATCATGTTTATATGATTTTATAGAAAAGATTTGTATCTGAGTTTCTTAGTTGAAATTCACGGCATATACACGCAATGAGATGATTACTTCTTTCATATCTCATGCGTCATTTTTGACGTAAGCTTCTTTTATATATTATTTCAATACTTTGTTTTAAGATCGATCTATTAGGGTTTCAAAACAGATATGGAAGATATTGAGTCTCACACAATTCTCAAAGGAAAACGTCCTGTGACTCTTAAGGTATGTATGCATGCATGATTAAGATAGATGTATCTAAATTTTTTGAGGAAAATGAATGAAACTGTTTGTATTATAAATCATAATCTTGTTTCATTGATGAATGATGTTTATGCAGTTTGATGATGTTGTGTACAAAATCAACGATAAAAGTGGTGGATTATTCAAGAAGAATGTAAAAGTAGAAGAGAAAACAATACTAAAAGGAGTAAACGGAGCTGTTGAACCAGGTGAGATGCTAGCGATGTTAGGTCCATCAGGAAGTGGAAAAACAACACTATTAACAGCCTTAGGAGGAAGACTTGGTGGAAAGCTTCATGGAAAAATAACATACAATGATCAAACTTTTTCTAATGTCATAAAAAGAAACACAGGTTTTGTTACACAAGATGATGTTCTTTACCCTCACTTAACAGTAACAGAAACCCTAGTTTTCACAGCACTTCTTAGATTACCAAATACTCTCACAAAACAAGCCAAAGTTGCACTTGCGAAAAACGTTATTGATCAACTTGGATTAACAAAGTGCGAAGATAGCATCGTTGGGAATACTACTCTAAGAGGAGTTTCTGGTGGAGAGAGGAAAAGGGTTAGTATTGGACAAGAATTGCTTATAAACCCTAGTTTGTTGTTTCTTGATGAACCAACTTCTGGTTTGGATTCTACTACAGCGCAGAGAATTGTATCGACTTTGTCGGAATTAGCAAGAGGTGGAAGGACTGTTGTGATGACAATACATCAACCTTCGAGTAGATTATATTATATGTTTCATAAAGTTTTGTTGCTTGCTGAAGGGAATGTTTTGTATTTCGGAAAAGGGTCTGAAGCTATTCAACATTTTTCTAATATTGGTTATGCTCCTGCAATGGCTATGAACCCTTCAGATTTCCTCTTGGATCTTGCAAATGGTAAAATTAAATTAAAATTTCTATGCATTTTTTTTAACAAATTTAACATGTCATTTAATATTTTCGATCATGAATTTCGCAGGTATCTACACCGATGACGCGAATCATGACCATATCATAGACAAGCAAAAACTGATTTCAGCATATAAGAGTAACTCTGATGGACAGTTGAAGCTAGAACAACATCATGGAATCAATGACTCTGATAGTAGATTTCAAGAGAAAGATTCTGAGAAATGGCCTACTAGCTGGTCACAACAATTCTTTGTATTGTTAAGAAGAGATATTAAAGAAAGAAAATATGAATCATTTTCTGTCCTTAGGATTGGTCAAGTTCTTGTGGTTGCAGTTATTTCAGGACTACTTTGGTATAAATCCGATAAGTCACATATGCAGGATCAGGTAATAACTGGCAAAATCACGTAGGCACAATTGGCCGAACTTCATTACCAAACGTTGTATTTTCATCTTTTTTGTTTGTCTATTCATCTCATCTCAACTTCCTTTGCAGATTGGACTATTATTCTTCATAACAGGCTTTTGGGGATTTTTCCCACTCTTCCAAGCAATCTTCACCTTCCCTCAAGAACTAATGATGCTAGAAAAAGAAAGATCCTCAGGAATGTACAGACTTTCCTCCTACTTCATCTCAAGAATGGTAGCTGACCTACCAATGGAGCTAGTCCTCCCCGCAATCTTCCTTCTCATAACATATTTCATGGCAGGTCTCAAGGCAACAGCGATAAACTTCTTGGAAACACTTTTCAGCCTCTTATTGAATGTGTTGGTTGCACAAGGACTAGGACTTGCACTTGGTGCTGTTGTACTTGATCAAAAATCAGCAACAACACTTGCATCAGTGTTGATGCTAGTTTTCTTACTAGCTAGTGGATTCTATGTTCAGAATGTTCCAAAGTTCATAGATTGGGTGAAGTATATTTCTATTAGCTACTATACATATCAGCTATTTATTGGATCACAGTTTCATAGTGGAGACACATACCCTTGCTCTGAAGGTCAGTGTCCTATTGAAGAGTTTCCTCCTATAAAAAAATCAGGGTTTGATTTGAATGCACAATGGATGGCTGCAATGGCTCTAGTAATAATGCTAATTGGTTATAGACTGATAGCTTATTTTGCTCTTATGAGGATTGGAATCACAAAGAATTAGGCTTAGTTTTCTTTAATTTTGATGTATCCTATATAGATTTATGTGCAAGTAATCTATATGTAGTTTTTCAATATATATTTATATAACATTAAAAAATCATATTTGTTGCTTGAAATCATATTCTTATAACAGAACAAGAGGCTAAGATGAATGCTATGCTTAGGCTTTACTTGGAACTAAATTGAGTTAATTACCCAAAGATAGTTAGTTAGTATCCACCAAGTTTATGTAAACTTCATTGCTCAATTTGAAAGAGTATTACTTTTCAGAAAATTCTTTTAACTTGTTTTTCTCATGGTGGCAAGTTTGAATTTCAGACATAAATGTAATGTAACATCCTAAGTCTGATTATATTCTTTTTAATCCTTGAAGGTCAAGATTACTAATTGCTAGATGTTTACTTTCTTATATCTCCTAAATATGGCTTCATGACAACAATCTTAGTTTTTTCTTCTATCTCTCAAATTGCTCATTCTCCTTTACATCGATGAAATGTATGTTTTCATTCTTGTATTAAAAACAAGGTTAAATTATCTACTGGTCCTTTAATTTATTTAAAAATATTAAGTTAGTCTCTTAAGTTTTTTTTTTAACGTTTTGGTCTTTTTTTTAAAATCTCTGTTATAATAAATTGCAAACTCGTATACCATTTAAATTGGTTTTTCGCGGTGCTCACAAATATGTAATTAGTTTCGCGTTTAATAGTGTATTTTGGTCAAATTGATGATTTTTCAATATGTATTTCGTGCAAAAAAGGACAAAATCGTTACAAATACAAAGCGCAAAAGGACGTACTTGTAGCAAAAAAAAAACATAAAATACTACATTGTTACAATTAAATAACTTAAAGGACCATGTAGGTAATTTAACCTAAAAACAATACGATGAGTCTTTTAAATATAACATTTGTAACTTTTCTAAACATTAGTAGACTATTTGTCCTTTGAGTCTACCTAAAAATTGAACCATTTGATCTTATTCATTTTAATGATTAGGGACTAGCTCTTATTGGTTATTAGAAATAATAATTTATATTTTGACAAACTTGGTAACTAAGTTTGTTTAGAGGTATTTTAGTATTTTATTTTATTGTCTTTTAAACTTGTAGGCTAAGTTTAATTTGCTTATAAATAAAGTAGAAAAATACTTTTGTAATCTCTCTCTCTCTCTCTCTCTCTCTCTCTCTCTCTCCTTTTTAATACATTCCTTTTGTTCATCATTTAATTTCACCTTGTGCACCAACAATTGGTATCTAGAGCTCTAGTTCAGATTCTGTGGAGAAACACCGGGAAACACGAGTGAAAAAGTGAGGTTTGTGTGATTGATTTTTGGTTCTTGGATTCGTGTTGAACCTTGAACAAAAATCTGATCATAATCACATTGATTATGTGGGTTGGAAAACATTGTGTGGTGAGATCTGAGTGTATTGCACAAGGTAGAATATGATTAACGGAAATAGCGGCATGAACACCAAGCTTCCAGTATTTGATGGTAAAAACTGGAATCGTTGGATGATTCAGATGCGTGTTCTGTTCGGTGCTCAAGATGTCATGGATCTTGTCACTGAAGGTTATGTTTCGGTAGTAGTAGATGCAACGGAGGAACAGAAGAATATGCAGAAGGACACGAGGAAGAAAGATCAGAAAGCTCTGTTCTACATCCATCAGTTTGTGGATGCAAATGTGTTTGAGAAGATTGCATATTCATCGACAACAAAGGCTGTGTGGGACACACTGGTCAGATGTTACGGTGGCGATGCAACATTGAAGAAGGTGAAGCTTCAGTCCTTGAGAAAGCAATATGACAATCTCAACATGAAGAACAATGAGAATGTTTCTAAGTAATCATTGAGAAGGTATTGAGATCTCTTACCCCTCAGTTCAATTACATTATGGTAGCAATAAAACATTCTAAAGATCTAAGCACCATGAAGATTGAAGAGCTGGAAAGCAGTTTAGAAGTGCAAGAGTTGCATCTAACTAAGAGAGCTTTTGAAAAGGAAGTAGAGCAGCAGGCTCTGAAAGTAGTTTCTGATAAGAGGCATCAGAAGCAGTCTTGGTCAGAAGCTAGGAGAAGATCAGATGGTGGTCAGAAGTCAGAAACCTCAACCTCTGATAGGCAAGAGAATGCTCATAAGGGAAACGAGAAGTGTGACAAGAAGAAGATTCAATGTTACTGTTGCAATAAGTTTAGTCACTTTGATAAAGACTGTTTGTCAAACAAAGAAAAGAAATCAGAAGAAGCAAATATAGCCAGAAGTTCTGATGACGAATATGTGCTACTGATGGCTTCTGAATCCGATGATACAAACTTGACAGACTGGTGGTATATGGACACTGGTTGCTCAAATCATCTTACTGGAAATAAGAAATGGCTGATTGAATTTGACTCTAAAAAGAGGACAAAGATCAGATGTGTTGATGACAAATATCTTAACGTTGAAGGTATGGGAAATGTCAGAGTTATTCTGAACAATGGGAAAACAACATTAATTCAGAAAAGTGTGGTATGTACCTAGCATAAGAAGCAATCTGATGAATGTGTGGCAACTAATTGAGAAAGGTTTTCAGTTACCATGAATGACAATCTTCTGAAGCTGTATGACTGTAATCAGAAGTTGATTATGGAGTCAGAACAGGGAAGAAACAGAACATTCAATGTGAATGTCAGAACTACATACTTAGAATGTCTTAGTGCAACAAGTGTTGTGGAGGAAAGTGAGTTGGTGCACAGAAGATTTGGTCATCTGAATTTTAGAAGTTTAGGGCATCTGAATTCAAAGAAGCTGGTATATGGAATTCCTACAATCAAGAAGCCTGAAATTTCATGCAGAGTGTGTAACGCCCAAAATAATTATTTATTATTTTAATATTTAAGTAATTATTGTGGTTAGTAGGAATATTTAGTGTTGTAGTTAAATTAATCGATAAGTCGGAAATTTAGTCGGAAGTTGTAGAAAATATTATAAGAAATAATAATATAGTTGTTGTGTTATTTGAAGTAGTGGGCTTGAAACCATGTTTGAATTAGTAAAATGGGAGGTGTTATGTTAGGCCCATTAGTAATTATAATAGTTTATTTGTTTATTAAAATAGAAAATAATATAAGTTATAAGAAAACAAAAAGAAACAGAGGTGGGAAGTTAGAAAAATAAGGAAGTGGAGAAATCAGTGGAGGAGAAGAGGAAAGAAAACGGAAACTGCTACACGAACGTAAGAGAACGAAGAACAAACCGTCGGAATCCGATTCTTAGAGCAACCTTCGATCCAAAATAATAAGGTAAGGGTGGGTTCGATTATTATAATCGGGTATGAATTTCAGTCCGGTGATTTGGGTAGTTAGGTTGAAATAATTAATTGTTGTTCTTGAGATTACGTAGAAATTATATATATATATATATATATATATATATATATATATATATATATATATATATATATATATATATATATATATATATTATGATGAAAAATATTAATGTTGTGAATTAGTGGCTAGATTTCCAATTTTCGAGTGATTTTAGAAGTTGTTAAGGTTGCTGTTATTGGTGGTATTTGATAGAAAATAAATTGGTAATGAGAGGGAGATCTGTAGAAAGAAGAAGATGAAACAAAAAAAAATGAGGTGTGGCGCAGGCCACCTATCCCTCAAAGGGGGGTGTGGCGCAGGCCACACCTATGACTTGGAATATGTGGCGCAGGCCACAAGGGTGGGATTGAGCCTATGGCGCAGGCCATAGGTGATTTAGTGGGGGGGGGGGGGTCCACAGCCATGGCGCAGGCCATGCTGTGAGGGTAGTTAACATTTTCAATTTTTTTTTAAATTCAACTCATTGTATTAATTTAACTTGTTTAATCAACTATGTGAAGATTAATTAATTCAACTTATTTAATTAGATATGTGAAGATTAAGTAATTCAACTTATTTAATTAGATATGTGAAGATTAATTAATTCAATTAGATATGTGAAGATTATTTAATTCAACTTATTTAAGTAGATATGTGAAGATTATTTAATTCAACTTATTTAAGTAAGATATGTGAGGATTATTAGCAATATTTTGTATAAAATTTAATAAGGCTAATCAGTAAGTGTGAAATTGGTACGAAAATTGTACCTATTAGTAATGCAGAAAAACAAAATATAGTAACTGTGTGTGGGTTTAGCAGAAGAATGCAGGTTCTTCAAATTAACAGTAACAGGAGTGGTAATCGATTTTCTAAGACAGATGAATTTAAAGAAATTTAGGAAAATTCCAGTTTCGTAATAAAGTTATATTAATCGCAGAAAGTAGAAAATAGTATTGAAATTAGTCGGTTTAGCCGAGTTAGGAGAAAAATTTGGTTGCTCGAAATTTAACGAAATTCGTCGGGTTACGTCGGATCATATTATAGTTGATTTTAATGAATTGTTGTGCTGGAAATTGTATTGCTAAATATTACTGTAAGTACAGCCGAGTTGAAATAGTGCTCCGATTCACGGAATAGTTACGAAGTTGTTATATCATAGGCTTTTATGCCAAAGTTGATTTCTAAGTTGCCTATGTCGTACAAGTTGATATGTATTGTTAATGTGGCTATGTACGCATATAATGTCTGATAAGTCATGTGAATTCATATGCATTTTGTCGGAGCCGTTGCTCACACCACGTTGGCCTGGATTGGCAAAAAGTTGAAAGTTGAAGGCTTATGCCTTGATGCCTCGTTAAATTGGCAAATTTTAAGTTGGGAGTTTTACTCCGAATGGTACCACATGCATAACTAGTCGGGTCTCATTAAGTTGCATACTTGTTGGTTTATTGTGTTGATATTTGATTTAATTTGTGAAGTGGTGTTTGTTACTATCCTTATTCGTTGTATTGTTTTTCATATACTAATTATAACAATTGTAACTCACCCCTTCTGTTGAATGTTGTCCTTATGTGACAACATGCAGGTAATCCTGAGAAGTAGCCGGTTATCGTTATTCGAGTCAGTGGTCAGACGCTCTGATACGTAGAACTTGGGGGGATTGTCGTGTGTTTGCTTTGTTGAACTTTTAATTACTATTGAATTTTAATTGTTTGAAGGATTATGGTTGTTTACTCCTTAAGTTAAGTCGTTATTATGTTGCTTAAAGATGCTAAGAATTATTTTATGAATCCGCTGCGTAAGATTTTATGAAGTTGAATTATAGGAGTGAATAACATTAGTTTGTCGAATTAAGAAAAAGTGTTACGTATTTGTTATGATTTCCTTAAAGTGGAAATTGTTTAAAGTTGAACATGTAATATTCCATTTGTAGAAAATTTTAAGACTCCGATTTTGTTGTTATAATTCGTGGGTAGAAAATGGGGTGTTACAGAGTGTGCATGGAAGGAAAGCAACCAAGATTGCCATTTGTATCACAAGCAGCTCCAAGATCCAAACATACCTTCGGAGTAGTACATTCTGATGTGTGTGGTCCATTTCCAGTAGCATCAATTGGAGGGAACAAATACTTTGTGTCATTTGTTGATAATCTCACCAGAATGACATGAATATCCCTCATTAAGTTTAAACACGGGGTGTTTGATGAATTAAGGAAGTTCTGACTGAAGGTTCAAAATCAGAGTGGTCAGACTCTGAAGATTCTCATAACCGATGGTGGAGGTGAGTATAACTCCAAAGAGGTCCAGAAGTTCTGTGAGGAGAATGGAATTGAGCATGAGCTTACTGCTCCCTATACTCCTCAACACAAAGGTCTTGCTGAAAGAAGAAATTGTACTTTGCTTGATATGACGGGAAGCATGTTGAAGGAAAATAAGCTTCCCCAGAACTTGTGGGGAGAAGCTGTTGCCACCGCAACATATGTACTCAACAGATGTCCAACGAAGAAGCTGAAAGAAATAGTTCTTATTCAGAAGTGGACTGGAGATAAGTAGAGTATCAGTCATCTGAAGGTTTTTGGTTCTGTATATTACAAACATGTTCCAGAAGCTAGAAGACAGAAACAATATGACAGAAGCAAAGTGATGTTACTAGTTGGGTACCACAATACAGGTGCATACAAGCTTTATTGTCCAGAAACTAATAAAGTTGAATTCAGCAGAGACGTAATTGTGAAGGAATCATAAGTTTGGAATTGGGCTAAGTCTCAATCGGACTCTGATGTGAGTTATGAAGAAAGGTCAGAACTAAGAATTTCTGAAGCTGGAGTGAACTCTGATAATTATTCTAACTCCGATGGTAATTCTAATTCTGAAGAATACTCAAAATATGAAGGTGATTCTGATGACCCAGATTCTAATTATAATTCAGACTTTGGGAATATGCTAGGCTTTGAAGATGATCAAGACTCTGGAGAAAATCAACCTTCTAAAGCAAGAGCTTCTGAAGGAAAAACCTCTGAGGTTCAAACATCCGAAGGAGATTCTGAACAAGGTCAGAGGCTACAAAGAATCAGAAGAATTCTGAGAAGGTTAGCAGAGTTTGACATGCTGCAAGACAATGAATTTGATTCTGAAGGAGAAGTTATTCAGTGTTCCATGTTAGTAAACTCTGAACCTATGAGTACGAAAGAGGCCCTTAAGTAGAAATTATGGCTAAAGGAAATGAAAGAAGAACTTGATTTTATAGAGAGAAACAAGACTTGGAAGCTGGCAGAACTTCCGAAGGACAAGAAAGCAATTAGCGTCAGATGGGTTTTTAAGCAAAATCTAAAGCAAGATGGATCAATTGGCAAACACAAACGAGGTTACTAGCAAAAGGATTTCTGCAAAAACCTGGGCTTGATTATTATGAAGTGTTTTCACCTGTAGCAAGACATGAAACAATCAGATTGGTGATTGCAATAACTGCTAATAGGAATTGGTCTCTGATTCATTTAGATGTGAAATCTGCATTTCTGAATGGTCCATTACATGAAGAGCTGTACGTGTCACAACCTCCGGGATTTGTAAAAAAGAATCATGGAGGGATGGTGTACAGACTACACAAAGCTCTATATGGATTAAAGCAAGCGTTCAGAGCTTGGAATCAGAATATTGATTCATTTTTCAAGGAACAAGGTTTTCATAAATGTGAGATGGAGTATGATGTTTATGTTCAGCATACTTCTGGAGGCAATATGATTCTGGTGTGTTTGTATGTTGATGGCATACTGCTGACAGGAAGTTATCAACAAGAGATAGCCAAGTTCAAGAATGAAATGATAAATGAGTTTGAGATTACTGACCTCGGAAAAATGACATACTTTCTAGGGATGGAGTTCACATATTCTGAGAAAGGTATCATTTTTCATCAGCTGAAGTATGAACTTGATCTTCTGAAGAGATTTAAGCTGCAGAATTGTAAGACTGCTATCACACCTGCTGACATAAATCAGAAACTAGAATCTAATTCTGATGGTGAGGATGTGGACTCTACAACCTTCAAATAGTTGGTTGGTTCTCTGAGGTATTTGTGTAATACCAGACCTTACATTTGCTATGCACTTGGAATGGTTAGAAGCTTCATGAGTAAACCCAAGTGGTCCCATTACCAATTTGTTGTTAGGATTCTGAGTTATATCAAGGGAATTCTGAAGTATTGAGTGTTATTCCCTTATGGAAGAAAGATAGAATCAGAACTTCTAAGTTACTCAAATTCGGATTGATACTTGTTCAAATTTCTGGGAAGTCCTATTTCTTGGTGTTCCAAGAAACAACCTGTTGTTGCTCTATCAACCTATGAGGAAGAATATATTGCAGGCATTGTCACTACATGTCAAGCTGCGTGGATTCAAAATTTGCTGCAAGATCTGAAGATCAAAGTTGACTAACCTCTGAAGTTGATGATTGATAACAAGACTGCAATTAATCTTGCCAGAAACCCAGTGTTGCATGGGAGAAGTAAGCATATTGAAACAAAGTATCATTTCCTAAGAAGCCAAGTCCAAAATGGAATGCTGGAAGTCATGCACTGTAGCACCCAGAAGCAGTTGGCAGATGTTCTGACGAAGGCCATCAAGACAGATCAATTTCTTCGCTTAAGGGGTGGAATTGGTGTTGTTATCTTTGAAGAAAATATAAATTAAGGGATGGTATTAGAAATAATAATTTATATTTTGATAAACTTTGTGACTAAGTTTGCTTAGGGGTATTTTAGTATTTTATCTTATTGTCTTTTAAACTTGTAGGCTAAATTTAGTTTGCTTATAAAAAGAGTAGAAAAACACTTTTGTAATATCTCTCTCTATCTCTCTCTCTCCTTTTTTAATACATTCCTTTTGTTCATCATTTAATTTCACCTTGTGCACCAACATTGGTAACATTTCTATTGCAAGATGATTTGTTATTTTATTGATGATTGTTTTTGTGTAAATTGGATTTTGTTGATGAAATAATATTTTAAGAGAACCATAATTATTTATTCAATTTTATAAATGTCACAATTTGTAAAGGTATTAAAAGAATACAATTTGACAATGATAAAAATTATGTCAATCATAATTTTTCCATCTTTACTAATAAACATAGCATAATTAATAAATTCACATGTATCCTCACTCCTACTTTTTTCTCATGTTTTCATTCTTGTTACCATTTCCATCATCACTATGGCATCAACAAAGAAATTTTGCGCTGGAAATCCTTCTTTAAATGGCTATCATCCAGAGACTTATCACCCAAATCTCAAGAAATTTAGCATGACTCATTCTTTCTCGACAGCCATGTTTTAAAAGTTTCCTATCTAGATGCAAAGTATTTCACAATCTTTAATTTCTACCAAAATATATGTTTAGCCATCCTCTATGATTTCTTCTTCAAGAAGACAGAGTCTATGTATCTAAATATTAATCAAGATATTATATGCAAATCTCAGCTTCAAAGAAAGGGCTTTCAATCATAAGTTTGCAAGACTAATAATTCTCTCACCATGGAGAACTTTGGAAATTATTACAATCTACCATCGTATTGGAAAACCTACACCATTGAGTCTCCATCCAGTTCTCATAACTTCAAGCTTTTTATTGTTACTCGAAGGTTACTCATCAATTATATGGGAAGTTTCAAACTACTGATCAAGGGGAATTTATTAAAATCAATTATATGAGGGAAATCTATTTAGTGAGAGAAACTCTACCCTCTCTCTAGAAATTTCAGTTTATCGTTGCCCGTTGGTCTTCCTCTATTTTGCCAATATTTTTCATGGATGGTTCGTAGTTATTATGTTTTGGTTTCTTAGATCCCTTTCTTTCTAAACAGTTTCGGAGGATCAATCATCTTATCTTCGGCTTAAATTCCAAGCTTTAGAGTTTAGGGGCCTTGGTAAGGAGACTTGGATTTTTTCCGGATTTGTTTGGGATCGGTCGCATAGCTAATCTTGAGTGTTGGATCAGTGGAAATCTTGTGTGTCAGTTTAGTTTTTGCATTGGGGAGATTTTCTCATATGGATTAGGAAAATGTGGTTAGAAAGAGTTATAGAGGGAAGATAGGAGGATTCTCGGTTTGGAAGGAAAATAAAGGTAAGGGTGCTATCAATGGAGAACCGATAACTTCTTTCTTTGTGGCGGAAATCCCTGACTCTTTGAATGCGAAAGATCTTTTCAATATTTTCTTGGTCTATGGAGTTATATCAGAGGTGTTTATATCTGCTAGAAGAGATAAACATGGTAAAAGGTTTGGTTTTGCTAAGTTCATAAAAGTACACGATACACATATATTAGCAATGAATCTTAATAGTATTATCCTGGAAGGCAAAAAGATATTCATCAATATACCAAGATTTAGCTCGGAGGATAAGCATTCTTCCATTGATAGAGGGATTCAGAAGAATAATTCTCGTCTAGTGGGCAGGAAAGAAGTTCAAAGATTCTCCTTGCGATAATCATGATAAAAGGAGATTATGGAGTGATCTTCTAGCAGCTAAAAGTTGTTTTCCATTGGAAGGATGGATAGTAGGTGGGGACTTTAATGTCATTAAGAATGCGGAAGAAAGAGTAGGAAATCAAGGTTCTAATAGAATTGAATGGAGAGATTTTAGCTCTTTCGTAGAAGACATGAACTTGATAGATTTACCGGCTATCGGTAACAGGTTTACGTGGTTCAATTCTAATGGTAAAAGTAGAAGTAGATTGGACAGATTTTTGGTGGTCGATGTTTCTATTTCAATGCTATCCTTAAAGAGTCAAGTTGTGGGAGATAGGGACATCTTGGATCACCATCCGGTGTGGCTGAAATCTAACTTTATTAATTAGGGTTCAATACCTTTCAGGGCCTTTAATTGCTGGTCTGATCACTGTGAGTTTCTCCCTTTTGTTGAAAAGTCTTGGAAGTCCTACTCCTATTCTGGATCCTACAATAATATTCTTATCAGCAAGTTTAAAGCCCTTAAAGAGGATATGGGAATTTGGAATACTAATTCTTTTGGCCGGTTGGATTTTGAGATCGGAACTAATATGGATCAGCTTAACCTTATAGAATCTTATCAATTTAAGGAGGATGGTAGTCAAGTTGAAGGATGGATGAAGGATAGGTTGCATGCACAGTAGGAGATGTGGAGGAATTTGAGATTAAAAGAAAACATGATTGTTCATAAATCTCGAGAGAGATGGATTAAAGATGGCGACCTTAACACAAAGTTCTTCCATGATTCTTTAAAGGCGAGGAATCGGACAAATGTTATTCCGGCTATTAAGGTGGATGGCTCTATTGTTGAACTTCCAGAAGTTATTAAGCAGGAAGCTAAGATATTTTTTGAAAGCAAGTTCAAAAGTCCTACATCCCCTAAGTTTTGTTGTTGTAATGAATATTTATACTCTCTTCATAGTGATGATAATTCTATGCTTGAGGAAGAGTTTAATTCTGTTGATGTAAGATCTGTTGTCTCCAGTTTCGATGGAAATAAGGTTGACGGTTTTAACTTCAAATTTATTAAGGACTGTTGGGGAGTTTTGGGGGCTGACTTCTCGAACGGTGTATTGGAATTTTTCAACTCTGGTGAGCTGCCTAAGATATTTGCTTCCTCTTTCATTTTGTTAGTTCTGAAAAATGATAATCCTTACAGTTTTGAAGACTATAGGCCTATCAGCCTTGTTAGTTGCGAGCTTATAACAATTTCCAAAAATTTGCAAGAAATATGGCGATTTAAAGACTGCAAAAATTTGCAAAAATTTAAAGACCGCAAATATTTGCAAGAAATATGGCGATTTTAAAATGGTGTTTAATAAAACTCACACTATTTATAGTAAAATATGGTGGGTTTTATAAACTCACATAGTGTTAATAGAAAAATGACAGTTTTGACCGTCTTTATTTTTACACGTCAGTCGTTTTACGGTGAATTTTGTTTTTATTATTTTTTTAAATCGAATATTTTCTTTTCTAATTGTGGAAATTGATTTATAGAATTGTATAGATTCTTAGTATATATTTTATAGGGATAATTATACAAAACCCCCTTGCCATTAGGGCGAGATTCGGTTTTGCCCCCCTGAAGTTTTTTTTTATCAACTCCCCCTTATAAAATCAAAAACCATATTTCACCACCCCCTTTTACTTATCTACTGTTCATCATCTTCCCCAACCACTCTCCTTCATCCTCTCCTTCATCACCAAATTAGGGTTCATGAACATTGAAATTAAATTAAACCAGATCCAAAACTAATGGCAATGGGGTTTTGTATAATTATCCCTAAAACTAAACACTAAAATTCAAACACTCGTGATTATTTTTTTATTTTCATTTTCTAAGCTCTCTCTTTCAGTTATTTTCTATATATATACCTGTGGTAGTGATAGGTATTGGAGTACAAGCAAGAGAACCAGAAGCTCCTCCTGCAGAAGTATCGTTTGGATTTTCTCTGTGTCGTCGTGAAGAATGAAACTGTTGTTGCTGCTGCTGATTTTGTTGCTGCAAAGATGAAAGTTGATGATGCCGTTCACGGCGTTTCGCGGCGGGAACCCAAGTACTTTTAACTTGAGTTTGACACTGAAACCCTCGGCTCTTACAACAAGTTCTGCATCTAAGATGAGGACAATCTTTCTTCGCTTGGTTACCGCAATCCTGGCAGTTCATTCCACCGCCGCTTAAACCACCACCGGAAGACCTCATCACTGTCAATCCAAATCTAGTTGATTCATCCGAAAACAAAACGGAAACATCGTCGTTTAAATTGTTTTTGTTTCTTCTACTAGTGCTTCCACCTCCACCTCCAACACCGAAGGAGTAAAAGTTGTTAAGATTTTATTGAGGATGAAATGAAGATTGTTGTGGTTGCGGCCATATCTCGAAATCTTTGTTGTTGTAGATCTCTTCGTTTTTGAAGAGAAACTGATTATTAGTGTTGTTTCCAGTGTTATTATTTTCTTCTTGTTCTCTAGCTTCTTCTTTTCCTCTTCCACTGCTTAGAGAGAAGAAACCTTCCATGTTGATTTGTAGTAAAAAAAGTGAAATGATCTTGTTCACCAATTCAGTTATAATTATAACAACAACAATAACATCCATATCAGTAGAAAAGGAGAAGAAAGAATCTTAAATTTGTTTCAGATTGTTGATTCATAAGTTATCCCAATTTATTTTTGGATCTGGTTTAATTTAATTTCAATGTTCATGAACCCTAATTTGGTGATGAAGGAGAGGATGAAGGAGAGTGGTTGGGGAAGATGATGAACAGTAGATAAGTAAAAGGGGGTGGTGAAATATGGTTTTTGATTTTATAAGGGGGAGTTGATAAAAAAAAAAACTTCAGGGGGGCAAAACCGAATCTCGCCCTAATGGCAAGGGGGTTTCGTATAATTATCCCTATTTTATATTATTTGAGGATAAAATATATTCTTTTCATCTTCTTTTTTACAACATTGTATTTTTTTTTTCAATTTTATTAATTGCTTCTTTTATGTTACTAATTTTTATTTCTTCTAAGTATTCATTTATAATTTATGGTTAATTTGGTCCTAAATTATAATTATAATCTTTATTTTCCATCTCAATTTCCGTCTCAAATTATGATATTCCATCTCAATTCCCGTCTCTGTTTGAGACTGAATATTTTCCATCTCTAAATTTCGTCAGTATTTTAAATTTTTCTAATAGTGTTAATTCTTGCATATTTTGTAATGTAGTTGAATCTAAATATTATAATATCAAAAAAAATTATGTAATGTATGCTTAATTGCATAAAAATATAATTTATTTGCACAATTTATAATTTTTTTAGCTTAAACATGTATTTTTATCTATAAAAACATATATTTTTTGGTTTAAACCATAATTTATAACATTAGACATGTATTTTTTTTCTTAATTTATAATTTATAATTTAATTTTTGTGTTAAATTTATATTTTTTTCTTCATTTTCGTTAATTCAGGTGTTTTAAATCTCACCATAATAACATTTTAATAATTTAACTTTTGGTTTAAATTTGTATTTATTTTTTTTGCATTTTTCGTTATTTGTGGCGGTTTTAACAGCCGTAATATCACTTTTATAATTTAATATTTGGTTTAAATTTATATCTTTCTCTATTTTCGTTAATTGTAGCAATTTCAACCGCCGTAACATTACTTTATAATCGTTGTAATTTGCATAATTGTGGTGTAAAGAAGGAAATGTTTTGGACCAGAGCCTGAGCACATGTGTAAACACCCCAAATTTTCCCTCACTAATTTCACACCATGGCTTGTGATCTTCCATATTTGCATTAGTTTAAGCATATCATATCATATTGCATTTTTGTTTCATCTGCATAAGTTCAAGTTCATCTGCATCTAGGGTTTGTGATCTGAGCAATCCAAGGATCCATCTGAGCCACTCCAAAGGTCTCCAATCATTCCAAGAGGGTCCATGTGTGTTAAACCATCATATTATATCCATCAAAGGTCAAGGAAGTCAAGAAATCACAAGAACTTGGAAAGCATGGAAGCAGAGCTAGGGTTTCACTGCATAGATGACCTGAAATTAGGGTTTTGGTTTCAGAGGCCATAACTCCAAATATTTTGGTCATTCTTGTTTCTAATAGTCTCAATATGTTATAAGGATCATGTGTGCCAAGTTTGATGAAGAAATTCATTGTGGAAGTCATTTGTTCACTAGGTAACTTTTTGAGCAAGTCAGAGCAAAATCAGGGCATCTGAGACCCGCAACAATGGAACCAAAGTGGATTTTCATCAAATTGAAGTTATATGATCTTTATTTGATCATTGAAGTGCTTGGAAGCTTACAAAATTGAAGAAATTTGAGCTAAACCCAAAAGTTGCCAAAAATGGAAATAACTTGTAATGGAAACTTTCCATTTTGGGAAAGTTTTTCCACCTCCTCTTTTTCAACCAAAACTGCTTCAAATGAAAAATTGTTGGTCATAAAATTTGTAGATTGGATCATTCCCTTTCCAAAAAGTACAAGAACAAGTCCTAATTCATTATGGAACTCAAGTTATGGCCTTGCAAAGTTGGCAAACATCCTATAATTTTCACTTTCACACCAAAGAGGATTTTTTGCAATTTCATATACCAAGCCATTTTGTGACCTCTAATCATTCACTAAGCATTATACCAACATAATACAATGCATTGTGACCAAAATTTCCCAAAGAATCATTATATTTCATGCCTTGAACTTCAAGAAATTCAAAAGGGGCCAAAGTTCTTCAAATTTGCAAAAGGGGATGAATCTTCTCATGCACTTGCTGCAGCACCCCAAATCATATTCCATGGCTCTCCTTGATCAATGTTGAGGCCAGACATGCCCTTGAACAACCCCAGCCATAGCCCATACCTCAAGTACAAGTTATGTTGACATTTTGGCAACTTGCCCATACCAATCACCACAGGCCACCACCCATTTTTTGACCTATCAAACAATGTTATGTGGACTAAAAGCAAGCCAATCCATAACACACACAAGCCTGAATCAGTTCATACACCAAGTTTCTCAAAATCACCCCAAAACTTCAAGCTTTTGATTCTCTCTGCTCAACCTCTAAAATCACAAACAAACTTCACCATTCAACTCACCATCACCATTAGAACATTTCCCAACCATCAAACAAGCCTGAAAGCCAGCCAAACAAAAACACGATTTCAGACCAGTTGAAGTGCAACCCCTCAATCCAGCCATTTTAAACTCCATCCAAGCGCTGCAACATCATCAGGGGGTCAAGTAAAGAGGATTTGCACAAAAGAAGAGGTCCAAAAGCTCCATAAGTAAAAGCTTCAGCTCAGGTAGCCACCTTCAAACTTTTTTCCAGAACTTGCATTTCTTGTTTCTAAATGAATCTATGAGCTCTCCTGATCACAATGATGTAGTTTGTTTTGAAAATGGTTGAGTTTCGTGCATGTACTGAGCTTTTGAAATTTTTGATGTTTTTTCCGTTTTGCTTTGATTCATGTTCTTGATGATAAATAAATGAATTTTGTTGGTTGATTCTTGTTTGGAGTGATGTGAGGATCATTTCTGGAAAGTTTGAGAGCTTGGGGTTGCATTTTAAGTGAGATAGCATGTTTGGCTAGCCGGAGAAAATGACCGAAGCTAGCTCCAGTCACCTGAAAATGTTTAGAACCCTAATTAGGGTTTAGTGGCTCAGTTTGAATGTCAGCCCTTGGATTTAGTTTCGCGTGCGTGTGTATGGTTCAGATCACTTCACTTAAGTTTAATTATTAATTAATTAGGTTAATTAGTTAATTAAGCCAGATTCAATCCCAGCAACACATCTGCGCGTGCAGTCAATGCCAGTTCATATCCAGACCCTAAGATCAGTTGACTTCCCCTTATTTTCATTTTTATTTCTTTTAAATCCTATTTTTAAGTCATTTAATTTAAAATACTTAGAAAAATCATAAAAATGTTTCCTTCTGCATTTTAATTTCAAATATTTTTCTTCACCCAAAAACAATTTTATTTGTATTTTTTGCATTAAAAAATCATTTTAAAAATATTTAAATGTTTATTTTAATTAATTAATGGAAATTAATTAATTAAAATACCATTTAGGTTTCTAAAAATCACAAAAAAATTCACATTGCATCTTAGGACATTTAGAAACATTGTCAAACCATTCAGACAAATTTATTTTTTGTTTTGATCGAATTTTGACATGTTTCTTGAATTTAGGGTTCATAAAATTCCATTTTTAGAACCCTAACTTTGAAAATTCTTTTCTGCCTAACCATGAAGGGTTTGACAATGATTATTTTTGTGTTGTTTTCCATATAACATGTAGTTTCTAGGATATTTTTGCCATGAATTTATCTTGCATTTTCTATTTGATTTGAATTTTCCCTCTTAAGGTACCCAAAAACCCTAGTTAACTTAGAAAATTCACAACGTCTTTTAGGTTAGGAGTTCCCTCTCCTTTGGGGTGTGATATCATATGGGGTTAGGGTTCCTTTGAGTTCATTTGCAACTTTTTATCATGTGATTTGCTTCTGTTTTCGTCATTTTCATCTCATCCTTTCATGTAACCCTAATCTTGCCTCCATACTTGCATCTTACATTGCATTGCATGAACATGTGAACTTGCCATGACATTCTAAGAACTTGTATGCCATCTTAGACATCTTAAGACATTTCTTGAACATTTCTTGGTCATTTATTCATACATTTGCCATGCTTTGCATCCATCTTATTTCATAAACATACATGTGTTTTCATACTTCAAAGCATGCCTCATTTGCATCCAATCTCTTGCATGAACATTCATAGCACTTGGTATGCCTTTGCATCATGTCATGTCACCATTTGCATCATGTGTTTGCTTCTAGTTTTGGTTTTTACCTTTGCATAATCTTCATTTCATTTCTTTCCTTATGTTAACATTTCTAGGTGGTAAGTTAACTTGAGAAGTGAATTTGCCTTCACTTCTCATTTCTCTTCATCTTTTTCTTATGCATAATTGCTGCATTTTTCTTTAATTTAGAGTGATCTTTCTCATTCATGTTCATCTCTCACTTTATTTCTCCAAGTTACTTATCTTCTTCAGTGAAGTAAGTAACTTGTTTCTTCTGCTTTTCCTTCCTTCCATCTGCTTCTTCCATTGGTGGCTTCTTTGAAGATCTCTTTTAAGCCTCACAAACCATAGGAACATCCAAGCATGACAATAATTAGGGTTGTTATTAGTCCCCCTTTAGTTTTCACCTTTGTGTCTTCTTTGTCTCTTTCTTCTCACCTCATCATTAGAGACTAAACCTTTAAGGCTTTAGGACTTTGGAATTAGGGTTATGCCTGCATCCTTCTCTTAGGATGGAGTGTATAACAATCCTAAGTGTTAAACCCTTAATTTGTTTAAACCTCTTAATCAATCCATCTTAATAATCACTAAGACATTAACTTGTAACTTGGGCCTTGCATTAGGGTTCTAATTCTTCCTTTGTTGGTTAAGAAGGACTAACCCTAGTGTTTAATGGACAGGTCCCTCTCGAGTTGTCTTACAAATCATAAAACTCACTTCTTAATCTCACCCTTAATTAAAATCCACTTTAATAAAGGCTTGTTTTGTCATGAGGTTAATCCCTAATCATGGATTAAGTTGAGGTATCTTCCTCAGCTTAAGTGTGCTCATCTATTATCCTACTATTATGATGGTGTAATGAGTTCACTAATCCTTGATTATGGCTTAAACTCATTACTTAACACTAAACAAAAACTCAAAAACATCTAAATAATCACAAGTAGGTTAATGATCTTAATCCTACATCATCATGGTAATTAAGATGAGATGTTTATCTCATACTTAAGGTATTCTCATTATCCCTAATCAAAGGGAGGATATAATGAGTTTACTAACCGTTGGTTTAGGCTTAAACTCATTAACTTATGACAAACACCAAAAACAATAAAAGATTGAAAACACACAAAAAACAAACAATAATTGTCTCCTTCGGTATTCTTTTCTCATCATCTTCACTCACAAACGAGAACTCGCTTCTCCCGTCTATTGCAAGACAGTTAGCACTTGAGCCAGACAAGTCATACACTTGAGCATAGACAAGCAAGCAGTTCATCAGTCAATTTATCTTTCAGTCTCTTTGAGTCGAACTACGGTGTTCTGACTTCCTCATTGCACAAGAGGATATGTAGGCAAAAATTAACTGTTATCGAACAAAAGTCTTTGTGTCTTCCCCCTCTTTCAGCATCTTTTTAAAGCCTCATTCCTGAGCACCTCACTTCACTTTCTTGCACTGACACTTCTACATTCTTTTCTAGCTTTTGCACACAGACAGCACATACACTACCCCTTTAAACACAATCTTTTAAGCGTGGATCCCGTCGAGTACGACGGACAATCTGGGTGCTAATACCTTCCCAGGTTGTAACCAACCCCCTTTCTCAGTTTCTCTAGTTCGCAACCGTCTTATCCATCATTTTTCTAGGTTTATGCAGCATTACCTTTCCTTCGGGATAAAAATGCCTAGCTGGCGACTCTTTTCACCTTCACTTCATTTTATCCTCTCGTCAACCGTTCGCGTCTGTACCCTATCTGACCAGGTGTCTTTTCGGGGGAGCGACAACTTGGCGACACTGCTGGGGAACCTTACATTGCAACCACGACTTATGGTTCTTTTTGTGGGTTCCTCCTAGTGCTTGTTTGATTTGTGTTTACGGGGGTGTTATGTGCTACTTGTGCTTGTTTATTTGCTTTATTTATTGCTTTCTGTACAACTTTATTTATCGCTTTCATTTTATGCATTTCATACTGTCATTATCATGTGCTGGATCTCTTGTCTGTTTTAGTGGGTGGGGATCATTGAGTGATTAAGGTCCTATACCGGGGACCTGAGTGACACATAGGCTAGAGTGGCTTCATACTCTTTCCCATTCCATTTCGGTCTGGTGCGGGAATATAAAACACGGTTCAGACATGGGTTTCTTCTTGAGAACTCTGTGCTACAGATTTCCTGTAGTACTAGGGCTAGCTGGGAAGCCTGATAATCTGGATGACCTTTTTATGACCTTCAGCATCTGAGGTGAATTAGAGGAGGATCTTTTATGGTTATTGTAAACATTGTACCTTCGGGTTAGAAGTGTATACACTTCTCATAACTGATCCAAGTCTGAGGATCCTTGTTCTAAAACATTACATGTAAGGGGGTTGGGATGTTTACAGGTTTGCAGGAACCATTGGCCTCATCATACCTTGTTACTAGATTTGTTAAGGTTGTATTATTTGGACAGTTCTTGTGATTACCCTGGACTTATGAATCTTTATTTGAGTCCCCCACTTGGATACTGGATTTCTAAGCCTCCATCTGGACTTATGAACATACATGGACCTTTACCAAGGCAGATAAACAGATCCAACACTTGATTACAAACCCTTTGCATCTCATTTTGCATACATCATTTTTGCATCATTTAACATTTGCTTATTTGTTTTACAGGGTATCCATCTTTATCTTTGGTTTGGTTTTGACCCCTTCTGCTACTCAAACTGCTTCAGTTATCTTCTCCAGCACCTTCATCAGTTTGTCAGTGATTCTCCTCCAGCTATCTTCAGCAGAGACTCATCTCCAGCATCTCATTCAGTGACCTTCATCAGCAGTTGCTCTCAGCTTCTTCATCAGCATACATCATCAGCATGGACACTTCCAGGAAGAGCAACATTTCATACCACTTCTTTGAGCCCACCCTGACTGGCATCAGGAAGATCCAGTCCCTCATTACCCTTGATTATATCCCACTATTCAGAGAACATTATGGGGGTATATTGGATATGGTCATGGACTTGGATGCATCTCAGAGGAGCATGATCCATACTTGCTTGCAATTCTATGATCCCCCACTCAGATGTTTCACATTCCCTGATTTCCAGTTGGGACCTTTGCTAGAAGAGTTTTCCTTGTTGTTAGGAGTTCCTATCAGGAAAGGGATTCCTTTCAACCTTGAGATGGTTGCTCCCAGAAATGAAGACATAGCCAGGGCATTGCATTTGAAGCCTGCCCTCATTGATCAAAACATGACAACCAAGGTTGGGTTTCCAGGCCTTCACCTAGACTTCTTGATCTCCCAGGCCACCTTGAATGTTGCAGTAGGGGAGTGGAAGGTTGTTTGTGCACTTCTAGCCCTCAGCATATATGGGGTTATCTTTTTTGTAGATGAGCCAAATTTTGTGAGCAAGAATGCCATTCACCTGTTCTTATTGAGGAACCCAGTTCCAACCTTGCTTGGAGACTTCTACTACTCATTACATCAGAGGAATGAGAAGCAAAGAGGAAGACTGGTCAGATGTTGTGCTCCTCTTTATTATTCTTGGTTGCTAAGACACTTGCCAAAGTCAGATGCCTTCTTGAACCCTCATCATCAGAAGAACTGGGCTAAGAGACTTATTCCCTTGACATCAGATGGTGCACTCAGAGCACCAAAGGCAAAGACATCATTACTGGTTGTGGGCAATATCCTAATGTTCCTTTGATGGGAGTGAAAGGTTGCATCAAGTACAACCCTTTACATTTTAAGAGACAATTAGGGTATGCTTTGGTTCACCCTCCCAGAGGGCAAGATTTGGCTGAGACTCTCTACTATGAAATCCAGCCCAACTCTGCTATTGTCAGGCAAGCTGCCTGGGCTTGGGATAACATCCAGACCAAGGGAACAGTCATCCTTGGCAAGTGCAACAACATTGCTTCAGCATAGTATTCTGATTGGTCTCGTACCAGAGCTCAGATCACCGAGATGCCATTCACTTTAGAAGATGTACCTGGACCTTCTACAGTACAACCTGCAGCTACTGTCAGTTTGGAAGAGTTTGAGAAACTGAAAGAGAGGAATGATCAGCTCTCTGAAGCTTTGAAGAAGACTCTATGGGAGAGAAATGACAGCCGTCTAGATAATGAGATGTTGGAAAGGCTCAGGATTGAGCACTTGACCAAGATTGAGAAGACGGATGACTACATCAGGAAGGCAAGAGCAGGGGAGTTAGTACTGAAGAATGCTTGCAAAGAAGCAAAGACTCAGAAGTCTAGGGCAAAGCATTATCTAGAGGAGAGCCAGGCTAGGTGGATCAGGATCAATGAAGCCCGTGCATAGGAAGATCAAAGGACTCAGGCTAAGATAGAGCAGTTGGAGGCTGGTGAGAATAAGCATCAGGAGGCATTATTGGTAGCTCAGAGAGAGATATCTGAATTGAAACTTCGGGCGGGGTTGAAGAGGTCAAAGGACCAGGACAAGCATAAGAAGTTAACCAGTGCCATTGCTACCAGGAACCTCCTCATCAGGACTATTACAGAGCACCCAGTGGGTCCAGTGACTGAGGCCGTCCTGAAGGAAGTCAGAGAGGATGACTTTGGATTAGATGTTTGACTTTTTTGCTTGTACTCTTTATTTTGTTGTACTTTTCTTTTGTTGTTGTATATTGACCCACCATGGGGATGTTATTGTAATCAAACTATGTATTTTCACTCTTTGTAATATATTGGTTTGTATCATGTTTTTTTTTGGTGGGCTTAATCTCTCTTCATCATCAGCATTTCCTCGAGGTCTGGAAAGGTCAAAACCAAAGAACCAAACCGGATACCCTTGGAAGACAAATAGGCATCCTGCATTGCATACTAACATTTTCTTTGTTTTGTAGGTTTTTGTTTTATTGTTGTTTCTCACTTTGTTGTGGTTTCAGGAAACATTGCTCGCAGAAGAGTGTTCCCTGTCAACAGAACACACCGGTACCCGACAAGAAACAACCTTTCGGGACTCCAGATGGATCAAGTTCAGCAAGACTTGAATGAAGTGAGGACCCAAATGGCTAATGAGAGGGTTCAGATGAGAAATCAGATGACTCAATTCATGACAGTGATGACTGGCCTAGCTCAGAGCCAAGAAAGACTGAGGGAGTTAGTTGAGCGACAAACTCCTGAGGAACACCATCCAGGTACAGGAGGTACCAGTAACAACGATCACGTGCAGCCTCGCACTGATCCACCAGAATTTGGGCCTCATCTGAACCCAGAGGTCAATGCCATAAGAAATACTTAGGGTAACACTGCTGGAGGAAGGGTCTTGCAGGAAGATCCTCAAGAAGAGCAGTTCACTGTGGTAGGGGTTGGAGACGAAGTTTATGACCGTAGGCTGGATGAAATTGCAGAGAAGCTGAGGTTTCTTGAATCCCAAAACTCCCAAGGTTTTGATGTCATGGACATGGGACTGGTGGAAGGGGTGAGAATTCCTCACAAATTCAAACCCCCGTGTTTTGAAAGGTATAATGGCACTTCCTGCCCACGCACCCACCTTCAATCATTCTTGGGAAGATTGAAAGCATACACCATGGACGAAAAGCTGTGGATGTTTTACTTCGAGGATAGTCTAATAGGGGCATCCCGAGAATGGTATTCCCATTTGACCAGAGCCACGGTAAGAAACTTGAAGGACTAGGCTGAAGCTTTTATCCGTCAGTATTAGTATAACTTGGTCATGGCTCCAAACAGGACCTTTTTAATGGGAATGTATCAATCTTCTCGTGAAAGCTTTAGGGAATATGCCCAAAGGTGGAGGCAACTTGCTGCTGCAGTTCAACCCCCCATGTCTGAAAGGGAAATGGCAGACATGTTCATGAATACCCTCCAAGGAACCTACATTGACAGGTTGAATTCATTTTCTTCTACCAGCTTTGCAGATGTGGTGATAGCTGGGGAAAGAATAGAGAGCCTATTGAAGATGGGAAAGATCTCCGATAACTGTGCCAGTTCAAGCAGTACAAGAAAACCATTTGCTGGACCCCGTAGATCTGGTGAGACAAACTTTGTGCACATGGGAAGAGGGAGACCCCAATACTTGCCCAGAACAGTTGCTGCTGTTACTATCCCTGCTCCACCTCCTCAGTATACTCAACAACCACAACACTTTCCGCAACAACAACAGTTTCCGCAACAGAGATCATACAACAATAATAACAACAATCAACAACAGCGCCCTTTTCAACAGCGGACATCTCAGGTCAACCGGGTGATTGACCCCATTCCAATGTCGTATGCTACACTACTGCCACAACTCCTAAAGCTCAATCTTGTTGAGTTGAGGACATTGGCTCCACCTGATCCTCAAACCTTCCAAGAAACTATGATGTCAATGCTAGGTGAGTTTTTTATTCCAATGCACCTAGCCACTCTACGGAAAAATGCAGAGCTCTGCATATGAAGGTTCAGGATCTGGTAGATTCAAAAGCCCTGAACTTTGCACCTCCTCCCAATGTAATGAAAAATCCTATGCCAAGCCATAGTGGGCCAAGGATTAATGTTGTAGAGGATGGCTCACCCATGAGTTTAATAGAAGACATTGTATGTATTCAGACACCTCTAGCAGAGGTTAAAGCCCAGCTTTTAAAGTGCCAAGTGTTTCTAGGTTGTGAGGCCTGTTGTGAATTATGCAAACTCTCTGAGAATGGGTGTGCTAGCTTAAGGATTGGAATTAATGGCTTGATCAGAGAAGGCATTCTGCAAATTACAACCATCGCTTCTACAACACCAACAACCTTTTTATCAACAACAAGTGAATCTTCTACAAATGCAACAACCATCTTTCCTATTGGTTCTTCTACAACTACAGCAACCATTGTTCCAACTGATTCAGCTACAACTTCAGCAATCATTCCATCTGTCACTTCAACACACAACAATTCATTTGCATCGGCTACTACAACTTCAACAACCAATAACGATGTTTCCACTATCACAATTTATTATGACCCGACAATGGTCCCAAATTCCAGCAACTTTCAACAACAGTCTCAACAAAGCTTCAATTCACCTCCACCAACATCCGCCAGAGTTCCTGTTACTATTTTCTATGATCCACAGACTATTACAGTCCCAACATCTGCTGCAGTGAGCCTAGTCACTATCACGGTGCCCAGGCAGATCCCATATGATAAAGACAGTGTTATACCATGGCATTATGGTGCTGATCTGTACTGCAACGGAGAGAAAGTCCTTCTTGATTCTCCAGTTCTTACTCCCCAAGTGGATAATGTTGGGGCAGGCGGAGGCTTCACCCGAAGCGGACGTCTCTTCGCTTCACAAGTCCCTAGAACCAACACTGAGGCAGAGGCTGCTGCCAAAGCCAAAGGGAAGAGTGTGATACCGGAAGAATCTGCACCAAAAGAGACTCATAAACCATCTTTCGATCAAGATGTGGATGAGTTTATGAGAATCATTATAAGAAGTGACTATAAAGTTGTGGACCAGCACCACCAGACGCCTTCAAAGATCTCAATACTATCACTGTTGTTGTGTTTCGAAGCCCATCGGGATGCACTACTCAAAGTTCTGCACGCTGCCTACGTGCCAGAAGAGATCATTGTAAATAAGCTGGAAACAGTGGTGTCAAATGTCAATACTAGCCATGGGCTAGGTTTCACTGATGCTTATTTGACAATCGAAGGACATCTCCACAACAAAGCTTTGCACATAACCTTGGAGTGCAAAGGAGTTGTACTATATCATGTTCTTGTAGACACTGGGTCCTCACTCAATGTCTTACCCAAGAAAGCCCTTGTCAAGCACGAGTATGATGGGATAGCTCCCCGACCAAGAAATCTCGTGGTCAAGGCTTTTGATGGCTCCAAAAGATCTGTTCTTGGAGAGGTGGAGCTTCCAGTGGTAATCGGTCCACAGGTCTTTACGACCATTTTCTATGTGATGGACATACAACTTGCTTACAGTTGTTTGTTAGGTCGACCTTGGATTCACGTCGCAGGTGCAGTAACGTCGACCCTTCACCAGAAACTGAAGTATGAATGGGAATGAAAGATTATCACCATCTGTGGTGAGGAGGACATATTTGTTAGCCATCTGGCTACATATAAATATATTGAGAAGGATGGTGAAATCCATGAGACAATGAGCCAAGGGTTCGAGGCCCTGAATGTCAATGAGGCTACTGAAGTATTTGCTGCATCCCAAGAAGACAGGATGGGTACTTCAATTGTCTCTTATCAGCAAGCCCGTAAGGTTGTTGAAGAAGGTAATGCTCAAGGCTGGGGCAAGCTGCTGCCGGTGGAGAAAAAGGAAAATAGATTCGGTTTGGGTTACATACCATTCTGAAAAGATCAATCAGAGGCTGCAAAGGAGCCCAAGTTCATCAGTGGGGGATGCTCACCCCAGATGCTGTTAACAATCTGGAAGACGAGGAGGAAAGAGACCGCAACCTGGAGAGCTGGATACGTCCAAGGATCCCGGGGAACCAAGTCCTTAACTGGTCTTCCCAGGAAATTATAAGGGTTACTCCTGCATAGTAATTATTATTTCCTGTCTTTTTAGCATGCATCAAGTCCTGCATCTTGCCCAAGGTGTCAGGACTCATTTTGTAATAGGGTCATATTGTAATTTTGTGCAAATGATTAATCAATGAATATCGGACATCTTTTGCAAACGAGTATCTTTTTTCGCTCACTGTCTTTTCATTTTCACTTTTGTACAAAACAATAAAATGGCAATGTTTTCAAAATAAATAACTTCATTTTCACTTTTTCTAAACAAGATTAAAACTGATCACTAAAACGAACCAATCTCAACCCTTGCAGAGATTATCCTCCAGATTGCACCGACAAAAGCACTGCTATGACCTTGTATGACTTCGACAATCCAATTAATCAAGCTGATGAAGGGGTTGAAGAAGACTATGAGTTACTGGAAGAGTTAGCCAAGTTGTTGAGGCAAGAAGAGAAGGTGATTACTCCTCATCAGGAGGAGGTTGAAATAGTTAATCTTGGTACCGAAGAAGACTTGAAAGAAGTGAAGATTGGGGCCAGTCTGCAAGATTTAGTGAAAGAACAGCTCATTGACATGCTTCGAGAATACGTCGACGTCTTTGCATGGTCCTATCAAGACATGTCGGGTCTTGATACTGATATTGTTATGCACAAACTGCCTTTGAAAGAAGAATGTCCTCTAGTGAAACAGAAGCTACGCCGTACTCGCCCAGATATGGCCATGAAGATTAAAGAAGAAATACAAAAACAGTGGGACGTCGGTTTCCTTGTTGTGACTAGTTACCCACCGTGGGTTGCTAACATTGTACCAATGCCTAAGAAGGATGGCAAAGTAAGGATGTGTGTGGATTATCGGGATCTGAACAGAGCTAGCCCGAAGGATGATTTCCCATTACCTCACATTGATGTATTGGTCGACAACACAGCTCAGTTCTCGGTATTTTCCTTCATGGATGGATTTTCTGGGTATAATCAGATCAGAATGTCACCCAAAGATATGGAGAAGACTACCTTCATCACACCTTGGGGCACTTTCTATTACAAGGTAATGCCTTTTGGACTAAAGAATGCTGGTGCTACTTATCAACGGGCTATGGTAACATTATTCCATGGTATGATCCACAAAGAAATTGAATGCTATGTGGATGACATGATTGCCAAGTCCCTCACTGAAGAAGATCATCTGGTAAATCTGCTGAAGTTGTTCAAGGTCTGAGAAAGTATCAGCTGAAGCTCAACCCCAACAAATGCACATTCGGGGTACGTTCCGGTAAGTTGCTGGGATTTATCGTAAGTGAAAAAGGAATAGAAGTTGATCCCGACAAAGTCAAAGCCATTCAGGAGATGCCTGCACCTAAGACTGAAAAGGAAGTTCGGGGGTTCTTAGGTAGATTGAACTATATTTCAAGGTTCATATCTCACCTCACTGCAACCTGTGAGCCCCTGTTCAAACTGTTAAGAAAGGAACAAACGGTCAGGTGGAACGAAGATTTTCAGAAGGCTTTTGACAAAATCAAAGAATACTTACAAGAACCTCCAATCCTTATGCCTCCCGTTGAAGGATGACCTCTGATAATGTACCTGGCAATATTAGAAGGATCAATGGGGTGTGTGTTGGGCCAGCATGACGAGTTTGGTCGAAAAGAGTATGCAATATACTACCTAAGCAAAAAGTTTACCGACTGTGAACAACGTTATTCACTGCTCGAGAAAACTTGATGTGCTTTAGCGTGGGCTGCTCGCCGACTAAGACAGTACTCACACTACTTTATTGATCTCAAAGATGGACCTTGTCAAGTACATATTGAGAAGCCAACACTTACCGGAAGGGTTGCAAGATGGAAAATGATTCTGACAAAGTATGACATTTAGTACACATCTCAAAAGGCCGTCAAAGGCAGTGTACTATCTGACTATCTAGCTGAGCAACCCATTGATGATTACCAGCCAATGAGATTTGACTTCCCTGATGAAGACATCATGTTCCTGAAAGCAAAAGATCATGAAGATCATGTTCACACTGAAGGGCCTGACCCAGAAGAAGAATGGACAATGATGTTTGATGGGGTTGTTAACATGAATGGTCGTGGAGTTGGTGCAGTGCTTATTACACCTAAAGGGCTTCATATGCCTTTCTCGGCAAAACTTACCTTAGCATACACTAACAACGAAGCTGAATACGAAGCCTGTATCATGGGTCTTGAGGAAGCCATTGACCTCAGGATCAAGACTTTAACTGTATTCGGAGATTCAGCTTTGGTAATCAATCAAACCAACAGAAAATGGTACACTCACCAAGAGCATCTAATTACATACCGTGACTACACGAGGAGATTATTGACTCTCTTCAAAATGGTAAAAAATTGAGTATATCCCTCGAGATGAAAATCAGTTCGCCGATGCTTTAGCTACCATTTCCTCCATGATCAAGGTTCAGACTGCCAATTATGTGCCTCAGATTTCGGTATCTAGACTTGACCGAATAGCATACATATTCTCTGTGGACATTGCTAAAGATGACAAGCCATGGTTCCATGACATCAAAAGCTTCTTAGAGGATCATACATATCCACCTGGGGCATCATCCAATGATAAGAAGACATTGAGAAGGTTGGCTGGTAGTTTCTTCCTGAATGCTGATGGTTCATTGTACAAGCGAAACTTTGACATGGTTCTTCTTAGATGTGTTGATAAAAAAGAAGCAGACTTGCTAATGCACGAGGTGCGTGAAGGATCTTTCGGTACCCATGCTGGAGGACATGCAATGGCTAAGAAATTGTTATGATCGGGTTACTACTGGATCACAATGGATGCAGACTGTTGTGCCTATACCAGGAAGTGCCATAAATCCCAGATCTACGCAGATAAAGTGCATGTACCTCCAAATCCTTTGAACGTGATGTCTTCACCTTGGCCCTTTGCCATGTGGGGCATTGACATGATTGGAAAGATTGAACCGATTGCTTCAAATGGCCACAGATTCATCCTGGTAGCCATTGATTACTTCACCAAATGGGTTGAAGCAGCCTCATATGAAAATGTCACCAGGCAAGTGGTAGCCAGATTCCTAAAAAGAGACATCATCTGTCGATATGGAGTACCCGAGCGAATCATTACTGATAATGGTTCCAATTTGAACAACAAGATGATGGCAGAACTGTGTCGGGACTTCGAAATTCAACACCAAAACTCTTCTCCTTACAGGCCAAAGATGAACGGCGTTGTGGAGGTAGCTAACAAAAACATTAAGAAGATTGTGCAGAAGATGGTGGTTACATACAAAGACTGGCATGAGATGCTACCATTTGCCTTGCATGGGTATCGCACCTCAATTAGAACATCTACTGGGGCAACACCTTATCAACTTATGTATGGTATGGAAGTTGTCCTACCTGTTGAAGTTGAGTTACCCTCCTTAAGGGTACTGATGGATGTCAAGTTGAATGAAGCAGAATGGGTCCGGTCTCGGTACAATCAACTGAATCTGATCGAAGAAAAGAGATTAGTTGTAATCTGTCATGGAAAGCTATATCAGAAAAGAATGAAGAAAGCCTTCGATCAGAAATTCAGGCTTCGGGAATACCAAGTGGGAGGTCTTGTGCTGAAAAGACTTCTTCCTCCTCATACATACCACAGGGGAAAGTGGACTCCAAACTACGATGGTCCATTCATAGTAAAGAAGGTTTTCTATGGTGGAGCACTGATGCTCACTACTATGGATGGTGAAGATTTCTTATCCCCTGTGAATTCAGATGTAGTTAAAAAATACTTCGCATAAAATGACCCGCTGGACATAAAAACAGAATGTAAGTCCAGGCAAAAATAGGGCATCCCGGCGAGTCAAAAACAGAATAAAGGACTCGGGCAAAAATAAGGGGAAAATTAAAAAATGTACACCCACTGAGGTGAAAAGCCGCATTGGATAGCTCAAGCAATAATGGGTATACCGGTGGATTAAAAAACCGAAAGGGCGATCCACGCAAAATAAGGGAATAAGTGAACAATTGCATTCTGAATTCGTCTATATCACTTATAACTCGGAAAACTTCGAAAGGATAAAGAATCGGTCAGAATCAACCTTCTTCAGAAAGCAAGATGAGAAGAGCGTCAAGGTCATATAGGTCATAGCAAAGGAAGCTCGCCGAAGCATCGTCAACATTGCCAACACTTTTACTTTTCTCAATTTGTAACAATCTCCTCATTTCAGGGGATCTGTTTCTTCGACTGTATTTGCCGATTCAGGGCACCCACATTAATAACATCAGAATTGTCAATCGCATCATTTTTTGTACATTTTTTCGTTTGCAAAATGTCCAATGTTCAAGATATAAAACTTGCATAAAACGAATGAGTCATCTTTAATTAAATGCTTGCAGGAAATAATCTTACTTCCAGGAACATCTAACTCCTATGACGGAATCCGGTAAGGGATATCTCGGGATACTTGTGTGTTTCTTTGTCTTAACAGGATTGCAGGTATTCAAATATGCAGCATAGGGCATGCCAAGCATCCTTCCCCCAGTGCACCTCCTCCAAGCAGTATCTAGAATACGTTTCCCATTGGAGTTGTCAAAGCCTCCTCATCCCAAGCCGGGATCCCCACAGATATCTCTAGGAAGATCGTTCAGTGATCTTTCCTCCCCCAAACGGAGTAGCAGGTCTCTCGAAGACAAAAGAATCATCTTCCTGCAGAGTTCCAACCTCTCCCGGAAGAGCAAAGCCTGAAACCCTTACATAACAAAGTGACGGAAGTTTCCTTCCCCCCAGCTGGATTTCTCCTTACAGGATGGGTCTAGAAATGATCTATTTCCCCAAGCAAAGCCATATATCTTATCAGACCTACCAATGATCTCCCCCAGCTGGGATACTCCCCCAAGCATATCAGCCAGAGATCTCCACAACAGCAGGATCCGAATCCCGGATCAGTTTTTTCACAATCATAGCATTTGCATCATTTTTCCCCACAAAAGCATAGCATTCCGTCTAAGACGGAGCATTACGGAAAAAATCAAACATTTGCATGATCACTAGTCAGGTTCAAGACAGTCACTTGTAAATACCAACAGCACCTCATCAACAATGTATATAAAAGCTCACATCCCTTGCCAATAAAAGCCAAAGCGTCCCCTTTGCATTCCCCAATACAGATACATGTTCATATGTACTCTTTCGAAACTCATCCGTGTCATAATATTCCCCTGCAGATATAAGCTAAATACCCTCTTTTCATTCTCCAATACAAATACCTATGTACTCTTCTGACACTCGTCCGTGTCACCTTTTCCTAGCAAGTTGAACACTCGTTCGTGTCTTGCTCACACTTCACAAAACTTGTTCATACTTATACAGATACTCGTCCATATCTTGTGTGTGTATATATATATATATATATATATATATATCACTCCTCAAAAGGATTTGACTCATGTCCGTGTTCTTTGTTAACCAGTTGGTACTCGTACGTATCATCATCTCTGAACACGCGTCAGCGTTTGTTTCTACCGATACTCGTCTGTATCATGGTCTTAAGGATGCTCGTCTGTATCTTTAATCTATACATATCGTCAAACACTTATACCTTTTATTTTGGAAAGCGTAAATACTCGTCCGTGTTTACCATTCCCCAGCAAAGCAACTTTTCTTCTATCCGACATTCGTCCTATGTCGTAATGCTTTCGATAGCCGTACCCTGCCAGGTGATCGTCCTTCACCTTTGGATGACCGTCCCTCATCCTTTCCCCCAGCGGAGTCTCCATTATTGGAACTCTTTTCTATCCGGCATTCGTCCTATGTCGTGATATTCAGTAGTCGTCCCTTGCTAGGTGGTCGTCCTTCACCTCTTGATGATTGTCCTTCATCATGCTTATCTGATGGCCGTCCCCATCGTCGACCTTTTCTATCTTACATTCATCCTATGTCGTGATAAAGAGCAGTCGTCCCCTGCTAGGTGATCGTCCTTCACCTTTGATGATCGTCCCTCATCATTATTTCATTAACCCGATGGTCGTCCCCGTCGTTGTTTACTTTACTATTGCAAACCTGATGGCCGTCCCCATCATTGTGTACTTTACTTTCCGAGCATGATGGCCGTCCCCGTCATGATCTCTTTATTTCCCCAGCTTGTCGGCCGTCCCCGTCATTGTTTTATCCCCAACAGTCGTCCTTTGCTCGATGATCGTCCTCCATCGCTCGCATCTTCATAATCATGCAATACTTTCTTTTACAATTTATATCCCTTTTCTTCTTCTCCCCAGCGAGTTCAAATTTTGGTCTGTCTTTGGTATTCAACCACAAGTTATCTTGTTTGTCTGTTAAGCCAGGCGCTTACATCCTGCACAGCTAACTCATGTTTGAATAGGGGCAGCTGTAAACACCCCAAATTTTCCCTCACTAATTTCACACCATGGCTTGTGATCTTCTATATTTGCATTAGTTTAAGCATATCATATCATATTGCATTTTTGTTTCATCTACATAAGTTCAAGTTCATCTGCATCTAGGGTTTGTGATCTGAGCAATCCAAGGATCCATCTGAGCCACTCCAAAGGTATCCAATCATTCCAAGAGGGTCCATGTGTGTTCCATCATCATATTATATCCCTCAAAGGTCAAGGAAGTCAAGAAATCACAAGAACATGGAAAGCATGGAAGCAGAGCTAGGGTTTCACTGCACAGATGACCGGAAATTAGGGTTTTGGTTTCAGAGGCCATAACTCCAAAGTTTTTGGTCATTCTTGTTTCTAATAGTCTCAATATGTTATAAGGATCATGTTTACCAAGTTTGATGAAGAAATTCATTGTGGAAGTCATCTGTTCACTGGGTAACTTCTTGAGCAAGTCAGAGCAAAACCAGGGCATCTGAGACCCCCAACAATGGAAACAAAGTGGATGTTTCATCAAATTGAAGTTATATGATCTTTATTTGATCATTTAAGTGCTTGGAAGTTCACAAAATTAAAGAAATTTGAGCTAAACCCAAAAGTTGCCAAAAATGGAAATAACTTGTAATGGAAACTTTCCATTTTGGGAAAGTTTTTCAACCTCCTCTTTCTTAACCAAAAATGCTTCAAATGAAAAATTGTTGGTCATGAAAGTTGTAGATTGGATCATTCCCTTTTCAAAAAGTACAAGAACAAGTCCTAATTCATTATGGAACTCAAGTTATGGCCTTGCAAAGTTGGCCAAAATCCTATAATTTTCACTTTCACACCAAAGAGGATTTTTTGCAATTTCACATACCAAGCCATTTTGTGACCTCTAATCACTCTCTAAGAATCATACCAACATAATACAATGCATTGTAACCAAAATTGCCAAAAGAATCATTCTATTTCATGCCTTGAACTTCACGAAGTTCAAAAGGGGCCAAAGTTCTTCAAATTTGCAAAAGGGGATGAATCTTCTCATACACTTGCTGCAGCACCCCAAATCATTTTCCATGGCTCTCCTTGATCAATGCTGAGGCCAGACATGCCCTTGAACAACCCCAGCCATAGCCCATACCTCAAGTACAAGTTATGTTGACATTTTACCAACTTGCCCATACCAATCACCGCAGGCCACCACCCACTTTTTGACCTATCAAACAATGTTATATGGACTAAAAGCAAGCCAATCCATAACACACACAAGCCTGAATCAGTTCATACACCAAGTTTCTCAAAATCACACCAAAACTTCAAGCTTTCGATTCTCTCTACTCAGCCTCTAAAATCACAAACAAACTTCACCATTCAACTCACCATAACCATTAGAACATTTCTCAACCATCAAACAAGCCTGAATGCCAGCCAAACAAAAACACGATTTCAGACCAGTTGAAGTGCAACCCCTCAATCCATCCATTCTAAACTCCATCCAAGCGCTGCAACATCATCAGGGGGTCAAGTAAAGAGGATTTGCGCAAAAGAAGAGGTCCAAAAGCTCCAGAAGTGAAAGCTCCAGCTTAGGTAGCCACCTTCAAACGTTTTTACAGAACTTGCATTTCTTGTTTCTAAATGAATCTATGAGCTCTCCTGATCACCATGATGTAGTTTGTTTTGAAAATGGTTGAGTTTCGTGCATGTACTGAGCTTCTGAAATTTTTGATGTGTTTTCTGTTTTGCTTTGTTCATGTTCTTGATGATAAATAAATGAATTTTGTTGGTTGAATCTTGTTTGGAGTCATGTGAGGATCATTTCTGGAAAGTTTGAGAGCTTGGGGTTGCGTTTTAAGTGAGATAGCATGTTTGGCTAGCCCGAGAAGATGACCGGTCACCTGAAAATGTTTAGAACCCTAATTAGGGTTTAGTGGCTCAGTTTTAATGTTAGCCCTTGGATTTAGATTCGCGCGCGTGTGTGCGGTTCATATCACTTCACTTAAGTTTAATTATTAATTAATTAGGTTAATTAGTTAATTAAGCCAGATTCAATCCCAACCCCACATCTGCGCGCGCAGTCAATGCCAGTTCAAATCCAGACCCTTAGATCAGTTGACTTCCCCTTATTTTCATTTATATTTCATTTAAATCCTATTTTCTTTGTCATTTAATTTAAAATACTTAGAAAATTCATAAAAATGTTTTCGTCTGCATTTTAATTTCAAATATTTTTCTTCACCCAAAAACATTTTTATTTTTATTTTTTGCATTAAAAAATCATTTTAAAAATATTTTAATATTTATTTTAATTAATTAATGGAAATTAATTAATTAAAATACCATTTAGGTTTCTAAAAATCACAAAAAAAATCACATTGCATCTTATGACATTTAGAAACATTGTCAAACCATTCATACAAATTTCTTTTTGGTTTTGATCCAATTTTGACATGTTTCTTGAATTTAGGGTTCATAAAATTCCCTTTTTAGAACCCTAACTCTGAAAATTCTTTTCTGCCTAACCATGAAGGGTTTGACAATGATTATTTTTGTGTTGTTTTCCATATAACATTTAGTTTCTAGGATATTTTTGCCATGAATTTATCTTGCATTTTCCATTCGATTTGCATTTTCCCTCTTAAGGTACCCAAAAACCCTAGTTAACTTAGAAAATTCACAACTTCTTTTAGGTTAGGAGTTGGACCCTCTCCTTTGGGGTGTGATATCATATGGGGTTAGGGTTCCTTTGAGTTCATTTGAAATTTTTTATCATGTGATTTGCTTCTGTTTTGGTCATTTGGATCTCATCCTTTCATGTAACCCTAATCTTGCATCCATACTTGCATCTTACATTGCATTGCATGAACATGTGAACTTGCCATGACATTCTAAGCACTTGTATGCCATCTTAGACATCTTAATACATTGCTTGAATATTGCTTGGTCATTTATTCATACATTTTCCATGCTTTGCATCCATCTCATTTCATAAACATACATGTGTTTTCATACTTCAAAGCATGCCTCATTTAAATCCAATCTCTTGCATGAACATTCATAGCACTTGGTATGCCTTTGCATCATTTCATAGCACCATTTGCATCATGTTTTTGCTTCTGGTTTTGGTTTTTACCTTTGCATAATCTTCATTTCATTTCATTTCTTTCCTTATGCTAACATTTCCAGGTGGTAAGTTAACTTGAGAAGTGAATTTGCCTTCACTTCTCATTTCTCTTCATCTTTTTATTATGCATCATTGCTGCATTTTTATTTGCTTTAGAGTGAGCTTGCTCATTCATGTTCATCTCTCACTTTCTTTCTCCAAGTTACTTATCTTCTTCAGTGAAGTAAGTAACTTGTTTCTTCTGCTCCTCCTTCCTTCCATCTGCTTCTTCCATTGGTGGTTTCTTTGAAGATCTCTTTTAAGCCTCACAAACCATAGGAACATCCAAGCATGACAATAATTAGGGTTGTCATTAGTCCCCCTTTAGTTTTCACCTTTGTGTCTTCTTTGTGTCTTTCTTCTCACCTCATCATTAGAGACTAAACCTTTAAGGCTTTAGGACTTTGGAATTAGGGTTATGCCTGCATCCTTCTCTTAGGATGGAGTGTATAACTTTAATCCTAAGTTTTAAACCCTTAATTTTTTTAAACCTCTTAATCAATCCATCTTAATAATCACTAATACATTAACTTGTAACTTGGGCCTTGCATTAGGGTTCTAATTCTTCCTTTGTTGGTTAAGAAGGACTAACCCTAGTGTTTAATGGACAAGTCCCTCTCAAGTTGTCTTACAAATCATAAAACTCACTTCTTAATCTCACCCTTAATTAAAATCCACTTTAATAAAGGCTTGTTTTGTCATGAGTTTAATCCCTAATCATGGATTAAGTTGAGGTATCTTCCTCAGCTTAAGTGTGCTCATCTATTATCCTTCTATTAGGATGGTGTAATAAGTTCACTAATCCTTGATTATGGCTTAAACTCATTACTTAACACTAAACAAAAACTCAAAAACATCTAAATAATCACAAGTAGGTTAATGATCTTAATCCTACATCATCATGGTAATTAAGATGAGATGTTTATCTCATACTTAAGGTATTCTCATTATCCCTAATCAAAGGGAGGATATGATGAGTTTACTAACCCTTGGTTTAGGCTTAAACTCATTAACTTATGACAAACACCAAAAACAATAAAAGATTGAAAACACAAAAAAACAAACAATAATCGTCTCCTTCGGGATTCTTTTCTCATCATCTTCACTCACAAACGAGAACTCGCTTCTCCCGTCTAATGCAAGACAGTTAGCACTTGAGCCAGACAAGTCATACACTTGAGCATAGACAAGCAAGCAGTTCATCAGTCAATTTATCTTTCAGTCTCTTTGAGTCGAACTACGGTGTTCTGACTTCCTCATTGCACGAGAGAATATGTAGGAATAACTTAACTGTCATCGAAAAAAAGTCTTTGTGTCTTCCCCCTCTTTCAGCATCCTTTTAAAGCATCATTCCTGAGCACCTCACTTCACTTTCTTGCACTGACACTTGTACATTCTTTTCCAGCTTTTGCACACAGACAACACATAAACTACCTCTTTAAACACAATCTTTTAAGCGTGGATCCTGTCGAGTACGATGGACAATCTGGGTGCTAATACCTTCCCAGGTTGTAACCAACCCCCTTTCTCAGTTTCTCTAGTTCGCAACCGTCTTATCCATCCTTTTTCTAGGTTTATGCAACATTACCTTTCCTTCGGGATAAAAATGCCTAGATGACGACTCTTTTCACCTTCACTTCATTTTCTCCTTTCGTCGACCGTTCGCGTCTGTACCCTATCTGACCAGGTGTCTTTTCGGGGGAGCGACAACATGCCCAGCCTGGTCGGGCCTTAAAACGGCCCATGCATATTATTGAAGATGATCTTGATAAAGTTAGTCTGTTTTTCTTTCTAGAGATGGAGGAAGCATCTTTTCTTCTCTTGTTTTAAATCTTCAAAAGTTTGGAGTAACATTTATGAATGGGTTGACATTAAAAATATTGAGGAATCTAGTAGCGGCTTGCATTTTAAGAAGTGGAGATCGTGGCTTATTGGTCGAGGAAAAGAAAGAAAGGTTAATCTATATGGTTCATTTCTAGTTGGAATATTTTGCGAGCTCGGAATAATATCATGTTCAATGGAGTTTTTTGCAATGTTGAAGAAATTTTGGATGCGATTAAGATATCCTCTTGGAATTAGTTGATCTTAGGGATCCCCGATAGCATAAAGTGTATTTTGTACGAGTGGTATAAGTTCCCTTACGATTTGTTGTAATTTTTGTTTCGGTTGTTGGTTGTAGTTTTTTTTGTTTGAGATTTCCTTAATCTCCTATTAATATAGTTGCTTACAAAAAAATCATCTTACCGCTTCATGCACCATTTAGTAACTCGTGTGCTCTTTTCAAGAAAGATTAGTTGTTAAGATCTATTTAAGGATAACGTGGTGATCATGTGGCTTCTCACTCAAAATCTTGAAACCAACTGGATATATGGAGTAGTGAATCATATGATGGAATCCAAAAGGAGGACTACAACATGGTTACCCTATAGGGATTTAATCAAAAGAATCACGCCTAATATTGGTGTTAACCTAAAAGGTGAATGGTCAAACCCTCCCACCATGATTGGAAATAATTCTCTATGTCAGATAGAGATTTGGGTCGTCAAAGAGGACTTAGAGTGCAAACTAACATGTTTGGATGCTAATGAGCACCAGATTCCTTAAGATTTTCCTGCATAAGCAATGCTAACCTCCATTCTCTCAAGTTCTCAAGAGAAGCTAAGTTATCTAAATGTTATCCAAGCAAATTGCCTCTCTAAATAGGATTTAATGGAGATTAGAATGACTTATATATGTTGATGAGGATAATGACAATGAGTAGTTGTCTTGCTCTATATTATATTTCATTTTTTAGTGTGATTTATTTTTCCTCATTTATTACTTTATTATAATCAAATATTTTTCTTCTAATTTAATTACAAGTTATTAGTTGCTTTAAAACTTATTATGTGATCTATGTGCTTGTGTTGTTAATATATCTATTTTTTTATAATGTCAAAAGGGGAAGTATACTCTTAAGGTGAGTAAAGTATATTTTCTTTATTTGTGAAGGATAGTTTAATGACTTTGTATTTTTTTATCTTTTCTTTTGTTTGTTTACCACCACCCTGAGAGATGTCTTTTCATCATTACAAAAGAGGAGAATATGTATCTTGTGCTTGTAGGTATAACTGTCAATAAAAATGATAACTTCATAAATCAAGGAGATTTTTGATGTTTACAAACTCTTTTCAGAGAGGGGGTTGATATCAATTATCAAATATTTTTTTATGATGGCATCCAATCAAGAAGAAAATATTTCAAGCCTCGTCATTTAAATGATTCAAATTTCCAATTGAAGTTCTAAAAAAATCGTTGAATCAAGCAAAAGAAATTGAAGTTTGAAAGTGAGGAATTGTAAAAGGTGGTTTGATTGTGTGCTTAGCATTTTAGAGTGATTAGTTTAAATTATAAAATATCAAGAATAAGTCTTGAAGTTCTAATACACACATGCAAGCATGCACACGCGAACACACATACCACGAAAAATATTTTTCAACCCTCTCTAATTTTAATAAAAATTATTATATCTAATGGAGACATGTACAAAATTGATTAAAAGGTGTTTCTAATCAATTTGGAAAGCTAACTCATTTTCTAATCGATTAAGGACTTAGTCTAAACGATTAAAACAATGATAAATACCTACTAATCAATTAGAAAATCTATTAAGCAATTAATTCATATAACAATTTTAGAGTTTCTTTCTTGGATTAGGTTTTCTACCTTTTGAAGCCTCTTTATTAATTAAAATATGTGTTAATCGATTAAATCATTTAATTTGACCATGGACATTACCTTTTTGAGGAATTTTTTATTTAAAGGAGTCTTATTTTCATTTCATTTTGCACGCCATATTTGTGAATAGATGTCTCTCTACTATTTTTTCTCTCTATGTTTCTGAAAGTGCTTTTTCACGAGAATTGTCGTACTGTAAATTCCTTCTAAAAGTTGTGTTGTACTGTTGTTGTGCATAATCTATTTTATTCAGCCCTCTTAGGTAATATATCTTTAGAGGATTTAAAGGTTGCAATATAAACGTAAGAAAACTTTGTTTGAAGATTCTTGAGCAAAACCTGTATAAAAGCTCTGGTTGTAGGTTTTTGAGCTAAGCATTTATAAAAACTTTGATGGTTGGTTCCTAAGCTAAGCCTATATAAAATATCTATTTATTGTTTTTGAGCTAAGCATGTGTAAAAATTATATATGTCTATTATTGAATGTTGTTTGGCCTGGCCTTGTAAAATTTCAAGAGTGATTTTAGTGGAAATATCAAGGGGAAACTCATTGAGATAGGAGTAGATCAAATGGTTAGGAAAAAGATGCATCATTCTCTTGTTCAATATCTCTATCCATTCTCTCTTTATTTTCTATTATTTATGTTATTTCCACTACTACCACTCTTTTTCTCCGTCTTCTATTTATCTTTCTCCTTTCATATCTCAATTTGTTTATTAGATCAAATATAATGGTTTTGTTTTAGACCGGCCAAAGGCTCAATGGAATGAAGCCCAGTCCATCTCAAATTTATTCTACTTAACACAAAGTATAAAAACAATTCACATGTGAAGATCAAGGTACAATCTCCAAACTCCATTTTTATTATACTCATCTTAAATCTTGAACTAACTTGATTGTTGGAGTGCTAACTATGTTGGTGCACCTTGCACCACCGTAAACGATGTCGCATCCATCGTTCAAGTTTACCCCGTGTTGTCATAAGACTTTTCTTGAATTTACTTATGAACTTATTCTTATGGAAGTTTTCCTTTTTGACATTGTCCTTCTGTAGATAAGGATAGTCAGCAATGAAATGATCAGGCTTCTGATAGTTGAAGCAGCCTTTCTGGTCATCCTTGTTTCCTTTGGAGCTTATTCCTTTGAAATCGCATCTTTTACCAGGGAACCTCTTATTTTTTTTGGAAAGATACTTAAGTACTTATATGATGAATTTCATTTCATCATCATCAGAATCATTAACATAAGCTTCATTATGAGTGACTTATTTGTCCTCCGAAATATGAGAGGATTTCTTACACTTTCCAATAGATTTCAAAGCTAGCGAGTTTGATTTCTTATTTGGTTCTTCATCTCCATTGAGTTATAACTTATGACTTTGGATATTACTTATCATATTCAAGACTGATTTTGTCCAGGTCTTTTCCTTCTTGAATAGTTGTCACCTTAGATCTGAACATAACAGGAAGACTCCTAAGAATCTTCTTGACATGATTAGAGGTGATATAGCTTTTGTTAGAACTTGAAGCCCAGACACAAGTAATTGAAACCTTGAAAACATGGTTTCAATACTCTCATCATTTACCATTTTGAACATTTCATATTGTTGAACCAACAAATTATCCTTAGGTTCTTTGACTTCTTGATTCCCTTCATAAGTGGCACATTACGATTCAAAAATGGTTTTGGTAGTTGATTTATCAATGATCTTTATGTACTATGAGTGAGGTAGAGATTTCACCAGAATACTTCTTACTCTATGATTCTTTCTATGCACCTTCTGAGCAGGTGTAAGATGTTTTCTATCAGTCACCATACATACTCCATCATCTTCAAAGTTTATTCAATCTTAAAGGATATTGTAACACCCCGATTTATTTAATTAATTTTTCATAAATAGAATGATTTCATTGTATATGTTGATTGATGTTTTGATGTTTTAAATAAACCCTTTGGTGTAGGGTATTGGTCTTAGAAAGTAAAACTTAAGGTGTTATGGGTGTGTGAGCAAAAATGTATAGATATAGGGGTAGTGGGAGAAGTATATGATGTTACTATTATTTAATTAGAACTATTTAAATAAATATTAGTAATATTAATAATTAAATAATTATTTTATTTATTATGTTATAGTAATATTTATTTTAATTAGTTGGAAAATAGGTTAAATTAGAAATAATAACATAAGAAAAGAAGAAAAGAAGGGAAATAGAGGGAGAACTGTCAGTACATGAAAATTAAGGAAAAAGGAAGAGAAAAAGGGAGAGCTAGGGCATAGGAGAAGAAGGACCCACATTAGAGAAGCTTGGTAATTCTTCATCTAAGATAAGGGTTGGATTTCTTTTTGTATAAGGGCTTTGCATGATAACATGTGGGTGGGTGAATTGGTTTCTCGTGATTAAAATCATCTTCTTTATGCTTTAAACCTTGTAGTTTGTATGATCATGCTATTGTGGTGTGTATTTGGTTAAATTTTGTGATGATAAATGATTTTGATGTTGTATGTTGTATGTTGTTGGGAATCCGAGTGTGAAATTGAGGTATATGATTTTCCATGAAAATTGGGATTTTTGGGGTGTCTTAAAACTGAATTTCGTACCACAAAGTAGCATAAATATGCTTTTGTCACAATGGTAAATGGTTTCCACTTTTGGTGTAACCGGTTACACCTGAGACAACTTTTAGAAAATATATGTTTTAAAGGGTGTAACCAGTTACATGTTTCAGTGTAACAGGTTACACTATTTAAAACAAACGTGAAACTGGTATTTTGCGGGGTGTAACCGGTTACTGGTTTTGGTGTAACCGGTTACACTAGGAAGAAAATACATGCTTTTTGTTTCTGAATTGGTGTAACCGATTATTGGTTTAAGTGTAGTCGATTACCACTGTTGTATCAGATTTTCATAAATTCATAACTTGAGTTTCGTGTGTCCGTTTGAGGCGCAGTTTGAAGCGTTGGGAAGCTGACGCAATATACTTTAATCTAAAAATATTTTAAGTACCAGTAAAGAATGTAAATTTTGTGTGATGGTGTTGGATTGTATATGGTGTGTATGTTCATAGTGTGAAATGTATGTGAGTGTAATGTCGTTACATGCTATGTTACTCTAATGTTGTTATAGAATGTTTGTAGTATATATATGGTGTTTGGTGACCATATTTTGTGTAGTATATTGGTTAAGAAGAATATTATTAAATATGTTGTTGTATGTCAATATGAATCATGCATCCGGATGATGGTCCGTTTTGGTGAGCCTCAATCCTATGATAGGGATTGGGTGCAAGTAGTTGGTTCTAGGTCGGAATCGGTGAACCATTACCTATGGTGATGGTAATGATTTAGAGTGTGCTTTAATCATATGATGGCGATCAGAAGTTAGTGACCTGAGAGTTCACATTTGGTACTTCATGCATTGAGTCATAGAGTTAAGTCTCATTGCATTGCATAAATATTCTATTATTATATTTGGATTATATGGAATGTGAGTGTGAAATCACTATACCATAAAAGGCTTTAGACAACGCCTTTTTTGGCATTACACATCTCTTAAAAGCGTTGTCAAAGCATCGCCTTAGACAACGCTTTTACAATAGATAGCCTTTTTCCTTTTATTTTAGACAACGCGTCTAAATGGTGCTTTAGACAACGCTTTTTTTTTTCAAACTACCATTAGACAGCGCTTTTTGACTTTTTTTTAGTATACCTTAGACATCACTTTTGCTTTTTTTGGTATACCTTAGACAACATTTTTTGGTCAAAGCGCTGTCTAAACCCCACTTTAGCCAGCGCTTTTTGTGAAAGCGTTGTCTAAACCCCACCTTAGACAGCGGTTTTAGTGTAAAGTGTTGTCTAAGGTATACAAATTTTTTTTATATAAATTACTTTAAAAAAGCGATGTTTGTTTTATACAATTTATATGCACCTGTTGTTAAACCATAATTTGCACCAGGTTTTCAACCACAATATGCACCTGTTTTTCAACCACATTTTGCATCAAAATATCATAAATTGGAGATTCCAAAAAATATATACGCACAAATGTTTCCTATTTATATATATATATAATTTTCATCCAACAATTTATATATAAAAAATAATTGATGATACAAATAATTTCATCCAACAAAACATTTTGCTTTAAATCTACATATTACTTATAGAAATGCTAAGTAAAAAGCAATGAACATCAATATAACTATATCTTCTACTTTGCACATATAACCTGAAACAACACAAAAAGATTATAATTCAATTAAAACAAGACATAAACAATGTCTATAATTACAAAGTTCTCATCAATTAAAGTAAGAGTACAATATACCTTATAAAACTCCGAGCTCTATAATGAACTGACACCAATCCTCTTTAATTTCATCCAAATGATCTCTTGAATAATATGCACACTTGAATTCATCAAAGTACTACCTAATAATATAACATAGTTTGATTTAGTTTCAACTATTTAATTATATAAGAAATATATGTTAAATATTAAAATAACTTATAAGTTAAAAATACATACATCGGATGGAATCTCTATTCTATCCAAAAAAAGAGTTTCTCTCATAAAAAGAAAATATGGATAAATCCTAAGTTTTGTTAACTATCATCACTAACATAATCAAAAATGTGATAATTAATATACCTTCACTCCAATCCATGTAATGTTGTTGGGTCTCCTCTTTGGTACTTGGATATCTCTATGCTCGAAAAGCTTGTATAATGCTAATAAAATATAAATGAATATTTAGAACAATTCACATAAATAAATAAATAAATATACACATGAATATTTAGAACAATCTCACTTACGTATAAATCATATTTTTCATATTTGGGTATGTTGTCCAATGATTTCCTAACGAATCCAGATAATACGCAACTTCTCTGATAGGATTAATCGTGATCAACAACCAATGTCCACTGCAAGATTAAACAAATGTTAGATGGAAACTTTCTACACGACGTCAAAATATAAAAAAAATATAATATATGAATTTAGAATGAAAATCTAACCCAGTATTAAACGGTAAAAAGAACAACTTTTATGTATCTTTGTCGAACATAAAGAGGTTGCGTACATACACCATAACATCATCTGGTTTATTTATGATTAACCCTAAGTTGATACACGTAGGCGCATCAATTTGTCATACAAAAACATTAAATAAAAACATCATTAACATTAGACTATTCATTTGAAACATAAAGTAAATAAGTTGTTCAATTAATATAATAAAGTAGATCGGATATACCTCACGTATGTATTGATAACACTGATGCCTAATTCTTGATGACGAAAAACTTGTTCAAATTCATCATTACCAATTGATTGTTCATATTGAAAGCCATAAATACCTTCCTCTATAGGTACAAAACGATTACCTTCTTTCGGAATATTTGTCATTTCTCGAAATGTCTGAAGGCATGACCTACACTTGGAAGTAGGTTTTTTTCCAAGCGCGGTCTTCTTAGCAAAAACTTTTTTTGTGTGGAAACGTTGCTAATATATTTACCATGAAGCTATATATATATATATATATATATATATATATATATATATATATATATATATATATATATATATATATATATATATATATATCATATAATTAGTTAAATGAAGTATAAGATCACGAATTTAACATTTTCCATGCATAAATATCATATAATTGTGATGTACCTCTTTTTTTGAAACAACGAACTCGGTATGCTGCGGAATCCCCTTATCTTTTGCTTTGGATTTTCTTGGAGTCTACTTAACATTACCATGTAAACAATGTACGTAAAATGCGTGTAAAAACTTTGAATACTCAAAGGTTCATAATCGTTTTAAGCATACCTCATATTCTACGAGACGTGGCGGCCATGCAACAAACGAACATATTGCATCTCTCACCAGTGTTGCATCTGAAACATCGTTAGGATATGGTAATAATGCATCCATATCTAAAGAAATATCAACCGAGACTTTCAAACATCCAATAGGGAGCAGTTTAGTGTGAATTAATTCTCCCAAAGTGTTATACACTTTTCCCTTGCCAACCATTCGATAAGTTGGTGACGATAAGTAGAGGTGACAATGGGAAATACCCTAAAACCAATAATAAATATGACATTGTTAATGTGTATATATGTCAATTAAATAATTTAAGCTAATAATTTAATTTCATAAATATATATAATTACCTCTGGAATATTCGGTTGAAAGTTACAGTTGATGTTATCTTTGTCTGAAGCATCTTTAAAACCTGAAGTGTTATCTCTTTCTTTTTCCTTTCTTAATTCACGAACTTTAGCTTGTAGTGCTTCCAATATTTGCTAAAAAGTAAGCTAATAATTTAATTTCATAAATATATATAATTACCTCTGGAATATTCGGTTGAAAGTTACAGTTGATGCTATCTTTGTCTGAAGCATCTTTAAAACCTGAAGTGTTATCTCTTTCTTTTTACTTTCTTAATTCACGAACTTCAGCTTATAGTGCTTCCAATGTTTGCTGAAGCTCTTTATTACTATCAGCCTTTTGTTTTTTAATATTCAAGGATGTCAGAGTGATCCCAAATACCTTACCCCTCACCCGCCCAGAATACTCACGGACATCTAATGCCCGACTATGTATGCTCCTGGAATCATCTGGAGATAAAGACTAAGATAGAGCCTCCTGAAAATCAGATGAATATCAAATATTTGTTAAATATTTGTTAATAGGTTTTGATTTAATTAAGGAAATAATATTATACTTACACATTTCTCAAATACTTGTTGAACATCTTTTTTAACAACTTCATTCTTGCCCACATGGGCTTCCTTTCACAAAACATGTGTCGGAAGAGATGTTTCAAAACTATTCTCCTTTTGTAACTACACATTAAGCCAAATAATATGATCAAATATAACTCATGATGAACAAGTATATCATTGCAATTTATATATACTTACCATAGACTGTCTTAAGCATCCATATCCAACAAGTCCTTTTCTTTATAGATATGCGGGACTTGATGCTCTTTCCCTATTTGTTTCACTTACACTTTTAAATTCTGGGGTTTTTCATTTGGATTTAAACATCTCATTATTTTTGTAAAATAAAACTTCCATATTTAGATGGAAGCTCTGCATATACAAAATTACCTTCTGCATCCCTAAGAAACTTGGTTGATAAAAATGTTCTAAGCTATAAATTATGATACAAAATGATATATAAAATGAAAAATAAATAAGAGCATATAAATTTATTGAAAATGACATAATCTATAACATTTTATTATATTACCTCTTTCACTAACATCGCTTTCTTTTCTTGGTTGGAATATGAATTACTTGTTTCTTAGCAATCTAGACTGATGAATTGATCCAAATTCCCTCGTTATGATCATTTCTGATATATGACCCATCCGCTATAAGATCCTGAACTTGATCATTTATATTATACAACACATTCCGTCTAATGCATGACTCATTCTCAACATCAATATCACATTGATCTACATCGCTATCATCAACCACTTTGTTAGATAAAAGCACTATAGACCATTTCGTAATCGTCGGGTCAGTGGCATAGAACACTTGTTTAGCTTGAGATTCTAGAATAAAAGGCTCATCTTTGTACCCCGCCCTATTAAGATCCACTTTCAAAAATCCTGACTTATCCATTCGTATGCCACTACTATTTACCCATTTGCAACCAAAGATAGGAATTTGAAACTTCTCGTAATCAAACATCCAAATGTGCTCAATAACTCCAAAATATGACAGATTTGCATATTTGGGGTTTAAGTCTGTCATACTTGATATGTGCATTTCTTTAGATAGCACGGTGACATCACTATTTTTCATAGTACTTTTATCAGCTTGTTCTTTGGCATAAAATGTGTATCCATTAACTGTGTATGCGCTATGAGAAAACACATGCAAACTTGGACCATATGCCAAACATCTCAACCTTTCTATTACTGAAGCGGGATTTGAAGAGCGCTTCCAATAAATATGATCCTTTAACCATTGTATAAAACTTTTATTGTGCTCTCTTACTATCCAATTTTCATTTTTGTTCTGATTTAACCTTCGGAGTACATCCTTGTGCATTTCAACATATGACTCCACCTCATTATCATTGTGCAGAACATACAAATGCACTTGATCCCGTTCATCCCTTAATATTGTCACAATTTTATTTCCAATTAATTGTTTACCTTCTTTTTTTCAAAAATATGAGTTTTGGGGAGTCCAATCGATTGAACATTGGACAAATATTCAGTACAAAACACAACTGCTTCTTCAAGAATGTATCATTCAACAATACAACCTGTCGCTCCCAAAAGATGAGACTTGCTCAAATATGGTACAGACGCGAACGGTTGGCGAAAAGAACAATGAGAACACACAGCAGTGAACTCACTGGAAAAGAAAAGAGTCGCCAGCTAGGCATTTTTATCCCGAAAGAAAGGCAATGCTGCATAGACCTAGAAAGATATGGATAAGACGGTTGCGAACCAGAGAGACTGAGAAAGGGGGTTGGTTACAACCTGGGAAGGTATTAGCACCCAGATTGTCCGTCGTACTCGACGGGATCCACGCTTAAAAGATTTGTGTTTTAAAGGGGGTAGTGTCAGTGCAATTTGTGTATACAATAGCTGGAAAAGGATGTACAGGTGTCAGTGTAAGAAGTGTGAAATGTGATATATACAGTGTCAGTGTAAGAATGGGAATGGATTTCTCATGATAATGAGGCTAAGAGAAAGATGCTGGAAAGAGGGGGAATATACAGAGACTTTTGTTCGATAACTGTTAAGTTATGCCTACGTATCCTCTCGTGCAATGAGGAAGTCAGAACACCGTAGTTCGACCCAAAGAGACTGAAAGGTGAATTGACTTGTGAACTGCTTGCTTGTCAATGCTCAAGTGTATGACCTGTCTGGCTCAGGTGCAAACTGTCTTGCATTGGACGGAAGAAGCAAGTTCTCGTTTGTGAGTGAATGAGATGAGAAAAGAATCCCGGAGGAGACGATTATTGCTTTGTTTTTTAGTTTTCAGCCTTTTATTGCTTTTGAAAATTTGTCATAAGTTAATGAGCTTAAGCCTAAACCAATGGATTTAGTAAACTCATCACATCTTCCCTTTGATTAGGGGTAATGAGAATACCTTAAGTGTGAAGTCGGCTTCTCACACTTAATCACCATGGTGTAGGATTAAGATCATTAACCTGCTAGTGATTACTTAGATGTTTTTGTTGTTTTTGTTTAGTGTTAAGTAATGAGGTTAAGCCATAATCAAGGATTAAACAGACTCATTACACCATCCTAATAGAAGGATAATAGATGAGAATGTTTAAGCTGAGGAAAGCTTCTCAACTTAATCCATGATTAGGGATTAAACTCATGACAAAACAAAGCCTTTGTTAAGTGGATTTTATTTAATGGTATGATGATGAAGTGAGTTTTATGGTTTGTAAGACAACTTGAGGGGGACTTGTCCATTAACACTAGGGTTAGTCCTTCTTAACCAATTAAGGAAGAATTAGAACCCTGATGTAAGGCCCAAGTTACAAGTGTGATGTCTTGATGATTATTAAGTGAATTGATTAAGAGATTTAAACACATTAAGGGTTTAACACTTAGGATTAAAGTTATACACTCCATCCTAATAGAAGGATGCAGGCATAAGCTTAATCACAAAGCCTTAAAGCCTTTAGGGTTTAGTCCCTGATTATGAGATGAGAAGAGAAGACTCAAAGGGACACAAAGGTAAAACTAAATGGGGAGACTAATCAATACCCTAATCATTGTCATGCTTGGTTGTTCCTAAGGTTTGTGAGGTTTACAAGAGAAGTCTTCAATGGAACCACCAGGAAGCAGATGAAAGGATCAGGAGAAGCAAAGTAACTTGCTTCATTCAAGAAGTCAAGTCACTTGGGGAAAGAAGGTAAGAAGAAGAAGAATGAGCAAGCTCAATCTCAAACACATAACAAAATTCAGCATGGATGCAAGAGAGAAATGAAAAGAAAATGTGAGAAGTGAAGGCAAATTCACTTCTCCAAGTTACTTACCACCTGAAAAGTTAGTGAAAGGAATGCAATGCAATGCAAAATGGAATGAGATGGCATGATGAAAATCAAAACCAGAGGCAAATATGAGATGATAATGATGCTATGATATGGTGCAAACATGAAACAAGGCATGGGGATGATCACATGAACAAATGGATGCAGATGGAGCAAGTTTTGAACCATGAACACACATGAAAAGCTATGATATGCAAATGACATACAACATGGCAAATACATGATGCAATGATCAAACATGCTTTCAATATGTCTTAAGATGTCAAATGAACCAAATGGGTGCACAAAATGCTATGTCAAGTCATGTCATGCAAGCAAATGCAAGATGGATGCATATGGAAGCCCAAATTAGGGTTTATGATCAAAGCATCAAACACAAACCAAAATCAGAAACAAACATCAATATAAAAAATTGAAAATGCACACAAAGGATCCCTAAACCTATGCTAACTCACTGCCCAAAGGAAAAGTTCCAACTCTTAACCTAATTCAAGTTATGATTTTCCTAAGTCTTCTAGGGTTTTAGGGCTCCTTAACAAGAAAAATGTCAAACAAAAGGAAAATGAAAGATCAAATCATTCCCATTTAATCTCACAAACTACATGCTAAACACAATGCAATGCAAAAAGAATCAAGGTCCAACCCTCAATGGTTAGGCAGAAATGATTTTTGGAAGTTTGGATCAAAATAATGCTTGAAAAATGAATTAATTCCATGGAAAATTATCAAAATGCATCAAGATCAAAAAAGAAATTTGGTTTTAGGGTTGGACAATGTTTCTAAATGGTTTTAAATGTTTCATGAATTTTTTGGTGATTTTTAAATACCTAAAAGTATTTTTAATTAATTAAAAATAAACTTTTAAATATTTAAAAATATTTTTTGAATACAAAAAAATAAAAATAAAAATGTTTTTGTGTTTTAAAATTTAATGAAAACCTTGATGAAAATTTTCATAATTTTTAAATGTATTTTGCTATTTTTAATAAATATGAAAATAAAAATACAAAGTATGCAGTATGAGTGGCTTAGATTGAAAGTTGGAAGATCCAGAGGCTGTGCGTGCAAGTCAACAAGACTGGGAGTAATCAAGATCCAAGGCCCAGGTTCAAAGTTCTTAAACGCGCGTGATCTGATGGCTGAGGTTTGAAGTTGGTTTAATTAATTAAGATTTATTTAATTAAACAGGATTAGGGCATAATGACTCATCTGGGCCGTTCACAAGCGCGCGGGAAACAGCATCTAAGGGACGAGATTCAAAGTTGCGTAATTAATCAGGCTTAACCCTAATCACCCTCAGGCGACCGGAGATGAGCTCCGGTCGTCTTCTCCGGCAGGGTCAAAACCCTAGCTTCTTCTATAGGCTACCCCCAGTCAAATTAAATGCCCAGAAACCTTCCCCTCCTCAAACTAAACCTAAATCCATCCCTAAAAACCATTTATCCACCATGAACAAAGAAGAACAAGCTCAAACTCAAACACGGGCAAAATTTCAGAGAAGCATAAAATGATCATTCCTTCACTATTTTCAATTCTAAGGACATCATCATGATCAGCACAACACACACTTCCATTTTATAGCAAGAAAAGCAAGCTCTGTGAAAAAGAGTTCTTGGCCATACCTGAGCTGGAAAGCTTCAATGGTGAACTTCCAGAGTCTCCCACTAGTGCAAATGAACTTCTTTGACCCTCTTGAACTCAATGAGATGCTTCAGAGTTCTTGTGGATGGCTGATTTGAGAAGAAGTGTTCTGGTGCAGCAGATTCCACAGTCAGGATTTGTGAGGTTTCAAGCTACTTCAATGGTGGATTTTGGTTCTCTTGAGTGTGTATGATTGATTGGTGAAGAGAAATTGGGTGTTTGATGGCTGGAGAGGGAGATTCGAAGAAGAGGAGTTCTTGACTGATTTTTGTGAAGGCTGTGTTCTCTCTTGTTTCCATGACCAATGCCTTGCTATAACACTCCCAAGATGTATGAGTAGCCTGTGGAGCAGGTCAGTAGAGGTGGCTGCTTACTGTTCCAAGAGTATGGGGGTTTTGGCCAAAAAGTCAAGGTGATTGGTACTTGCAGCATGGGCTATGGCAGCAGCTGTCTAAGGGCTTGTCTTGCTTCAGCTTGAGTCAAGGATGACCCTTAGATTGCTTGTGAATGTCTGCAGCATGTGGATCATGAGCTATGCTAGATCTTGCAACTTGCCCACTTGTGTTTTCTTGTGATTTTGTGCTATGTACATGAGATGATTCTTGCTGAATTTTGATGTATGGAACTTCATTTAGTCATGGCAATGCATAGAAATCAACTAGTGATCACATAATTCCTTGGAGGGTGATTTTGTCAAAAATCCCTCTTTGCATCTTTATGAAAAATGACTTATGAACATTTGAAAATCAAAGCACAAAAATGAGATACTCCTTGGGCCAATTCTGTTTTTAGGTCATGTATGATTATGTGATGAAGTTTAGAAGTCATTTTGAGGTCAATAGAATGCTTGGCATGAGAAAATGCAAGTTTTCCATTTGGTGCATAACTTGAAATTTAGTGATTTTTGCCAACTTTGATGAGCCATAACTTTTGATCCAAAATGAATTAGGTCATGTTCTTGTACTTTTTGAAAAGGGAAAGATCTATTATACAACTTTCATGACCAAAGTTTTTCCATTTGAAGCCTTTTTGAATCAAAAAGTAAGGGTTGAAAAGTTTCCTAAAATGACAAATTCATTAAAAGTCAAACTTGCCCAAAAAGTCAACTTTGCAAAAGACTTGAAATTTCTCAATTTTGTGAACTTCCAATGTCTTCTATGATCAAATAAAGATCATATGCAATCCAAATGATGAAGATCACCCCTTGGTTGGGTCATTGGGGGCCTCAGATGCCCTGATTTTGCACTGACTTGTCCAGAAAGTCAACTCTTGATCAGGTGACTTCCCCATGGAATTTATTCATGAAAATTTATATGCATACTCCCTATACCATATAGATACCAATAGAAACAATAATGACCAAAAAATTTGGAGTTATGGCCTTTGAAACCAAAACCCTAATTCTAGGTCATCTGTGTAGTCAAACCTGGCTCTGCTTCCATGCTGTAAACACCCCAAATTTGCCCTCACCCATTCACACCATGGCTTGTGATCATTTCATATTCATAAACACAATCATACCATCTCATAGTACATTTTTGATTCACTGCATTGGTTCAAAGTCATCTGCATCTAGGGTTTGTGATATGAGCACTCCAAGAGCCACTTGAGCTACTCCAAAGGTCATAAATCACTTCAAAGGGGTCCATGTGTGTTCAAACTTCATATTATATCCTCTCAAAGTCAAGAATGTCAAAAATCACAAGAACTGAGGATAGCATGGAAGCAGAGCCAGGTTTAACTGCACAGATGACCTAGAATTAGGGTTTTGGTTTCAAAGGCCATAACCCTAAATTTTTTGGTCATTCTTGTTTCTTTTGGTCTCTATATGTTATAAGGACCATGCATATCAAGTTTCATGAAGAAATTCCATGGGGAAGTCATCTGATCAAGAGTTGACTTTTTGAGCAAGTCAGTACAAAATTAGGGTATCTGAGGCCCCCAATGACCCAACCAAAGGGTGTTCTTCATCATTTTGATGGTATATGATCTTTATTTGATCATGGAAGAAGTTGGAAGTTCACAAAATTGAAGAATTTCAAGTCTTTTGCAAAGTTGACTTTTTGGGCAAGTTTGACTTTTAATGAAAATGTCATTTTAGGCAACTTTTTCAACCCTTACTTTTTGATTCAAAAAAGCTTCAAATGGAAAAACTTTGGTCATGAAAGTTGTAGAATAGATCTTTCCCTTTTCAAAAAGTACAAGAACATGACCTAATTCATTTTGGATCAAAAGTTATGGCTTGTCAAAGTTGGCAAAAATCACAAAATTTGAAGTTTTCCACCAAAGAGGCAAAGTTGCAAATTCACTTCTCAAGGCCAATTAAGTCATCAAATGGACTTCTAATCCACACAACATGATCACACAACATTCAAAAGTCAGATTGCACCCAAAGGATCACATGTTTCATGGCCCATGGATCAAGTTTCTTCCATAAGAACCAAAGTGAACCAAGTTGCAAAAGTCATCATATCTCCTCACCCACTTGCTGCCTAGTTTGCTGAACCATCCTAGCCCTTTTCCCTCATCATGCTGCGCAGCACACCCTTGTTGTACTAGGCTAGCAAGTTGCCCATGCCCTTCTTACACAAAAGTTGACATTTTGCAAAAGCACCCATACCTATCACAAAAGGACATGTCATGTCATCTGACCAATAGCATTTTTTTATACAAATAAATTGCAAGCAAAACATAAGGACAAGCCAGCCTAAAACCAGCCACACCACAACATTCTCATTTTCACTCCATTGAGCAAAAGCATTCGAAACACACAACACAGGCCACAAACATTAAAACAAACTTCATAAACCTTCTCAACACATCTCCCTGATCACAAAGCACCCTTCAAAACAACCTGAAACTCAAAGAATCACAAACACGATTCTCACATCACCCTGAACAGAACTTGTTCAAACTTCCAAACCAACCATCATAAACTCTTTCTAAGCATCAAGAGTTCATCAGGGGCCCAAAAGGAGTGGATTGCACAAAGAAAAGGGGTCAGAAAGTTGTAGACTGGAAAGCTTCAAACTCAGGTAGCTTCATGAACATTTTTTCCAGAAATGGATTTTTAAGTTCCTAAGTTGTTCTTCATGATTCACTGATCACTCTGATGTTCTTGGTTTTGAAAATGGTTGAGAAATAAGCATTTAATCTCACTCTGAAACTTTTCTGACCTAAAAATGTTTGCTTTCGATTCATGTGATTAATGAAAGATAAATGAGTTTTGTGTTAGGGTTTTGATTCAGGGGGATGTGGGGTTGATTTCTGTTCTTTTAGATTTCATTTTAGTGAAGTTTTGAAGGTTTTAGGGATTTTCAGGTGAGGTTCCCACCGGAGAAGACGACCGGAGGTCTTCTCCGGCCACCTGAAAATAATTAGGGTTTTAATCCTGTCATTAATGTAGTTTGAATTTTGAGCGTTGGATGAGTTGACTAAGTCCACTCCCGCGCGTGCTCAACGGCCCAGATCATCCACTTAGCCCTCATCTTAATTAATTAAGTTAATTAATTCATTTTAGCCAGTTTGAATGCCAGCCGTAGGATAGCGCGCGAAGTCTTTCCCTCCTTCTCCAGTTTGAATACAGGCCATTGGATGCGCTGACTTTCCATTTAACCTCATTTTCTTTTTATTTAATTTCATTTGATTTCTCCATTTATTTTAAAATAGTAAAACTTATTCAAAAATTCTGAAATTTTTTATGCATACTTTTATTTAATTTCAGAAACCAAAAATATTTTTATTTTTATTTTTTGCATTCAAAAAATATTTTTAAATATTTAAAAGTTTCTTTTTAATTAATTAATGAGAATTAATTAATTAAAAATACTTTTAGGTATTTAAAAATCACCAAAAAATTCATGAAACATTTAAAACCATTTAGAAACATTGTCCAACCCTCAAACCAAATTTCTTTTTTGATCTTGATCTCTTTTGAGAATTTTTCATGGAATTAAAACCATTTTTAGGCATTACTTTGATCCAAACTTCCAAAAATCATTTCTGCCTAACCATTAAGAGTTGGACCTTGATTCTTTTTGCATTGCATTGTGTTTAGCATGTAGTATGTGAGATTAAATTGGCATGATTTGATCTTTCATTTCCCATTTGTTTGGCATTTTTCTTGTTAAGGAACCCTAAAACCCTAGAAAACTTAGGAAAATCATAACTTGAATTAGGTTAAGAGTTGGAACTCCTCCTTTGGGCAGTGAGTTAGTATAGGTTTAGGGATCCTTTGAATGCATTTTCAATTTTTTATCTTGATGTTTGCTTCTGATTTTGGTTTTTTGATGCATTGATCATAAACCCTAATTTGGACTTCCATATGCATCCATCTTGCATTTGCATTCATACCTTGACTTGCCATAGCATTTTGTGCATCCATTTGATTCATTAGACATCTTAAGACATATTGAAAGCTTGTTTGATCATTACATCTTGCATTTGCCATGTTGTATGCCATTTGCATTTCATAACTTTTCATGTATGTTCATGGTTCTTACCTTGTTTCATTTGCATCCATAAGTTTGTATGACCATCCCCATGTGTTGTTTCATGTTTGTAGCCTTTCATAGCATCATTAGAATCATAATATTGCTTCTGGTTTTGATTTACATCATGTCATTTCATTTCATTTTGCATTATATTGCATTTCTTTCATTAACTTTTCAGGTGGTAAGTAACTTTGAGAAGTGAATTTGCCTTCACTTCTCACATTTTCTTTTCATCTCTCTCTTGCATCCATGCTGCATTTTGTTATGTGTTTGAGATTGAGCTTGCTCATTCTTCTTCTTCTCACTTTCTTTCCTCAAGTGACTTGTCTTCTTAAATGAAGCAAGTTACTTTGCTTCTCCTGGCTCCTTTCATCTGCTTCCTGGTGGTTCCATTGAAGATTTCTTTCTTAAACCTCACAAACCTTAGTAACAACCAAGCATGACAATGATTAGGGTTTTGATTAGTCTCCCCACTTAGTTCTGCCTTTGTGTCTCTTTGAGTCTTCTCTTCTCATCTCATAATCAAGGACTAAATCCTAAAGGTTTTAAGGCTTTGTGATTAAGTTTATGCCTGTATCCTTCTATTAGGATGGAGTGTATAACTTTAATCCTAAGTTTTAAACCCTTAATGTGTTTAAATCCTTTAATCAATCCACTTAATAATCATCAAGACATCAAGCTTGTAACTTGGGCCTTGCATTAGGGTTCTAATTCTTCCTTAATTGGTTAAGAAGGACTAACCCTAGTGTTAATGGACAAGTCCTCCTCAAGTTGTCTTACAAACCATAAAACTCACTTCCTCATCTTATCATTAACTAAAATCCATTTAATAAAGGTTTTGTTTTGTCATGAGGTTAATCCCTAATCATGGATTAAGTTGAGGAGTCTTTCTCAGCTTAAATGTTCTCATCTATCATCCTTCTATTAGGATGGTGTAATGAGTCCATTAAATCCTTGATTATGGCTTAAACTCATTACTTAACACTAAACAAAAACAACAAAAACATCTAAATAATCACAAGTAGGTTAATGATGTTAATCCTACATCATGGTGATTAAGTGTGAGAAACTGACTTCACACTTAAGGTATTCTCATTACCCCTAATCAGAGGGAAGATGTGATGAGTTTGCTAATCCATTGGTTTAGGCTTAAGCTCATTAACTTATGACAAACTTCAAAAAAGCAATAAAAGACTGAAAATACAAAAACAAACAATAATCGTCTCCTCCGGGATTCTTTTCTCATCTCACTCACTCACAAACGAGAACTTGTTTCTTCCGTCTAATGCAAGACAGTTTGCACCTGAGCCAGACAGGTCATACACTTGAGCATAGAAAAGCAAGCAGTTCACAAGTCAATTCATCTTTCAGTCTCTTTGGGTCGAACTACGATGTTCTGACTTCCTCATTGCACGAGAGGATACGTAGGCATAACTTAACAGTTATCGAACAAAAGTCTCTGTATATTCCCCCTCTTTCAGTAGCATTCTGTAAGCCTCATAGTCATGAGCAGTTCATTCTCATCCTTACACTGACACTGTATATATCACACTTTACACTTCTTTTACACTGACACCTGTACATCCTTTTCCAGCTCTTTATACACAAATTGCACTGACACTACCCCTTTAAAACACAAATCTTTTAAGCTTGGATCCCGTCGAGTACGGCGGACAATCTGGGTGCTAATACCTTCCCAGGTTGTAACCAACCCCCTTTCTCAGTCTCTCTGGTTCGCAGCCGTCTTATCCATCTCTTTCTAGGTCTATGCAGCATTGCCTTTCCTCCGGGATAAAAATGCCTAGCTGGCGACTCTTTTCTTTTCCAGTGAGTTCACTGCTGTGTGTTCTCATTGTTCTTTTCGCCGACCGTTCGCGTCTGTACCTTATTTGAGCCAGCCTCATCTTTTGGGAGCGACAGCTTGGCGACTCTGCTGGGGACACCCTTATACTGTAACCAGGGCTTTTGGTTCTTTTTGTGGGTTCCTCCTAGCGCTTGATTGATTTGTGTTTACTGGGGTGTTATGTGCTATCTGTGCTTGTATATTTATTTTTGTTTATTTGCTTTATGTACAGTTGCTTTATTGCTTTCTTTATAGCTTTTGCATATATCATATTGTCATGCTGTGCTGGCTGGATCTGTTTGGTTGTTTTGGTGGGTGGGGTTCTATTGAGAGTTCAAGGTCCTATACCTGGGACCTGAGTGACACCTAGGCTAGAGTGGTTCATGTTATTTCCCATTCCATTTCGGTCTGGTGCGGGAATATGAAACACGGTTCAGATATGGGTTTCTTCTTGAGAACTCTGCATTGCAGATTTCCTGCAGTGCTAGGGCTATCTGGGAAGCCTGCTAAGTCTGGATGACCTTTAGTATTGACCTTCGGAAACTGAGGTGAATTAGAGGAGGAACTTTTATGGTTATTGTAAACACTGTACCTCCGGGTTAGAAGTGTTTACACTTCTCATAACTGATCCGAGTCTGAGGATCCTTGTTTTAGAACACCACCTGTGAGGGGGCTGGGCTGTTTACAGGTTTGCAGGTACCCTTGACCTCAGCATACCCTGTCACTTTGTTTTGATTAAGAGTACTCCATCTTGGAACAGTTCTTGTGATTCTAAACCCTGGACATGTGACTCTTTATTTGAGTCCCCCACCTTGGTTACTGGACTTATAGACCTCCACCTGGATTTCTTGAACATACTTGGACTCATATCAGAGCACTTGATCAGATCCAGCTCAGTCACAAACCCTTGCATATCATTTGCATACATCATCATTGCATCATTTTAACATTTGCTTATTTGTTTTTCAGGGTATCCATACTTTATTTTGGCTTGGTTTTGACCCCATCATCATCATAGACCCATCTTCATCAGTATCTACTCCAGTTATCAGCTACCTGCATCATCAGTCTCAGCCTGTCAGTGGCCCATCATCAGTATTTTTCTCCATCATCAGCACCTGTCTCAACTCCTCTTCAACAACATGGCACCTAAGAAGAGTAATATCTCCTACCATTTCTTTCAGCCTGAGCTAGCTGACATCAGGAAGATTCAGACCCTGATTACTCCAAACCATATTACACTATTCAGAGAACACTATGGAGGCATACTTGATGTGGTTATGGATTTGGACCCTTCACAGAGGAGCTTGATTCATACTTGCCTGCAGTTCTATGATCCCCCTCTGAGGTGTTTCACTTTTCAAGACTTTCAGTTGGGGCCTTTATTAGAGGAGTATTCATAATTGGTTGGTGTACCTATCAGGGGTGGAGTCCCCTTCAACCCTGAGATGGTTTTCCCAAGTAATGAAGAAATGGCAAAGGCATTGCATCTGGAACCAGTTCTGATTGGGCAGAATATGACTACCAAGGCTGGAGTCTCTGGTTTACATCTGGATTTCTTGATCTCACAGGCTACCATGAAGGCTTCTTTGGGAGAGTGGAAGGCAGTCTGTGCATTATTGGCCCTTAGCATATATGGGGTCATTTTATTTGCAGATGAGCCTAAGTTTGTTAGCAAGGGTGCAATCCATCTTTTCATCCTGAAGAACCTAGTGCCCACCTTACTGGGAGATTTCTACTACTCTGTCCACCAAAGGAATGAAAAGCAAAGGGGAAGATTGGTGAGGTGTTGTGCTCCTTTGTTCTATACTTGGCTTCTCAAGCATTTGCCAAAGATTGATGCATTCCTGAACCCTCACCAGCAGAGGAACTGGGCTAGAAGACTCACTGCTTTAACTTCAGCTGATATCAGGTGGTGCACTCAAAGCACAAAGGGCAGGGACATCATTACCAGTTGTGGGCAGTTTCCCAATGTACCCCTGATAGGAGTAAAGGGTTGCATCAATTACAACCCTCTGCTATTCAAAAGACAACTGGGCTATGCATTGGTCCACACTCCTAAGGCACAAGACTTGGCTGAGACTCTTTACTGTGAGAATAAGCCTAATCTGGCTATTGTCAGGCAAGCAGCCTGGGCCTGGGATAATGTTCAAACTAAAGGAGTAACCATTCTTGGGAAGTGCAACAATGTGGCATCAGCACACTACTATGAGTGGTCCCATGCCAGGGCTCAATTTTCTGGGATGCCCTTTACCATGGAAGATATGCCTGGACCATCCTCAGCACCACCTCCTGTCACTGTCAGTTTAGAGGAGTTTGAGAAACTAAAAGAGAGAAATGAGAAGTTGACTCAAGCTCTACAGAAGACCCTCTGGGAGAGGAGTGATGGTAGGTTGGATATTGAGAGGTTAGAAAAGTTGAAAGTGGAGCATCTGGCTAGGATTGAGAAGTCTGAGGATTACATCAAGAAGTCTAGGGCTGGAGAGCAGATCTTGAAGAATGCCTGCAAGGAAGCCCAGTTCCAGAAGGCCAGGACTGATTTGTATCTGAAGGAGAGTCAAGCTAGGTGGGTCAGGATCACCGAAGCTCGTACTCTGGAAGATAAGAGGACTCAGGATAAGATTGAGTAGCTGGAAGCTAGTGCAAAAGAGCAACAGGAAGCCCTGGCAGCAGCCCAGAGGGAGATCTCAGAGCTGAAGATTAGAGCTGGTGTGAAGAGGTCAAAAGACCAGAGTCAACACAAGAAGCTAACTGCAGCTGTTGCTACCAGGAATCTCCTTATCAGGAATTTTACAGAGTGTCCAGCTGATCCTGTGACTGAAGCACTTCTCAAGGAAGTTCAGGAGGATGAGTTTGGTCTTGGTGTCTGACTTTTGCTTGTTGTTGCTTTCACTTCATGTATTTTTCTTTATGTTGTATTTTTGACCCCTCAGAGGGCATGTATTGTAAAAAACAAATTATGTATCATTTTGTAATATATGTGTTGTTTGGTTTTATCTGAATTCTTCAAAGCAACATCAACAGCATCTTCTTCAAGGGTCTGGGAAGGTCAAAACCAAGTGCCAAGCCGGATACCTTGGAAACAAATGAGCATAACTGCATTGCATACTAACCTTTTACCTTGTTTTGTAGGTTTTTGATTATTTGTTACTAACTCTGTTGTGATGTCAGGAACTATTGCTTGACGACGTGTGTTCCCACTCAACCGCCCACATAGATATCCAACCCGCAACAACCTTCCGGGTATACAAATGGACCAGGTACAACAGGACCTTACGGAGGTCAGGAACCAAATGGCCAATGAAAGATTGGAAATGAGAGCTCAGATGACACAATTTATGGAGGTGATGAACAATATGGCTCAAAGCCAAGAGAGATTAAGAGCAATGGTAGAAAGGCAGAATCATGAAGATCCCCATTTAGGGACTGCTGGGACAAGCAACAATGAGAGGGTCCAACCTCATGTCAACCCCCCTGTATTTGGACCCCACCTTCATCCAGAGATCAACATTCCTGCTAATGTGCAAGGGACTGCCACTGCAGGCAGAGTGCTGCAAGAAGACCCCCAGGAAGATCAGTTCACAGTGATGGGAGCTGGGGATGAGGCCTATGACAGAAGGCTAGATGAAATTGCTGAAAAATTAAGATCCTTGGAGTCTCAAAACTCTTTGGGTTTTGATGTTATGGACATGGGCTTGGTAGACGGGGTCAGGATTCCCCATAAATTTAAACCACCGTGCTTTGAAAAGTACAACGGGACTTCCTGCCCACGGACCCACTTACAGTCTTTTCTGGGGAGACTGAAGGCATATACCATGGACGAGAAGCTATGGATGTTTTATTTTGAGGATAGCTTAACCGGAGCTTCAAGGGAATGGTACTCACATCTGACTAGAGCAACCATCAGGTGTTGGAAGGATTTGGCAGAGGCCTTCATTAGACAATACCAGTATAATTTGGATATGGCTCCCAACAGGACCCTCCTAATGGGAATGTCACAATCATCTAGAGAAAGCTTCCGGGAGTACGCCCATAGATGGAGACAGCTGGCTGCTGCTGTCCAGCCACCTATGTCAGAGAGGGAGATGGCAGATATGTTTATGAACACCCTCCAAGGAACATACATTGATAGGCTAGCTGCCTTTTCTTCTACCAGCTTTGCAGATGTTGTTATAGCTGGAGAAAGGATTGAGAGCCTATTGAAGATGGGCAAAATTTCTGACAACGATGCCAGCTCATCCAGCAACACAAGGAAGCCTTTTGTGGGCCCAAGAAGAACTGGTGAGACCAATGTTATCCATGCCAGCAGGGGCAGACCCCAATATGTTCATAGGTCTGTGGCAGCAGTCACCATTCCCGCTCCAGTTCATCCACAACCAGCTTATCAACCACCGCAACAAAATTATCAGCAACAAACTCAATATCCTCCTAAGAGAAATTACAACAACACCAACAACAACAATCAGCAAAGACCATATCAACAGAGACCATCTCAGGCCAATAGAGTGATTGATCTGATCCCTATGCCCTATGCCACATTACTGCCACAACTCCTGAAACTCAACCTGGTTGAGCTAAGGACGTTGGCACCTCCAGATCCTACCAGTCTACCCAGAAATTACGACGCCAACGCCAGGTGTGCTTTTCATTCAAATTCACCTGGGCACAGTACAGAGAAGTGCAGAGCCTTGCACATGAAGGTACAGGACTTGATAGACTCTAAGGCTCTAAACTTTGCACCACCACCAAATGTTAACAAAAACCCTATGCCACACCACGGAGGTCCCAGAATCAATGCTATTGAGGAAGACAAGCCGTCTTACTTGATAACCAGTGTGGGTCAGATTCGGACACTGTTGGTGGAGATTAAAGCTCAACTCCTTGAATGTCAAATGTTCCCAGGATGTGAGCTAGGGTGTGCTTATTGCAACATTTCAGTGAATGGTTGTGATAACTTGAGGGATGGCATAGATGGTCTCATCCAGAGTGGCCTTCTTCAAATCACAACATCCTTTCCAACAAATCCAGCAATCTCATTAACAACAGTTCCCGAGTCTACTACAACTGCAACAACCATTGTTCCGAACAACTCTTCAGCTTCATCAACAAATGCTTCATCTGTTACTTCAACTGACCAAATATCAGCAAACATCCCTTCTACAACTTCAGCACCACTTCATTCAGAATCTCCTACAACAACAACACCCATCCTTCCAACAATGTCTCCTACAACATCAGCAGCAAACAATGAGGATGTCTCAACAGTTACGATTTATTATGATCCTGAAAATGATTCTGCCTACAACTCACAAAATTCCATTCCTATCAGAGCACCAGTCACAATATACTATGATCCACAGACTATCATGGTCCCTTCTGCAGCTGCCATCAGTCCAGTCACTATCACAGTGCCTGGGCCAGTACCTTATGAAAGCAGTAATGCCATCCCTTGGCATTACGGCTCTGATCTATACTGCGAAGGACAGAAAATCACTCTTGAATCATCAACCCCTGCACCACAAATAGACATTGTGGAAGGAGGCGGAGGCTTCACTCGAAGCGGACGTCTCTTTGCCCCACAAATTCAAAGACCCACTGCCGAAGCAGAAGCTGCTGCCAAGGCAAAAGGGAAGAGCTTGGTGCAAGAGGAACAAATTGTTAAGGAAGCTTTGAAAACACCTTTTGATCAAGAAGTTGATGAATTCATGAGAATCATCAAGAAGAGTGATTACAAGATAGTGGACCAGCTTCACCAGACGCCTTCCAAGATCTCTATTCTATCATTGCTTATGTGCTCCGAGGCCCACCGGAACGCACTACTAAAAGTCTTGCACGCAGCTTATGTGCCAGAAGAGATCACCGTCAATCAGTTGGAAGCTGTAGTTGGAAATGTTACTGCTAGCAATGGGCTAGGATTTACCAACACTAATTTGACTACGGAAGGCCGCAATCATAACAAGGCTTTGCACATTACCATGGAATGTAAAGGTGCAGTTCTTTCCCATGTGCTGGTAGACACAGGATCATCCCTCAATGTCTTACCTAAAAAGGCCCTTGTGAAGCTAGAGTATGAAGGATTGGCACTACGCCCCAGTAACTTAGTAGTGAGAGCCTTTGACGGTTCTAAGAGATCAGTTCTGGGAGAAATTGAGTTGCCTATAACGATTGGCCCACAAACTTTCAAAACGACCTTCTATGTGATGGACATTCAGCCTGCCTACAGCTGTTTGTTGGGTAGACCATGGATTCATGCCGATGGCGCAGTTACGTCTACCCTTCACCAGAAGTTAAAATTCGAGTGGGAGGGCCAAGTCGTTACTATCTGTGGAGAGGAGGATATTTTTGTTAGCCATCTGGCTACCTATAAATATATTGAGATGGATGGGGAGATCCATGAAACGATGAGTCAAGGGTTTGAGGCCTTGAACATAAATGAAACATCTGTTGTACCTGGAACCTCAATGACATCATACCAACAAGCCCGGAAGGTTGTTGAAGAAGGAACTGCCCAAGGCTGGGGAAAATTGTTACCTGTGGAGAAGAAAGAGGATAGATTTGGGTTGGGTTACAAACCAACTCAACAAGATCAAGCAGAGGCTGCTAAGGAGCCCAACTTTGTTAGTGGGGGGATGCTCACCCCTGATGCTGTCAACAATTTGGAAGACGAGGATGAAGGCGACCGCAACCTGGAGAGTTGGATCCGTCCAAAAATCCCGGGGAGCGGTATCTCAAACTGGTCTTCCCAGGAAATTATAAGAGTTACTCATGCAGAGTAATTATTATTTCCTGTATTTTTATAGCATGCATCAAGTCTTGCATCTTGCCCAAGATGACAAGACTCATTTTGTAATCGGGCCATCTGTAATTTTTGTGCAACAAGATTAATCAATGAAATATCAGACATCTTTTTGCAAATGAGTCTTTTTCTTTTCCGCTCACTGTTTTTCCATTTTTCTTTTTGTACAAAAAATAAGTGGCAATGTTTTCAAAATGACAACTTTATTTCACTTTCTAAAAACAAGATTAAAATCAATCACTAAAATGAACAAACTGAACCCTTGCAGAGAGTGCCTTCCAGACCGCACCGACAACAGCACGGCTATGACTTCGTATGACTTTGACAAGCCGATCAATCAAGCTGATGAAGGGGTTGAAGAAGAGTATGAGCTTCCTGAAGAGCTAGCCAGGTTGTTGAGACAAGAGGAGAAAGTTATTACTCCTCATCAGGAGGAGATAGAAACGATTAATCTTGGTACAGACGAAGATGTGAAAGAAGTTAAAATCGGGGCCTGCTTGCAAGACTCAGTGAAGAGACAACTGATTGATCTGCTTCAAGAATATGTGGACGTGTTTGCTTGGTCTTATCAAGATATGCCAGGGTTGGACACCGACATTGTTGTGCACAAGCTACCTTTAAGAGAGGAATGCCCGCCGGTTAAATAGAAACTGCGCCGTACTCGCCCAGACATGGCAATGAAAATCAAAGAGGAGGTACAAAAGCAATGGGACGCCGGGTTCCTTGCTGTAACTAGCTATCCGCCGTGGGTTGCTAGCATAGTACCTGTGCCTAAGAAGGACGGCAAAGTAAGGATGTGTGTTGACTACCGAGATCTGAACAGAGCTAGCCCTAAAGACGACTTCCCTTTACCTCACATTGATGTATTGGTGGATAACACGGCTCAGTTCTCGGTATTCTCCTTCATGGACGGATTTTCAGGATACAATCAGATTAAAATGTCACCTGAAGACATGGAGAAGACAACCTTCATCACACCCTGGGGCACGTTCTGTTACAAGGTGATGCCATTCGGACTGAAGAATGCTGGAGCAACATATCAACGGGCTATGGTGACATTATTCCACGATATGTACCATAAAGAAATCGAATGTTATGTAGATGACATGATTGCCAAGTCCCTTACTGAAGAAGACCACCTGGTGAATCTGCTAAAGCTATTCAAGCGTCTGAGGAAGTACCAATTGAAGTTGAACCCCAACAAATGCACATTCGGGGTGCGTTCTGGTAAGCTGTTGGATTTATTGTGAGTGAAAAAGGGATTGAAGTTGACCCAGATAAAGTCAAAGCTATTCAAGAAATGCCTGCACCGAAGACAGAAAAGGAAGTTCGAGGGTTCTTAGGTCGATTGAACTACATTTCACGGTTCATATCTCACCTTACAGCAACCTGTGAGCCCTTGTTCAAACTGCTAAGAAAAGAACAAACGGTCAGGTGGAATGAAGACTGCCAGAAGGCTTTTGACAAGATCAAGGAATACTTACAAGAGCCTCCAATCCTTATGCCTCCAGTTGAAGGAAGACCTCTGATCATGTACCTAACAGTATTAGAAGAGTCAATGGGGTGTGTGCTGGGCCAGCATGACGAGTCTGGTCGAAAAGAGTATGCAATATACTACCTAAGCAAAAAGTTTACCGACTGTGAACAACGTTATTCACTGCTCGAGAAAACTTGTTGTGCTTTAGCGTGGGCTGCTCGCCGACTGAGGCAGTATATGTTGACCCACACTACCTTGTTGATCTCAAAGATGGACCCAGTTAAGTACATATTTGAGAAGCCAGCACTTACCGGACGGATTGCTAGATGGCAAATGATTCTCACAGAATATGACATCCAGTACACTTCTCAGAAAGCCATCAAGGGCAGTGTATTGTCTGAATATCTTGCTGAGAAACCCATTGATGATTACCAGCCTATGAGATTTGACTTCCCCGATGAAGACATCATGTTCATAAAAGCAAAAGATCATGAAGAGCCTGTTCACACTAAAGGGCCTGACCCTGAAAAAGAATGGACTATGATGTTTGATGGGGCTGTTAACATGAATGGTCGTGGTGTTGGTGCAGTACTCATTACACCTGAAGGAGTTCACATGCCTTTCTCGGCAAAACTCACTTTTAACTGCACTAACAACGAAGCTGAATACGAAGCCTGCATTATGGGTCTTGAGGAAGCCATTGACCTCAGAATCAAGACATTGACTGTATTCGAAGATTCAGCTCTGGTAGTTAATCAAACCAATGGCAAATGGTACACACACCAGGATCATCTGATACCTTACAGGGATTATACAAGGAGGTTATTGACTTTCTTTACAACAATCAAGCTTGAGTATATCCCTCGGGACGAGAATCAGTTCGCAGATGCTCTGGCTACCATTTCGTCTATGATCAAAGTTCAAGCCGCCAACTTTGTACCTCAAATATCAGTGTCCAGACTTGACAGACCAGCATATGTGTTCGTAGCAGATGTTGTCAAAGATAATAAGCCTTGGTTCCATGATATTAAGTGCTTCTTGGAGGATCAAACATACCCACCTGGGGCATCTCCCAATGATAAGAAGACTTTGAGAAGGCTTGCTGGTAGTTTCTTCCTGAATACTGATGGTTCCTTATACAAGAGAAACTTTGATATGGTACTCCTCAGATGCGTTGATAGAACAGAAGCAGACTTGTTAATGCATGAAGTGCACGAAGGATCCTTTGGTACCCATGCGGGAGGGCATGCCATGGCCAAGAAGTTGCTAAGATCAGGTTATTACTGGATCACAATGGATGCCGACTGTTGTGCCTACGCCAGAAAATGCCATAAATGCCAGATTTATGCGGATAGAGTGCATGTGCCTCCCAATCCTTTGAATGTGATGTCTTCACCTTGGCCCTTTGCCATGTGGGGCATTGATATGATTGGCAAGATTGAACCAACTGCTTCTAATGGCCACAGATTCATCCTGGTTGCCATTGACTATTTCACCAAGTGGGTCGAAGCAGCGTCTTATGCAAACGTTACAAGGCAAGTGGTAGCCAGATTTCTGAAAAGAGATATCATCTGTCGATACGGAGTTCCCGAGCGAATCATTACTGACAATGGTTCCAACTTAAATAACAAAATGATGGCAGAACTGTGCCGGGACTTCAAGATCCAACATCACAATTCTTCTCCTTACAGGCCAAAGATGAACGGCGCTGTTGAGGCAGCTAACAAGAATATCAAGAAGATTGTGCAGAAGATGGTAGTCACTTATAAAGACTGGCACGAAATGCTACCGTTTGCCTTACATGGGTACCGCACGTCAATCAGAACGTCTACAGGGGCAACACCATATCAACTTGTGTATGGTATGGAAGCAGTTTTACCGGTTGAAGTTGAATTACCCTCCCTACGGGTATTAATGGATGTTAAACTGAGTGAAGCAGAATGGGTTCGGTCCCGATACGAACAACTGAGTCTGATTGAAGAGAAAAGATTGTCTGCAATCTGTCATGGGCAGTTATATCAGAAAAGAATGAAGAGAGCCTTCGATCAGAAAGTCAGGCACCGAGAGTACCAAGTAGGAGATCTTGTGCTGAAAAGAATCCTCCCTCCTCATACAGACCACAGGGGCAAATGGACTCCAAACTATGAAGGACCATTCGTGGTAAAGAAAGTTTTCTCTGGTGGGGCACTGATGCTCAGCACCATGGATGGTGAAGACTTCCCGTCCCCTGTGAATTCAGATGCAGTTAAAAAATACTTCGCATAAAAATGACCCGCTGGACATAAAAACAGAATATAAGTCCAGGCAAAAATAGGGCATCCCGGCGAGTCAAAAACAGAATAAAAGACTCGGGCAAAAGTAAGGGAAAATAAACAAAAAAATGTACACCCGCTGAGTTGAAAAGCCGCATTGGACAACTCAGGCAAAAATGGGTATCCCGATGGATTGAAAACCCGAAAGGGCGATCCATGCAAAATAAGGGAATAAGCGAACAACTGCATTCTGAATTCGTCTGTAACACCTACAACTTGGTAAGTTTCGAAAGGATCAAGCTTCAATCAGAATCAGCCTTCTTCAGAAAGCAAGACGAGAAGAGCGTCAAAAGTCATACGAGTCATAGCAAAAGAGGAAGCTCCGCGAGGCGTCGTCAACATTGCCAGCATTTTGTTTCTCAATTTGTAACAATCTCCTCATTTTAGGGGATTTGTCTCTTTGACTGTATCTCGCCAATTCAGGGCACGTGAATTAATAAAATCAGATTTTCAGTCATGTTTCGTCTTGTACATTTTTATTTGCAAAAATGTCTGATGTCTTAAGGAAAACTGATTGCATGAATACAGATGCTTACCTTCAAAAATAAAAGTTACATGCTTGCAGGAAATGTACTTACTCTCAGAAGTGTCTAAACTCCTATGACGGAATCCAGTAGAGGATACCTCGGGATTACTTGTGCGTCTCTCTATCTTTGCAGGATTGCAGGTATCCAAGATGCAACATGGGGCATGAAAGCTTCATCCCAGCAAGCTGGCAAATCAACACTTAGTCTTAGCACCCAAAGTGTTCTCTCCCCAGCTGAGTTGCCACTTATTCCTCAGCCAAATGCAAAAAGCCAGGGAACCACTTCACCACAGAGTTTCAGCCTCTGTCCATAAGAGCAGCGCATGAAGGGATCACAACAGAGTGAAGAAAGCTTCTAAAAACCCCAGTTGGGTCCCCTCATTACCAAGGATGGGTCTATCAGTGACTTATCTCCCCAAGCAAATACATCTCATCAGATCTACCAATGATCTCACCCCCCAGCTGGGATGTCCGTTTCAAGCAGATCAACCAGAGATCTTCGCAGCATCGGGACCCGAATCCCGGTTTGGTATCTTTGCATAATCATGGCATTCGCATCATATTCACCCACAAAGCGTAGCATCCCGTCTAGTATGGAGCATTACGGCAAAAAATCAAACATATAACATAATCATGAGCCATGTTTTGAATCAAACACTTGTGAATATTGAAATCCACCAACATACAGAATACCCCCAAGATTCCCCAGCAAAAGCAGCTGCCTCACATTCACAAACACCAGTATATACTCCCTTTGACACCCGTCCGTACCATCATTCCCCAATAAGGTCGCCTGAACACTCTTTGCAAACAATACCACCTGTATTACAGATACCTTTCGACACCCGTTCGTGTCGTACCCCCAGCAGAAAGCCCAAAGCATCCTCTTTGCACTCACAGATACATATATATACAATTCCTTGACACTCGTCTGTGTCACCTTCCCCAGTACAGTAACCTAAACACTTTGTATATCATATACTTTGTTTATACTATACTCTCCTCCTTTTGACACTCGTCCGTGTCACTCTCCCCAGCAGATTAAACACTCATCTATACACCACTCACGTTTATACAGATACTCGTCCGTATCTGGCATATACCATTTATATCCCCACAGATTCGACACTCGTCCGTGTTCCTTGTGAACCGGGTGATACTCGTCCGTATCATCATCTCTGAACACGTATTAGCGTTTGTTTCTACCCGATACTCGTCCGTATCATAGTCTTAAGGATGCTCGTCCGCATCTTTAATCCATACACGGTGTCAAACATTTTTGTCTTCTTGAATATAGACACTCGTCTGTGTCTACTATTCCCCAGAAGAGTCCCTTCAGATTCAACACTCGTCTGTGTTCTTTGTTAACCAGTTGATACTCGTCCATATCATCATCTCTGAACACGTGTAAGTATTTGTTTCTACCCGATATTCGTCCGTATCGTAGTCTTAGGGATGCTCGTCCGCATCTTTAATCTATACACAAACATTTAAACACTTATACCTTTTGTTTCTCGGATGTAAACACTCGTCCGTGTTTACTATTCCCTGGTAGATCACCAACAAAGCAAATTTTCCTTTTTATCTGACATTCGTCTTGTGTCATGATAAACCCCGAGAGCAGTCGTCCCCTGCTAGGTGGTCGTCCTCCACCTCTTGATGGTCGTCCTCCATCATACTCATCCGATGGCCGTCCCCATTGTTGATTCTCTATCCGACATTCGTCCTATGTCGTGATATTTAGCAGCCGTCCCCTGCTAGGTGGTCGTCCCCCACCTCTTGATGATCGTCCTTCATCATTTTATCCAATGGCCGTCCCCATTGTTGATTTTTGGTTGTCTGACATTCGTCCTATGTCATGATAAACCTCGAGAGCAGCCGTCCCCTGCTAGGTGGTCGTCCTCCACCTCTTGATGGTCGTCCTCCATCATGCTCGTCTGATGGCCGTCCCCATCGTTGACCTTTTATCCGGCATTCGTCCTATGTCGCGATATTTTCGGCAGCCGTACCCTGCCAGGTGGTCGTCCTCCACCTTAGATGACCGTCCCTCATCTTAACCCGACAGAGCAGCCGTCCCCTGCTAGGTGATCGTCCTTCACCTTTGATGACCGTACCTCGTCATCTGTTTATTACATTTATTCTTTAGCCCGATGGTCGTCCCCGTCGTGTTCCCTTTTCTTTTTAGCCCGATGGTCGTCCCCATCGTTGGTTGCTTTACTTTGTGAACTTGATAGTCGTCCCCGTCATGTTTCATTAATCCCCAGAAGATCTTACAGCTTTACTTGATGGCCGTCCCCATCATAATACCTTTTATCCCCAGCATGTCGGCCGTCCCCGTCATTGCTTTATTTTCCGCACTTTCCAGCATGTCGGCCGTCCCCGTCATTGCTCTTTACCCAGCAGTCGTCCTCTGCTCGACGGTCGTCCTCCGTCGCCCACACTTTACAATATACTTTATTTTCTTTTACAATCTATATCCCTTTTCTTTTTCATTCTTTGAGTGCAAATTTTGGACTGTCTTTGGTATTCAACCACAAGTTATCTTGTTTCCCTGATAAGCCTTTGCTTACATCCTGCACAGCTAACTCATGTTTGAAAAGGCGCAGCTGTAAACACCCCAAATTTTCCCTCACCCATTCACACCATGGCTTGTGATCATTTCATATGCATAAACACAATCATACCATCTCATAGTACATTTTTGATTCACTGCATTGGTTCAAAGTCATCTGCATCTAGGGTTTGTGATCTGAGCAATCCAAGAGCCACTTGAGCTACTCCAAAGGTCATCAATCACTTCAAAGGGGTCCATGTGTGTTCAAACTTCATATTATATCCTCTCAAAGTCAAGAATGTCAAAAATCACAAGAACTGAGGATAGCATGGAAGCAGAGCCAGGTTTAACTACACAGATGACCTAGAATTAGGGTTTTGGTTTCAAAGGCCATAACCCTAAATTTTTTGGTCATTCTTGTTTCTTTTGGTCTCTATATGTTATAAGGACCATGCATATCAAGTTTCATGAAGAAATTCCATGGGGAAGTCATCTGATCAAGAGTTGACTTTTTGAGCAAGTCAGTGCAAAATTAGGGTATCTGAGGCCCCCAATGACCCAACCAAAGGGTGTTCTTCATCATTTTGATGGTATATGATCTTTATTTGATCATGGAAGAAGTTGGAAGTTCACAAAATTGAAGAATTTCAAGTCTTTTGCAAAGTTGACTTTTTGGGCAAGTTTGACTTTTAATGAAAATGTCATTTTAGGCAACTTTTTCAACCCTTACTTTTTGATTCAAAAAAGCTTCAAATGGAAAAACTTTGGTCATGAAAGTTGTAGAATAGATCTTTCCCTTTTCAAAAAGTACAAGAACATGACCTAATTCATTTTGGATCAAAAGTTATGGCTTGTCAAAGTTGGCAAAAATCACAAAATTTGAAGTTTTCCACCAAAGAGGCAAAGTTGCAAATTCACTTCTCAAGGCCAATTAAGTCATCAAATGGACTTCTAATCCACACAACATGATCACACAACATTCAAAAGTCAGATTGCACCCAAAGGATCACATGTTTCATGGCCCATGGATCAAGTTTCTTCCATAAGAACCAAAGTGAACCAAGTTGCAAAAGTCATCATATCTCCTCACCCACTTGCTGCCTAGTTTGCTGAACCATCCTAGCCCTTTTCCCTCATCATGCTGCGCAGCACACCCTTGTTGTACTAGGCTAGCAAGTTGCCCATGCCCTTCTTACACAAAAGTTGACATTTTGCAAAAGCACCCATACCTATCACAAAAGGACATGTCATGTCATCTGACTAATAGCATTTTTTTATACAAATCAATTGCAAGCAAAACATAAGGACAAGCCAGCCTAAAACCAGCCACACCACAACATTCTCATTTTCACTCCATTGAGCAAAAGCATTCGAAACACACAACACAGGCCACAAACATTAAAACAAACTTCATAAACCTTCTCAACACATCTCCCTGATCACAAAGCACCCTTCAAAACAACCTGAAACTCAAAGAATCACAAACACGATTCTCACATCACCCTGAACAGAACTTGTTCAAACTTCCAAACCAGCCATCATAAACTCTTTCTAAGCATCAAGAGTTCATCAGGGGCCCAAAAGGAGTGGATTGCACAAAGAAAAGGGGTCAGAAAGTTGTAGACTGGAAAGCTTCAAACTCAGGTAGCTTCATGAACATTTTTTCCAGAAATGCATTTTTAAGTTCCTAAGTTTTTCTTCATGATTCACTGATCACTCTGATGTTCTTGGTTTTGAAAATGGTTGAGAAATAAGCATTTAATCTCACTCTGAAACTTTTCTGACCTAAAAATGTTTGCTTTCGATTCATGTGATTAATGAAAGATAAATGAGTTTTGTGTTAGGGTTTTGATTCAGGGGGATGTGGGGTTGATTTCTGTTCTTTTAGATTTCATTTTAGTGAAGTTTTGAAGGTTTTAGGGATTTTCAGGTGAGGTTCCCACCGGAGAAGACGACCGGAGGTCTTCTCCGGCCACCTGAAAATAATTAGGGTTTTAATCCTGTCATTAATGTAGTTTGAATTTTGAGCGTTGGATGAGTTGACTAAGTCCACTCCCGCGCGTGCTCAACGGCCCAGATCATCCACTTAGCCCTAATCTTAATTAATTAAGTTAATTAATTCATTTTAGCCAGTTTGAATGCCAGTCGTAGGATAGCGCGCGAAGTCTTTCCCTCCTTCTCCAGTTTGAATACAGGCCATTTTTAGGCATTACTTTGATCCAAACTTCCAAAAATCATTTCTGCCTAACCATTAAGAGTTGGATCTTGATTCTTTTTGCATTGCATTGTGTTTAGCATGTAGTATGTGAGATTAAATTGGCATGATTTGATCTTTCATTTCCCATTTGTTTGGCATTTTTCTTGTTAAGGAACCCTAAAACCCTAGAAAACTTAGGAAAATCATAACTTGAATTAGGTTAAGAGTTGGAACTCCTCCTTTGGGCAGTGAGTTAGTATAGGTTTAGGGATCCTTTGAATGCATTTTCAATTTTTTTATCTTGATGTTTGCTTCTGATTTTGGTTTTTTGATGCATTGATCATAAACCCTAATTTGGACTTCCATATGCATCCATCTTGCATTTGCATTCATACCTTGACTTGCCATAGCATTTTGTGCATCCATTTGATTCATTAGACATCTTAAGACATATTGAAAGCTTGTTTGATCATTACATCTTGCATTTGCCATGTTGTATGCCATTTGCATTTCATAACTTTTCATGTATGTTCATGGTTCTTACCTTGTTTCATTTGCATCCATAAGTTTGTATGACCATCCCCATGTGTTGTTTCATGTTTGTAGCCTTTAATAGCATCATTAGCATCATAATATTGCTTCTGGTTTTGATTTACATCATGTCATTTCATTTCATTTTGCATTATATTGCATTTCTTTCATTAACTTTTCAGGTGGTAAGTAACTTTGAGAAGTGAATTTGCCTTCACTTCTCACATTTTCTTTTCATCTCTCTCTTGCATCCATGCTGCATTTTGTTATGTGTTTGAGATTGAGCTTGCTCATTCTTCTTCTTCTCACTTTCTTTCCTCAAGTGACTTATCTTCTTAAATGAAGCAAGTTACTTTGCTTCTCCTGGCTCCGTTCATCTGCTTCCTGGTGGTTCCATTGAAGATTTCTTTCTTAAACCTCACAAACCTTAGGAACAACCAAGCATGACAATGATTAGGGTTTTGATTAGTCTCCCCACTTAGTTCTGCCTTTGTGTCTCTTTGAGTCTTCTCTTCTCATCTCATAATCAAGGACTAAATCCTAAAGGTTTTAAGGCTTTGTGATTAAGTTTATGCCTGTATCCTTCTATTAGGATGGAGTGTATAACTTTAATCCTAAGTTTTAAACCCTTAATGTGTTTAAATCCTTTAATCAATCCACTTAATAATCATCAAGACATCAAGCTTGTAACTTGGGCCTTGCATTAGGGTTCTAATTCTTCCTTAATTGGTTAAGAAGGACTAACCCTAGTGTTAATGGACAAGTCCTCCTCAAGTTGTCTTACAAACCATAAAACTCACTTCCTCATCTTATCATTAACTAAAATCCATTTAATAAAGGTTTTGTTTTGTCATGAGGTTAATCCCTAATCATGGATTAAGTTGAGGAGTCTTTCTCAGCTTAAATGTTCTCATCTATCATCCTTCTATTAGGATGGTGTAATGAGTCCATTAAATCCTTGATTATGGCTTAAACTCATTACTTAACACTAAACAAAAACAACAAAAACATCTAAATAATCACAAGTAGGTTAATGATGTTAATCCTACATCATGGTGATTAAGTGTGAGAAACTGACTTCACACTTAAGGTATTCTCATTACCCCTAATCAGAGGGAAGATGTGATGAGTTTGCTAATCCATTGGTTTAGGCTTAAGCTCATTAACTTATGACAAACTTCAAAAAAGCAATAAAAGACTGAAAATACAAAAACAAACAATAATCGTCTCCTCCGGGATTCTTTTCTCATCTCACTCACTCACAAACGAGAACTTGTTTCTTCCGTCTAATGCAAGACAGTTTGCACCTGAGCCAGACAGGTCATACACTTGAGCATAGAAAAGCAAGCAGTTCACAAGTCAATTCATCTTTCAGTCTCTTTGGGTCGAACTACGATGTTCTGACTTCCTCATTGCACGAGAGGATACGTAGGCATAACTTAACAGTTATCGAACAAAAGTCTCTGTATATTCCCCCTCTTTAAGTAGCATTCTTTAAGCCTCATAGTCATGAGCAGTTCATTCTCATCCTTACACTGACACTGTATATATCACACTTTACACTTCTTTTACACTGACATCTGTACATCCTTTTCCAGCTCTTTATACACAAATTGCACTGACACTACCCCTTTAAAACACAAATCTTTTAAGCGTGGATCCCGTCGAGTACGGCGGACAATCTGGGTGCTAATACCTTCCTAGGTTGTAACCAACCCCCTTTCTCAGTCTCTCTGGTTCGCAACCGTCTTATCCATCTCTTTCTAGGTCTATGCAGCATTGCCTTTCCTCCGGGATAAAAATGCCTAGCTGGCGACTCTTTTCTTTTCCAGTGAGTTCACTGCTGTGTGTTCTCATTGTTCTTTTCGCCGACCGTTCGCGTCTGTACCTTATTTGAGCCAGCCTCATCTTTTGGGAGCGACACATGCCATTCCCAGTTCTTGTGATTCTTTGACATTCTTGACTTTGAGAGAGTATAATATGATACTTGAACACACATAGACCCCTTTGAAGTGATTGATGACCTTTGGAGTGGCTCAAGAAGCTCTTGGATTACTCAGATCACAAACCCTAGATAAAGATGACTTAGAAGCAATGCAGTGAATCAAAAATGTAATGTGAGATGCTATGATTGAGTTTATGCATATGAAATGATCACAAGCCATGGTGTGAATGGGTGAGGGCAAATTTGGGGTGTTTACAGCTGCCCCTATTCAAACATGAGTTAGCTGTGTAGGGTGTAAGCAGCGGCTTAACAGGCAAACGAGATAACTTGTGGTTGAATACCAAAGACAGTCCAAAATTTGCACTCACAGAATGCAGAAGAAAAGGGATATAAATTGTAAAGGAAAATAAAGTATATTGTAAAGTGTGGGCGACGGAGGACGACCGTCGAGCAGAGGACGACTGCTGGGTAAAGAGCAATGACGGGGACGGCCGACATGCTGGGGATAAAAGGGATTATGATGGGGACGGCCATCAAGATAAAGTTTGTAATATTCTCTGGGGATTAATGAAAAATGATGGGGACGGCCATCAAGTTCATAAAGTAAGGTAAGAAACGATGGGGACGGCCACCGGGCTAAAAGGAAAAGGGACCACGACGGGGACGGCCATCGGGTTAAAGAATAAATGAAATAAACAGATGATGAGGTACGGTCATCAAAGGTGAAGGACGATCACCTAGCAGGGGACGGCTGCTCTGAAAGGGGTAAGATGAGGGACGGTCATCTAAGGTGGAGGACGACCACCTGGCAGGGTACGGCTGCCGAAAATATCGCGACACAGGACGAATGCCGGATAAAAGGTCAACGATGGGGACGGCCATCGGACGAGCATGATGGAGGACGACCATCAAGAGGTGGAGGACGACCACCTAGCAGGGGACGGCTGCTCTCGGGGTTTATCATGACATAGGACGAATGTCAGATAACCAAAATCAACAATGGGGACGGCCATCGGATAAAATGATGAAGGACGATCATCAAGAGGTGGAGGACGACCACCTAGCAGGGGACGGCTGCTAAATATCACGACATAGGACGAATGTCGGATAGAAAATCAACGATGGGGATGGCCATCGGATGAGCATGATGGGGGACGACCATCAAGAGGTGGAGGACGACCACCTAGCAGGGGACGGCTGCTCTCAGGGTTTATCATGACGTAGGACGAACGTCAGATAAAAAGGAAAATTGCTTTGCTGGTGATTTACTGGGGAATAGTAAACACGGACGAGTGTTTACATCCAAGAAACAAAAGGTATAAGTGTTTAGATGCTGTGTATAGATTAAAGATGCGGACGAGCATCCCTAAGACTGCGATATGGACGAGTATCGAGTAGAAACAAATACTGATACGTGTTCAGAGATGATGATACGGACGAGTATCAACTGGTTAACAGAGAACACGGATGAGTGTTGAATCTGAGGGGACTCTTCTGGGGAATAGTAGACACAGACGAGTGTCTATATTCAAGAAGACAAGAGTGTTTGACACGGTGTATGGATTAAAGATGCGGACGAGCATCCTTAAGACTATGATACGGACGAGTATCAGGTAGAAAAAAACGCTTGATGCATGTTCTGAGATGATGGTACGGACGAGTACCAACTAGTTAACAAAGGACATGGACTAGTGTCGAATCTGCGGGGGTATAAATGGTGTATACAAGATACGGACGAGTATCTGTATAAGTGAAATATGATTAATACGTATGAGTAGTGTATAGACGGGTATTTAACCTGCTGGGGAGAGTGACACGGACGAGTGTCAAAAGGAGAAGAGTATAGTATAAACAAATATCTGATATACAAAGTGTTTATGCTACCGTACTGGGGAAAGTGACATGGACGGATGTCAAGGAAATGTATATATATAAGTATATGTGAGTGCAAAGGGAATTCTTTGGCTTTCTGCTGGGAATATGACACGGACGAGTGCCACAAGGAGTATATACTGATGTTTGGGAGTATAAGGCAACTGTTTTAGCTTTAGCTCTCTGTTGGGGAATCTGGGGAGCTTTCTGTATATTGTTGGATTATTATTATTCACAAGTGCTTGATTCGAAACATGGCTTATGATTATGCAATATGTTTGATTTCTGCCGTAATGCTCCGTATTAGACGGAATGCTACGCTTTGTGGGTGAATATGATGCGAATGCCATGATTTATGCAAAGATACCAAACCGGGATTCGGATCCCGTTGCTATGAAGATCTCTGGCCGATCTGGTTGAAATGGATATCCCAGCTGGGGATGAGATCATTGGTAGATCTGATGAGATGTATCTGCTTGGGGACATAGGTCACTGATAGACATATTCTTTTAATGAGGGACCCAGCTGGGGTTCGCAGAAGCTTTCGTCACTCTGTTGTGATTCCTTCATGCGTTGCTCTTCTGGATAGAGGCTGAAACTCTGTGGGGAGATGGTTCCCTGGCTTTTGTATTCTGCTAAGGAAATATGATTGGCAACTCGGTTGGGGGAAACAATAAGTGGCAACTCAGCTGGGGAGAAAACACCTTGGGTGCTAAGATTGAGTGTTGATTTGTCAGCTTGCTGGGATGAAGCTTTCATGCCCCGAGTTGCGTTTTGGATACCTGCAATCCTGCAAAAATAGAGAAACGCACAAGTGATCCCGAGGTATCCTTTGCTGGATTCCGTCATAGGAGTTAGACACTTCTGAGAGTAAACATATTTCCTGCAAGCAGGTGTTTTTATTTTTGAAGATAGGCATCTGTATTCATGCGATCAAAAATTTTCTTAAGACATCAGACATTTTGCAAATAAAAATGTTCAAGACGAAACATGACTGAAAATCTGATTTTATTAATTCATGTGCCCTGAATTGGCAAGATACAGTCAAAGAAACAAATCCCCTAAAATGAGGAGATTGTTACAAATTGAGAAACAAAATGCTGGCAATGTTGACGACGCTTTACGGAGCTTCCTCTTTTGCTATGACTCGTATGACTTTTGACGTTCTTCTCGTCTTGCTTTCTGAAGAAGGCTGATTCTGATATAGGCTTGATCCTTTCGAAGCTTACCAAGTTGTAGGTGATACAGACGAACTCAGAATGCAGTTGTTCGCTTATTCCCTTATTTTGCATGGATCGCCCTTTCGGGTTTTCAATCCATCGGGATACCCATTTTTGCCTGAGTTGTCCAATATGGCTTTTCAACTCAGCGGGTGTACATTTTTTATTTATTTCCCTTATTTTTGCCCGAGTCTTTTATTCTATTTTTGACTCGCCGGGATGCCCTATTTTTGCCTGGACTTACATTCTGTTTTTATGTCCAGCGGGTCTTTTTTTTATGCGAAGTATTTTTTAACTGCATCTGAATTCACAGGGGACGGGAAGTCTTCACCATCCATGGTGCTGAGCATCAGTGCTCCACCAGAGAAAACTTTCTTTACTACAAATGGTCCTTCATAATTTGGAGTCCACTTGCCCCTGTGGTCTGTATGAGGAGGGAGGATTCTCTTCAGCACAAGATCTCCCACTTGGTACTCTCGGTGCCTGACTTTCTGATCGAAGGATATCTTCATTCTTTTCTGATATAGCTGCCCATGACAGATTGCAGCCAATCTCTTCTCTTCAATCAGACTCAATTGTTCGTATCGGGATCGGACCCATTCTGCTTCGTTTAGCTTAACATCCATCATTACCCGTAGGGAGGGTAATTCAACTTCAACTGGTAGGACTGCTTCCATACCGTACACAAGCTGATACGGTGTTGCCCCTGTGGACGTTCTGATTGACGTGCGGTACCCATGTAAGGCAAACGGTAGCATCTCATGCCAGTCTTTATAAGTGACTACCATCTTCTGCACAATCTTCTTAATATTCTTATTAGCTGCCTCAACAGCGCCGTTCATCTTTGGCCTGTAAGGAGAAGAATTGTGGTGTTGGATCTTGAAGTCCCAGCACAGTTCTGCCATCATTTTATTGTTCAAGTTGGAACCATTATCAGTAATGATTCGCTCGGGCACTCCATACCGACAGATGATATCTCTCTTCAGAAATCTGGCTACCACTTGCCTTGTAACATTTGCATATGAAGCTGCTTCAACCCACTTGGTGAAATAGTCAATGGCAACCAGGATGAATCTGTGGCCATTCGAAGCAGTCGGTTCAATCTTGCCAATCATATCAATGCCCCACATGGCAAAGGGCCAGGGTGAAGACATCACATTCAGAGGATTTGGAGGCACATGCACCTTATCCGCATAAATCTGGCATTTATGACATTTTCTGGCATAGGCACAACAGTCAGCATCCATTGTGATCCAGTAATAGCCTGATCTTAGCAACTTTTTAGCCATTGCATGCCCTCCAGCATGGGTACCAAAAGATCCTTCATGCACTTCATGCATCAACAAATCCGCTTCTGTCTTGTCAACGCATCTGAGGAGTACCATATCAAAGTTCCTTTTGTACAAAGAACCATCAGTGTTCAGAAAGAAACTACCAGCAAGCCTTCTTAAGGTCTTCTTATCATTGGAAGATGCCCCAGGTGGGTATGTTTGATCCTCCAAGAAGCACTTAATGTCATGGAACCAAGGCTTATCATCTTTGACAATGTCTGCTGTGAACACATATGCTGGTCTGTCAAGTCTGGATACTGAAATCTGAGGTACAAAGTTGGCAGCTTGAACTTTGATCATTGATGAAATGGTAGCCAGAGCGTCTGCAAACTGATTTTCGTCCCGAGGGATATACTCAAGCTTGACCGTTGTAAAGAAAGTTAATAACCTCCTTGTATAATCCTTGTAAGGTATCAGATGATACTAGTGGGTGTACCATTTGCCGTTGGTTTGATTAACTACCAGAGCTGAATCTCCGAATACAGTCAATGTCTTGATTCTGAGGTCAATGGCTTCCTCAAGACCCATAATGCAAGCTTCGTATTCAGCTTCGTTGTTAGTGCAGTTAAAGGTGAGTTTTGCCGAGAAGGGCATGTGAACTCCTTTAGGTGTAATGAGTACTGCACCAACACCACGACCATTCATATTAACAGCCCCATCAAACATCATAGTCCATTCCTCTTCCGGGTCAGGCCCTTCAGTGTGAACAGGCTCTTCATGATCTTTTGCTTTTATGAACATGATGTCTTCATCAGGGAAGTCAAATCTCATAGGCTGGTAATCATCAATGGGTTGCTCAGCAAGATATTTAGACAATACACTGCCCTTGATGGCTTTCTGAGAAGTGTATTGGATGTCATATTCTGTGAGGATCATTTGCCATCTTGCAACCCGTCCGGTAAGAGCTGGCTTCTCAAAAATGTACTTAACTGGGTCCATCTTTGAAATCAACAAAGTAGTGTGGGTCAACATATACTGTCTCAGTCGGCGAGCAGCCCACGCTAAAGCACAGCAAGTTTTCTCGAGCAGTGAATAACGTTGTTCACAGTCGGTAAACTTTTTGCTTAGGTAGTATATTGCATACTCTTTTCAACCAGACTCGTCATGCTGGCCCAGCACACACCCCATTGACTCTTCTAATACTGTCAAGTACATTATCAGAGGTCTTCCTTCAACTGGAGGCATAAGGATTGGAGGCTCTTGTAAGTATCCCTTGATCTTGTCAAAAGCCCTTTGGCAGTCTTCATTCCACCTGACCGTTTGTTCTTTTCTCAACAGCTTGAACAAGGGTTCACAGGTTGCTGTAAGGTGAGATATGAACCTTGAAATGTAGTTCAATCGACCTAAGAACCCCCGAACTTCTTTTTCAGACTTCGGTGCGGGCATTTCTTGAATGGCTTAGACTTTATCAGGGTCAACTTCAATCCCTTTCTCGCTCACAATAAAACCCAGCATCTTACCAGACCGCACCCCGAATGTGCACTTGTTGGGGTTCAGCTTCAGCTGGTACTTCCTCAGACGCTTGAATAGCTTCAGCAGATTTACCAGGTGGTCTTCTTCAGTGAAGGACTTGGCAATCATGTCATCCACATAACATTCGATTTCTTTATGGATCATATCGTGGAATAACGTCACCATAGCCCGTTGATATGTTGCACCGGCATTCTTCAGTCCGAATGGCATCACCTTGTAACAGAACGTGCCCCAGGGTGTGATGAAAGTTGTCTTCTCCATGTCTTCAGGTGACATTTTGATCTGATTATATCCTGAAAATCCATCCATGAAGGAGAATACCGAGAACTGAGCCGTATTATCCACCAATACATCAATGTGAGGTAAAGGGAAGTCATCCTTTGGGCTAGCTCTGTTTAGATCCCGGTAGTCAACACACATTCTTACCTTGCCGTCCTTCTTAGGCACAGGTACTATGTTAGCAACCCACGGCGGATAGCTAGTTACAGCAAGGAACCCGGCGTCCCACTGCTTTTGTACCTCTTCTTTGATTTTCATGGCCATGTCTGGGCGAGTACGGCGCAGTTTTTGTTTAACCGGCGGGCATTCTTCTCTTAAAGGCAGCTTGTGCATAACAATGTTGGTGTCCAACCCTGGCATATCTTGATAAGACCACGCAAACACATCCACATATTCCTGAAGCAGGTCAATCAGTTGTCTCTTCACTGAGTCTTGTAAGCAGGCCCCGATCTTAACCTCTTTCACATCTTTATCTGTACCAAGATTGATCGTTTCTATCTCCTCCTGATGAGGAGTGATAACCTTCTACTCTTGCCTCAATAATCTGGCTAGCTCTTCAGGAAGCTCGTAATCTTCTTCAACCCCTTCGTCAGCTTGATTGATTGGATTTTCAAAGTCATACGAAGTCATAGCCGTGCTGTTGTCGGTGCTGTCTGGAGGGCACTCTCTGCAAGGGTTCAGTTTGTTCATTTTAGTGATTGATTTTAATCTTGTTTAGAAAAGTGAAAATAAAGTTGTCATTTTGAAAACACTGCCATTTATTTTTGTACAAAAAGAAAAATGGAAAAACAGTGAGCGGAAAAGAAAAAGACTCATTTGCAAAAGATGTTTGATACTTCATTGATTAATCTTGTTGCACAAAAATTACAGATGGCCCGATTACAAAATGAGTCTTGTCATCTTGGGCAAGATGCAAGACTTGATGCATGCTATAAAATACAGGAAATAATAATTACTCTGCAGGAGTAACTCTTATAATTTCCTGGGAAGACCAGTTTGAGATACTGCTCCCCGGGATCTTTGGACGGATCCAACTCTCCAGGTTGCGGTCGCTTTCATCCTCGTCTTCCAAGTTGTTGACAGCATCAGGGGTGAGCATCCCCCCACTAACAAAATTGGGCTCTTTGGCAGCCTCTGCTTGATCTTGTTGAGTTGGTTTGTAACCCAACCCAAATCTATCCTCTTTCTTCTCCACGGGCAACAGTTTGCCCCAGCCTTGGGCAGTTCCTTCTTCAACAACCTTCCGGGCTTGTTGGTAAGATGTCATTGAGGTTCCAGGTACAGCAGACGTTTCATTTATGTTCAAGGCCTCAAACCCTTGACTCATAGTTTCGTGGATCTCCCCATCCATCTCAATGTATTTGTATGTAGCCAGATGGCTAACAAAAATATCTTCCTCTCCACAGATAGTAACGACTTGGCCCTCCCACTCGAATTTTAACTTCTGGTGAAGGGTTGAGGTCACGGCGCCAGCGGCGTGAATCCATGGCCTACCCAATAGACAGTTGTAGGCAGGCTGTATATCCATCACGTAGAAGGTCGTTTTGAAAGTTTGTGGGCCAATCGTTATAGGCAACTCAATTTCCCCCAGAACTGATCTCTTAGAACCGTCAAAGGCTCTTACTACCAAGTTGCTGGGACGTAATGCCAATCCTTCATACTCTAGCTTCACAAGGGCTTTTTTAGGTAAGACATTGAGGGATGATCCTGTGTCTACCAGCACATGGGAAAGAACTGCACCTTTGCATTCCATGGTAATGTGCAAAGCCTTGTTATGATTGCGGCCTTCTGTAGTCAAATCAGTGTTGGTAAATCCTAGTCCATTGCTAGCAGTAACATTTCCAACCACAACTTCCAACTGATTGACGGTGATCTCTTCTGGCACGTAAGCTGCGTGCAAGACTTTTAGTAGTGTGTTCCGATGAGCCTCGGAGCACATAAGCAATGATAGAATAGAGATCTTAGAAGGCGTCTGGTGAAGCTGGTCCACTATCTTGTAATCACTTTTCTTGATGATTCTCATGAACTTATCAACTTCTTGATCAAAAGGTGTTTTCAAAGCTTCTTTAACATTTTGCTCTTCTTGCACCATGCTCTTCCCTTTTTCCTTGGCAGCAGCTTCTGCTTCGGCAGTGGGTCTTTGAATTTGTGGAGCAAAGAGACGTCCGCTTCGAGTGAAGCCTCCGCCTCCTCCCACATTGCCTATTTGTGGTGAAGAAGTTGATGATTCAAGAGTGATTCTCTGTCCTTCGCAGTATAGATCAGAGCCCTAATGCCAAGGGATGGCATTACTACTTTCATAAGGTACTGGCCCAGGCACTGTGATAGTGACTGGACTGATGGCAGCTGCAGAAGGGACCATGATAGTCTGTAGATCATAGTATATTGTGACTGGTGCTCTGATAGGAGTGGCACTTTGTGAGTTGTAGGCAGAATCATTTTCAGGATCATAATAAATTGTGACTGTTGAGACATTTGCTGTTGAAGTTGTAGGAGACATCGTTGGAAGGATGGGTGTTGTTGTTGTAGGAGATTCTGAATGAAGGGGTGCTGAGGTTGTAGAAGGGATGTTTACTGATATCTGGTCCATTGAAGTAATAGATGAAGCATTTGTTGATGAAGCTGAAGAGTTGTTTGGAACAATGGTTGTTGCAGTTGTAGAAGACTCGGGAACTGTTGTTAAGGAGATTGCTGGATTGGTAGGTATTAATGTGGTGATTTGAAGCAGGCCACTCTGGATGAGACCATCTATGCCATCCCTCAAGTTATCACAACCATTCACTGAAATGTTGCAATAAGCACACCCTAGCTCACATCCTGGGAACATTTGGCATTCAAGGAGTTGAGCTTTAATCTCTACCAACGGTGTCCGAATCTGACCCACACTGGTTATCAAGTAAGACGGCTTGTCTTCTTCAATAGCATTGATTCTGGGACCACCATGGTGTGGCATAGGGTTTTTGTTGACATTTGGTGGTGGTGCAAAGTTTAGAGCTTTGGAGTCTACCAGGTCTTGTACCTTCATGTGCAACCCTTAACTCCTATCAGGGGTACATTGGGAAATTGCCCACAACTGGTAATGATGTCCCTGCCTTTTGTGCTTTGAGTGCACCACCTAATGTCAGCTGAGGTCAAAGCAATGAATCTTTTAGCCCAGTTCCTCTGCTGGTGAGGGTTCAAGAATGCATCAGTCTTTGGCAAATGCTTGAGAAGCCAAGTATGGAACAAGGGAGCACAGCACCTCACTAATCTTCCCCTCTGCTTTTCATTTCTCTGGTGGACAGAGTAGTAGAAATCTCCCAGTAAGGTGGGTACTGGGTTCCTCAGGATGAAAAGGTGAATTGCACTTTTGCTAACAAATTTAGGCTCATCTGCAAATAAAATGACCCCATATATGCTAAGGGCCAATAAAGCACAGACTGCCTTCCATTCTCCTGAAGAGGCCTTCAGGGTAGCCTGAGATATTAAGAAATCCAGATGTAGACCAGAGACTCCAGCCTTGGTGGTCATATTCTGCCCAATCAGAACTGGTTCCAGATGTAATGCCTTTGCCACCTCTTCATTACTTGGGAAAGTCATCTCAGGGTTGAAGGGGACTCCACCCCTGACAGGTACACCAACCAATGATGAATACTCCTCTAATAAAAGTCCCAACTGAAAATCCTGAAAGGTGAAACACCTCAGAGGGGGGTCATATAACTGCAAGCAAGTATGAATCAAGCTCCTCTGTGAAGGGTCCAAATCCATAACCACATCAAGTATGCCTCCATAGTGTTCTCTGAATAGTGGTATATGGTCTGGAGTAATCAGGGTTTGGATCTTCCTAATGTCAGCTAGCTCAGGCTGAAAGAAATGGTAGGAGATGTTACTCTTCTTAGGTGCCATGTTGCTGAAGAAGGACTAAGACAGATGCTGATGATGGAGAATGAAACTGATGATGGGCCTCTGATAGGCTGAGACTGGTAATGCAAGTGACTGCAGCAGGTAGCAGATAACTGAAGTAGATACTGATGAATATAGGTCTATGCTGATGATGGGGTCAAAACCAAGCCAAAATAAAGTATGGATACCCTGAAAAACAAATAAGCAAATGTTAAAATGATGCAATGATGATGTATGCAAATGATATGCAAGGGTTTGTGACTGAGCTGGATCTGATCAAGTGCTCTGATATAAGTTCAGGTATGTTCAAGAAATCTAGATGGAGGTCTATAAGTCCAGTAACCAAGGTGGGGGACTCAAATAAAGAGTCACATGTTCAGGGTTTAGAATCACAAGAACTGTTCCAAGATGGAGTACTCTTATTCAAACAAAGTAACAGGGTATGTTGAGGTCAAGGGTACCTGCAAACCTGCAAACAGCCCAACCCCCTCACAGGTGGTGTTCTAAAACAAGGATCCTCAGACTTGGATCAGTTATGAGAAGTGTAAACACTTCTAACCCGGAGGTACAGTGTTTACAATAACCATAAAAGTTCCTCCTCTAATTCAACTCAGTTTCTGAAGGTCAATACTAAAGGTCATCCAGACTTAGCAGGCTTCCCAGATAGCCCTAGCACTGCAGGAAATCTGCAACACAGAGTTCTCAAGAAGAAACCCATATCTGAACCGTGTTTCATATTCCCGCACCAGAACGAGATGGAATGGGAAAGAATATGAACCACTCTAGCCTAGGTGTCACTCAGGTCCCAGGTATAGGACCTTAACTCTCAATAGAACCCCACCCACCAAAACAACCAAACAGATCCAGCCAGCATAGTATGATATATGCAAAGCTATAAAGAAGGCAATAAAACAACTGTACATAAAGCAACAAACAAAAATAAATATACAAGCACATATAGCACATAACACCCCAGTAAACACAAATCAATCAAGCGCTAGGAGGAACCCACAAAAAGAACCAGAAGCCCTGGTTACAATATAAGGTTCCCCAGCAGAGTCGCCAAGCTGTCGCTCCCAAAAGATGAGACTTGCTCAAATATGGTACAGACGCGAACGGTCGGCGAAAAGAACAATGAGAACACACAGCAGTGAACTCACTGGAAAAGAAAAGAGTCGCCAGCTAGGCATTTTTATCCCGAAAGAAAGGCAATGCTGCATAGACCTAGAAAGATATGGATAAGACGGTTGCGAACCAGAGAGACTGAGAAAGGGGGTTGGTTACAACCTGGGAAGGTATTAGCACCCAGATTGTCCGTCGTACTCGACGGGATACACGCTTAAAAGATTTGTGTTTTAAAGGGGGTAGTGTCAGTGCAATTTGTGTATACAATAGCTGGAAAAAGATGTACAGGTGTCAGTGTAAGAAGTGTGAAATGTGATATATACAGTGTCAGTGTAAGAATGGGAATGGATTGCTCATGATAATGAGGCTAAGAGAAAGATGCTGGAAAGAGGGGGAATATACAGAGACTTTTGTTCGATAACTGTTAAGTTATGCCTACGTATCCTCTCGTGCAATGAGGAAGTCAGAACACCGTAGTTCGACCCAAAGAGACTGAAAGGTGAATTGACTTGTGAACTGCTTGCTTGTCAATGCTCAAGTGTATGACCTGTCTGGCTCAGGTGCAAACTGTCTTGCATTGGACGGAAGAAGCAAGTTCTCGTTTGTGAGTGAATGAGATGAGAAAAGAATCCCGGAGGAGACGATTATTGCTTTGTTTTTGAGTTTTCAGCCTTTTATTGCTTTTGAAAATTTGTCATAAGTTAATGAGCTTAAGCCTAAACCAATGGATTTAGTAAACTCATCACATCTTCCCTTTGATTAGGGGTAATGAGAATACCTTAAGTGTGAAGTCAGCTTCTCACACTTAATCACCATGGTGTAGGATTAAGATCATTAACCTTCTAGTGATTACTTAGATGTTTTTGTTGTTTTTGTTTAGTGTTAAGTAATGAGGTTAAGCCATAATCAAGGATTAAACAGACTCATTACACCATCCTAATAGAAGGATAATAGATGAGAATGTTTAAGCTGAGGAAAGCTCCTCAACTTAATCCATGATTAGGGATTAAACTCATGACAAAACAAAGCCTTTGTTAAGTGGATTTTATTTAATGGTATGATGATGAAGTGAGTTTTATGGTTTGTAAGACAACTTGAGGGGGACTTGTCCATTAACACTAGGGTTAGTCCTTCTTAACCAATTAAGGAAGAATTAGAACCCTGATGTAAGGCCCAAGTTACAAGTGTGATGTCTTGATGATTATTAAGTGAATTGATTAAGAGATTTAAACACATTAAGGGTTTAACACTTAGGATTAAAGTTATACACTCCATCCTAATAGAAGGATGCAGGCATAAGCTTAATCACAAAGCCTTAAAGCCTTTAGGGTTTAGTCCCTGATTATGCGATGAGAAGAGAAGACTCAAAGGGACACAAAGGTAAAACTAAATGGGGAGACTAATCAATACCCTAATCATTGTCATGCTTGGTTGTTCCTAAGGTTTGTGAGGTTTACAAGAGAAGTCTTCAATGGAACCACCAGGAAGCAGATGAAAGGATCAGGAGAAGCAAAGTAACTTGCTTCATTCAAGAAGTCAAGTCACTTGGGGAAAGAAGGTAAGAAGAAGAAGAATGAGAAAGCTCAATCTCAACAACATAACAAAATGCAGCATGGATGCAAGAGAGAAATGAAAAGAAAATGTGAGAAGTGAAGGCAAATTCACTTCTCCAAGTTACTTACCACCTGAAAAGTTAGTGAAAGGAATGCAATGCAATGCAAAATGGAATGAGATGTCATGATGCAAATCAAAACCAGAGGCAAATATGAGATGATAATGATGCTATGATATGGTGCAAACATGAAACAAGGCATGGGGATGATCACATGAACAAATGGATGCAGATGGAGCAAGTTTTGAACCATGAACACACATGAAAAGCTATGATATGCAAATGACATACAACATGGCAAATACATGATGCAATGATCAAACATGCTTTCAATATGTCTTAAGATGTCAAATGAACCAAATGGGTGCACAAAATGCTATGTCAAGTCATATCATGCAAGCAAATGCAAGATGGATGCATATGGAAGCCCAAATTAGGGTTTATGATCAAAGCATCAAACACAAACCAAAATCAGAAACAAACATCAATATAAAAAATTGAAAATGCACACAAAGGATCCCTAAACCTATGCTAACTCACTGCCCAAAGGAAAATTTCCAACTCTTAACCTAATTCAAGTTATGATTTTCCTAAGTCTTCTAGGGTTTTAGGGCTCCTTAACAAGAAAAATGTCAAACAAAAGGAAAATGAAAGATCAAATCATGCCCATTTAATCTCACAAACTACATGCTAAACACAATGCAATGCAAAAAGAATCAAGGTCCAACCCTCAATGGTTAGGCAGAAATGATTTTTGGAAGTTTGGATCAAAATAATGCTTGAAAAATGAATTAATTCCATGGAAAATTATCAAAATGCATCAAGATCAAAAAAGAAATTTGGTTTTAGGGTTGGACAATGTTTCTAAATGGTTTTAAATGTTTCATGAATTTTTTGGTGATTTTTAAATACCTAAAAGTATTTTTAATTAATTAATTCTCATTAATTAATTAAAAATAAACTTTTAAATATTTAAAAATATTTTTTGAATGCAAAAAGATAAAAATAAAAATGTTTTTGTGTTTTAAAAATTAATGAAAACCTTGATGAAAATTTTCATAATTTTTAAATGTATTTTGCTATTTTTAATAAATATGAAAATAAAAATACAAAGTATGCAGTATGAGTGGCTTAGATTGAAAGTTGGAAGATCCAGAGGCTGTGCGTGCAAGTCAACGAGACTGGGAGTAATCAAGATCCAAGGCCCAGGTTCAAAGTTCTTAAACGCGCGTGATCTGATGGCTGAGGTTTGAAGTTGGTTTAATTAATTAAGATTTATTTAATTAAACAGGAATAGGGCATAATGACTCATCTGGGTCGTTCACAAGCGCGCGGGAAACAGCATCTAAGGGACGAGATTCAAAGTTGCGTAATTAATCAGGCTTAACCCTAATCACCCTCAGGCGACCGGAGATGAGCTCCGGTCGTCTTCTCCGGCAGGGTCAAAACCCTAGCTTCTTCTATAGGCTACCCTCAGTCAAATTAAATGCCCAGAAACCTTCCCCTCCTCAAACTAAACCTAAATCCATCCCTAAAAACCATTTATCCACCATGAACAAAGAAGAACAAGCTCAAACTCAAACACGGGCAAAATTTCAGAGAAGCATAAAATGATCATTCCTTCACTATTTTCAATTCTAAGGACATCATCATGATCAGCACAACACACACTTCCATTTTATAGCAAGAAAAGCAAGCTCTGTGAAAAAGAGTTCTTGGCCATACCTGAGCTGGAAAGCTTCAATGGTGAACTTCCAGAGTCTCCCACTAGTGCAAATGAACTTCTTTGACCCTCTTGAACTCAATGAGATGCTTCAGAGTTCTTGTGGATGGCTGATTTGAGAAGAAGTGTTCTGGTGCAGCAGATTCCACAGTCAGGATTTGTGAGGTTTCAAGCTACTTCAATGGTGGATTTTGGTTCTCTTGAGTGTGTATGATTGATTGGTGAAGAGAAATTGGGTGTTTGATGGCTGGAGAGGGAGATTCGAAGAAGAGGAGTTCTTGACTGATTTTTGTGAAGGCTGTGTTCTCTCTTGTTTCCATGACCAATGCCTTGCTATAACACTCCCAAGATGTATGAGTAGCCTGTGGAGCAGGTCAGTAGAGGTGGCTGCTTACTGTTCCAAGAGTATGGGGGTTTTGGCCAAAAAGTCAAGGTGATTGGTACTTGCAGCATGGGCTATGGCAGCAGCTGTCTAAGGGCTTGTCTTGCTTCAGCTTGAGTCAAGGATGACCCTTAGATTGCTTGTGAATGTCTGCAGCATGTGGATCATGAGCTATGCTAGATCTTGCAACTTGCCCACTTGTGTTTTCTTGTGATTTTGTGCTATGTACATGAGATGATTCTTGCTGAATTTTGATGTATGGAACTTCATTTAGTCATGGCAATGCATAGAAATCAACTAGTGATCACATAATTCCTTGGAGGGTGATTTTGTCAAAAATCCCTCTTTGCATCTTTATGAAAAATGACTTATGAACATTTGAAAATCAAAGCACAAAAATGAGATACTCCTTGGGCCAATTCTGTTTTTAGGTCATGTATGATTATGTGATGAAGTTTAGAAGTCATTTTGAGGTCAATAGAATGCTTGGCATGAGAAAATGCAAGTTTTCCATTTGGTGCATAACTTGAAATTTAGTGATTTTTGCCAACTTTGATGAGCCATAACTTTTGATCCAAAATGAATTAGGTCATGTTCTTGTACTTTTTGAAAAGGGAAAGATCTATTCTACAACTTTCATGACCAAAGTTTTTCCATTTGAAGCCTTTTTGAATCAAAAAGTAAGGGTTGAAAAGTTGCCTAAAATGACAAATTCATTAAAAGTCAAACTTGCCCAAAAAGTCAACTTTGCAAAAGACTTGAAATTTCTCAATTTTGTGAACTTCCAATGTCTTCTATGATCAAATAAAGATCATATGCAATCCAAATGATGAAGATCACCCCTTGGTTGGGTCATTGGGGGCCTCAGATGCCCTGATTTTGCACTGACTTGTCCAGAAAGTCAACTCTTGATCAGGTGACTTCCCCATGGAATTTATTCATGAAAATTGATATGCATACTCCCTATACCATATAGAGACCAATAGAAACAAGAATGACCAAAAAATTTGGAGTTATGGCCTTTGAAACCAAAACCCTAATTCTAGGTCATCTGTGCAGTCAAACCTGGCTCTGCTTCCATGCCATTCCCAGTTCTTGTGATTCTTTGACATTCTTGACTTTGAGAGAGTATAATATGATACTTGAACACACATAGACCCCTTTGAAGTGATTTATGACCTTTGGAGTGGCTCAAGAAGCTCTTGGATTACTCAGATCACAAACCCTAGATGCAGATGACTTAGAAGCAATGCAGTGAATCAAAAATGTAATGTGAGATGCTATGATTGAGTTTATGCATATGAAATGATCACAAGCCATGGTGTGAATGGGTGAGGGCAAATTTGGGGTGTTTACACAACCCTCTGGTCGACTTCGGTTATCCACGTACCCTTTTAATATTTTAATATAACGTTCAGTAGGGTACATCCATCTCGTATAAGCTGGTTCACACAACTCTCTCTCTTTCACAAGATGAACAACTAGATGTACCATTATGTCAAAAAAGAGAGGAAGGAAAATACATTTCAAGCTCACACAAGGTAATAAGTATTTCTTTTTGTAGTGTTAGTAAGATCTCAGGATCGATCACCTTACTACAAATTAACCTAAAGAAAAAATACAATTTAGTTATGGCTCTTCTTACTTTTTCTGGAAAAATAGAACGTATACTTATTGGTAGAAAATGTTTCATTATAACATGGAAATCATGTGTCTTTAAACTCTTCAACTTGAGGTATTTCATAGACACAAGTCTTCTAATATCTGAAGATTATCTTTCTGGAACTTTAACTCCACTCAAAAATTTACACAATATTTTTTCTCCTTTTTAGATAGAGTAAAAGCAGCAGGTGGTAGATATGTTCGTCTTCCTTTCTTCACGGGTGCTAATTCAGTTCTTATTACCATTTTTAACATGTCCTCCTTTGCTGTAAGGTCATCCATAGACTTTCCTTTTATATTGAGTAACGTACCAATAACACTTTAAAATACATTTTTTCAATATGCATAATGTAACACCCACTTATCCCAATTAAGTAAATTAACTATTTATTTAAGAAAAAATTAGAGTTTTCATCAAAAGTGAAATGTTACTTTTTCAAAATAAACATAAATATAGTTATTTATTAAAACAACGGAAAATATCTTTTAATTCAACAAACGCCAATTCGCCACAAATCCACAATATTCATCAATACTCTTGATTTACAAATTTCAAGATAACGTGATACGTAACTATTATTAACAAGAGTAATTAAACAACAAGTATGCCCATTTCCCATGTTATGTATCAGAGCGACCCGTAGGACTCGAGCAACAACATGTACTCCGAGCGTACTTAAGTACCTGAATCATCTGTACTTCTGAAGAAGCACAAACTCAAACAAACAACAAAGGGGTGAGAAAACAATTCAATATATTAACGGTGCAAATAACATCTTTCAGGGTAATCTCACCTCTATTCATCAATTACTCATCATACATCATTAATTCAATCAATATCTTAAATAGTTCATCAACACATATCATACATCATTAATTCAATTAATATCCCAAATAGTTCATCAACACACATCATACATCATTAATTCAATTAATGCAAAGTGACTCAATGACATAATGCAAATGCGGTACCGACTTTCAACAATGGTTCATTAATTCGAACTCGGATGTATCGCTTACGCTCCCACTAAGACACGATCATCCCTGCACCATCGATTCGCAATGAATCTGAATAATCACTTACGTTCCACCGAGACATGATTATTCCACTAAATATGTATGTGTATGCCAGACTCGATTACACATACAATATCACAAACACGCATGAATACAACCATGCCAACATGATCCTCATGATCTTCATCAATTATCATACATCCCATCACATGGGTCACATAAATAATCAGACAATATTCACACACATTATCAATACACTTCATATGGTTCATTACCAAGAGTCATATAAATCAACATAAGCACATATATCCCTACACACTAATTATCGATTATCATATTCTATGAACTCCTCAACTTAACATTACTAATCAAGTTAAGAATAATTCTAGGTTTTCTTCCAATTCTCCATCAACATCATCATCCCTATAACAACTTCCATACCAATCTTATCATACAATTCAAAACATCACTATTCCAATTACCAAAATCAATCATACAATTCAACATCAATTTCACACAATCATAATCAATCATCATCATATCACAATTTCATCAAACAACAATATCATATAATCCCTAAGAGAGTAAGGACCTCTCAACTACCATTTTCATGTTAGATCACCAATATAGAACCTTTCCCCCTCCCCCCCTTCACTCGAATTCGATGAATTCCTTGCAAAGCTTTAATCTTGGAACTTTACGATCTTTGATCTCCCTTCTCTTTTCCCTTTTCTCCAGAGCCCTCTTTCCTTCGTCAAAAGTACGATAATGAGAAAATGTATCGTGTTCTCCCCTTTTCCTAATATAACCAATTTACAACCTTGCCCCTCAAACCTCCAACTTATTATTTTATTTTATTAAATAACAATATTATAATAATAATACCATCTCATTATATTATCATTATTTAAATAAAATATTTCATCTACTTATTATTCCAAATACACCACCATACTCTTAATATTTATTTTATAAAAACAATTTATAAAATCGGGGCGTTACAACTCTCCCCCACTAATTTTATTTTCGTCCTCGAAAATCGTACTCAATGGCATCACTTAGATATATTCTTTCTCCCAGCTAATCACTCCCTTTCCATGACCGGCCACTCTATAATTAACCCAAAACAACAATAATAGTGCCAAGACAACTATCACCACAACAAAACGCTACAATCATCAACTCGCAACACATTGGTATACACTTGAAGTAGAACACAACCATGATCTCTGCCACCACATAGGTAACACTTCACAAATCCTCATCACAAGAGTTAGTTATTCGCACTCGTACCATCACCGTAGGTAATGAGGCGACAATCAATGACAAAAACCAAAATTTCACAATATACATCATCTAGATACAACAATACTGATAACAGACTAACCTTGCAGTTTTTCTCTACCAAAGCAATACAATCATAATCTATTAATGAAGCACATACATCACCCATTTTAATATCTCTACATATCCCGCAATCCTCGATATGCAGATAACCTCTTACCATCATCCATTTCAGAACGCCCAATAGTCTTAATATCTCAACAAATCTTATCACTCAATATCTTGAGCCTTTACTAATCATTTACGTATAAACAATTACACCACTTCACTCTTCCACTGCGCACTTTGATTACCCACAGCTATCTATTCCATGAAGTTCACGTCTAACTTTAATTCTTTCCAACTTTCACCACAATTATAATAATAATTCACTTAGCATACCTCAAAATCTAAATGCAAGTCTCTTAGTTGTTAACTCAATTCCAACTCTTTAACCATTAATGCAAACATAGGAAAAATTCTCGACTCCATACCTCAAAAATCCAGATTATCATAGTCGTTTCATCCTCCATCTTTCCGATTAAATCGGAACTGTATACTCATGTGATTACCAAGTACTTCAATCTCTAATCTTAATAACATTCTCATCGGATGCGCAACACAATTACACCCTCATCCACTTCCAATCCATGGGTGAGATAAACACTCCCATAATTCCCTTCTCTCCTCATATAATACCAACTACGGTTTTACGATCAGGCACTAATACTTATCAGCTTATCACAATCATTATTCAAAATTATATCCTCAGCTTGTTAGAATCAAACAAAATCAGACTACAACCGTAGCTAACTCTTATTCCGGCTCTCCAGCACTTTCTCTCACAACATCCATTCTCAACGAACAACTTAACTTTCATGATTTATCTGAAACAATAAAATACGAACTTGGAAAACCTTTTTATAACCTGCAATAACCACTAAATAAATCCAATTACATTCTAACCTCTTATAACTTACTCATTTCTATCATTGTAGATCCGTATTCACTTCTGACGAACTCATACTCATACTTTCCTCTGAACCACACAATCAAACACTTATACACTTGATCATAAAATCATCCTCGATTACTTAGTATATAACTGTATCTTTTCTAATTCTCATATTTCAATTTTTTTCAACATTCTATAAATCCTTTATCTCTACTTCATTATAGATAAGAACATCCAAAAGTTACAATCTCGAAATTATCCAAGTCACCTTGAAAGGCATAATTCATATTCCATACTCACCTTAATACATACCAGTCACTACTAGCTTCTACGCAATATCCATGACCATTTCATAGTTTCACATTATTCCTACTCCCTCGTTGGATGATCCTTCCAACGTTCCAATTCCACATTAATTAGACCCTTAATTCATAAACTCCAGAAACACAATTATTGTACACTACTACTTTACTTTTGTCTTATTAGTCCAAAACATACAATGATACTCATTTTTCCCTCCTTTCTTCTTACAATAATCATGTCAAATAGCTTTAACCAATCCCGTAGCTTATAGTTCATTGTCTCAAAACATCTATGAACCTATCCATACTCTGTTGTATCAACATACACCATACTCCTAAGGCAATAACCCAACATCACTACATTATGAAGACACATGGTTATAATTAATTTCCACAAAAATTGTACCTTTGTATTTTCAAAAACTCATCCACCTCTTATCATACTATGCCAAAACATAACTCAATACTTACCTCCTCAATCCTTATTCCACATCCCTCAGCGCAGTAAATTCATCCAACATGATCTGTCAACATCTGGTTCCAATTACCACATTCCCTTTATAACATGCTTACAAAATTCCCACTAACTCAAGATCCTAGTAGGCACGATAATCCAACTCACAACAACAACAATATTACGGATGAATTACAGCTCACTCTCTATCCGTCACCAATCGAATCCAGACTATTCTCTTTGCAATTGTGAATTCTCATAATATTTACTAATCAACATGCAACCAAATCAGACATCAGAGTCCCCTCTCAAAAGTTCCTCTACACACTCCATAGATATAACGTTTAACATTTCACAATTATCCATTCCAAATTCACTTCCTACTCACTAAGGAGTAACCACTAGTAATATCTATTCAACATACTCAATCCTCAAATCCATCTCTCTTCCGGATACCAGAATCTAACTCTAACCCTTTAAACCACTAATAGCTTAGGCTCAACTCCAACTGGTCTACTGAACATACTATCTCAGCTGAAAGATATGTCTTTTGCATCCAACACGATTCCGTCTACTATTAACAAGGGGATTGAGGGTGATCAGTTCCTCAATTTTCCAATAGATAGCCGACAATCATGATGGTCATAACCCACATTTCCCAACTTTAATAGTGTTCCTTGCATCTTGCAAGCTAAGTTGCTTCACGAGCGAATCCATAGTCAACGCCAACCTTAGCAACCTCTACCACACCGTAATTCCAACACACCACAAGCCAACTCTCCGGATAAGCAATAACTTTTCCCCCGCTTATATTCAATAAACACCTGCAAACAAAGAGCTAGCAAACAAGCAAGTGTCGATAGTGTTTCACACACATAACACCCACGTATCCCAATTAAGTAAATTAACTATTTATTTAAGAAAAAATCATAGTTTTCATCAAAAGTGAAATGTTACTTTTTCAACATAAACATAAATAGAGTTATTTGTTAAAACAATGGCAAATATCTTTTTATTCAACAAACGGCAATTCGCCACAAATCCATAATATTCATCAATACTCTTGATTTACAAATTTCAAGATAACGTGATATGTAACTATTATTAACAAGAGTAATTAAACAACAAGTATCCCCATTTCCCATGTTACGTATCAGAGCGACTCCTAGGACTCGAGCAACAACTTGTACTCCGATCGTACTCAAGTACCTGAATCATTTGTACTTTCAAAGAAGCACAGACGCAAACAAACAACAAAGGGGTGAGAAAAAAATTAAATATATTAACGGTGCAAATAACATATTTCAGGGTAATCTCACCTCTATTCATTAATTACTCATCATACATCATTAATTCAATCAATATCCCAAATAGCTCATCAACACATATCATACATCATTAATTCAATTAATATCCCAAATAGTTCATCAACACATATCATACATCATTAATTCAATTAATGCAAAGTGACTCAATGACACAATGCAAATGTGGTACCGACTTTCAACAATGGTTCATTAATTCGAACCCGGATATATCGTTTACGCTCCCACTGAGACACGATCATTCCTGCACCATCGATTCGCAATGAATCCGAATAATCACTTACGCTCCACCGAGACATGATTATTCCACCAAATATGTATGCGTATGCAAGACTCGATTACACATACAATATCACAAACACGCATGAATACAACCATGCCAACACGATCCTCATGGTCTTCATCCATTATCATACATCCCATCACATGGGTCACATAAATAATCAGACAATATTCACACACATTATCAATACACTTCATATGGTTCATTACCAAGAGTCATATAAATCAACATAAGCACATATATCCCTACACACTAATTACCGATTATCATATCCTATGAACTCCTCATTAGTTCCACTCTTAATCATTTTCTATATATTTTCTAATATAATACGATCCTTCTGATCCTCAACGCTACCTACCCTTACATCAAGGGGTGTAAGCAAAAAATATAATCAACAATGTTACCAATCAACACAATTCAATTCATCATTAGTAAACCCATACCATTCACGTAATCACATAAGACTCATTCACCAAATTTCGGTCGTCATGTCCTATTGTTACTACTAACATTATTCTCAATGTCTGAGTCTACTGGTACGAGCCTTAAATAAAAGAACAGATCGAATCCGACATTAAAATATCGCAAAAATTCCAATTGTAGGGGTCTGACACGGCCCCCCGTGTCCCCTGACACGGCCCGTGTCAGGTGGTCTGGGGAGTGTCCCCCAAAACCCATCTTTTTCCTCAAGACAGAAGGGTGACACGGCCGCCCGTGTCGTGTGAAACGGCCCGTGTCACACCCTCTGAAGGCCATTCTCTCCAAAACTCTTCATAAATCCCTTTCCCGTAGCCTAACACGGCCACCCGTGTCGTGTGACACAGCCCGTGTTAGGGCACCTGCGTCCAAATCAGCTTTTTCGCAAAAATCACTTCTTCTTTCCACTTTTATACGAATCCAGATTCTATTGCTTATATCTCACTTTTATCACTCAAAATAGTCCAAATGTTGTTATAAACTAAGTTTATACTCTAATTCCTTATGATCTCCTCAACTTAACATTACTAATCAAGTTAAGAACAATTCTAGGTTTTCTTCCTATTCTCCATTTACATCATCATCAACATCATCATCCCTATAACTACTTCCATACCAATCTTATCATACAATTCAAAACATCATTATTCCAATTACCAAAATCAATCATACAATTCAACATCAATTTCACAAAATCATAATCAATCATCATCATATCACAATTTCATCGAACAACAATATCATATAATCCCTAAGAGAGTAAGGACCTCTCAACTACCCTTTTCATGTTAGATCACCAATATAGAACCCTTTCTCCCCCTTACCTTGAATTTGATGAATTCCTTGCAAAGCTTTGATCTTGGAGCTTTACGATCCTTTATCTTCCTTCTCTTTTCCCTTTTCTCCAGAGCCCTCTTTCCTTCGTCAAAAGTACGATAATGAGAAAATGTATCGTGTTCTCCCCTTTTCCTAATATAACCAATTTAGAACCTTGCCCCTCAAACCTCCAACTTATTATTTTATTTTATTAAATAACAATATTATAATAATAATACCACCTCATTATATTATCATTATTTAAATAAAATATTTCCTCTACTTATTATTCCAAATACACCACCATACTCTTAATATTTATTTTATAAAAATAATTTATAAAATCGGGGCGTTACACATAACATCAAGAAAATGTCTCTCCTATAAATACTTCCAATATGTCAATTCAAAAAATACCGACCTCTTCTTCCACCCACCTTTGACAACCTTATGTGCAAAAGGCTTGCCAAACTGAGTACGCACATCTTTCACCTTTTAAAAAACTTGGTCACCTGATAATGCAGGTGGAGCTTTACGTTGTTCGGTGTCTCCATTGAATACTTTTCTCCACCCACAGTAGTGATGTTTAGAATTTAAGAATCTACAATGACCGAGAAACACATTCTTCTGACAAAGTTCCAATCGCGTTGTATCAGTTCCATCTTCACAAACAGGACATGCACGTTGACCTTTAATGCTATACCCAGATAGATTCCCGTATGTTGGAAAGTCATTTATCGTGCCAAAAAACATCGCCCTCAAATTAAAACTTTCATTCTTGTATCTATCATAAACCTCCAAATTGTTCTCCCACAAAATCTTTAAATCTTCGATCAAAGGTGTCAAGTATACGTCTATGTCATTCCCTAGTTGTTTAGGCCCAGAAATTAACATAGATAACATCATGTACTTACGCTTCATACATAGCCATTGAGGTAGGTTATAAATCATAAGAATCACAGGCCATGTGGTATGTGAGATACTTTGAAGACCATGTAGGTTCATTCTATCAGTAGATAATGTCAAGCGAAGGTTTCTTGCTTCTTCTCCAAAGTCAGGATAATCATTATCAATTTTCGACCACTGTGGTGAATCAACCGGATGTTGATACTTTCCATCAATAATTCTTTCATTTGCATGCCAAGTCAGGTGTCTTGCATCGGTTTCAATATGAAACATGCGCCTAAATCTCAGAATTATAGGAAAATACCATAATATTTTTGTTAGAGACAATTTTTTCTTATATCGAGACAAACCACATTTAGGGCACTCAGTTAATGATGCATATTCGTTTCGAAACAAAACGCAATCGTTTGAACAAGCATGTATCTTATCATAGCTCATTCCAGTGGAGCACAACATTTTTTTGGCCTCATAGGTTCGATTAGGAAGAACATTATCCTCCGGTAGCATTTCTCTCATAAGGGCCAACAACTCTGTGAAACTTTTATCCGACCATCCATTGCTCGCCTTTAAGTTATATAACTTTAATACCGTAGACAATCTTGTGAATTTAGTGCAACCTTTATACAACGGTTTCTCTGCATCGCTTACCAACCTCTCAAACATTTTGGGACAATCATGAAGATCTTCTTATAGTGCTTCTACAATCTCTTCGACTCGGTCACAATTGTATGTTATTGTGTCTTTGTCGTCTGAAGCATAGGTCATATTACTTTTCCCCCTCGGTTCAACGTTATCGTTAATTTTCTCACCATGAAATATGCAACACTTATAACTTCGATCAATTCCATGCATCGGTAAATGCGATTTCAATCCATCTGCGTCAACCTTACCCACATAACAACAACCCAAGCAAGGACACTTCATCCGATTGGGGTCTTCAACATGTTGAACAACAAACTTAACGATATATAATACCCCATTCTCGTACTCTTTGGACAATCGATCGACAAACATCCATTTTTTATCCATAGTTTTCCTACTTATTAAGGTAAACAAAAACACTATTATAATTATTCACGCAACTATTTCAAAAGAACATAAAAGAAGATTTTCCTAAGAAAAACACTTTTGCGTCACAAAAAGAAGATTAATACAAACTTTTATTTCACGTATCGTCTACCATATGAAGATTTGAATGCAAGAATAAAATACCTTTCTCGTAGTAGCACTTGGTTCAAAATAAATTCTCCTCAATCAACAATCTGAAAAGAACAATCACAATTGAAAGAAATCAATATCAACTTCAAAACTAAAACATGAAGATGTTAGTAACACAAGAGAGATTAAAGCAAGAATAAGCCATAACAAGTCAACAAATTAATCAAAAGCTATAACTCTCCATAACAAGTTCATGCATAATTCAAGCATTTAATATTTATAATCTTACCATTTTGTAGCATATTTTCATATTAACATGAGCATTCAAACTGATTTCAAACACATAACACTACAACACTTAACTAATAATTCAAATTGACATACCATTTCCAAAACACTAACAGCTCAAATGTTAGTCCCTCCTTTTCAAAATAGATTAAGCAATTCCAAACCAACCAAATTGACATGTCTTCATCAACTTGACACACATTGCCATTAGCAAATAATTTTAATATCAAATCTCACTTGGCATCATTCATCTCATGGCCTACTAATTTCATAATAGTCCTAACACATAGCTAATAGCTTCATGACTAATTCACACTAACATTAACATAACACAACCTTATTTGTTTCCAATACATAGCATTAACGGTCTCCAAATTAATAAAGCTTTTATAACAAGTTCAACATACAAACAAGTCAATTCCCTATTGACATGTCACTTAATTTCATATTAGTTCAAGCCATCAACTAACATAGACATAATAGTTCAATTAACATTAACACCTCATGACAGTTCAATAGAAATTATACCAAATTCATATTTTTGTGTTCATCATACAATCCAACTTTCCTAATTTTTTTTATTGAAATTCTAACATCCTAGCCTCTAACATTTCAGTATATGCTAATTTGCTTCTTAACACTACTAATCAATTTAATGCCTCCTAACTAAATTTTTCAAACATAACAACTAAACCTAAAATTCACTAACATTTTCATTCAAAACCATCATTTTCAAGAGTTCAAAGCAAAGTCGCCGCGGATGAATCCCGACCTGCTTTGCCGAATAGAAAAGAAGAAATCTTACGTTAACCCTAACAGAAAAAAGAATAAATATTACCGAAACGGTGGAGAACAATGGAGGACAGTGGAGAACAATGGATGAAGGACAACATTGAGACTATAACTGAGACGACGAAGGACGGTGGACAACGGTGGACAACGGTGGACGACGGTGACGAGAATTGTTCATTTGTTCGCTCGTTCGTTCGCATCAGAGAGGGAAAGAATAGAGATATGAAAAATAAAATATTGATAATATTCAATTTTTTATTTTAATTAATAAGACATTAGACAACTCTTTTGAGAAAAGCGCTAGCTAATATAGGTCTTTAGCAGCGCTTTTGATAAGCGCTGGCTAATATGGGCCTTTAGCAGCGCTTTTTCATTTTTTTTAAATTTATATGACTCTAGATAGTGCTTTTGAGAAAAGCGCTGGCTAATATAGGCCTTTAGCAACGCTGTCTAATGTGGTCCTTTACCAGCGCTTTTCAAAAAGCATTGTCTAAGGTAGACCTTTTAGCAGTGCTTTTACTCTTTTTCGTATACAGTTTTCGTGTTTTATTTTTTATTTAACTTATAGCAACGCTTTTGCAAAAGATCGTTGTCTAAGGTGCGCTAGTAAAAGTCATTTTTGGCATAGTGGATGGATGATTATGTATGTGATAAGGGTGTTCTTACATATTATTATGCATTTCATTATATAATTTTGATTTATCATCCCTTCTGTTTGAATGTTGCCTTTATATGGGCATCGTGCAGATAATTTGCAATAGAGACATAGATGTGAGTGGAAGAGAGTGATATTCTTTTTGATTTTGTTGAGTCGGTGTCGGATCTGATATGTAACACTAGGGGTCTGGAACGCTTGTTTATTTTCTTTACATTTGGTTGAGATTTTATGTGAATCTCTTATGTCTAATAATTTCTTATAATGATTACTTTATGTAACGCCCCAATTTATTTTAATTATTTTCGTAATTTAACGTATATGATGATGTGTGTATTTTTGTAATTATGTGTGTTTGATTGTGTTTGGGTTGCCCTTAGTATGGGGTAGTAACCTTAGAATTCTAGAGATTAAGGTGTTAGGGTGTGTGATCAATTATGTAGAAATTGATGGTGTGAAGAGTAGTACTAATTAAATTATATTAGTAATAGTAAGTGGACAATTATTTAATATAACTAATTTAGTTGGAATTATTTAGATTTAAATAATTAGTTTTAATTATTTCATTAAATTAAAATTTTGTAATACGAGTAGAAGAATAAGATGGAAAAATGGACTATTCTTGAGGTTTAGTAAGGGCAAGGGAAAAACATATTAGGGGTCTAAGGGTTATAGTAGGAAAATAAGGAAATTAGAGGGAGAAATTCATTGTGAACGATTGTATTTTGGAGAAAGATGAACGAGAAAGAGGAGTAGAGATATGGCTTAGAGAGATTCGAGGAAATCTTCAACTAAGGTAAGGGTGAGGTTCTTTGATCTCTTAAGGGGGTGATGATGTATGTATTTGGGTAGAAATTCATTAGGTCGAATCCATGAGAATGTTGATTGTTGGTTGATTGGGGTTTTGGGAAGAATCCATAACTTAACGGATTGAAATTGATGAAATTGTTGTACTTTGATTATTGTGTTGATGCATATATGTTAGATATAGGTTATAGTGACATAATCTATGATAATTTGAGGTTAAAACCCAATTTAGGCATGTGAAATCGCAAATTGAATCGTGATGTCATTGTTGGTGTAAGCCCTAGAGGCCATTACTTTTGGTACTTGTATCGAATTATTTATTAATAATAAAAGACATTTATTTATTATGTTTGTTTTTCCAAAATAATAAATTCCCTAGAATAGCTAGTCTGTTTACCGAAACATTAAGTATGACTTAATCATGAGATTCCATTAAACATAAGGACATTATTCTTATAGTATCCATAGTCGAGCTTTACATTGAAGTGAGAAACCTTAAAATATTAAGACTATTATGTAGATAGACTGATGATCACATCTTATGGATCATAGATAAGGAGTTATCAAGTCTTAGCATAGGTATGAGTATTAGGAGTAATATTTATACTAGATTAATCTGTTATGAGAATGTTACATAGTATGTTATGCAAAGTGTCATAAGTTACTCTCATGGTGATAGAGGTGTATACCACCCTTCGACCTGAAATCACTATAGACCCTAGATATATAGTCAGGTACTTTATTGTTGATCAAACATTATCCGTAACAGGATGACCATAAAAACAATTGATGGATACTTCAGAAAGCATGTTGAGGGACATGAGTGACCTAAATGGAATTTGTCCATCCTGCATAATAGGTTAAATGTCTAAGGGCCCAATATTGAATTGGACAAGGATGACACGGTATATTCCTTGTGTTCAATATAGAGATAAGGGGAAAAGGGTAATTGTACACACAAACATTATCATAAAAAAGGTTTTGTCTGATCACATGACATTTTCGTGACTTAGGTAGCAGTGATGTGTTGCAAGATACAGATCACTATTTATTATGTTAAATGTGTAATTTAATATAATTGCCAACGTCGTGAGAACCTACAGGGTCACACATATAAGGACAAATTGATGAGAGAGATAGAATAAATAAGGAATACCGTAAGGTACGGTGTGCTTAAGTACATATGGAACATCATATAATATAAAAATAGTTAATATTATTATTATTATTATTTTATAATAGTTATAAAATATAATAATAATAATAATAATAATAATAATAATAATAATAATAATAATAATAATAATAATAATAATAATAATAATAATAATAATAATAATAATAATAATAATAATAATAATAATAATAATAATAATAATAATAATAATAATAATAATAATAATAATAATAATAATAATAATAATAATAATAATAATAATAATAATAATAATAATAATAATAATAATAATAATAATAATAATAATAATAATAATAATAATAATAATAATAATAATAATAATAATAATAATAATAATAATAATAATAATAATAATAATAATAATAATAATAATAATAATAATAATAATAATAATAATAATAATAATAATAATAATAATAATAATAATAATAATAATAATAATAATAATAATAATAATAATAATAATAATAATAATAATAATAATAATAATAATAATAATAATAATAATAATAATAATAATAATAATAATAATAATAATAATAATAATAATAATAATAATAATAATAATAATAATAATAATAATAATAATAATAATAATAATAATAATAATAATAATAATAATAATAATAATAATAATAATAATAATAATAATAATAATAATAATAATAATAATAATAATAATAATAATAATAATAATAATAATAATAATAATAATAATAATAATAATAATAATAATAATAATAATAATAATAATAATAATAATAATAATAATAATAATAATAATAATAATAATAATAATAATAATAATAATAATAATAATAATAATAATAATAATAATAATAATAATAATAATAATAATAATAATACAATCGATTTAAGGTGGAAGGGATAGGAGAAAATTGACTCTAAATCAATATGCCAAGGAGGTAGTAAGTTTGTGATTTGAACTAAATGTCAAGGGTGTGCTTGGCAATTGTGTGTTTTTTAATATATTTTTAGTTAGCAAAGGAAGTTCATTAAAAATAAGAAAAATAAAACTAATTGGTTGATTAGTTCTATTCTTTTGTCTAATATAATAATAGTATTCTCTTGCTCTAGCTAGAAGCCTCAATTTAACAATTGTGCATGAATGTCACATGTATTTTTCAATTCTACTTTGATAATATATTCATTCATATCCCCAATAAGATTTAAGGTCTGTTACATAATACATGTATTCTTCTATACTACTTTGATAATCTATTGAATAGATAATACATACCATGTATTGAGAATACCATGATGTACATTGTATTTCTTTGAAAAGAAAAATGGGACACTTGTGGAAGAGCTTCATGTATGTTATTGACAATCAGATTTCAATTTACAAACATATTGAAAAATTAAACCAAATCGTTAACAGTTTCAAATGTCTATTGTACATAGAGTAATAAAGGAAAAAAATCAAAATCAATTAACAAGCAATAGCATAGCATATCATAAGATAAATTCATAAATATATTTTGCAACCACAAAGTATGAAAACAAAATTTATCAATCTCTCGGTACCTTCTCTGTATAAAAGCCCCATACACGTGAGAAATAAATTAGGAAAACACCGTCAAATTTCAGAAAACATTAAATTAAAAATGGAACGAAATTAGGTTTAGTATATTGTTAACTCTGAAATAAATTAGAGAAAAGAGGGACACCCTACCTGAATGAGAGATGAATTTGTAGAAATAAGAGGGTTTTTTTGCCTAACCGTTGGGATTACCACGCCAAGATGGTTTTTTAGCATGAAAGGGTTACCGTGTGATAGTCGTGGTGGCTTATCGAGTGAAACCGGTGTAGTGGGTGGTGGATTTCACATTGCAAGAAGCTTGACAATAACAGAGGAAGTTGATATTCAGATTGGGAGATACAATAAGCACAAGCAAGATGTTGAATATTGAAAGCTTCAATCATTTGTTCCAAGTTTCTCGTGAGCTGCTTTCGTTCATTCTAGGGTTTCTCACAATACGTGTTCTTTTTAGGTTTCTCTCATTCTACATTTAGTTTTAGGGTTCAAGGATTTTTCTCTACTAGGTGTGGGTGTAGGGTAAGAAGTGAGATGAAAATTAATTTTCTAAAATGTTATTAGGAAAATGTAAGAGGAAAAATAAAATTAGTTTGAGTTAAAGAAAAATGTGAGAGGGAAATGTGAGTGGGAAAATGAAATTAGTCTGACTAAAAGTAAGATATGAGAGGGAATTAAAATTATTTTGCATGAGAGAGAACTACAAGTTTTTTAGACTTTTTATTTTGTATGAAATTGAAATATTCATATGATAAAAATAAGGTTTAAATAGTGTTTTAGTCCCTGTAATTTAGCGAGTTTTTGGTTTTCGTCCCTGAAAGTTTTTTTTCCGGTTTAAGTCCCCACATTTCCAAAACGCTTTGGTTTTAGTCCCTACTGTGAGTTAGACGTTAAAAAAGAGGGATGTGGCAGACGGTGCTTATGTGGCAGGTCGTTTGGCATTTCTCAATAATCCAAGTGGCATTCTCATTTACACATGTGGATTTGTCATTTTCCTACCACAAAATGGAACATGAAAGGTTATTTTAGCATTCTCACTTTCGTCCCTACAAAGTTAGGTTTTCAGCCATTGAAGAGTTTTCAAGGAAATTTTCAAGTAAACTTCATACATTGAAGACGACGGGACTGACCAACAGGACTGACCATCGGGACTGATCAACTTCAGGTATGACATTTATACTGAACATTCATTATGGGGGAAGGATGGTTAGGGATAGTGTGATGTATTACTTAGGTGGGGTTAAACATGAAGTAGAGATAGACCCTGATAGGTGGAGCTATTTTGAAGCAACTGGTATTGTGAAAGATATTTGCAACCTTGAGGCCACTGATTATTCTCTATGGTGGTATAACAATGTATCGGGTAAACATGCAAGGCTAATTAGTGATAGGGATGCAGCTAATATTTATGAAAAAGTTGTTGAAACTTGTGGTAGTGTGGATTTATTTGTTGAGCATAGAGTTAATGATAATGCTGGAAATGTGAATGATAATGCTGGAAATGTCAATGATAATGCTGGAAATGCTGATGAAACTGTCAATGATAATGCTGCTGCCAATGCCAATGGTGCTGAAAGTGAAGGAAATGCTGATGAAACTGCCAAGGTTGATGCTAATGCTGATAATCTTGATGACAGTGATGACAGTAATGATAGTGATTATAATTGTTTATCATTTGAGGACAGTGAGGAAGATAGGGCCCTTGGCAAGGATGATGGCTTTTTCTTTGCAGAGAAACCATCAAGAAGGATTAAGCAGATTGCAAGGAAACATAGGGCTACTCCAAAAAAGATAAGAAATGTTGAAGTTACTAGGGGTTCATCAAGTGGAGTTAGTGTTGATAATGACTTGGTTGACACTAATTATTTAAGTGAAGATCTAGGCAGTAGTGATCCTGATGCATCAGATAAAGAGGTTGGACCAAATTATCCTAGGTTTAAGATGGAGGAATTGCACAAGGATTACAAGTTCAAAGTTGGTTTGGAGTTTGTTTCCTTGCATGAATTTAAGGATGCAATAACTGAATGGTCAGTATTAAATAGAAGAGAGATAAAGTATGTGAAAAATGACAAGGTTAGAGTGAGAGTAGTTTGCAAGGGCAATTGTGGGTTTTTGGCTCTTGTTAGTAAAGTGGGGAATAAACACACATATAGAATGAAAAAATGGTATGGTGCTCACACGTGTGGTAGGGTTTTGAACAACACCACTGCTAACTCTAAGTGGATTGCAAAGACTGTGGCGGCTAGGATGGCTTCATCTGATGGAATTAAGATTCGTGATATTGTCTCTGATATTAGGAATACTTACTCTGTAGGTATAAGTATGAACATGGCATGGAAGGTATACTTACTCTGCTATGGAGGTATTCTGCAGAATTAAGGAGGGTCAATGCAGGGAATACCTGCAAAATTAATGTCACCAGAGTTGGTCCCACAATTCAACCCAGATTTGGCAGCTTTTATTTTTGCTTTGATGGAGTAAAGAAGGGATTCACTACTGCTTGTAGGCCATTCATTGGTGTTGATGGATGTCACCTCAAGAACAAATATGGAGGCACTTTGCTTGTTGCTGTTGGAAGGGACCCTAACGACCAATATTACCCCTTGGCTTTTGGTGTATGTGAGACTGAGACAAAGGAGTCATGGAGGTGGTTCCTGACATTGCTTTTGGAAGACATTGGACAAGACAAAAGATGGGTATTCATTTCAGACCAGCAAAAGGTACCTTATCAATTCCTTTTTTTGTTAACTTCATCCCTAAGTAATGTTTGATTTTTTAAATTCATCCCTAAGTCATGTAGTTGTGTTTTGATTTGGTCCCTTATTATTTTTCTTGTAATGATTTCAAGGGCTTAATTCCTGTATTTGAAGAGATGTTTGAGAGGGTTGAGCATAGGCTTTGTCTTAGGCATTTATATGCCAATTTCAAAAAGAAGTTTGGTGGTGGCACACAAATCAGGGATTTTATGATGGCTGCAGTAAAGGCCATATACATTCAAGCATGGGAAGCAAAAATGAAAGAGTTGAAGGTATTACATCCTAAGGCTTGGGAGTGGTTGATCAAAATACCTACAAAATCATGGTGTAAGCATGCTTTCTCATTCTATCCCAAATGTGATGTGCTAATGAATAATGTATTTGAAGCATTTAATAGCACAATACTAGTTGCTAGGGATAAACCAATCTTAACCATGTGTGAATGGATAAGAAACTACCTTATGACTAGAAACTCTAACTTAAGAGAAAAAGTTGATAGGTGGGAACATAGGATAATGCCAAGACCTAGATTTAGGTTAGATAAAGAGGTAGAAAATGCTGGTAATTGGCTTCCAAACTGGTCTGGGGATACTATTTGGCAAGTTGAACATATCCATAGCAAACATAGTTTCATAGTTGACACTTCTAAAAGAACTTGTACATGTAACTTTTGGGAATTGGTAGGCATACCATGTAGACATGCAGTTGCTGCCTTAGGCTTTAGAAACCAACCACCAGAAGTTAGTGGCTTCACAAGGAGTTAGTGACTCACAGCCAAACTACATTCTCTCTGCACCTGTTCAAGAGGTTGTTCCTACACCTAAAGAACATGTTAATGCACTTCCTAAACAAAAGGTGAGTCTGCCAGGCAAAACAATGTTGTTTTCTGTTTTGTAATGTTTTATGTTTCTGTTTTCTGTTTTCTGTTTTCTGTTTTCTGTTTTGTAATGTTTTATGTTTCTGTTTTGTAAATTAATGTGTCTGTTTTCTGTTTTGTAATGTTTTATGTTTTTGTTTTCTGTTTTCTATTTTGTAAACAAAGTTGTTTCTATTTTCTGTTTTCTGTTATTAATGTGTCTGTTTTCTGTTTTGTAAATTGGCATCTATGTATTTTCTTTGGCCTAATATATTCTGTTTCTATTGTGTTTATTGTGTCTTTCTAGGCAAAACAACCCAAACAACCCAAACAAAAGGTTGCAAGAAAGTTAGAGTTGAGGAGAAGTGATAGAACAAGGGCACTCAAGTGCAAGAAACTCAAGGGAGAAGGAAGTAGCCCTGCACAACCATGGAAACTGTAGACATATGTTTTGACTGATACAATGGACTTGTTGTTTTGTATTATGTAATTTGATTACAGTTGAACCATTATGTTTTGATTACAAATTGTGTGCTTTATGATACAATGTTACACATTAATGTGTATTTTGATTACAGTATTTTGATTACAAATGGTGTGTTTTAGCCTTAAAGTTTATTATGATTACAAATGGTGTACTTTATTATATAATTCAAAAGAGTGTACTTTATCCAATGGCTTTAGCCTTAAAATTTAGTTTCATATATACTGGTATACTTTATATACAATTCAAAAGAGTGTACAAATGGTGTACTTTATCAACAGTGTACTTTATGCATACAATTAAAAACATATATACTGTCAATTGGTGTACATTTAAACACATATATTTGCACACATATATATGTACAAGGACCAAACTCAAAAAATACTTTATTATTACAAGGACTAAAAACAAAAACAAAAAACATAATGACAATGGGTGTATTTTGAGTTAAAGCATTGTTGTGATAAGTAATTGGTGTACTTTATGCACAATTCAAAAAAGGAGTAAGATAATTGCATACATAAACTAGCCAAAACCATAACATCTATTTCATTAATCATTTGGTACATGAACAAATGTCAAAATACATTAATTTTACAGGGACTAAAAACCAAAAACAAAAATACAGACACAAACAAATGGGATTCATCACCATTTGTGATAAGCAAGGAAGAACCCCCATGACCCAAACAACAAAAACTTCAACAATGTCACTTTTCTTTTTTCCTTCTCCAACTTAATCTTCACTTTTTCCTTTTTTTTAACCTCAATATCCTTAACAAACTCCTTCAACATTTCAGAACACTCACAACCACTTGAAATTTTAAGATCACTGGCTGGATTTCGTTCTATTTCATCATCCCAAATGAACAACTTGCATCCAGACATTAACCCTGAGTTTTGACACTTCCAAAATCTTCTATTAAGGTTATCAACAGTGTGTTTGACATAAACAATTTCATTCTTCTATTGCAACCACAAACTGGTGCTTGAACGTGATGAGATTGTGCAGAAGAAGAAGATGTCATTGGAGACGATAGGGAAGAAAGAAGAAAGAAGAAAGCTTGAAGAAGAAAGACCACAATGTGATTCTATATTTTGAATTTGGTCCCTCTAGAATAAATAGGAAAATGACAAATCCACATGTGTAAATGAGAATGCCACTTGGATTATTGAGAAATGCCAAACGACCTCCCACATAAGCACCGTCTGCCACATCCCTTTTTTTTAACGTCTAACTCACAGTAGGGACTAAAACCAAAGCGTTTTGGAAATGTGGGGACTTAAACCGGAAAAAAAAAACTTTCAGGGACGAAAACCAAAAACTCGCTAAATTACAGGGACTAAAACACTATTTAAGCCTAAAAATAAATTATATTTATAAAAAACTAAAGTACAATATCATTAAAATAATCTTTTTGTTCATAATCAATTAAAAGTATCATACATAAGGTATGCTTGTATGATAAAATAATTTTATTTTAAAAAATATTTTTAATATTATTTTGAGTTAAATTTTAAGCTACAATTTCATTCAAAATAAATTCAAGTAAAATTAATTTATATAATACAATATATTAAGGAGGGAATATTTTCCTCACAAAAATATATTATTAGGGTATTTGTGACGGATATATTGATAAAAAATAATATTCATCTTATATTCATGAAGGATTTTTGTGATGGAAAAATTGTCTCACAAATTTCTTTACTAATTTTTATTTATTTACTATTCATCATTTACACAATTTTCTTTTCCGCTAAATCCGTCGCAATTAGTAAATGATTTAATTCTCTCACAAATTTCCGTCTCTAATTTATTTTTTTAGTAGTGTTACTAGCGATTTGATGGGAACTATTATTTTTTAGTAGTGTTACTAGCGATTTGGTGGGAACTGTAATCCGCGTGCTATCTATTTATAGTTTTTTCTTTTGTTTCTGGGGGCCTAGGTCCTCCCTTCAATATAAGAAAAGTTTCTTAAAAGTTTTAAATGAACAATATTATTATGTTTGATCTTAGATGATATTAGTGAAAACTCTATTTTAAGACGGTTTTCATCTCAAAAGTGTTTAATTAAATAAAATTTAATAATAAAATAAATTGTAAAATTTAATAATAGAAAATATCATTATCGTTAAATATGTGAAGACAATATTTATCTTAAATAAAATCCAATGCCAAAATATCACGTTGTTGGGAGTTTGTCACAATCGTCATAATTATTTTGAAATTATGTATAAGTTAATTATTCATAATAAAATAATAAAATATTTTATAATCACAAATTAAATATAATAAATATTTCATGAGATTTTATTTACTATAATTTAATTATAAAATGTTTTTTTTAAAAACAAGAAATATATTAATAGAAACAAGGGGTACACTACCCCAATACAAGGCGATACAAGACAGATCGAGACCGGTCATTACAAAAGAAAAGAGATATTATCCACCCATTAACACCTACGACAAATAAAACAATGGATTTTTGTCGAATTCGTAAATGTTACAAATAGGGTACCTAATATCGCCTATAAATAAACATCTCCAAACCGTAATCTTAATCGACCAAACTAGATCGATTACATTCCACCAAATACTATAGAAAATGATATTGTTTCGAAAAGTCCATAAGTTCCATATTACCGCCAACCAAAAACACCTATCCCTCCCCGACTTAATGTCCTTATATTTGTAATACCGGTAAGAATCCATAAAATCTCCCGCTAAAGTTATTCCACTGATTCCGTCAAAACCCAACCACTCCGCCAACTCTCTCCACACCAAAGAAACAACCACCCAAGAAGAAAATGAGTGAGATAAAGATTCAGCATGATTGTTACAAAAAACGTACTTGGAATCGCTATCATTCGGGATAATCCCTCTTGAAATCAAGATATCCTTCGACGATAGTTTGTTTAACAAAGCCCTCCAACCAAACACTTTGATTTTAGTAGGAACCATTGTTTTCCAAATCAATCCTACTGCTTCATCAAACTTATTCAAAGGACCATGCGGAATACAGTTTTTACTTAAGAGCTTGTAGCAAGAGCTGACCGAGTAGTCGTTGTCTCCTTCCAAAAACCAATCAATTATGTCCTTCGTTTTGCTATCAACAAACCTCGATTGAATTAAATCAACCAAACCAAAATACTCCTCCTCCCAACTGGAACTGTTCCGATGAAAAGATCTTGCGGAATTCCCCTGACCAATCTCTCTCCCTAACTGTTGTGGCAAAGAATTTGCGGTCCCGCGTCTGTCTGCTGAAACTATTTGCTGCACATTCTGAAACCTGCTATCAGCATGCCATAAATCAGGCTGCTTTCGACACGTAAAAAACCAACAGCAACAGACATTCCCTGACTGTTCCCACCTTCAGCTGAATGAACCGAGCTATTGACTGCACCTTCAGCTGAAAATATGTCCTCAACAAATTCTGCATAAGTTTCCTGAGTAGATATCACATAACAAGAATCCAAAAACGAAACGTCAATAAGGGAAGAGTTGGAATCTGATGAACCCGAAGCCTCCAGAAGAGCATCGAATGACTGATAAAAATCAGCCGTAACAGAATTAGAAAAACCTGCAAGAAAAAGCGAGTTAGTAAACTGGAACCTCCCATCTACTTTGACACAAAAATCACCCCATTCTCACACTCCACCTCGCCAACCACCCATACCCGCCACCGAAACATCCTTCAACCGGGACAACTCAAAACACTTAGGAAAAACAGAATTTAGGCACCCTCCTCCTGTCCAATTCACGAACCAAAAGGGAGTAGAGAATCCATTTCCCACGGTAAAGCGGCTATTTTCCAAAAGAACATCCTCTAAAAATTTATAAGATATAGATATCAAGTCCTTCCACCATGTTGATGAGGACGACAAATTGAGACCTCTCGAGGCACCTCCCGCCACACTAATGCACAAGTCGTCGTACCGAGCTTTCAATACCTTATACTATAACCCGTCTGATCCTTTAAAAATCCTCCATCTCCACTTGTTTAATAAAACTATGTTGAAATCGTCAATCCTTCTCATATTTAACCCTTCTTTCTCCACCGGTAAACAAAGATCGTCCCATCTAACCCAATAAATGAATTTTCCTCTTATAATTGGTACTACCCCACAAAAAAGAATGTACCCCACAAAAAAGAATGTTGAATCTTATACTATAATGTGTCTTATACCCATGGTGGTCATACACCTCCTAACATCTATTTAGATTACTTGCATTAAGCTCTAATAGTACAATTAGATTACTTTTAATATTCCCTTTACTAGTTCAATATTTTTATTGGAAAAAGTACTAAATATCTAGATAAATACGAATAAGAAATCCAAGTAAGAATTGCCCCTTTAACAGTTAAGCAAATAATACTTAAAAAAAAAGGTGAAGAAACAATTTTCTAGTTTAGTGTTAGGCAGCCAAAAACAAATGCTTGTGCTCTCAAGTTTGGCTAGACACCATATTGTCGTTTTTCTGCTAGGTGCCTACAGAACATAATATCACCTAATTCATCTGCATGTGGTGCTGCACTTTATTCAAATAAATGCTTTCACATGCTAACTCTCCATGTTTGTTTTTGTTCCTATACCAGAGAAAGAAAGACAACATTATGCACTGTATTTTGTATCACTTCTCTTTTCATCAATTTTAATTGTTCCATTTTATTAACAGGCCATTTGGCTTTTCATCTAGTTATTTTTAATTATATTAGCATAATACACGTGTCTTCGTAACAACAAGTATTTAGGGAGAAAAAAATAACTATATGATCATATGAAAAAAATGATTGTATATCTGTAATAAAGAAATGGCATAACAAATAGTTATAAGATTTCAGCATAAAATTTTAAAAACATGAAAGTTAATATAGTTAAAATTTATCAAAGAAAAAGGAGAAAAAAATGTGCTTTAAGTAGGACATAAATAGCAACCGAATAAATTTTATTTATTAAAATAAGCGTAATATATAAATTAAGAAATATTATAAATGATTTTGTATGGTAAGAAACTTTGAAAAAAAATTGAGAATTTGAAGCATAATAATAAAATTGAATAAATATTTAAAGTAGAAATAGTATAGTTAACTGGAAAAAAAAGGATGTTATAACCGACTATCCTACAATCTAAGAACTATTTAGTTTCTATCTAATCACGCATATGATGTTACGTCATAATGATCATATATGAAACATCTCCTCGATGCGCACCCCATCACTAGCCATCATTACTTTTCCTAGAGTCTGAGAGATCGTAGGTCATAGGTCATAACTGCCACCGCCCATGCTTTTTCCCTTGAGAAGACACACGTCCCACTAGCCGCAGAGCCTTAATAGTGATTTTAGAACCTATTAGTCTTCTAAAGAGATTTATAAATAGCTCATTTCATAGCTATTTTTTTTCCGTTCCCAGAACTTTCACAAGTACTTTCCTTTCTTCTTCAAACTCTCAACTTCTTTTTTAGTAAACTTGTTTTCTCCAAGTCTTCAACAATGGTATCTTCCCACACTGATTCTCAGGATTCAAAGAAGAATCAGAAGAACACATGGCCACAGAAGACAACAACATTTTCCCCTTTCACTAAAATAGTTGGTCCAAAACTGATAAGAACCATCGGTTTATGCCTGAGCCACTCAAGGATGAGAAAAGGCATATCTACGAATCTCAGGTAATGATCCCTCTTATCATCTTTGATAGTTCATTGTTATCCCCAAATTCCGACGCTAGCATTAATGAGGTCATTTGCCTTATAAAAGAATTTTCTTGTTATAAGCTAAAAGTGAGGTTTTCGACCTTACTCATTAAAAGGATGAGATTCGAAGGAATCCACTTACAGGTTTTGTACTTAGAGAAAATCTGAGTTTGGAATATTTTCTAAGTGTTGGGAGGATTGAACCAGGCATGCATTCAATGAGGATGGCAGTTACATGAGTTTTGCAAGTACAAGTTTGGAGGGAAAGTATGTAATTTTCAATTCAAATGCAGAGACAAATGGCACAAGATCAAACTTCTTCAACATGTAGTGGTACAAGTGTCATCATCCTAGGATAGCTTTAGGAAGAAACCGTCGAATACGGTTACTTTGTAATGTATATAAATAGCTTAGTCTAGTGATAGAATAGGTGTGTGGAAATCATATGTACTAGTAACTCCGCAACACTCAAAGTATCCGCATGTAGAGAAAAGAGTGCAATGAGAATGTACGTGATGTAAACACCACCAATTTATCTTCAATATCAATTTATCTTCAAGTTATTTATCTTTGAAGTCGTTTAACTTTCAAGCCTTTTATGTTAAAGCATTTATCTTTCAAAGTCATTTACTTTTCAAGCAATTTACTGCATTTCATTTACAATTCATGTCCTTTACTTATTCAGCATTTTTACATTTTGCCTCACACTTATCTTTCCTTTACATTTTCATACATTTAAACTTCCTTGCCTTGCCTTTTAACTTTCATTTACCTTCAAGCCTTGTCTTTACTTTTCCTTTAAATCTTAAAGCTTTGCCTTTTCTTTTATTTACTTTGAAAGTCTTTGCTTTTACTTCATTTCTTTTATTTTAAATACTTTATGAATCTTGTTGAAGGGTTCAAGACCTTTTTCCCAAAAACATCACAAATCACAAACCTTTTAGCACATGTCCTAGGATCAATATGGTCGATGTTACGAGTAACTGAGGGTATTTTGGTATCTTTGGAGGACCAGCGGTTGTTTACCAATTTTGGGGGTAAACAAATTGGCACGCCCATTAGGACGGTGCTATAATGTTTTTGGAAGTTTTATAACTTTTTTTATAACTCTTTTTTAACTTCCTTTTTGTAACTTCTTTTTACGTGGGCACATTGTTCGAAAAAACGGTTACTTTTGGTGCATGCATTTAAGAAGTGACAAAGTAGTCAGTACAGATCATTATATACCAAGAAGAAGAAATACAAGAAAGATGGTGTCTAGCTAAGGAAACCCAAGTGATTCAATCCCCGTAACAAGCGGGTCGAATCCCCAAGTGAGCATTTCAAATGTTCATAGTGTGAATACATAAGATGTGCCTAGGAGTGAGGCCATTTCAGTCTCCAACCCTTCGACGGGGGCATCGACAACACCAAGTATGGTGTCAAAACTTATTCCCTCGACAAGGCCAGGAGCAATAGTTAATAGATACTATGATCAACCAGTGTTGGAGTACATTGGGCCAAAGCCTCAAACTCCACCACCAAATTCTTCTGCATTCAGACCTTTCATACCCCCAGGATTTTCTCAGCCTTCGACCAGAAATCCACTCTATGGTATGCCAACAACCATGATGATGGGACTAAGGAATGCACCTTAGGTTTTTTCAAACAATGTGGTTCCTTCACCTTTGTAGGAATCCGACTCTGTAATAAACATGGGAAAGAATAGCCAAACTATTGGTTTAGGACATTCGACTCAGAGTTGTGCTCTAACAAATGAGTCTGCAGCATATTTAAGACAGCAGATGGATGAGAGCAATATGCAAATGGTTCACACTTTGTCCCAGACCATGGGAGATATTTTTCAGGATTTGATTCAAAATACAACTCAGACGAATCAACAGATGGTGTCTCAAATGGCGCGTATAACATAATTCATAGGAGTCCCAACACCAGTTCGACAGTCCAATCACATGGTGAATGTAGGAGATGCTATGCAGCCACCAAATCAAGGCAATTAGGAAGTAGTTGAACCATTGGAAGTCGAAGCCATCAGGAATCAAAGGGAAATGCCAGTAGAGGAGGAACCAAGAGTAATGGTGGTAAATAGGCATCAGGATGCAGACCATGTGGTTCAACAAGTTCGACAGGATAATTTGGTAGCAAAAAATAACTTGGCAGCCCTTGTCGAACGAATAATGGCTAGAAGTGGGACAAATACAGGATTCACTAGGCCAAATTTCATTTTACCAATAGTAGAGTATATACTTCAGTCAAAATTGCATCCTAGGACAAACGTTCACTAAGTTCTCAGGAGATACGACTGAATTTACGGTCGAACATGTGGCACAGTACATGATAGAAGCTGGGGAGATTGCTAACGATGAAAGTCTAAGGATTAAATATTTCACTAGCTCTCTCACCAAGAATGCTTTTACTTGGTTCACTATGTTGCCACATGGTTCAATATGTAATTGGACTCAATTGGAGCGTTTGTTTCATGAGAAATTCTACAAGGGTCAGACCAAGATCAGTCTGAAAGAATTGGCTAGCGTTAAGAGGAAGTTCAATGAGTCCATTAATGATTACTTGAACAGATTTTGACTGCTTAAAGCCAAATGTTTTACTCAAGTACCTGAGCGTGAATTAGTCGAAATGGATGTTGGTGTCCTAGACTATTCCATTAGGAAGAAGCTGGATACCCAGTACTTGAGAGACATGACTCAATTAGCAGATAGAGTTCGACAGCTTGAATGTCTGAAAAATGAAAAAACCAGGGCAAACAAACATAAGAAAATATCTTACGTCGATTAACAGGATGAGGTCGAAAATGTCTACGACGAGAATCTACCTCTAGATGATAATGAGATAGACCTAGCTGAACTTAAGCGGGGTCCTTCCTATTCCTGTAAATTTCTAGTTCCCGCAAATGGAAAGAATCCAGTCGAAACTGAAAAGAGTGACAGATTTCCAAAGAAAACATACACTTTCGACGTCACCAAATGTGATGAAATTTTTTATTTATCAGTTAAGGATGGCCAAATACTTGTGCCTCTTGGTGTTAAAATGCCACCTTTAGATCAAAGAAAGATAAGAGGTTTTTGTAAATACCATAATTGTTTGGGTCATAAAACTTCTCTTTGTTTTCTTTTCAGGGATTTGGTGCAAAATGCAATTCAGGAGGGAAGACTCAAATTTGGAGACAAGCCCAAGGAACAACTGAAGATTGGCATTGATCCTCTTCAAGTGGATGAGGAAAACTACATTGAACCTTATGCAGTGAATTGGATTGAATTTGTTGAGCAATCAGTGTACGATAATAACAGCCTTGATTATGTCCAAACTGTGGTGAATCCTGTGGTGGTTGAGGTTATTGAAAACTTCGACAATGATGTTATGTTGATCAAGGCTAATGAAGAGCTAACCAACAAGCAATAGGAGCACTTGATATGCAAGGTTGATGAGGGATTCTTTAAGACATCACCTGATGTCGAAAGGTTCAATGTGGGAGTTACCATCGTCCCACACGAGGAGGTCGAAAGATCAAACCTCCCACTAATCACAAGAGAAACTGCTGAGAGTTTCGTTAAGATGGACGAGGTTGTTGATGGCCTTGAATTGAACTTCTCCTAGATGGAGCTAAAGGATGAAGTTAACGTCAATATGGTCGGAGTGATAGATGATCTAGTGATGAAGAAGGGTGATTCTACACCTCAAGGGGATCATTACAAGAAATCTTATCCTAAAGGGGATGAGACGATTGTTGACTTCTTGCAGAAATGCTAGAGTAAGAATTCAGAAGCAATGCTTATTCCAAGATGCAGTTCCATCTTTGACAGAGAAGCTGCCAAAAGCCTTCAATAGGTGAATAAGGCTAATGGGGGCAGAGGCTAAAGGCTCCCCAAAAACAATATCGTTTTGACCCAAGCCGTGCTAATCCCTATCAATAAGGTGACAAGCCCCAGACCCTCAGGTCGAGACTGCCCACATTCAAACCAAGTGGGGAAGTCCCTAGTAACAAGTGGGTTAAGTTTGATAAGTCAGGCAAAAGGGGAGGTCAGAAATGGAAGAAGTTTGATGTCGAAAGAGGGACTTCAATGGGATACAGAAAGGAGGTCATGACATCAAATAAAGTTGCATATGAATCTGAAAATTACAAGGGTAAAAACCCTATGTCCAGGTCGCAATGGCATAGAGAACAGCGCATGAGGAAGGCTCAGAGAGAAGCCTCCAAAGGTGATTGTGCTGAATCAAGCACAAATGAGATTAATAAAGGTGGAGTCAACTTCAAAACAATAATAACAAACAAGGCGCTTGTGGGTGAAAAGGATTTTCGACCATAAACAAAGAAGCTGAGATCAAGGCAGAGATAAAAGTTGAATTGAGAGTTGTCGAAGATGAGGATGTGATAGACAATTTTGACAGCGAATCTGAAGCTTCACTTGTCTTAGTCAATGTGGTCTCAGTAATGCCCAGAGAATATAATCGCATTACTGAATTCGAAAATTTGGATGCAAACACTAAGGTGAAAATGGCAGCACATCAGCCAGTGTGATACTATGTGATGAACAATGGGTGTGTCGAATAACATAATGTTTTCTTTGAAAGACACATTGAAGCCATGAAGGGGAACCTAAAGCCCCTATATATCATTGGAAAAGTGGACAATATGGCCATCAATAAAATTCTGGTTGACTGTGGCGCAACAATGAACATAATTCCATAGTTGTTGCTGGCCAGAATTGGCAAGTTCGACACAGACCTCAAACCTCACAACCTGGTCTTGTAGAACTATGAGGGCAATACTGGACCTACTATGGGGGTCTTACAAGTTGATTTGACTGTGGGAACAATCACAAGGCCCACTGATGGGAAAATAGCAAGTGTACTATTTTTGCCCTCTGTAGTAATGATAGGGGAAATTCCCCGAATATCGATCTCGAGGACTGCGTAGCAAATTAAGTTTTTTTACAGTTTCAATTGAACAAAAGTTCTTTGGGGTTGGTTTAGATATTATCAAATGACTTGCAAACATAAAATTTAGGAAAATAATAAGGATGACAAATATGAGAATTATACTAGGGAAGGTGTATGAGAAATTCTTATAATGACAAATTATTTATATTCGTTAAAATAACATTGCAACTAAAACACTACCGCCTTTCAAATCTAGTTTTTAAGAGATTCCTCTAAGAAAAACCTTTGGTATTCCTTCTATACCCCAATTCCTTCATTGTAAAGAAAGAACACCAACCTTTTGCTCATCGAAAGTTTTTACGGTTAAATATGATATCCCAATTCCTTGGTCAAATGCGATAAAATGTTTTGATTGAAACACATTAACGGTGGCATTCCTACCTACTGTTAATCGATGATTAAAAATCTCATTTTCCAATATTGATTTTTATAATAAGATCGGATCAATCAACACAATGAATATAGAAGCAGTGAAATTCATAAAATCAAAATCAATGTCATTACAAGAAACGCAGGGACACCCCCTAGCATTTGGGGGTTTAGCCACTCATATTCAAAACAATGAAAATCACATACATAAGGAAAAGAGACATTACAATATTCAAAGAATTGGTTGGATCGTCAATTGCTTTCGCGATTGATCGATCCTTCGTCCCCTCTCTTAATCTTTTGTTCTCTCCCAAGCGTGAAAATTCAAAAGTCAAAAGTGTCATGTCACAGTAACGATCATCCTAATGTATCAGATTACAAAAATGCATACGAAATTCCTAAACTGCCCTCAGCACATGAGAATTTGGAAATGACAAAAAATTGCATCCAGGTGCCATGACACGGGCCGTGTCATGTGACACAGGCACCCGTGTTAGGCTGCTGGAACTTTGGTTGCGCACATCTTCAATGGGGGACCATGACACGGGTCGTGTCATGTGACTCGGGCACCCGTGTCATGCTTCTGTGTTGCCTCAAACATTGTTCAAGTCTTAGCTTCCATTGCCATCCTGACACGGGCCGTGTCAGGTGACACGGGCACCCGTGTCCGGCTTCTGAAACCCCCTTTTTCTCTGTTTCCTTGCACTCGGATCGCCATTGCATTAGTATATGATCACCAGCTTGTTAAATGCTTGAAAACACACTAAAAACAACCAAATTAAACGCACCAATGATAGAAACAATAAACACATAACATGCTCGCCACATACGGGAATAACAAGAAAAGACATAAACACGCGACTCAAAAACACACAAAAAACAAAAGAACCAACAACTAAAATAGCTTGAAATATATGACTGAAAATCACCGATCAAACTCCCCCGAACTTGAACTTTTGCTTGTCCTCAAGCAGAAAGCTTGCACAAATGCACAAGTCAACCATTCGTTACTGAAACTTTTGAGATGAAATGAGGATACTCGTACTTGAGTTTTGTTCCAAGTCACCGGACGGGTACTTTTAGTACTTATCTCTCAATAAAAGTATCATACAAACACCAAACCGTGGTAGCACCACGGACCTCAATCCTCTTTGTGGTAACCTCTCCGACTATGCTTTAGGCTTAGGTCTTCCTATCAATTTTCCCCCCTTTTCATTCGGACACTCGTTTGAAGGCTTTTTGTGTTTTTTCATTGTATACACAAGATTGATCAATCAAAGAAATGTTTTTTTTGAGACACCGTTATTTTCTTGTCACTTCAGGACGACTTTTAGGTTTAACCGCCGTTAGGTTGAATAACCGGGTGAGGGTTATCCAACTTAGAGGGATCGATTGTCTAATTGTCTCTTTTTTTACGGTGTCTTTTCTCTCTTTTTTTTTTGCTTTTTCTCGATTAACCTTGCACAACAATTAGTATGGATGAAGTTTGACTGTCATGATAAATTAGTAAGGGGGTACTTCTCAGATTAAAGTATAATGGCACAAATCTACATGTAGGACTCGTTACTTACTCAGAGGATTCAGTATGTTTGCGTTATACCTTCACATCATGATTTTTCTAATTTCTTCACCCAGTTCCTTTTCACTTAACTCTCTATACTTTCTCCTCACCTCACTCGCAAGACAAAACCTATTACTCGTTTTTTTTAGTTCAGCTCAGGGGTGCTTCCACAAATGATTACAATTATACACTCAAGCAGTACTGACTCGCAACTAGAATTAACAGCAAAAAACATAAAACACACAAAACAAAACAAAATAACTAAATAAAACCCTCCCACACCAGAACTCAGCAGTGTCCTCACTGATGGAGAACTAGTGCGAACAGGGGACTCACAGGGATTACTGAGGTGGAGGTTGGTCTCGCAGACGCATCTTCTTCAACCATTCGTGCATTTCTCCTATGAGTTTGTCTTGGCAGATTTTCTCTCTCCATTGTCCGGTATGCTCTTCTCCTTGTTTTGTCTGCTCACTCCGGAGATAGCACATTTCATTCTGCATCCGCTCTCATTCCTCTTTACTCATGCTCCACGAACCCGTTTCTTGATTACGCGAGTTATCAACTGGTGGTATAGGGGTCATTTCAGGTTGATAACCTTCTTCGCCATCCGTACCTGTAACATCTTCAAAAACAACTTCGTTGTCCTGTAAAGGACTCTCATATAACCAATTAGCCTCGTTTTCAATACTGATAAAATCAGGCGTAGGCAAGGCTAACAGGTGATGGTTACCACTAACCAAAGAATAATAATCATTAAAAACCTTAATCATACCTTGTGTAGTGAGAGTAGCAAGGTCAATTTTTGTTTTACCTGCAACAGTTGGTTCCTCCCTCAGAAGAGCATCATATCCAAAGTGGTCGGCTATTTGAGTTAATATGCCTCCCAATGATATCTCACCAGAATTAGCATTTGCCACTTGTTTCAGATGATCGGCCGCAAAAGCCGCTACATTGATTAGCTCCTTGTTGGCCATGCCGTATAGCATGTATAACTCCTTCTGAGTCGCTACTCCCGTACTCTCCCCTCTACATAACAAGGTATACGCCAAACCTTTATGTGCATATCTGAAGCATGGGTTGTGAATGCAGGCCTCCTTTGCGACATACTCAGGATTTCCTGTGATGGCTTTCCATAAATCACCTGTAGCAAAAGTACTCGGGGGAGCTCTAGGTCCGAAGCTAGGAAACTTCAGAACTTCTCCCAGTTCAGCCACAAACAATGAATGATCAGTATTAAATAGACGGAACCTTAATATCCCGAAATACTCTTCATCAGAAACCCGTCCACCTGTGTTTTAGCTGAAACTCCAAAGAACTCAGAAATTCAAAGGTTATGCGCTCAAAGGTTGGCGCTTCAAATTGCATAAATTCAAGCATGCCAAGAGTATGAAACATTCTATGCATTTCAAATCTCAGTCCTAAATTATCAAGAGTATCACTACAAATATACCTTGTCGGAATCAACTTACGCTTGACCAATACCGAGTATTTCCTTTAATGCTCAGGAGCCTCGAACAAAATGTCGTGAGCGTTCGCCATACAGTGCGCTCTCTTACGGGGGCGAGATGGTTCATCCACAGCCTTTCCAATGTCCCTTTGTAGAGGCATTCTCAAATTCCTGCAAAAATAAACAAACGAAATTCGCAATTCGGATTAGAGGCAAACGTCACTGTAGGAGTGACAAGGAAGGTGAGAGGAGCACTTTTTGTGAAAAGGGTATATTGTTTGGGTGAGTGGGTGTTAGAGAACTTGAAGGTTTTTAGGAAGAAGAAAAAATGGAGGTTAGGTTTTTAGAGATGAAGAGTTTGAGAAGAAGAGAGATTATGGTAAAAAAAAAAAGAAAAGTAAAAAGGATAAATGAGGGTTAATGAGTGGTGGAGGTTACAAAATTTGTGGGGCCCACTCATTAAAGATATAAAAAAATTAAAAATATGGTAATCCGCCTCTCTGACAGGGGTCGTGTCGCGTGACACGGGCACTCGTGTCAGGCCCCTGCAAATGAAGAAATAGAAATCAAAAAGACACAAGCCTCAGGACCTGCAACACGGGTCGTGTTGTGTGACACGGGCACCCGTGTTGCATCTCTGACTTCCATCAAAAACCACATCACCAATCTCATTCACGTATCCTCCTGACACAGGCCGTGCCAGGGCACTAAATCTGGTCAAACTCGAGTCTCGCACGATTTTTAGATCGTTTCTCCATTTTGTCTTTCCTCCACCTGATCTGTGAGAAATTTATTCAACCTACCTACAAAATGAACAAATAAAGATGAAATAAAAAAATATTGTGGGTTGCCTCCCACGCGGCGTTGCGTTTAACGTCGTATGGCTCGACGGTCACTCGTCCTACCGGGTAAGACGAATGACATTGGCATGATCTTTAGGTTGTCCTTGAAAATAAGGTTTCAACCTTTGCCCGTTCACTTTGAATATGTCTCCATTAGACTGATTTTTTATCTCAACCGCCCCATTCGGGAAGACGCGATGCACCTCAAAGGGTCCCGACCACTTAGATTTTAGTTTCCCGGGAAACAGTTTCAACCTTGACTTATACAATAAGACAAGTTGTCCTTCCCAAAAGTCTTTCCTTTGAATTCTCTTGTCATTCCGTTTTTTTGTTTGATCTTTGTACACCTTGGCATTCTCATACGCCCGGTTCCGAAATTCCTCTAACTCGTGAAGTTGGAGGACGCGAGAGCTTACGGCCATAGATATGTCCATATTCAAATACTTAGAAGCCCAAAACGCCTTGTGTTCTAGTTCCAACGGTAAATGACACGCCTTTCCGTAAACCAACTGATATAGTGACATGTTGATCGGTGTTTTGAAAGCCGTTCGGTATGCCAATGGAGCGTCATCCAACTTAATAGACCAATCCTTCCGAGATGAGTTCACTGTTGTAACACGGTGGGAGAACTGACTTTCTATAAATGTTGCGGATAGCAAGAGTCGCCACCGACTTTAATTTTATCCATAAGGAAGGGACATAAAAGAACAGGAAATACCGTTTTGAAAAGACTTGGGTTCGGAGGGTAGGTAATATGAAGGGAAGGTGTTAGCACCCTTTATATCCATGGTTATCCATGGGCTCTTAGTTACATAGCTCACTTAACTGGTTTTTAAAAAGAAAGTGTAGTGTGTTTTTAGAAATTTTTCTAAGTACTTTGTAATGATGCTCGTATGGATATATACAAAGTCTTTAAGTTGAAAAATGTTTAAGAAAAGTGATATGTAAAAAGTAGTTTTAAAGTGTGACCAAGTAACTATGAGGTACCTACCATAAGCTAAGTTATTCAAGTTCTTTTATATTTCTTCCAGAGTAAGATTATCCCTATTATTAAGGAATAGGTAGTCGTTACTTTGGATTTTATTAAGGGACCGGCATAGTGTCATCGTATGGTCAATGAAGGCAACATGTATGGGTGTTTTTTAGCAATTTGAAGGGACTATCATCATATTTACCGAAGGGACAAGATCATTATTCCGTAGGAAACCTCGAAGGGACTTGATCTTTTAAATCTGTAGGGATTTGATGATTTATACGTGAAGGGACTTTGCTTAAGACACCCCTACATTCGAGGGACTTGACCATTGAAATAAGGCAACCAAGAGGAATACCCTAGGAAGTGCAGATGGCGATCATAAATCAATTTACGTGTGTGAGAGTTATTTTCCATATATTTATTCTTTTTGATTAGTTATCTAAGTCCATTTAACCACAATTAGTTTCGCACTCCCTATTTACTAACCACGTAGTAAATATTTACAAAATAAATAAAGACGGAAAAATAAATCTCTAAGCTATTACAAGGCATATGGGCAAATAGATAATAATCGGATAAAAATAACTTATGATAAGAATATATAATAAAGCAATAATAATAGATATAATAATAGCAAGAATAATAAAGCAATAATAATAGTAATAAGATTAAAGCAAAATAAATAATAAACAAGATTAGAAATTTAATTAGAGGAATAATTTAAGGTTAATTAGAAGTTATTAGAATTAGTGAAAAAGAAATTAGATTTAGAATAAAAAGAATAAACAATTAAAGATTATTAAGAAAATAAAACTTTAATTAATTTTAATTATTTACATTAATTAATTTATAAAAATAACTAATTATGTACAACATTAAGAGTTTTAATAAAATTATTAATTAAGTTTCTTTTTATTATTTACAAAAGATATAAAGATTTAATATTATAAGTGAGTAATAAAAAAAATAAAGTTATAAAAATAATTAGTATTTATTTTAAAAAAATGTATTTATAATAAAAATTATATACAAAAATTAGAAAAATAAAACTTTTTTACAAAATATTATTTTTTAAGTTTTTATTTTTATTTAGAAAAGATTTAATTTAATTAACTAATTTATATATATAATAATAATAATTAAAATAAAAGAAATTGATTTAAAAAAAGGTTAAAATTAGAAAGAAAAAAAACAAAAAAATACATACCTGAAGGAGCCTGGGGTCGAACCCAGGACTCCACCCTTCAGTCACATGCCCATAAACCAGCTAGGTTGTGCGCGCCTTGTGTATCTATGTTGGGCAATAGTTATTATATTTTAAACCTGAAAAGCAAATGAAAATTAACCCAAAAAAATTGACAACCTAGGATTCGAACCCAGGTTTGTTGCTTCCCATACGCGTCCCTTCTACCAACTGAGCTAAGCAGCGTTTCTGATATATAAACGTAAACAAAACTAAATAAAATAAGTTAACAATTCAAAAACAGAATTATCGCGCTATGGTCGTCTTCAACCTTGGAATTTCGCATGTTTTCTTGCGAATTTTGTTGTGAATTTTCCTACGAATTTATCTGCGTATGAAAACTTGCAAAATTCACACCACCTCATACACATGCGATTGCGTCAAATTGATCATGCCAACATGATCTATACATTTCATTTAACTTGTTTGTGGTATTAAAATGTGTTTATATTAGTTAAATCAAGAAACCCTAATTTGAAGAGTATGACCCCTAAAATGGCGTTCTATGATTTAGCCATGGTTTCTATAATGTTTTTGCCCAGAATTCATCACAAACCTCCACTAAACACAAATCAACAAACAAAATTAGTTAATGATACATGAATGATCAAGAACGAAAAAATAAAAAAATATGAAGAAAAAAAGTTGAGATCAGATTCGTCAATATGAGATGTTATGGAGCAATGTGATGATGCATATTCACTCTATGAATGTCCAGAAACAATTTGCCACCTTTGTTTGGTCTTGAGAATGCCTCTAGGATTGAGACCGAATCAAGATTTTTTGTGTGATTTTTTGAAGTTGAATGTGATGTTCTTGGCTGCCAAATTTGTGTGCAATGCTTTGTTTCACTTGTGTACTTATAGAAGAATGATTTTAGGTCAGAAAATTGGTGGATTGTGTGGGCTTTTGGATACCTTGAGTGTGAAGCAAAATCAACCATAAATTTGATGAAAAATCATATCTTTACATACTTCAAAGGATGTGCACGAATTTGGATGAGATCAAATCAATTTGAATGGTCTTTAAGAGCTTCTAGAAGAAGAATCAAATCAAATATTTGTATTTTCATATTTTATTTTGATTTAAAATTAATTTTAATGAATAAAATCCAAATAAATAATAAATAAATTATAAAAATCAGAAATTATTTGAATTGGGTCGTGCTTGATGTTATTGTTAAGATTGGGTTTTAAAAATGATAGGCCCATTTGGAAATATTTGGATTTAAGACCTTATTATCTTCATACACCCCTTGAAAATCTCCCAACTTTGACAAGGCATAAATCCCTCAATTTTATAGCTATGAAAGTTTTCTTGGACATTTTGGAAAGCTTAAAGAGTCCTATAACAAACCTTTTTGGTCTCATGTCCATATCTTTTACCATTTTCAAGTTATGCTCTTTGGAAAAAGTTTACTTTTTGTTGACTTTTGAAATGACCTGTAATGTTTAGCTCATACCTTCCAAATGAAGCATTTTTAGGCTTGGCTTGTAAGACACAAAGTTGTAGAGAATTAAATTTCCTTCAAAATGAGATTTGGATGGGAAATATTTGATGAAGCATGTGAAAGTTATGGCTGGTCAAAGTTCAGTTGACTTTTCCTAGGAAACCCTAATTTAGAAACTTCCTGATTCTTGATGATCTGAGATCTCCTTGATGAATTATGATCAACCTTTGATAAAATGGTGAAATTTACTTCATAATATTGATGTTGGAAAAAAATATTGAAGTTTGACTTTAATTTGACCACAGTTGACCTCAGTTTGACTTCTTAACTACTTTGATTGATTTTTGCATATCTGATCATTTGACTGGTCAAACTTATCGGGAAAGCCTTGAAACTTGACATGGGGATTCTTGAATATATGTGGGATGTTATGAAGCTCACTTGAGGACTTGGAAGTCCATTTGGCTTAGATAAACTCAAAACCCTAGTTGTGGATCCATTGCTTATGAGGATGCTTTGTCTGAGATAACTTTCAAACTTTCTGACCAATTGTGGACCTTGTGAACCTTGTGAACTTTGAGAGAACTCTAGGGACACATTGCTTTGATTGTGGGAGGGAAAATTTTGGGGTACAACAGCTTCCCCTATTCAATTTTCTGAAATCTGAGGAGTTAGATTGGCATGTACGCCATTCGTGACTTGAAGGTTGAAGAGGATTGAACACAAAAGCCTAAAACTTTGCACTTGTCGGTGTGTAGAATAATACTGTTGGTTAGTTGTATTGCTTGAATGGGCTTAAAGATGCCATTCGGAGAAAAAATCTTCACATATATTTCTTTGAGAGGAAAGCAATCCCAAATATGAAGATCTAGCCTTTGGGTGGATAAACAACGACCCAAGGTGATGATATGGTTTTTGAGAAGATAAACAACATCCCAAAATAGCCTTTGGGAAGATAAACAACGTCCCAAGATAATGAGATAACCTTCGGGTAGATAAACGACAGCCCAATGGTAACAATATGGCTTTTGAGAAGATAAACGACGTCTCAAGATAGCCTTTGGGAAGATAAACGACGTCCCAAGATAATGAGATAACCTTCTGGTAGATAAACGACGGCCCAAGGTAACAATATGGCCTTTGAGAAGATAAACAACATCCCAAATAGCCTTCGGGAAGATAAACGGCGTCCCAAGATAATGAGATAACCTTTGGGTAGATAAACGACGGCCCAAGGTAACTATATGGCTTTTGAGAAGATAAACGACGTCTCAAGATAGCCTTCGGGAAGATAAACGACGTCCCAAGATAATGAGATAACCTTTGGGTAGATAAACGACGGCCCAAGGTAACAATATGGCCTTTGAGAAGATAAACGACGTCCCAAAATAGCCTTCGGGGAGATAAACGACGTCCCAAGATAATGAGATAACCTTTGGATAGATAAACGACGGCCCAAGGTAACAATATGACTTTTGAGAAGATAAACGACGTCTCAAGATAGTCTTCGGCAAGATAAACGACGACCCAAGATAATGAGATAACCTTCGGGTGGATAAACGACGGCCCAAGGTAAAAATATGGCTTTTTAGAAGATAAACGACGTCTCAAAATAGCCTTTGGGAAGATAAAAGACGTCCCAAGATAATGAGATAACCTTCGGGTGGATAAACGACGGCCCAAGGTAACAATGTGGCTTTTGAGAAGATAAACGACGTCTCAAAATAGCCTTCAGGAAGATAAACGACGTCCCAAGATAATGAGATAACCTTTGGATAGATAAACGACGGCCCAAGGTAACAAAATGGCTTTTGAGAAGACAAACGACGTCTCAAAATAGCCTTCGGGAAGATAAACGACGTCCCAAGATAATGAGATAACCTTTGGGTAGATAAACGACGGCCCAAGTATCAAGTTGTTGATGAAGTTTGTCTGCTGGGGAATTAACCTGAAAAACAAGGTTAGTTTGGTGCAAATATTATGATGGATATAACATTCTGCAAGATAATATTTTATGAGAATGTGTATGATATGATATGATGTGATGTATGTATGAATTATGTAGTTGAAGCGTATAAGTAGCTTTGTAGAACAACTATCGGCTAGGAAAAATAAATCACGATTCGTTGTTGAGGAATATGAAGACTTCGTTCCCGTCTTGTTTTGGAATATCGTACTTAGAACCAACAGTTTTTTCATTCTTCGTACTTCTTATTGAAGGATTTAGTTCCTGGATATCCTGACTGAGGATAAAAGAGATGGACATAGATTCGGGAGACTTATTCGATCAAGTATCAATTCTTCGGAAGATATGAACCTGTTTGGAGACTTCATAGAGTCAGAAGTACAAGATATTACTTGAAGTATTTCGTAAGGATATCAGTAAAGATTAATCTGTGGGGATGAACCAGCGAAGCTTCATTGAATTCCTACCTCCGTTCGTTCTTAGTAAATGCTATTATTGTATTTTATGCATTTCTGGTAAACATCAATCATATTCAAAGGCATATATACATTCAAACATAACCAACAGTCCTTTCTCGCTTTAGTAAAAAGGGAAAAGTAAACCTGAATTCGGAAAACCTTTCTTCCTTGACTAAAGAGGGAAAAGTAAACCTGAACTCGAAAACAAAATCGTTTCAACTTTGAAAGTGTATAACCAATTGGATTTAGAGTTTCTAAGGTTCTTAACTTTCCTGAATAATTTCCCAGAAATTCTCATTGCTGGATCCGAAGACATGATACTGACACCATCTGATACTACTGGCATAGACAGTTAATTTCCACAATGGCTTCTGCTGAGAATCCAATATCAAGGTAATACAATGAGAGGAACGTGCCTTCAAATTGTGATGGACCATATACGCTCCGGGTATTAGATTTGGAAAGAGAGCGTTGCCCCCTTGGTTGAGGATGAATTGTCCCATAAAGGAAGTATCTGAATGAAGCTACCTCAAGAGAAATAAGCATAATGCCCCACAATAATATGTCCTTGGCATCGTGAACTCTGTGATGTTACCTTTGGTAATTCAGATAGATGAGGAGACCTACCCCTGGCTACTTAAGCATAGTTGAATCTTGGTCTGATTTCCCCAAATGAATTAGACAGTATCATGGCATGCCCCATTGTAACACCCCAAAATTTGCCCTCACATTTATCACCACTAATTAGATTTATGTTTCATATTCATCTACACTCACGTTAGGTCATAACCCCTATGATCATACATTTGCATCAAATTCCTAAGGTACGGAACCAAGGAGGTGCCTGGGGATTCAAGTTTTCCGTAGCCAAAGGATTCAGTCAGGTATTGCATCCAAGATAAAGTAAGAGATGACTCAGGGTTTTGTTTCCTTTGATGATTTTACTGATAAAGGTGGTGATTAGGGCTTTCATGACAAGGACATGTTGGTGTTCATGATATAAGGAACCTGACACTTCTTAATGGTTCTGGGATTAAAGTTGAGGATTCATTAAGAATAGAGGTTTGTTTAGGATATGAAAGTCGATGTGAATTAGGCATGTTAAGATTTGGTCAGATGGATTTAGTGGAATTCAAGCTATACCTCGTACCTTTATTCTAACTCCACATTGGTATCTCTCTTTTCGTGCCATGAATATTTTTTCCTAACCAAGTCATCAAAATCTACTCGTTCATTTCTACCAATTCAAAGGTCAACACGTACCATGCTCTTTTTGGAAGTCAATTGATCCTAAACTCTATCCAAAATCCAAGGCCCACATTGTTATCTGGAAATTAATAAAAAGAAACCCTATTCCAAATTTCAAATCCATTAAGCCGAAGTTTAATCCAACCTTTATTTCATAATTTAATTTCAGGCCCATGTGCAATTGTGGCACGCTCAGGCCCATGTGTTTGTAGCACTCAAACTTGCATGGGAAAGCATAAAGGAGAATTCATTTTACCTCGTGTGAGACGTCAGTTCACAAGCCTATGATGGTATCAAAATCGCAAGACAATATGAAGTGTTAGGAGGAGGCAGCAGTTTTTGTTGACATCAGAAAATGTTACATTGAAAAAGTCTTATGAAAATTAATTAGAAAATAAGAAACTATACAAAAGAATCTACAGAGAACATTCTGTTACAAAAATGGAAAGAGAATATAATACTACAGTTTTGGTGAATGGAGGAGAATCACAAAAACAAAGGTCACAACAGGGGAACTAATCCCTTTCAATTCAATTATTAAAGGAAAAAACTCATCAAGAAAAAAAAAGAGGGAGGCTCGTCATCGTTCCGCAACTTTCCACCAAATCAACAACCAGAATTTAGAGTTTACAACTCAGCACACAAAAAGAATCGACCTCGCATCATCCACCTTCATCGAATGCAAGCCACCCTCACTTGACTCTCGCGTGTGCAGGGTCGAAAACGCATTGTTATCACTTTCATCATATTCGCGACACCATCACCATTGCAGATCAACGCACAACCTGCCAAGCAAGAAAAAACGCACAAAAAAATGTGAACTATGTTAAGGATCAGTTACGAAATCAGAAGAGGAGAGGGTTCGTAAAACTAGCCGGCACAAAGAAAGTCAGTAAAAGTCAGGATAACTTTAGTGAAGAGGAAAATCTGAAATTTCTTAAATTCATTTTAACCAATCCTCAAATCACAATAACTAAATTTATAACCACCATAACTAAAAAATAACAGACTTTAACTGATTCCTAACCGAAATTAAACTGAATCACAAGGAGATTACCTCTATAAATGAACCATTGATCTGTTCTTCTAGTCTCTGGATCACTTCTTCATATCTTCAGATCCACCATCCCTCTCCAATATCCAACCACTCTCAATCGTTTTCCCTTCATCTGTATCTCCAGGGATCTTCATCTTCAATCTAATAAGAACTCTCACCAATCTCCTTCCTTAAGATCCATCCTTTCGCATCATCATTGAACATTATTTTTCTTCATCCTTCCCTAATCTTTTCGGCCTCACCCTCTACTTTCTGATCTTCCTTCTCCAACTTCATTTTCATCAGTGGTCAATCATCACCTTCCACCTTCACTCTCGCTTCAGATTTTCCATCGACCCTCACCCTTCAGTCATCATCTGCATCTTCTTCCATTAAGCAATTTACAACAGAAGCAACACATTGAATTCAGAGCAGATAATGATAAAAAATCACAAAGAGAAAGAGGAAAAGAGGTCGAAAAGTTGTATATTGTGGCACCTTCATAAGCTCAGCGTCATCTTTCATAGATTCTTCATCAGCATCACAGGAATCTTCGCTTCAAGAATCCGTCTCAAAACCTTTAAATCATCATCAAAAGATCTTCTCAAGGAAACGACGCCAATCCACATCATCGTCATCAGTCAATTTTTTTTTCCCTCAAGAAATTCTCTTCACCATCAATTCAACACGGACCTGCAAAGAACCATAACATAGTCAGCAAGAATGATTGAAAGAAGGAAAGAAGAGTCAGCTATCTTGCGGTAACCCCAACACACCAGAAGCGTCTTCTTCATAGAAATCATCGACCCGACTCCGATTTGCAAGGTATTAAGTTGAACCTCTCATGTTTACGAGTCGTTGCGTGTTGGTAGATGTTCTTGTTTCAAGCAATTCTCAGAGATTTTTTTCGAAATAGAGGTGAGAAAGGGGGATTATGTTAAAGTTGTGAGGAGATGGCAGAGAAGGTGTGAGGTTTCGCCGGTGGGTTGTAGTTTTTCGTGTTGATTTGCGAGGGCGGCTAGGGTTTCGTTCGGATGGAGAAGATGGAGAGGCCGCGGCGGTGGTAGGTTTGGATGAAGAGGATGGGCGCCGCGGGAGGGATGAGGAACTAGGGTTTCTCATTTCCCCTTTTACGTTTGCAGGTGTTCTGGATTTTGTTTTGTGTATGAATTTTGTTTTAATTTGTTTAAATTAGTAAAAATTTCAAAAGGGAATATTTTAAGTAATGATAATTAAGAATTAATTAAAACTTATGGGAATCAATTAGGTGCATTAATCCATATTAATCACAAGTTAATGGAATTGAATCCACCGCCCTTTTTTACTTTGAGGATAAGACTCTCCCATAACCTGCATATTTGGGCCCAACGGATTTCTATCCGCACCCCCATCTTGGGCCCAGTTGTCCATTTTAACTTGAAAATTACTTCTTCCTCACCCCTCCCAATTTCTTGTTATTTCAATTTTCTATTTTTGCATAGTTTTAAATTAATTCCATAAAAAATATTAAAATGAAAAATAAAATTCCCCAAAAATAATGGTAGAATATTAAGACAATTTAGAACTTTTCCCAATTTTTACTTTCTGAATTTAATCATTTTTCAATTTAATTTCGAATTTTCATTTAATTGATTTTCTATTGAATTCTCATATGGACACATAAATTTGTGCAATTTATTTCTGCCACTTCTTGTAACATTTTGTGCCCATTCTTTTTGCCATGATTAAAGGACAAATAGAAGTACCTAGAATATTTTTTGTGTATTTTTTAGGGCATTTTTTCTATTATTATGGTAGTGCGATTCGTACAAAATTGTGGTTAAACCTTAGTTAGATTTAGAGGACCATTTGACATAGTTAGACTTAGAATTTTTAAGAGATTTTTTAACATAGTGTTATAATCAGGTTCAAGACCTTAGGAAATTAATTTCATATTTTTCCCATGACTTTTGATATTTTTGGCATTTTAATTCATTTCCATCATATTATGCATATTCATGATTCATGTCATTCACTAACTATTTGTTTTTTTGTGCAAGGTATTTTTCAAGGTTTGGCTTATGGACTTGGATATTTTTGTGCCTCAATTATGTTTGTATGCTTTGTGATGTAATAGTGTAATACTTGTATGCTTGTATAGTTTTTATAACTAGGTTAGAAAAGATAAAATGAATCGATAGAAAACCAAATCTCAAAAAATGAAATAAATAAAACTCGATCCAACGTCGAGTAAGTTTTCAAATAAATAAAGTTGCATGTGACCTTAGGATTCCTCGATTACCATTGTTCCACTCCATTCAACCAAAATCAAGCCTTGTATGTTTCGCACCATAAGTCGTGCGTCTTAGCACCACGCAACCGACCCACCCGATCCATTGTTTCATCCCATTTATTTTCATTCACGTTTTTTTCCTACCATGACTTAGGAGGACCATATTGTTCATTATTACCCTTGTATTCTCATTTGTAGTTTAATATCTCTTAGGTAGATTTAATTTCAAACCTCATTAACCATAGGTCATCCATGAATTCAACTAACTTAGGGTAAGTCTAGTTTCCCTTAGAATTTTTCCTTTTATAACTTGAGTCTCACTTCTCATCTTAAAATAAAATCAAAAACACTTAATAAAGGAAAGGTGTACAATGCGCCACGAGCCTTAAGCTATACGGGAAATGATTAGTGGAGGTCTCCTTCACTCTTCTAGGATGCTTTACAAACGTTCCATTGGGAGCGATCTTGGAAAGTATTCGCTCCTGTGTTATAGTCTTTAGTGTTGTACATACGGAAAACATAAAGTCAAAACACTTCTTATAAAAGACAACAAACCAAGAAGTCACGTCTTCTCTTCTCATCTCATACTCTTTGCGGACGAACATGACTTGCCTCGACAGTTCAAACAGCGATACGGTAAACACCCTCGAGTCAGAGCCGGTAACACCTGAGCTAGAGCTATGGCAACGTCATCCTAAAAAACACAAACGAGTGTAAGCCTTAGTTAGACGAACTACGGCGTCTCTGATCCTCATTTATCCCAATGAGGTACGTAGGCAGTGGGGTAGGGCCCATTCGAGCACAATCTTTATTTTCCCTACATTTTTCCCCTTTTATTCCCATTTTCCGATTCCATTTCTTTTCTCATTTCATTTCCAGTCCAGATAGCCATTCTCTTATTCAAACAGCATATTATTTCTCACCCTTTGAAAACAGACTTTTAAGCGTGGATCCCGTCGGGTACGGCGGACGGATTGGGGTGCTAATACCTTCTCAATTCGTAACCGACTCCCGTATCCAGATCTTTGGTTCGCAAGGCCTCGTCCTTTTCCTTCTTCCTCAGGTTTGTGCAACATTACCTTTCCCATTCCTTTGGGATAAAAATGTCTGGCTGGCGACTCTAAACTTTTCCACGCCACTTTCGCGTTTGTACTAGGATGAAAATCCTGGGAGCGACACCCATTGATTGGGAGATAATGACTATTCCCCTTTGTATACATGGGCTTTGATCCAGGAAGCAACTTTGTTTATCGGAAGGACTTTGGTTTATTGAACATTTATCCTGTAAGTTTCTTTGTTTGTCAAACACTCAGTTATATGCAAACAATGATATTCAAAAATGCAATGCTTATGTCTGTCTTGAAGTTTTGAAAAAGATTTATTTTGGTAAAACAAGGTTTGTAAAAAATTGTGTATTAACTCCAGATTTATAATAAGCCCTAAAGGAGTCATGATACCTTTTTGTAGCAGTACACTTTCAAACTAACCATGCTTCAGTTAGGACTTTTAAAGGGTTGTAACGTGGTCTGGTTCACGGTTTAAGAAACAAAGGATAAAAGGCTCAAATTTATTTGTACCCAACCCATTCTTCGTGATGTTCTCCAATCCTAGGTTCGGTTAACTTATGCATTGAAGCTCCAAAGGAGTTTGGAATTGTAACACTGACATTTGTGATGATTCAAAAACCAAAAATTTATTTGAAAATTCAGCCATCTTTATTTGTTGAGGATTTATAATGACCTCTTTTTTTTCTCTTTTGACTTTATTATCCCTTCTTTTTTCCTGAACTGTTTGTTTCAAGATTACAGTCAGCGGGATGTCTCAATTTTTACTAAGTCTCCTTCATAGATTTTGACTTAGTGAGCTTTTCTTTTGCTATTGATTGTTAGGTTTAATGATTATAGAGAACCATCATTGGTTGTGTATAACACAGATAATTGACATAAATGAGTTAGCCGAGTAACTACCCTGCCCCAGGTTATGAATAAGGGTTTTAATTTGCGTGAGAATGAAAACTCCTACTTCATAGGCTCAAAAGGGTTGACTAGGGATTAACTTCCTTATATCTCCACTGTGTAGGAATTGAAACAATGCATGTACATCGTCAGCATAGTCTGTTCAAAAGCATATTGCATAAGATTATGGTAGTGTTTTTGTCATCCTCCCTCTAAAGGCTTACAACTTTATCAAGAGTTAAATATCACAAAATAGAAGTAAAAGGCATATTTTTAAATATAGTGAAACGAATGGATTAATTCAAGACAAACATACACAATGCATTAATGTAAAACAAAGTTCGACATAATAGTAAGTGCTTGAGCAAACAAAGGAAATTACAACTAAATAAATCAAATGATGTCCCATCCAATTGGCTGAATGTCTTTGATTGCAATCTGTGAACTTTCAGGAACACTATATTTTATCATGAAATCAAATTTGCCATTAGGTTGTCCCAAGGTGTCCCAAACTTCAGCAGGGGTTGGTGAGCTTTCTTTCTTGCCCCCTTGGGTGATTTGTCTGGCAATTTCGATGTTTGATGGACGATAGGAGAATTCAATTTGACCTTCTGGTGTAACCTCAAGGATTCCTTCATCAATCAGGTCTTGAATCTTATTCTTCAATGCCCAACGACTATTAGTGTTATGTCCAGGACAATTGGAATGATACATACACATTGCCTTGGGATTATAGCGAGAAAAGGAAGTATTAGGATTTTGAGGAGGATTTTCCAAGGAAATTAGCTTCATCTTCAACAAGCATTGTAAATTTTGTGACATCGGAGTGCTGAATTTGATAAAGTGTCTTTTATATTCCTTGTGTCGGAGTGGATTAATCTTACAAGGTCTTTTTTTCTTCAACTGAAGAACAATCAGTGGCAGTCTGTCTCTTTCCTTCTCTTATCCTCATCCTCTTTTCAACCAATTTAACTTGTTTCATCGGAGATTGACTGATGATTATATTTCTAGTTCTGTTACCTTGAAGTTTGTGAACAAAGGTTCTCCGCTCTTCTTGCCTGTGAGCTAAACTTTGGATAAGAGTCACCTGGCCATTCATCTGGATCCTCATTTCTGCCATCTCAGCTTGCAATTGTTCCAACTGACCATTCTTGTTATCTTCAGGATTTTCAGAGAGGAGTGCTTTCAACTCTTCTTGCCCCTTGGACAAATTTAGGATCACTTCTTGGAACTGAGCATTTTGAGCCTCGAGATCCTTGACAGTTTGTTCGAGAGCCATTTCTGCTGAAATAAACAACGAGGAGATTTAAAAACCTGCTATGGAAACCTGTCATGCAATAATATGGTATGTAGATGCATATGCAATGTTTTCAAGGACCGCTGGATTTAAATTTGTTTAAAGAAAACAAAAACAAAATTTTATTAGTAAGTGTTTAATATAAATTTTCTCCTTGGGCTTACAATGAAAGGAAATAACAATAAAGTACAAAAATAAATATATGGGTTTTTAAGTCTCCCATGGACGCTTCCTCTTTGTATGGAGGTATCTGTTGAGGTTTCGCTCCTCGTGAAGCTGCCTTGTTAGCTCCAGAATTCTTTCTTAACCAGCTCTGAAATGAGTCTCAAAAGTATCCCTTTGCTCCTTCAACTGAATCTATGACTTCTGCAATTCTTCCAAGTCAGTGGGTATGTCTGGATGAAGGATGGTATAAGGAACATCTCCTTCAGCAACAGGCTCCATAGTAACCGGTAGGACAGCAGGATATGGCATCAAAAGAGTCTGAGCACGAGATCGCACCCATCTGAGATAAGGCTCCATAGGAATAGAATACCTTGGCTCCAAAGTCTTGCTATCAATCTTATTCACCTTGTTCCAAGCTCGTATAAACCTTTGACGGTAACCCTGAAGATCATTGTCGTAGTCGAACACAATACCTTGAATAAGCATGTCATGAGGACTATTACTCCGAGCATAACCAAACTGACATAGAGCTAAAGAAGGGTTGTAGGTAATGCCCCCTCTTATACCAAGGAGTGGCACATTAGGGAACTCTCCACAATGGTCAATGATAGTAACATTCTCCATAGATCGAGAGCACCAGTGAATATCTGAATGATAAAGTGACATGATCCTCTTAGACCACCTTAACCCTTGTTCATTCATCATCATTGATCGAGGAAGGTGAGAAATAAACCACCTAGCCAATAAAGGTATGCAGCACATCAGAGTTCCTCTCGCCTTCGTAGTACGAGTGTGAAGAGAATGTAAGATATCTCCAAGTAATGTAGGCACTGGATTGCGAGTCATAAATATGTTGATGGCGTATACGTCTATGAACTGGTATGGATTAGGGAACAACACTAAGCCATAGATCAATAGGGCTAGGATATCCTCAAAAGCATCATAGCTCATAGCATCCAAGAACATTTAAGCTTTCCACATCAATACCTTAGCAAGAATACCCTTAACTCCGCTTCTCGTTTCTCGGACAATGTCTGATTTCTTCAAATTTAGGGTTGCAGCAATGACTTCAGGTTTAGGCTCTTTCTCTAAGCCTGTGAAGGGTCTCTTATCAAGGACAGGTATACCCAGTAGTTTGGAGAACTCCTCCATTGTAGGAACCAGCTGATAGTCGGGAAATGTGAAGCAATGATGTTTAGGATCAAAGAACTGGAATAGGACACTCATCATGTCTTCACTGAATCCTGAAGTAACTAGATCCAGAAGATTCCCATGTCTCTTGATGAATTGGAAGCTTTCAGAAACTTTAGAGACCAATTCCTTAAGCTTAGAAGGTATCCCTACAAAATTGATCCGGATAGTATTCCTACGAGCAGAAGCTATGACCTGCAACAAAGAACAAAGATAAATCCTTTGGTCCTTGAAATGGTTAGTGAAAATGCTATGCTTATGATGTCATGATGTTATGCTCAATTACAAACATGTGGCACGCACAAACAAGTCACACAATAGCCCTAGGTTTGAAGGCTTGCATGAGGTTTAAAGGTAAGTACCCTCCCCTGAAGTTTAGATGGTTCATCATGTCCTACAAAAGTAACTGGGTTCTAAGGGATCTCAATATCACTGATCCTTCCCAAGGGTGGTTGTTCAGTAGGCAACTTACTTGCCAACCAAAACCCTCCAAGTTTAGGATCTCAATGGGCGTAGTATCGAGTATCAACCAACTTTAGACTTCTCCAAAGCCGGTTATCTCACTACTTTCTAAAGGCCAAGATGGGATAACTAGGGTTCTAAAGATCAGTTAGTGTATTGAAAACATATGGCAGCCCCATATTATCCTTAACTTACTTAAGGAACATAAGCACCAACCAAGAAGTCACACTAACTATGGCCACCAGATCAACCATATCGGTATACGTCGTACAGTTTCCTTGGTCTATTGTCATTTACCTAGGGTACATTAGATCCGGGTTAGGATCTTTCACACATAAGCCCACCAAGTAATATAAAGCAAACAAGACAAACAATTAAGTGATCTAATTACTAAGGGTACCCCTCTTTTACTTAGTAAGTCCCCAACAGAGTCGCCAGTTCTATAACACAGTGGGAGAACTGACTTTCTATAAATGTTGCGGATAGCAAGAGTCGCCACCGACTTTTATTTTATCCATAAGTAAGGTACATAAAAGAATAGGAAAGACTGTTTTGAAAAGACTTGGGTTCGGGGGTAGGTTATATAAAGGGAAGGTGTTAGCACCCTTTATATCCATGGTTATCCATGGGCTCTTAGTTACTTAGCTCACTTAACTGTTTTTTGAAAAAAAAGTGTAGTGTGTTGTTAGAAATTTTTCTAAGTACTTTCTAATGATCCTCGTATGGATGTATACAAAGCCTTTAAGTTGAAAAATGTTTAAGAAAAGTGATGTGTGAAAAGTAGTTTTAAAGTGTGACCAAGTAACTATGAGGTACCTACCCTAAGCTAAGTCATTCAAGTTCTTTTATGTTTCTTCAAGAGTAAGACTATCTTTATTATTAAGGAATAGGTAGTCGTTACTTTGGATTTTATTAAGGGACAGGCGTAGGATCATCGTATGGTCAATGAAGGCAACATGTAGGGGTGTTTTTTAGCAATTTGAAGGGACTATCATCATATTTACCGAAGGGACAAGATCATTATTCCGTAGGCAACCTCGAAGGGACTTGATCTTTTAAATATGTAGGGACTTGATGATTTATACGTGAAGGGACTTTGCTTAAGACACCCCTACATTCGAGGGACTTGACCATTGAAATAAGGCAACTAAGAGGAATACCCTGGGAAGTGCAGATGACAATCATATATCGACTTACATGTGTGAGTGTTATTTTCCAGATATTTATTCTTTTTGATTAGTTATCTAAGTCCATTTAACCACAATTAGTTTTGCATTCCCTATTTACTAACCACACAGTAAATATTTACAAAATAAATAAAGACGGAAAAATAAATCTCTAAGCTATTACAAGGTTTATGGGCAAATACATAATAATTGGATAAAAATAACTTATGATAAGAATATATAATAAAGCAATAATAATAGATAAAATAATAGGAAGAATAATAAAGCAATAATAATAGTAATAAGATTAAAGCAAAATAAATAATAAACAAGATTAGAAATTTAATTAGAGGAATAATTTAAGGTTACTTAGAAGTTATTAGAATTAGTGAAAAAGAAATTAGATTTAGAATAAAAAGAATAAACAATTAAAGATTATTAAGAAAATACATCTTTAATTAATTTTAATTATTTACATTAATTAATTTAAAAAAAACTAGTTATGTACAACATTAAGATTTTTAATAAAATTATTAATTAAGTTTCTTTTTATTATTTACAAAAGATATAAAGATTTAATATTATAAGTGAGTAATAAAAAAATAAAGTTATAAAAATAATTAGTATTTATTTACAAAAAAAATGTATTTATAATAAAAATTATATACGAAAAATAAAACTTTTTTACAAAATATTATTTTTTAGGTTTTTATTTTTATTTAGAAAAGATTTAATTTAATTAACTAATTTATATATATATATATATATATATATATATATATATATATATATATATATATATATATATATATATATATATATATAATAATAATTAAAATAAAGAAATTGATTTTAAAAAAAGGTTAAAATTAGAAAAAACAACAAAAAATACATACCTGAAGGAGCCTGGGATCGAACCCAGGACTCCACCCTTCAGTCACATGCCCATAAACAGGCTAGGCTGCGCGCGCCTTGTGTATGTATGCTGGGCAATAGTTATTATATTTTAAACCTGAAAAGCAAATGAAAATTAACCAAAAAAAATTGACAACCTAGGATTCGAACCCAGGTTCGTTGACAGGTATAAAACATTGTCTTGGATACCTAGTGTAGTCATAATGAAATCATCAAAGTAAATAGTTAGTGACATATCCTTCCTAGATAAAGCCTCGAATTTCCTTCTCTGGGCTCCGCCTCTGAAATTAATATCCATGTAGTCTACTTGCATCGTGAGAATTAGTGCTAAACTAGACTAAGTTAGCCTGTAAGTAAGTAGACATAAGTAAGACGTTAGTAATGAACATGGAACTTTGTGATAGTAAGAATGGAGATGAAAGAGAAAGAATTATGAGTAAAACTAAAAAATAACAAAATAAAATAAATAATAATTATAGTGCAAAATAAAATGAAAAGGTGAGTTGCCTCCCACTAAGCGCTGTTTTTAATGTCCTAAGCCTGACGAAGTTCTAATTCAACGTCTACTTTCAAGTTCGAGGGGCAGCTCTAATAACTTAAGTTTAGATACGCATTGTTTATTATCTACGCAACGGTAATGCTTTAGACTTTGTCCGTTTACTATAAAAGGATAATTAGATTTATTATTATTATTTATCTCTACGACGCCACTCGGAAAAAATTTAGTTACTATAAAAGGTCCTGACCATCGAGATCTTAATTTACCTGGGAAGAGTTTAAGGAGTGAATTAAATAAAAGTACTACATCTCCTTCGTTAAACTCTTTCCGTGAGATACGTTTATCATGCCAATTTTTAGTTCTTTCTTTGTATATCCTAACATTCTCATATGCATCTAATCTAAGTTCTTTTAACTCATGAATGTGTAGGATTCTTTTCTTGCCTGCCGCAATATGATCTAGATTTAGGGTCTTAATGGCCCAGTAAGATTTATGCTCTAATTCGACAGGCAAATGACACGACTTATCGTAAACTAGTTTAAAGGGCGTGGTTCCTATCGGGGTTTTGTAGGCAGTCATATATGCCCACAAAGCTTCGTGTAATTTAGTAGACCAATCTTTCCTAGATATTACAACGGTCTTTTCTAAGATTTGCTTTATTTCTCTATTTGAGACCTCAACCTACCCACTAGTTTGTGGGTGATATGATGTTGTAACATGATGTTTGACTCTGTATTTTAATAACAATTTTTCGAATATCTTAGAAATGAAATGGGAGCCTCTGTCACTTATGACTAGTCGTGGAACACCAAATCTGGGAAAGATTATGTTCTTGAAAATTTTAACAACGACTCGTGTGTCATTAGTTGGAGAGGCTACAGCCTCGATCCATTTGGAAATATAATTGACACCTACGAGTATGTACTTATTACCAAAAGAAGATAGGAATGGTCCCATGAAATCTATACCCCATACATCAAAGACTTCTACTTCCAGAATACCTTTCTGGGGCATCTCATCGAGTCTAGAAATGTTATCAGCGCGTTGGCATCGATCGCAGTTTAAGATTGCAATGTGAACATTCTTCCAAAGGTTAGGCCAGTAAAGGCCAGATTGTAAGATGTTAGCGCAGGTCTTAGATGTGCTTGCATGTCCACCATATGGAGCAGTGTGGCAATGAGTGATTATGTTCTCTATTTCTTCTTCAGGGATACTTCTACGGAAAATTCCATCAGTTACTCTCTTAAAGAGTAGAGGTTCATCCCAATAGTAATGTTTCAGATCATGAAAGAATTTTTTCTTTTGCTGATAAGTTAGATCTGATGGAAGCACTCCAGTTACTAGGTAGTTGACAAAATCAGCATACCAAGGCAGGATTTGATATGTTTGCATCACTTCCACCTTTTCTTTCGTGTTTGGTTCGCTTAGATTTAAAAAGGAAATTACAGTTTCTACTTAAGCTATTAGACTTTCATAGGCGAAGTCATCATATATAGGCCATTTGTCTGGTTTAATACCCTCTATTCGGGATAAGTGGTCTGCAACTACGTTTTCAGTTCCTTTCGTATATTTGAATTCTAAGTCGAACTCTTGTAAAAGTAGGATCCACCTTAAAAGTCTCGGTTTGGCATCCTTTTTGGTCAGTAGGTATCTAATAGCAGCGTGGTCGGTATACATAATTATTTTTGCTCTTACTAGGTAAGAACGAAATTTGTCGAGAGCGAACACGACGACTAATAGTTCTTTTTCCGTGGTAGCGTAATTCATTTGGGTAGGATCTAAGGTTCTACTAACATAATAGATTGCATGAATTTTATTTTCCTTCCTTTGTCCTAGAACTGCACTTACGGTATAATCACTCACATCACACATTAATTCGAAAGGTAATCTCCAGTCAGGAGGTTGCATAATGGGTGCGGTGATAAGAGTTTTTTTAAGTTTTTCAAACGCTTTCAGGAAATTTTCATCGAACATGAATTCAGCGTCTTTCATTAATAGACCGGTTAAAGGTTTTGTGATTTATGAGAAATCCTTAATAAATCGTCGGTAGAAACCGGCGTGTCCTAAAAAGCTTTGTATTTCTCTTATGGTCTTTGGAGGTTGAAGATCTTTTATAATCTCAATGTTGGCTTTATCAACTTCAATCCTCTTGTCTGATATTACATATCCTAGCACGATTCCCTATTTAACCATGAAACGACATTTTTCCCAGTTAAGTACTAAATTCACTTTTATGCATTTTTCGAGCACCATTTCTAGGTTGGATAAACATCCTTCGAAGATTTTCCCACAAACTGAAAAAGTCATCCATGAACACTTCCATGATGTCATCCATGAAGTCGACAAAAATTGATATCATACATTGTTGGAAGGTTGTTGGAGCGTTACATAGTCCAAAAGGCATCTATCGGTAGGCAAATGTTTCGTATGTGCATATGAAGGTAGTCTTTTCTTGGTCATCGGGATGGATAGGAATTTGGAAGAATCCCGAATAACCGTCAAGATAGTAGAAATAAGAGTGTTTGGCTAGTATTTATAACATTTAATCTATGAAAGGTAAATGGAAATGATCTTTTCGGGTAGCTTTGTTTAAATTTCTATAGGCAATGCACATTCTACTTCCGGTTACCAGTCTTTGGGTTATAGACTCACCTTTTGCTTTCTTAATAACTGTAACTCCTCCTTTCTTAGGTACGACATGTACTGGGCTAACCCATTGACTATCAGATATTGGTTATATGATTCCATCATCTAATAACTTCTTCACTTCATCCATAACTACATTGCTCAGAATCGGATTTATCCTTCTTTGATGTTCTCAGGAGGACTTACAATCTTCCTCAAGCATAATATCATGCATACATATTGAACGACTAGTTCCTTTAAGGTCAATGATGTTATAGCCTAACGTAGTTGGGTATTTTCTTAAGATATCAAGTAGTTTTTCAGTTTCGGGTTTTCCTAAGTCTACGTTAACTATCACTGGTCTTTTGAGTTCTTTGTCTAGGAATTCATATCTCATATTTTTAGGTAAGACCATAAGATCTAGGGCTGGTTTCTTAGGGCAAGGAATGTGATCAGGCGTAAGTGTTAAGCATTCTCTTAGACTGTCATCTTGATATGGTTCACGCCAGTTATCATGTTCGAAGATCGGTGAAATCTTGATTTTTATTATATCAGAGTATGTTGTCAGTTCCATTTATATTTCTCTTACACATTCATCAATGACATCTAGAAGATAACAAGTATCATCCATAGCTGGTTCTTGTAAGAATTGTGTTAAGATGAACTCTACTTTTTCTTCTCCAACTTCGAATGTTAGCCTTCCTTTCTTAACATCTATTATAGCTTCGGCAATAGCTAAGAAAGGTCTTCCTAATATAATAGGAGTAATGGAATCTTCTTTAATGTCCATTATTATGAAACCAATGGGAATATATAACTGGCTTATACGTACTGGAACATTTTCTAAAATACCTACAGGGTATTTGACATATCGATCGGCTAATTGAACATACATTTTAGTCGGTCTTAGTTCTCCCATATCTAGCCTTTCGCATATGGGCAAGGGAATAACACTAATGCTAGATCCTAAGTCGCATAAAGCTTTGTCTATAACGAACTTTCCTATGACACAGGGTATGGAGAAACTACCTGGGTCTTTCAGCTTATGAGGCATGTTGTTTTGGATTATTGCGCTACACTCAGCAGTAAGTGTAACTGTTTCATTTTCCTCAATCTTTTTCTTATTACATAGGATCTCTATAAGGAATTTAGCATACTAGGGCATTTGGGTTATGGCTTCTATAAAAGGAATTGTGATGTTCAATTGTTTCATAAGTTCCACAATTTTCTTAAATTGCCCTACGCTTTTGGAATTCGTAAATCTTTGAGGATGTGGAATTGATGGTTTATATGGTGTTGGAGGCACGTACGGTTTTTCTTTCTCTGCAACCTCTTGGTCATTATCCTCATTTTCCTTCTCAGTCTCTTCAGTTGGTTTTTAATACATGGCTTGGGTTTGGGTTCTAGGATCTATTGGTTCTTCTACTTCTTTTCCGCTTCTTAATATAACAGCGTTTGCATGTCCTTTAGGATTAGGTTTTGGTTGTCCAGGAAATGTGCCTGCAGGAGTAGCAGTAGGTGTTTTTTGTTGAGCTACTTGGGATATTTTTGTTTCTAACATTTTATTGTGTGTAGCTAAAGCGTCTACTTTGTTGGTTAACTGCTTAATTTGCTCACTAGTGTGTACACTTTGGTTCAGGAATTCTTTGTTGGTTTGGGTTTGAGCAGCTATGAAGTTTTCCATCATTAATTTGAGATTGGACTTCCTAGGAGCATTGGGAGCAGCTATGGCAGGTTTTTGATATCCTGGTGGTACAGTTGGGGCTTGATTAGGTGCATACAAAGCATTATTGTTGTTCTTATAGGAAAAGTTAGGATGATTTTTCCAGTCTGGGTTATATGTGTTAGAATAGGGATTACCTTGAGCATAATTCACTTGGTCTATTGGCATTCCTGCCAATAGTTGACATTCAGGGGTAATGTGACCAGTGTTTCTGCATAACTCGCAATTCAGAGTTATAGCAGCCACAATGGCTGGAGGTGTTATGGTATAGTTATCTAACTTTTGAGTAAGGGCATCAACCTTAGCATGAAATTGGTTTAGGCTACTAATCTCGTACATTTCGCCTTTAGTTTGGGATTTTTCTACAGGAGTTCTCTCACCTCTCCATTGGCTATGGTTTTGGGCCATGTTTTCTATGAGTTTATAGGCATCTTCATAAGGTTTGTCCACGAGTGTGCTGCCTACGGCAGCGTCTATTGTTAGTTTGGTGTTATAGAGAATTCCATTATAAAAGGTGTGGATTATGACCCAGTCTTCAAGACCGTGATGTGGATAAAGTCGCATTAAATCCTTGTATCTCTCCCACGTTTTGTAGAGAGATTCATTATCCTTCTGTTCAAATCCATTAATTTGGGCTCTTAGCATTGCAGTTTTGCTCGGTAGAAAATATCTTGCTAAGAAAACGTTCTTCATTTCCTCCCATGTAGTGACAGAATATGATGGAAAGAATTGCAACCAAGCCCAAGCTTTGTCTCTTAAAGAGAAAGAGAATAGACGTAATCTTATCGCGTCCTGGGTTACACTGTTAGCTTTCACAGTATCTGAGAATAGACGTATTTAAGGATTTCTTTACTTGGGACTATGATGAAATGTATGGTCTGGAAAGAGAGCTTGTTGAACATAAACTGCCAATCAAGCTTGGGAAGAAGCCTGTCAAACAAAATCCAAGACGGTTCGCCCCAGCAAGCCTCACTAAAATCAAAGAGGAGATTGAGAGGTTGCTCTGATGCAAGTTCATCCGCACAACTAGGTACGTTGAATGGTTAGAAAACATTGTACCAGTAATTAAAAAGAATGGCTCTTTAAGGGTGTGCATAGATTTTAGAGATCTAAATTCAGCAACCCCTAAAGATGAGTATTCAAGGCCTATGGCAAAAATGCTAATTGATTCTGCTGCAGGACATGAGTATCTAAGTATGCTAGATGGCTACTCAGGATACAATCAAATATTCATTGCTGAGGAAGATGTCCCTAAAACTGCTTTTCGATGCCCATGGGCCTTGAGCACCTATGAATGGGTAGTAATGCCTTTTGGTTTAAAAAATGCAGGGGAAACTTACCAAAGAGAAATGAATTCAATTTTTCATGATTTCATCGATACGTTTATGAAAATTTATATTGATGACATAGTTGTAAAGTCTATCTAAGGGCTTGACCATGTCGATCATCTTCGACGATCTTTTGAAAGAATGAGAAAGCATGGTCTTAAAATGAATCCTCTTAAATGTTCTTTTTGTGTGCAAGCAGGGGACTTTTTGGGATTTGTGGTCCACAAAAAAGGGATCGAAAACAATCAAAATAAGATAAAACTATTATGGAGGCTAAAGTGTCATCGGCAAAGAAGGAGTTGCAATCACTCTTAGGCAAAATAAACTTCTTAAGGAGGTTCATATCAAACCTAAGTGGCAAGACGCAAGCCTTCTCACCTTTGTTGTGGATGGGAAAGAACGATTTCAATAGGGGCAAGCCCAACAAGAAGCCTTTGACAAAATGAAGGAGTACTTGAGTCATCCTTTAATTCTTTCTCCACATTGTAGGAAAAAAAGTAGGAGATTGTACATAGCTGCTTATGAGATTGTACATAGCTGCTTCAGATAGAACTTTAGGGAGTATGTTAGCCCAAAAGGATGATAGTGGTGTCGAAAGAGCCATTTATTACCTTAGTAAAGTTTTAAATGATGCAGAAAATAGGTATAACATGATAGAGAAATTATGCATATGTTTGTATTACTCTTGTACAAAATTAAAGCAATATATAAAACCAGTTGATGTGTATGTTTCTTCTCGTTTTGATGTTATTAAGCATATGTTGTCCAAACCTATTTTGCATGAATTGGAAAATAGGAACTAGCATTAACTGAGTATTCATTAATGTATAAACCCTTAAAAGCTGTTAAAGGGCAAATGGTTGCAGATTTTATAGTCGACCACTCTATAAATGAAAGTCCTTTAAATTATCTGGAGATTGAGCCCTGAAAGTTATACTTCGACGGGTCTAGTCATAAAGATGAGACTGGAATAGGGGTACTTATTATTTCTCTTAATAAAATTCCAACAACACTTAAGTATAAAATTGATGGCCATTGTTCTAACAATAAAGTTGAATATGAGGCTCTAATAGTTGGACTGGAAGTATTGCTGGAATTGGGGGCAACTCATGTCGAAATAATGAGAGACTCAGAGTTGGTAATAAAACAAGTGACCAAAGAATACAAATGCATAAAAATAAAACTTAATTATGTATTTTGTGGTAGTAAATAGATTGTTGAAAAAAATTGAAGCAATTACCTTTCGACACATTCCTAGACTAGAAAATCAAGTTTCAAATGACTTGGCTCAAATTGCATCAGGATACAAAATCTCAAAAGAGAAATTACAAAGTGCAATTGAGGTCAAAGGAAAAGTGGTATTAGTAGGATTGGCCCCATCAGATTTAGAAGAGACTAAGCTTGGGTATGCTGATGAAGAAAGTTTTGCAATATTGGTGGTCAATAGCATAAGTGACAAGGATTGGAGAAAACCCATAGTGGACTATTTAGAAAATCCAACAACTTCGACAGAAAGGAGGATCATATACCAAGCCTTAAGTTATGTTCTTTTGGGGAATGAATTATTTAAAAAGACTCCTAAAGGAGTATTTCTTAAATGCCTTAGTGAGGCTGAATCATACTTAGCCCTTTCAATTGTCCACAGTGGGGCATATGGAGCACACCAAGTATGCCACAAAATGAAGTGGCTTTTATTTCAACAGGGTGTGTATTTGCCCATTTTGTGCATTCTGTAATAAACAATTCATTGTAAATAATCATGTCCATAATCCATGTTAATCTTTCATGTTGATGTTGCATTTGATCATGTTATATGTTGTTTGTGCATTTTTGGGCATTCATTTGGTGCATAAATAAAAAAACATTCAAATTTGCCTTACATTCCATTGTTGTATGTGGATACAGTAGTTGTAAAATGTATGTTGATTGTTGCATTTTCACACATTTTAGACCTGTTTTGCATGTTGATTGTTAGCTGTAAAAATCCGTTTGTATTGTGCATTGCATTTCATTGATGTTTGTGAATTTAGGAGTTGTAATAGGCCGCTGGATTTTTGCTTTGCATTATTTTTAGGTCCTTTAAACCTAGGATTGAATCTAGTTTAGGTCCTAGATCCCTTGGGAATTGTTTGGTAATTGTTTACCTCATTTTTTTATTCATGTTTATCATGCTAACCTTTGTTTTTTAGGGAGGTAGAGGTAAGTCCCTAAATCTTAATCTCTTTTACATTCTTTACGCTTTCAAAGTGTGTGTGGTTTTAGCACAACTTCATGTTAATCCCGTTTAGAATCAACTTAGCTTCTTTAAGAAGTAAGTTAAATTCAAATTCTTCTCTTCTTTCCTCTTCCCCAATAGGATTAGAAACCGCACTAACCTAGGTTCATCCATGCATAACAACACTAGGATTTTATTCTTCCACTTAGACTTTTGCCTTTGGTTCTCTTTGCTTTCTTTCTCATCTCAAAAGAAAAGCTAAAAAAACACCTAATAAAGGTTGATCTTCTCGTACGACACGACTTTGTCGTGGGTTAATTATACATGTCCTATTTCGGGGTGAGGTGTAAGGCATGTACCACGATGCACAAGTCTTAGTCTGAGAAGGTTCACAAACAACAAAATCAGAAAACACTTCTTTAAAAGACAATAAACAAATAACACTTGTCTTTTCCTTCGGGAATTCTTTTCTCATTTCACTCACTCTCAACACGAACTTGCGACAGCTTGCCTCATTTTCAAGACGGCAACGCACTCGTACCAGACGAGCCTACGACACCTGAGCATAGACATAAGCAATTTCAGCTCATAAAAAACACAAACAAATACTTTCCGCCTTAGTTAGGCGAACTACGTCCACTCTGATCCTCATTTTCTCGATGAGGTACGTAGGCAGCGGGGTAGGGCCCGTTCAAGCACACTCTTTTATTTTCCCCCTTTTCGATCTCTTTTCCAGTTCCCTTTCTCACTTCCATTCCAGTTAGTGGTTTTATTCAGCAACAGCTTCATTCCTCACCCTTTGAAACAGACAAACAAGTGTGGATACCGTCGGGTACGGTGTCGATCTGGGGTGCTAATACCTTCCCAGGTCATAACCGATTCCCGAACCCAGATCTTTGGTTCGCAAGGCCTTGTCCTTTCCTTTTATCTTCAGTTTGTGCAGCATTACCTTTCCCATTCATCCGAGATAAAAATGCCTGGCTGGCGACTCTACCTTTTTCGCGCCACTTTCGCGTTTGTACTAGGATGAAAATCCCAGGAGCGACAGCTGGCGACTCTGCTGAGGATCGAACCTAGAATCTCTAGTTTCCCTTGAGAGTCACTCCTAGCGCCTGTTTTCTTTTCTTTGGGTGTTTAACTGTTTGTTGATGTGCACATTAGTATAGCTTTCCTGTTTTTATTTATAACTTTCCTTTACATCATTTATTTACCGCTTTCAGTATTTATTTTCCATGCATCATATATATTGGACTATGCTTGTTTGGTTTTTTTGTGGGTTGGGGTTACTGTGAGATAAGCCAACTACCCGGCTTGAGTGCACCATATGATTAACATGGACAAACATTGTACTCGCATGGTTACATGATGAGTGGCGATGTGTTCCACACCCAGATTGCGACCATCTTGGAACTATTCTGTATGGGGGTTTTTCCCCACTTCAAGGTACGACCTCGATAGTTATGTGCATCTGGTGACCGATCTTTGAGGATCTTAGTGGAAACGCCCCTCTCCAGCGATGACAGTTCCAGACCACATTTGTTGGCAAACCCACTCGCATCCGAGGGTCCACTGGGAACTCGCATAGGATGACCTAGTTCTCTCATAGAAATCCAGTTAAGGAAAATTGTTAGTATGAAGATAGTAATGTATCCCAATGGCTGAATGAACAATTGTTTCTCGATTCAATGCTTGAAGTTGGGGACTTATGAGGGATGCTTGTTTCCTTGGACTTAGTTGAGACCTCCCTGAGTAGTAAATAATGCCAAACCGATTCCCTGATTTGGTCATGAGCCATTTCTCGGAGATGGTGAACGTATTATTGCTGCTCGACTTTAAGAGTTCGTGATGTTGACCCGATTAGCACACCCGTGAGATGGGAGGGGTTTACAGGTTTGCAAGAACCTTAAAACTTCCAACATACCCATTTTGCCAGTATTGTTCAGTATTGTGATCTGGTTCTCTGTTTCCTTGGTTCTGAGATCTGGGATTCCTGTTCAGAGGAACTGTTATTATGATGTTGTGACCCTGCACTGACACATGAATATATGATTGACATACCACAGACATGTGACCGATCATATGCCTTGCCTAGCATAAGCATCATAACATCATTAATCATTTGTGTTCTTTTTCATTCTCAGGATTCATACTATTCCTGATTCCCGGTCATATTACTACTTCAGAATGGAAGACTTCAGAAAAAGGACTGTGCACTACAAATCCTTTGACACCAAAGTGGATTTGATCAACCAGATGGTGTCTCTTATTACCCCGGGTCATTTGGGATACTTCAAGGAGAAATATGGCGATATTATGGATTTGGCAATTGATCTGGATAGTTCTCAAAGGAGCGACATTCATATTTTATTATAGTACTACGACCCACGGCTCAGATGTTTCACCTTTCCTGACTTCCAGTTAGGCCTTCTACTTGAAGAGTATGCTGAGATTATGGGGGTGCCAATCCAAGATCAGATTCCCTACAATCAAGAGATGACTAGACCAACTCATTCTAACTTCTCCAAAGCTCTTTATTTAAGCTCATCTGAAGTGTCTGACAATCTGATTGCTACTAAAGTGGGGGTGCTTGGTTTCTCTCTAGAGTTTCTGGTTAGAAGAGATGGAGAACTTGTTGTGACAAATCAGTGGGATTCAGTTTGTGCTATTCTAGCACTATCCATATACGGGATCATCCTGTTTTCTAACATGGATAAATTCGTGGACATAAATTCCATCCATTTGTTTGTACTGAAGAATATGGTACCCATTCTTTTGGGTGACCTATAATATTCAGTGCATTTTAAGAACGAGAGGAAGCGGGTGGTCTAGTTAGGTATTGTGCTCCCCTTTTCTACAGATGGTTTATGAGGCATCTACCTACCACTGAGGTCTTCACTGATCCCAATACGGTTTGGGCACGAAAACTGAGTACGCTGTCTGCCAGAGACATCAAATGGTTTGCTTTGAGGCTGAAAGGGTAGAACTTCATCACCAGTTGCAGAAACTATCTTAATGTGCCTTTGTTAGGAGTATCAGGGGTATCAATTACAACCCCATTCTATTAAGAAGACAGTTTGGGTACGCTCTCAAAGAGGTCTCCGATGAATCAGAGTTATTCTAGACTTTCTATTTCTCAGCAAAGAATAATCTTCCGTTGGTCAGGAAGGTTGCAGGCTCCTTGAAATTGAATAGAAGGAATGGAACAACTTGCATGGGTAAGAGCAACAACCAGATGTTCCCCGAATTCGAAGCCTGGATAAGGGAGAAAGCTCAGGTGTCCCTAATTCATTTCTCTGCACCAGTTCCACTTCCTGCAACTCTGCCATTGGAGGATTACCAGAAACTGGAGGCCTTGGTCCAACAGCTTAGAGCAGAAAATTAAGAGGCCAATAATTCCTGCCAAAAGCTGATGATTCAGAACCAGAAGCTAGAAGAGAGAGCTCATCAGGCTGAAGAAGCAGTCAAGCTCAAGCAGTAGGACTTCGAAGAACGAGAACTCTACTTCAAGAGAGGGGCTTGGCTGAGATCCACAAGTCAAGTCAGCGCCGGAAGGATAAGAAAGCCTTGGATGAAGCCAATGAAGATGTGATCCTCTGGCAAGAGAAGTGGGAGGACCATATGAGAAAGCAGAAAGAGATAGAGATTGAGTACAAGCTCAAGATCAAATGCCTTCAAGAGACTTTGAACGAACAGGGAGAACTGCTCCAGAAAGCCCACGAGCAAATGAGAGACTACCTTCAGAAAATAGCAAAGGGTCAACAAGCAGCTGAAGACGCCCATAAGGAGGTAGAAGAGTTGAAGCTTCATGCCGATATTAAGAAATTCAAGACTGAGCCGAGCCCTAGCAAGGAAAGGGAAGAGGTATTCCTACAACATATCAATGAGTTGCATGCTTTCTTTGATCTAAGAGATCTTCTTATTCAGAAGTTCATCCAGGAGCCGAATCATCCAGACATTGCCCAGCTGTTCCAAGCTGTCAAGCATCTTAGTTGGAGGCTGCAAGACATGAAGCTTCCTAGGGTTTAGTCTCATACTCTTGTACCTGGATTACCCACAAGCTTGTTGTGAGATTCCTCTTTACTTTTCTTTTCTATTCTCTTGATGTATGAATTAGCACCCTTCGGGGACGTTGTTATATTCAGATCCCCGTTTATGGTACATTTGATTTGGTTTGAATCTCTGATTGTTATCTCTTGCACTAACACAGGGTAATAAGCATCAATTCTCCATGATTGTCATCTTATCTGAACATCATACAAGGTCATCTTCCCTAAAATCTAAAAAGGCTATCTGAATTCTCAACACCGGAACGGGAATGAGTAAAAAACCTTAAGAATGAAAAGAATACAACATTGCATGCATTCATGTCATTTGCATTTTCTTTTGCAGGTTTTCTAGATTGCTTAACTTATCTGTTTTCAGGAAAGATTGCGAGAGCCACCAAGACCGTCTTCTCAGGCACGATATCCCTTCACACCGGTACGCTACTCGTCGTAATCAAAGGCACGTCATGGATACAATACAAACCGAGTTGGACGAACTTCGCACCCGAATGGGGGAGTTCATGACAATGATGCGGGGTATAACTATGGGGCAGCAAGAGATGATGGTTCCTATGAAAAGGTTCAACCCCCCTCCAGATAGATCCTCTGATGGTCACCTTGGACGCCCAAGGCAATCCAATCAACAACAGAGGGGATGGACCTCCAACTCCAGAGACTGGTGGCCCTACTCCCGTCCTTGTGCAGGACCGCCAGGAAGATCAGTTCATCTTGGTCAACGAATATCAGTTTTGTCCATTTTGCGAACCGGTTATCTTCCTTTGGTGGTTCTAATCGGAAATCGTGAATGCGACTCTGATTTAGTTGGTAGCCTGTTGGTGTTGTTGGTTTCATAGGAATTGTATTATATTTAAGGATCTGTTTTTTAATCCGGATTCCATTTTTTGATATAATTGTTTTATTTTCTTGGTTATGACTATCAAAGTTAAATAAATATTTTTCAAGATGCTCTTATTTAGATTGGCTCGATCATCCTAAAGATTTTTTGTAACTTATTTGCTTAGGTTTGGTTGGAGTTGATTTTCTTCTCTATGAATTTTGTTTATTAGGTTAAAGTACTTCCTTTAATATTATTAATATATTATTTGTGATTATTAAAGAAAAATACATATTATAATAACATCTTTCTTTTAAATAATTATTCATATTATTCAAACGCTTTTTCAGAAGTCTTTTCATTTAATGGAATAAAATGGATATACATAATTATTGACCGGACTTTAGTTAATTAAGATCTTCATTATGCACGTGATGTTAACCAAAAGTAAAGTTTGACATGATCTCTCAAATCCCAAATTCTAGGATTCAAGTCATACCTTATAACAAGAAATGTACTTATGTCTGCACCAAATTTTATTTTCTCTAACTTTGTATATAAATAATTATTTTGAAGTGATATGCATATGTTAAGTACCTCATTGTTATTGAAATTTACTAAAAGAATCAATTGAAACAACTTTATCGTATTCTAATTTATGAAATGCCAGGTAGTGTAGTGGGTCAATACTAATCAAGAAGAATAAGCTTTATGGGAGAATCATGGAAAATGTAAGCTATTGGAAAATTGACTAATTAAGCTTTTGGTAAATGAATGTACAAATTGAATAAACTAGTCAAATATAACCGTACGAATTTTTCTCCATATATACTAGTCATATTAAAGGAAGCATGTAAGAAGGATAATGAAGATGATATTTTCCAAGAAAATAGTAAGAATAGCAAGGTTTGAATTTCAACAAATCTGATCTAATCTAGGACATGATCCAACTTAGATAGGTCCATTAGAGACAAACTAAATTTTGATAAAATCACTCTTCATACATGATGTATCATCACGAGAATAAAAACATTGATATTGGATAAAAAAAATTTAACGGTCAAAGATTCACCCAAACAAATAAGAGAAACATCATATGTTCACCAAAAACTTTAAAATGATAGATATATAGATTTTCTCATTTATAAAGTGATCAACCTCCAATTTTTTTAACAATGTGAGACTTAAAACTTACATTTGTTTCTTAATAATTTCTTTCTCAAATGTAAGTTCATCCAAGACCGGCCTAATCAAACTGAAGGCACAATCGTAATTTAAAAATAAGACAAATTAAAAAAAGAATTAAAATCATTAAAAATAACACATAAAAGATATAATTATATATTGATAAAAATAAGATTTAATTATAATTATTTTGACTTTTATCAATTTTATTTTTTTAATGAATTGGATTTTTGTTATAATTTTATTTTTAATTTATTTTATTTTTTATAATATTTTTTTTATAGTTATTAATATTAATGTAAATAAAATTGAAGTTTTTGAGATTCTGTGTAGTAGAGTTTGCTGCTCCTGCACAACGTCGGATCCAAGTCCATCCATTATGTTTTCCCTCAAATGAAAGCTCTTTCATTCACATGAATGTTTGTATTATCATTGACAGACACCTTTACTCGTCATGGACATTACAACATAACACGTCGTCGTCTGACCACCATATCAGGAAGATTTTCGACACAAGGAGTCTATCCCTTACTCGAATCAGACTCGGATATCATTATTCATAGGTCATCATGAGCGGGAAGCATTCAAATTAGGTCAAACACTCACCTAAAATTTAAAGACTCACTCAAACAAGTAAGAGATACAATGCATATTCATCCAAAACTTTAAGGGGATAGATTTATGAGACTTCTCATTTATAAAGTGCTCAACTTTCACTTTTCTAGTCAATATGAGACTTTGAATTCACACTTGTTTCTCAATAATATTCATCTCAAGTGTAAGTCATTATACTTCCCCTCAAACAGAAACTCTTTTTCATCCACATTCATGAATGTATCGCCTTTGACAAACATCTTTATTTGTCATGAGCATTATAACGGAACACGCCACCTGACCACCATATTAAAAAAACTTTCGACACAAAACTTTGATACCACTGATGAGTCATCACGAGAAGAAACATTCACATTGTATCAAACATTCACCTAGATATCAAACACTCACCTAACTAATTACAGTATATCTATATAACAAATTTAGCGTTAGTAATTAAATTTTACTATACCCTAACCTTTAATTTCTTGATTAACCATTCAACTAGATCAATCCATATCTTAAAACTCAAATGTGAACGTATCAACGACAAAGTTCAAAACTCAACCTTTCAAATAAATACAAACTAACACCCTATTGACTACCTCACCTCTCCATTCAATCTCCAATTTATTTTGCCTTACTCGTCAACCACACATTATCTACACAAGTATACTTGTCAAAACACCACCACCGTCTTTCACATAATTCCACACTCATCACCAATAAACGTGACACCAATCCCTCCACGTGCATGCATACCCTAAATATTTATTTTTGTATGCATCCATAGAGTTATATCTTTTTATACATAAACTTGTAATTTCTATATTAATGCATATATAACAAAAACCAAACGATACCGATCGCACTAATTTGTTTCTTTTCGTAACGCCAAGACACATTGCATGTAACACAAAAACGTCACTATTCAAAGAAGAATATTACATAATATACCACTATATAATATATTGACTTTGACCAGCCACGTCATCACTCTTTATTTAAAACCACATATATGATTTTTAGTTAATTATATATTATATATTTCGTACCTATAAGCGTGTTCGTGGAGATTGATGAGTGAAAGAAACACCTAAAGAAAGATAAAAAAGAAAAAAGAAGAAAACTAAGGGGCACGTGTCGATTGGAGAAAGCACACACCGCATGAACTTTTATGTTATTTCATTTTCAATATTGGTTGTAATATCAAAAATCCAGCCTAACTATGAAATATGTGAATCTTTCACATGGACACGTTCATGCACGTGTATGCTTTTTATGCGTCTTCTTCCTAGTGACGTGGTTTAAACTCATGCGTGGAAAATGACTTTGTGCCTCTATAGTACTATTGATGTTTTGGCAAATTTAATCACACATAAATTGTGTGTGACAAAGTGTATGGTTTTGGATGGAAATTTTGCTTCTAGAAGATTTATTTGCATTTACACGTGTCATATTTATCTCTTTGGCCCTTTAGATAATTGAGTAAAATAATCATTTACTGTATGATAGATTTTAATCATAAATCATTGGGGTATGAGTCACTAAAATTTAGTGAGATTGGTGTATATGATCATATCCATTTGATCTTCAATTTGAACAAAATTGTATTTTAGTTTGATCACCAATTTTACTTCAATAGTTTTTGTGTGAGATGGCAATTCGATATATTGTTTTTTTCATTGATTTGTAACTCTTCGATCATAGTTGTTTTTCGTTATTTATTATTTAAGACCTTACTATAGTTAATTGGTTCAACACTTACAAATAAATCAAAATGAATCAAGTCTCAATTTGGTGTGATTTCATCATCACCAACCATTTCACAGTCTCGAAATTTTGTTGGGATAATTTTGGTTCTTTGAGGTCTTTGTCTTGTGTCGGTCACACCCACATGTTTTCTGCTTCGACACTTGGAACTTCAGTAACTATTTAAAAGTCATTAACTGGAAACTCTTCAAGATCACTACTTTCTTCATCAAAGTCATAACTCATAAATGGTTTATTGGTTGCATCATTTGAGTCTCAATCCAAGGAAGAGTTCTCATCAATCAGTATGCCTTGACTCACCAAAATGTTATCATCGATTGGATTGAATAATATATGTTATAATCTTGTGATATCCTACCAAAATCATAGGTTCACTCTTATCATTAAGCTTTTTTTCTCCTTGCATCAGAATCATGCTTGTGAAGATAGAGCCAAACATCTTCAGATGAATCAATGATGGTCTATTTTCACTCCACATTTCTCTAGGAACCTTATTATTTAGTCTCTTAGTAGGGCATCTATTTAGTATATCGACAATAATGGTGACTACACCCCATGAGAATTTTGGCTGGTTATTTTACTTCAACATGCATCTAGCCATATGCAATATGGTAATATTTCTTCTTTCTTATATTCCATTATGTTCAGGCGTGTTGGAAGAAGTTATCTCATGATCAATATCGTGTTCTGCATAGAATTCCTCAAATAACTTGGATGATATTCGCCACCTCCATCTGTCCTTAGAACATTGATCGTTTTTTCACTATGGTTTTTGACAAGTATTTTGAATCTCTTAAGGATTATAAATACTTCATCTTTGCACTTAATCACAAAGATCTATAGTTTTCGACTATACACCAATGGCATATTCAAAATCACATATATCTGAATGTACAACTTCTAGTATGAATGAGGACCTCATTGGCACATTCAAAATAAAAGGCTTTCTATATTGTTTTCCTACTAAGCAACCTTTACAAAGCTTGTTAGACATGATATGACTTGGTATAACAGTTACCATATCTTTAGTAATAAGTAGATTTAGTGACCTAAAGTTCAAATGACCAAACCTTAAGTGCCACACCCAATTATGCTTGTGGTCGACAATTATTTTCAAATATTATACCTCAGTCGAACAAATCATGGTCTTAAATGTCCTACTCTTTAATATAGAAGATTTTAAGTTCAAATTATTCTGAGTGTCGAATAATTAGAAGGCTTCATCTTTCATAACCACATAAATCTTTTTTTGAAAAATTATTCAACAATAAGCAAATTGCAATTCATTCCAGATACATAAAGTGCATCTCTAAATATCAATTTGTTAATGTCGAAGCACTTCAGTAAGAAAAGAATGAGAGCGTTAGAGAGAATGATGAGAATGAAACATAATATTGTATTATGTATTGTGTGATGATCTTACTACATACATGTATTTATATACAAGTTATTCCTTATATCCCGAATAACTAACACAACAAATCAAACTTGGATTATATCACAACAATCATTTCAATTCACATATTTGTTCTCTAATGAATTATCTTTTGAATTCGTTAACAATCTATTATGGTTCTTCAATTATAAATGTGTACTTCCTCTGTCTCATAATAGGTGTCATCTTTGAGATTTTTACACTTTTTAAGATAATGATTAATTTAGTTGATTTTTAATGATTAACTGAAGGTCATTTACAAAAATAACCTTATTAATAATATGTAGTGAAGTAATTATATGATTTAAAATACAATAAATAAAGGTAAATTAGTGAAAAGAAATAATAAATATTACATTGATATTCCAAAAGGACAAATAATTTGAGACAAATAAAATAAAAAAGATGACACATATTGTAAAACAGAGAGAGTATTTCTTATCTTCACAACCATCAAAATTTTAGCGTTTAAAACAGATAAAATAATTAAGAATTTTATTAAGAAAGTAAAAGACAAATACATAAATTCCTTATACTTGGAATTCAGAAAATTTTGAAAGTATCTATGAGAATTCAAAAGCATTTCTTAATACCTTGAATTTGTGTGGTTCATAAATAATGTTATTGTTGAGAATTTGGATGATTAATTTTTTTTATAATGCTTATTATGTTATTTCACATACAAACTATCAACAAATTAATAAATTTATAAGAAAAAAAAGATACAATAAAATTTACGGTTGGATAGAAAAATGAATTTTTTTTTTATAAAAGGTTTGTATTTCTTTTAAAGCAAATTCACCATCAATACTTTTAAAGGTGGAAAAATGATTCAATGATATGGATAGAGTTTTGTTTATCTTACTTTCGTAAGTAGTACAAATGATTCTTCGTACAAAGGTTTATTTATTATTAAAAAAAAATACTAATACTACTGTTTTACATGTTTTATTTGACTTTATTATGCAATCTAGGGATTGCCACGACCGTATCTGATCCAGATAAGATCAAGTGCAGGATGCTTTTTGGCACATAACACATGGCATTTCCCAAGAGGTGAATAACTCAACTGGACCCCACTTTTCAACACCAAGACAAATCTTACCGTACCATTTTCAATCCATTTGTTCACTATAAATAACACCCCTTGTCCACCGTTTATTGAGAAGAATAAAAAAAGAAACAAATTTCAAAGAGATAACATTTCTTCTCTCTAAAAATACATCACCACCAAAATCTTCTCTTCAACTCAATAATTCCATTGTTTCTTTGTGAAAAATAATAATAATGGGAGTTCAAGAAAACGACACTCTTTCACAATTGAGTTTACCGCCTGGTTTTCGATTTTACCCAACCGATGAAGAGCTTCTTGTTCAATATCTTTGTCGCAAAGTTGCCGGTCATCATTTTTCTCTTCCAATCATTGCTGAAATTGATCTCTACAAATTCGACCCATGGATCCTTCCAAGTAAGTTTCACCACTATTGGTGTCGTGTTTTGTGATGTTGAGTTGTATTTATATTTAAGTTAATTTTTTTTATTAATTTGTGTAGGTAAAGCGATTTTTGGTGAGAAAGAATGGTATTTCTTTAGCCCAAGAGATAGAAAGTACCCAAATGGGACTAGACCCAATAGAGTAGCTGGATCTGGGTATTGGAAAGCTACTGGAACTGATAAGATTATCACAAACGAAGGTAGAAAAGTTGGTATCAAAAAAGCACTTGTTTTCTATGTTGGTAAAGCTCCTAAAGGCACCAAAACTAATTGGATTATGCATGAGTATCGTTTACTTGATTCTTCTCGAAACAACGGTGGCACCAAGGTATATTATTCAATAAATTTTAAAAATAAATTCTAATTAGAGAAATACAAATATTTTTTATTTTATAAAAATAATTATTTAATAATTTTTTACTGTTTTATTAAATTGTTGTTATTATTGCAGTTAGATGATTGGGTTCTGTGTCGAATATACAAGAAAAACTCAAGCGCGCAAAAAGCGAATCCAAACGGCGTCGTTTCGAGCAGGGAATACACACAATACAGCAACGGTTCATCTTCGTCTTCTTCTTCTCACATCGATGAAGTTCTGGAAACTCTTCCGGAAATCGACGACCGCTGTTTCATGCTGCCACGTGTCAATTCACTGAGGACGATGCAGCATCGTCAACAGGAAGAAGAGAAGCTGAATCTTCAAAATAGTTTTATGGATTGGTCTAATCCGTCGTCGATTCTGAACACTGTGACGGAGTTTCAAGAAGCGCAAACTCAAGGGATGTTGAATTTTGGTGGCTGTAATGACGTTTATGTCCCTTCTGTTTCGACGGTATCGGTGCCGGAGAAGAAACCGACGGAGGAGGAGGTTCAGAGTGGGGCGAGAGCGAACCGGGTTGGGGATTCTGGTTTATTTCAACGCGGTGGTTCGAATGATTTTAATCAAGGAATGGGGTATTCTAATTCGGTTGACCCGTTTGGTTTTAGATACCCGGTTCAACCGGTTGGATATGGGTTCGGTCTATGAACTTGATAGGAATATTTGTTATTTGTAATAGTCAATGTGAATGTGCATGTGGTGTAAATAGGTGGGGATTCTTTTAGCCTAACAAGTTCACTTTTAGGAAAGTGGAAAAATTTGAATTTTGGTCCTCATTTTCGGCTAGGGATATATTTGGAGGGGGTGGAAATTAACATTCTATGAATCTAGGTTTGGGATGTTGAAAATTTAATTGGTTAGGAATCGATGTAGTTTTTGGCTACACCAGCTAATGTATAGCCACATGAATCACGTTTTGTTGTACTTGAAAATGAAATAGCAATTGCATTTGTTTGCAATGTTAGGATTTTGTTTTGATCTTGATGTGATCCTTTTAGCTAACCACATCAATGCTATACATAAGTAATGCAATATTATTCAATAATATATTCAAGTTTTTTTTTCTTTCTTACAATGGAAAATCATAACTCCAAATAATTTAATTGGGTATGAAGAAATCAAAGCATCACAAGAAAGGTGTCTTATCCTCTTACTCAACAAGGGAGTTGTTACTCCAAATTAGAAAGAACCAGTTCTCATCCTACTCATTGAGAAAGTAGGAGAAATTGTTTTTCCTTGTTGATCAAGAAAGTTGTTTATTAATATTCTTTTTTCAAAAGTTGGAGATCATTCACTAATTTGACGTAATTATAATATATGCGATTACATAAGTATAATTGACGTTCATCGCTAAGTCTCGGTAAAACTATTCTAGAAAATGCTTACATTCAATTTCCAACTTTCTCTATCATCTTTTCTATCATGGTAACACAATGAGGCGTTACAACAACTAGTAACACTGAATGCAATGATAATGGGGTCATAACAAAGTTGTGTGCTGCTATGGAAGATTTGCGTTGTTCCAACCAAGTTTTACAGGAGAACGTCTTAACCTTTTAGGGGCAACAACAAAAAAACATTTAGGCTAGAGAATGAGATCATATACTTCCAACCTTTATTTGGTACTTGAAAATTTCAAACCACTATCACTGGAAGTTTAATGGGAAGAGAGAACTCCAAGAGTACATTCCCATCAACACTCAAATGACGATCATATGCGTCTCCGTCTCTTTTAAGTGCAAGTTGTTGTTTTGCATGTGAAAAAAATCGTAATGTTCATTATTAATGTTCTGGGAAAGCAAAAGGTCTAATGGAAAGGTCCAATCATGCACATCCAAACGTATATAGTTAACATACATGAGATTCAATGTACACTTTTATAATCTTCACTTTTCACTATACTCATCTTGGACTATATAACTGACTTGGGAGTTAGACTACTGACCTTGCAGATCTACCATGCGTTATTGCACTAAAAATCAGCATCACTGATTTTAAAGTCCTAGATCATCAATCAACATAAATTATGGTTTTTGTAAGGACAGTGATGTCGTCTGTGGAAAAAACATCTAATTCCTATGAAATTCAACAATTAGATTCCACAAATAGATTATTCTTTATCCAAATCCAGATCTCTGTTCTAACCACTATAAGATGGAAGGGACCACCTCATGTGTCGCACCAAAGAACTTTAACAAATTCTCCGATTTGGCACCACCTATATGCTTTGTTATCAATGAGACCCACACAAAAGCCATGACTGACGGAGATCCACCAATGGAGTACCTCATCCAATCAATAACCAACACCAGATTACAAAGTGAATACCTGTCAATGCTAGGATTTCTATATTGTGAGAAGATAAATGGAACCCTGAATGTAGATTTTCCATTAATTATAACATTAACTATTGTAGATCACACATTAATAGGATTTCTCATAGACGATGAAAGTTCATGTCATGTCCTCTACATCAACACGCTCAAGCAATTAGATCTCCAACAACTAGATCTGAGCCCATACAACGAATGAGATCTCTTGGCCTTCAATGATTCAATAACTCATCCCTACAAAATGATATATTTATCAATATCGCTTGGAGAAGAAAAAAGTGAGAGAAATATAACCATCAACTTCCTTGTAGTTTTGTGTAAGTGTGCAGTTAGTGACATCCTTTGTAGATCCTTTTTGGAAATGCTAGATATCGTGGCTTCTCTAGTCAACGTAAAGGTAATGTATCATAGTAACAAAGGAAAGTTAGTTGTGATCAACGCCGACCAAAAAGCACTAAGGAGTATCAGAGAAGTCACACTCAAAAACCTTTTCACCTCTTCGACAGTGTGTTAGCCTGTGATTTTCGACACTGTAGTGAAACCCACTAACTTGGTTTGGAAAAGTATCAAGAATAAATCCACAAGATTAGGATCAATCTCCCTTCAAACATGTACAAAATCTTGTAAAGGTTCGCAACGATTTAACATTTTTTGACATGAAAGTGTGATGTAAAGGTGGTGAGTTCGACTTGCCTGTCAGATATTTTGGGACTTAGTGTATATTTTAGAGTTCAAGGATTAGCTGATGCAGAGATGCTTCGATACTACAAGATTCGATAAAACAACTTTTTAATAGAGATAATTAGAGGTTGTAAAGACGATTTCAAAGGGGCAAAGGCACATGAAAGCATATCAGAAAACAGAAGTCCACGTAATTAGATATATGTTGAGTTCTATGGTGGTAACTATTATCGACAATTATTGTTGTATGTAGTATATACATTAATTTCATTCAAGCAATCAAGGCTTGTAAATCTTACATTTATTCCCTATAGAACTCGAGTATCCAAGTCATAGAGAGAAAATAGTTTGTGAGAAAACATGTATGAATATGCGACCCTTTTTTAATTCTATAATCAAAACATTTATTTATTTACTTTTATTGTCTTCTTAGTTTACTTTATCTTTTTTAACGATCTCTGCATTGTTTTTTTTTGAAGTTATTTATAATTATTCAATATTCAAAGCACAATATACTTTCTCAAATTTTTTGCATAATATGTCCTAGGATTTTTTTTCCTCCGAGTTTAATCCTATAAGTGAATGAAAACTAGTGATTTGATTTACCAAAAACAACAGTAAACAAATTGGCATGACCAAAATGACTCTTTTGTGCATGTTTTGTTAATTTTGTTCTTCCCACATGAGATACTTTAATGTCTGAGTGTTTATGCATCTGAGAAGTGGTAAAACTTTAATTAAGACGACACATCCAAAAAATGCTTCCCTTTCCCAGAATAACACTCCAGATAATTTAGAACAACCAACCGAATAGACGACACTACCAGAAGTGATGGTTCCCACCACAAGTAATGAGTATTCCAAGCGTTTATAGGAGACCTTCTTTTCTCCCAAGTTTCACATTACCCTCTGGTAGTACAGAATATCCATATGCCAACTACAATGATGGCAGACCTACAAACCAATGCTTCTACATACGCAATTATGCTAGCATCGAAATTTAGAGAATATCCATATGCCATTCCAACTACAATGATGGAAGACCTACACACCAATTCTCCTACAAACTAGTGAGTCTAATATCGAACACATTACTCAATACCAGACGGAGGCTGGTGACTTGGCCAATAATGAAAATTTAAAGATGAAACATTTTCCTAATTCTATGAACAAATATGCTTTCACTTGGTTCATTATCCTTTCCCCAAAATCCATATGCAACTAGAACCTGATTCAGACTCTTAGTTGTATCAGAATTTGAGCTTGACACCTTAGGTTCTAAAACAAGGTTAAGAAAAGGAACTAAACTTTTCACTGTTGTTACTAACTTTGTTATCAGACTCCAAACATGGTTCAGAATCTGATGTATATGAATCCAAAGTGAATTTTTTTTTTGGGCATACATAATTCAATCCCCCTTCTTGTGTATTTTTATCACCTTTAGTTGGTATCAAAGCCAGGATGTGCTTTGTCACTTAATAGTGAAACATAAAAGATCTAGTGAGAAAAACTACTCAGTCAAGAGCTCCATCTTGGATGGAGTTTCCTTCATTAGTAAACCAAAGAATGGAAACTCAGAAAGATAAATTGAAGAAGGTCATACTAGTGTTGAGCTGAAAGCCTAAACATAAGCACATGACCTTGAAGGAACTTTTAACATTTTCTTGCAAGGAGATATCATGCCAAACGAATGTAAACCTAGTAGGAAATACATGGATTGGTATAGATCTTTGTTCAATTTATATCTATCACAAACAAACTACATGTAACACCCCACAACCTTTCAACCCAAAGACAACAACCTTATACCCCAAACCAACACTACCATCAACCATACCATTCATTTAACTCATCCCCTACAACATCCAACATTAAAACCCAAATTTTACCCCCTCAACTTCGTACACTCATCCATAAACATCATCCAACACCCACTATAACTAATACTCATTCTCACAACCTACCCCACACGAACACAACTACCAAACACCCCAACCACAAATCCCTTTTTACCAATCACAAACCTTCACCTTGAATTCTTCCCAAGACCAACAACCCTACATCCACTACATGCATAGCTCAATGTCACCTACTACCCAACCAATTTGGAATAAAGAGGGAACCAGATTATGTTATGGCAGTGCATCGACAATGGACTTATTAAATGATGAATTAATTGTTGAATTAATGGCTTCTTGGAATGTTGCGGGACCTTCTACTCAGCTAACAAATATTGATGGAAATTGTAAAAGGACTATCCACCAACGCTTTTATCGACCAGGTTATAAACAAGGCTAGATAGGATTTTAATATACTTTTTTTATTAATAAATAAATAAATATTCCTTTCCATTATTATTTATTTGTTTTTATTGTTATTTTATTTATCATTTAAGTATAGCTTTAATTATAATAATTATTTTTATTTTTATTATTTAAACACATAATTAAATATAAATAATTATAATCGATTAACATTAATAAAATGATTTATTTTATATTATTTATATTTAAAATTTAATTCAATTATAATTCAAAACAAATAAAACACGTTTATAACACTACCATCCATTTAATTGGCAGTTTCTCAGTTTAGTTGTACTTTGTCCTTTCAATAGGTGGTTTCCCACAAGCTTCCGTCATTTTAATGGACGGTTACTTTGTAGCAATGAAAAGAATTCTCATATCTAAATATATATTTTGAATAAGCATGGTATATTTAGATATATTTTGAATAAGCATGGTATATTTAGATATATTTTGAAAAAAGTTAACATTATTTGCTTTATTTATAGGCTAAGATCTATACGCACATGTATAACTTATTTAGTTTTCTGATTAAAAAGAATGTTGATTTCTTTATTTAAGCATTCATGGTACTATAATGGGTCTGTTTGTTTTGGTATTTTTTAAAATGATTTTTATAGTTTAACATATATTAATAAAATTTACAATTCTTTTATAAAAACATTAAATAAAAATTTGGTTTAAATAAATACCAAAATTAAATATTAAAATTTCACTTAATTTTAAAATTATTTCAAATAACTTTTCCTAAAATCATTTTTAATATATAACTTTTTGAATTTCAACTATGTTTTATTCTTTAATAATATATATTTATATTATAAAATATCAAAATTAATATTTCAAATTAAAAAAAACTCAATATTTTTAAAAATAATTTTATATAATCTATTTTTAAAAATATAAAAAAAAATATTTCTTAAAGTTGGAACAAACATACCCAATATTTAACGCTCTATCAAATTAGGTTATAGGCTTTTTAAAATATATAGTTTTTATCAATTGAGTTGATAAAATGTGCTTGTGACCAATATTATAGGTGTGAAGGTTTTATTATTATTATTATTATTATTATTATTATTATTATTATTATTATTATTATTATTATTATATAGATTTTTTTTAATACAAAATGGGTCACACGTCCAACCAAAAGCCTACCCTAAATCAAATTAGTGTTACCAATTCCCACAACCCTATCCTCAGTACTCTGCTGAGTTATGGAAACCTTAGCCACCACATGAGCTAGAATCTTCATCTCCCTTCCTATATGCTGAAAAACCACCGAATTGAATCCCTTCCCTACCTCCTCCATCCTCCGACACACTAACCCTAAACCATTACAAGGTATTCCTTCATGTTTTCCCCTCAAAATCTCAATCAACTCCTTGCTGTCACTTTGGAATCCAACATTACTACACTCATTCTCCCTTACTAGCTCCATCACGAACAGTAGAGCCTCAGCTTCCGCTTCCACAATCGACGCGTTACCTCTGACTCTTTTGGTATAACCCTTCATATCCTCACCTTTATCAGCTTGTCAAACCACCCATATGCCCCACCATTGGTCTCCGTCCACCGCAACATCTGATTGAAACCAGGTAATACTTTGTTCCTGGCTCCTATTATCATCTCTGTGATTAGTCAAATTTCCATTTCGATATCTTCTGATCTGGTTTTCATCACTTTTCGTTTTCTGCAAACCACCATTTCCCCTGAGCATGGTGATGTTTATACTACTCTCGTTATTGTTATGCATCCACTGACCTCTCTTAAGCCTCGTACCGCTATGCACCCGCGTGTCGCTGCAGTCTCTAACCCAGGTAACCTCTTTAATGCCTTCCTCTTTGTGTTGCCTCACATTTATCCCATGCTTCTTTCTCCCTTCATTACTCTGCTTCACAGACAAACTAGTTTGATAATACCCTGTGTGAACACTGTTGTCCTTTCCAGGTATGCCCATCACACTCTCCGACATGCATTGCTCCTTCAGATCTTGACTTCCACTAAGTCTCTCCACTGTATAATTGTTGTACCTTTTCTCCTTTTGCTGAGCCTTGATTGGTATAGTTAACCGACCCTCATACTTCTTCTGATCTTTGTCATATGTGTAGGTTGCACTTTTGGGATCAAGTTGGCTCATGATGAACTCCTGTTCATGTTTGCAGATAGCTTGAACCATTACTTCCGGGTTAGTCTCCACTCCTTCAAAAACAAGTTTATTTATGCAGTACCATATAGTATCAATAGTATGAATAAGCATAGAAACCTCTTGTTGATTCCTTGTCATAATGAAAACTTCACACCAATCTCTGAACAACATCTTAGAATTCCTTATGTAGCTGAAATTGATTGTTAAAGGATTTTGGAACCAAACCCTTCTCACCCAATCACAATTCATGAAACAGTGATTAGTAGTTTCAAGCTCCTCCCCGCACCTAGGGCAAACAAAATCAGTAGCAATATTCCTCAAACTAAGATTGGCCTTCACTGGGATATTGTTGTGCATTATATTCCACATAAGGATAATCTTTCTAGGAGGCACTTTACTTTTCCAAAGCTTTCTCCACATGCTCTCCCTGCTAGTATTATTAGAGTTGTCATTCTGATCCATTTTCGAACACCCAATTTGTTTCTTGTATCCATTCCTCACACTAAACATCCCATCCTTTATATATGCCCACCCTTCTATATCATCTACTTGAGTACTATGTAGAGTCATTCTGCTTATGGTTTGAGTATCAACATGATAGAACACCTCCTCTAGTCTAGTCATGCCCCAACTCTTAGTACCAGGCACAATTAATTCCACCACCCTCATACCCTCCCTATCAATAGGCATAGGCGTAATACATCTGAAATTAAAATTTTCAGCTATCCAATTATCCTCCGAGCAATTTATGGACTTCTCGTTGCCAATTGTCCATATGGTACCCTTTTTAATTATGTCTATAGCCTGAAACAGACTCCTCAATAGATAACTTCCGCTGCAACTTTGTTTAGCTCTCATAATGTTAGTATTCGGATAGTACTTTTCTTTTATCAGCCTTGCCACCAAACTGTGAGGTTTTGTATGTGTCGCTCCCACCAAAATGACACCTAGATCAGAAGGGGTACAGACGCGAACGATCGGCGAAAAGGAGAGAGAACACACAAGGGTGAACTCAGAAGAAAAGAAAAGAGTCGCCAGCTAGGCATTTTTATCCCGGAGGAAAGGTAATGCTGCATAAACCTAGGAAGATATGGATAAGACGGTTGCGAACCAGAGAGACTGAGAAAGGGGGTTGGTTACAACCCGGGAAGGTATTAGCACCCAGATTGTCCGCCGTACTCGACGGGATCCACGCTTAAAAGATTTGTGTTTTAAAGGGGTAGTGTCGGTGCAAACTGTGTATCAAAGCTGGAAAGAATGCAAGTGTCAGTGCAAAAGAAGTGTGAAGTGTACAAGGGAAGTGTCAGTGTAAGAACAAGAGTGAAATGCTCAAGATAATGAGGCTTAAAGAGATGCTGGAAGGAGGGGGATATACAGAGACTTTTGTTCGATAACTGTTAAGTTATGCCTACGTATCCTCTCGTGCAATGAGGAAGTCAGAACACCGTAGTTCGACTCAAAGAGACTGAAAGATAAATTGACTTGTGAACTGCTTGCTTGTCTATGCTCAAGTGTATGACCTGTCTGGCTCAGGTGCAAACTGTCTTACATTAGACGGAAGAAGCAAGTTCTCGTTTGTGAGTGAATGAGATGAGAAAAGAATCCCGGAGGAGACGATTATTGTTTGTTTTTGGTGTTTTCAGTCTTTTATTGTTTTTGGAGTTTGTCATAGGAAAATGAGCTTAAGACTACACCAAGGGTTAGTAAACTCATCACATCCTCCCTCTGATTAGGGGTAATGAGAATACCTTAAGTATGAAGTAAACACCTCACACTTAATCACCATGATGCAGGATTAAGATCATTAACCTACTTGTGATTATTTAGATGTTTTTGTTGTTTTTGTTTAGTGTTGAGTAATGAGATTAAGCCATAATCAGGGATTTAATGGACTCATTACACCATCCTAATAGAAGGATAATAGATGAGAGCATTTAAGCTGAGGAAGGCTCCTCAACTTAATCCATGATTAGGGATTAACTTCAAGACAAAACAAAGCCTTTATTAGATGGATTTTAGTTAATGGTAAGATTAAGAAGTGGATTTTATGGTTTGTAAGACAACTTGAGGGGGACTTGTCCATTAACACTAGGGTTAGTCCTTCTTAACCAGTTAAGGAAGAATTAGAACCCTGATGCAAGGCCCAAGTTACAAGTTTGATGTCTTGATGATTATTAGATGGATTGATTAAAGGATTTAAACACATTAAGGGTTTAACACTTAGGATTAAAGTTATACACTCCATCCTAATAGAAGGATGCAGGCATAAGCTTAATCACAAAGCCTTAAAACCTTTAGGGTTTAGTCCTTGATTATGAGGTGAGAGGAGAAGACTCAATGATGACACAAAGATAAAACTAAATGGGGGGACTAACTAAACCCTAATTATTATCATGCTTGGCTGTTCCTAGGGTTAATGAGGTTTGCAGGAAGATCTTCAGAGAAACCACCAGGAAGGAAACAGATGAAAGGAGCAAGAAGCAGAGAGAAGCAAGACAACTTGCTTCACTTAAGAAGACAAGTTGCTTGAAGAAAGAAAGCAAGAAAGAACATGAATGAGCAAGCTCACTCTAATACAAAGGTAAAATGCAGCAATGGATGCATAAGAGAGATGAAGAGAGAATGTGAGAAATGAAGGCAAATTCACTTCTCAAAACAACTTACCACCTGAAAAGTTAGCAAAAGAAATGAAACACAATGCAAATGAGATGAAATGCCATGGTGCAAACCAAAACCAGAAGCATAAACATGATGTTAATGATTCTAAGAGATGATGCAAACACATGACAAGAGATGAGGGTGATCAAACAAGCATATGGATGCAGATGAAGCATGCTTGAATCATGGAAGTTTAAGAAAGTTTATGAAATGCAATGAACACATAACATGGCAAATGAAAGATGCAATGATCAAACATGATTCTAATGTGTCCTAAGATGTCTTATGAATCATGTGGATGCACAAAATGTCATGGCAAGTTCTTAAATGCAAGCAAATGAGAGATGGATGCAAAGGAAGGTACAAATTAGGGTTTACATACAACATGCAATGCAAAAATTCAAAACCAGAAGCAAATGACAAGATAAAAAATTGAAAATGGGATCAAAGGAACCCTAACCCTACATAAGTTCACTGCCCAAAGGAGGGGACCTAACTCTTAACCTAATAGGAGTTATGATTTTTCCAAGTCAATTAGGGTTTTAAGGTACCTCATCATGAAAAATGCAAAACAAATTGGAAATGGAAGATCAATTCAAACCAAATTTATCCTATAAACTACATGCCATGAAGGGTGCAATGCAAGAAGAATCATCATCAAACTCTCAATGGTTAGGTAGAAGGGATTTTTCCAAGTTTGAACAAAAATATTGCCTCAAAATGAATTTAATTCCAATGAAAATGATCAAAATGCATCAAGAACCAAAAAGAAATTTGCTTTGAGAGTTTGATAATGTTTCTAAATGTTTTAAGATGCAATGTGAATTTTTTCATGATTTTTAAATACCTAAATGCATTTTTAATTAATTAATTTTCATTAACTAATTAAAAATAATCATTTAAATGATTTAAAAATAATTTTTAATGCAAAAAATAAAAATAAAAATATTTTTGGGTTCTGAAAAATAGTGAAATGCTTGACAAAAATTTCCAGAATTTTTAAATGTATTTTGCTATTTTAAATGATTCATACAAATTAAATACAAAATAAATGAATAAAAAATGAAAATATGAGAAGTATGCAAGATCCATGGCTGAGATTCAAACTTGGGGGTCAATGGTTGACTGCGCGCGCTAGTTGAGGGTCAGGATCTCTTCTGGCTTAATTAACCTAAATGTGATTTATTAAATTAATAAAAACAGATTAGGGTTTAATGAAATGATCCAGGCCATTCAAACACGCGGGAGTCAACAAAAGTCAACCAGATCTATGGTCCAAATTCAAACTGAACCCTAAACGCATTTAATGAACTAATGACTTTCAGGTGGCCGGAAATGACCTCCGGTCATCTTCTCCGGCCACACCCCCCTGAGAAATTTTCAACTCACTCCCTAGGCCATTTCTGGAGCTCTAAAGCTCCAGATTCATTCCTTTCACTCCCCTAAGCCCAAATCCACCCTCAAACAGAACTTATTTTCAGCCATTCTTAAGATTCGAAGCTATGAACAAAAATGGTGGAACTTTCAGACAAGCAATACACTCTCAATTCTTCATCATTTTCAAAAGTAAAAGGTTCATTGCACTCAGGGAATCAAGCTTAACAAGTTGAGAACTTAAAACAAAGCTTCTGGAAAAATAAATTTTCGAAGCTACCTGAGGTGAAGCTTTCAGTTTGGAGCTTTCAGACTGCCTCCTTGCTTCAAAGCTTCTCTAATGGTCTCCCTGAAGATGTTTTGAGGTTTAGTTGGAGTTTAATGTGGCTGGTTTTTGAGATTGATGAAGTTCTGACCAAGGGGGGTGAAGAATCGTGTTTCTGTTTGTGGGGTTTTCAGGGCAAATTGATGGTTGGGAAATGATCAGAGGATCATGTTTAGTGATTCTATGAAGTTTGTTTTGATGTTTGTGGCTTGTATGGAGAGATTCGAATGAAAATGCATAAGAGGTGAGTTTTTGTGAATTATGGCTTGTGGGAGAGATCAGGCTGTCTTGTGTTATGTGTTGAGTCTCATTTTGTCCATGTATCAAGCTTGGATAGGTCAGAGAGTTGTTGCTGACCTAGCTTGATTGGTATGGGCCATCTTGCATAAAGTCAACTTTTTGTGTAAGAGAGGTATGGGCTATGGCAGTCAAGGTACAAAGGCATGGCTTGGCTCAGCATGCTTCAAGGAGAACCATGGAAATGAATTAGAGGCAATGCAGCAAGTGGATTAGGGTTTATGTGATGTTTTGCAAATTCACAAAGTTTTCCCCTTTTGTGATTACTTGAAGCATAAGTCATGAAATTGGAGAGTTCTTTGGTGCATTCTGATTTTTAGGTCATGGTTCATGTTTGTGTAATGCATAGAAGTCAATTAGAGATCACATAAAGGCTTGGCATGAGGTTTTGCAACTTTGCCTCTTTGGTACAAAAGTGAAATTTCAATGATTTTATCCAACTTTGCAAGGCCATAACTTTTGATCCAAAATGAATTAGAATGAGTTCTTGTACTTTTTGAAAATGGGAGGATCCATTCTACAACTTTCATGACCAAAGTTTTCTCATTTGAAGCATTTTTGAATAAAAAAGAAAGGGTTGAAAAACTTTCCCAAAATGGCAAGTTTTCATTACAAGTCACTTTCCCAAAAAGGCAACTTTGCAAATGGCTTGAAATTCTTAAATTTTGTGAACTTCTAACATCTTCTATGATCAAATAAAGATCATACACATTCAAAATAATGGAGAATGCCCTTTGGTTGGGTCATTGGGGGCCTCAGATGCCCTGATTTTGCACTGACTTGCTCAGGAAGTCAACTCTTGATTAGATGCCTTCCCCATGGAATTTCTTCATGAAAATTGATATGCATGATCCTTATAACATATAGAGACCAATAGAAACAAGAATGACCAAAACAATTTGAGTTATGGCCTCTGAAACCAAAACCCTAATTCTAGGTCATCTGTGCAGTCAAGCCTGCCTCTGCTTCCATGCCTTTCTCAGTTCTTGTGATTCTTTGACTTCCTTGACTTTGTGAGGATATAATATGATGCTTGAACATACATGGACCTCTTTGAAGTGATTGATGGCCTTTGGAGTGGCTCAAAAGGCTCTTAGATTGCTCAGATCACAAACCCTAGATGCAGATGACCTAGAACCAATGCAGTGAAGCAAAAATGCAGTATGAGATGCTATGATTGAATTTATGCATATGAAAAGATCACAAGCCATGGTGAAATGGGTGAGGTCAAATTTTGGGTGTTTACAGTATGCAGTCTCCAAACTTGTTTAGCAATCAGAGCCAAATTGAACTCCTTTAAATTTATGAATCCCAAGCCCCCAGCATTCTTGTGGGCACACAAAACATTCCAATTGTTCCAATGAACTTTTTTCTCCCCCACCAATAATTAGCCATAAGCCTCTCCATCTGGGCTAACACCTGATTAGGCAAAATGTAAGAACTTATCACGTACATAGGTATGGCTTGAGCCACAACTTTAATTAAAGTAACCTTGCCCGCTTTAGATATATGTTGACTATTCCACCCTTGTAATTTATGCCTCAACTTGTCCACTAAATACTGAAAGCACCTGCTCTTAGATTTGCGTATCAGAGTTGGCAAACCAAGATACTTAGTGATGTTAGTTTGATCATTGATATTGAGCAGTCTATTGAATAGAACTTTCTGATCTGTAGGAGTTTCCTTAGAGAACATAATTTGAGATTTGGCTGCATTAATTCTTTGCCCATATCTCATCTGATACCACTGAATAATGTCCTTAACTTGTTCAGCTTCCTTTTGACCTACATGGCAAAATATTAAACTATCATCAGCAAAAAATAAATGAGTGATTTGAGGAGAATTTCTGGCAATAGTTATGCCACGAAAACCCGTTGTCTCCTTATCCTGAATAAGTTTATTAGAGAAAACATCTGCACATATTATGAAAATATAAGGGGATAGGGGGTCCCCCCTGACGAATCCCCATAGAAGGAATAAAGTACTCAGTAGGAACACCATTTATCAGGATAGAATTCTGAATAGTAAAAACACAATTCATAATCAAATTCACAAAATGACAAGGGAAACCACAGTTCTCTAAAGCCCTTTTGATGAAATTCCAATCCAATTGGTCATAGGCTTTTTCCATATCCAGTTTGATCCCCACCAGCCCAGTCTTTCTTCTCCTATTTTTGCTAAGGTGATGAAAAACCTCCATAGTAATCATAGTATTATCAGTGATGAGTCCTTTATGCACAAAAACACTCTGATTATCACTAATAATAGAAGGAAGGGTCCCTTTGAGCCTATTAGCTATACACTTAGTAATGATCTTCATAATGACATTGCAGAGGGAAATAGGTCTTAGCTCAGAAGGCTTTGAAGGCCTGGCCACTTTAGGAATCAGGGCCAAGTAGGTAAGATTATGCTCCCTAGGACTATCCAGATTGTTCAGGATGTCCATCACCTCCTCCAACATTGCATCCACCACCAAATGCCAATAAGTTTGAAAGAATTTAGCAGTGATCCCATCTGGCCCAGGGGCAGCATTTCCTTTAAGTTGATACATAACAGTGGTCACTTCATCAATCCCAAAAGGTCTGTTAAGATCCTCAAACATCTTAAAACTAATCTTCCTGTTAGTAGGATGATCCATAAAGTCTATCAGGTGTCGCTCCCGATAAATGAGAATTAACCCAGATAAAGGTACAGACGCGAACGGTCGGCGAAACGAGGAAGTGAGGATACTCAGGAGTGAACTCAAGGGAATGAAAAGAGTCGCCAGCTAGACATTTTTATCCCGGAGGAAAGGTAATGCTGCATAGACCTAAGAAAGATATGGATAAGACGGTTGCGAACCAGAGAGACTGAGAAAGGGGGTTGGTTACAACCTGGGAAGGTATTAGCACCCAGATTGTCCCCCGTACTCGACGGGATCCACGCTTAAAAGATTTGTGTTTTAAAGGGGTAGTGTCAGTGCAATTTGTGTATCAAAGAGCTGGAAAAGGATGCAAGTGTCAGTGTAAAAGGAATGTGAAGTGTGACATGTACAATGTTAGTGTAAGAACAAAGATGAAATGCTCATGATAATGAGGCTAAAGAATAAGGCTAGAAGGAGGGGGAATATACAGAGACTTTTGTTCGATAACTGTTAAGTTATGCCTACGTATCCTCTCGTGCAATGAGGAAGTCAGAACACCGTAGTTCGACCCAAAGAGACTGAAAGATGAATTGACTTGTGAACTGCTTACTTGTCTATGCTCAAGTGTATGACCTGTCTGGCTCAGGTGCAGACTGTCTTGCATTAGACGGAAGAAACAAGTTCTCGTTTGTGAGTGAATGAGATGAGAAAAGAATCCCGGAGGAGACGATTATTGTTTGTTTTTTTTGAGTTTTCAGTCTTTTATTGCTTTTGAAAGTTTGTCATAAGTTAATGAGCTTAAGCCTAAACCAATAGATTAGTGAACTCATCATATCTTCCCTCTGATTAGGGGTAATGAGAATACCTTAAGTGTGAAGTCAGCTTCTCACACTTAATCACCTTTGATGCAGGATTAAGATCATTAACCTACTTGAGATTATTTAGATGTTTTTGGTGTTTTTGTTTAGTGTTAAGTAATGAGATTAAGCCATAATCAGGGATTAGACAGACTCATTTCATCATCCTAATAGAAGGATAATAGATGAGAATGTTTAAGCTGAGGAAAACTCCTCAACTTAATCCATGATTAGGGATTAACTTCATGACAAAACAAAGCCTTTATTAAGTGGATTTTAATTAATGATAAGATGATGAAGTGAGTTTTAGGGTTTGTAAGACAACTTGAGGGGGACTTGTCCATTAACACTAGGGTTAGTCCTTCTTAACCAGTTAAGGAAGAATTAGAACCCTAATGCAAGGCCCAAGTTACAAGCTTGATGTCTTGATGATTATTAAGTGAATTGATTAAAGGATTTAAACACATTAAGGGTTTGACACTTAGGATTAAAGTTATACACTCCATCCTAATAGAAGGATGCAGGCATAAGCTTAATCACAAAGCCTTAAAGCCTTTAGGGTTTAGTCCCTGATTATGAGATGAGAAGAGAAGACTCAATGAGACACAAAGGCAAAAACTAAGTGGGGGACTAATCAAAACCCTAATCATTGTCATGCTTGGTTGTTCCTAAGGTTTGTGAGGTTTACAAGAGACATCTTCAGAGAAACCACCAGGAAGCAGATGAAAGGAGCAAAGAGAAGCAAAGTAACTTGCTTCATTTAAGAAGACAAGTCACTTGAAGAAAGAAAGTAAGATGAAGAAGAATGAGCAAGATCAATCTCAAACACAAAACAAAATGCAGCAATGATGCATAGGAGGGATGAAAAGAAATTGTGAGAAGTGAAGGCAAATTCACTTCTCAAAGTTACTTACCACCTGAAAAGTTAATGAAAGGAATGCAATGCAATGCAAAATGAGGTGAAATGGAATGATGCAAACCAAAACCAGAAGCATGTGTGTGATGTTAATGATGCTAAGAGATGATGCAAACATGAATCAAAGCATGAGGATGGTCATACAAACATATGGATGCAAGAGAAGCATGCTTAGAACCATGAACATACATGAAAAGTTATGAAATGTAAATGACATACAACATGGAAAGTGAAAGATGTAATGATCAAACATGATTCTACTATGTCTTAAGATGTCATATGAATCAAATGGATGCACAAAATGTCATGGCAAGTCATGGTATGCAAGCAAATGGAAGATGAATGCAAAAGGAAGCCCAAATTAGGGTTTATGATCAATGCACAAAACAAAAATCAAAACCAGAAGCAAACATCATGATAAAAAATTGAAAATGCATTCAAAGGAACCCTAAACCTATACAAACTCACTGCCCAAAGGAGGGGTTCTAACTCTTAACCTAATGAGGGTTATGAATTTCCTAAGGTTGCTAGGGTTTTAAGGTACCTTGTCAAGAAAAATGCCAAACAAATTAAAAATGCAAGATCAAATCATGCCAATTTAATCCTATAAACTACATGATATGTAAGATGCAATGCAAAAAAAATCAAAGTCCAACTCTTAAAGACTAGGCAGAAATGAATTTCCAAAGATTGGATCAAAATAATGCCTTGAAATGAAATTAATTCCATGAAAAATTGTCAAAAGACATCAAGATCAAAAAAGAAATTTGGTTTGAGGGTTGGACAATGTTTCTAAATGATTTTTAAAGGTTTCATGAATTTTTTGGTGATTTTTAAATACCTAAAAGTATTTTTAATTAATTAATTCTCATTAATTAATTAAAAATAATCTTTTAAATGATTTAAAAATATTTTTTAATGCAAAAAATAAAAATAAAAATGTTTTTGGTTTCTGAAAATTAATTGAACCTTTGACAAAAAATTTCAGAATTTTTAAAGATGTTTTGCTATTTTTAATAAAAATGCACAAATTAAATGAATTAAAATGCAAATAAAAATAAATTAAATGAAAAGTATGCGCATCCAAAGGTCTGGATTCAAACTGGGGACGCGCGAATTGACTGGCGCCAGATCTAAAGGCTGATATTCAAACTGGCCAGATTAATTTATAAAACTTAATTAAATGGATAATGACGTGGATTAGGGTTTAATGAAAGCATCCTGGCCATTGGAACGCGCGGGAGTCAACAAAAGTCAGCCTATCCTACGTACCAAATTCAAACTTGCATTAATTACACAGATTCGCCCTAAGTACTTTCAGGTGGCCGGAGAAGACTTCCGGTCGTCTTCTTCCTTGAAAGTTGCTAACTTTCTCAAAACGCCATGAAAATGAAAACTAAATGCCCAGAATTCATCCCCCTTCAACACTGAATCAAAACCCCCAAACGAAAATCATTTTTCATCCATTAATCATGCAAATCAAAGCAAAACTCATTTAGGGCAGAAAAGTTTCAGAGCAATCATACATCCTGGTTTCTCAACCATTTTCAAAAATAATCATATCCCCATGATCAGGGGAGTGCATAGAAACATTTAGGAACTTAAAATGGAGTTTCTGGAAAAAAGTTTGAGATGGCTACCTGAGATGGAGACTTCTGGTTCTGAGCTTCCTGGCCTTTCCTTTGCTGCAAGTCCACTCCTTTGAACCCTCTGATGATGAAATGAAGCTTAGAAAGCTTTGAGGATGGCTGGTTTGAGAGATGGCAGGAGTTCTGTTCAAGGGAGGGTGGTGATCGTGTTTTTGATTCAGTGGCTTTCAGGCTGTTTTAAGGGTTGGTTTGTGATCAGTGAAGCATGTTGAGATTGTTTGTGAAGTTGGTTTGTGTGTTTGCAAGCTGTGCTGAGTGTTTCGAAGGCTTTTGCAAATGGGAGAGATTTTGGTAACTATGGCTTGTGGGCAAGATCAGAATGAGTTGTGTTATGTGTTAGGCTGGGTTTTGTCCATGTATCAAAAGGGGATAGGTCAGAAAGTTGTTGGTGGCCTATGGTGATTGGTATGGGTCTTTGGCCAAAATGTTAACTTGATTTGTACTTGAGGTATGGGCAATGGTACAACTTGCTTTTTGGCATGCTTGGGCTCAGCTGAGTTTAGGGAGAGCCATGGAATTGTTTATGAGGTGATTCAACAAGTTGATCAAGGTTTGTGTAGTGTTTTGCAAATTTCACAAAGCTTGCCCCCTTTTGAAATTCTTGAGCTTCAAGGCATCAAAGTGCAAAGTTCTTTGGCCCATTCTGAATTTTAGAGGTCATGTGATCATGTTGTGAAGAAATGGTACACATTTGAGGCCTTTAGAACACTTGAACAAACCATTTTGCAAAATGTCTCTTTGGTAGAAAACTTCAAATTTTGTGATTTTAGCCAACTTTGACAAGCCATAACTTTTGATCCAAAATGAATTAGGTCATGTTCTTGTACTTTTTGAAAAGGGAATGATCTGTTCTACAACTTTCATGACCAAAGTTTTTCCATTTGAAGCATTTTTGAATCAAAAAGTCAAGGTTGAAAAAGTTTCCCAAAATGGCAATTTCATTAAAAGTCAACTTTCCCAAAAAGTCAACTTTGCAAATGACTTGAGATTCTTCAATTTTGTGAACTTCCAACATCTTCTATGATCAAATAAAGATCATACACAATCAAAATGATGAAGAACACCCTTTGGTTGGGTCATTGGGGGCCTCAGATGCCCTGATTTTGCACTGACTTGCTTGAAAAGTCAACTCTTGATCAGATGACTTCCCCATGGAATTTCTTCATGAAAATTGATATGCATACTCCCTATACCATATAGAGACCAATAGAAACAAGAATGACCAAAAAATTTGGAGTTATGGCCTCTGAAACCAAAACCCTAATTCTAGGTCATCTGTGCAGTCAAACCTGGCTCTGCTTCCATGCCATTCTCAGTTCTTGTGATTTTTGACATTCTTGACTTTGAGGGGATATAATATGATGTTTGAACATACATGGACCCCTTTGGAGTGACTGATGACCTTTGGAGTGGCTGAAGAAGCTCTTGATTTGCTCAGATCACAAACCCTAGATGCAGATGACTTAGAATCTATGCAGTGAATCAAAAATGTGATATGAGATGCTATGATTGAGCCTATGCATATGAGAAGATCACAAGCCATGGTGTGAATGGGTGAGGGCAAATTTGGGGTGTTTACAGCTGCCCCTATTCAAACATGAGTTAGTTGTGCAGGATGTAAGCAACGGCTTGACAGGCAAACAAGATAACTTGTGGTTGAATACCAAAGACAGTCCAAAATTTGCACTCACAGAATGAAGAAGAAAAGGGATATAGATTGTAAAAGAAAATAAAGTATAATATAAAGTGCGGGCGACGGAGGACGACCGTCGAGCAGAGGACGACTGCTGGGGAAAGAGCCATGACGGGGACGGCCGACATGCTGGGGAGAATGTGTGAAATAAAGCAATGACGGGGACGGCCGACATGCTGAGGATATAAGAGATTATGATGGGGACGGCCATCAAGTAAAGCTGTAAGATTCTCTGGGGAATATGAATAAATGATGAGGTACGGTCATCAGGTTCATAAAGTAATGCGAACAACGATGGGGACGGCCATTGGGCTAAACTGATGAAGGACGATCATCAGGAAAAGGAAAAGGGACCACAACGGGGACGGCCATCGGGTTAAAGAATAAATGAAATAATGATGAGGGACAGTCATCAAAGGTGAAGGACGATCACCTGGCAGGGGACGGCTGCTCTGAAAGTATCGCGACATAGGACGAATGTCGGATAAAAGGTCAACGATGGGGGCGGCCATCGGACGAGCATGATGAAGGACGATCATCAAGAGGTGAAGGACGATCACCTAGCAGGGGACGGCTGCTCTCAAGGTTTATCGTGACATAGGACGAATGTCAGATAAAAAGATCAACGATGGGGACGACCATCGGATAAAATGATGAAGGACGATCATCAAAAGGTGAAGGACGATCACCTAGCAGGGGACGGCTGCTAAATATCACAACATAGGACGAATGCCGGATAAAAAAAGGTCGACGATGGGGACGGCCATCGGATGAGCATGATGAAGGACGATCATCAAGAGGTGAAGGACGATCACCTAGCAGGGTACGGCTGCTCTCAGGGTTTATCATGACATAGGACGAATGTTAGATAGAAAAGGAATTTTGATTTGCTGGCGACCCACTAGGGAATAGTAAACACGGACGAGTGTTTATATCCAAGAAATAAAAGGTATAAGTGTTTTGACGTTGTGTATAGATCAAAGATGCGGACGAGCATCCTTAAGACTACGATGCAGACGAGTATCGGGTAGAAACAAATACTGACACGTGTTCAGAGATGATGATACGGACGAGTATCAACTGGTTAACAAGGATCACGGACGAGTGTTGATTCTGAGGGGACTCTTCTGGGGAAAAGTAGACACAGACGAGTGTCTAAATTCAAGAAGACAAGAGTGTTTGACACAGTGTATGGATTAAAGATGCGGACGAGCATCCTTAAGACTATGATACGGACGAGTATCAGGTAGAAACAAACGCTTGACGCATGTTCTGAGATGATGATACGGACGAGTACCAACGGTTTAACAAAGAACACGGACGAGTGTCGAATCTGAGGGGATTTGAGTGATATGTACAAGGTACAAACGAGTATCTGTATATGAGTGAAAACAGGAGTAATAGGTATGAGTGGTGTATAGTTGAGTGTTTAAACTGCTTGGGAGAGTGACACGGACGAGTGTCAAGAGAGTTATATACAAGTATATGCTTTACAAAGCGTTTGAGTAAATATATTGGGGGAAGGTGACACGGACGAGTGTCAAGAAAGTTATATATATAGGTATCTGTGAGTGCAAAGGGGATGCTTTGGCTTTCTATTGGGGATGTGACACGGACGGGTGCCACAAAGAGTATGTACTGATGTTTGTGGGTGTAAGGCAACTGCTTTAGCTCTTTGCTGGGGAATCTGGGGAGCATTCTGTATATTGTTGATGGATTGTCATTATTCACAAGTGTTTGATTCAGAACATGGCTTATGATTATGCAATATGTTTGATTTTTGCCGTAATGCTCTGTATTAGACGGAATGTTACGCTTTGTGGGGTGAATACGATGCGAATGCTATGATTATGCAAAAGATACCGATCCGGGATTCGGGTCCCGTTGCAACGAAGATCTCTGGTCAATCTGCTTGAAGTGGGCATCCCAGCTGGGGATGAGATCCTTGAGATGTTTCTGCTTGGAGGAATAGGTCACTGATAGACCTATCTTAGTAATGAGGGACCCAGCTGGGGTTTGTAGAAGCTTTCGTCACTCTGTTGTGATTCCTTCCTGCGTCGCGCTTCCGGATAAGGGCTGAAGCTCTATGGGGGAGATGGTTTTCTGGCTTTTGTACTTGGCTGAAAAGGAAGAATGATTGGCACCTCGGCTGCTGGGATGAAGTTTTCATGCCCCATGTTGTGCTTTGAATGCCTGCAATCCTGAAAAGATAGAGAAATGCACAAGTAATCCCGAGGTATCCCTTACCGGATTCCATCATAGAAATCTGGACACACCTGGGAGTAAGTATATTTTCTGCAAGCACGCATTCTTTAGAAAAGAAACATCTGTGTTTATGCAATCAGTATCTTATAGACATCGGACATTTTGCAAATGAAAATAAAAATGTACTAGACATGACATGACTGAAAATCTGACTTTATTAATTCATATGCCCTGAATTGGCAAGATACGGTCAAAGAAACATATCTCCTAAAATGAGGAGATTGTTACAAATTGAGAAACCAAATGTTGGCAATGTTGACGACGCTTCAAGGAGCTTCCCTCCTGCTATGACTCGTATGACATTTGACGCTCTTCTCGCCTTTGCTTTCTGAAGAAGGATGATTCTGAAAGAGGCTTGATCCCTTCGAAGCTTACCAAGTGGTAAGTGATACAGACGAATTCAGAACGCAGTTGTTCGCTTATTCCCTTATTTTGCCTGGATCGCCCTTTCGGGTTTTCAATCCATCGGGATACCCATTTTTGCCTGAGTTGTCCAATGCGGCTTTTCAACTCAGCGGGTGTACATTTTTTGTTTATTTTCCCTTATTTTTTCCCGAGTCTTTTATTCTGTTTTTGACTCGCCGGGATGCCCTATTTTTGCCTGGACTTTCATTCTGTTTTTATGTCCAGCGGGTCATTTTATGCGAAGTATTTTTTAACTGCATCTGAATTCACAGGGGACGGGAAGTCTTCACCATCCATGGTGCTGAGCATTAGTGCTCCACCAGAGAAAACTTTCTTTACCACGAATGGCCCTTCATAGTTTGGAGTCCATTTGCCCCTGTGGTCTGTATGAGGAGGGAAGATTCTTTTCAGCACAAGATCTCCTACTTGGTACTCTCGGAGCCTGACTTTCTGATCGAAGGCTTTCTTCATTCTTTTCTGATACAACTGCCCATGACAGATTGCAGCCAATCTTTTCTCTTCAATCAGACTCAGTTGTTCGTATCGGGATCGGACCCATTCTGCTTCGTTCAGCTTAACATCCATCAGTACCCGCAGGGAGGGTAACTCAACTTCAACAGGTAGGACTGCCTCCATACCATACACGAGCTGATACGGTGTTGCCCCAGTAGATGTTCTGATTGACGTGCGGTACCCATGCAAGGCAAACGATAGCATTTCATGCCAGTCTTTATAGGTGACTACCATCTTCTGCACAATCTTCTTGATATTCTTATTAGCTGCCTCGACAGCGCCATTCATCTTTGGCCTGTAAGGAGAAGAATTGTGGTGTTGGATTTTGAAGTCCCGGCACAACTCTGCCATCATTTTGTTGTTTAAGTTGGAACCATTATCAGTAATGATTCGCTCGGGAACTCCGTATCGACAAATGATATCTCTTTTCAGAAATCGGGCTACCACTTGCCTTGTAACATTTGCATAGGAAGCTGCTTCAACCCACTTGGTGAAATAGTCAATGGCTACCAAGATGAATCTGTGGCCATTTGAAGCAGTCGGTTCAATCTTGCCAATCATGTCAATGCCCCACATAGCAAAGGGCCAGGGTGAAGACATCACGTTCAGAGGATTTGGAGGCACATGCACTTTATCCGCATAAATCTGGCATTTATGGCACTTCCTGGCATAGGCACAACAGTCAGCATCCATTGTGATCCAGTAATAGCCTGATCTTAGCAACTTCTTGGCCATGGCATGCCCTCCTGCATGGGTACCAAAGGATCCTTCGTGCACCTCGTGCATCAACAAGTCAGCTTCTGTTCTATCAACGCATCTGAGGAGTACCATATCAAAGTTTCTCTTGTACAGGGAACCATCAGTGTTCAGAAAGAAACTACCAGCAAGCCTTCTCAAAGTCTTCTTATCATTGGGAGATGCCCTAGGCGGGTATGTTCGGTCCTCCAAGAAGCACTTAATGTCATGGAACCAAGGCTTATCATCTTTGACAACGTCTGCTGCAAATACATATGCTGGTCTGTCAAGTCTGGACACCGAAATCCGAGGCACAAAGTTGGCAGCTTGAACTTTGATCATGGATGAAATGGTAGCCAGAGCATCTGCAAACTGATTTTCATCTCGAGGGATATACTCAAGCTTGACCGTTGTAAAGAAAGTCAGTAACCTCCTTGTATAATCTCTGTAAGGTATTAGATGATCCTGGTGAGTGTACCATTTGCCGTTGGTTTGATTAACCACCAGAGCTGAATCTCCGAATACAATCAATGTTTTGATCCTGAGGTCAATGGCTTCCTCAAGACCCATAATGCAAGCTTCGTATTCAGCTTCGTTGTTAGTGCAGTTAAAGGTGAGCTTTGCAGAGAAAGGCATGTGAACTCCTTTTGGTGTAATGAGTACTGCACAAACACCACGACCATTCATGTTAACAGCCCCATCAAACATCATAGTCCATTCTTCTTCCGGGTCAGGCCCTTTAGTGTGAATAGGCTCTTCCTGATCTCTTGCTTTTATGAACATGATGTCTTCATCAGGGAAGTCAAATCTCATAGGCTGGTAATCATCAATAGGTTGCTCAGCAAGATAATCAGACAATACACTGCCCTTTATGGCTTTCTGAGATGTGTACTGGATGTCATATTCTGTGAGGATCATTTGCCATCTTGCAACCCGTCCGGTAAGAGCTGGCTTCTCAAAAATGTACTTAACTGGGTCCATTTTGGATATCAACAAAGTGGTGTGGGTCAACATATACTGTCTCAGTCGGCGAGCAGCCCACGCTAAAGCACAACAAGTTTTCTCGAGCAATGAATAACGTTGTTCACAGTCGGTAAACTTTTTGCTTAGGTAGTAAATTGCATACTCATTTCGACCAGACTCGTCATGCTGGCCCAGCACACACCCCATTGACTCTTCTAATACTGTCAAGTACATTATCAGAGGTCTTCCTTCAACTGGAGGCATAAGGATTGGAGGCTCTTGCAAGTATTCCTTGATTTTGTCAAAATCCCTGTTGGGGTTCAGTTTCAGTTGGTACTTCCTCAGACGCTTGAATAGTTTCAGCAGATTCACCAGGTGGTCTTCTTCCGTAAGGGACTTGGCAATCATGTTATCCACATAACATTCGATTTCTTTATGGATCATGTCGTGGAATAACGTTACCATAGCCTGTTGATAGGTCGCACCAGCATTCTTCAGTCCGAATGGCATCACCTTATAACAGAACTTGCCCCAGGGTGTGATGAAAGTTGTCTTCTCCATGTCTTCAGGTGACATTTTGATCTGATTGTATCCTGAAAATCCGTCCATGAAGGAGAACACCGAGAACTGAGCCGTATTGTCAACCAATACATCAATGTGAGGTAATGGAAAATCATCTTTCGGGCTGGCTCTGTTCAGATCCCGGTAGTCAACACACATTCTCACTTTGCCGTCTTTCTTAGGCACATGTACTATATTAGCAACCCACGGCGGATAGCTAATTACAGCAAGGAACCCGTCGTCCCACTGCTTTTGTACCTCTTCTTTGATTTTCATTGCCATATCCGGGCGAGTACGGCGCAACTTCTGTTTTACTGGCGGGCAGTCTTCTCTCAAAGGCAGCTTGTGCATGACGATATCGGTGTCCAACCCTGGCATATCCTGGTAAGACCAAGCAAACACATCCACATACTCCCGAAGCATATCAATCAGTTGCTCTTTCACTGAATCTTGTAGGCAGGCCCCGATCTTAACCTCTTTCACGTCTTCATCTGTACCAAGATTAATCGTTTCGACCTCCTCCTGATGAGGAGTGATAGCCTTTTCCTCTTGTCTTAACAACCTGGCTAGCTCTTCAGGAAGCTCATACTCTTCTTCAACCCCTTCATCAGCTTGATTGATTGGATTGTCGAAGTCATACGAAGTCATAGCCGTGCTGTTGTCGGTGCGGTCTGGAAGGCACTCTCTGCAAGGGTTTAGATTGTTCATTTTAGTGATTGATTTTAATCTTGTTTAGAAAAAGTGAAATGAAGTTTATCATTTTGGAAAACATTGCCATTTTATTTTTTGTACAATAAGAAAAAATGAAAAACAGTGAGCAGAAAAGGAAAAAGACTCATTTGCAAAAGATGTCCGATATTCATTGATTGATCTATTTGCACAAAATTACAAGATGGCCCGATTACAAAATGAGTCTTGTCATCTTGGGCAAGATGCAAGACTTGATGCATGCTTAAAATATACAGGAAATAATAATTACTCTGCAGGAGTAACCCTTATAATTTCCTGGGAAGACCAGTTTGAGATACGGCTCCCCGGGATCCTTGGACGTATCCAGCTCTCCAGGTTGCGCTCATCTTCCGACTCATCTTCCAAGTTGTTTACTACATCTGGGGTGAGCAGCCCCCCACTGACAAAACTGGGCTTCTTAGCAGCCTCTGATTGATCTTGTTGAGTTGGTTTGTAACCCAACCCAAATCTGTCCTCCTTCTTTTCCACAGGCAACAGCTTGCCCCAACCTTGGGCATTCCCCTCTTCAACAACCTTCCTGGCTTGCTGGTATGATGTCATGGAAGTTCCAAGTACAACAGATGCTTCATTAATGTTTAGGGCCTCAAATCCCTGACTCATGGTTTCATGGATCTCCCCATCCATCTCAATGTATTTGTAGGTAGCCAGGTGGCTAACAAAAATATCCTCTTCACCACAGATGGTGATGATCTGGCCCTCCCACTCGAATTTTAACTTCTGGTGAAGGGTAGACGTAACTGCGCCAGCGGCATGAATCCAAGGTCTACCCAACAAACAGCTGTAGGCCGGCTGAATGTCCATCACATAGAAGGTTATTTTAAACGTCTGTGGGCCAATCATCACTGGTAGATCAATCTCTCCTAGCACCGATCTCTTAGAGCCGTCAAATGCTCTCACTACCAAATTACTTGGCCGCAATGCCAAGCCATCATACTCCAGCTTCACCAAGGCCTTCTTTGGTAAGACATTGAGTGAAGACCCAGTGTCTACCAGTACATGTGATAGAATAGTACCCTTGCATTCAAGAGTGATGTGTAAAGCCTTGTTGTGGTTACAACCCTCAGTCGTTAAATCAGCATTGGTAAAACCCAATCCATGGCTGGTATTGACATTTGCTACCACGGTCTCCAGCTGATTAACGGTGATCTCCTCCGGCACATATGCTGCGTGCAAGACTTTTAGTAATGCATTCCGGTGAGCTTCGGAACACATCAGCAGGGATAAAATGGAGATTTTTGAGGGAGTTTGGTGAAGCTGATCCACCACTTTGTAGTCACTCCTCTTGATAATTCTCATAAACTCGTCTACATCTTGTTCAAAAGATGTCTTCTGTGTTTCTTTGAGAATGGGTTCTTCAGCTATTACACTCTTTCCCTTTGCTTTGGCAGCAACTTCTGCTTCGGCATTAGGTCTTTGTGATTGCGAGGCAAAAAGGCGTCCGCTTCTGGTGAAGCCTCCGCCTCCCCCGACATTATCAATCTGTGGAGAAGATGTTGAAGAGTCAAGAGTGATTCTCTCCCCATTGCAGTACAGGTCAGAGCCATAATGCCAAGGGACGGAATTAGTGCTTTCATATGGAACGGACCCAGGTACCGTGATGGTAACCGGGCTGACTGCAGCAGAGGAAGGTGTTGAAATAGTATGTGGATCATAGTAGATGGTAACCGGTGACCTGGCAAGAGGTGCCACTGTTTGTTGTTAAAAATTGTTGCTCGGAGGAATGCTTGACGGATCATAATAAATAGTGACTGCTGAGATGTTTGCTGGTGTTGTAGAAGAAGATTCTGAATAAAGGGGTGCTGATGTTGTAGAAGGAGTGTTTGTTGATATCTGGTTCGTTGAAGTGATATTTGAAGCATTTGTTGATGAAACTGAAGAATTGTTTGGAATAATTGTTGTTGCAGTTGTAGGAGACTCTGGAACTGTTGTCAGAGAGTTTGCTGGATTTGAAGGTGTTGATGTTGTGATTTGAAGTAGGCCACTCTGGATAAGACCATCTATGCCGCTTCTCAAGTTATCACATCCATTTACCGAAATGTTGCAATAACCGCACCCGAGTTTACACCCAGGGAATATCTGGCATTCAAGGAGTTGAGCTTTAATCTCTACCAGGGGTGTCCTAATCTGCCCAACACTGGTTATTAAGAAAGACGGCTTATCTTCCTCAATAGCATTGATTCTGGGTCCTCCATGGTGAGGCATGGGGTTCTTGTTGACATTTGGCGGGGGTGCAAAGTTCAGAGCTTTAGAGTCTACCAGGTCTTGTACTTTCATTTGAAGAGCCCTACATTTCTCTGTACCGTGGCCAGGTGCATTGGAGTGAAAAGCACATCTGGCATTGGCGTCATAATTTCTTGGCAGACTGGAAGGATCTGGTGGTGCCAACGTCCTTAACTCAACCAAGTTGAGCTTCAGGAGCTGTGGCAGTAAAGCGGCATAAGGCATAGGGATCAGATCAATCACCTTATTGGCCTGAGATGGTCTCTGTTGAAATGGTCTTTGTTGATTGTTGCTGTTGTTGTTGTAGTTTCTCTAAGGCGGATATTGAGTTTGTTGCTGGTAATGGGGTTGTTGTTGTGGTTGATATGCTGGTTGCTGAGGAACTGGAGTGGGAATGGTGACTGCTGCCACTGACCTATGATCATATTGTGGTCTGCCCCTGTTGGTATGAATAGCATTAGTCTCACCGGCTCTTCTTGGACCTACAAATGGTTTTCTGGGGTTGCTGGACGAGCTCGCACTATTGTCGGAAATTTTGCCCATCTTCAATAGGCTCTCAATTCTTTCTCCAGCTATGACTACGTCAGCGAAGCTGGTGGAAGAAAAGGCAGCTAGCCTGTCAATATATGTCCCTTGAAGGGTGTTCATAAACATGTCGGCCATTTCCCTTTCCGACATGGGTGGCTGGACAGCAGCAGCAAGCTGTCTCCACCTTTGGGCGTACTCCCGGAAGCTTTCCCTGGATGATTGAGACATTCCCATCAGGAGGGTCCTGTTAGGAGCCATATCCAAGTTGTACTGGTACTGTCTGATAAAGGCCTCAACCAGGTCCTTCCAGCATCTGATGGTTGCTCTTGTCAAGTGAGAGTACCATTCCCTTGAAGCCCCTGTTAAGCTATCTTCAAAATAAAACATCCATAGCTTTTCATCCATGGTATATGCCTTCAGCCTCCCCAGAAAGGATTGTAAGTGGGTTCGTGGACAAGAGGTTCCGTTGTACTTCTCGAAGCACGGAGGTTTAAACTTGTGGGGAATCCTTACCCCGTCCACTAGACCCATGTCCATAACATCAAAGCCCAAAGAATTCTGAGACTCCAAAGATCTCAGTTTCTCAGCAATCTCATCTAGCCTTCTGTCATAGGCTTCATCCCCAGCTCCCATCATAGTGAATTGATCCTCTTGGGGGTCTTCTTGTAATACTCTGCCTGCAGTGGCATTCCCTTACACATTAGCAGGGATGTTGATCTCTGGGTGAAGGTGAGGCCCATACACCGGAGGAATAACATGAGGCTGGACCCTCTCATTATTGCTTGTTCCCCCAGTCCCTAGATGGGGCTCCTCCTGGGTCTGCCTTTCTACCAAGGCCCTTAATCTCTCTTGGCTCTGTGCCAATCCATTCATCACCTCCATAAACTGGGTCATCTGATTTCTCATTTCCAGTCTCTCATTGGCCATTTGAGTCCTGACCTCTGTAAGGTCCTGTTGTACTTGGTCCATTTGTATACCCGGAAGGTTGTTGCGAGTGGGATATCTGTGTGGACGGTTGAGTGGGAACACCCGACGTCGAGCAATAGTTCCTGAATCACAACAAAGTTAGTAATAAACAAAACAAAAAACCTACAAAACAAAACAAAAGTTAGTATGCAATGCAGTATGCTTATTTGTTTCCAAGGTATCCGGCTTGGCATTTGGTTTTGACCTTTCCAGACCTCTGAGGAGGGTGCTTTGATGTTGCTCGAGAGAAAGAGAAATTCAAATGAAACAAACTAATGAATATATTACAAGTGGTGAAACATACATAGTTTGTTTTTTACAATACACGCCCTCTGAGGGGTCAAAAATACAACATAAAAGAAAAGTACATGAAATGAAAGCAACAACAAGCAAAAAGTCAGACACCAAGACCAAACTCATCCTCCTGGACTTCCTTCAAAAGTGCCTCAGTCACAGGATTAGCTGGATGCTCCGTGAGGTTCCTGATGAGAAGATTCCTGGTGGTGATAGCAGTGGTTAGCTTCTTGTGCCTGCTTTGGTCCTTTGACCTCTTCACACCAGCTTTGAGCTTCAATTATGAGATCTCCCTCTGGGCTGCTAATAGGGCTTCCTGTTGCTCCTTTGCATTAGCCTCCAACTGCTCGATCTTGTCCTGAGTCCTCTTATCCTCTTGAGTGCGAGCTTCAGTGATCCTGACCCACCTAGCTTGGCTTTCCTTCAGATAGAGGTCAGTCCTGGCCTTCTGGAACTGGGCCTCCTTACAGGCATTCTTCAGAATCTGCTCCCCAGCCCTTAACTTCTTGATGTAGTCCTCTGACTTTTCAATCCTGGCTAGATGCTCCACTTTGAGTTTTTCTAACCTTTCAATGTCCAGGCGACCATCACTCCTCTCCCAGAGGGTTCTTTTCAAGGCTTCAGACAAATTCTCATTCCTCTCTTTTAGCTTCTCAAATTCCTCTAGGCTGACAGTTGCTGGAGGTGGTGCTGTGGATGGTACAGGTGCATCCTCAATGGTGAAGGGCATCCCGGAAATTTGAGCCCTGGCATGAGACCACTCATAATACTGAGCTGAGGCCACATTGTTGCATCTCCCAAGAATGGCCATCCCTCTAGTCTGGACATTGTCCCAAGCCCAGGATGCTTGCCTGACAATAGCCAGATTAGGCTTGATCTCACAATAAAGGGTCTCAGCTAGATCTTGTACTCTAGGAGGGTGGACCAATGCATAGCCCAGTTGTCTTTTGAATAGCAGAGGGTTGTAGTTAATGCAACCCTTCACTCCTATCAGAGGTACATTGGGGAACTGCCCACAACTTGTAATGATGTCCCTGCCCTTGGTGCTCTGGGTGCACCACCTGATGTCATCTGAGGTCAAAGCAATAAGTCTCCTAGCCCAATTCCTCTGTTGGTGAGGATTCAAGAATGCATCAGTCTTGGGCAGGTGCTTGAGCAACCAGGTATGGAACAAGGGAGCACAGCACCTCACCAATCTTCCTCTTTGCTTTTCATTCCTTTGGTGAACAGAGTAGTAGAAATCTCCCAGTAAGGTGGGCACTGGGTTCCTTAGAATGAAAAGATGGATTGCATTCTTGCTAATAAACTTAGGCTCATCTGCAAATAATATAACCCCATATATGCTAAGGGCTAATAATGCACAGACTGCCTTCCATTCTCCCAAGGAGGCCTTCAGGGTAGCCTGAGAGGTCAAGAAATCCAAGTGTAGACCAGAGATTCCAGCCTTTGCTGTCATGTTTTGCTCAATCAGAACTGGTTCCAGATACAATGCCTTTGCTACCTCTTCATTACTAGGAAAAGCCATCTCAGGGTTGAAGGGGACTCCACCCCTGATAGGTACACCAATTAGTGATGAAAACTCCTCCAACAGAGGTCCCAACTGAAAATTCTGGAAGGTGAAGCACCTCAGAGGGGGATCATAGAACTGCAGGCAAGTATGAATCAAACTCCTCTGGGAAGGGTCCAAATCCATAACCACGTCAAGGATGCCTCCATAATGTTCTCTGAATAGTGGTATATGGTCTGGAGTAATCAGGGCCTGGACCTTCCTGATGCCAGCCAGCTCAGGCTCAAAGAAATGGTAGGAGATGTTGATCTTCTTGGGTGCCATGTCTGCTGGTGAAGAGCTGAGACTGATGCTGATGATGGAGACTAACACTGGAGATGGGCCACTGACAGGCTGATACTGGTGATGCAGGTGACTGAAGCAGGTAGCTGGTGAACAAAGGGCCTATGCAGGTGAAGGGGTCAAAACCAAGCCAAATGTAATATGGATACCCTGAAAAACAAATAAACACATGTTAAATGATGCAATGATGATGTATGCAAATGATATGCAAATGGTTTGTGGTCAAGCTGGATCTGATTAACTGCCTTGATATAAGTCCATGTATGTTCAAGAAATCCAGATGGAGGTTCATAAGTCCAGTAACCAAGGTGGGGGACTCAAATAAAGAGTCACATGTCCAGGGTTAAAATCACAAGAACTGTCCCAAAGTGAAGCATTCTCAAACACAATAAGTATCAGGGTATGATGTGGCCAATGGTTCCTGCAAACCTGTAAACAGCCCAACCCCCTCACAGGTGGTGTTCTAAAATAAGGATCCTCAGACTTGGATCAGTTATGAGAAGTGTAAACACTTCTAACCCGGAGGTACAATGTTTACAATAATCATAAAAAATCCTCCTCTAATTCACCTCAGTTTCTGAAGGTCATAGTAAAGGTCATCCAGACTTAGCAGGCTTCCCAGATAGCCCTAGCACTACAGGAAATCTGTAGCACAGAGTTCTCAAGAAGAAACCCATATCTGAACCGTGTTTCATATTCCCGCACCAGACCGAAATGGAATGGGAAAGAACATGAACCACTCTAGCCTAGGTGTCACTCAGGTCCCAGGTATAGGACCTTAAACTCTCAATAGAACACCCACCCACCATAGCAACAAAACCAGATCCAGCCAGAACAATATGACAGTATGATGTATATAAAGCTGTAAAGAAAGCAGTAAACAAACTGTACATAAAGCAATAAATAAAACAAATATACAAACACAAATAGCACATAACACCCAGTAAACACAAATCAAACAAGCGCTAGGAGGAACCCACAAAAAGAACCAGAAGCCCTGGTTACAGTATAAGGGTCCCCAGCAGAGTCGCCAAGCTGTCGCTCCCGATAAATGAGAATTAACCCAGATAAAGGTATAGACGTGAACGGTCGGCGAAAGGAGGAAGTGAGGACACTCAGGAGTGAACTCAAGGGAATGAAAAGAGTCGCCAGCTAGGCATTTTTATCCCGGAGGAAAGGTAATGCTGCATAGACCTAAGAAAGATATGGATAAGACGGTTGCGAACCAGAGAGACTGAGAAAGGGGGTTGGTTACAACCTGGGAAGGTATTAGCACCCAGATTGTCCGCCGTACTCGACGGGATCCACGCTTAAAAGATTTGTGTTTTAAAGGGGTAGTGTCAGTGCAATTTGTGTATCAAAGAGCTGGAAAAGGATGCAAGTGTCAGTGTAAAAGGAATGTGAAGTGTGACATGTACAGTGTCAGTGTAAGAACAAAGATGAAATGCTCATGATAATGAGGCTAAAGAATAAGGCTAGAAGGAGGGAGAATATACAGAGACTTTTGTTCGATAACTGTTAAGTTATGCCTACGTATCCTCTCGTGCAATGAGGAAGTCAGAACACCGTAGTTCGACCCAAAGAGACTGAAAGATGAATTGACTTGTGAACTGCTTACTTGTCTATGCTCAAGTGTATGACCTGTCTGGCTCAGGTGCAGACTGTCTTGCATTAGACGGAAGAAACAAGTTCTCGTTTGTGAGTGAATGAGATGAGAAAAGAATCCCGGAGGAGACGATTATTGTTTTTTTTTTTTTTGAGTTTTCAGTCTTTTATTGCTTTTGAAAGTTTGTCATAAGTTAATGAGCTTAAGCCTAAACCAATAGATTAGTGAACTCATCACATCTTCCCTCTGATTAGGGGTAATGAGAATACCTTAAGTGTGAAGTTAGCTTCTCACACTTAATCACCTTTGATGCAGGATTAAGATCATTAACCTACTTGAGATTATTTGGATGTTTTTGGTGTTTTTGTTTAGTGTTAAGTAATGAGATTAAGCCATAATCAGGGATTAGACAGACTCATTACATCATCCTAATAGAAGGATAATAGATGAGAATGTTTAAGCTGAGGAAAACTCCTCAACTTAATCCATGATTAGGGATTAACTTCATGACAAAACAAAGCCTTTATTAAGTGGATTTTAATTAATGATAAGATGATGAAGTGCGTTTTAGGGTTTGTAAGACAACTTGAGGGGGACTTGTCCATTAACACTAGGGTTAGTCCTTCTTAACCAGTTAAGGAAGAATTAGAACCCTAATGCAAGGCCCAAGTTACAAGCTTGATGTCTTGATGATTATTAAGTGAATTGATTAAAGGATTTAAACACATTAAGGGTTTGACACTTAGGATTAAAGTTATACACTCCATCCTAATAGAAGGATGCAGGCATAAGCTTAATCACAAAGCCTTAAAGCCTTTAGGGTTTAGTCCCTGATTATGAGATGAGAAGAGAAGACTCAATGAGACACAAAGGCAAAAACTAAGTGGGGGACTAATCAAAACCCTAATCATTGTCATGCTTGGTTGTTCCTAAGGTTTGTGAGGTTTACAAGAGACATCTTCAGAGAAACCACCAGGAAGCAGATGAAAGGAGCAAAGAGAAGCAAAGTAACTTGCTTCATTTAAGAAGACAAGTCACTTGAAGAAAGAAAGTAAGATGAAGAAGAATGAGCAAGCTCAATCTCAAACACAAAACAAAATGCAGCAATGATGCATAGGAGGGATGAAAAGAAATTGTGAGAAGTGAAGGCAAATTCACTTCTCAAAGTTACTTACCACCTGAAAAGTTAATGAAAGGAATGCAGTGCAATGCAAAATGAGGTGAAATGGAATGATACAAACCAAAACCAGAAGCATGTGTGTGATGTTAATGATGCTAAGAGATGATGCAAACATGAATCAAAGCATGAGGATGGTCATACAAACATATGGATGCAAGAGAAGCATGCTTAGAACCATGAACATACATGAAAAGTTATGAAATGTAAATGACATACAACATGGCAAGTGAAAGATGTAATGATCAAACATGATTCTACTATGTCTTAAGATGTCATATGAATCAAATGGATGCACAAAATGTCATGGCAAGTCATGGTATGCAAGCAAATGGAAGATGAATGCAAAAGGAAGCCCAAATTAGGGTTTATGATCAATGCACAAAACAAAAATCAAAACCAGAAGCAAACATCATGATAAAAAATTGAAAATGCATTCAAAGGAACCCTAAACCTATACAAACTCACTGCCCAAAGGAGGGGTTCTAACTCTTAACCTAATGAGGGTTATGAATTTCCTAAGGTTGCTAGGGTTTTAAGGTACCTTGTCAAGAAAAATGCCAAACAAATTAAAAATGCAAGATCAAATCATGCCAATTTAATCCTATAAACTACATGATATGTAAGATGCAATGCAAAAAAAATCAAAGTCCAAATCTTAAAGACTAGGCAAAAATGAATTTCCAAAGATTGGATCAAAATAATGCCTTGAAATGAAATTAATTCCATGAAAAATTGTCAAAATACATCAAGATCAAAAAAGAAATTTGGTTTGAGGGTTGGACAATATTTCTAAATGATTTTAAAGGTTTCATGAATTTTTTGGTGATTTTTAAATACCTAAAAGTATTTTTAATTAATTAATTCTCATTAATTAATTAAAAATAATCTTTTAAATGATTTAAAAATATTTTTTAATGAAAAAAATAAAAATAAAAATGTTTTTGGTTTCTGAAAATTAATTGAACCTTTGACAAAAAATTTCAGAATTTTTAAAGATGTTTTGCTATTTTTAATAAAAATGCACAAATTAAATGAATTAAAATGCAAATAAAAATAAATTAAATGAAAAGTATGCGCATCCAAAGGTCTGGATTCAAACTGGGGACGCGCGAATTGACTGGCGCCAGATCTAAAGGCTGATATTCAAACTGGCCAGATTAATTTATAAAACTTAATTAAATGGATAATGACGTGGATTAGGGTTTAATGAAAGCATCCTGGCCATTGGAACGCGCGGGAGTCAACAAAAGTCAGCCTATCCTACGTACCAAATTCAAACTTGCATTAATTACGCAGATTAGCCCTAAGTACTTTCAGGTGGCCGGAGAAGACTTCCGGCCAGACTCTCCCCTGAAAGTTGCTAACTTTCTCAAAACGCCATGAAAATGAAAACTAAATGCCCAGAATTCATCCCCCTTCAACACTGAATCAAAACCCCCAAACGAAAATCATTTTTCATCCATTAATCATGCAAATCGAAGCAAAACTCATTTAGGGCAGAAAAGTTTCAGAGCAATCATACATCCTGGTTTCTCAACCATTTTCAAAAATAATCATATCCCCATGATCAGGGGAGTGCATAGAAACATTTAGGAACTTAAAATGGAGTTTCTGGAAAAAAGTTTGAGATGGCTACCTGAGATGGAGACTTCTGGTTCTGAGCTTCCTGGCCTTTCCTTTGCTGCAAGTCCACTCCTTTGAACCCTCTGATGATGAAATGAAGCTTAGAAAGCTTTGAGGATGGCTGGTTTGAGAGATGGCAGGAGTTCTGTTCAAGGGAGGGTGGTGATCGTGTTTTTGATTCAGTGGCTTTCAGGCTGTTTTAAGGGTTGGTTTGTGATCAGTGAAGCATGTTGAGATTGTTTGTGAAGTTGGTTTGTGTGTTTGCAAGCTGTGCTGAGTGTTTCGAAGGCTTTTGCAAATGGGAGAGATTTTGGTAACTATGGCTTGTGGGCAAGATCAGAATGAGTTGTGTTATGTGTTAGGCTGGGTTTTGTCCATGTATCAAAAGGGGATAGGTCAGAAAGTTGTTGGTGGCCTATGGTGATTGGTATGGGTCTTTGGCCAAAATGTTAACTTGATTTGTACTTGAGGTATGGGCAATGGTACAACTTGCTTTTTGGCATGCTTGGGCTCAGCTGAGTTTAGGGAGAGCCATGGAATTGTTTATGAGGTGATTCAGCAAGTTGATCAAGGTTTGTGTAGTGTTTTGCAAATTTCACAAAGCTTGCCCCCTTTTGAAATTCTTGAGCTTCAAGGCATCAAAGTGCAAAGTTCTTTGGCCCATTCTGAATTTTAGAGGTCATGTGATCATGTTGTGAAGAAATGGTACACATTTGAGGCCTTTAGAACACTTGAACAAACCATTTTGCAAAATGTCTCTTTGGTAGAAAACTTCAAATTTTGTGATTTTAGCCAACTTTGACAAGCCATAACTTTTGATCCAAAATGAATTAGGTCATGTTCTTGTACTTTTTGAAAAGGGAATGATCTGTTCTACAACTTTCATGACCAAAGTTTTTCCATTTGAAGCATTTTTGAATCAAAAAGTCAAGGTTGAAAAAGTTTCCCAAAATGGCAATTTCATTAAAAGTCAACTTTCCCAAAAAGTCAACTTTGCAAATGACTTGAGATTCTTCAATTTTGTGAACTTCCAACATCTTATATGATCAAATAAAGATCATACACAATCAAAATGATGAAGAACACCCTTTGGTTGGGTCATTGGGGGCCTCAGATGCCCTGATTTTGCACTGACTTGCTTGAAAAGTCAACTCTTGATCAGATGACTTCCCCATGGAATTTCTTCATGAAAATTGATATGCATACTCCCTATACCATATAGAGACCAATAGAAACAAGAATGACCAAGAAATTTGGAGTTATGGCCTCTGAAACCAAAACCCTAATTCTAGGTCATCTGTGCAGTCAAACCTGGCTCTGCTTCCATGCCATTCTCAGTTCTTGTGATTTTTGACATTCTTGACTTTGAGGGGATATAATATGATGTTTGAACATACATGGACCCCTTTGGAGTGACTGATGACCTTTGGAGTGGCTCAAGAAGCTCTTGATTTGCTCAGATCACAAACCCTAGATGCAGATGACTTAGAATCTATGCAGTGAATAAAAAATGTGATATGAGATGCTATGATTGAGCCTATGCATATGAGAAGATCACAAGCCATGGTGTGGATGGGTGAGGGCAAATTTGGGGTGTTTACATCAGGGTAGCATCTTTAGTGAAGAGGTCTTGGTAGAACTTAGTTAGAATCACCTCAATATCCTTTTCATCATTGGTAAAAGACCATCAGGATTTTCCATGGCCTGGATCTTGTTGTGGTTTCTCCTCTGAGATGCTTTTTGGTGAAACAACCTTGTGTTTCTATCACCCTCCTAAAGCCAGTGGATTTAGCCCTTTGGGACCACCATCTCTCCCACTGCTCCATCATTTGCTCAATATCAACTTATGTTTCAAGCATAATTCTCTTATTATGATTGTTAATTCTAGTATCCTGCATCTCTTTTAGCTTAACCCATAACTCTCTGGTCTTCAAAGAAGGATTACCAAAAGTAGCATCACCCCAGGATTTCAGCCTAATCAGAGTACCCTTGAGTCTGCTTTGCAGGTTCCCATTCTTCTGTTTTAACCAAGTCTCAACAAAGACCCTTTCAGCCTGATCTGATTCAAACCATATGTATTCCACTCTTAAAGGTCTATCATTCTTCCTCTTCCTAGTTTTCCAGTTCTGATTTTGAGTTTTCAACAGGATGGGATTGTCGTCAGAATTGAACCTAGTGAGATGGTCCACCTTAACATGAAAATACATATCCAGCCACTCCTTAGTAGCCAAAAATCTATCAAGCCTAGACTCAATATAGTGATCAATATCTTCTTTGTTACACCAAGTAACCATAGACCCTGTGAAACCAATGTCAGTAAGGCAACAATCATTAATAGTGGATTGGAAAAGATGAGCAAGATTGCAATCTATAGGTCTCCCTCCCCGTTTTTCAGAATAATGGAAAACCAGGTTAAAGTCCCCAAAGACTAACCACTTTGCATTATAATTTCTTTGAGCTAAATTGTTTAACAGATGGCAAGTGAGGATTTTTTTGTTAGACTTAGAGAAACTGTAAATGGCAATACCCATCTAAGCCACTTGACTCTGATTATTAGACATAATATCATTATTAGAATTATCAACCCCTAAAACATAAAAGTCAATGAAATTTTTATTCATATCCAAAATTTCCAGGTTTACATGAGCTTTCCAGAACAAAGCTAAACCCCTAGCCCTCCCCTCCCATTACAACAACAGTCAACTACCCTATAATTGGTTAAGAGATCAATTTTAGCAAGATTTTTAAAAACATAATCATTAGACAATTTTTTAGTTTCAGAAAGGAAAAGTATAAAAGGATCCTGTGTTATGATTAAGGTTTTGATGGCCCTCAATGTTTGAGGGTTTCCCAACCCCCTGTAGTTCCATGCCATAGTCTTCATGTCTCTGAATTTGCCTTTGTAGGAAGGCCAACCTTTTGCTTACTAGGACACTTGATAACTTGAATAGCAGAGTTAGATTCGTCATCCTCCATTATCTCGATACACCTTCTCTTCCTTTGACTGTATTGTTCCATCCGCACTCCAGAGTCAACCTCATTATTTTTTGTCATAGTCTTCTTCTGAAGCTCATTTCTGCCTTCTTGAATCCTGATGTCAGAGAACCTTTCCAGCATTTCATTAGGAATAGGGCTATGGAGTCCCATATTAGGTTTGTTTATGGGAATTTTCCTTGCCTTGATTTCTTCAATGGACAGTTTTTTTCTTCCCGGGAATTGAGCCCTAAGCCACGACCTTAAAGGATTAACCTTTGTAAATCCGTGTGCATGAATAACCAATTTACTGCAGAATTCTTCACTATGACCCATCATACCATAGTAGAAATAGACCAACAGAAGCTTTTCGTATTTAAACTCCACCCATGTCACACCATTATCCTTACTCCCTATGTGAATACCTGGACTAATAGGTTTTGAAACATCATAATTGATCCTGACCTTGACTATGCTTATTTTATCAGGCATATCATAAATTCCAGCCTCCAGCACTTCTCCAATTTTACACCCCAGTTTAATCCCCATGGTAGTGTTCTTTACGTTGGGGGGGAGACTCCAAAGTTGAACCCACATAGGATCCTTGGTGAAATCCAAGCTTAAAATACTAGCCTTCCCGTTCCATTCTCTTATAATCACCCAAGAATTCATGAATAACCAAGGACTTCCTTTTATGACTCTTTTGTGATCTTCAATTTTATTCATACTGATTTTGAACAAATCTCTATCTATTTCTTGAATTTGCAAGTTAATTGGGTTACACCATATGTTGCTAAGATCCATCTGAAAAGATTTTCTGTGGATGGGTTTCTCCGTGATAAATTTCCCCTATATACAGGTAATCGGGTTTTCATCAGCCAAAACTTCAGATTCTCCGTAGAATAGAAAGTCTTGTTCGGTCTGCTGTTTGGAACCTGAATCTGCAGCTTTCGAATCACCAACTCCCTAAGATTGTGGGGAAACCTGCTTACCGTGACTGATGTTGGCATTACTACCCAATCTTAACTCAAACTTTGATGCAGGGACTCTGTCGCAGAGATCTTGATTTTGGATTGCAGCAATTTGACGAACAACTGGCGTGCTACCACCCCTCCTTTGATCATGACTAGATCCAATGTGTTCCTTAAGCGCCATAGCCAAGAAACCAAACCACCCAGCAAGAAGCTTCATGAACAATGCAGAACCCCAAGAAGAACGCGTCCAACCAACGAAACACCATAAACCAGAACGAACAGAGTGCACCAGAACGAAAAGAGTACCCCAGAAAAGGAAAAAGCAAAAGCAGGTCCAGAATCAACCACTGCGCAACGAAACGACGCAAAACGAAAACTACCAGCAAGAAGGATCAGAACTGCGCCGCACCAGCATGATAAAGAATGCAACAAAGAAGAGCAAAGCGGAAGCAAGACGGAAATAGGACAAGAAAGAAAGGCTCAAAGCCACCAAGAAATGGGGCTCACACACAAGGTGGAAAAGATTTTGTCAGTTGTCATTCTGTTTGAATCATACGGGTTCTGTGATGCATGATTGTGGTTGAATTTCATGTATCAGTGTCTATTGTGAATTGTGAAGAAAAAGATAAAGCAAAATTAAAGGTTTATGTTTTGAAAACTCACATTAGGATATTTTCAAAAATGTAGTTAGAAATGAGAGAGAGCGTATATCCAATATGTAGTTGATAGTTTAGTGATGATTATATATATATATATATATATATATATATATATATATATATATATATATATATATATATATATATATATATATATATATATAATGTAGTTAGAAATGAGAGAGAGCGTATATACAATATATGCGTCAGTATCAACTTATTTCAAAAGTAATATTTTTTTTTAATTTACTCCATAATCGTAGTCTTTAAATTAGATTCAATCAATAGTTAAATTAATATTTTTAGTTATAATCATTAGATTAAATCTAATTTAAAGGTTACGATTATGCAGTAAATTAAAAGACTTACTCTTGGATTAAATTGATCATGAATATATATATATATATATATATATATATATATATATATATATATATATATATATATATATATATATATATATATATATATAAAGAATAAATGATTTAGTTAAAATTCAGTATAATTATATAAAAATTGTGATTATTAATATTGAGACGAGTCACATAGTCTGTCTGAGATAAAAATGATACTCGGGTGATATTTTGTTGGCAATACACATAGCCGTGAGAGGCAAGGAGAATATTAATAATATCTTGAGGAAAAAAGGTTGCATTGTTGCACTGTTGTCATTTTTGACGCATGTTTAATATAGAGGTTGTTTATTAGGTAAGTAAAAGTATTATGGCCTATTTGTATGAGTTTTTAAAAAATGGATTTTTTTAAAATAGATTTTATAAAATTATATTTTGAAATATTATAAGTTTTTTTTATATTCCTATTTTTCTAAAATGAAAGATTAATTTTGATATTCTATAATATAAATATATATTATTGAAGATCAAAAGATAATCGAAATCGCAGTTTTTTCAAAAACTTTTATCTCAAAAATGATTTTTATGAAAATCTATTTGAAATAACTTCAAAATTGAATGATTTTTTCAAATTTTAATATAAAAAAAAAATCAATAAAATAATAAAATATCTAAATTAATATTTTAAGAATAACTATTCAAACTAAATTTTTATTAAAAATTTCCTTATAATTTATACAATGTTACACTATGAAAATCATTTAAAAAAAAAACAAACCTTATATATGAATTGGAGGCCCAATGGGATTTAATTTGTTGATCTGATTTTAGAGGTGATTATTTTTCGGAAAAGTCTAAATAGTATAAAAAAGAATTAGAATAAAAACAAAAATGACTAAATGAAAAATAAAGGTAAAATTATTTCAAAGGTCTTTTAAATTTGTTTTTCAAAATGTTAGTCATTTAAGTTTTTTGTAACAAGTTATCCTTCAAGATATTAAACGTGTGTACCACTCTTATCCTTTTTTAAGATAATGAATATGATAATTGTGGATGTGATTATTTTAAATGATAAAACAAGAAATATACTTGTCACATATTTTTAAGTGTTTAAAATATGATAAAAATGATGTAAAAATCACCTTAAAGAACTTAGTTGTTTTAATTTTTTTAAAGGAGCAACCAGTTACAACAAAATAATTTAAAGGACATCTATTGTAATTTTGTCAAAATTAAACTAATAGAAAAATATTTATAAAAAAAAAAGAGAGAAAGAAAACAAAACAAAACTGTAAAAAGAAGAAAAAAAACAGTAAAGAGGAAGAGTGATAAAGAGGAAAGGAAAAAAGGAAAAAAAGAAGAAGAAGGTACTTGTTGATGTGTTTGATGATGAGAAGAAGATTCGAAGGAAGAAAGAGAAGAGAACTCGAAAGCGTGAGATGAGTGCATAAAGGAAAGAGACATGTGTTGGATTATTAATAATTGTATTAGTTTTTTTTTTTTAATTGTTAACATGTTCAGAAAAAACCTCCCAAATTAAGACTAAAATTTGAAACAGTTGAAACTAAATTCTACCATCGTTTCTATTCTCAATCTATAATATAAGAACATAGATAATTATGGAAAATAAAAAATTAATCTTTGCCTTGATACTACCATCACTAAATTAGAGGCATTTAGTGTCTAATATCAACTATTTTCAACCAAATGATGGGTTATTTGTATCCTAATTATCCTAATTGCATTAATTAAACCTATTTGTGGCCAAATAGTAACTGTAATGAAAATTTTGAAACCAAACTAATTATTTTTTGGCAATTGGAATTGGGGATTTGAACATGCTTTTGCAGAGAAATCACATCCATGCAATCTCTTTCTCCATAATCTCATCTCCATTATTTATGAAATGCTCTTCTCTCACACCAACATCGAAACCCTAACTTTCCCTCTATCTTCTTCTTCTTCTTCTTCCTTCATTCTGTCTCTCATCTTATTCATTCTTCCTCTTCTTCGTTCTTTTCGTTTCCTTTTTTTATTTTGATTTTAGTGATGAGTTTGATTGAGAAATTCAACACATAATCTCCTGTTTCTAGGAGCGTTTGTACTCCTTTCTCAATTATTTGAACTCAAGACTTGGGTTTTACAGAAAATAAGATACAAAAAGTAGAAGGAGATTTGCCTTTCTATTGGTAATTGCATAAATTAATGATTTCCTACTAACTTGAACTTTTTATAAATGATTTATTAACAAATACCCTGACTATGATGTTTTATCATGCAGATCTGTAACTTCAAACGATTTTTTAACATTTTCATTTCAAACCATAATTTGAGGATTAGGTTTTGATTCATATATTAAAGAAACATAGTGAATAATGTTTTTGTTTTTTGATTTTACTTGGATGTATTTGTATTTCTGCTTTAACTGTTCAGATGATAAGGGTCATCACAACATGTGGATCACATGGTAGTTGAAAGTCCAAGCTGAAACAATCGTTACGGGATTTGTTTACTGATTTTTCTATTTTTAAAGGTTTAAAATATCCTATGAATATGAAGAAGATGCACGAAATTATGGTTTCAAAAAAGCATCAGTATCAACTGTTTTTAGTTTTTGCATTACGCATAATCCATTTTCATTTTTGATTTTTGATTTTAGTTGAATCATGTGTTTCCATTGACCGCATATTTAATGTAGTTTCTATTTCATTCTTCAATATTTCAGAGGATAAATTCTTCAGGTTTTCCTTAATCAACAACTGCAACAATTCCCTTTTGTCAAACTACTGCTATTTATACAAAAGATAACATGGAGCTTTTGTATGTTTTGCATGGCCAAAAAAGGAGGAGTTACACATATAAGTAAGATTGCTTGTAATTTGTACATGATTGATTCTCATTATATACCAGATGTCGGAAGTTAAAATTTGCAAATTTCCTTTTCTTGATATGGATTACAGACATCTCTATATATCACACTATTATTATTGTTGGTTCAAATTCAACCATAATGTTACTATCTCTGATGTAAGGTGCCCCCTTCTTACTTTCACGGTTGTATTTTAAAAAAGTTTTGCATCATATATGATTTTAACCAATCTCTGACATACAAATTTCTTGAAGGACCCTTATATACTCTGCTTGGATGTGCGCAATACTATCGATTGTGTCTACAAGTACTATTCTCTTACCTCACTTGACTCTTTTTTTTTTGTATGTATTTTTTATGTGAATTAAAGTAAAGTATGAAGTCGATCCCGACATAGCTCGCAGTGATAATAACACTCTTTAACATGTCATTTTATTGCTTTCAATGCAGTTTGGTCGATTTTTATAGTACAAACAAACATGGAATACTTCTTGAAGTTGTGCAAATCCTTACTGATTTGAGTCTCATCATAACTAAGGCTTATATATCTTTTGATGATGGATGGTTTATGGATGGTAATAATTTTATATTTTTTCTTGAATTTATATATTGATAATTGATGATAGTTTTGGGGGAGTAAAAGTTAATTTTTTATTATGATATTTCAAATTTTAATGTAACTGGCCAAGATGGAAACAAAGTCACAGATGAAGTATTCCATGATTCCAAAGAATGGTTCCCCCATTGGCCTTGATGATTATAGACCCATATGCCTCTTGGGTAGCATCTACAAGATTCTAGCAAAGCTTTTAGCGGCTAGAATTAAGATTGTTCTTCATTCTTTAATATCCAAGAGTCAAAGTGCTTTTGTTCATAGTAGACATTTAATAGACGGAGTGGTAGTTGCCAACGAGTTGGTTGATTATGCAAACAAAGAGAAAGTTGTTGTTTCTTTATTCAAGGTGGACTTCGAAAAGGCGTATGATAAAGTGAGTTGGAATTTTCTTAGATTCATGATGCGGAAGATGGGTTTTGGTACAAAGTGGATACGGTGGATGGAAGAATTGGTGTTTAATAACAATATGTCCGTTCTAGTGAATGGAAGTCCTACCAAGGAGTTCGTGGTAGAAAGGGGGTTGAGACAAGGAGATCCTTTATCTCCCTTTCTTTTTGTCTTGGTTGCGGAAGGTTTGAATATGTTGGTTAAAAGATCGGTGGAAGTCGGAGATTTTGCAGGAGTTATGGTAAATCAAAGGTGCTTTCTAGACATCCTTCAATTTGCGGACGACACCATTTTGATAGGTGACGGTAGTTGGACCCATTTATGGGTAATTAAACTGGTGCTTAGAAGTTTTGAGATGGTTTTGGGTTTAGGTATTAATTTCCACAAGAGCAAGTTGATAGGGATAAACACTACGAAATCGTACCTAGAGGCGGAGACTTTGTTCTTATCTTGTAGGACAAAGACTAAAGAATTTACTTTTCTTGGCATCCCCGTTGGTTCTAATCCTAGAAGAATAGCATCTTGGACGCCACTTATTACCAAGATCAAGAAAAGATTGTCTTGTTGGCATGACTGTTTCTTAAGTTTGGGAGGTAAAATCACCCTTATCAAATCGGTTCTTGGAAGCCTTCCCATCTTTTATCTATCTTTCTACAAGGTTCCGGTGACGGTGAGGAGGGAGATCACCAAACTCCATAATAGCTTTCTTTGGGGTAGCTCGAGTGAGAAGAGGAAAATTCATTGGTTTAATTGGGATACCCTTTGTTTACCATTGGAAAAAGGAGGGTTGAATCTTAAAGCTTTAGAAGTTTTCAATTGGAGTTTACTTAGCAAGTGGAGATGGAGGATCCTTGTGGGTTCGGAAGATCTTTGGTTTCAAGTTCTTAAGGTTAGATACGGTGATGTTAGTCTTTTAATTTCCGGGAGTGGCTACAAGAAAGCAAATGGGAACTCTTATTCATCTTGGTGGAAGGATATTCTATCGTTATCAAAAATCCATTTTACGGATCCTTTTATGGAGTCCTGTAGATTTTCACTCGGTAACAGTTATCACACTCCTTTTTGGCTTGGAGATTGGACGGGGATCGAGATTTTCAAGGAGCTATTTCCGAAGTTATAATCTTGCTCGAATCTTAAAGGAGTTACCGTGGCGGTGATGGGGGGCTGGAAAGGAGGGAGATGGGAATGGGGAGACCTTGGTTTATCTAACATTTCTACTTTTTTTGCAGGTACAAGAGCTAACAATAATGCTCCTTTTAATTCCATATATTCAGCCTTGATCCAGGACTCCCTTCCCACCAATTCCAGCAGGTCGCTTTTTGGTTCGGTGATTGGAATCTCTGATACTGCTGATACTGCCATTACTGTTCTTAATACTAGCAGCACAAGGTCCCTGGTTCCTGCTTCATTCAGTTGCTGCAGTTGCGATTCAGAACCTCCAGCGGACTTTCTGCTTACAAGGCCCCTAGTTCCAGCTTCTTTCAGATGTTGCAGGTGCGAACCGGAGCCCCCCGCGGATCTTCTGCTAATCAGTCCGGTTTCTGCTATGCCTACAGATACGTCTCAAGCAAACAGGCACAGGTTAGCGAGTTCTGCTCCTGCTACGACGTTCCCAGCTGCACTTTCACCAGCTGGTTTTTCTCCTGAATACGGAATCGGGTCAGAGGAAGTGGCAGCTCTCACTTCGACAAATGTTCATAGGCAGCAGAGAACGAACGCGCAATCGGGAGGGAATTTTTCTGGTCTTCTTTCCGGACCTAGCGTTTCAATTGAAGAAGAATTCAAAAATCCTAAGTAATAATTTACTCTATTCATATCCGGATGATGAAAAGGAGGACAAAGTGGGCTGGAATTTAGAGGGCGACAGATCTTTCTCGGTGAGTTCTTGTTACAATTTGTATTTTCGCTTGCGCTTGCCTAGTGGTCCTTCATCTAGATTCGATTCGGTATTTGGGAAGTTATGGAAGGTGGATTCCCCGGCTAGAATCCGTGTTTTCGGTTGGAGAAGTTTTTTAAATAAACTTCCAACGAAGGATATTCTCATTCTCAGGGGAATAATCTATTCCCGGAGTTGGTACAACACATCCTTAGGAGTTGTTCGGTTTCTACTTTGGTGTGGACAGAGGTTTAGGAGTGGATATGAGGAGATAACGGAGGAGGAACCAATTGTATGGAAAGCTTTCTGTCTTGGCACGAATTGGGTAGAAAGAAGCATATGAAAGCGGGTAAAGAAAGATTAATTTGGTTGGCCACCACCTGGACCATTTGGAGCCAAAGGAATGCTATAATATTCAAGAATGAAGAGTGGAATGTTCTGGACATGGTTTGGAAAATCAAGTTTTATTTGTGGCGTTGGTCGCTCATTGGAGAAATTTCTAACTCCAATTGTAATTTATATGAGTTTAACAAAAATCCTTTGTTATATTTGACATAGATGCAAATTGGTAGGTAATTTCTTTGTTGTTGAGAGGCAATTTCGCTCTCTTTGTAATCTTTGATACTCTTATCAATACATCCCTTGCTTACAAAAAAAAAGATGAAGTTATTTTAGATTGCATCAGAAAGGTAAAAATGTTTATCATATGGTGTATTTTTTGAACTTGTGTGTTCTTTAATGTTTGATGCCATTTATGGATTTAGTCTCTTGGTCCTGAATCCTGCTTTCCGACCACGATGAGATGCGTTAAACAAACAATGGAAATTATAATCTAGGTCAATTTGTTGTGCAGGTCAATATATGTTTAAGTTTCGATTATTCTCCAAAGAAATTCCCAACTTGCTCTACTGGTCAATATATGTTTAAGTTTTGACTATCATGAGTTGGGATCTTGCATTAGTGCTAATATTTTCTTTACTATTAAGCTTGAGCTACTCCTGTTGATCGATGGCACAATCACGCATTGATAGATATAATATAATCTGAACAATTTACTGTTACATTGCCTCACCTTTAATAATCTGAATAATTTTATGCAGGGTTCTTGATTCGGTTACGCAACTGACGTTTCGTTTTTGCATTGAAGTTTGTAGTTTTTTGTTTCTTCTTTTTCAAATGTTTGGTGTTTTGTTATAGGGAAGGGAATTTAGTGTAGGTGAGCTTTGAAGGATGAAAGATGCTAATGGAAAACCACCAACGATGTGGAGTCCTCAGAGTTCTGTTGTTGGTTTGACGCTGCTGATATGATTTTGGTATCCTTGGTTCTTCTATTTCTACTTTTAAGCTGAAGTGCCTGCCAAATTCATGCTTGCAGGAATGACATTGTGATTTTAGCAGAGTTTAGTTCTGGTGGAATAGGAATATTAGTTTCAAAGTATATGTTTGACAAGGGGCACCCTACATCACAATTAATTATTTAATACACCTACGAATCTTTGATTAACTTTTCACAAATCACAATTAATTATTTAATACACCAAACTATTAATTATTCAAACATAGTTTATTCAAGAATTTCTCATGAAAATTTCGACTGCATTTTTCATCAAACCAATTTTAGATTATAAACATCAAAACACAAATAGGTTTAGTTCAAATTCAATTCTGACAAGATTAACCTTAGCATACCTAGACAGCACACCTGGCTTTCTACCATCTCTAGCAAGCTCTTTTTCGAATCTGAAATATGCCACAGTTGCCAACAGATGTGGGTTTGCCCCGAGCCTGAAATCATAAGCATACTATGTCTGAACATTATTACGGCAAGAAAAGCTTAAACAAATAATTAGCTTTTGACTATGTCTAAACCAGAGACTATACTCAATTTAGTAACAATAATAGTGTAATAGTAGTAGCAGTAAACTAGTATACTCAAGAATCATATTCAAATATGCAAGTCTCGAAGTCTTCGGAACAAGCAACTGAATATATATATATATATATATATATATATATATATATATATATATATATATATATATATATATATATATATATATATATATATATATATATATATATTTAAATATATCTCTAATTATTTTAAATATATTTTTATTAAAATAATGACTATGAAGTGGAAACATATGGACTCTCGTTAATTGTTTGTGCAGTAAAAATAATTTATATTATTCTTTAAGTTTAATAACAAAATTATAGATGTTTTTTTTTGTTTTTTTTTCTAATTTAATTGTTTTAAAGAGTAGTGTGGGAATAATTCAATAATTGTCATATATATTTCATTCCTATTTGAGACCAGGTAGTCTTACTCCATTCCTAAATAGGGGTTGAAATATGTCAGATCGGTCTACAGGGGTCTATAGTCTAGCCTACTTAAGGTCAGGCCAAGCCATAATTTTTTAACAAAAAAGCAAAGTTTAAGCTTTTTTAAAAGCCTATTTAATTAAATAGGACAGACTTAGGCTATTAAAAAAGCCTATGAAACCTTATAGGCCGACCAATATATATATATATTAAAAATATGCTAAATGTTGTCCTATATATGCATATATTAGAAAAAATGATACATATGTTGACTTATAAATACATTTATATCAGAACAAAGGCTGAATATGTCGGCTTATATATGCATATATAAGTCAACTTATAAATATTCATAAGTAATATAAAATAATTGAGAACCTTAATGAGAAAAAAACTTGTAAATAGGCTTTTAGGCCAGGGGAAACTTTTAAAAATGTCAGATCAGACCAAAATAGTGAGCCTATAATAGGCCATAGGCCAGACTCAGGCCTTTTAAGTTTACCATAGGCCAGACTCAGACCTTATAAAGTCTAGCCTAACCTAGCCTATTTTTATCCCTATTCCTAAATAATGTTCTAAATATTGTTCTTTAATTGTTCTAAATATTGAATACTATTAATTTATCAATTATATTATTGTTCTAAATATTGAATGTTATTAATTTCTCAATCATATTATTTTTTCAAATATTTAATAATATTATTATAGATAAAATTTAATGTAATATAATTTGTGTATTTACTTACGGGAAAAAAATACATTGTTGATTCAAATATTTTTATACGGAAAAATATACATTGTTGATTAATTTATTTATATATACGGGGAAAAATTATTCTTATAAACGGGGACAACTTTAATTGTTCTAAATATTGAATAATATTAACTTATCAATCATATTATTTTTTCAAATATTTAATGATTAATATTTTTTTCTTGGATAAAGAAAATATACTACTAAACCAAAAACAATACAAGCACTAGGCGATCAATGATCCTACCAATACACCATGATAAATCCCAAATCATCTAAGGCATCATAAGGAGACTAACATAACTTCTAAGATTTGCTCTTTTCCATAACCTTTGCGAAACATAGTTAACTATATTGGGAACCACCTTATTCCTATCACTAGGTTGACCAAAACTACAACATTCCTATGCATCCAAACTGTATAAACAGTCTCAGCTATGGCACTTTTCAACACTTTTGCACGCCACCCTTTTCCATTACAGTTTTTGATTAAACATTCCATTTCATCATTCCACCCTTGAGATACATGATCAATTCCAAGCCAATCCAGAATTGTTTGCCACAACTTCTTAGTTTCCACACACTCAAACAAAAGGTGTTGAATAGTTTCCTTTTCACCACAAAAACAACATGTATCAATCTGGATCATATGCATTTTACACAACCTGTCCTTGGTGGCAAGCCTTTTATGACACGCTAACTAGAGAGTGTTAATGGCCTAGGTCTTGCACAGTTATTGGTGACCAGATGTCTCCAACTTACATGCTCCATGTTCTCCTTCAAAGCCAAGTATATCAGTCTAGTTTTGAATTGCTCTTGCTGCAGCAGACTATTCTAAACAGGCAATTGGATTAGATTAGGCCTCTGCTTCAATATTCCTTTAAGGATCTACGAGCACCCTGCTCTGATTGGCACCTGCATAATACTCTGATTCTTAGAATACTAGTTGTGGATCCATTTGATCCATAGATTGTCTTCCTTTGTGTAGAGATTCCAAAGCAGCTTGGCCATACATGAATTATTCCAAGCCTGTAAGTCTACCACATTCAGCCCACCTTTATCCTTAGGTTAACAAACCTTCTTTCAAGCTATTGGTGATTTCCTAGTAGTTGTATCACTATTGGACCATAGAAAATACCTGCAGATGCCTTCAATTTTTGCTACCACTGCTCTTGGAAGGGGGATGCACGGAATCCATTAGTTTGCAGTGGCAAAAATCACAATGTTAATTAATTGCAACCTCCCTGCAAAACTCATAAGCTTTGAGCTCCAATGCCTAATTCTACCAGTTAACTTTTCAGCCAAGATGAGGCATTGACCAATAGAGAGCTTCTTACTAGACAAAGGAAATTCCAAGATATTTGAATGGGAGGATACCTTCATTAAACCCAGTAATCTGCTTTATCAGGATTTTTTCCTAGACAACAACATTCCCATAGAACACTTGGCATTTGGAAGGATTAACTACCAGACATGTGGCAGAGGATAAGTCTTGGAAATCCTCCATGAGAAGCTCCACTGAAATTGAGCCACCTCTCACAAACAGTAACAAATCATCTGCAAAGCTTACATTGATGATACTCAGCTTCTCACATTAGGAATTGAAGTTAAAATTATGGTTCAATTTCAAACTTTGGAGCTTTCTACAAAGATATTACATTACAGCCACAAAGAGCAAGGGGGAGAGGATCCCCTTGCCTTAACCCTCTTTTGGCCTGCAAAAGATCAGCTACCTCTCCATTAAAATTATACCTATATGACACTGTTGTGACTGTTGTCATAATCCATCTGATAAATCTAGGAGGGAAACTCATTTCCTGCAAAATGACTTCTAAAGCACACCATTCAAATGAATCATGAGCTTTTTGGAGATCCATTTGTATCATACACCTAGGAGTCCCTCCTTTAGTGTTGTACCCCTTGATAAGCTTAGTGACCAGAAGAATGTAATCCTGAATATGCTTCCCTGAGACAAATTCAGCTTGACTGACATCTATAACACTACCAATAACTTTACTCATTCTATTGATAATGATCTTGGATATAATCTTGTATAAATTGGAACAACAAGAGATATGTTTATACTCTTTTACCATGGATGCATTGACAATTTTGGGGATGAGGGTAACAAAAGTACAATTTACTGCTTTTAACATTCTGCTAGTATAAGAAAACTCCCTAATAGCCCTCATAAGGTCATCTTTTATAATTTCCCACAAGGCTTTAAAAAACTTTGCTCCATATGCATCAATACATGGTGTTATGTTATCATTAATACCATTAAGGGCAACTTTGATTTCTTGTTCAGAAACAGGTTGCTCCAGCCATAATCTTTGATCCACAGTAAGTTGATGACCCCTTCTCATAACTGCCAAGTTAATAGCCTTCAAACTACTAGCAGCCTTTCCCACCAATTATGTGTAAAAGGATCTGATTTCTTCTTCTAATTCTTTATGTTCAGTATGCCACCACCATCTTTATCAGTCAAAGTTTTAATAGAGGTCCTACTATTTTTAAGGTTGATGGAGGCATGAAAGAACTTGTTGTTTCCATATCCCAGTATGATCCAATTGATTTTTGCTCTCTATTGCAATAATTGCTCTTCAAGATTATTCAGCCTGATTACTTCACATGTAAGATCCTTTGTTTTACCAATAAGCTCACTACTCATCAAATCAAGCATCAACATATCTTGGGCTTGTTTCAAATCTGATCTGGCCTTATATAGTTGCTCTTTTACTCCACTAAAAGGCTTACTAAGCTCTCTTATTGTGCTTCTAACATTTTTTAGCTTATGCCACATACTAAACATTGCATTCCCACTGACAGGGGAAACCCAATAATTCCTGATAGCTTCCTGAAACCCCTCAATATTAACCACAACATTTTGAAATTTGACTCTCCCCTTTTTAGCCTGCAACGTGTTCACTTCCTCTAAAGCCAAAAGAGCATGATCAGAAGCTCATACATCCATAACTTTAAGAGTAGTCTCCATGTTGTTATTCAGCCAATCCATGTTACCAAGAACTCTATCAATTCTAGAGTAAATGGCCCCCCTCTCAAGCGTATTAAACCAAGTGAAAAAAATATCCTACACTCTCTTTCTCATGTAAGCATGTAGTATTCAACATAGTGGCGAGGTCTGAGTATTCAGACTCAACAACCTCCTACCACCAATCCTGTCCAAGGCACTACATACATTGTTGAAGTCACTTATTCATGTTGTTATTCAGCTCCTCTATGTCCTTCCATAATCTCTTCCTCTGTTCAAGCATATGTAGAAGCACGCCTTCAACCTCGAAGATTTTGATGAAGACAACACGACTGTCATGCGCTTCATATTTGCAAAAAAGTCAAGAGCTCTCAAACATTATCTAGCAACAAGCATCAACATTGTGATCAAGCTTCTTTTGCTCATTCGGTTTATTTCAAGATTGGACGCAAAACATTGAGGTACATCAAAACCCTTTACAAATTGATGTACAAGTGTTCAATAAATTATTTCACATGTTATCATATTGCATATAATTTTTGAAAGGTTTTTAAAATGGATTAACACTTTTAAAACTAAGAATTTTTCTGTTTTTAACAGTGTTAACCGGTTAACCATTTGGTTAACCGGTTAACGGCTTCAATTTTTCAAATACAGAGTTAACGTTTATATGCGTTAACCGGTTAACCATTTGGTTAACTGGTTAACACTGAAGATTTTTTGAAAAATTATTTTCTTTGAAATTCAAAAATGTACCTTTTTATTATACCTCTTCAAATTAAATTTTGTTTCATAATTTCTCACACCTTTTTGAAAGGGTGTTTTAAACTTATAAATTCTGAATTTTTTAAATTCAAAAACCACTTCCTAGATTTTTTATAAAAAATCATTCAATCAAAATAACTTCTTTTGACTTATATTTTTCAAACTTCAAAAGTGTTCATATTGTGATTCATAATTTTTCATACTCATCATTGAACACTTGTATTGATATTTATAAAGTGAATTTTGATCAAAGGAGAAGATCAACTTAGATTGATATCAAACATTGTACTACTCTAAAAAAATACAAAGAATTAAAATAGATTTTCTATTGTGACTTGTGATCCAAGATTGTTGGACTCAAGGGATAGTGATTGCAAGAGGATTGTTCTTGCACACTAGATTGTTTAGTTGTTTAGAAAGTAGGCCTCACCGATTGAAGGTGCGATAGGTTGTACATTTCTAAAAACTAGTGAAAATCTCTTTCGTTTGGAAAGAGGACTGGATGTACCTTCGGATTGTGAAGGGAACCAGGATAATTTGCCGTGTATCTTTTACTTTCTCGCTTTATAGTTTTCATCCCATAAACAAGTAAAAGAAATCCATCAATCAACGAAAATAATCGACAAAATTTTATAACTCCTAATTCACCCCCCCTCTTAGGTGTACTTTGAAACTACAATTGGCATCAGAGCAGGTTTAGGTAACCTGTTCCTACAAGATCCTGTATGGCTTCCGCAAACTCGAATCCTGTTTTCAAAGATGGTGGAAGTAGCAACAAGCCTCCACTCTTCTCCGGCGAATACTTTGATTTTTGGAAAATCAGAATGAAAGCACATCTTGAAGCCCAAGGAGAAGGCATATGGGAAGCGATCGAAGAAGGTCCTCATAATCCTGTTAACGTGATCAATGGCGTTGGAACCGCAAAGTTAAAGAATACTTATGATGAAGATGATAGGAAGAAGATCCTAAATGAGAAGAAGGCAATCAACATACTCCAAAGCGCTCTAAGTATGGACGTGTTCTTCCGCGTATCACAATGTAAATCAGCAAAGGAGATTTGGGATACCTTGGTAGAAATGCATGAAGGAACAACAGAAGTAAAAAGATCAAGGCTTAATACTTTGAGTCAAGAATATGAAATGTTCCGTATGCAGCCCGGGGAATCTATTGTTTCCTTACAAAAAAGATTCGTTCATCTAACAAATCACTTGCTCTCGGGAAGACCTTCACCAACGACGATCTCAACTTGAAAGTCCTAAGATCCTTGACAAGGGAATGGCAACCAAAAGTGACCACTATTTCGGAAAAGAAGAGTCTCTCAATGATGACATCCGCATCTCTATTTGGAAAACTTCAATAGCACGAATTGGAACTTGGAAGGCTCGAGAAGCACGGAAGTCAAGAGAAAAAGTCCAAGGGAATTTCCTTGAAGATTAACACGAAGGATGACAAAGATGACGAGACTTCCGAAGATGAGAACTTCATGCTTCTTATTAAGAAGCTTGGTAAGTTTTTTTAACAAAAATAAAAATTCCTCTTTTCCTAAAAAGAATAAACATTTCAGGAAGAAGGATGCATCCACATCGATTCAAGAAGTCACATGTTATAAATGTGGGAAGCAAGGTCACATAAAGCCATATTGTCCAAGACTTACAAAGAAAGGAGGATTCAAAGGCAAGACGGATTTCAAGAATAAAAAGGCTTATGTTGCTTGGGACGATAATGAAGTTAGTTCCTCATCGGAATCAGAAAGCGATGAATGTGCAAATATGGTTCTAATGGCTTCACATCACTCCGATGAAGAAAATGACGAGGTTAGTAGCAATTTTTCAATTTATGAAAATGATGCACAAGAAGTCATAGATGAACTTCTAAAAGAATGCAAGACTTTGTATAAAAACATTTCATCCCAAAAGAAATGAATACTATCTTTAGAAGAACAAAATACATCTTTTGGAAAGTACATTGAAAATGAAAAACAAAAATTGATGGATGAAAAACAAAGCCTTGTATGCAAAAATTGTGAGTCATTATCTTTTCAAATTGTTCAACTTAAAAGAGTCTTAGAAAGATATGAAAAAGGTCAAATTGGCTTGGAAGAAATTCTTAGGCACCAAAGATATCCTAATGACAAAAGTGGTTTAGGATATTCTAAGTTTTCCAAACCAAGCACAAGTGAAACCGTTTTCGTAAAAGCTAGTGAACAAATTGTTAAAGAAAAGATTAACAATTCTAAAACTATGCATCAAAGTCATAAAAAGAAAAGAATCATTAAGAAACAAAAATATGTTCCTAGATATAAAAGTCAATTTCAACCTACTTGTTTTTATTGTGGAATCAAAGGCCATACACCTAATGCTTGCTATGTGCGCAACATTGGTGTTGCTAAAGGGCATTATGTGTGGGTTGAAAAGGGTACTAACTACCAAGGACCCAAAGCAATTTGGGTACCTAACAATACTTGACTTTGTTTTGTAGGTATGCTTAAAAACAACTTTTACTCAATTGTATCTTGATAGTGGTTGTTCAAAGCATATGACGGGCGATATCAACAAATTTTCAAGTCTATCACTTAAGGCCAAAGGATACGTTACTTACTGTGATGATAATAAAGGAAAGATTCTTGGAGTTGGAACCATTGGTGCATCTCCTCATACAATCATCGAAGACGTCCTTTATGTGGAAGGCCTTAAACACAACCTTCTTAGCATAAGTCAATTGTGTGACAAAGGGTTCCAAATCAACTTCACAAAGGAGGAATGCTTAATAGAACATGAAGTCACTCATGACCTCTTGCTAAAAGGTAAAAGAATTAATAAAATTTTCATGATTTCTTTTGATGACTCTTCATTGAAGGTAAAGTGCTTAATGGCAAACAACAACGAGGCATGGCTTTGGCATAAGAGGTTTGCTCACATTCACATGGAGCATTTAAACAAGTTAATAAAGCATGACCTAGTTGTTGGTCTTCCGAAGATAAAGTTCATCAAGGACAAGTTATGTGATGCTTGCCAAAAAGGGAAGCAAACCAAAACATCCTTCAAGACCAAGAAAGTGATATCTACTTCAAGACCACTACAATTGTTACATATGGATCTTTTCGCTCCATCAAGAACAAAAAGCTTCGGAGGTAACGTTTATGCCTTAGTTATTGTTGATGATTTCTCTCGATACACATGGACATTGTTTTTAGAGCAGAAAAGTGATGCCTTCAAAGCATTCAAGAAGTATGCCAAGAAAATTCAAAACGAGAAGTCACTCTCAATAGTCTCCATTAGAAGCGACCATGGTGGAGAATTCCAAAACTCATCATTTGAAGATTTCTGTGAAGAGCATGGAATCTCTCACAACTTTTCCGCACCAAGGACTCCTCAACCAAACGGTGTCGTAGAAAGGAAGAATAGGGCATTAGTGGAACTTTCAAGGACAATGCTTAGCGACTCAAATCTTCCTAAATATTTTTGGGCGGATGCGGTTAGCACGTCTTGTTTTGTGAGCAACCGTGTCAATATTTGATCAATTCTCAAGAAGACTCCGTATGAGTTGTTCAAGGGTAGGAAACCAAACATATCTTTTTTCCACATATTTGGATGCAAATGATTCGTTCTCAACAATGACAAGGACAATCTTGGTAAGTTTGATGAGAAGTCCGACGAAGGTATATTTCTTGGTTATTCTCTCTCAAGTAGAGCTTTTAGAATTTTCAATAAACGAACACTTACGATTGAAGAATATATTCATGTTTCGTTTGATGAGACTAACCCCTCGAAAGAGGATAATATTATTGTGGATGATGATGATGATGTAGTAGATATATCGCAACAACAAAAGGAGACATCAAAAGTCCAAGAAATATCACAAGAAGATGACTCACCAATTATTGAAGAACATCAAGATCTTCCGAAAGAATGGAGAACTCATAGAGATCACCCGATAGATAAAGTTATTGGTGATATTAGCCAAGGCGTTGCAACTCGACTAAATCTCAAGGATGCTTGTCTCAACATGGCGTTCGTATCTCAAATTGAACCAACCAAAATCGATGAAGCCTTAGGCGACGATCAATGGATAATAGCTATGCAAGAAGAACTCAACCAATTCGAAAGGAATCAAGTTTGGACTCTTGTACCAAGACCGGACAACAAACACATTATAAGAAAAAGATTGGTGTTCAAGAACAAACTTGACGAGAATGGAATCATAGTTCGTAACAAAGCAAGATTGGTCGCACAAGGCTACAAACAAGAAGAAGGAATTGACTTTGATGAAACGTTCGCTCCGTTAGCAAGGTTAGAAGCAATTAGATTATTACTTGCTTACGCTTGTTCAATGAATTTTCAGTTGTACCAAATGGATGTCAAAAGCGCTTTCCTGAATGGCTACATCAATGAAGAAGTCTATGTCAAACAACCTCCGGGTTTTGAAGACTTCAAGAATCCCTCTCATGTCTACAAGTTGAAGAAGGCCCTTTATGGCTTAAAGCAAGCACCAAGGGAATGGTATGATCGTCTTAGCAACTTCCTATGTGATAAGGGATTTACAAAAGGAAAGGTTGACAAGTCTTTGTTCATCAAGAATTTCAAGGGCAACACCTTACTAGTTCAAGTCTATGTCGACGACATCATCTTCGGATCAACAAACAAAGACCTTTGCGAAGAATTCTCTCTTATGATGCAAGGTGAATTCGAGATGTCCATGATGAGAAAGATGAACTACTTCCTTGGATTACAAATCAAGCAAACAAAGGATGGCATCTTCATTAACCAATCCAAGTACTGCAAGGAATTGTTGAAAAGATTCGATATGGACAGTTGCAAAGTAATGTCTACTCCAATGGGATCCGGAACATACGTTGATCAAGATCTATCCGGCATTTCATTTGTTATTACAAAGTATCGAGGTATGATTGATTCACTATTATATTTGACGGCAAGCCGTCCTGACATTATGTTTAGTGTTTGTTTGTGTGCCCGCTTTCAAGCTAATCCGAAGGAATCACATCTCACCGCCGTGAAGAGGATCATGAAGTATCTCAAAGGAACGATGCACGTCGGATTATGGTATCCAAAAGGTAGCACATGTTCTTTAATTGGTTATTCTGACGCTGATTATGCAGGATGTAAGACCGATAGAAAGAGTACAAGTGGTACTTGTCACATTCTCGGGAATGCACTAGTGTCGTGGGCATGTAAGAAGCAAGCATGCGTTGCACTTAGCACGGCCGAAGCGGAGTACATCGCAGCAGGAAGTTGTTGTGCCCAAATCTTGTGGCTTAAACAACAACTCCTCGATTTCGGTATAGACCTTGGTTGTATCCCTCTCCGATGTGACAACACAAGTGCCATCAATATCACGAAGAACCTGGTCATGCATTCAAGAACAAAGCATATAGATATCTGGCATCACTTCCTTCGAGATCATGTTCTAAACGGAGATGTCGATGTTACGTTCGTGGATACACACAATCAACTCGCCGATATATTCACTAAACCATTGGCTAAGGAGCAATTTTTCAAGATTCGACGAGAACTTGGTATTCTCAATGAAGGTGGCATCTTACCCTATCTTTAAAATTGCTTGTTGAATGTTTTTGCTGCATAATATGTGTTTTTTTGTTCACTTTGTGTTACAAAAGGCTAGCACTCATTTTTCTCTGTTTTTGATCTTTCACTCTTTCGGTTATCCGAAAAACATCGTTTTTAAAATATTTTTTGATCAAAAGTTGCGTTATGATATTTGCTAACATTTTGTAAAAAAAATTCGTCAAAAATATTTCCCGACATAGCCCCAACCATGCTGTTGTCCTTTTAAAATATTTTGAAATTTTTGGCCCGTTAACCGGTTAACCGGTTAATGCATCACAGACAGCAGTCCTGGGTCACGTGGTGGACATATATTTGCTTGTTTTGTTTTTTCTTCTTTTATGTACTTTGTCACATGTTTGTTTATGAGTCAAATGTTTTTTAATACCTCTTTAAAACTCCTCATTCAGAAGCTCTTCACTCTCTTTGACTCACCATTAAAACTCCACTACCTCATTTTCACTCTCTCTTCTCCAAAACCATAACCACTCCATTAATACACCATTAAAACCCACTCCACTAAAAACTCTTCTATAAACTCTACACTCTCCATACACTCAAACCCTAATCCGAAAATACCTCCACACAACCCAAACCCTAAGCTTCAACCTCTCTTCAATGGCTCCAAGAAAAGGAAAGGCTCATGTGTCAGCATCAAAATCCAGCAGTGAAGAGGAAATGGCCATGGAATCAACCAAGAAGCAGAGAATGGATTTTCGTGTCCGGGTTCGACATCTTCTTAAGGGTAAGTATGTGAATCTGAAATCCTTTGAAACTTTTAAGTTTCCGGCATTGTTAGAATATCAGGGGATGCTAGACTTTATTGCTGATAATGGAAAAGTATATCCGGATTTGGTAAAATCCTTTATGAACAACATGTCTCTTAACTGTGATGATAAGGATAAACACCAACTGTTTGCTATTGTAAGAAACTGTGAAATTGGAGTTGACCTAGGTACTCTTGCTGCTTCATTGACTATCCCATATTCGGGTGTTTTCCTCCGAAAAGGGGTAAACCATGATGAAGGAAAATGGGCCAACTATGACAAAATGGAATACTATTATCAGATTTGTCGGTTTCTAAAGGCAGTCGTGGTATCCGGCCAACGTACCTCCCGGGTACTATGCTATGCTAAGAACTTATCTGTGGATGATCGAATGCTACACTACATCATCTGTCATGTTTTGCTGCCCAAGGATTCCAACTTGTCTCAGATTAATGATTTGGAAATGCAAGTCCTATTTGCTGTCAAGAACAAGATTAGGGTGAACTGGCTTCCTACTATGATGTATCATCTGAAGCAACAACTTGCTCTCAAAACAAGATTACCCTATGGCCGCCTCATTTCAAGAATCCTGGAAATCACCGATATGGAAATTGGTAGAGAGCCTTTTATCGCTATGACCACTACGGCTAATGAGATTAATGGAGTCACTATCATCAAGAACACCGACATAATCCAAAGCAACGATGGAACCTACAAGTATGACGACGGATCTTCCACCTCCACCTCCATCCCACCTATTCCCGAAACCGGAATCACAAATGACTTCCTCTACTCAACCATCATGACAAACCACCATGAAACCATGTGTGCCTTCAAAATCCTTCGGAACTTAGTCTTAAGCTCCCGAAACCCAACCGAGTTTGTTGATGAGGATGAGGACGGTAGCGAAGAGGAGGAAGAAGATGATGGGGATGTATCGGAAGAGGAATGAGGACCTTGTTTTATTGTTGTTTTTTTTACTATGCTTTAAGTCTAGTTTATGTAATTTTGTTTCAAACATAAGTCCTATGGTTATTAGGAAATTTTGGTTTCCATGTTCTAAGCTTTTCTGCTTTATGCTAGTACTCTTGTTGGCTATGTTACAATTATGCTTATGCTTCTATGTGTGTTTTGCTTGCATGTCTTACTTGATGCATATTTTCTATTCAATGCGTGTATGATTCTTTTCTTTTCATATCAATGCTTGTTGGTCTATTCCTTTTTGCTAATGCCAAAGGGGGAGAAGACTTTGTTTCTCTAATGCCTCTCGATGCAGAATTTCTTTTGCTACTGCCGCTATTATTTAGGGGGAGTTGCTATCTTTAGGGGGAGGATCGTCTTAGAGAAACGTCGATCAAGATCTCGCACATTTTTGGTTGTCATCATCAAAAAGGGGGAGAATGTAGAAGCACGCCTTCAACCTCGAAGATTTTGATGAAGACAACACGACTGTCATGCGTTTCATATTTGCAAAAAGTCAAAAGCTCTCAAACATGGTCTAGCAACAAGCATCGGCATTGTGATCAAGCTTCTTTTGCTCATTCGGTTTATTTCAAGCTTGGACGCAAAACATTGAGGTACATCAAAACCCTTTACAAATTGATGTACAAGTGTTCAATAAATTATTTCACATGTTATCATATTGCATATAATTTTTGAAAGGTTTTTAAAACGGATTAACACTTTTAAAACTAAGAATTTTTCTGTTTTTAACAGTGTTAACCGGTTAACCATTTGGTTAACCGGTTAACGACTTCAATTTTTGAAATACAGAGTTAACGTTTATATGCGTTAACCGGTTAACCATTTGGTTAACCGGTTAACACTGAAGATATTTTGAAAAATGATTTTCTTTGAAATTAAAAAATGTACCTTTTTATTATACCTCTTCAAATTAAATTTTGTTTCATAATTTCTCACACCTTTTTGAAAGGGTGTTTTAAACTTATAAATTCTGAATTTTTTAAATTCAATAACCACCTCCTAGAATTTTTAAAAAAAATCATTCAATCAAAATCACTTCTTTTGACTTATATTTTTCAAACTTCAAAAGTGTTCATATTGTGATTCATAATTTTTCATACTCATCATTGAACACTTGTATTGATATTTATAAAGTGAATTTTGATCAAAGGAGAAGATCAACTTAGATTGATATCAAATATTGTACTACTCTCAAAAAATACAAAGAATTAAAATAGATTTTCTATTGTGACTTGTGATCCAAGATTGTTGGACTCAAGGGATAGTGATTGCAAGATGATTGTTCTTGCACACTAGATTGTTTAGTTGTTTAGAAAGTAGCCTCACCGATTGAAGGTGCGATAGGTTGTACATTTCTAAAAACTAGTGAAAATCTCTTTCGTGTGGAAAGAGGACTGGATGTACCTTCGGATTGTGAAGGGAACCAGGATAATTTACCGTGTCTCTTTTACCTTCTCGCTTTATAGTTTTCATCCCATAAACAAGTAAAAGAAATCCATCCATCAACGAAAACAATCGATAAAATTTTATAACTCCTAATTCACCCCCTATCTTAGGCGTACTTTGAAACTACAGCATATTGGATCCATACACAACAGTGCACCAAATCTTCTTGTTGTCAGAGGTGGAAACCATGCCCATATGGATCAGCTGATCAGTACTTCTTATTTTATTCACAATAATTTTGGCATCATACCACAGAACCCAAATCCTCCCATTATTGTGTCTCTCATAGTTATCCATGAATTTCCATTTAGCTCCCATCTTGTTACTTATTACTTGGGCTTTCTCTTTTTTCACCTAGTTTCAATTAAAATTACTAATGTAGGATTGAGGTTGTTAATTCTAGCAATCACCTCTCTAAATTTTCCTACATTGTTTATTCCTCTAACATTCCATGAGATAATCATGGGACTCCATCATGAACACTGGGGTCATCCCAAATTCCTAGGGTTCCAAAATCATTGTGACATTATACTCTTTCCCTGCTAATAGTGACAATGTGTTTACCTTTACTTCTCAATATGGTAGACAAATGGATCCAAGATGAACTGACTTGGTCAGCATTCACTAAGGGGGTGTGTCCAGGTCCTTTCTCATTAGCTTTGGCTCTATTTGTTACTTGCACTTCCATTCCAGATGTAGACCCCTGCACTGCTTCAACATTCTTTTTCTTCTGCTTCACTTCTTTGACTTCCACAACTTTGGGCCTCTATTGTTTAAAAGCTGTTTGATGCACCTGAGTACAAGTATGCCTTATTTTTTTTTACATTTCTCACAATACTTTGGCTTCCACTCATATTCCACTGCTTGTGGTATCTTGTTTCCTTCACAGTCCCAAATGAGGATAACATCCTTTATTTTCTATGTTACATCAATCTCCACAAGTATCCTTGCATATGATACTCTCAGTTTGTTTGTTATACATTCATCAGAAAATAGAGGATTACCAATCACACTACCAATTTTTCTTAAGTTGCTAGGGACCCACATGTGCAATAGGAGTTGGGGAAGCTTCACCCAAATTGGTAGCATTTGAAGTATTTCTCTATTGAAGTTGAAGTTTGCACTCCATTCCTTCAACACCATAGGAGCATTTTGGATAGTGAAGGGACCTTTCATAATCACCATGTCTCTCTCACTGATTGATTGAAAATTGAGTATGAAATACCCTTCTTCATGGAAAAACATATCAGGCAGCATAACAAAGTTCCAGAATTTGGTCATGAATTATTTCACAGCATTCATGCTTAAATCTCTCCCTATAGCATACATAATCAAGGTTGATTCCCAATATTTAACTTCTGATTCAACATCTGCTTTCTCTATAATCACCTCTATTTCTCCATCTACTTTGAACACTTCTTGAGGTGCTTACACTCTCCGTCCCTTTTCCCATTTCTAGAGTACGAACAAGGGGGGGAGTGTAACGCCCGTATTTAATTAATTTAATGAAATATTATTGCGTATTTTCCCGATTATAAGTTGTTACGTGTTTTTTTGTCGTCCTTGTCGTTAAGTCGTTTAAGCCGTTTAAGTTGATTTTATGCTGCAGGTTAAGTTGTGTTTGGGTCGCTTAAGTTGATTAAGTCGGATTTAATTAATTAAGTGGAATAATAATTATTATTATTATTATAGAGATAATATTAGGTTGGGTTTGGTTTTGTTGTATGGGAATAGTAATGTTGGGGGTGCTAATTAGGCCCATAGTAATTAAATGATAAGTGAGAGTTTAGTAAAAAAATGCTAAAACCTAATTAGACTAATCCGAATTTTTTGTAGGAAGAACAACCTTAGAGAGAGATCAAGGAGAGGCTAGGTCAAAGATTTTTGCGGGAATTTTTGCGGTGAATTCAAGCTGCCTTCAATCCAAGGTAAGGGTGGGGTTCAAATTCCATAACCGGGACTAGATGATCATATGTAGGCTGGGATTTTCGTGTAAATTCATTATTGCATTTTGGTATGATTTGTTGTTGTTGATTTCGTGTTGATATATGATGAAATACATGTTGTTCTTGTTGTATTGCTGATATATTCGTTGTTGCATTTGTAGTATGTGTTGTTGTTGGACTGTTGTTGCAGAATTCGTGTAGATGGAGTTAGGTTTCGTAAAATTAACCATAGGAATTGATAGATGAATAGTTGTATAAGTTTTTGAGAGTAAAATCGATGTAGAAACTCAATTAAGATTGAACAAAATGTTGAAAATATGAGAAATCACAGAAAAGTTGAAATCGTAGGCTTTATGTGCATTTACGTAACAGATCTGGTGTTACGCGTATCAAGTAGGGAAATACATGTAACAAGACCCATATACGTAGGCATTACACGTTACTCAACTAGGCCATACGCGTATGAGCAGGGCAGGTGCGAAAAAATGCGATTTTTGGCGATTCGACCTGTTTTCGCATCCGTTTTAAGTCGGATTGATCTTAGACTTAAAGTAAAGATAAAATAATTCGTTTAGAATAGATTTGAGAGTTTAAAATAATTAATTTAGTAATTTAGTCGATTAAGTCGTAAATTTTCGTTCTCACGTTGAAGTGGTGTTAAAGTATTATAAGTTGTGTTGTCCCAATTTTTGGGAAGACTAATATGATGTAGGTCCTATGACCAATGTTGATTCAGGTTGCTGAGTTGTTCAAGTTGTTATGTTGATAAGTTGATGATTATATTGTTGTTGTATGCCATTCTTAGTTGTATACATGTGCATATTTCAAGTTGGAGTGTATGCTCGATTCAAGTTGGCCTAGATTGGCAAATAAGTTGATAATACCTCAATAACCTGGAAATGTTTCAAGATGGGAGTTTACTCCAAATGGTACCACATGCATATTTAAGTTGAGTTGCATTCACATTGCATTATTTACGTTATTATTCGTTGTTGGTTGCAAGATTGTGTGTTGATTGTAGGAAGTGGTGTGATTATATGACTATCTCATTTACATATTGATTATCGTATCCTGTTTATGTTATTCGATATCTCACCCCTTCTGTTTGAATGTTGCCATTTGTTGGTAACGTGCAGGTAACAAAAAGTCTAGTACTTGGTAGCTTTGAGTTGGTGTTTGTCGCTCTGATACGTAGCACTTCGGGGGGATGAACGCATGTTTTGTCTTTGTGATTTTGTTTAAGTTTATGAACTAGTTTTAAGTTGTTTTATGTTGAAGAAACAAGTTGAGATTATTTTGATGATTGACTTATTTGAAGTTGTTTAAGAGTTGAAACATGTTGACCCACTACATTTTTTTTCAAAATTATTATATTATTGAAGTTATTATTTGATTCTAAAAGTTGGAAAATGTGATATCCCATGTTTGTTGATGAAATTTTGTAACTCTGATTTAGTTTCTAAAGTCGGGTAGAAATGGGGTGTTACATTAGTGGTATCAGAGCAAGTCGGTCTGTCTGACCAAGTGTCGAGTCGTAGTTGTCTAGCATTCAAGTATTGTAAGTGGTTCTAACTTTTGTTGTGTTGTAGTGTTAAGTTGAGATGGCTGGAAGAAATGTTGTTGTGATGGCTGCTGCAATGCAAGCAATGGTTCAGGCTGTGCATAACTTGCCGATTTTCCGCGTGATGGATTAAACTCCAGCACATAAAGTTCGTTATGGGACTCATATGTTGGCAGTTGAAGCTGATGACTGGTGGTTGGAGACCAGAGAAAGATTGGGAGTTACAGGTGAAGAGATCACTTGGGACGTTTTCTGTAGGGAATTTATGAGGAAGTATTACCCTGAAGATATGCGTGGTAAGAAAGAGATTGAATTTCTTGCGCTGAAGCAGGGAAGTGTGTTGGTAACAGATTATGCTGTGAAGTTCATGGAGTTGTCAAAGTTTTATACTCACCATGATGCAGCGAAGTTCATGGAGTTGTCAAAGTTGCGGGGTATCAGAAGATTCGTGTTTTTGTTGATCTGGTGGATAGTTGCAGAATCTTCGAGGAAGATGACAATGCTCATTACAAGATTGTTACTGATCAGAGAGGTAAGAATCAGCAGAACCGTGGCAAGCCTTATGATGCTCTAGTTGGTACGGGTAAGCAGAAAGTTGCTTCAGGTCAGAGAACTAGTGTGGGAGATGCTCATGCTGGTATTGTTTGTTTTAAGTGTGGGCAATCAGGACACAAGAATAATGTGTGCACTGCCGAGGTGAAGCGTTGTTTCCATTGTGGAAAAGTTGGGCATGCAATATCTAATTGTCCGCATAAAGAGATGATATGTTTTAACTGTGGCGAAGAAGGGAATATTGGTAGCCAGTGCCAGAAGCTGAAGAAATCAAAGTCTGGAGGGAAAGTGCTCGCTTTAGCTTGGTCTCAGACCACTAACGAGGACAAGCTCGTCAGAGGTATGTGTTTCATTAATAGTATCCCTTTAATCACTATTATTGACACGGGTGCTACCCATTGTTTTATTGCTGATGATTTTGTTAAGAGGTTGGGTCTTAAGTTGTCTGAGATGAATGGGGAAATGGTCGTAGAGATTCCGGCTAAGGGATCGGTGACTACTTCTTTAGTTTGTTTGAGTTGTCCATTTTCTATCTTTGATAGAGACTTTTATGTTGATTTGGTGTGTTTTTCGTTGACTGGGATGTATGTGATCCTAGGTATGAACTAGATAGAGTATAACTACGTTCATATTAATTGTTTTCGTAAGTCAGTGAGGTTTTCTACTCCAGAAGAGGAAAAAGTTGGATTATTGTCATTTAAAGAATTGCAGAAGTTAATGAACGGGGAAGCTCAGATGTTTACGTTGATGGCGTTATTGTCCATAGAAATTAAATCTAAGATTGAAGAGTTGCAAGTAGTGGGTGAATTTCCTGAGGTGTTTCCTGATGAAATTCCTGATGTGCCGCCTGAAAGAGAAGTTGAGTTTGCGATTGATCTTGTAACTGGTACCAGACCTGTGTCTATGGCACCATATAAGATGTTTGCATCTGAGTTGGCTGAATTAAAGAAGCAGTTAGAAGAGTTGCTTGAGAAAATGTTTGTGAGACCCAGTGTATCGCCGTGGGGAGCTCAAATATTGTTAGTTAAGAAGAAAGATGGAAGTATGAGGCTTTGTGTGGACTATAGACAGTGTAATAAAGTGACGATTAAGAACAAGTACCTGTTACCCCGAATAGATGATTTGATGGATCAGTTGGTAGGTGTTAGTGTGTTTAGCAAGATTGATTTGAGATCGGGTTATCATCAGATCAAAGTAAAGGATGAGGATATTCAGAAGATGGTGTTCAAAACACGGTATGAACATTACGAGTATTCGGTGATGCCTTTCGGTGTGACTAATGCGCCGGGAGTATTCATGGAGTACATGAATCGTATTTTTCATACTTATATGGATCTTTTTGTGGTTGTGTTCATAGATGATATTTTGGTTTATTCCAAGACAGAAGAAGAACATGCAAAACATTTGAGAACAATATTGAAATTTTTGAAGGAGAAGATGTTGTATGCGAAGTTGTCTAAGTGTGAATTTTGGTTGAAGGAAGTCCTTTTTCTTGGTCATGTGATTTCGGGTAGTGGTATTGTTGTAGATCCTTCTAAGATAAATGTTATATTGTAGTGGGAAACTCCAAAGTCGGCTACTGAGATTAGAAGTTTCTTGGGATTGGCCGGTTATTACCGAAGATTTATTTAAGGATTTTCTAAGTTAGCACTTCCGTTGACCCGATTGACTTGTAAGAGTAAAGCGTTTGTGTGGGATGTCCAGTGCAAAGAAAGTTTTGCAGAGTTGAAGAGGAGATTGACATCGGCTCTAGTGTTGACTCTACTGAATTCAAAAGAACTATTTGTTGTGTATTGTGATGCTTCGTTGATGGGTTTAAAAGGTGTTCTTATGCAGAATGGTAAAGTGATTGCTTATGCGTCAAGACAGTTGAGGGTTCATGAGAAGAACTATCCTACGCAAGATTTGGAACTTGCTACAGTTGTTTTTGTATTAAAGATCTGGAGGCATTATCTTTATGGTTCTAGATTTGAAGTGTTTAGTGATCATAAAAGTTTGAAGTATCGGTTTGATCAAAAAGAGTTGAATATGAGGCAATGAATATGGTTGGAATTGTTGAAAGACTATGATTTTGGTTTAAATTACCATCCGGGTAAAGCTAATGTTGTAGCTGATGCTTTAAGTCGGAAGACGTTGCATATGTCAGCAATGATGGTTAAGTAGTTAGAGTTGATTGAGCAATTTCGAGACATGAGTTTAGTCTACGAAGTGACGCCGAATAGTGTTATGTTGGGTATGCTGAAGATTAATAATGATTTTCTGGACAATATCAGAGAAGATCAAAAGACGGACGTGAAACTAGTGGATGTCATGGTTGATTGTCGTGAATTAGAAAAGAATGGTTTTAAGTTGGATGTGCATGATGTTTTGAGGTTTCATGATCGGATTTGTATTCCCAATAATGAAGATATGAAGAAGATGATTCTTGAGGAAAGTCATAGAAGTAATTTGAGTATTCATCCAGGAGCGACTAAAATATATCAGTATTTGAAGAAGTTGTTTTGGTGGCCTGGGATGAAGAATGATGTAGCAAGTTTTGTGTATGCTTGTTTGATTTTTCAGAAGTCGAAAGTTGAACATCAGAAGCTTGTTGGTCTGATGCAACCGTTGGAAATGGGATAAAATTTCTATGGATTTTGTAACATGATTACCTAATACTCCAAGAGGACATGATTCGGTTTGGGTGATTGTTGATAGGATTAATAAGTCGGCTCATTTTATTCCTATTAACATCAGTTTTCCAGTATCGAAGTTGGCTGAGATTTATGTTAGAGTGATTGTAAAGTTGCATGGTGTTCCTTTGTGTATTGTGTTGGATAGAGATCCGAGATTTACGTCAGAATTTTGGAAAAGTTTGCAAGAAGCGTTGGGTTCTAAGTTGAGACTAAGTTCAGCGTATCATCCTCAGACACATGGTCAAACGGGGAGGACAATTCAGTCATTGGAGGATTTGTTGAGAGCTTGTGTACTTGAGCAGGGAGGTTTGTGGGATACTTATCTTCCATAGATCGAATTCACATATAATAACAGTTATCATTCTAGTATTGGAATGACACCTTTCGAGGCGTTGTATGGTCGGAGATGTAGGACCCTGGTGTGTTGGTATGAATCTGGAAAGAGTGAAGTGCTTGGGCCAGAGATAGTTCGAGAGACTACCGAGAAAGTGAAGTTGATTCGAGAGAAGATGAACGCTTCTCAAAGTCGGCAGAAAAGTTATCATGATAAGCGAAGGAAAGATTTAGAACTTCAAGCTGGTGAGCATGTATTCTTGAGAGTTATGCCTGTGACGGGTGTTGGGCGAGCGTTGAAATCTAAGAAGCTTACTCCTTGTTTCATTGGTCTGTATCAGATTTCGGATAGAGATGGAAATGTTTCTTATAAAGTGGATTTACCGTCGAACTTGTCGAATTTGCATGATGTGTTCCATGTGTCGCAACTCCGGAAGTATATTTCAGATCCTTCTCATGTGATTAGTATGAATGAGGTACAAGTACAGAATAATCTCATTATGGAGACTATGCCGGTACGAATTGAGGGTCATGAAATGAAGACTTTAAGAGGTAAAGAGATTGCTTTAGTGAAAGTTGTTTAGTTGGGCGATGCCGGAGAAAGTATAACTTGGGAGTTAGAAAGCAAGATGCAAGAATCATATCCTAAGTTGTTTGAGCGAGGTAAGATTCTCGAGGACGAAAATGTTCAAAGTGGGGGAGAGTTGTAACGCCCGTATTTAATTAATTTAATTAAATATTATTGCGTATTTTCCCAATTATAAGTTGTTACGTGTTGTTTTGTCGTCTTTGTCGTTAAGTCGTTTAAGCCGTTTAAGTTGATTTTATGTTGCGGGTTAAGTTGTGTTTGGGTCACTTAAGTTGATTAAGTCAGATTTAATTAATTAAGTCGAATAATAATAATTATTATAGAGATAATATTAGGTTGGGCTTGCTGTATAGGAATAGTAATGTTGGGGGTGCTAATTAGGCCCATAGTAATTAATTGGATTAGTGAGAGTTTAGTAAAACAATGCTAAAACCTAATTAGATTAATCATATTTTTTGTAAAAAGAACAACCTTAGAGAGAGATCAAGGAGAGGCTAGGTCAAAGATTTTCGCGGGAATTTTTGTGGTGAATTCGAGTTTTCTTCAATCCAAGGTAAGAGTGAGTTTCGAATTCCATAACCAGGACTAGATGATTGTATGTAGGTTGAGATTTTCGTGTAAATTCATTGTTGTGTTTTGGTATGACTTGTTGCTGTTGATTTCGTGTTGATATCTGATGAAAGACATGTGGTTCTTGTTGTATTGGTGATGTATTCGTTATTGCATCTGTTGTCTGTGTTGTTGTTGGACTGTTGTTGCAGAATTCGTGTAGAAGGAGTTAGGTTTCGTTAAGTTAACCACAAGAATTGATAGATGAATAGTTCTAGAAGTTTTTGAGAGTAAAATCGATGTATAAACTCAATTAAGATTGAACAAAATGGTGAAAATATGAGGAATCGCAGAAAAGTTGAAATTGTAGGCTTTTTGTCCATTTGCGTAACAGATCTGGTGTTACGCGTATCAAGAAGGGAAATACGCGTAACAAGACCCCTATATGTAGGCATTACGCGTGACACAACTAGGCCATACATGTATGAAGGAGGCCATATGCGTATGAGCAGGGTAGGTGCGGAAAAATGCAGTTTTTGGCGATTCGACTTGTTTTCGCATATGTTTCAAGTCGGATTGATCTTAGAATTAAAGTAAAGATAAAATAAGTCGTTTAGAATATATTTGAGAGTTTAAAATAATTAATTTAGTAATTTAGTCGATTAATTCGTAAATTGTCATTCTCACGTTGAAGTGGTGTTAAAGTTGTTATAAGCTGTGTTGTCCCGGTTTTTGGGAAGACTAATATGATGTAGGTCCTATGACCAATGTTGATTCATGTTACTAAGTTGTTCAAGTCGTTATGTTGATAAGTTGATGATTATATTGTTGTTGTTGTATGCCATTCTTAGTTGCATACATGTGCATATTTCAAGTTGGAGCGTATGCTCGATTCAAGTTGGCCTAGATTGGCAAATAAGTTGATAATGCCTCGATAACCTGGCAATGTTTCAAATTGGAAGTTTACTCCAAATGGTACCACATGCATATTTAAGTTGAGTTGCATTCACGTTGCATTATTTATGTTGTTATTCGTTGTTGGTTGCAAGATTGTGTGTTGATTGTATGAAGTGGTGTGATTATATGACTATCTCATTTACATATTGTTTATCGTATCCTGTTTATGTTATTCGATATCTCACCCCTTTTGTTTGAATGTTGCCCTTTGTTGGTAACGTGCAGGTAACGAATAGTATATACTTAGTAGCTTCGAGTTGGTGTTTGTCGCTCTGATACGTAGCACTTCGGGGGGATGAACGCATGTTTTGTCTTTGTGATTTTGTTTAAGTTTATGAACTAGTTTTAAGTTGTTTTATGTTGAAGAAACAAGTTGAGATTATTTTGATGATTGACTTATTTGAAGTTGTTTAAGAGTTGAAACATGTTTATCCGCTGCATTGTTTTTCGAAGTTATTATATTATTGAAGTTGTTATTTGATTCTAAAAGTTGGAAAATTTGATATCCCATGTTTGTTGATGAAATTTTGTAACTCTGATTTAGTTTCTAAAGTCGGATAGAAATAGGGTGTTACAGAGGGCACCTTCTTCTTTTGTGGCCGTCTTTTTCCCTTCCGCATACTCAATTCAATCCAAGAAGGGACGTCCTTCTCCTAGATGAAAGTCCTTATTCCTAAGAATAGGAGTTTAAACTAAACATCCTGAAGGGATATTCCCCATTCTTAGAGAGAATTGAAGTTTGAAGGCTGTAGAACCACTCACCATAACTACCACTTGCCGCCGTGAGAATGCTACCGGATATCGCCCCAAAACCCTAGCAGGGTCGTCCTCTTTCAATTGATTTTTTTCAATTTCCAATATTGAATAATATTAATGTAGATAAAACTTTATGTACTATAATTTGTGTATTTACTAACCGAAAAAAACACATTGTTGATTCAAATTTTTTATACGAAAAAAAACAAATTGTTGATTAATCTTTTTCATTATATTTTTTCTCCTTTTTAAATAGAATGTCTTATGTTTACTTTATCACTACTTGATTTCTAACAATCATCTTATTGGATTATAATTTTCTAATGTAATTAATTTTTTTAAAATTCTTTATAATAATTAGCTAAATATATATATTAAAAAAATTCTTTTACACACAATACGCGTCTAAAACGAGTACCCGTGCACAAAAAGGGAAACAATAATGTAAAATTCATCATAATATTGCTTATGATAGGGATATTATGATGAATTAGATTGGTAAATATTTTGTAGACATTAAGCATAATATATAAAATGATGAGAAATAAAAATGCAATAATAATTAAATATTCATATATTACATCTATCGTGAAAACATTTTTAATGCACCGGAAGTCTTAGTGCAGCTCTTCCGGTTCGAAACACTTCACATTCACTCTTTCAGTTACATTTTAAATATGTATCGGAACACTTTGCACAAAAAGTTCCGGTTCAGTAGTTTAGTGTACACGAACTCTTTTGATGAAGTCTTTTGGTTTAGTAATTTAGTGTATAAGAACTTGTTTAATGTAGTCTTCCGATTTGTATTCTTGAATGCATTTTTTAAATTTTTTAATTATGCAGGCACATAAATTCCTTGCAAATATGCGATAAAGACCAAATATGTGTAGATACGTCTGAATGTTTTTCAACTACTCAAATATTTGGTACACGAGAAGAGGTGATATGATGGATTAAAGACATCAGAATTCTAAATAAAGTGAGGTTATCATCACTTGTTCAGATATTGAAACAGGCAAGAGAGGAAGAAGTAACAAATTAATATTTGGTTGTGATAAAGGTAGGAAACACAAGGATATTCATAGTGGAGCCCAGAGTATGACGAAAGAAATGTGGATGTCCATTTAAAATCAGGTCAACTCCGGCGAAAGATGGATCTGGATGGAAGGTTGATGTAAAATGTGGATTTTATAACCATGGTTTACCTAATAGATTAGAAGGTCACTCTTTTGTTGGTAGGTTGACATCGGATCAAAATCAACATATTGTTTATTTGACAAAGAGAAAGGTTCTACCTCGACATATATTGCTTTCCTTTCAAGAGAAAGATCCAGAGAATGTCACAAGGATCATGCAAATATACAAGCAGAAGAGTATGATAGAAAAAGAGATAAGAGATCCTAGAAGTGAGATACAACATTTGTTTAAGCTTATTGAGGTTGCAGGTTATGTTTATTGGAGTAGAAAAAGAGATGACTTTGAAGTTATTAAAGATATATTATAGGCTCATCCAAATTCAGTTAAGTTGTTGAATATTTTTTCTATTATGTTAGTTATGGCAACACTTACAAGACAAACAAATATAGGCAACCACTGTTTGAAATTGTTGGCATGACATCAATCAAGTTGACTTTTGTTGTCGCATTTGCGTATATATAGTCTGAGCAGACTGAGACTTTTTCTTGGGTGTTAGATAAGCTTAAACAATTGTTTGTGAAGAAAGATTTGTGTCCACAAGTGATTCTGACATATATAGATCTTGCTTTGATGAAATCCATTGAAACTGTGTTTCCAAGGTCGAACAATTTGCTATGTCGATTTCATATTAACAAAAATGTTGGTGCAAAACGGAAATAATATGTGGCTAATCACATGCGAGATTCGATAAATGGTTGAGTCAACTAGACATGGGTTACCTGATTGCAAATCGTTATAATGTTGTACTTGTCTGTTTAGGATTCGAATGCTGGACTTTCTTCCCTATGGCAACTTCATTTTCACCAAATGTCTCCTTTTATTGCATTGGATTTGTAAACTCAAATCATTGGGTTCAGGTAAATATCATTGTACTTAGTTATTTTTAGTAAATGTTTTTATTATTTTTACTTAATATTTTGATTATTTTTTATTCAGGTAAATATGAAAGAATGGTTTCCATTGCCACCAGTGACAACAAATTCAAAGAAGTTTTATTATCCAGCAACAACATCTTGGATGCTAGGGTTTGCAAGGCGTCTGCAACATTTGCAACAACTTACGCCTATATTACCAACACATTATGAATTATAAATTATTTTGCTTATTTTTAATTTCAAAACATTAATCATGAATTATATTATATGCTTGCAAGACATTATGAATTATAAAATATGTTATTCACTTTTAATTTCAATAACACATTATGAATTATAAAATATGTTAATAAGTCTAATACATTAACCTAAACATAAGTCAATAAGTCTAATATTTAACACATAAAGATAAACATAAATATAAGTCACTGTAAATGAGCAATACATAATGATTCAAACAAATCAGCAAAATATGGATCATCCTCTTCAGCGTCAACCTGCTGAAGATAATAATGAATCAATGTCGAAACATGAGCCCAGCTAGGATTAGATGGTCCTACATCGTAATCAAGAACTGGAACCTCTCTCAACACATCATACCGGGGCGATATCAGACGAGGATGCGAAATATGATAATACCACTGGAGATACCCATCATCTGTCTCAGATGGGGTGGTGGTCGGTGTTGTCAGACGAATCACTTCCCTAACCCTCTGAATGCAACTAATTCACTCAATATCGATATCACCATCCATCGTATAATCAAGAGGTGGAGGTGGAATATAGTGACGATATCCAAAATGTCGAATACATCTATCAGGCAAGTATGGAATAATAGTGTCACCCCACCTCAGACACCCCCTGTATAGAGATATCTCATCAAATTGACGATGAACTGTTTGATCCTCAAATGGGCGCCATATGACATCGACAAGTGTCAGTTCGTCTAGAATAGGTCACAAATCATCCACCTTCAGCACACCTTGCCTATAGGACCAACTCATTGCTCGAGGGAGACCAAAATTATGACCTGGTATCCAATTCTCTCATTTTTTTTCCAAGTGTTGGAAAATATTCATGAATCCAACACTGTTACAAGAAAATTAATTATAAGATAATAAACTAAATAAATAAAATTAATTACAACAAAATAAATTAAATTAAAATAAATACCTGTAGGAGAGTCGGATAACCACCTAACTGCTTACAATTGAACATGGAAGCATCTCCGAGATATCTGTAGAGAGTAACCAAAGTAGATGCTCCCCAACTATATCGTGATAAGCCATCCAAGTCAATAAATAATGACAGGTATCGTGTATCGACAAGCGTAAAGGCCTTGTCCGCAAAAATCGTGCAACCCATTAACGTCATCAAATAACATCTAATCACATATGCCCACCTAGAAGTAGTTTTATACTCTACGAATCGATCGTATAACCACTCCAACTTATAGTACGAACCCTTGCAATCACGAACATGTTTTTGTGCCACTCTCTGCAACACTCCTAAGTAATCAACAACCCACTCAATAGAAAGCCCTTCACTGATATGTTGAGGCCTCTAGAAGACTCCCCCGATGGGGAAGTGAAACAAACAAGTGACGTCATCCAGATTAATGACCATCTCACAAAATGTCATGTGAAATGAAGAAGTATCTAAATACCATCTCTCAGCAAATGCGGAAACCAGGTTTGTATCTATCTTCGACAAACTGGTTCTATGGAGTGAAGATAGACCAGACCTAGATATCCAATCCTCCATCTCTTTTGGAAGTTGTTGTGGAACCATCTGATTCAGCTTCAACCAATGCCCTACGACCTGCAACACTTTCTTCGTACCTCTCTCCTGAAAAAATTAAAAATAAAAAAATTATAAACTACAACATTAAAAATTCACTTTTTATACAATACTAATTAATTATTGTTTACTTACCTCATCGAACCATATATGTCTCGCAATATGATGTTCATACTTAACCAAAATACTGGTATCATACGGTCCTCATGGAAATCCAATAGGTTATGTTGCTGATGCAGATGTATCAATATGCTTTTCCTGTGCCAATCTCGATGGTTTGCCCGTCCCACACCGCAATTAGGTAACATACCGTCTCTGCCTCGTGTGCACACCATTGACAAAATAATAACGTGAAAATTAAATTAAAAACTAAAAAAATAACCGAAACATTTCAACTAAGATTTCTGGTATGAAATTGCAATGAACAAATCAGAACTCTTTGTATAAGACTTCCAGTACATAAACAATTTTTACAACAGGACCGAAAGACTTAATCAAAGACTTCTGGTAGGTTTGCATAACCGGAAGACTTGCGATGACACTTCTGGTACAGAAACACGTAACACAACAGAATCATAAGACTTACTTTTTGAGTTCTGAAATGAAAGTTATAAACCGGAAGACTTGCATCAAGAGTTCCAGTTTGTTGGAAGAAAATTGTTTTTCGGAAGTCTTTTGAAACGAAATGAAAATGAAAGGAGAAAATTCTAAAATTATACTATTTATATGAGGGTATTTTCATCCAAAATATTTTTGTGTAAGGGTATTGATATAATTGAAGGGCTATAGAATAAAATTTTCATGATCATTATGGACAGTGAAATTGAAAAAAGCCAAGGAATTAGATTTAAGAAGGAAGGTGCATAAGCATAAGACATTAAAAACATATTAATTTCCTCCCTAAGAGTACATTCAATACTCTTGTGTGATTAAAAAATGTTGTTAGATGACAAGACAAGTAATATGATGACACATGCCTCAAAGGAAAAGGTTATTAATCCTAAAAAATTCTAAAATTTGCATATAAGAAGAGGAAAACATCCTAATCAAGACAACTCTCTGAAAACTGAAAAAATTCCTTCCTTATCTTATTCAATCAATATTTTAGACATCAGAGTGTTTGTAGGTACCATCACTTACTTTCTCTCAACCCTGAGAAAAACATCGATGTATAAACACTACTAACATATACTATTATATTGAAATTAAATTTAGGGTTAAATATATTTTTGGTTCTTATATATATATATATATATATATATATATATATATATATATATATATATATATATATATATATATATATATATATATATATATATATATATATATATATATATATATATATATATATATAGGGTTAAATATATTTTTTGTTCTTATATATATATATATATATATATATATATATATATATAGGGTTAAATATATTTTTGGTTCTTATATATATATATATATATATATATATATATATATATATATATATATATATATATATATATATATATATATATATATATATATATATATATATATATATATATATATATATATATATATATGTCACTTCTTTCATTTTTAGTCCCTATTTAAAAAATGACATATTTTGGTCCCTACAAAAGTAAAATTTTTGAAAACTATTTAATTACTACTAAATTTTTAAATTTTTGAATAGTTTTTTTCATGCGTGTTCAGATTACTTTAAAATGTTTTTTTATCAATTATATAATTTTTTTAAACGAGAAGAATTAAATATGAATTTTTTAAATTTCAAAAGATAATGATAAAAGTAATGAAAATATCGATTTATAAATCAAATTTTGAGTTTTTTTCCGAAGAACTTATGATAACGTTATAAAAATATCTGTAAAATAACCATTCAAAAATAGACATTGGTTTATCAGTAGGGACTACAACTACGTGCATAATTATTTTATAAGGACTAAAACGCCCTATTTTTTTTATAAGGACACAAATTAAAATTTGATAATGTTATAGGGACCAAAAATATATTTAACCCTTGAATCTATCATCAAGAATTTTATTTTATCTAGATCGAATTAAGACATGATAAGTATACTTATAAAGATAATCCAAATTACTGTTGGAAAATAAATATAGGGGCAGTTAGGTTTAGCTTTTCTTTTTTCAATTTTAGAAAAGATTTTTATGACAAAAAATTTCAAATAGTAAAAGTTATTTCAAATTTATTTTTTATAAATCAAAAGACTAATTTTGACATCTAATAATATAAATATACATTATTAAATATTAAAATTTATTAAATATTGACATATAGTCAAAATCACACCATTTTTCAAAAATATATATATTAAAAAAAATAGCTTTTATGAAAAACTATTCAAATTAAATTCAAATTTAAATAATTTTAAAATTTTCATTATCCAAAAAATTGAGAAAAAATAAAATAGCTAAAATAACATTTTTTTTTGTTTTAGTTGATGTTTTTTTAGAAAAAAAAAATCTTTTACAAATTTTTTAAATAAAAATATATATTACTGTTAAAATCATTTTAACAAAAACTAAAACAAATGGGCCAAAACATATAATAGAAAGTTTGGTATGGGCTTTTTGGGGAAAGTCTACATAGCACCCCCAAGTAAGTATCTAAGACTCCCATGTATAAATCTATTAAAATTTGCATGATTTTGAATACCAAATGAGTTTTAATGAAATCTCAATTTTATACCCACTAATTTCTTCACCTTGAAGAGAAAAAATCGTAATAGTCTTAATTGAATAACACACAGTTTTTCTAATTAATATTATTTTAAATTTTTGTAAGAATCTCAATCTAGTACATACACTTCCTTAGTTAGTACTACTTTCATCTCATATTATAAGTCACTTTAGAAATAAAAAAAATCAAATTAAAAGTTGTCTTATAGTTCTTAAATAAAATATTAATGTTTATTTTTCGATTACAACCCTTGATACTTAATATTTTATTGTCTTTTAATTATTCAAATATATCTTTTCAATATCATTATTAAGAAAATATACTTTGTAAGTTTTTTCATAATATATTTTCATACAATTATATTTCTTAAATTATGTGGAATAGATTGTTTTAATGCATACTAATTTTATTTAGTAATTACTAAGATATTGTTGAACAATTGTCAAATCTACCATGATTATATTTTAAAACTGAATTCTCTGCAATTGACAAACTGCCACATTCACCGAGTCACATATTTATAAGCCGTTAGATCTTAATCACATGGTTTAAAATAATTATATTTTATTTTATATTAATAATTTTGAATCATAACTTGAGATGTCAGTTTGTTTTTGTTATCGGGGATTCCCGTGGAGATTGTCTCGTTTGGGACTTCAAAGATGGAGAATTTTCTCCTATGAAGGTGGGGATGGGGAGAAAAATTTCTCCGATAACACTTTGGGGACGAGAATACATCCCCCGTCCCGACTATTTATTTTAATATAGTCAATTTGATATATAATTTATATTTTACATTAGATTTTTTTTGTTATTTCCTTTATGTTTATTTTTAAAAATAAATAAATATTAATGTAGAGAGAGAGATGTAGATATTAAAATCGTAAAAAAAGTTGTGGCGTTTATTTTCTTCTATCAGGCTCGTTCATTTTTTTCTTCCATCGTCAAGTCTCCATTCAGCTTTTTCATTCATCTTCTACGCCACGTTTCACCATCGTCCATCGTCTCCTCTGTATCGTGTGGCATCATTATTCACATCTCTTACAATTGCATCAATAAAGTTTGATTCTCACAAATGTGTTCATGTAATTATTTATTGGAAAAAGTAGATTGTTTCTCCTTGTTTCTCATAAATGTGTTCATGTAATTGTTCATATAGATATTTAAAAAATAAAATAAAATATTAATGTAAGACCCGTGTGGGGGATCTGTGGGAAACAAGTTTGGGGATAGAAGCTCCCTCGTGACGGGGATCAGGGACGTGAAATCAATTGGTGACGGGGACAAATATGAGGAAATGTTCCCCGCCCCGCCCCATTGACATCCCTAATCATAATTGTATGATCTTATATTTTTATAGTTATTTATGAGAATTTTTCATTTGTTCAATAAATCTGGAATGTAGTTTTACTAGAAATTTTTAAAATGATGATTTCTGTTTAAATAAAGAATGAATTTTTAAACATGCAGAAACAAAAAATTTCAAACGGTAAAAAAAAGTCATTTGAGATTATTGCATTTTTATGGGAGGTGTGATGTAAAATATGAATTCCTTCCAAAGGTGCGCAACCCTAATGTCATCTCTCAATATGAACTAGTTTAGTAATCTCAAGTGAAATTCAGTTATTTTTAATCTACTTGATGATTAATCCCAAATAGCAATATAAAAATTTAAAATTAATTTTTTAGGGTTAAATATACAAAATCCCCCTGTAATGTTAGCGAGTTCTGTTTTTAGCCCCTGTAAAAGATTTTTTTAAAACCACCCTTATCTTATCTAGATTCCTTCACAAAATCCCCCCAAATGCCACATGATAATCCAGATTCCTCCCAGATTCCCTAGTCATTGTGAGAAGGAAGAGTGAAATAGTAAAGTTGAGATGATTCACACAATCAATCATAGGTCCAAGATCAAGTGACCAACCAATTACATTACCAGAACCTGAAGAAAGATCAAGTGCTCAAGATTCTAAGCTTGGAGTGTCAACTAGGTCTTTTGAAGTCTTGGAATAAGAAATGATAGATTACCTAATTGTTATTGAATTATGTATTTTTATGTGTGCTAGTAATGCTTGTAACAGACCTTTTATATCATTTTGTGATTGTCAAACCTATGTTTAGTTTGTGTTTGTAGTGAAGTATCAAAGATAATGCACTATATGTGCTTTTGGATAATGAATGCATGATGCATAATATTGTTAACTATGCTATCAATGTTTCTTTTTATGATTTCTTGTCCAACATTATGTAATCTCATATTTATATAACAAGTTTATACCACTGCAACATAGAAACATAGAAACCTTTCCATTGAAACAAAATGGTGATACATCAACTGTTATAATAACCCTTCATTACATTAACAAAATATTATTGAAATCATATTCATCCTTTACATAAACTTAAACACTATTAAAAACAACATCCATGACAAAGCATGTGCAACCATCAACTTATTCCTTTTCTTCTTTATTACAAGTTTTTTCTTCAACTTTTCAATCTTGTGTGTATTGCCTTCTACACCCTAATTCTCCTTAATAGTGTCCTTCAAAATTTCCTTCAGATAGTCATTTGTCAACTCGCAACATCTTGGGGGAATAAATTCATTCCTTTAAACCTCGCACACCTCATCATCCCATAAGAACAATCCACATCCATTTTTCACATATGATTACCACATAAATAAGACTTACTGAAAATAATATACGACTATAAACAAGAACAAACACTTACCAATGGATTTCGACATTGCTAGAATTTTCAATTTGGGTTATCAATGGTGTTTGATACCCACATCTTCATTGCCTTGTTACAGTCACATGTTGGTAAGACTCGTCCAGAAGAAGGACCAACAAATGATGTTTTGCTACAACCCATGATTGAGACGATGTAAACTTGAATTTTTTTGCTGCATTGCTGGATGAAGAGATAAATTGGAACAATGAACCCTATTTTCACAAAGAAGAAGACGATGAAGGCACAATGCAAAAAAAAGTAAAACACACAAGTCACGTTATCACTGCCACAGTGGAAAATATTTAAACAAAATGACCACGTTGGAAGCAAAAAATGGGGAATCTGGGAGGAATTTGGATGAATATGTGACATTTGAGGGGTTTATTGGGGGAATCTAGATAAGATAAATGTGGTTTAAAAAAAATCTTTTACAGAGGCTAAAAACAAAACTCTCTAACATTACAAAGATTTTTGTATATTTAACACATATCTTTATAGGTGAGAAGTCTTATAAACGAATTATGTTTAGCTCTTATTGTTCTGCTTTCTTTATGTATATTGTTTATCTTTTATTGCATTTTTTTTTTTTTATTTCTCATTTAAATTTATGTTAAATTGATTATAATTTTTTAGCTACGGTGAAAATATATTATTATTCCATTTAAAACTATTTGTCTCTTTTAAGATCTTCTGAATATTGTAGGCTACATGCATTTTTCATTTACATTCGGTTACCAAGTTCTTTTTTAAACTAAGTTCATCGTGGTAAATAGTATCCTAAATTTGTTCTCATTTTTTCTTCCTGACAACAACACAATATATTTTAAGGCATTTATGGTGCCAGACTATGATTCACATTAAATAGAATTTGCATCTAGAATAAATGGTTTTTGTCTATTGAAAATTGTTTTAATGTATTTTCTTTTCGATTGAATGGATTTCACAGTTAATTTATACCATCAGAAATTATAATAATTGAAATAAATGAAATTGCTTAAAAAATCATCAATTATAATAATTTAATTTACATATATTTGTAAAATTGGATTTGATTAATCGAACAATCAATCTAACATAAACCTTGAATTTTTGTTCTTCTTAGAACAAATGTTGGACACAATGTCTGGGACAACGTGTACAACATGCTTATATCAGATTAATATAATGTAATAAATAAATCATAAAGAAATAAAAAACATAAAGGATTGTTAATCCAGTTTGGTGCAACATCACCTACGTTTGAGTGGTTTCCAATCCAAGAAAGAAGATACACTCTCAATAGTATTAATACAAATAGTCTTAGATGAAAAACCCTGTTAATTATCTCTCTTCCTAATACTACACATGTCTTTCTATTTAGGACCCCCCCTAAATATGAGAACCTCTTTCACTTTTTCTCAATCATTACCCTAATGATCAATACATAAATCTGAATTAAAGATTGTTATAATACAACTCAACTAACAAAACAACCTCTATGCCTTAGATTTGAAACATATGCACTATAGAGGTGCACTAATAAAAACTAGTACACAGACTTAAGAAACAAAACCTAACACACCTTTATTTATTTGGAATAAGTTTCTTTATATAACAATCCATCTGCTGGGTCTGGGCATCTGATTTAAACCAAACAAATTTGATTTGATGTAGAATTAGGTTTTATGCACATTTAATTTGATTAATTATTATTGTCCACCAAGATATTTGATCTCATTTAATTTGATTTGGTTTTCGACAATATTTTTAGTCAATATTCTTTAACAAACATATTTCTAAAAGATACAACTCAAAAATGACAAATCACCTTGGAATTAAACATAATCACGCACCGATTTACTCATGTAACTTGTCTTATAGACTGAGGCCAGATGTTGCACCTCATGCTGGAACATCTTATCCTATATGATTCCTTTTCACAATTCACATCTTGTTGCACACCTTGTTTTTACCTAAAACAACTATTCAAAAGAACACAAATCTCCTACTTTGACAAGTTTTGGCTAAAAAAACTTAAAACCTACAAGATGTGCATTGAGTAAATCTTCAATACAAAACACTAATAAACATAAACGTAATACACCACATAGGAGAACGCGCAACAACAAAAAATCACACATATCATACAACATGCAAGGTGGTTGCTACACCTTAAGAAATGATCTCAAATCAAAGACCAAATAGGAACTCATTTCATTCCACAAAAATGGGCGCACAAGCATACATGCATGCACACAACATACTCCCCCTTTCATCACAATTTGGAAAAAAGTTTAAAAATGAAAATTAGAGAAATTCCAAGAAGCATTAATAGAACTGAACATCAAATCTAGATTGTCATAGTGCAGAAACACATCAAGGTAGCACCAGACACACAAAGTTATAGAGTCATTATAGAACCAGCAACAAAAGAAATAACATACTAATATACAAGGGCCAAACAAAATAAATTTGAAATGAATACCATGAATTAAACAAAACATCAACTTCATTGTCCAAATCAACCACCTGACAATTTCCACGTAACCTTGTCTTCATTAGTGTATGTGTCAGAAGCACTTGTTTGAACAAGATTTTTCTTCTCAATAGCTTTTCCTTTTGCCTTTATTTTCTTTGTCACTAAATTCCTTTTTGGAGTTTTCTCCTTCCCAGTCAGAGATGGTTCACCGGATGGTACAACATCTTGTTCGTCAATCTTTCTTCTTGACTCAGTAACCTTAGATTTCTTTGTTATTTATTTCTTCCCTAACTTGTCTCTAAGCATTATGACCTCATTAGCATTATTAAAAAATTCAGTAGTATTAGCTTCTTCAAATGTTCGAATCATATTTGAAAGAGATTGAAGAACTTAAAAGAAAAGTGAATGACCAGTTTTTTGAGAATAATAGAGATAAATGTATATTTTTCTTGCTAGTAAAAATTGATTAGTTATGAGGAGAATTTGAAATATGAATAATCGACCTTATTCCCCGTGCAACAATGATCATAAGAGAGAGAGAGAGAGAGAGAGAGAGAGAGAGAGAGAGAGAGAGAAAGAGAAAGAAAAGGGTGAGAGGGTGAATGAGAGAGAGAGAGAGAGTGAGAGAGAATATCTTTCTATTTTTGCACGCCTCCCCCGCATTAATTGCTATAAATTATTACATATGCAAATACTAAGAGCACCCTTCAACTTTTCAAACTGGGTTGCATCTAAAGCTTTAGTGAATATGTCAGCTAGCTAGTTTTCTGTTGTTATAAGATCAAGGTTAACAATTTTTTATTCCACAAGTTCCCTATGAAATGATGATGAATGTATATGTGCTTGGTTCTACTTTGCTGGACATGATTCTTTGAAATATTAATAGCACTTAAATTATCAGAGTATAATGTCATGACATCTTGTTCTACATTGTACTCATTCAACATTTGTTTCATATAAAGCATTTGGGTACAACTGATTCCTAAAACAATGTACTTAAATTCTGCAATAGATAATGAGACTAATTATGCTTCTTGATTATCTTCACATATGTTGCCAAGAAAAAATATCCACCATATGTGATTTTTATATCATCAACACTCTTATCCCAATCAACATCACAATACCCTACAAGTATTGAGTTGGTATCACGAGAATAGAGAATACCGTAGTCACAAGTCCCATTGATGTACTTCTTGATTATCTTCACTTGAGTGACATGACTAGCCTTGGGTTTAGCTTGGTATCTAGCATAAACATCTACAAGGAAATTTATGTCAGGTCTACTTGGTGTGAGATATATCAAACTTCCGATCATGCTTTTATATATACTTTGATGTCTTTCGCTTGCTTTAATTGTAGACCAAGAAAGTAGGCAAATTATCCTATAAGTCCCGTCTCAAATACAGACTTCATTTGTTTGACAAAATGTTCAATCGTCGTGTCTAATATTCCACTAAAGAAAATGTCATCAACATAAATCTAGGTTATCATGAGCTTTCCTATATCTTTATTTACAAATAGATTTTTATCTATCCCGCCTCTATTGTATCCATTGTTGATGAGTAACTCAATTAATCTTTCATACCAAACTCTTGGAGCTTACTTTAATCCATAAAGAGATTTCTTCAACTTGTACACATGATTTGGAAAGCTAAGATCAATAAATCCATTTGTCTTCTCTACATGGACTTCCTGATTAAGATACCCATTCAAGAAAACACTTTTAACATTCATTTGGTATAATCTGAATTTAAACATGTAGTGAAGGTGTGAGAAAACACTAGAAAGGGGGTTTTAAATGGTATTTTAAAAAATGAAAGCTTTTTATGCTACCACAACAAATAAAACAAACAGTGAAAGAGAGAAAGAACACAAAGATTTATCCTGGTTCACTTCGTAAAGATCCTGACCTTCACTCGGTCCTTTAGAGAATGCAAAAAACAGTTTTCTAAAATGTTTGTTTACAATAGAGTGCTTCTAAAATAATCAAAGTAAACAAAATTTAAGAGCTTTTGGAACTTTGCACCACTGATAGAAAATTTTCTTTGTATGTGTGTTTCAAATTTGCATAGTCTTGTGTTATGCTTGTTCCTTCATGTGACAATCCTTATATAGGCGTGTTGTACCCCAAAAGTTTCCCTCCCACAATTAAGACAATCTCTCTCAAGACTTCTAAATGATCATAAGATCCTCAAGACTCCCAATTGATCAAGAAGTGTGGAAGTTTCCCCAGACAATGCCTCCTCCTAGACAAAGTATCCAAAACTGGGGTTTTATGTTTCCTCAGGGTAAATTGATTTTAAAGAACTCAAGTGAGCTTCATAAAATCCCACATGTATTCAAGAATCCCCATGTCAAGTTTCAAAGCTTTCCCAAAGAGCTTGCCCAATCAGATGATCAGATATGCAAAAATCAGTTAAAAAGTCAAACTGAGGTTAACTATGGTCAAATCAAAGTCAAACTTCAAGATTTTTTGCCAACATCAAGTTTATGAAGTAAAATTCATCATTTGATCAAGGGTTGATAATTATTCATCATGGAAGTTTCAGATCATCAAGAATTAGGAGTTTCTAAATTAGGGTTTTCTAAGGAAAAGTCAACTGAACTTTGACCAGCCATAACTTTCACATGCTTCATAAAAAATTTCCCATCCAAAGCTCATTTTGAAGGAAATTGAATTCTCTACAACTTTTTGTCTCACAAGCTAAGCCTAAAAATGCTTCATTTAGAAGGTATGAGCTAAAACATTACAGGTCATTTCAAAAGTCAACAAAAAGTCAATATCTTCCAAAGGACATAATTTGAAAATGGTAAAAGATATGGACATGAGACCAAAGAGGTTTGTTATAGGACTCTTTAAGATTTCCAAAATGTCCAAGAAAATCTTCATAGCCTTAAAATTGAAGGATTTGTGCCTTGTCAAAGTTGGGAGATTTTTGAGGGGTGTATGAAGAAAATAAGGCATTAAAACCTAATTTTTCTAAATGGGCTTGTAATTTTGTAATCCAATCTTCATAAAAACACCAAGCACGACCCAATGGCAATAATTTCTGATTTTTATTATTTATTTACTATTTATTTGGATTTTATTTACAAAAATTCAATTTAAATATAAATTAAATATGAAAAATCAAATAATGGTCAAGATATTTAATTGAAAATCATTGAAGACATATTTAGAATGATTGGAAATCAGGTAAAAACATATTGGACCTAAAATAGCAAGTATTCATTTGATTTTTGAACTTTAATGGTGATTGGTTTCTTCATGATCAACTTACTTCACAAGCCCACAAATCCATCAGATTTTTGACCTAATTTACTTCTCTATAAGTAGATGAAGTCAACCAATGCACAAGGACACAAATTTTTGCAGCCAAGAACACGTATCAAAAGCTCAAAAAATAACAAAGAATTTTCAAATTCGGTTTCATAGTTGCATGCATTTTCAAGGCAATTTTAAGGTTGCATTGTCTTCCTTGAACATCATTGAACGAAAACCAATCATCAGCACATCCATTCATTCACCAAAATGCCATAACCGAATGCACTTTGTTCTTCTTTCTTTGATTTTTCGTTTTCATATATTCATGAGTGATTAATCGTTTTTGTTTACATAATAATGTTTGTTTGAATGTGTAGAACGATTCTGGGTGGATTAATTTGAGTTTCGATGTCGATTCAACAAGATGCCATGTTAGGGTTCCAAAAAATCGTGAATTGGGATTTTGTTTAAGAGCCTATTTTAGACCAAATTAATGGTGTATTTGGAATCATTGGCCTTCTTTAAATCGATCTGGACAATTAGAATGAATTGATTGCTTGTGTTTCTCATGTTCTAATGTGCAGGACTTATAGTGACAGAAAAAATCTGTCACTATAGCCTTTTGTGACGGATGAAGTGTCACTAAAGGTTAAATGGACGGCTGGAGGAGGAAGACAAAGTTGGGCGCGCAATCTGATTTTTCAAAATTGGATTTATTTTATTAATTATTATATGTACTTATGTTACAAACCATGCAGGTAGCCCAGTGGTATTGTATGCGCGTGGATGGACATAGGGGTTGGGTTCGATCCCTGGTTCCAGAAATTTTTTTACATTTTATTTTTAGTTTGCGGGTTCAAAATATAATGATTTGATCCTGCATGCTTATCACCAGCGTCTGCTGACCCTGTTGGTTTTGTGCTAGACTATTGAGGTAAGGGACCTGGGTTCAATTCCCAGGTCCTATCTTTTTGAGCATTTTCTCACTTTTTCATATTTTCTTATTTTCTTTTACTATAACTTTATTTTGATAATTAATTAACTTATTAAATCTAAAATTAACTATAAAAATATTTATGTCTTAATTAAATTTTTATTATTTCTTAAAAAAAAAAAGAAACATTTTTATTTTTTATAATAACTTTATTTTAATGTGTTTTACATATAATAATAATTTTGTAAATAAAACTAATTTATTAAGTTTAACTAATTATTTTAAAACCCTAATTTTTCTAACTAACTCTAAAAAACCCTAATTTTCTTTACCCTAAATAAATACTTTTTTTTATATAATACTTTTTTTATATAATTTGTATAAAATTTTAACATATTATTCTTATTATTATTAAACCATTTAAACTTGTATTTTTCTAATAATCTCTAAAATTTTAATTTATTTAACTTAAAATAATTTCTTTTAAAAGTTCTAATAATCTTTTTATTATTACTTTATTATTATTGCTCTATTTATTATTATTACTTATTTACATTTACTATTCTTGCTTTATTATTATATTTGCTTTATTATTCTTATTATTTATTTTTATCTGATTATTTTGTATCTGCCCATAAGCCTTGTAATAGTTTAGAATTTTCTTTTCGCTTCTTATTTTAATATAAATTGCGTGATTAGTAAATAGGGTGTGAAAACCTACTTGTAATTAAAATTAATTTAGATAATTAACTTTAAAAAAGATAAATATTTAAAAATAAACATTCACACACGTAAGTTGATCTTTGATCGCCATATGCACTTCCTAGGGTATTCCTTTTGGTTGTCTTTAAATGGTCAAGTCCCTCGAATATAGGGGTGTCTTAAGCAAAGTCCCTTCACTTATAAAATCATCAAGTCCCTACAGATTTAAAAGATCAAGTCCCTTCGAGGTTGTCTACGGAATAATGATCTTGTCCCTTCGAATACATGATGATAGTCCCTACGAATTGCTAAAGACACCCTTCAAGTTGCCTTCATTGACCATACGATGACCCTACGCCCGTCCCTTAATAAAATCCAAGGTAATGACTACCTATTCCTTAATAATAGGGATAGTCTTACCCTTGAAAGGACATATAAGAACATGAACAACTTAGTCTAGGGTAGGTACCTCATAGTTACTTGCTCACTCTTCAAAAATACTTTTCACACCTCACAATATTTTCAAACATTTTCAAACAAGGCTTTGTATACATCCATACGAGGATCATTACAAAGTACTTAGAAAATTTCTAATCACACACTACATTTTTCAAAAAATATTTAAGTGAGCTAAGTAACTAAGAGCCCATGGATAACCATGGATATATAGGGTGCTAACACCTTCCATTTATATAACCTACCCCCCGAACTCAAGTCTTTTAAAAATAGGTATTTCCTGTTCTTTTATGTCCTTTCCACTTGGATAAAATAAAAGTCGGTGGCGACTCTTGCTATCTGCAACATGACTAAAAGTCAGTTCTCCCACCGTGTTGCAAGGCGCTTAAGAAACAAATCCATTACATTACAGCTGGCTAAAGGAATTTTGTTGCTAAGGGTGAAAAATAGCACACACAATCGTCCTCTCGTACCATAAAATCAGGGTAGTGGAGAAGTGGAATTTATAGTGGAATTAAGTGTCTTTGTACTATTGTACTATTCCTTCTTATCTGTTAATACTTATCTTCTGATCTTCAGAGGCTTCTGGTTGATAGGCATGTGAAGCATGGACATAAATAGAATAACTTTCTTGATGGTTATTTATTTTATTCAGAACTTCAGAGGCTTCTGGTTGATAGACATTTGAAGCATGAGTAGAGAAAAGAATAACTCTTGTTCATATTCATCAGAACATCAGAGTCTTCTGGTTGATAGATGTTTGAAGCATAAGTAGATGAAAGGATGTCTCTTGATCCTTTATCCTTATCTTCTGAACTTCAGGGGCTTTTGGTTTATAGATGATTGAAGCATGAGTTGAGAAAGTATTGATGGGTCTTAAGAATCCCATGTCTTCGGTCTTCAGAACTTTGTTCACTCAGAACCACTTCTTTAGAACTTAAGCACTTGTCTTTGAAACCCTTGTTCTTCAGAACTTCAAGTCTTCAGAAGCTCTCTACATTTGGTCTTCAAATCATTCTGTCTTCGGAACTTCAAGTCATATGAATCTTCAGCTCTTAGTCTTCAAAACTAGACGTATCAGAGTTTTACACACTCGGAATCAAAATCTTATAAAACATTACAACAACAATCTCCCTATTTTTGATAATGACAAAACAATGTATTTTGAAGAGCCAATTTTGTATGAGGTAATAAATGGGAATTGACATAAGATAAGTTTAGAATTATCTTCCCTTTACTAGATACTCTCCCCCTGATTCTGACAATCCCAAAATTTTATTTATGCTTGTTCAGAGTCTCCCCCTGATCCCAAGACTCATAAAATAGAAATTTTAAGTTTCCAGATCATAAGATATAGAAGGAACACTTCCCTATATCGACTCATCATGGTCTGACTAGAACACCAGTATTCATCTCAGATCCTGGTTCTTTATTAGAACTTAGATAAAAATTAATGGCCAAAGCTTGATATTCAATATAGTTCTTGTAAGGTGACATACTAAAAAGAATATTGCTTGTTCAATGTGTTAGAATATCTGAACTGTGATTCAGAGGCTAGATATTGAGCTTCAAAATAACTTCCCAATTAATACTCACCCTTTTTGTCATAATAAAAAAGGTAAAGAACAAAGATGAGCTTTGAACAACCGATGATACCACCAGAAAATAAACAGTAAGATACGTTCAAAAGAGAATATGCTCATAAAATTGTCTTGAAAAATTATGGGAAGAGTATTGATTGTGATTATCTTGAAAATCTAGCCTCATAAAATTACAATTCTCGAGGTGTCACTTCAACGAATAAATATGATCAGAAGACCATAATCATCTTTTAGTGAACATTTTTATTTTCCTTAGTGTCTGAGGAAAGTACCTTTTGACTCGTAGAAGTATTTCTCTCAGAGCTTCACAACTCCATATTTGCTTGGAGTTAGAAACTCTTGTTACATAAAGAGTCTAAGCATGTTCTGAAAAGAATTTATTCTGGACAAATGCCCATATTTAAATTCTTCAGAATAAAAAGAAATTTATCTTCAGCCAAGGGTTTTGTAAAGATATCAGTCCATTGATGGTCTGTATCTATAAACTTTAAGTTAAAATTCCCTTATGAACATAGTCTCTGATAAAATGATGTTTTATTTCAATGTGCTTAGCTATTGAATGAAAAATAGAATTCTTTCTCAAACAAATAACATATGTGTTATCATAAAAGATAGGAATATTACCCTCATTTATCTGAAAATCCTCGAGTTCATTCTTCATCCAGAGCATTTGAGTGTTGCATAAAGATGTTGAGATGTATTCTGCCTCTGCAGAAGATAATGCTAATGTTGATTGTCTTTTGCTAGCCCAAGAGATAAGATTGTTTCCTAGAAACTGATAGTTTCTAAAAGTAATTTTTCTTTCGATTCTATCTCTGGAAAAATCTGTATCACAATAACCATAAAGCATGTACTTTGAGGTCTTCTTGTAGATCAGACTCAGATTAGTTTTTCCCTTGATATACCTTAGGATTCTCTTGACAGCAGTCAAATGAGTTTCCCTTGGATCTGTTTGGAAGCAAGCACACAAGCATTCACTTAACAAAATATTTGGTTGAGAAGCTGTTAGATACATAAAAGATCTTATCATTATCTGATAGAGTTTCTGACATACTTTAGATCTTGCTTATTCTTTCTCCATGATGCATGTTGGACGCATATGAGTTTTAGCAGGTTTGATTTCTATCATCTCAAACTTCTTCAGAATTTCTTTTGCATATTTTATTTGATGGATATATGTTGCATTTGGACGTTGATCAATCTGGATTCCTGAAAGAATTTGAGTTCTCCCATCAGAATCATTTTGAATTCTGCCTGCATCAACTCAGAAAATTCCTTGCACAAAACAAGATTAGCAGAACCAAAAATGATATCATCAACATAAATTTGCACAACAATTATATAGTTCTTAAATTTCTTGCAAAAGAGTGTAGTATCAACCATCCCTCTGGTGAAATCATTTTCCAATAAGAACGTATTGAGTCTGTTATACCAAGATCTGGGAGCTTGTTTCAGACCATACAAGGATTTATTTAGTTTAAAAACAAAATCTAAATTTTTAGAATCCTCAAATCTAGGGGGTTGAAGTACATACACTTCCTCAGAAATGTAGCCATTTAAAAATGCACTCTTAACATCCATCTAATAAAGGATGATGTTATGATTTACAACAAATGAAACTAATAGTAGAATAGATTTTAACCTCACGACTGGAGAAAAGGTATCAGTATAGTCAATTCCTTCTTGTTGATTATAGCCTTATGCAACCAGTCAAGCCTTGTTTCTGACTACTTCACCTTTTTCATTCAGCTTTTTTATGAACACCCATTTGGTTCCAATAACATGGACACCTTTAGGTTTCTAAACAAGATCCCATACATCGTTCCTTGTGAACTGATTCAAATCTTCTTCCATAGCCAGGTTCCAATCATTGTCTTTAAGAGCTTCTTTTGTACAAGTTGGTTCTATAAGAGACACTAATCCATGAAGATTTTCATCAGAAGGTCTGAGAGAGGATCTGGTTCTGACTCAAGCCGATTTAACTCCCAGGATCAGTTCTTCAGAATGATAATCTCTGAGTCAGTTTTTCTTCTTTGTTGGGGATCTGGTTATTACCTTTTCACCCTTCCTGGGTTCTGAGAATTTAACCTTCAGGTCTGCAAACTTTTCAGCTAGCTCTGAATTTTCAGGGTTAGGCTTATCATTGAATTTGACATGAATTTATTCCTCCATAATTCCCGTCTTTGTGTTGTATATTTTATAGCCTTTAGAGCATTCACAATATCCCAATAGCAGACATTTATGTGCTTTGGAGTCAAACTTGTCAAGACTCTATTTAGTGTTCAACATATAACTGTAAACACCCCAAATTTGCCCTCACCCATTCACACCATGGCTTATGATCTTTTCATATGCATAAACACAAGCATACCATCTCATATCTCATTTTTGATTCACTGCATAGATTCAAAGTCATCTGCACCTAGGGTTTGTGATCTGAGCAATCCCAGAGCTTCTTGAGCCACTCCAAAGGCCACCAATCACTTCAAAGGGATCCATGTGTGTTCTTATATCATATTACATCCTCCCAAAGTCAAGAATGCCAAAGAATCACAAGAACTGGGATTGGTATGGATGCAGAGCCAAGTTTGACTGCACAGTTGACCTAAAATTAGGGTTTTGGTTTCAGAGGCCATAACTCCAAATTTTTTGGTCATTCTTGTTTCCATTGGTCTCTATATGGTATAGGGAGTATGCATATCAATTTTCATGAAGAAATTCCATGGGGAAGTCATCTGATCAAGAGTTGACTTTTCAGACAAGTCAGTGCAAAATCAGGGCATCTGAGGCCCCCAATGACCCAACCAAGGGGTGATCTTCATCATTTTGAGTGTATTTGATCTTTATGTGATCATGGAAGAAGGTTGAAGTTCACAAAATTCAAGAATTACAAGTTTTTGCAAAGTTGACTTTTTAGGGCATGGTTGACTTTTAAGGAATATGTCATTTTATGCCACTTTTCAAGCCTTACTTTTTGATCCAAAAATGCTTCAAATGGAAAAACTTTGGTCATGAAAGTTGTAGATTAGATCTTTCCCTTTTCAAAAAGTACAAGAACATGATCTAATTCATTTCGGATCAAAAGTTATGGTTCTCCAAAGTTGGCAAAAATCACTAATTTTCAAGTTATGCACCAATTGGAAAATTTGCAAATTCATATGCCAAACATTCTAGTGACCTCAAAATGACTTCAAAGCTTCACCACATGATCATACATGACCCCAAAAACAGATTTGGCCCAAGGATTTTTGCATTGCTTGCCTTGATTTTCAAAGTTCCATAAAGCATTTTTCATAAGAGTGCAAGAAGTGGATTCTTGGCAAAACCATTCTTCAAGGAATTATGTGATCACTAATCACTTTCTATGCATTGCCATGACTAAATGTAACATTGTGCAACAAAATTCAGCAAGAGTTTTTCATGTACATAGCACAAATTCATGAGGAAACATCAAGTGGGCAAGTTGCAAAAGCTAGCATAGCTTGTCATCCATATGTTGCAGTCAGCTACAAACAATCCAAGGGTCCTCCTCAACTCAAGCTGGAGCAAGACATGACCTCACACAGTTGCTGCCATGGCCCATACCCTCAAGGACACAAACTTGACTTTTTTGCAAAAGGCTCCCATACTCTTGGCACAGTAAACAGCCACCCTACTGACCTGCCCCACAGGCTATCCACACAAGTTGGAGATGTTATAGCAAGGCATTGAGCATTGAAGCTGGCCAGAACTCAGCATACCAAAAAACTGTCACAGAGCTTCTTCTCTTCGATTCTCATTTTCCAGCCACAAAACATCAAAACTTTCTTCACTAACAAATCAAACACATAAAGAAGAACCAGAATCAGCCATTAACAGAGCTTGAAACCACTCATACACAAACTCCATTTTCTGATACACCAGAACTGGACTTCTCAAACTAGCTTGTTTAAGCTCATTCCAAGCCTTCCATTAGCACCAGGGGAGTCAGTGGAGCAAGCTTGCACCAAAGAATAGCTCTGAAAGCCCAGAAACAGGAGTCTCCATCTCAGGTATGGCCAAGAACACTTTCTCATAAAGCTTTGATTTTTTGTTATAAACTGAAAGTGCATGCTTCAAGGATCATTGTGATATGTTTAGAATCGAAAATGGTGAAAAAATGAGTATTTTATGAGTGTCTGAAAGTTTGGCCCCATTTTTGTTTTGTTTCGATTCAGTCTGTTCTTGCTAGATAAATGATGATTGATTGTTGATTTGAGTTGCTAGAAGTGTGAGGATTGTTTCTGGGCGTTTAATTTGACTTGGGGTAGCCTAGATAAGAAGCTAGGGTTTTGACATGGCCGGAGAAGACGACCGGAGCTCATCTCCGGTCGCCTGAATGTAATTAGGGTTAAGCCTGGTTAATTAAGCAACTTTAAATCTTGTCCCTTGGATGCTGCTTCCCGCGCGCTTGTGAACGGCTCAGATGGGTCATTAAACCCTAATCTTGTTTAATTAAATTAACCATAATTAATTAAGTTAACCTGGAAGCACAGCCATCAGATCACGCGCGTGTTTGAACTTTGAATCTGGGCCTTGGATTGTGCATACCCCCAGTCTTGTTGACTTGCACGCAGGGCCTTTGGATCACTCAACTCTTAATCACAGCCACTCATACTGCATACTTCATATTTTATTTTCATTTTTCTTTCATTTAATTTCTATAATTTATTTAAAATAGCAAAATTGTTTTAAAAATTATGAAACTTTTTGTCAAGAGTTTCATTAATTTTTAAAACACAAAAATATTTTTATTTCTATTTTTTGCATTAAAAAAGTATTTTTAAATATTTAAAAGTTTATTTTTAATTGATTAATGAAAATTAATTTATTAAAAATACTTTTAGGTATTTAAAAATCACCAAAAAATTCATGAAATGTTCTAAGACATTTAGAAACATTGTCCAACCCTCAAACCAAATTTATTTTCTGATCTTGATGCATTTTAAGAATTTCTCATTGAATAAAAGTCATTTTTATGCATTAATTTGATCCAAAGTTCCAAAAATCATTTCAGCCTATCCATGAGGAGTTGGACATTGATTCTTTTTGCATTGCATTGTGTTTAGCATGTAGTTTGTGAGATTAAATGGCCATGATTTGATCTTTCATTTTCCATTTGTTTGGTAATTTTCTTGTTAAGGAACCCTAAAACCCTAGAAAACTTGTAAAAATCATATCTTGAGTTTGGTTAGGAGTGGAAACCTCTCCTTTGGGCATTAGGTTTAGTATAGGATTGGGGGTCCTTTGAGTGGCATTTTCAATTTTTTTATCTTAGGGTTTGCTTCTGTTTTTGATTTTTGTTTGTGGTATTGTCCATAAACCCTAATTTGGGCTTCCATATGCATCCATCTTGCATTCTCTTGCATAACATGACTTGCCATGACTTCTCAAGCATCCATTTGATTCATTTGGCATCATAAGACATATTGAAAGCATATTTGATCATTGCATCATGTGTTTGCCATGTTGTATGTCATGTGCACTTCATAACTTTTCATGTATGTCCATGCTCCTTAACTTGCTTCATTTGCATTCATGAACTTGTATGACCATCTCCATGTGCTGCCTCATGTTTGTAGCATCTCATAGCATCATTAGCATCATGTAAATGCTTCTGGTTTTGTTTCTCATCATGTCATCTCATCCCATTTTGCATTGCATTGTATTTCTTTTCTAACCTTTCAGGTGGTAAGTGATTTTGAGAAGTGAATTTGCCTTCACTTCTCATAACTTTTCTTTTCATCTCTCTTGCATCCATGCTGCATTTCTATATGTGTTTGAGTTTGAGCTTGCTCATTCTTCTTCTTCCCACTTTCTTTCTTCAAGTGACTTGACTTCTTGAATGAAGCAAGTTACTTTGCTTCTCTTGATCCTTTCATCTGCTTCCTGGTGGTTCCATTGAAGATTCTTCTTGCAAACCTCACAAACCTTAGGAACAACCAAGCATGACAATGATTAGGGTTTTGATTAGTCTCCCCTCTTAGTTTTACCTTTGTGTCTTCTTTGAGTCTTCTCTTCTCATCTCATAATCAGGGACTAAACCCTAAAGGCTTTAAGGCTTTGTGATTAAGCTTATGCCTGCATCCTTCTATTAGGATGGAGTGTATAACTTTAATCTTAAGTGTTAAACCCTTAATGTGTTTAACTCCTTTAATCAATTCACATAATAATTATCAAGACATTACACTTGTAACTTGGGCCTTGCATTAGGGTTCTAATTCTTCCTTAAATGGTTAAGAAGGACTAACCCTAGTGTTAATGGACAAGTCCCCCTCAAGTTGTCTTACAAATCATAAAAATCACTTCATCATCTTATCATTAACTAAAATCCATCTTAATCAAAGGCTTGTTTTGTCATGAGTTTAATCCCTAATCATGGATTAAGTTGAGGAGCTTTCCTCAGCTTAAACATTCTCATCTATTATCCTTCTATTAGGATGGTGTAATGAGTCTGTTTAATCCCTGATTATGGCTTAATCTCATTACTTAACACTAAACAAAACAACAAAAACATCTAAATAATCACAAGTAGGTTAATGATCTTAATCCTCCATCAAAGGTGATTAAGTGTGAGAATCTGACTTCACACTTAAGGTACTCTCATTACCCCTAATCAGAGGGAAGATGTGATGAGTTTACTAACCCATTGGTTTAGGCTTAAGCTCATTAACTTATGACAAATTCTCAAAAGCAATAAAAGACTGAAAACTCAAAAACAAACAATAATCGTCTCCTTCGGGATTCTTTTCTCATCACCTTCACTCACAAACGAGAACTCGCTTCTTCCGTCTAATGCAAGACAGTTTGCATCTGTGCCAGACAGATCATACACTTGAGCATAGGCAAGTAAGCAGTTCACAAGTCAATTCATCTTTCAGTCTCTTTGGGTCGAACTACGGTGTTCTGACTTCCTCATTGCACGAGAGGATACGTAGGCATAACTTAACAGTTATCGAACAAAAGTCTCTGTATATTCCCCCTCCTTTCATCCTTATTCTTTAGCCTCATTATCATGAGCAATTCATTCTCATTCTTACACTGACACATCATTTATCACACTTCACACTTCTGCTACACTGGCACCTGTACATTCTTTTCCAGCTCTTTTATACACAAATTGCACTGACACTACCCCTTTAAAACACAAATCTTTTAAGCGTGGATCCCGTCGAGTACGACGGACAATCTGGGTGCTAATACCTTCCCAGGTTGTAACCAACCCCCTTTCTCAGTCTCTCTGGTTCGAAACCGTCTTATCCGTATCTTTCTAGGTCTATGCAGCATTACCTTTCCTCCGGGATAAAAATGCCTAGCTGGCGACTCTATTCATCTCCAGTGAGTTCACTGCTGTGTGTTCTCATTGTCCCTCTCGCCGACCGTTCGCGTCTGTACCCCATTTGACCTAGGTGTCATTTGGTGGGAGCGACAGCTTGGCGACTCTGCTGGGGACCCTTATACTGTAACCAGGGCTTCTGGTTCTTTTTGTGGGTTCCTCCTAGCGCTTGATTGATTTGTGTTTACTGGGGTGTTATGTGCTTATTTGTGTTTGTATATTTGTACTTATTTTTGCTTTATGTACAGTTGCTTTACTGCTTTCTTTATTGCTTTTGTATATATCATACTGTGCTGCTGGCTGGATCTGTTGTTTGCTTTGGTGGGTGGGTGTTCCATTGAGAGTTAAGGTCCTATACCTGGGACCTGAGTGACACCTAGGCTAGAGTGAATCATATTCTTTCCCATTCCATCTCGGTCTGGTGCGGGAATATGAAACACGGTTCAGATATGGGTTTCTTCTTGAGAACTCTGTGTTGCAGATTTCCTGCAATGCTAGGGCTATCTGGGAAGCCTGCTAAGTCTGGATGACCTTTTAGTATTGACCTTCAGAAACTGAGGTGAATTAGAGGAGGAACTTTTATGGTTATTGTAAACACTGTACCTCCGGGTTAGAAGTGTTTACACTTCTCATAACTGATCCAAGTCTGAGGATCCTTGTTTTAGAACACCACCTGTGAAGGGGTTGGGCTGTTTACAGGTTTGCAGGTACCTTGACCTCAGAATACCCTGTTACTTTGATTTGATTAAGAATACTCCATGTTGGAACAGTTCTTGTGATTCTAAACCCTGGACATGTGGCTCTTTATTTGAGTCCCCCACCTTGGTTACTGGACTTATAGACCTCCATCTGGATTTCTTACACACTTGGGCTTATATCAGAGCATTTGATCAGATCCAGCTCAGTCACAAACCCTTGCATATCATTTGCATACATAATCATTACATCATATTGACATTTGTTTATTTGTGTTTCAGGGTATCCATCTTCACTTGGTTTTGGTTTTGACCCCATCTTCAGTATTGACCTATCTTCATCAGCACCTGCTTCAGCTATCAGCTATCTACTTCAGTCACCTACACCAGCCAATCAGTGGCCCATTCTTCAGTATCATCATCAGCACTTATCTCTGCCCAGTCTCAACATCATGGCACCTAAAAAGAGCAACATCACCTACCACTTCTTCCAGCCAGAGTTAGCTGACATCAGGAGGATTCAGACCCTGATCACTCCAGACCATATACCACTGTTCAGGGAACACCATGGAGATATACTTGATATGGTTATGGATCTGGACCCCTCACAGAGAAGCCTGATCCACACTTGCCTTCAGTTTTATGATCCCCCACTGAGATGTTTCACTTTTCAAGACTTTCAGCTGGGCCCTTTATTAGAAGAATACTCATCATTAGTTGGTATACCTATCAGGGGTGGAATCCCTTTCAACCCTGAGATGGTCTTTCCTGGTAATGAAGAGGTAGCAAAGGCATTACATCTGGAACCAGTCCTGATTGGGCAGCATATGACTTCTAAGGCTGGAATCCCTGGCTTGCATCTGGATTTCTTGATCTCCCAAGCTACCCTGAAAGCTTCTTTAGGAGAGTGGAAAGCAGTCTGTGCTTTGTTGGCCTTGAGCATATATGGGATTGTGTTATTTGCAGATGAGCCTCGATTTGTTAGCAAGAATGCAATCCATCTTTTCGTCCTGAAGAACCCAGTGCCAACTTTATTAGGGGGATCTCTACTATTCAGTGCATCAGAGGAATGAAAAGCAGATGGGAAGATTAGTAAGATGCTGTGCTCCTTTGTTCCATGCTTGGCTTCTCAAGCATCTGCCCAGGACATATGCATTTTTGAACCCTCATCAGCAGAGAAACTGGGCTGGAAGACTTACTACTCTAACTTCAGCTGATATCAGGTGGTGCACTCAAAGCACAAAAGGCAGGGATATCATCACCAACTGTGGGCATTTTCCCAATGTGCCCCTAATAGGGGTTAAGGGTAGTATTAATTACAACCCTCTGCTGTTCAAAAGACAACTGGGCTATGCACTGGTCCACACTCCTAAGGCACAGGACTTGGTTGAGACTCTTTATTGTGAGAACAAGCTTAATCTGGCTATCGTTAGGCAGGCAGCCTGGGCCTGGGACAATGTACAGACTAAGGGGATAACCATCCTGGGAAAGTGTAACAATGTGGCATCAGCACAATACTATGATTGGTCCCATGCCAGAGCTCAATTCTCTGGGATGCCCTTTACTATAGAAGATATGCCTGGACCTTCCACAACACCACCTCCAGCAACTGTCAGCTTAGAGGAATTTGAGAAGTTGAAAGAGAGAAATGAGAAGCTGACCCAAGCTCTACAGAAGACCCTCTGGGAGAGGAGTGATGGTAGGTTGGATATTGAAAGGTTAGAGAAGTTGAAAGTGGAGCATTTGGCTAGAATTGAGAAGTCTGAGGACTACATTAAGAAATCTAGGGCTGGAGAACAAATCCTGAAGAATGCTTGCAAGGAAGCCCAATTCCAGAAGGCCAGGACAGACTTGTATCTGAAGGAGAGTCAGGCTAGGTGGGTCAGGATCACCGAGGCTCGTACTCTGGAGGACAAGAGGGTCCAAGACAAGATAGAACAACTAGAAGCTAGTGCAAAAGAGCAGCAGGAAACCCTGGCAGCAGCCCAGGGGGAGATATCAGAACTGAAGATCAGAGCTGGAGTGAAGAGGTCAAAGGACCAAAGTCAACACAAGAAGCTAACTACAGCTGTTACTACCCGGAACCTCCTTATCAGGAACCTCACGGAGCGTCCGGCTGATCCTGTGACCGAGGCACTTCTCAAGGAAGTTCGGGAGGATGAGTTTGGTCTTGGTGTTTGACCATTTGTTTGTTGTTGCTTTCATTCCATGTACTTTTATTTTCTTGTAATGTATTTTGACCCCTCAGAGGGCTTGTATTTGTAAACAAACTATGTGCCATTGGCCTTTTGTAATATATGTTTTAGTTTGTTCCATTCGAGTTCACTTCGAAAGCAACTTCAACAGCATCATCTTCAAGGGTCTGGAAGGGTCAAAACTGAATGCCAAGCCGGATACCTTGAAAACAAATAAGCATACTGCATTGCATGCTAACCCTTTGTTTTTTTTGTAGGTTTTTGTTTTGTTGTTGCTAACTCTGTTGTGAACTCAGGAATTATTGCTCGACGACGAGGGTTTCCACTCAACCGACCACACAGGTACCCCACCCGTAACAACCTCCCGGGCATACAGATGGATCAGATGCAGCAAGACCTTACAGAGGTCAGGAACCAAATGACCAACGAGAGGTTGGAAATGAGGAACCAAATGACACAGTTTATGGAAGTAATGAACAACATGGCTCAAAGCCAGGAGAGGCTCAGGGCACTGGTGGAAGGGAGAAATCAGGAAGATCATCAGCCGGGGACTGCTGGGACTAGCAACAATGAAAGAGTCCAACCTCATGTCAATCACCCAGTCTTTGGGCCCCACCTCCATCCAGAGGCCAACATCCCTGTCAATATACAAGGGACTGCCACAGCAGGGAGGGTACTGCAAGAAGACCCCCAAGAAGACCAGTTCACAGTGATGGGAGCCGGGGAAGAAGCTTATGATAGAAGGTTGGATGAAATAGCTGAGAAATTAAGATCCTTAGAGTCTCAAAACTCTTTGGGTTTTGATGTTATGGATATGGGCTTGGTAGATGGGGTCAGGATTCCCCACAAGTTTAAGCCACCATGCTTTGAGAAGTATAATGGGACTTCCTGTCCCCGGACCCATCTACAATCTTTTCTCGGGAGGCTAAAAGCCTATACCATGGACGAGAAGCTGTGGATGTTCTATTTTGAGGATAGCTTGACTGGAGCTTCGAGGGAATGGTATTCCCATCTGACAAGAGCAACTATTAGATGCTGGAAGGACCTGGCAGAGGCCTTCATCAGACAGTATCAGTATAATCTGGATATGGAACCCAACAGGACCCTCCTAATGGGAATGTCACAGTCATCTAGAGAGAGCTTCCGAGAGTATGCTCAAAGATGGAGACAGCTTGCTGCTGCTGTCCAGCCACCTATGTCAGAAAGAGAGATGACTGATATGTTCATGAACACCCTTCAGGGGACTTACATTGATAGGCTAGCTGCCTTCTCATCTACCAGCTTTGCAGATGTAGTCATAGCCGGAGAGAGAATTGAAAGCCTATTGAAGATGGGTAAGATCTCAGACAACGGTGCAAGCTCATCCAGTAATGCAAGAAAGCCTTTTGCAGGCCCAAGAAGGACTGGTGAGACCAATGCCATCCACACCAACAGGGGCAGGCCCCAATATGTTCATAGATCTGTGGCAGCAGTCACCATTCCTGCTCCAGCTCATCCACAACCAGTCTATCAACCTCCGCAGCAAAACTATCAGCAACAACCTCAGTACCATCAACAAAATCAGTATCCTCCAAGAAATTACAACAACGGCAACTCCAACAACAATAACCAGCAAAGGCCATTCCAACAGAGGCCATCTCAAGCCAACAGGGTGATCGATCCAATCCCTATGCCATATGCTACATTGCTGCCATAACTCCTGAAACTCAACCTAGTTGAGCTAAGGACGTTGGCACCTCCAGATCCCAACAGTCTACCCAGGAATTACGACTCCAACGCCAGATGTGCTTTTCATTCGAATGCACCTGGCCATAGTACAGAAAAGTGCAGAGCCTTGCACATGAAGGTACAAGACCTGGTAGACCCAAAAGCTCTGAATTTCGCACCACCACCCAATGTCAATAAGAACCCTATGCCAAACCACGGGGGTCCCAGAATCAACGCTATTGAAGAAGACAAGTCGTCTTATTTAATAACCAGTGTGGGTCAGATCCGGACACCGTTGGTAGAAATTAAGGCTCAACTCCTCGAATGTCAAATGTTCCCGGGGTGTGAGTTAGGGTGTGCCTACTGCAATATTTCAGTAAATGGGTGCGATAATTTGAGGAATGGCATAGATGGTCTCATTCAGAGTGGCCAACTTCAGATCACCACATCATTTCCAACAAATCCAGCAATCTCATCAGCAGCAATTCCCGTATCTACTACAACTGCAACAACCATTGTTCCCGACAACTCTTCGGCTTCATCAACAAGTACTTCGTCTGTCATCTCAGCTGACCAGATATCAACAAATGTTCCTGCTACAACTTCAGCATCACTCCATTTTGAATCTCCTACAACAACAACATCCATCCTTCCGACAATGTCTCCTACAACACCAGCAACAAATCATGAAGATGTCTCAACTGTCACAATATTTTATGATCCTGAAAACAACTCTGCCTACAACTCAGAAAGTGCTGCTCCCATCAGAGCACCAGTCACGATTTATTATGATCCACAAACTATCACAGTCCCTTCTGCAGCTGCCATTAGTCCAGTCACTGTCACAGTGCCCGGACCAGTGCCTTATGAAAGCAATAGGGCCATCCCTTGGCACTACGGCTCTGACGTGTACTGCGAAGGAAAGAAAATCACTCTTGAACCATCAACACCTGCACCACAAATAGACAATGTGGGAGGAGGCGGAGGCTTCACTCGAAGCGGACGTCTCTTTGCTCCACAAATTCAAAGACCCACTGCCGAAGCGGAAGCTGCTGCCAAGGCAAAAGGAAAGAGCCTGGTGCAGGAAGATCAAGCTGTTAAGGAAGCTTTAAAAACACCATTCGATCAAGAAGTTGATGAGTTTATGAGAATCATCAAAAAGAGTGATTACAAAATAGTGGATCAGCTTCACCAGACGCCATCCAAGATTTCTATACTATCATTGCTTATGTGCTCCGAAGCCCATCGGAATGCACTACTCAAAGTCTTGCACGCAGCTTACGTGCCTGAAGAAATCACCGTCAATCAGTTGGAAACCGTGGTTGGAAATGTTACTTCTAGCAATGGGCTAGGGTTCACCAATACTGACTTGACAACGGAAGGCCGCAACCATAACAAAGCCTTGCACATCACCATGGAATGTAAGGGTGCAGTCCTTTCCCATGTGTTGGTAGACACAGGATCATCCCTTAATGTCTTACCAAAGAAGGCCCTGGTGAAGCTAGAGTATGAAGGATTAGCATTGCGTCCCAGTAACCTGGTAGTAAGAGCCTTTGATGGTTCTAAGAGATCGGTTCTGGGAGAAATTGAGCTACCTGTGACAATTGGCCCACAAACCTTTAAAACGATCTTCTATGTGATGGACATTCAGCCTGCCTACAACTGTTTGTTGGGTAGACCATGGATTCATGCCGCTGGCGCAGTAACGTCTACCCTTCACCAGAAGTTAAAATTTGAGTGGGAAGGCCAAGTTGTTACTATCTGTGGGGAGGAGGATATATTTGTTAGCCATCTGGCTACCTATAAGTATATTGAGATGGATGGGGAAATCCATGAAACAATGAGCCAAGGGTTTGAGGCCCTGAATGTTAATGAAGCATCTGCTGTATCTGGAATCTCCATGTCATCTTATCAACAGGCCCGAAAGGTTGTTGAAGAAGGAACTGCCCAAGGCTGGGGCAAGGTTTTATCTGTGGAGGAGAAGAAAGACAAATTTGGGTTGGGTTACAGACCAACTCAACAAAATCAAGCAGAGGCTGCAGAGAAGCCCGGTTTTGTCAGTGGGGGGATACTCACCCCTGATGCTATCAACAATTTGGAAGACGAGCTGGAAGAGGAGCGCAATCTGGAGAATTGGATTCGTCCAAAGATCCCGGGGAGCAGTATCTCAAACTGGTCTTCCCAGGAAATTATAAGAGTTACTCATGCAGAGTAATTATTATTTCCTGTATTTTTATAGCATGCATCAAAGTCTTGCATCTTGCCCAAGATGACAAGACTCATTTTGTAATCGGGCCATCTGTACTTTTTGTGCAAACAAGATTAATCAATGAAATATCAGACATCTTTTTGCAAATGAGTCTTTTTCTTTTCTGCTCACTGTTTTTCCATTTTTCTTTTTGTACAAAAAATAAATGGCGATGTTTTCAAAATGACAACCTTATTTCACTTTTTAAACAAGATTAAAATCAATCACTAAAATGAACAAACTGAACCCTTGCAGAGAGTGCCTTCCAGACCGCACCGACAACAACACGGCTATGACTTCGTATGACTTTGACAATCCAATCAATCAAGCTGATGAAGGGGTTGAAGAAGAGTATGAGCTTCCTGAAGAGCTAGCCAGGTTGTTGAGACAAGAGGAAAAGGTTATTACTCCTCACCAGGAGGAGGTTGAAGTGATTAATCTTGGTACAGATGAAGACGTGAAAGAGGTTAAAATCGGGGCCTGCCTACAAAACTCAGTGAAGAGACAACTGATTGACCTGCTTCAAGAGTATGTGGATGTGTTTGCTTGGTCTTATCAAGATATGCCAGGGTTAGACACCGACATTGTTGTGCACAAGCTGCCTTTGAGAGAGGAGTGCCCACCGGTCAAACAGAAGTTGCGCCGTACTCGCCCAGACATGGCTATGAAAATCAAGGAGGAGGTACAAAAGCAATGGGACGTCGGGTTCCTTGCTGTGACTAGCTATCCGCCGTGGGTGGCTAATATAGTACCTGTGCCTAAGAAAGACGGCAAAGTAAGAATGTGTGTTGACTACCGGGATCTGAACAGAGCCAGCCCAAAAGATGACTTCCCATTACCTCACATTGATGTATTGGTAGATAATACGGCTCAGTTCTCGGTATTCTCCTTCATGGACGGATTTTCAGGATATAATCAGATCAAAATGTCACCTGAAGACATGGAGAAAACAACATTCATCACACCTTGGGGCACGTTCTGTTACAAAGTGATGCCATTCGGACTGAAGAATGCTGGTGCAACATATCAACGGGCTATGGTGACATTATTCCACGATATGATCCATAAAGAAATAGAATGTTATGTGGATGACATGATTGCCAAGTCCCTTACTGAAGAAGACCACCTGGTAAATCTGCTGAAGTTATTCAAGCGTCTGAGGAAGTACCAACTGAAGCTGAACCCCAACAAGTGCACATTCGGGGTACGATCTGGTAAGCTGCTGGGCTTTATTGTAAGCGAGAAGGGGATTGAAGTTGACCCTGATAAAGTCAAAGCTATTCAAGAGATGCCTGCACCGGAGACAGAGAAAGAAGTTCGAGGGTTCTTAGGTCGATTGAACTACATTTCACGGTTCATATCTCACCTTACAGCAACCTGTGAACCCTTGTTCAAGCTGTTAAGAAAAGAACAGACGGTCAGTTGGAATGAAGACTGCCAGAAGGCTTTTGACAAGATCAAAGAATATCTGCAAGAACCTCCAATCCTTATGCCTCCAATCGAAGGAAGACCTCTGATAATGTACTTGACAGTATTAGAAGAGTCAATGGGGTGTGTGCTGGGCCAGCATGACGAGTCTGGTCGAAAAGAGTATGCAATATACTACCTGAGCAAAAAGTTTACCGACTGTGAACAACGTTATTCACTGCTCGAGAAAACTTGCTGTGCTTTAGCGTGGGCTGCTCGCCGACTAAGACAGTATATGTTGACCCACACTACTTTATTGATCTCAAAGATGGACCCAGTTAAGTACATTTTCGAGAAGCCAGCTCTCACCGGACGGGTTGCAAGATGGCAGATGATTCTCACAGAATATGACATCCAGTACACCTCTCAGAAAGCCATCAAGGGCAGTGTATTGTCTAAATATCTTGTTGAGCAACCCATTGATGATTACCAGCCTATGAGATTTGACTTCCCTGATGAAGACATCATGTTCATTAAAGCAAAATATCATGAAGAGCCTATTCACACTGAAGGGCCCGACCCAGAAGAAGAATGGACTATGATGTTTGATGGGGCTGTTAATATGAATGGTCGTGGTGTTGGTGCAGTACTCATTACACCTAAAGGAGTTCACATGCCTTTCTCGGCAAAACTCACTTTCAACTGCACTAACAACGAAGCTGAATATGAAGCTTGCATTATGGGTCTTGAGGAAGCCATTGACCTCAGGATCAAGACATTGACTGTATTCGGAGATTCAGCTCTGGTAGTTAATCAGACCAACGGAAAATGGTACACCCACCAGGATCATCTGATACCTTACAGGGATTATACAAGAAGGTTATTGACTTTCTTCACAACGGTCAAGCTTGAGTATATCCCTCGGGACGAGAATCAGTTTGCAGATGCTCTTGCTACCATTTCATCCATGATCAAAGTTCAAGCTGCTAACTTTGTACCTCAGATTTCAGTGTCCAGACTTGATAGACCAGCATATGTGTTCGCAGCAGAAGTTGTCAAAGACGATAAGCCTTGGTTCCATGACATTAAATGCTTCTTGGAGGATCAAACATACCCCCCTGGGGCATCTTCCAATGATAAGAAGACTTTGAGAAGGCTTGCTGGTAGTTTCTTTCTGAACACTGATGGGTCTTTATACAAAAGGAACTTTGATATGGTACTCCTCCGATGTGTTGATAAGACAGAAGCAGACTTGTTGATGCACGAGGTGCACGAAGGACCCTTTGGTACCCATGCAGGAGGGCATGCAATGGCTAAGAAGTTGTTAAGATCAGGTTATTACTGGATCACAATGGATGCAGACTGTTGTGCTTATGTCAGAAAGTGCCACAAATGCCAGATTTATGCAGATAAGGTGCATGTGCCTCCCAATCCTTTGAACATAATGTCTTCACCATGGCCCTTTGCCATGTGGGGCATTGATATGATTGGCAAGATTGAGCCAACTGCTTCAAATGGCCACAGATTCATCTTGGTTGCCATTGATTATTTCACTAAGTGGGTCGAAGCAGCCTCATATGCAAATGTTACAAGACAAGTGGTAGCCCGATTTCTGAAGAGAGATATCATCTGCCGATATGGAGTTCCCGAGCGAATCATTACTGACAATGGTTCCAATCTAAACAACAAGATGATGGCTGAGTTATGCCGGGACTTCAAGATCCAACACCACAATTCTTCTCCTTACAGGCCAAAGATGAACGGCGCTGTTGAGGCAGCAAATAAGAATATCAAGAAGATTGTGCAGAAGATGGTAGTCACCTACAAAGACTGGCATGAGATGCTACCATTTGCTTTGCATGGGTACCGCACGTCAATCAGAACATCCACTGGGGCAACACCGTATCAACTTGTGTATGGTATGGAGGCAGTCCTACCTGTTGAAGTTGAATTACCCTCTCTACGGGTGATGATGGATGTTAAGCTGAATGAAGCAGAGTGGGTCAGGTCCCGATACGAACAACTGAGTCTGATTGAAGAGAAAAGATTGGCCGCAATCTGTCATGGCCAGCTATACCAGAAAAGAATGAAGAAAGCCTTCGATCAGAAAGTCAGGCACCGAGAATACCAAGTGGGAGATCTTGTGCTGAAAAGAATCCTCCCTCCTCATACAGACCACAGGGGCAAATGGACTCCAAACTATGAAGGACCATTTGTGGTAAAGAAAGTTTTTTCCGGTGGAGCACTGATGCTCAGCACCATGGATGGTGAAGATTTCACGTCCCTTGTGAATTCAGATGCAGTTAAAAAAATACTTCGTATAAAAATGACCCGCTGGACATGAAAACAGAATGTAAGTCCAGGCAAAAATAGGGCATCCCGGCGAGTCAGAAACAGAATAAAAGACTCGGGCAGAAGTAAGGGAAAATAAACAAAAAAATGTACACCCGCTGAGTTGAAAAGCCGCATTGGACAACTCAGGCAAAAAATGGGTATCCCGATGGATTGAAAACCCGAAAGGGCGATCCATGCAAAATAAGGGAATAAGCGAACAACTGCATTCTGAATTCATCTGTACCGCCTACAACCCGGCAAACCTCGAAAGGATCAAGCTTCTATCAGAATCAGCCTTCTTCAAGAAGCAAGACGAGAAGAACGTCAAAAGTCATACGAGTCATGGCAGAAGAGGAAGCTCCTCAAAGCGTCGTCAACATCGCCAGCACTTTGTTTCTCAATTTGTAACAATCTCCTCATTTCAGGAGATATGTTTCCTTGACTGTATCTTGCCAATTCAGGGCACATGAATTAATAAAATCAGATTTTTCAGTCATGTTTCGTCTTGTACATTTTTATTTGCAAAGAATGTCTGATGTCTCTAAAAAACTAATTGCATGAGTACAGATGCTTTTCTCTAGAAAATAATAAAAACACATGCTGGAAGGGAATATACTTACTCTCGAAAGTGCTTAACTCCTATGACGGAATCCAGTAAAGGATACCTCGGGACCATTTGTGCGTTTCCTTATCTTTGCAGGATTGCAGGTATCCAGAATGCAACTTGGGGCATGTAAGTTACATCCCAGCAAGCTGGCAAATCAACACTCACTCTTGGCACCAGAGGTGTTTTCTCCCCAGCTGAGTTGCCAACAACTTTCCCCAGCTAAGTTGCCACTTGTCAATTTTCCCAGCCGTAGTACCGATCATTCTTCCTCAGAAGAATACAAAAGCCAGGGAACCATTTCCCCACAGAATCCTCAGCCTCTATTCAGAAGAGCAACGCATGAAGGAGTCACAACAGAGTACAAAAGGCTTCTACAAACCCCAGCTGGGTCCTATGTTACGAGGATATGTCCATCAGCGACCTATATCCCCAGGCAGATGCATCTCATCAGATCTACCAATGATCTCATCCCCAGCTGGGATGTCCACTTCAAACAGATCGACCAGTGATCTTCGCGGCATTGGGATCCGAATCCCGGTTTGGTATCTTTGCATAACCATGGCATTCGCATCATATCCACCCACAAAGCGTAGCATTCCGTCTAATACGGAGCATTACGGCAAAAATCAAACACATAGCATAATCATAAGCCATGTTGTGAATCAAACACTTGTGAATAATAACCATTCATCAACAATGTACAGAAATCCCCACCAGAGTCCCAGCAAAAGCAGTTGCCTCACAATTCACAAACACCGGTATATACTCCTTTGGACACCCGTCCGTGTCATCACTCCCAGTAAAGTCGCCTGAACACTCTTTACAAACAAGACCACCCGTATTACAGATACTTCCTGACACCCGTCCGTGTCATATCCCCAGCAGAAAGCCAAAGACATCCTCTTTGCACTCACATATACCTATATATACATTTTCTTGGCACCCGTCCGTGTCATATCCCCAGCAGAAAGCCAAAGACATCCTCTTTGCACTCACATATACCTATATATACATTTTCTTGGCACCCGTCCGTGTCATATCCCCAGCGCAGTCGCCTACACTTTTACAGCCCATATACTTGTTGATATTATACTTTTCTCTTTTGGCACTCGTTCGTGTCACCCTCCCCAGCAGATAAACACTCATCTATACAATACTCATACTCACTACTCATGTTACACTTATACAGATACTCGTCCGTATTTCGTATACACCATTTATATCCCCGCAGATTCAACATTGGTTCATGTTCTTTGTTAACCAGTTGGTACTCGTCCGTACCATCATCTCAGAATATGCGTCAAGTGTTTGTTTCTACATGATACTCGTCCGTATCATAGTCTTAAGGATGCTCGTCTGCATCTTTAAATCCATACACCGTGTCAAACACTTATGTCTTCTTGAATATAGACACTCGTCTGTGTCTACTATTCCCCAGAAAAGTCTCCTCAGATTCAACACTCGTCCGTGTTCTTTGTTAACCCGGTGATACTCGTCCGTATCGTCATCTCTGAACACGCGTCAGTATTTGTTTCTACCTGATACTCGTCCGTATCATAGTCTTGAGGATGCTCGTCCGCATCTTTAATCTATACACAAACATCTAAACACTTATACCTTTTGTTTCTTGGACATAAACACTCGTCCGTGTTTACTATTCCCCAGTAGATCACCAACAAAGCAAATTTTCCTTTTTATCTGACACTCGTTCTGTGTCATGATAAACCTTGAGAGCAGCCGTACCCTACTAGGTGGTCGTCCTCCACCTCTTGATGGTCGTCCTCCGTCATGCTCATCCGATGGCCGTCCCCATCGTTGATTTTTAGAAGCCGTCCCCTGCTAGGTGGTCGTCCTCCACCTCTTGATGATCGTCCTTCATCATTTTATCCAATGGCCGTCCCCATTGTTGATTTTGGTTATCTGGCATTCGTCCTATGTCATAACAAACCTCGAGAGCAGCCGTCCCCTGCTAGGTGGTCGTCCTCCACCTCTTGATGGTCGTCCTCCATCATGCTCGTCCGATGGCCGTCCCCATCGTTGACCTTTTATCCGGCATTCGTCCTGTGTCGCGATATTTTCGGCAGCCGTACCCTGCCTGGTGGTCGTCCTCCACCTTAGATGACCGTCCCTCATCTTAACCCCAACAGAGCAGCCGTCCCCTGCTAGGTGATCGTCCTTCACCTTTGATGACCGTACCTCATCATCTGTTTATTTCATTTATTCTTTAACCCGATGGCCGTCCCCGTCGTGGTCCCTTTTCTTTTTAGCCCGATGGCCGTCCCCATCGTCGGTTACTTTGCTTTATGAACTTGATGGCCGTCCCCGTCATGTTTCACTATTCCCAGAGAATCTTACAACTTTATCTTGGTGGCCGTCCCCATCGTAATCTTTTTTCCAGCTAGTCGGCCGTCCCCGTCTTGGCTTTACCTTTTATCTCCAGCATGTCGGCCGTCCCCGTCATTGCTTTGTTTCCCACACCTTCCCCAGCGTGTCGGCCGTCCCCGTCATTGCTCTTTACCCAGCAGTCGTCCTCTGCTCGACGGTCGTCCTCCGTCGCCCATACTTTACAATATACTTTATTTTCCTTTACAATCTATATCCCTTTTCTTCTTCATTCTGTGAGTGCAAATTTTGGACTGTCTTTGGTATTCAACCACAAGTTATCTTGTTTGCCTGTTAAGCCATCGCTTACAACCTGCACAGCTAACTCATGCTTGAATAGGGGCAGCTGTAAACACCCCAAATTTGCCCTCACCCATTCACACCATGGCTTATGATCTTTTCATATGCATAAACACAAGCATACCATCTCATATCTCATTTTTGATTCACTGCATAGATTCAAAGTCATCTGCACCTAGGGTTTGTGATCTGAGCAATCCCAGAGCTTCTTGAGCCACTCCAAAGGCCACCAATCACTTCAAAGGGATCCATGTGTGTTCTTATATCATATTACATCCTCCCAAAGTCAAGAATGCCAAAGAATCACAAGAACTGGGATTGGTATGGATGCAGAGCCAAGTTTGACTGCACAGTTGACCTAAAATTAGGGTTTTGGTTTCAGAGGCCATAACTCCAAATTTTTTGGTCATTCTTGTTTCCATTGGTCTCTATATGGTATAGGGAGTATGCATATCAATTTTCATGAAGAAATTCCATGGGGAAGTCATCTGATCAAGAGTTGACTTTTCAGACAAGTCAGTGCAAAATCAGGGCATCTGAGGCCCCCAATGACCCAACCAAGGGGTGATCTTCATCATTTTGAGTGTATTTGATCTTTATGTGATCATGTAAGAAGGTTGAAGTTCACAAAATTCAAGAATTACAAGTTTTTGCAAAGTTGACTTTTTAGGGCATGGTTGACTTTTAAGGAATATGTCATTTTATGCCACTTTTCAAGCCTTACTTTTTGATCCAAAAATGCTTCAAATGGAAAAACTTTGGTCATGAAAGTTGTAGATTAGATCTTTCCCTTTTCAAAAAGTACAAGAACATGATCTAATTCATTTTGGATCAAAAGTTATGGTTCTCCAAAGTTGGCAAAAATCACTAATTTTCAAGTTATGCACCAATTGGAAAATTTGCAAATTCATATGCCAAACATTCTAGTGACCTCAAAATGACTTCAAAGCTTCACCACATGATCATACATGACCCCAAAAACAGATTTGGCCCAAGGATTTTTGCATTGCTTGCCTTGATTTTCAAAGTTCCATAAAGCATTTTTCATAAGAGTGCAAGAAGTGGATTCTTGGCAAAACCATTCTTCAAGGAATTATGTGATCACTAATCACTTTCTATGCATTGCCATGACTAAATGTAACATTGTGCAACAAAATTCAGCAAGAGTTTTTCATGTACATAGCACAAATTCATGAGGAAACATCAAGTGGGCAAGTTGCAAAAGCTAGCATAGCTTGTCATCCATATGTTGCAGTCAGCTACAAACAATCCAAGGGTCCTCCTCAACTCAAGCTGGAGCAAGACATGACCTCACACAGTTGCTGCCATGGCCCATACCCTCAAGGACACAAACTTGACTTTTTTGCAAAAGGCTCCCATACTCTTGGCACAGTAAACAGCCACCCTACTGACCTGCCCCACAGGCTATCCACACAAGTTGGAGATGTTATAGCAAGGCATTGAGCATTGAAGCTGGCCAGAACTCAGCATACCAAAAAACTGTCACAGAGCTTCTTCTCTTCGATTCTCATTTTCCAGCCACAAAACATCAAAACTTTCTTCACTAACAAATCAAACACATAAAGAAGAACCAGAATCATCCATTAACAGAGCTTGAAACCACTCATACACAAACTCCATTTTCTGATACACCAGAACTGGACTTCTCAAACTAGCTTGTTTAAGCTCATTCCAAGCCTTCCATTAGCACCAGGGGAGTCAGTGGAGCAAGCTTGCACCAAAGAATAGCTCTGAAAGCCCAGAAACAGGAGTCTCCATCTCAGGTATGGCCAAGAACACTTTCTCATAAAGCTTTGATTTTTTGTTATAAACTGAAAGTGCATGCTTCAAGGATCATTGTGATATGTTTAGAATCGAAAATGGTGAAAAAATGAGTATTTTATGAGTGTCTGAAAGTTTGGCCCCATTTTTGTTTTGTTTCGATTCAGTCTGTTCTTGCTAGATAAATGATGATTGATTGTTGATTTGAGTTGCTAGAAGTGTGAGGATTGTTTCTGGGCGTTTAATTTGACTTGGGGTAGCCTAGATAAGAAGCTAGGGTTTTGACATGGCCGGAGAAGACGACCGGAGCTCATCTCCGGTCGCCTGAATGTAATTAGGGTTAAGCCTGGTTAATTAAGCAACTTTAAATCTTGTCCCTTGGATGCTGCTTCCCGCGCGCTTGTGAACGGCTCAGATGGGTCATTAAACCCTAATCTTGTTTAATTAAATTAACCATAATTAATTAAGTTAACCTGGAAGCACAGCCATCAGATCACGCGCGTGTTTGAACTTTGAATCTGGGCCTTGGATTGTGCATACCCCCAGTCTTGTTGACTTGCACGCAGGGCCTTTGGATCACTCAACTCTTAATCACAGCCACTCATACTGCATACTTCATATTTTATTTTCATTTTTCTTTCATTTAATTTCTATAATTTATTTAAAATAGCAAAATTGTTTTAAAAATTATGAAACTTTTTGTCAAGAGTTTCATTAATTTTTAAAACACAAAAATATTTTTATTTCTATTTTTTGCATTAAAAAAGTATTTTTAAATATTTAAAAGTTTATTTTTAATTGATTAATGAAAATTAATTTATTAAAAATACTTTTAGGTATTTAAAAATCACCAAAAAATTCATGAAATGTTCTAAGACATTTAGAAACATTGTCCAACCCTCAAACCAAATTTATTTTCTGATCTTGATGCATTTTAAGAATTTCTCATTGAATAAAAATCATTTTTATGCATTAATTTGATCCAAAGTTCCAAAAATCATTTCTGCCTATCCATGAGGAGTTGGACATTGATTCTTTTTGCATTGCATTGTGTTTAACATGTAGTTTGTGAGATTAAATGGCCATGATTTGATCTTTCATTTTCCATTTGTTTGGTAATTTTCTTGTTAAGGAACCCTAAAACCCTAGAAAACTTGTAAAATTCATATCTTGAGTTTGGTTAGGAGTGGAAACCTCTCCTTTGGGCATTAGGTTTAGTATAGGATTGGGGGTCCTTTGAGTGGCATTTTCAATTTTTTTATCTTAGGGTTTGCTTCTGTTTTTGATTTTTGTTTGTGGTATTGTCCATAAACCCTAATTTGGGCTTCCATATGCATCCATCTTGCATTCTCTTGCATAACATGACTTGCCATGACTTCTCAAGCATCCATTTGATTCATTTGGCATCATAAGACATATTGAAAGCATATTTGATCATTGCATCATGTGTTTGCCATGTTGTATGTCATGTGCACTTCATAACTTTTCATGTATGTCCATGCTCCTTAACTTGCTTCATTTGCATTCATGAACTTGTATGACCATCTCCATGTGCTGCCTCATGTTTGTAGCATCTCATAGCATCATTAGCATCATGTAAATGCTTCTGGTTTTGTTTCTCATCATGTCATCTCATCCCATTTTGCATTGCATTGTATTTCTTTTCTAACCTTTCAGGTGGTAAGTGATTTTGAGAAGTGAATTTGCCTTCACTTCTCATAACTTTTCTTTTCATCTCTCTTGCATCCATGCTGCATTTCTATATGTGTTTGAGTTTGAGCTTGCTCATTCTTCTTCTTCCCACTTTCTTTCTTCAAGTGACTTGACTTCTTGAATGAAGCAAGTTACTTTGCTTCTCTTGATCCTTTCATCTGCTTCCTGGTGGTTCCATTGAAGATTCTTCTTGCAAACCTCACAAACCTTAGGAACAACCAAGCATGACAATGATTAGGGTTTTGATTAGTCTCCCCTCTTAGTTTTACCTTTGTGTCTTCTTTGAGTCTTCTCTTCTCATCTCATAATCAGGGACTAAACCCTAAAGGCTTTAAGGCTTTGTGATTAAGCTTATGCCTGCATCCTTCTATTAGGATGGAGTGTATAACTTTAATCCTAAGTGTTAAACCCTTAATGTGTTTAACTCCTTTAATCAATTCACATAATAATTATCAAGACATCACACTTGTAACTTGGGCCTTGCATTAGGGTTCTAATTCTTCCTTAAATGGTTAAGAAGGACTAACCCTAGTGTTAATGGACAAGTCCCCCTCAAGTTGTCTTACAAATCATAAAAATCACTTCATCATCTTATCATTAACTAAAATCCATCTTAATCAAAGGCTTGTTTTGTCATGAGTTTAATCCCTAATCATGGATTAAGTTGAGGAGCTTTCCTCAGCTTAAACATTCTCATCTATTATCCTTCTATTAGGATGGTGTAATGAGTCTGTTTAATCCCTGATTATGGCTTAATCTCATTACTTAACACTAAACAAAACAACAAAAACATCTAAATAATCACAAGTAGGTTAATGATCTTAATCCTCCATCAAAGGTGATTAAGTGTGAGAATCTGACTTCACACTTAAGGTACTCTCATTACCCCTAATCAGAGGGAAGATGTGATGAGTTTACTAACCCATTGGTTTAGGCTTAAGCTCATTAACTTATGACAAATTCTCAAAAGCAATAAAAGACTGAAAACTCAAAAACAAACAATAATCGTCTCCTTCGGGATTCTTTTCTCATCACCTTCACTCACAAACGAGAACTCGCTTCTTCCGTCTAATGCAAGACAGTTTGCATCTGTGCCAGACAGATCATACACTTGAGCATAGGCAAGTAAGCAGTTCACAAGTCAATTCATCTTTCAGTCTCTTTGGGTCGAACTACGGTGTTCTGACTTCCTCATTGCACGAGAGGATACGTAGGCATAACTTAACAGTTATCGAACAAAAGTCTCTGTATATTCCCCCTCCTTTCATCCTTATTCTTTAGCCTCATTATCATGAGCAATTCATTCTCATTCTTACACTGACACATCATTTATCACACTTCACACTTCTGCTACACTAGCACCTGTACATTCTTTTCCAGCTCTTTTATACACAAATTGCACTGACACTACCCCTTTAAAACACAAATCTTTTAAGCGTGGATCCCGTCGAGTACGACGGACAATCTGGGTGCTAATACCTTCCCAGGTTGTAACCAACCCCCTTTCTCAGTCTCTCTGGTTCGAAACCGTCTTATCCGTATCTTTCTAGGTCTATGCAGCATTACCTTTCCTCCGGGATAAAAATGCCTAGCTAGCGACTCTATTCATCTCCAGTGAGTTCACTGCTGTGTGTTCTCATTGTCCCTCTCGCCGACCGTTCGCGTCTGTACCTTTATCTGGGCCTGGTCCCATTTATCGGGAGCGACAATAACATATACATCCAAAAGGATTGAAATAAGAAATGTTGGGGTTTCTATTCTACAATTTATAAGGAGTCTTACCTAAAATATGTATTATAGAGACTTTGTTCTAAATATAACATGTTATATTGATTGCCTCAGCCCAAAAGTGCTTTACCATGTCAGTTTCTTGGATCATGGTTCGAGCCATTTCTTGCAAAGTCTTATTCTTCCTTTCCACAACCCCATTTTGCTGTGGAGTTCTGGGACAAGAGAAATAATGGGAAATGCCTTTGGAATCAAACAATTCCTCAAAGTATTTGTACTCGAACTCACCGCCATGATCACTTCTAACTTTGACAATTTTGCAACCTTTTTCATTTTGCACTTGAGAACAAAAGGTAGAGAACACATAATGCAACCCATCTTTGTGTTTTTAAGAATTTTACCCATTTCCATCGACTGTAATCATTCAAAATGACTAGTCCATACTTCTTTCCATTGATTGATGCAAAATTTAACTAGACCAAACAAATCAATGTGAAGAAGTTCTAATGCTCTTGAGATTGTCACAACATTCTTTGCTCTGAAAAAAGTTTTCGAAGGCTTCTAGTTGATAGGCGTGTGAAACATGAGCAGAGATAGAATACCTTTCTTGAAGGGTATTTCTTTTTTTCAGAACTTTAGAGGATTATGGTTGATAGACATTTGAAGCTTGAGTAGAGAAAAGAATAACTCTTAGTCCTATTCATCAGAACATCAGAGGCTTTTGGTTTATTGATGTTTAAAGCATGAGTATATGAAATTATGTCTCTTGATCCTTAATCCTTTTCTTATGAACTTCATGGGCTTCTAGTTGATAGATGATTGAAGCATGAGTTGAGAAAGGATTACTAGGTATCTCAAGTCTTCAGTCTTCAGAACTTTGTTCACTCAGTACCACATCTTCAGAACTTCAACACTTGTCTTCAAAACCCTTGTTCTTCAGAACTTCAAGTCTTCAAAATCTCTCTGCACTTGAACTTCAGATCATTCTATCTTCAGAACTTCAAGTCATAGGAATCTTCAGCACTTGGTCTTCAGAACTGGACATATCAGAGTCTTACTCATTCAGAATCAGAATCCTAGAAAACATTCTAACATCAATATCAGTTTTCTCAAGATCTTTCTGATGAGTTGGTATATGAGCAATTTTTCTTCCATTTAGCGCATAAACGGATATTATCATGTCAGAATCTTTGGTTCATAAGAACTCCCTCATAGTCAGAACCTATTTGTCAAGACTTATAGAATAGAACATGTTAGAGTATCAAAATTGCTTTCACATAAATACTTTATTGTTATTATCAAAACATAAAGATATTGAGCATAACCAAATATTGTTCTCACATGTAGGAGATTCCAAGTAACAATCTAATAGACTCAAGATGAGTAACTAGAGAAAATGTATCATCAAAGTATACTCCTTCTATTTGTGTATACCCTTGAGCAACTAAATGAGCCTTGTTCCTTGTTACATTACCACTTTTATCATATTTGTTCTTGTAAATCTATTTGGTACCAATGACATTCACATCTTCAAGTCTTGGAACTAATTCCCATACTTTGTTTATTTTAAATTGACAAAATTTCTCTTGCATAATATTTATCATAATTCATTAGTCAAGGCATCTTTGATGTTCTTTTGTTCAATCTTAGAAATGAAGAAAGAGTAGGAAATCATGTCTCTGGATCTGGTGGTGACTCCTTCATTCAGGTTTTCTATGATATTTTCAATAAGGTGGTATTTGTGAATTCTAATATATGGTCCCTTGTTGGTTTGGGTTTTTTTTAGCATTTATGCCTACATATTCAATGTCAGACTCCTTATGTGGGACAACTGCTGGGACATCAGTTTATTGAAGAGATACGTCATTTTCATTTTCATCTTCATCTTCAACTTCTTTCTTATCTTAAAGAGTATCATCAATGACAATATTTATTAATTCCATAAGTGTCTTGGTATGTTCGTTATATACTTTGTGTGTTTTCTATTAGTGGAGTAACATATGAATATCCCTTCATCACTCTTGGGATCCATCTTTCTTCTTTGTTCACGGTCTATGAAGATGTATCACCTACTACCAAAGGCATGAAAGTACTTTACATTGGGTTTTCTCCCTTTCCAAAACTCATAGTGAGTTTCTGTGGTTCTAGATCTTATCCTCACACGATTGTGAATATGACAAACTATATTCATGGCTTCAACCCAAAAATAGTAAGGTAGATTCTTAGCATGCAACATGACTCTAGAAGATTCTTGTAAGGTTCTATTTTTGCGTTCAACCACTCTATTCTGTTGAGTTGTGATAGGAGCTGAAAACTCATTATCAATCCCTTCGGAGAAATAAAATTCAGAGAACTTGAAGTTCTCAAATTCTTTATTATTGTCAATTCTTATTCTAACTATTTTACTCATTTTTTCCTCTTTGAAGACATTGACATAGATCTTTGAAAACATCAAATGTGTCATATTTTTCTCTAATAAATTAATCCAAGTGTATCTTGAAAAATTCATCCACAAACACAAAGACATATATTTTTTCACCCAGACTTTCTACTTGCATAGGCCCATGAGGTCCATATGTAATAAACCAAGAACTAGAGGTGGTATGATATGTTGGAGCTTCTTGTGACACATTGTGTTTTGCTTACGTATTTGACAGTCTCCACAGATTTTACCTCCTTCAATCTTGAGATTTGGTAGTCCCTTGATAGCTTCTTTCATATATTATTTTCTTCATGCTCTTGAGGTTGAGATGACCAAGTTTTTGGTGTCATAGTTTGGTCTTGTCTACCTTGGATATTAAGCATGTTAATGGATGATTCTTGTTTTGATACACTATGCCAAACAAGACCTATGACAACACTTTTTTTGGCCTTTAAAAGCGCTTAAAAGCGTTTTCTAAGCCTACGTTGTCGTAGGTAAAGACAACGCTTTTATTTAAGTAAAAAGCGCTTTTAAAGGCCTACTTTATAAAACGCTTTTTACCTAAAAAACGCTTTCTAAATGGGCCTTTAAAAGCGCTTTATAAAGCGTTGTCTAATGTATAAATATAACATTTTAATTAATTTTTATATATACCTTTAGACAACACTTTAAGGTAGGAAGCATTGTCTAATGTATCCCTTTAAAAGTGTTTTTTCCTTAAAAGCGCTGTCTAATATATAAATATAAAATTTTAATTAGTTTTTGTATATATCTTTAGACAATGCTTTTTGGAAAAAAGCGTTGTCTAATGTGGGCTTTTAGAATGCGTTTTTCCTTAAAAAACACTGTCTAAAGTATGCATATAATATTTAAATAATTTTTTTTATACACCTTTAGAGAGCGCTTTTGTCTGAAAACGCGCTCTCTTTTGTTCCCCTTTACACATCACTTTTTAAAGCGCTTTCTAATGTTTTCTTATAATTTTAACATTAAACAACGCCTTCTCCAGAAAGCGCTGTCTTTTCTATACCTATTATTTAATTGAATATTTTTAAAAATCCAATTTTACCTTTTTTTTTGTATAAACCTATATTAAACCTGTTATAATTCACATTTTTAGTCAGAATTCATACTAATCAGAGACCATTTCCACTAAATCACATAATCCACAAATGCTCATTTACATCTCAAAACTAATACCATTTCACTAATATACCACACTAATTTCATTTCAATCCAAAACTATTTATACAAATCAAGTCATTTACATTAATACCATTCACATAATTGTACGTAAAATAAACCATTCACAAAACTATACATTCATATATAAGTCCACTTATCCTATACCAAGAAGACCCTTCTTTCAATCATGTATTTGCACAATTCCTCCTTAATTTCATGCAATTTGAGGGCGTGTAATAAGAAATATCGAATTCATCGAAGTACTACATAACAAAAAAAAATGCATTAGTTAGTTTAAAATAATAAATTATGACATATCCAATAAATATTAAATTAAATCCTAAGTTATAAATCCATGCATACCATGATAGGAATTTCTAATTGATTCATTTGAATAATTTCTCTCATAAACCTCGACGCGTAATACCCGCAGTCTATGCCGTTTCTTTGTTGAGGACACTACACATAGACAAACAAATAAGAATTTATATATAGTTATTTTGTGTTATCAATTACCATCACTAGTGTCCAATTTAGAGCGTGCTACTCGATGATCTCATTGTGTTCGGTATATTATTATTGATCTATAAAAGAAAAACGTAAATTTAGAATAATCACACTATAAATATACATATACACATGAATATTTCATCCAATATGACTTACTTATCAACCACTTCCTTCAGATCCGGATATGTTGTCCAATTATGCTCCAATGAATTCAAATAATAGACCACTTTTTTTTTTTGGATTAATAGTAACCAACAACCAGTGTCCACTGTAAAATATAACAAAAGTTTAGATAGATAATTTTTATGCAAAAGATACAAATATTAGAATGAAATTAGAATGAAAATCTTACTTGGGTCCAGTATTATAGGGTAAAAAAAATAAAGCTTCATTCTCTTTGATGGACATATATCTCTCAACCAATTGGTCTCTTACTGCATCTTTATTTAGTGAAATTGTCAGTGCATTGACACTGTGGCTAGTAATGAAACATAATCTCTTTGAGAGTTCATTCCCACGCATCACTTTTTCATACAAGAACCTTAAATAAAAACATAATAAACATTAAACTATTTTCATTTAAATGTGTAAATAAATTGTTCACCTAAATAAATAATAGAGTACTGATCTGATTACCAGATGTAGTAATGAACAACAACGATGCCTAATTCAAGATGACTGAAAATCTGCTCCATGCCCTCTTTTCCGATAAACTCGATATGATCAGAAATACCAAAAACACCTTCGTCCATACATACTTGATGAATAGCCTTGCATCACATCTGATGTTGACAAAAGTGTTGAAAGGGAGGAAGACCTTTTCTTGTCGGCACAGACTTAACATGAGCTTTTTTCAATTAATTATAATTTGATTAATTTTTAAATATTATTATTTGATTAATTTTAAATATTATTATTTGATTAATTTTAAATATTCTAAATAATAATAATAATAATTGGTTAAATTCATTAAAATATTTGATTAAATTCTTTGAAATATTTGAAATATTTTTAAATCATAATAATATTTATAAAATAATCAAATTATAATATTTAAAATTAATTTCTTTTGATTAATTACATTTATTTAATAAATTTCCTTAGAGAGCGCTTTCCTGAGAAAGCGCTCTCTTAGGTTAACATATGATACACTTTAGAGAGCGCTTTCTAAGGGTTTCCTATGAGGATAAGTCGACCTCCTTAGAAGGTAGGTCGACCTTTTACTACCCAGAAAGCCAGGTCGACCTGTTTTCTGTTTTACAAAATGTGTCGACCTGGAAGTGCCAGAAACTGCCAATCAATTTTTGTGAACAAAATGTATCGACCTGAGAGTGAGACAGGTCGACCTGTTCAAGGTGAAACTCGTTTTTTTTAATATTTTCTTACACACAATAACACGATAAGGGGTTGATTGTAAAATAAAGATAAATATAAACCAAAGTAATTAAAGTATCATTACATTTAAAAAGAAGTAACATAGCCAACACATTAAAAACTAGATGAACCCTATTCCCTTCCATGATCATATCTTCCCATTTTCCCTTTATGACTAGATGTGCCAGAAGACGAACCCTTATCATTTTCATACATCTCGAGAAACTGATTGAAGTTCTGGTTGAAAGTGTTGAAAGCTTCATTCTAACCTTTGATTTGTTTTTCCATTTCATTGTTCCAGGCATGTTGAGCCTCATCGTGTTCTTGCTGTTGAAGTTGTATATTATGCAACATATCACGAATAGTTGGCTCATCAGTAGAAGGCGAAGTGTAATCTGGTGGAGAGTATGCCTGAGATGACTGATTTTGAGTCCATCCAGTGTGTTGCCACTCTCCCCAACCTTGATTATCATAGAGAACCTCTTCTTCATTTCTATTCCAATCATAGACTGAGTCATGTTCCTGTACATCTGTTCTGACTCAGTTTCCATGATCTTCCTCCATAGGCTGAGTTTGATCATCATGATTTTCCTCATCAGACTCAATGTTGTCACCATTAGGAGCATTTTCTTGCTCACCAGCTGTTATAGCATATTCCATTTGACTACCAGGTCTCAAAGTTATAACAAAGTTCTTTTGAACAGGATCCTATGAGTGTCCCATAAGTCTGAGATTATTGCCTTGAAATTCATGATTTGGATTGATGGACATCATAGGAAACCTTTTCACAACAACCTTTGCATTATTCAAGATGGACTGAATGAGAGACGAATAACTCAAGGCCACGTTGTTCTTTTCTCTCAGTGCAAAACTGCGACTAGTAACATAGTAAGGCCAATTAACCTTGACTTTATTTGTGAGAGCATACATCAAGGCTACTTTGGCTTTGTCAATTCTGGAATATCCGCCTTTCTTGGGACGAATATTATGCGACACAATCCAATGAAGAACTCGGATACCCGGTTTCAAACAGCCAGTTGTGAATTCCTTTGGGAACATATCACTATTTACTGTATCGTTATCACGAGGATACCACAACATCTTATTTAAGTGTTTCTTATAATTAAAACCAATAATAGGGGAGGCATCAGTTATCAAGGCTTTGTCTTCTGATCTAGCAGGAGGGACACCCAAAATGGATTGCCAAAATTTGGCATCAACCTTATAAACCAAATTTCCCATCCTAAACTCAAATTCATAGCCCTTAAATTTTCCTATAATGCCAGCATAAAACATACAAACCAAATCCTCATTATACTCAGTTCTTAATCATAGGATTATGTCTTGATAGTCCATGAGTTCCACAATATAATCCAAGTGCAATTGACTAGCAGTAAGTCTAGAATAGACATATTATGGAATAATTTTTCTATCCTTGAACTCCTCATTATATGAATCCCTAATTTCATCTCCAAGGAGTCATAGAGCACTTACCGGTATAGACGAATGTGATGTTGAGGCAGACCGGCTTGACCTTTTACCAGCAACTTTTTTTGAAGCTTTGAGGATGTTGAAGAGATTGGAAAAAAGAATAGAAATTTTGGAAAAGAGAATAGGAGTTTTAGGGTTTTGGAGGAATTTTGGGAAGAATTGGAAGAAGAAGAATAGTAAATGAATTAAAATATAAATTATATTAAACCATTTGAAGAGTCAAAATTTGAAATCCCCATAAAGTGGACAACTCCCCATGTGCACAGAGCAAGCTATCACAAATTTGAAATCCATTGCGTCGACCTGCTCACTTAATGCACCAATGCAATGGACATTAATTTCATATAAATTAAATTTTAAATACCTTAGACAATGCTTTCCTTAGAAAGCGCTTTCTTAAGTTTTCTGATAATATATAATAATTTAATTAAATAAATTACCTTAGAGAGAGCTTTCTAAAGAAAGCGCTGTCTAAAGTATTTAAAATATAATTTATATGAAATTAATGTCCATTGTGTCGACGCATTAAGAGAGCATGTCGATGCAATGGATTTCAAAATATAACCTATAAGAGTGCTTTTACAAAAACGCGTTGTTTTAGGTTTACTATATTTATTTTTAACCTCAAGGATGTGGGTTCGAACCCCCGTTTTCCATTTTTGAGATTCTGAAAGTTCAATATATTTATTGACTTTAGAGAGCGCTTTTAAGAAAACGCTTTCTAAGGTTTCCCTGTAGCAACACTTTTGAGAAAAGCACTGTCTAAGGTGACTTCAGTTTAGAAATTTTAACAGCGCTTTTATAAGAGCTCTCTAAAGGCTGATTTTTAGAGCGCTTTGTTTTAGCGAAATTTTTAAAATACCCATAACAGCGCTTTCTCCAGAAAGCGCTGTCTTTGTTGCGCTGCTACATGCCAATTGTGGCTTAGTGATATATCCATATATAATCGTTGTCTTTAGACCTTAAACCTCATTAACACTTCTTGATTTTTGCAGGTAACAATGCATTCTGATTTATTGAAGTTCACATTCAGACCTTGATCACATAGTTGACTAATACTGATTAAGTTAGTAGTCAGTCCTTCTACCAGCAACATATTATCAAGGCAAGGGAAACATGGACAAACCAGTTTGCCTATACCCTTGGTTTTTTTCTCTAACTCCATCGCCGAAAATAACATAACTATTGGAGTAGGGTTTCAATTCTTTAAGATAGTTAGTTTCTCCAGTCATATGTCTAGAGTATCCATTGTCAAAGTATCAATGAGACTTATGGTTGTTTATTTGGATTTCCACATTTTTCTATCTTGTCATTGCTGATTTAACATTATACTCAAGTTATATAACTTGTTTTTTTAACATTATATTCATTTAACTTATATTCAAGCTATATAACTTGTTTTTTTAACATTGCTCATTTAACATCATATTCTAGCTATATAACTTGTTTTTTTTTTACATTATATTCATTTTTTTTACAAAACATTATATTCCTTTAACATTTACATTATTGCATATTTAATTATGTCAAGACATTCGATAATCTTTTACATTATCTGTTGATTGCTTAATACAATCATATATTGAGTCAAATTCTTTTTGAGTTAATTCTAATATAAAAGTTAATAACTAATTTGATATATCTATTTGACTTGCTAACTAGCTTTGATTGATCTGTCCATCGTGTTATATATAATGGTAAGTGAGCATCTCAAAAAATATACTACCTAAGCAGGCAGTTTAATGATTAGTAACACAATTCTTTGTGACACTTTATAATAAAATATGCATGCACACGCGTGCAAGTGTAGATACAATTGCCATATCTACTTTTTTATTATAAGAAACATTGTTTGGCAATTCATTAAAAATAAATAAATAAATCTTATTTTTCTTTTCAAAATTAATATTACTCTATAAATTAATTAATTAATGATGCCATTCTTAAAATATGATCTAATTGTATCTACTTTTTTTTTATTATACTAATATATATATATATATATATATATATATATATATATATATATATATATATATATATATATATATATATATATATATATATATATTATATATATATATATATATATATATAATCCTTTGAAGATCATGCATGTGATCTCAGCACATTAATTAGTCAAAAAGCACCAAATATATAGTGATATTAATAGCACACATGAGCAGTATATATATAGGTAATGGTAGCTGTTAGCTATAAACAAAAATGGTGGATGGTAATTTAAAACTAGACCGAGAGCATATTACTTATCTAATAAATATATTTAAGGACCTACATACCCTAAACATGATAAAGGAAAGAGGAAGAAAAAGGAAATTAATTAAGACTTGAATACAAATAATATTTGGATCATTTTCATGGTTAGGACTTAGTGGCTTAATTAATGGTGGAATTTTCTATTTAGAAAATTGTCATCTTACATAAAGAAGGAAGTGATGAACAATGTCATCAAAATTTGACTTAAAAACAGCTATTAGTGAAAGCAACTATTAATATGAATTTTCTCTCACATTCTTCATATGGCTAAACAAAACCAAATGGCTAATATAACCCTGATTGCCTATGTTAAGCTCTATACTTGATGAGTCACTAATCACTTGTTTGTTTTTTGTTCAAGTGTATCTTTCGGATATGAAAGTGATGTGTAATTTTATAATTTTATTGGATTGAATTTTACGAGCATTAATTATAGGATAGAAGACAGTGGGATTCCATTTTCTCTTTAAGTGAAACTTTTGTCAACCAAATCACACCATACTAAAGAATTATAAAAAGTTAAAGATGATTTTTTTTTTTTTTAAACACACACATTCTATGTACTTTCAAGATAAAAGACTAATTCCTTGAAATAAGAATATTTAAAGGGGTTGATCACTTATGATATTCTTCCTCTTAATAGTCAGATGTAGTTTCATATGTTTTTTAGTTTGAAATTGTTAGTGTTAAAATACTTGAAAGATGAAGGAATGAGAGTGTTAAGAGAAAAATGTGGAAAATGAAATGTAAATTGTATTATATAATCTAAATATTTATGTATAAGTAATTACTTGTATCTCAAGTAATTAACATAACAAATTAAATTTAGATTATATCACAATATATCCTCTTGTAATCTAAATGGCTGATTACAAATTAATCATAATCAATTTGAACTATTTTTAATTTTTTTTTCTCAAAACAGGCATTTATCGATCTTCAATCCTTAGTGAAAACGTTGGTCACTCGTGCTTCATTCGAGCAAATCTTACCTCAAGTTCACCTTGATTAACCTTCTCCCTCATGAAGTGAAACATAGTCTCAATGTGCTTACTTTTTTCATGCAAAACTGAATTTCTTGCTAGATTAATGGTTAACTTGTAGTCGATCTGCAACATCAGTGGTCTATTTACTTTGACATTCATCTCATCCAGATTTACCTGATAAGCATCGAAGGATCATGCAATATACTCAGCCTCATATGAATGATAATGACACCATAAGTTGTTTTCTCTAGCACTATGAGATTGGGGCACCAAACATTTGAATGAAATAGTCAGTTGTGCTTCTTCTATCATCCTTATCTCCACACCAATCACCATCTAATTAGAAATTGATCACAACTTCTTTGCCTTCAGAATCCTGTATAAACATGATTCCAAAATTTAGTGATCCTTATAGGTATCTTAGGATTCAGTTTGCAACCTTCATGTGTGACATCTTTGGTTCATCCATGTATTTACTCATTAATCCTACTGAGAGACATATATCAGGTATGTTATTGCCCACATACCTCAGAGATCCTATAATTTGTTTGAACAAAGTGGCATCGACCTTGTCTCCGTCTCCATGCTTCTCCAGTTTTAGAATTGGTTTGTGAGGATGCTGAATTTGAATCCGTCATCCTGAATCTCTTGAGTATTTCTTTGACATGCTTCCTTTGATGTAACACCATAAATTGTTTTGTAACTTGAAATTCCATTCCTAGGAAATAAGACTAGTTTCCCAGATCTGACATTTTGAATTCTGTCTTCATGAGCTCTTTGAACTTCAATAAATTTTCAGTAATATTTTCTCTTACTAGCAAGTCATCAACATATTAGAAAATCATGGTTATGTCTTGTGCCATGGCGTGTACATAAACACCAAACTTAGACCTGTATTTGATGAATCCCAATTCGACTAGGTATGAGTTGGTATTCTAGTTCCATGCCCTAGATGTCTGTTTGAGGCCATAAAAAGGATTTACGCAACCTACACACTTTCCTTTCTTCTTCCTGTATTACAAAACCAGGTGGTTGTGTAACATATATAATTTCTTCTAGGGAACCATTCAAAAAATCTGATTTCACATCTAAGTTAAATGATGACCAGCCTTGCTTGCATGTTAAGGCTACCACTAGTCTGATAGTCTCCAATCTTGCAATGGATTCATATACACCGAATAGTCGAGTCATTCTCTTTGAATAAATCCTCATGTTACTAATCTTTCCTTATGTCTTGCAATCAACCCATCAGGATTGTACTTCAATTTTAACACCTATTTTACTTTAATAGCTTGTGCGAATATTGGAAATTCGATTAGCTCCTATGTAATGTTTCTTTCAATGGCTTATAACTCTTAGACTGTATATTTCGTCCATTGTTTATTCTTTAAGGCCTCACTATAGTTGATTGGTTCACCACCTGCAAGTAAAGCAAAATGAACCAAGTCTCGATCTGGTGTGACTTCATCATCACCAACCACTACACATTCTTAAAGTCTTGATGGGATAACTCTGTTTCTTTGAGGTCTTTGTCTTGTGCTTGCCAAACCTTCATGATTTTCTGCTTAGGAAGTTGGAACTCCAATAACTACTGGGAGGTCATTAATCGGAACCTAATCGTGATCACTAATTTCTTAATCAAAGTCATAACTCATTAATGGTTTGTTGGTTTCATCATTTAAATCCCAAATTCTCGCATAGTTCTCATAAATCACAATGTCTCGAATCATTAAAATCCTACTATTGATTGGATTGAATAGCCTATATGCTTGATTATTATGATATACTACCAGAAACATAGGTTCACTCTTATCATCAAGCTTTCTTCTTATTGCATCAGGAACATGCTTATAGCAGATATAACCAAACACCTTCAGATGACTCACTGATGATCTCTTGCCATTCCATGCTTCTTCAGGAACCTTGTTCTCCAGTATCTTGGGAGGGAACATGTACAATATATAGACAGTACAAGTGATTTTTTCACCCCATAGGGAATTTGGAAGGTTCTTTTCTTCAACATGCATCTAGCCATATCCAATATGGTCCTATTTCTTCTTTCTGTTATTCCATTATGTTGAAGTGTGTATGAAGTAGTTACCTCATTATAAATACCATATTCTGCATAGATTTCCTCAAATAAATTTGATATGTATTCGCCTTAACCATCTATCCTTAGAACCTTGATCTTCTTTTCACTCTAGTTTTTGACAAGTATTTTGAATCTCTTAAAGATTGAAAATACTTCATATTTGTGCTTAATCACATAAATCCAGAGTTTTCGACTATACTCATTAACAAATGAGACAAAATATTTAGTTCTACCAATGGTATGATCCTCAAAACGGTCACATACATCTGAATATACTACTTCTAGCATGCAAGTGGACCTCATTGGCATAGTTTAAATGAAATACTTTTTGGATTGCTTCCCTAACAAGCAACCTTCATAGATCTTATGTGGCATGATAAGACTTGGTATACCAGTTACTATATCTTGAGTAATAGTTGATTTAGTGACCTATAATTCGAATGTCCAAACCTCAAGTGCCACAAGCAACTATGGTAATGGTCAACAACTATGTTCAAGTATTATACCTCAGTAGAACAGATCATGGTATTAAATTCCTTATTCTTTGACAGAGGATATTTTAAGATCAAATTATTTAGAGTGTCGAATAATTCGAAAGCTCCATCTTTCATAACCACAAAGAAATATTTTTCGACTAGTTGTTCAACAATTAGCAAATATCAATTCATTCTAGGTACATATAATACATATTCGATCATGGATTTTGCTTCTTTTCTCCTTTGAATAACTATATTTCCTACACATTCTACTTGAAATGAGAAATCATCTATAATCCCGACCTTTGTCTTCTTCGACTCATCAAAATATGCTAACTAAACTCTTCTACCAATCATGTGGTTCAAGTAGCTTGTGTCAAGGAACCAAATCTTGGTGTTATCATGCTCAGCTGAAATTATAGCCATAAGCACCATGGTCTAAGAATCTTCTCAATCTTCACGTGCAAAGTTTCCTCCTTCGACATTCTTTTCTTTTGAAGAACTTTTGTTTCCTTTCTTATACTAGCACCTCTTGGCCAAATGACCCCACTTTTCACAGTTGTAACACTATACGCTCTTCTTCTCGAGTTTTTCTTTATGAGTTAAGGTTCCTTTTCCTCTTTTGGAGGATTCATAATTTCTCTTATCATTCTTTTGCTTGTGAGAATGCATGTAGGAACCCTTCTTTCTTAGGGACTTCTCACCTTTCCCTTTAAACCTAGAACCTCCATCTTTCTTCCATGTTTAAACCTAGCGGTCACTAGGAAGTCAGTTTCAAAAGGTGTGAAGGGTATCAAAACCCCCAATTCATGAATGAAAAGGAGATGCAAGTATAAACAGGGAGCGGGTAAACATGGAGCGAATAAACCACTCAAATTACCCATGTTTGCATTTTCTATTTTCAAACAGGGCTCCAAGATTATATCATCTTCATGCCCTGTACTTAAGAACCTAATATTTTGATGGAACCTCAAGATATTGTTTGAGTCAAAATATAAGGATAAAATATCTCGAACATGAACACATTTTTCATTCTTCATTTTCATCAATTTTTGATGAAAGAGGAAGAGGCTAAAAATTTGTAGTACTTGAATACCTAAAAGCTTAAATAGCCCCATAATCTTCTCATCTATGGGCTTAAAGGTCAACGAAGCACAAGCTCACCTATGAAAGTTCTCTGATTAAATAGTGGAAATACTAAAATAGAAGGGAGAGGAGATGGTCTTCCTGAAAAACAAATCAGGGCCCTTTATAAGGAAAAACCACGAGCACAAGCAACACATTTTCCTAGTAGCGCAACTATTATAAAAAGTGGAAAATGTTTCACATATCAAGGACACATGTAAGAAAAGAACCTAGATTAGGTTTACTTAAGAAAACCTTCATGAACATCATTAAATTACATACACGCTTCTTTCCCACCAAACAATCAAGTTTCCACAACTTACCGACATTTTGACATTTTTAAATTTCACTTGACTGATGTTTGATATCCCTGAACTAACATATGAACTACATAGAAGACATCTGGAATGGGATTTTTGACTCACCATTAACTAAGAGACTCGTCCCTAACTAAGGGACTCACCCTTAACAGAAGGACTCACCCCAAATAAGGGACTCACCCCTAATTGAAGGATTCAATTGAAAGGTTTAAAACTATGTGTAAGAGGAGCTTAATCATTTCACCCTTTGAAAGTCATAATGATTCAAGGACTATGTAGTGATATTTTTGTAAAAATCTGTAATATGGCAATATAGGACCAACCCTCATCAAGAGCCCACCCTAGAATATCTCGCCTAGGCATGATCACCACTCAGTAGGCACCTTGGCTTAAGAAAAAACATGGACGGTGACATCTACGTAGTCTATAACGACGTATAGAAGAAGACGTGACCATAATTCCCTAAGAAGTTAGCAATCAACCAGTTCCCTAGTCAATATGGAGTGCTTATTACTCCTCAGGATTCCTAAAATCCAAACCCATGGGCCTCTATAAATATCTCATCCTTAGGGTTGACACGTACATTCTAAATTCACTACGGAATAACCCAAAATACATAGTTTCTCACCCTCATGAGCTTGCTCTCACCTTACAAAAACACCTCTAAAATATGACTTTTCACCACCGTGAGCTTGCTGTAACACCCAAAAATACTATAGCCTCTAGCCACCCATACCAGTCTAGGGGTACCACATATATGTACTTTGTTTAGCAAGTATAATCATGTATGACCATAGGTCAATAATATGATCCTCTACTCAACTATTAATATTATCACTTCTTGCTTTAATTCATCTCCCTTTCCAGTTTCAATCTTGTGAGATAAGCACATTACCTAATAGTTAATATATCAATCCATTAACCAAAAGAAAGCATTACGTCCGAACATTTATAAAGTAGCAAGACTTCACGCCAATGCTATTTCAGTACACGCGTATATTGGATCTAACCCTATATCTAGGCATTAATATCCAATAGATGATAATCCTGGATATAGTCATGACAATTACCTTTCAAATGTCAAGTCATACCATAAAAACAAATTTTAGGTAGAAAATATAAAACAATCATTAAGATTAAAGAGTCATCAATATTATGACTTGAGTAGAATTACATAAAACTTCATGACCTATTTAATACATGAATATAATGACTACATCTAACCCTAACAAATATGTTTTTAGCTACGCTTACTCATCGTAGTTGTTTCAGTAATCTCGCAAAACTTAGCTTGGAAGTTTATTTGCCCTATCATTTGAGTTGTGCCTTCGACTTTAGGCTCCCTATATTATTTCCTTATTATAGACCAAGGTGAACCTACTCCAATTTTGAGCTACCTCAATCCGTCGAAACTCTCTTTGCATTGTGAATGTGAGAAAAATATACTAGAAGTGGGGTTGAATTGTGTATGTCCATATATGAAAACTCTTTTCATTTTGAATTTTGATACATCATATTTTGAACCACATTTAGAGTCTGATAGCAGAGTGAATATCTGCATTGAAAAGTTTAATTTCTTTTTTTAATCTTATTTCAGAACCTAAGGTGTCACGCTCGGATTCTAAGCTAAGCAAGAGTCTGAATTAGATCAGAGTCCAACTTTAGAGTTTGTTTGCACAGCGGAATATAAATGCATGAGTAAATAAAGAGACACACAATATATCTTGGTTACTCTCAACTGAGATTAGTTCATTCCCCATGTAGTATAAAAGCTTTTAATTATAATCAAACTTATTACAATTACTTAAGCCAACATCTCAAGACTTCCTGCTCAATCCCACAAAAAGAGACCTTCGCTTAAGCCCTCAAGAAAGAGACTTCCTAGCTTAAACTACTTGTTCAAGAATTCCTGCCCAAACTCTCAAGCAAGATACTTCCTTGCCTAAACTCCTCGTTCAGGAGTTCTTGCTTAATCATCCATATTGAGACTTCCCGCTCTGCCCACAAGCATGAAATTTAAATTTCCTAAACATCCAGTTCAAGAATTTTTTTTCTTCCCTTAAGCATGAGACTTCAAGTGCTCAATCACATAGAAATAGACTTACTTTGAGCATAGAGGCTAGAGTCTTCATCTTCTCTTAACAGAAGAATCTGGAATTAACCTTGTGTTCATATAAGTGTTTCTTGGAATAGAAGATACACAAAGGTTTACACTCTTGAACATATTTGAATTGTTTACTCCTGAGTGTAGAAGAATGAAGTTTTCATTCTTTTTCTCTCTTTGCACAAATTTCCATCTTGGTGTGCCTTCATGTTATTAACCATATTCACATATTCTTTCTTTAGAATATATGTGAACATGTATCACTATACTCTAACACATTTAACCCTTATAGTTATATTATCTATTGAAGTGTGTTTCTCTTATTTGTGCTTTTTAGTAAAACACATATTCTCTTAACTCATTTCATTGAACTGGTATCACATCCATGTGAGTATAGTCACGAAATATTCACATTCATTCTCTTGAGAGGTAGAGATTCATCTCAGAGAGATGTTCCAATAACCCTATGGATGTTTTCAATCTTATTATTTAAATAGATACTAAGAATAAATCCTTTGAAGATTGAGACTATCATGGTATCGATATCCATTAAAGGTTTTTAGCCTATGGACAATAGAGTGAACTAAAAATTCAGCTAGCGTAAAGACGTTGACAATAGCAGATCAGATTTCAGGACATTTGGAGAGAGAATATTCTGACAACATCATTATCAACAAATTTGACATAAAGTAATGTACCTTTGTCAAGTTATCTTCCTTTGGATAACTTCTTACTAGAGCCTTCTTGTAGACATGTGTTAAAGCTTTCTCACAGTATTGTTATCCTTATACTTAAATTTCTGATTCAGATGTTTTTAAAGAATTAGTTAAAGCATGATCAGAAACTAAAGTATATCTTCAGAACCAGGTTAGAATGAGGCTTCATAGTATATTCTGAGTCTTATCTTCATTAGAGTATGGATCAGAACCAGGCTAGATGTATGATTTCATAGTTGATGACTTGATGTAGACAAATTCATTTGAAGTTGTTGCTTCGGAATTATTGATGAAGCTTATTCAGAAGATGCAGAGTCATTCTTTATAACATAGTTTGCTTGCTTCAAACAACTTCAGTCTTTAGAGCTTTGTTGATCTTTATTATTCCTTGTAAGCTTAGGTTCAACATCTGAAAGACTTGAGTTGACTCTCCAGAGTCTAAAAGTTTGGTTATGATCCATCAAATTCAGAACAACATTGCTTCCCTTTAATGGTTCTTCAAAGTGATTAACTTTATTTATATCAAGGTTAATGTCTTTTAGTCATACACACTTCAATAACCATTAGTAAACCCTACTATAACTTAAATACTTTATTATCATCAAAACATTTTAAGGGTATGAACAAATCTTGTACTAACACAATGGACTGGAAGCCTCTATTTATAGGCATGAATTCATAGCCCTCACTAGGTGCACTACCCTTGTGCCTAGTGAGCCTACTTTCTTATGGATTAAGCAATGCTATATATCTAACAGGTGTCCCTAGCCGCCTTGCTTCGCTAGGCACGTCGCTCTTCCGCTTAACACATAAACCCTTGCTTCACCATGAAGTACTTTAGCCTCGAGGTGCCATTTGTCCTCCCGGGCTCACCTAATGCACCTATGACCATGGCCTAGCGAGCCTTGCTTTGTAGGGTTTTTCTATGGCTTGGTTTTTGTGTCATGAATTGTGGGGTTCTAGTCTTTTTTACCTGTTTTTAGTTGATAAATGATAGGAAAGGCTAAACAGACATTCTATAAATTTTCATAAACAAATTATAGGTTTTTATATTGATTTCTTGTAAAATAATTTTATAAGTGACTACTTATTTTACTTTAATATTTTACTTATCAACTCTCACCAACTTATCTTTTTGTGTTTCCTAAAAAAATCATTTTAAATGGTTCATAATTCTTTGAATGCATGTTTTACTAAAAGGTTAACTGACTCAGGTAAAGAATTTTTTAAATCATTTTTATGGTGTGATATTCTTCCAAATGCAAGTTCATAATCAATGTCATGACTATCCATAAATCATCGCATAAATATGAATCATTTGCTTGAACAAAGTATAATCAATGTCATAACTAAAATAAAGATTACTTTAAATAAAATTGTAAAATATGGTTAGGTTGCCTCCTAAAAAGTGTTTGTTTAACGTCACTAGCTCGACGATTGTCAATATAATGTAATACCACTTACCTTATATCATACCTCATGATCTTTGATTATTACCTTTACTTCATCTTTATCAATGTCCATAAGCATCCTCACAATTTTCATGAATGGTTTTCCTAAGATGAGAGGCATGTTTTGGTGTGCTTTGATGTCTAGCATAACAAAATCCATAGGAAATGAGAATTTATCAATCTATATTAGTACATCTTTGAGAGTTCCCTCTGGTGTCATGCATATTTTTTCTTCCAATTGCAATGTTGATGCATTTCACTCTATTCATAGATATCTAATCCTTTCTACAACCGATAAAAGTATTATATCCCCACTTGAACCTAAATCAATAAGATTGGTAATATTAAATATGGAAACAGGTAATACAACTACACTAGGGTCAAATTATTTCCTCAGTGGATATTGCTAATAATCTTTGTAGGCTTCATCCTACACTTATACTGCTTCTGGTCATTCTCCTTCTTCTCCTTTGGTTTTGACAATAATTCTTTCATCCACAAAAACAACATTATAATGATATTTTGGATTTTTCTTTAAATTTTTACTGAAGGTGTTACTTGAAAGATATGATAACTGATTGGCTAATTGGCCCACCCGTGTTTCGAGGTTTTTAGTAGAGGATTCTATATTTTTATGATTAGCCATAGACACCTGCATAAATTGATTGAGTGCATCCTCCACCTTTGTTTTTTTTTCTTGTTGTGGAGGTGCTTGCTAAAAAGGTTGTCTGATAAATGGACCAACCTCAAATCTCCATCCTTCATTAAAATTGGAGTTCCGTGGGATGTTGTTGTTATGGTATTTCCTAAGCCTTTTGGTTTCATACGTAGTTTAATTCTTCATTAGTAGGAGAAAAATAAGGTTGAAGGGTCTATGTAGTAGAGTTCACAAAATGTAATATGCCTTTGTTGAGGTACTTCATGCATCTTTTTCGGTTGTTGTGGCAGCTTTGGCAATTGTTTGCTCAGTTCATCCGCTATATGGATCAACAAATTATTCTGAGAAAGAATAACACCACGGGTATTTAGTTATATGATACTAGTATTCCTATGGGAATGGTTTTTGTTGTATTCTCCTTGATGATCATTGAGTGGAATTTGCTCATTGATTGTTGTTGCATCTTTCACACATTTGGACATGAGAGAACCCTTAGTAGTAGAATTTAGAAACAACTTTACTTGTTTTTAGAGTCCATTTCTTAAGATGTTTATTTTTGTGGTTTCATCAAAATCATGGTTTAGACATCATATCAATATGGACTTAAATCTTTTTCATGCTATATAGAGAGTTTTTGTTGCACCTTAAGAAAATACTATGATATTTATCTTAGCTTCCATGAATTTCTTGTGAAGGAAGAATATTTTTAAGAACTTTTCTTCCAACAAGTTCCAATATATCTTCATCGTTGCGGGTTGATCTAGAGCTCCAAATGTACCAACATTTTCCTAGAACTTAGTGAGGTGTGTGTATATGTCTTCATGATCTAAACATGAAAAAGATTTACCATATAATGTTTGTAATAATACCTTCATTTCACTTTGTCAGATATTCCTTTACTTTCTAGCTAAGTGAGCTAAATGTCTAAGATTATTATGGCATGACGTGCCACCAATTTTTTGTATTCTTGTTGTAAACTTCAGCCATGGTTCTTTGTTTTGAGACATAAACTCTTCAAGATCTAGCATCTTGAATCTTTGTTTCTTTTTCTTGTTCTTGGTGATGTTTTTGTGTTTGATTCTTTCAGTTTCGGGATCAAATAATAATTGTTCTACATGAACCTTTTCTCACATAAACTAGTAACAACTAAACTTCTTCTAAAAGTTAATAAGTTAGAGATTATAAACAAAATATATAACTATGAACATATACCAAATAATATAAACAATATTTAAAATAAAAAACTCTATGATGTCTTTAAAAACTAGCACCAATCCCTGACAACGGATCCATTTTGTTACAAGCATAAAAGTAAGTTTTGTAATTATCGTATCCAAAGATGTTAAGTAGAGAAGGATTTTATAATTGTTTTGATGCGTGAAAGTAAATGAGAGAAAATAAATTAAATAAAGTAAAATGGTTATTTTAGTGAAAATAGTAAGAAATCTTGCAAGGGGTAGATTTCGACATTACGTATTTATCATGTGTAACCATATGTTAGTAATATTCTAATATGCTCAACTATTAATATTAACATATGTGGCTCTCATCTGTATCTCCTTTTAGTATCAATGCCATGAGATTAGTGCATTACCTAATAGCCAATATATCAGTTTATTAACCAACACAAAACATTATATTTCAACAGTTATAAAGCAACAAGACTCCACACTAATCCCACTATAGTATGTGTGGATATTGAACCTAACCTTATTTCTAGATATTAGTATCTAATGGATGAACTTTCAAATGTCAAGTCATACCTTGAAAAAATTCAGATAGAAAATCTAAAATAAACTTTAAGATTAAAGAGTCATCAATATTAAAGATTGTGTAGACTTTCATAAAATGCCACAACTTATTTAATAAATGAAGATAATGACTACATATAACCTACAAAAGAATTATTTTTATCTATGCTTACTTATCATAGTAGTGTCGATAATCTTGCAAAGTCGGGCTTGGAAGTTTATTTGTGTTGTCACTTGAGCAACACCCCTTCCTTTAGACTCCCCCTCTTATAATCCTATTGTAGACCAAGGTGAACCTATTCCAATTATGTACTACCTCACTACACCAAAACTCCATATTCATTAAATTTCTAGGCACACCACCCCTGCGTTAGGGGAACACAACTTTTCTTCACCATGAAGTACTTTAGCCTTGAGGTGTCATGGGTCCTCGTGGGCTCGTCTAGTGCACCTATGATCATGGATTAGCAAGCCTTTCTTTGTAGGCTTTTTCTCGGGCTTGGTCTTTGTCATGAATTGTGGTTTTCTCGTCTTTTTTTTGCTTGTTTTTAGTTGATGCAGGCTAGAAAAGTCTACATAAGTGTTCTATCTCATTTCCTAGACAAATAGGGGATTTTATATTGATTGATGGTAAAATAAGTTAATAAGTGCCTACATATTTCACTTAAATTTAGAACTTATCATGTCATCACAACTCAAACTTGAACTATTACTTGTCCTCAAGAACCTATTTAAAAACTAAAAATTTTAACAAAAAAATAGCATTCTTACCCAACCAATGATTATCACCCTAGTACTTAGTGTTAGGTCAACATAACTCATCTTTGGACAATTAGAATCAGGGGAGCTTACAAACCTTATACCCTAATGTTGCGGAGAAAATTATAACTGTCAGACATTGTCCTTTAAATACTTGTGTTTGTTATCATAAAAAAGGGAGGAGATTGTTATAAAAAGATTTGTTCATAACATATTCTCCTTTGGTTTTGATGATAACAAAGTATTGAAAGAACAATGGTTTATTTGATGTGTTTTACATGTGTGCAGGTTCTTATACTTGTAAATATTCTTAAAATCTTGTATACATTAACACACTTAAGAGATGCTGAATTGCTAGCTTATGGTGGCAGAATATGAAGAACACTTATTAGTGTTGCTTGGTGTAAACTCTGATGTTGAACGTCTCAGCATCACACGAGTCATTACACTTAGTGAATGTATATTAAATTCTGGTACCATTCAGAGTTAGTGATAATGCTGGTGTTGTCTGTACTGTAGAAAGCAAGTTGTATTGTCTAATCAGTTTTTCAGCTAGAGTCTACATATTACAAGGCTCAAGAAAGGTTGATATGCTTTACGTGTATCTACTCTCAACGGATTTATTAGTACCAAATATCTTGAATACTTAAAGGTTAAACACATTACACATTTGATTCAAATCTTCTGGTGTATCTATCATCAACGTCTCTTGTATTAGGGAGCAAAAACAAAGAGTCTTGATCAAGTTACCTCTTCAACGACTAGTTTCTGAAAAGGCTATAAATATGGAAAAATATTCAAGTTGAATCTTTAACAAAGATTATCCACAAGAAGGAGTAGCAAGCTCAACAATTATCAACACTATTGTATATGCAAATTTTCTTGTGTACTTTTCAAACCTTCAATCTTAACCTCAGGGTTCAATTTAGTCCTTTAACTTTAAAAAGGTCTATATTTGTCTCTTAACTCTTTAAAATGTATCATGTTAGCCCTTTTCATCTATTTATCGACGAAAAAACTAAAAAATTGGTCGTTAAATTTGTCGTTAATTAGATAAAAAAGACTAACATGATATGTTTTCAAGATTTAAGGGACCAATATGAACCTTTTTAAGTCAGGGACCAAAATGAACTCCGAGATTAAGATACGAGACTAAAAAGGGTATTAAACATACAATTTAATTGGCTTTATGAAATGAATCAATAATCCCCGACAACGGTGCCAAAATCTTGATTAATTATTTATCAAGTGTACTAAATTGTTGTCTACTATTCATCTCCATATGGATTGCTTAATTGCAACACAAGAATACCATTGCACTGAAAATATTAAATTAGGGGGTGGTTCTTAAAGTGTTTTAAAACATAGGAATAAACTAATAAAAATTATCAGAGATTAAAATTGATCAGACATATTGTGAATCCTTTATTTATCATTATTTGATAATTGTGTCTATTCTATAAAATTATTCCTCTAGTATCACGATAAATTAACAAAATAGTTATACCCAATTCCTTGGTGTATAACCATATATTTTAATGACAATCCTTTAATCCCTTTGGTGAAATCAAAATCAAAACACATTTTATCGCACATTAATATTTTTAACACCAAATTATAGTTCTTTATTCCAAAAATAATTACTAATTTTGAACTGTTAAATAAGATCATGTTTCAAAAGTTATTGTCAGTAATCGCTAAAAAACTATGTTGAATTCATACATTAGTCAACATACAAAAGACATTAAGAAGAAAATTAAATGAATAATACTAGAATTTAGGGGTGGAAAAATGGGCCCGGCCCGTTGGGCATGCCCATTTTAACCGCACTTTAATGCAGGGTGGGCTAAGGGTTTAGGCCCTCACCCTCTAAAGTGTTCGCGCCCGCCCCACCCCGTTTACGTCGCGAGCTTTTATGGGCATGCATGTTTACTTAAATATTTACATTTTTAGGCTTAAAAAGTGAAATGCCCGCGGGCTTTCCCCTCTTCGCCCTCACTTTTTTGCGGGGAGGGCTTAGGTTTTAGGCCCGCAACCTCAATTTCGCAGCGGAATCAAACTTAAATAATTCAAATCATCATTTCTCCTTTTAAAAATAAACTTCATCCATCCAGAATTAACATTATAGAGTAAAAGGAAAATTATCCTCAATAAAACATAATAATAAAACAAGTTTAATAGCTAAAACCCCAACCCGGTGTTACATGACACAGAGCAGGACACAAAACTCCAAAACCACTCCTAAAGTAATAAAAGACACGCTCCAAGACTCTGAAAATCCTCTCGCACTGCAGAGATATTCTTTATCATCTACAAGTTACCTACATAAGAGGCAACATTTCCATGCAGACAGGGTGGGTAATCATAATTTATTATAATAATACAAGGATATGGAATATAAATAAATAAAGTATAACCATATCATAACAAGTCAACAACAAAATTCAGCAATAACATCATCATAAACACATTCCTTAAAATGCAATGTCAACTATCATGATATGCATAATATGCATGTGGTACCAATTTTCTCCGTGAGATGGACACATGGCCATCAACCCTCCACAAGGGAGCACACATAAATCACTGAATCACTTCAATCCGCACAATGAGATTGAAGCTGCCAAATAGGCCGAAGCCCCACCAAAAATGTCATGAAATGCAATGATGCGTTACTCCGTAAAAATCACCGAAAAGTCAATAGTGCATCATTCATTTCATATTCAGCAAATCAATCATTAGATAATCAGGTTGTTCATTACAACAGTACATCTATAATCCCCTTTCATCAACAACTTCAATCTATCAAGTTATAGACCAATTACTGTAAAATTATAAAGCAATTTTAATCGTATTATGAAAATTCAGCTATGAAAAATATCTCACATCACTCATTTTCCTTCATAAAAATAAAATTCATTTTATTACCTTTCTGACGCTTCAAACGGAACTCAAATCGGGTTTACGGATTAAAAGTTATGCATTTTTCAAAAATCAAAATCTGCCACTGATACAGTGTTAACCGGTTAACCCATAACGTTAACCGGTTAACGCCTCTGTTTCTCCAAAAACACATGAAATTTACCCTGGTTAACCGTTTAACACTAGGGGTTAACCGGTTAACGCACCCATATCAACAATTCATGCTGTTTAAAAAAACAGCACCAAAAATCCCAATTTTTCCTATGGGTTTCACCTCATTGAACTCCAAAACTCCTTCAATTCACTCATCAAATACATACAGCAACAAAGTAAGAATACACACATCAAACATACAATTCTAACTCATCTAATCTACTCCAATTCATCAATTTACACTCTGTAACACGGTGGGAGAACTGACTTTCTATATATGTTGCGGATAGCAAGAGTCGCCACCGAATTTTATTTTATCCATATGGAAAGGGAATAAAAGAACATGAAAGACCTATTTTTAAAGACTTGAGTTCGGGGGGTAGGTTATATAAAGGGAAGGTGCAAGAATCCTTTATATCCATGGTTATTTATGGGCTCTTAGTTACTTAGCTCACTTATTTGTTTGAAAAAGGAAAGTGTAGTGTGTGTTTAGAAATTTGTCTAAATACTTTGTAATGATCCTCGTATGGATGTATACAAAGCCTAGTTTTTAAAGATGTTTGAAAAGAGTGAGGTATGAAAATAATATTTGAAATATGAGCAAGTAACTAAGAGGTACCTACCCTAGACTAGTCTTTCATGTTCTTTTATTTCTTTCAAGGGTAAGAGTGTCCCTACTATTAAGGAGTATGTAGTCATTACCATGGATTTTGTTAAGAGAACGGCGTAGGGTCATCGCATGGTCAATGAAGGCAACTGAAGGGGTGTCTTTAGCAACCTGTGAGGGACTATCATCTTTTACCGAAGGGACAAGATCATTATCAAAGGCAACCTCGTAGGAACTTGATCTTTTAAATCTGGGAGGGACTAGATGATTTATTTATGGAGGGACTTTGCTTAAGACACCCCCACTTTCGAGGGACATGACCATATTTAAGAAGGCAACCAAGGGTGGTAACCCTAGGAGGTGTATATGACGATCATAGGACGATCGACTTACGAGTGTAGTGATTTTATTCAGATATTTAATCTTTTTAATTAAGTTATCTAAGTCCGTATAAATTTCCAATTACATTTTGCACTCCCTATTATTACTAACCACAAGAAAATAAAGGGCATAAAATAAAAGAGAAACTAAAAATAGATATCCTACGCTATTATATCGCTTTGGGGCAATTAAAAAAATGATAGGACAAGGAAGAAAAATAAATCTAAAAGTATTATAATCCCGAAGCAATTACGTAATAATAACATCATAAAATGAATATTTGAAAATTAGGTTAGAAGAAAGTTAGGATTAGAATTAGGTTTTTTAAGTTTATTAAAAAAAACCAGGATTTTATTTTTTTAAGAAAATCAGGATTTTTAAAATAAATCAATCTAAATTCAATTAATTTACAAAGTGAATTTACAAATTAAAAAAGAAATTAATTTACATAAAAATTTACATATTAAAAAATATGATTTGTGAAAAAAAGAATTTAAGATTTTTTTAGAAGATTAGGGTGACTTAAAAAATATTAATCTAATTATTAATTACTATTGATTAATTTATAATTATAAAAAAGAATTATTAGCATTGTAAATTAAAGGAAAAAAATTAAATATTTTTACATAAAGAAAAAAAAAAGTAAGATTATATGTTTTATTTTTTAGAAAATGTTTTAATAAAGAATAGTTAATTGTTGATTAATTTTAATTAATTATTTATTAAGAGAATTAAATAGTAAACAAAGAAAAAAACAACAAATTCACAAAATAAAGGGACCTGGGATTCGAACCCAGACCCTATACGTCAAGAGTGCACTCCCCAACCATCTGAGCCAAACGCGCGTGTTGTCACCTATGGGAAACAAAAACAATATCAATTATATCGAAAATTCAAAAATCCGCCTGCGCCAAAAGCTCCTTCTTCAACCTCTGGATATAGGCTTCGACAACGTTTTTTTTATCAAATTTAGCTACGGTTTTCACGCGTAGCCATAGACCTACAAACTTCAATCATAAACAATACGTGAAGTTAATCCACAATAGTAACTCAAATCGATTGCCCAGTGATCAAAGGATTCCATTATTTCATTCAATATCATTTATATGGCCTGAATCGAGAATCCCCAAAGTTGAGCTTAAAACCGTAACAATGGTGGAACCTTCAACCTGCATCGAATCTCAAATCAAATCATCCAGAATCATTCCAAATGTTAATGCAAACAAGAATATGTAATTAATTAATATTTATCATGCATAAACAAGTGAAACCGATTTTTTTTGAAATAAGCAAGAACATGGATGCGGTTTATGTGATTCTACATGCTATTGAGGATGGTGATGATGTATTCACGTTCTAAAAGTCTCAAGGAACACAATGCAGCCTTCAAAACTCCCTTAGAATGGCTGGAAGTGTCAAACCGAATTTGAAAAGTTTCTTGATTTTTTGGGTTTTGGTGGATGTTCTTAAGCCCTGAAAAAATTCCTCCTCATGCTTTGACCTTGTTGTGTACATATAGTAGTATGATTAGGTCAAAAAATATTGGGCTTTTGGATGTATTTTGATGTTACTTAAGATTGAAGAAATCAATCATCCATAAATGTTCAAAAATCAAATATCCTCTTGATATCTTTACCTTTCACGAATTTAGATAGCATCAAATCACTTTAATGTTGTATATTTGCTTCTAGAACAAAGATTTGATCCAAATATTGATTTTTCATATTTTATTTTTATTAAAATTGAATTTTAACAAATAAAATCCAAAATAATATAAAATAAATTATAAAAAGCATAGTAAATGGTCATTGGGTCATGCATGACTTTATCTTTGAGTTTGGGTTTCAATTTCATGGGCCCATTTGGAAAAAAATGAAGTCAAGGCCTTTTTTGCTTCATACTCCCCTTGAAAATTTTCCAACTTTGACAAAGCATAACTTCCTCAATTTTAATGCTATGAAGGTGATCTCAGACTTTTTAGAAATATTAGAGTGCCCTCTAACCAACCTCTTTGGTCCCATCTCCATATCGTTTATCATTTTCAAATTATGAGCTTTGGAAAAAGTTGACTTTTTGTTGACTTTCAAAAGGACCTATAATGTTTTAGCTCATACCTTCCAAATGAAACATTTTTAGGCTTGGCTTATGAGACACAAAGTTGTAGAGAATTGAATTTCCTTAAAAATGAGATTTGGATGGGAAATTTCTGATGAAGTATGTGAAAGTTATGGCTGGTCAAAGTTTAGTTGACTTTTACTATGAAAACCCAAATTTAGAAACTTCTTGATTCTTGATGATCTGATATTTCCTTTATGAATCATGATCAACCCTTGATCAAATGATGAATATTACCTCATAATCTTGACGTTTGCAAAAAATCTTGAAGTTTGACTTTAAGTTGACCATAGTTGACCTCAGTTTGATTTTTTTTACCAAGTTAACTGATTTTTGGATATCTGAGCATCTGACTGGTCAAACTTGTTGGGAAAGCTCTGAAACTTGACATGAGGATTCTTTAGGGCATTTGGGATGTTATGAAGCTCACTTGAGGCCTTGTAAGTCCATTTAGCTTGGAGAAATTCAAAATCCTAGTTTTAGATCCATTGTTCAGAAGGAGGCTTTGTCTGATGAAACCTTCAATCTCTTTGACCAATTGTGAACCTTGTGACTATTGAGAGAACTCTTGAGACACATTGCTTTGATTATGGGAGGGAAAATTTTGGGGTACAACACACACCTATAGTCAATTTAAGTCAATAATCCTAAAACTCACTAACATTCATACAAACCTAATCTACTCATAGACCAATTCCTATACAATTATAATAGATTAGGAAAACTCCCTATACCTTAGAGAATTTCGATGATTGATACTATTCTCCAAGGTTCTTCACAACTTCCTGACTCGAAGCTTCCTCTCCTTCGTTCTTCATAGTTCTTTACCAAAAACACGATAAATTCAGAGTTTTGATTGTATTCCTCTTTTTGATAAAATTATCTCAGTTAATGTTTTCCCCAACTTAACCTCACTCTTTTCTCATAAGACCACCTCGCCCTTTTCTTAAAAATATTTTTATTATTAATAATAATAATAATAATAATAATAATAGTATAATAATAATACACGAATTATTTTTATTATATAAAAATACTTTTTTCCTAAAATTCACCACATTTACCCAAAACCTCCAATTCTTTCTAAATCAATTAAATAAATGAATAAATAATTAAATTTATATTTCGGGGTGTTACAACTCTCCCCTACTTTAAGAATTTTCGTCCTCGAAAATTACCTGAAGTAAATAGAGTCGGATACGACTCTTTCATCTGATCTTCCCGCTCCCAAGTCCAACTTTCTCTAGCTGGTCCATCCACAATACCTTCACTAAGGAAATTTCTTTACCTCACAGTTGCTTCAATTCTCTACTATCAATCCTTACAGGTAAAGCTTCAATTGTCAGATTATCCCTCACCTGAACACCATCTACCTGAATTACATGCGATAAATCCATAATATACTTCCTCAGCTGCGACATATGGAACATGTCATGTAAATTCGCAAGTGACGACGGTAAGGCCACCCGATAGAAAAATTCTCATATCCTTTGCATAATCTGATACAGACCGACAAAACGTGGAGTGAGCTTTCTAGACTTCAAAGCTTGTTATACACCAGTCATAAGAGTAACTCTTAAGAACACGTGACCTCCCTCTTGGAACTCAAGTGCTTTTCTTCTCTTATCATGATAACTCTTCTGATGACTCTACGACGTCTTCATCCTTTCCTGAATCATCTTTATCTTCTCAGTTGTCTCTTGGACAATTTCAGGTTCAAGCACCAAACTCTCTCCTAACTCATACCAACACCACGAAGTGCGACAACATCTACCATACAACGCTTTATACGGAGACATTCCAATACTAGCATGAAAACTGTTGTTATATGTAAACTCAACCAACGGAAAATGACTATCCCAAGATCCTCATTGGTCTAATACACAAGCTCTCAGCAAATATTCTAAAGATTGAATTGTTTTTTCCATCTGACCATCCATTTGCAGATGATAAGCAGAACGCATCCCCAACTTAGTACCCAAAGCATCCTGCAAACTCTTCCAAAACCTCGATGTAAACCGCGAATCTCTATCTGACACAATACTCGAAGGTACACCGTGCAACTTCACAATTTTATCAATATAAATCTCAGCTAACCTTTGCATGGAATGATTAATCTTCATCGGCAAGAAATGCACCGACTTAGTTAACCGATCTATAATCACCCAAATCGAATCATTACCTCTTGTAGTCTTAGGTAACCCAGTCACAAAATCCATGGAAATACTATCTCATTTCCACTCAGGAACATTCAATGTTTTCATCATACCTGAAGGCTTTTGATGTTCAATCTTTGAATTCTGACATGTCAAACAAGCATATACAAATTCAGTAATATCTCTTTTCATACCTGATCACTAAAACAATTTACTTAAATCCTGATACATCTTTGTAGCGCCAGGATGGATACTCAGTCGACTCTTATGTCCTTCTTCTAAAATACTTTTCTTAATTTCTGGAATATCCAGAACACATACTCTATCCCGAAATCTCAAAACTCCCTCTTCATTAATTCTGAAGTCACCTGCATTACCTTGATCGACCAATATCAATTGATCAACTAATTTTAAATCAGATTTTTGACCTTCACGAATTTCTTCCAAAATCCCACTAATCAACTTTAACATACCCAATTTCACACTATCTGCAGTAGTTTCACACAACAAGCACATGTCTTTGAATTGCTTAATCATCTCAAGTTCTCTCACCATAAGAATTGAAATATGCAACGACTTCCTACTCAAAGCATCGACCACTACATTTTCCTTACCAGGATGGTAATTCAAATCAAAATCAAAATCTTTTAATAATTCAAGCCACCTCCTCTACCTCATATTTAGCTCTTTCTGATCAAACAAGTACTTTAAACTTTTGTGATCACTGAATACTTCAAATTTCGAACCAAACAAATAGTGCCTCCAAATCTTAAGTACAAATACCACAGCCACCAACTCTAAGTCGTAAGTAGGGTAGTTCCTCTCATGAACTCTTAACTTCCTAGAAGCATAAGCAACTTCATTATTATTCTGCATCAAAAATCCACCAAGACCCATCTTGGAAGCATCACAATAAACCACGAAGGACTCATCTGGATTCGGTAAAACCAACACCGGTGCAGTTGTCAACTTCTTCTTCAGTTCCACAAAACTCTCTTCGCATGCGACATCCCACACATACGCTTGACTCTTTCTATTCAATTTCGTCAATGGTAAAGCTAAGTTAGAAAAACTCTCAATGAACTTACAATAGTAACCATCTAATCCAAGAAAGCTATGAATCTCCGTAGCAGACTTCGGAGTCTCCCACTTTAACACCGCATTGATCTTTGAAGGATCCACCAAAATTCCACCACTTGAAATTACATGGTTGAGGAAACTCACTTCCTTCAACCAAAACTCACAATTGGACAACTTAGCATACAATTTCCTTTCTCTTAATACTTGCAATACAATCTTCAAATGCTCAACATGTTCTTCTTCTGATTTAGAATATACCAAGATATCATCTATGAAAACTCCCACGAATTTATCAAGATACTCATGGAAGATTTTGTTCATATATTCCATAAACACACTAGACGCATTAGAAACTCCAAACGACATCACAATATACTCGTAATGACCATATCTCATCCTGAAAGATGTCTTAGGAATATCATCAGCTTTAACTCGAATCTGATGATAACCAGACCTCAAATCAATCTTACTGAACACACAGGCACCTACCAGCTGATCCATCAAATCATTAATCCTCAGAAGTGGGTATTTATTCTTGATAGTTACTTTATTCAATTGTCGGTAATCAACACACAACCTCATGCTACCATCTTTCTTCTTGACAAGCAACACTAGAGCACCCCATAGAGAAACATTGGATCTAATGAACTTCTTCTCTAACAATTCTTCTAATTATTTCTTCAACTCATTCAACTCTGAAGCATACATTCTGCAAGGAGCCATCGAGACAGGACTCATACCTGGTACTAAGTCCATAGAAAAATCAATTTCACATTCTGGAGGTAAGTCACTTATATCACCAGGAAACACGTCTTGAAATTCACAAACCACATGTAACTCTGTACTAATGTTCTTATCATAAACTTGCAACGATGCAAACACCGCAAACATCAAAGCTTCATCTAATAAAAGTTCATCCACTTGCTTAGAAGATAGGAACATCAACTCGCCATTCTCGCTCAGTTCAGGGAACCTCACAGTCTTACTGTAGCAATTAATATGAACATAATTGAATTCCAACCTGTTCATACCAAGGATAACATTAATTTGGTGCAAAGGTAGGCACACCAAATCCATCACAAAATTCTTCTCAAAAATCGTCAAAGGACACTTTAAACAAACAAGCATGGTAGTCACAAAACCATTAGCAGAAGTCTCTATTATCATACTACCATTCATATCAGACAAATTTAAACCCAATCTATTAGCACACTCAAGAGAGATAAATGAATGTGTAGCTCTAGTGTCAATAATAGCAATCAACTCAACATTATTAATAAAAAAAAGTACCTCTGATCAAGTTGTCTTTGTTCGGAGCCTTTGAACCAGCTAAAGCAAAAACTCTCCTAGCATTCTGAGTGGTAGCCGCAGTCTTCTTTGGTTCTGGCATTGAGCACTAATATGCCCATGTTCACCATAATTGTAACAAGTTGGTCCCTCGTTCAGACAATCATCAATCTTATGTCCAAGCTTACCACAATGATAACATTTCAGAACTCTGACGGTACACACATCGGCCTTATGACCCACTTCTCCATACTTGTAGCACTTGATAGGTACATTAGCAGCTCCCCTACTTTGTTTCTTCTCATCAGATACCTTATGTTTCCCTTTATCACCGGTGGTCACATAAGGTTTACCTATAAACTGACCTTTGTCTTTCTTCTTGCTCAACTGCTTATAGTGAGTAGACCGAGCTCGGTTGTCCTCATCATAAATACGACTCTTATCTACCAACTCCGTATATCTGCGAATCTATTGACATCCAATTCCTTGCTTTATTTTTTGTCTCAGTCCATTCTCGAACTTAAGGAACTTGGATAGTTCAGCATCTGCCCTATTGTAGTGAGGACAAAACTTCACTAGCCTATCAAATTTGGTGGCATATTTTTCCACTGTCATGTTTCCTTGCTTCAGTTCAAGGAACTCTACTTCCAACTTACCACGAGCATCTTCAAGAAAATACTTCTTAAGGAACTCTGTCTTAAACACAGTCCAAGTCACCTCAGCACCCTCATCCTTCAGACCTGACGAGTATTGTCCCACCAATCTTCAGTTTCCTCAAACAACATATGAGTCCCAAATTGCACCTTCTGCGTATCAGCACATGCATCACCCTGAAAATCTTCTCAATCGCCTTGAACCACTTCTGCACGCTCGCCGGATCATGAGTTCCTTCAAACACAAGCGGGTTATTCCTCTGAAACTTCGCCAAGGCATGAAACTCATCATGCATATTGTTACGAGCAGTAGTCTAAGCAAGATCTGCAATAGTGTCAGCGAGAGCACGCGTGTTCTTTCCAGCCATTCTCCACAACACTCACCACATCAGAAAAGAATAATCGTCAATAAACAACCACTGACAACAGACTGACAACAACAAGACTTAGCCGGACAAACCAACATCCTCTGATACCACTAATGTAACACCCTTCTACCCCAAATACAATTTAATCGAAAACATCATTTATTCAATGTCAATGTCATGTCCCGTAACACGAGTTAAAAGACACGCTCCAAGACTCTGAAAATCCTCTCGCACTGCAAAGTTATTCTTTATCATCTGCAAGTTACCCACATAAGAGGAAATATTTCCAAGCAGGTAGGGTGAGTAATCATAATTTATTATAATAATACAAGGATATGGAATATAAATAAATCAAGTATAACCATATCATAACAAGTCAACAACAAAATCCAACAACAACATCATCATAAACACATTCCTTAAAATGCAATGTCAACTATCATGATATGCATAATATGCATGTGATGCCAATTTTCTCCGTGAGATGGAAACATGGCCATCAACCCTCCACAAGGGAGCACACCAAAATCACCGAATCACTTCAATCCGCACAATGGGATTGAAGCTACCAAATAGGTTGAAGCCCCACAAAAAATGTCATGAAATGCAATGATGCATTACTCCGTAAAAATCACCGAAAAGTCAATAATGCATCATTCATTTCATATTCAGCTAATCAATCATCAGATAATTAGTTTGTTCATTACAACAGTACATTTATAATCCCCTTTCATCGACAACTCCAAACTATCAAGTTATAGACCAATTACTGTAAAATTATAAAGCAATTTTAATCGTATTCTGAAAATTCAGCTCTGAAAAATATCTCACATCACTCATTTTCCTTCATCAAAATAAAGTTCATTTTATTACCTTTCCGACGCTTCAAATGGAACTCAAATCGGGTTTACGGATTAAAAGTTATGCATTTTTTAAAAATCAAAATCTGCCACTGATACAATGTTAACCGGTTAACCCATAGCGTTAACCGGTTAATGCCTCTGTTTCTCCAAAAACACGTGAAATTTACATTGGTTAACCGGTTAACATCAGGGGTTAACCGGTTAAAGCACACATATCAGTAATTCCTGCTGTTTACGAAAATCAGCACCAAAAATACCAATTTTTTCTACGGGTTTCACCTCATCGAACTCCAAAACTCCTTCTATTCACTCATCAAATACATACAACAACAAAGTAACAATACACACATCAAACATACAATTCTAACTCATCTAATCTACTCCAATTCATCAATTTACACTCCTATAATCAATTTAAGTCAATAATCCTAAAACTCACCAACATTCATACAAACCTAATCTACTCATAGACCAATTCCTATACAATTATAATAGATTGTGAAAACTCCCCATACCTTAGAGAATTTAGACGATTGATACTCTTCACCAAGGTTCTTCGCAACTTCCTAACTCAAATCTTCCGCTCCTTCGTTCTTCAGAGTTCTTTACCAAAAACACGATAAATTCATAGTTTTAATCGTATTCCTCTTTTTGATAAAATTATCCCAGTTAATGTTTTCCCCAACTTAACCTCACTCTTTTCTCATAAAGACCACCTCGCCCTTTTCTTAAAATAATTTTTATTAATAACAACAATAATAGTATAATAATACACTAATTATTTTTATTATATAAAAATACTCTTTCTCTCCCAAAATTCACCACATTTACCCACAACCTTCAATTCTTTCTAAATCAAATAGATAAATAATTAAATTTAGATTTTTGGGGTGTTACATAATTCAAAAAATCATCTTGGTTTGGATGATGGATATGTCATGGTGTTTGATGAGAATCGGTGTTAGAAGGTGTGTAAGGAAAAATATTTTCAAAAAAAGTGGTGTCTCTAGATATAAAAATGTTCCTGTTGTGAAGGTTGTACAGGATGGAACCTTTTACACCCTATTTAATGCCTAAGAAGAAGCACTTGTGGGATTTGAGATCTAATTTAGATTTATTTACAACATTGCTACAAGCATATACTAAACATCCAAAGGTTTTAATTATAGAATAATCGGGTATTGAATTGTAAAGCATAATAAAAGGACAATTGTTTGAACGTAATTTACATGGCAAGCGATTTATAAGATGCACAACATATGATAAAGCATAAGACCAAACTATTTTGGGGAGATTAGATTGAAATATAAGATCTCTAGTTACACCTAATAAACGCTGGTGTTTATGTTCCATAAGGCCGTCTTGTTGTGGTGTATAAACACATGGAGTTTGGTGAATAATACCATGAGTAGAGTAAAAATAAAAAAGGAAAAATTAAGGCCCATTGTCAGACCTTATGGTCTTAATGTTAGTGTGAAATTGAGTGTTAATAAGATGAATAAATGATTTAATCAAAGTTGAGGTTTCAGATTTTGATTTCATTAGAAAACTCCAGCAATATCTATTGAAATCGTCTACAACAGTTAAGAAGTACTTATGACCTAAAATGGAAGGGAACAAATTGGTCCCCAAATATCCATATGAATCAAATCAAAAGAGTAAGACAAATTAGAATTGTTATGATGAAATGATAAACGATTTTGCTTAGCCTTAAAACAAGTATCAAAAGGTTGTTTATTGTCTTATAAATTTTGTAAAGGAAACTGTTTATTGATTTGAACAAGAGTATCATATGAGGGGTTACCTAAAATATTGTGCCAAAGAGTATAATTATTAATATTGGGGAAGGGTAAATAATGTGTGTAAGGGATGGGGATATCAAGGTATATAGACTATGATATAACCTAGTTGCACCAATCCTCATCAGGGTATGAAGCCCCTGTATGAGACAGTGATAAGCAGTAAAAATGAAATCACAATTAAAGGAACTAGCTAATTTGGAAACATAAATTAGATTAGTATAAAAGGATGAATATATAAAACATCATGAAGATAAAATGAATCATTAAAATGGATAGAACCAGAAAAATTTGTGGTGATGGAGGCTTCATTGGGAAGCCTCACAATTATAGGTTTAATAGGATTCAAGACAGTAAAATGGAATTTATCATGGCATATATGATCTGTAGCCCCTGTGTCAAGCAACCACTCAGATTGAGTAGTAGCATTAACATTGTGTTAAAAAGAAGAACCTGATTATGGTGCAGTTATTGTGTGAAGTTGTTGAACACGAGCTTCAAGAGAGGCTTCATTTTGTTGAACACGAGCAAGAATCGCATGTTGTTGTTCAATGGTGAAACCTAGGTTATCAGCGGCAACATAATTTTGGTGTGAGTTGGAATTATCAGTATTGGAATCTTCTTGAGCAGTCTGATCCATATTTGTCTTCTTGAGATAGGGAGGAAATCCATGTTTCTTGAAGCACACTTCAATTATGTCATCCGGTTTATTGCAAAATGAGCAAATTTTAATGCCTTTCGATTTGTTTCCATAGTCATTGGATTAGCCACATATGTTGGGTTTCTGCACCTGAGCAATGAGCTTATCCTCTATGATAGGAGTTGACTATTGTCTTTCTTGTTGAGTCAAAAGTGAGAAAGCCCTATTAACAGAAGGTAGAGGAGACATTATCATGATTTATGCCCTTACCGGTATGTATTCATCATCAAGCCTCTTCAATAATTAAATGATATAATCATTTTCCCGATAGGTTTTGATGGTGGGAATTATGGCATAATGACAAATGGGGTCACATGTACATGTAGGAAGGTGTAGAAAATTCTCAAATTCCTGCCATAGCTTCTTTAATGTGGTAAAGTATTAAGTTATGGTTTGATCTCCTTGTTTATGAGCATTAATATCTTCTTGAAGGTTGGGTATGCGAAAGATATCGCCTTGATAATATCGTTCGTGTAGCTCATCCCAAATATCTTTTGTGGAATCCATCCAAAGAACACTTTCAAAGATATTGTGGAATACTGGAACAAACCATAGTACGAATAACATGTTGTCGAAGTCTACTCACATGTTATTGTTTAATTAGGACTTGTGTTATGGATCCAATTGTTTAAGTTAGCTTGTACCCAATGTTAGCTTGTAATGGGTAATTGTTAAAAAGCCCATTAGGTTAGTATGTTAGTTTTATTATAAATAGCATACTAGTCTCTCATATTTTGCATAAGGGAAAATAGGAAGATAAAACCCTAATTCAAAAGTGAGAGAGGTTATTTGTTATTCTTGTATACTTGTAATATTGTTTAAAGCGAAAGGAAAGAATAACAATTTATAACCAATCCTTGTTGTTATCTTTGGTAACCCTAAACCCTAACCCTTGTGGGTTTCCTAACTAATCACAAAGAAACCTATTATACTTTATTTCAAAGGTATCCTATTCACAACAAATTGGTGCGGTGAGCATGGAGAAGATGCCTTCAACAAAGTATGAGATTGAAAAGTTCACTGGAATGAATGATTTCGGTCTGTGGCGATTGAATATGAAAGCCCTACTTGTTCAGCAAGGTTGTTTGGATGTGTTGAAGGGAGAGACGACAATGAATGCTGCGTTAATGGTAGCTGAAAAGATGGCCATGATTGAGAAAACACACAACGCAATATTGTTGAGCCTTGGTGATAAGGTTCTTCGACAGGTATCAAAGGAGACGATGACGTCAGGGTTATGGTTGAAACTTGAAGGTTTATACATGACCAGATCGTTGGTGAATCGAATCTACTTGAAGCAATCCTTGTATTCATTCAACATGAGTGAAGAAAAAGTGTTGGCTGAGCAGTTGGATATGTTCAACAAGCTGATTCTTGATCTTAAAAATATTGATGTGAAGATTGATGACAAAGATCAAGCGTTGTTGCTGTTATGCGCTTTGCCCAGAACACATGCTCACTTCAAAGAAATCCTCTTGTATGGAATAAAGTCCCTGACCTTTGAAGATGTTTAATATTCCTTGTACTCTAAGGACTTGAATGAACGAAAGGAGCATAAACCTTCGACAATTGGTGAAGGTTTGGCCGTTAAGGCGAAATTCTTGCGAGAGGATGGTAAGTTCGACAAGAAGAAGGGAAAAAGTTAGCAGAAATCTTATAGTGGGGAAGCATCTGGTGCTCGATGCTATCATTGTAAGAAGGAGGGTCACATTCAAAAGGTGTTCCCTGAACGCTTGAAAGATCATGGAGATAATGATAATGGTAATACTGCCATTGTTCACGATGATTTCGACTCATCTGATGTTCCTGTGGTTTTGAGAGACGACTCAAGAAAAGAGTGGATTATGGATTCAGGTTGCAATTGGCACATGATTCCAAATAAAGACTTGTTAGAGGAATTATGTGATCAAGATGGTGGATCAGTGTTGCTGGGAAACAACAAAGCTTTCAAAATTGCAGGTATTGGATCTGTGAGATTCAAGCTCCATGATGAGTCAATAAGACTATTGACTGAAGTTAGGTATGTACCTGACTTGAATAGAAATTTGATTTCTCTTGGTGAATTCGACAAGAAGGGATATGTATTTCAAGGAGAGAAAATTATCCTAAGATTCATGAAGGGGTCGAAGGAAGTCTTGAGAGGTGTGAAGAAACAAGGCTTGTATAACCTTGAGGCTGAAGTTGTAAGTGGTTCAACAAATGTTGCATCCAATAAATTGTCGTGGAAGACACAATTATGGCACATGATATTGGGCCATGTCAGCGAGAGAGGCCTGGTCGAACTGGGGAAACAGAATCTGCTAGGTGGTGACAAAGTCGAGAAGTTGGAGTTTTGTGAACCTTGTATATTTGGTAAATCCTGTAGGGTGAAGTTTAACAAAGGTAAAAAAAGAACACATGGATCCCTTGATTACATCAATGCTGATCTTTTGGGGCCTGCAAGGAATCCTTCACATTCAGGTGCAAGATATTTTCTATCCATAGTTGATGACTATTCCAGAAATTTATGGGTATTCATTCAGAAGACGAAGGATGGAACTTTTGATAATTTCAAGAGTTGGAAGGTTTTGGTTGAAACTCAAACTGGTAGAAAGGTCAAGAGGTTGAGAACTGATAATGGCCTTGAATTCTGCAATAAATCTTTCGACACTTACTGTGTCGAGTCTGGGATTGCAAGGCATAAGACTATAGACGGTACTCCTCAGAAAAATGGTATAGCTGAGAGATTCAATCGAACAATTCTCAAAAGGGTTAGATGCATGTTGGTTAGTGCTGGATTGAAGAAGGTGTTTTGGGCTGAGGCTGTTTCGACAACAACATATCTTATAAACAGATGTCCTCCGACTGCGTTTTATATGAAGACACCTGAAGAAGTTTGGTCGGGACATCCACCAGATCTCGACAAACTGAGAGTATTTGGATGTGTAGCCTATGCTCACATTAGGCAAAACAAGGTCGAACCTAGAGCTATGAAATACATGTTCATGGGATATCCTGAAGGAGTCAAAGATTATAGGCTTTGGTTCCTAGAGCCAGGTCATAGGAGGTGTATCACCAGTCGAGATGTAGTTTTCAATGAAGTTGAGATGACTTTCAAGAAAATTGAAGATGTTGCCGAAGAGCTGGAATAAGGAGAAATTCCTGTTGAGGTGGAGCAAAATGATGCTGAATTGCATGACCCAGATGAAGTTGAAGAAGAAGAAGAAACTGCTATCGAAGATGAGGAGACTAATAATGACTACTTGCTGGCAAGAGACAGACCAAGAAGAGTCATCAAGCCACCTTAGAGACTTGGGTATGAAAATCTTATAGCTTATGCCTAAATCTCTGCAAGTGAGGTTCAAGACGAAGAACCTAGAGACTATAAGGAAGCTATGAGGAGTCGAAATAAGACTGAATGGATGAAGGCCGCGGATGATGAGATGAATTCTCTTCATGATAACAATACTTGGGAACTGATCAAGAAACCTACTGGAGCCAGGTTAGTCAGTTGTAAATGTTTCAAAGTTAAGGAAGGAATCAAATGAGTGGCGTCAAAAAGATACAAGGCAAGGTTGGTTGCAAGGGGGTTCACTAAGAAAGAAGGCGTCGACTTCAACGATGTGTTCTCTCCTGTTGTGAAGCACATGTCCATTCGAATGTTGCTTGCCATGGTGGCACAATTCGACCTTGAACTGGAACAGATGGATGTGAAGAATGCGTTCTTGTATGGTGATCTTGATGAAACAATCCTGATGAGGCAATCTGGAGGGTATGTCAAAGAGGGAAAAGAAGAGTATGTGTGCAAACTGAAGAGATATTTATATGGGCTGAAACAATCTCCTTGACAGTGGAATAGGAGATTCGACAAGTTCATGGCACGCATAAGTTTCATCAGAAGTCAGTTCGACCACTGTGTTTACTTCAGATTTCGACATGGTAATTCATTTTTTATTATGTTGCTTTATGTGGATGATATTCTAATAACAAGCAACAATATCGAAGATGTAATGAGGGTGAAGGCTGAACTCAATATGGAGTTCGATATGAAGGATCTGGGAGTTGCGTCAATGATTCTTGGGATTGACATCCGGAGAGATAGAAAGCAATCGAGATTATGCTTATCTCAAGAGGCATACTTGAAGAAGATTCTTGATAAGTTTGGTATGTCGAATTCAAAACCTGTTGTGACTCCGACAAACCCTCAATTCAAGCTGAGTATAGATCAATGTTGAAAGAGCTTATATGAATAACATTCCATATACTAATATAGTAGGTTTTTTGATATATGTTATGATTTGTACTAGACCCGACATAACATATGTAGTAAGTCTTGTAAGCATGTGTTCGCTGGTGTTTCTGGCGAACAATCTCCAGTTAACCAAATCTCTTAAAAAAGGGTGACTGACATGACCAACCAAACAAGTCCTAGGACGTCGCATGCTAAGAATCAAATGAAGGATACTCTAAAAATGGTGTTTATATGTTTCTATCGAAATGTTCTAGAGTAAACCAATTATTGTTATTTATGTTAAAGTTTGAAGGTGTTTATATATTTGAATCTACTAACGCGTTTGAAGACTTTAATGAAAGAAAACTAAAGTTTGACATGAAGATAAAGAATTATTTAAATATAAATTGACTGAAATATAAAATTGCTCGAAACGTGAATGGAAAGTAAATGACAAACAAAGAACAAAGATTTAAAGAAGAAACTTAAAGCATTTATAACTTGAAATAAAATTGGTGTTGATACGTGCATTTCCAAAATAATCTCTCTTTTCTCTTTAGACACGAGTACTTGAGTAAGTTTACAGGAATTTGTACAATATTTTTCACACACTTTTCACAAAGAAAACTATCCTATTTATATACAAATATCATAAACGTCGAACAACGTTCAAATCCTAAACAAATGACACTTGGCATTAAGCATGCTAATGTCTTCTGAAATCCTTCCACGTCCCCTTTTACCAAATGAAATAGTTATTCGTACAAAAACTTCTCTTCAACAGATGAAACGATGTGTCTCTTTGTTACATCAAGTTTATTTACAATTCAAATCCAAAAATCCTTCTATCAGATTTTCCTTTGTCGAACTCTTCATTGTCGAAATAACAAAAAAACTTTATCCGTAGTGATGTGAAGAACTTCCAGTCAGCAATCCAGCGTCTCTTTCGACAAACCCCTTTCGACTTATAAAACAAATCATCACAAACCTTCTCGAGATTCTGGACATGTTTGGAAGAAAGAGTGATCAATTCGTCAAAAGATCTTTATAAAAGCTATTAAAGCTTTTATGCACCAAACTCATGATGTCGAAAATCCTATGCATTCAAATTGCCCCCCAGCAAAGGTGTTTCGATTAACTTTCTAGAGAAAGCATCTTTGCTGCCAAATTATACTTTGACTCCATGTTTTTGGCATTAAATGCGCTGATTCTCAAAAATCTTACTTTGTCAAATCAAATCTAAGTAATCATTAGATTTTCTCAACCTATCAACTTCAAACCACGTTCCCAGACATGATCTCCATGACTCTATGCGACTAGGTCCACTGTACCCTTTTTAACTTCCACGCCTTTTTTATATCCAATGGTACGTAGACATGTACCCTAAACAACTTGAAAACCCAAACGTCTTCCTTCATTTCTTCTGTATAAATAATCCATTTTCTCTCTTGAAGAAACTTTTTTACGCTCCAGACTTCAAATTTTCAAACTTCTTCCTCTCTCAAACCTAGATCTTCATCTTTCCTCAAGCTCCTTCAAAGTCAACAATGGCGACCTCAAGCTCTCAAAAATATAAGAAGAACACAAAAGCTCTCCCTCTTGCGCACAAAATCCTTGGCCCAAAGGTGGTGGATAACCAACAATACATCCCAGAGCCTCCGAATCAAAGAGAAAAAGAGAGCATTTACTATTCTCAGGTACTCATTCCCATTCTTGTTTCTGGTAAACATCATGCCATGTTAGGTCCCCTCCCTAACTCAAATACTGATCAAACTCGTCTTACAGAGTTCTTCCCCACTTATACACGTTCAAAACCCATAAGAGCGGGGAAAATAAAACCATCTAGTGACAAATCCCCAGAAACACAAACTGAAACTGAAACCCTAGATTTAACTTATTTAAATCAATCTAGGATTTTCAGAAGTTGCCCTTGGACGAAAGACCCATCTGAATACTTAGACTGGGTAGAAAAGGTTGAAGCAGTCAAGGGTAAGATTTGGAAGAAAATAGGCATTTATAACCTAATTCAACTGTCGAAAGAGGGCTCAAACTATTTCCCTACCATGATTCTCGGTTCCCTTTATTTTTGGGATAGCACTTATAATACCTTCCACCTTCCTTGTGGAATGGTAACACCCACTTTTTTCGACCTAGCTGCTATAGTAGGTCTTAGCCCACTAGACATAGATTTTGACCCAACTGTATTATATAAAAACACCATAGCTTTCGACACCAGCTTTGCCTCATACTCCCCCTTCATTGCTCATTACCACAATAAAGACTCCCCTGATGTGTCGGACATATAACACATAGCCTTTTTGACTCTTTGGTTATCAAGATTCGTGTTTTGCACAAGATCCCTCCAGGTAGCCAAAAAATACATCACTATAGCTAATCAACTTCATGCTGGTAGAAACCTTCGACTGAGCGAAATGATCTTGGCTAGCCTCTATGAATCCATAAGTGAGGGAGTCGAAAACCTAAAACAAATCAAGGATAAGGGCAAACTCATCCTGGCGGGACCCTTTTGGCTCCTTCAAATGTGGATCAATGCCACCTTTGAATCCAGAATCTTCGACAAAGGCGTGGTGGATGAAGAGTACGTCAAGGATAGGCACGTCGAATGGGAAAGGTTGGCTCAACTAACTCCTTCTGAAGAAGGGCAAAGCCTTCAACGTTCTTTCACCAATTACATCAATATGTTCGCCAAAAGCCACAATTTTACTGCGAACATGGCCCCCTTTGCCAATAGGATTGTAGGGCCCAAATGGTTTACCCGATAATTCCCTATCGAATACAAAAAGGAAGAAGACAACTTCTTGGCTATTTGGAAAATGCTGCTGACGCCAAGACTCCTACCTTCTTACCAAACCATGAGTAATTCTAAGGTAGCCTTGCTAGTCTATCAACCAAACTTAGTTGCTCGACAATTTGGGTTGGTACAGTTGAAACCTAGGTCGATTTACCCCAAAAAAGGAGCTATTCTCTTTTACAATTCATTTCTTACTGCGGCGAAAAGTATGGAGATTATGGAGAAATTGAACGACGCTGCTCTGGAGGTTCGACCGGTGATCTTCCGCCCCATCTTCTTCTGCACTCAAGAATTCGATGTTTGGTGGAAGGAGTACTATCTTACAAGATTTTATGATGTAGCTACCTTCAACCAACTTCTGACGAACGCTTTTGCTTTTGTGCAGGACATAACGAAAAAAGGTACTGATCATCATGTTAAGGAAATTCAAAAATTCCAAAAATATTTTGAAACAGCATACAGGCCAAATAATCTTAGTCGAACCATAAGTGAAGTAGTTGTGACTCTAAAGCATAAATTCACTAAAAAGATGGGGAAACTGGTAATACCCTCGTATATTCCACCAGAGGCGCGTTACAACTTTGCGTATTCCAGTTATCCACCAAAGTTTCCCCCTCTGCAATATGCTGATTTTGGTGTGGCTCTCAGCCCCCCTTTCCCAGATTGGTTCCTATGTGAGGAAGATTTAAAACTGCTTAAAGAGTCATGAAAAAAGCTAGCCAAACGTGTGGTTCCGACCAAATATCATCTGGACGATTATCCTGGGCACCTTAATATTGGAATAGAACACGTGCGCGTGGAATATACCATTCTTGAAGGTATTTTCACAATTTGAATTTATTGTGTTTAATTTCTTATGTTTTATTCCTTCCTTTTTAACAATTCTTTCTTTCCAGCTGCCAAGATTCCAAACAAGAAGGCATCTGTCGAAGACCAACTTGTCAAGCCTGCTAAGAAAACTTCTTCGATGGTGAAAAAGGTTTCATTTTTTTATGTTTAAAGGACTCGTCTCAATTATGAAATTGCCTTGGCCTTTGGCTTATTGAAATCTTGTTATTTCTCAGGTGAGTCGAAAACCACCTACCCCTCAGAAAAGGAAGAAAGAAATAGTGAAGGAGGTTTCTGAAGATTCTGGTGACGAATCCCCAGATCAACAACCCCTGAAAAGGAATAAATCCAGCAACATAAGAACAATTGCTTCCGAAAGGTCACTTGTCACATCGAAAAAAACTCCTCTCATCAGTCCAATAGTAAAACTCGCACGGGACGCAGAAAGTGGGAACTCCAATTTTCATACTGAGATTCCTCAGGTAATTATTTTCGACTGACTTTTGAATTGACCTTTGTATGCATATTGTCTATTGTTTCTCATTTTTTTTCCAGGATGAAATCAACCTTGGTGAACCTTCCCATGATGTTGGTGAGACAAATATGGAGAAACAAATCCAAGAGAAAGAAATTTCAAAGGACGATGTATTTGAACCCCAGACCTGCTCTGCATTCGACACCATAATGGATGAGCATTCTGCAGATAATTCTCCTGATGACCCAAAATACAAAGACAATGAAGATCAACCTGCCGAAGCTAGTAAAGGCGATAAAAGCTGACGTTGGATCTATGACTCAGGAAAAGGAAAAATCACCCAAAGCTACAGACGCTAAGGAGGAGAAACTTAAAGCTAAAGTTGCAGCAGAACAAGACCAGTTGAAACAAGGCACTGGGCCTAGCGTTCAAACCCTTCCTGATTCCAATCTGAACAAATCTCTATCTTTAGGTTTGACTGCCTTTACTCATGAGGAACTTGAGAGCCTGAAGGTACGGAAGCCTTTGGACTATCTGAACGCCATGCTTAGCCAATGTTACAATTTCCAAGATTCTTCTAACAGTTCGACAACCTCTGGAACCACTTCTGAAGTGAAGACCCTTAGTGCTCTTATGGGTGAAATCAAAAGCAAAGTGCTTGGTGTCGATCTGTTCAGACTTCTAGAGGAGGACCCTACTCATCAATGCGAACTGAAGAAACTCCTCAAGCAAGTGAACGTTTTGGAAGCCAACACTGATGAAACTCGTCTGGTGCTGGATCTTGTTCAGATCATTGATGTAACCTGTGCAGATCTCAACCGTCAAAGAGAGTACATCAAACTGATTTTCAACAAAACAGACACTCAAAGTGCTGAGTGGGATGTTGCAGCAGCTTCGACGGACAAGGTTTCTGAGCTATCAAAACTCTCCGACACTTACTCTCAACAAGTGTCTGAATGTAAAAAGAATATTCAAGACTTTGAGAGATAGATAGCCGAACTTCAAACCAAAATTGCTCAAGAGCAAAAACATATGGCAGAACTTGAACATCCCAATGCTGTAGAAATTGAAGAGGAAATAAAGGTGGGAATTCACCATGCAGACAGGGCCCAAGCTTTAGGCAAAGAAATTGAAGAAATCTCTCTCAACAAAAGTCTGTGTGAATGTCGAATTGATGTTAAAAAGAAGAAATTCATGGAACTTAAAGAGTATTTTCTCTAGGAATTTGTAATAGGGCGGGGGCGGTATATGTATTGTTTTCCTTAGTTCCTTTATTAACCTTGTAGAAGGTAAACTTTGTAATGACTTTACCGTCCACTATTTGGCGAAGTAATTAATATAATTATTCCACCTTTATCTTTACTTCTTGTAGAATTGGTTTATATTTCTTTAAGTACTTGCCATTTATTTTAATTATTCTCTCATCTTTGCCTATTTCTTCAATTTCGTAAGCGCCATTTGAGAAAACACTTAAAACTTTAAAAGGTCCTTCCCAATTGGGGGACCATTTTCCCATCACTCTATCTTTACGATCCATGGGAAGTATTACGTTCCAAACTAAATCACACTCAAGAAAGATTTTCGACTTCACTTTCTTATTATAAGATTTCTCAACTCTTTCCTTCTGTCTTTTAATCAAATCCAACATACGTAACCTTTCTTTGTCTAAGTCTACTAGTTCATCCATCATCATACTCCAATATACATCTGAATGAATTTCATGATGTCTTTGGATGCGTATGGATTGTAAATAGATTTCGACTGGAAGCACTGCCTCATGTCCATATGTTAATTTAAATGGGGTAAAGTTAGTAGCTTCTTTAGGTGACGTTCGACATGCCCACAAAATTTGATCTAAGGTTTTGTGCCAATTTCTAGGCTTCTTACCTACATGTTTTTTGATCAAATTTATTATTACCTTATTTGCTGCTTTGACTTGTCCATTAGCTTGGGCATAATAGGGCGTAAACGTTAATAACTTAAAACCCATTTCATTTGCAAAGGCTTGCATATTTTTACCAGTAAACACAGACCCCTGGTCAGTGGTTATTGTTTTTGGTATCCCAAACCTATAGATTATGTATTTTTGGATAAATTTTATAACTGCTTCTTGATCCACATTAGTTAGCGGTATGGCTTCAATCCATTTAGTAAAGTAATCCACTCCTACTAAAATATATCTTTTCCCTTTTGATGAAGCAGATCGAATTTCTCCAATTAGATCCAAAGCCCATCCTCTGAATGGCCAAGGTTTTATGATCGAATGTAGTTCGTTTGCAGGAACATGTGGTATTTCTGCGTGGACTTGGCACTCTTGGCAACCCTTCGCGAATTCGACACAATCTTTGAGCATAGTTGGCTAATATAAACCCTGCCTAAATAGTAGCCATTTCATCATATGCCCTGCTTGGTACGCCCCACATGTGCCACTATGTACATTCGATAGTGCAATATACGCCTCTTCTTCGCCCAAGCACTTTAGTAAAACTCCTTTTGCAGTCTTTTTATACAATTCATTCCCAAAGAGTACGTAGCTCAATGCTCTATATTTTATTTTTCTTTCTATCCTTTTGTTTGGGTCTTGTAGATAACCACTTATAGGTTTTCTCCAGTCATCCATGTCTGAATTATCTATATTAAAAATTTCGAATTTTTCGTCATCCCTATAACAAAGTTTCATTGATTCTAAATCTGATGGGGATAATTTGGTCGATACAAACCTTCCCCTTACTTCAATAGCTTTCTCCAGATTTTCTCTTGATACCCTGTAACCTGATGCAATCTGAGCCAAATCATTGGCCTCTTGATTTTTTATTCTAGGGATATGTTTAAGGGTCACAGTGTCGAATGCTTTTAGGAGCCTGTTGGCTATGACGAAGTACATGATTATATTTTCTTTAACACATCTGTACTCTTTGGTTAGTTGTTTTATTACTAGTTCAGATTTGCCCATTATTTCGACTCGAGTTGCCCCCAATTCCAGCAAGGTTTCAAGTCCAACAATTAAAGCTTCATACTCAGCTTCATTGTTTGAACAAGGGTCTTTGACCCCATACTTGAATTTTGTTGGAATTTTATCAGGAGAAATAATCAATATACCTATATCTGCACCATTCTTGTGGCTGGAACCGTCGAAATATAATTTCCAAGGCTGTAATTTGACGTACTTTATTTCACTATTGTCTATGGAATGGTCGGCTATGAAATCAACCACCACTTGACCTTTTACAACTTTTAAAGGCAGGTATCTTAAGGAGTATTCAGTTAATGCTAAAGCCCATTTCCCAATTCGACTATGTAAAATAGATTTAGAAAGCATATATTTTAGTACATCAAAATGAGATGATACAAATACATCAACTTGTTTTATATAGTGTTTCAATTTTGTACAAGAGAAATATACACAAAGATATAACTTTTCTACTATGCTATATCTAGTTTCAGCGTCATTTAATACTCTGCTGAGATAATAGATGGCTCTTTCGATGCCATTTTCATCTTCCTGACAAAGCATACTTCCAATGGTCTTGTCGGATGCTGAGATATATAACCTCATGCTTCTTCGTCTATTAGGTGACGTCAAGACTGGAGGGCTTGCCAGGTATCCTTTTATCTTGTCAAAAGCTTCTTGTTGTTCTTGTCCCCATGTGAAATCTTCTTTTTTGAGTCGAAGCAGGGGGAGAAAGCTTGCGTTTTCCCAATGAGTTTGAAATAAATCTTCTAAGGATATTAATCTTCCCCAGCAATGACTGCAGTTCTTTCTTTGTCGAAGGAGCTTTCGCCTCCATTATTGCTTTAGCTTTATTAGCGTTTATTTCGATTCCCTTTTTGTGGACCACAAAACCTAGGAAATCTCAAGCCTGCACACCAAACGCACATTTAAGGGGGTTCATATTTAAACCATGTTTTCTTATCCTCTCAAAGGATTATCGAAGATGGTTTAAATGATGTGTTTTTGAAACAAACTTTGTTACAATATCGTCAATGTATACTTGCATGAATGTTTCAATAAAATCATGAAATATGGGATTCATAGCCCTTTGGTATGTAGCCCCAGCGTTTTTCAAACCAAAGGGCATAACTACCCATTTGTACGTCCCTATTGCTCCGGGACATCGAAAGGATGTTTTTGCAACATCTTCCTCTGCAATAAAGATTTGGTTGTAGCCAGAATATCCATCTAGCATACTTAGGTACTCGTGCCCTACTGTAGAGTCTACTAGCATCTATGCTACTGGCATAGGATATTCATCCTTTAGGGTGACAGAATTTAAGTCTCGAAAATTAATGCACACCCTCAATGAGTCATTTTTCTTTATTACAGGTACAATATTTGCAATCCATTCGACATACCTGGTCGGACGAATGAATTTACACTTGAGAAGTCTTTCGACCTCCTCTTTTATCTTTGACAAAACCTCTGGTGTGAAACGCCTTGGAGCTTGCTTCACAGGCTTCTTTCCTTCAATTATAGGAAGTTTCAATTCGACCAAACTCCTGTCAAGGCCTGGCATTTCATCATAGTCCCATGCGAAACAGTCCTTGAATTCTTTCAACAGCTGAACTAATTCGGTTTTGAAATGGGGGTCCATAGTTGCACTTATATAGGTTGGCCTTCTTTCTGCCCCTAGTCCCAGATTGATTTCTTCTATAGGATCTTGTGTCACCATCTTTATGTTAGTTGAAGTTGTGTCTTTTTCGAATCCCAATGGTTCGTCATCGTAGATGGCATCCAACTTGTGATTCTGGCATTCGCCTGTCTGCTCATTTTTATTTTCTTCATCTATGCCTTGGTGAGGGCATGATGGATGTGAACTTTCTTCTTTGGCTTCGACAACCATATACTTTGCTTCAGCTTCAAGAGCCGCTTTTAGTTTATTTTCGGCCATATAGGCCGTTAGTCTCGTTAGTGATGTAACTTCACTAATAGTTGCCGTCGAATTCACTATCCCAACCAGTTGGTTCTATATCAGTAGTTCCCCAAACATGGCTTGGTTCACCAATTACCTCTTTGTCCCATTCGAATCCATGTGTCGAATGTAAGTACATAGAGCAATAGGCGTTGTCCGATGCTGTCAGGTCGAAGTCAGCTGGGTTTCAAGGAGCTATGTGGGCCAAGTTTTTGTCGAAGCTTCGACTAGTTATGCTTTTCACTTCAGCCATGAAATAACTTTGATCTGCCTCAGTATTTTCGACAATCCCATCAGGATGCCATATGACTATCCTTTGGTGCATCGACGAGGGTACTGCTCCTACTCCATGGATCCACTCCCTCCCTAGCAGCAAGTTGTAGTTCTCCCTTGATGCAATAACTATGAACATTGTTGGCCTGGTGATGGTGCCAACTGTCAGATCTACTTGGATGACACCCATGGTTGTGCCCACTTTTCCTTCATAGTTCGACAGAACCATGTTGTGTGGTTTTGCATCAGATTCATTTTTGCCAATTTTCTTCAACATATAGTGGGGTATTAGGTTTACAACAGCCCCTCCATCTACTAGGATCTTGTTGACACCTGTGTCTTCGACCTTTCCTTTTATGAACAAGGGTTTCAGATGTCCCTTCATTGACTCATCTGGTTTTTCGAAGAAAGCATTTTGTTCTTCGACACGGTCGTTATTCATGATATAGTAGCATACGGGTCTTGGCCCCACTGTACTATCCATCAAGGTATCCTCTTCATCCTCTATTTCCATTACTCTATCATAGTCCCTGGGAAGTACGGAGACTACATTACAAATCACGTTGAATGAGCCCTCTTCGTCAGACTCAAAGCTATCAGTAGCTTCATCAGCTTCTGCCACTGCGTTGGTAAGCTTTGACAATGGTAGCCGGTTGATGGTGTCTTTTCCTTTGTGGAGCTTGTCGTTTTACGCCACTTAAGTGTTTCTGCTGGATTCTGCTTTGTTCTCGCCAGAATTTTTCTCCTTGGCATTTAGTCCGTTCGTTGCTTCTTTCTCAGTCCTTTTTTGCCTCTAGAGCCTCCTTCATTGAGATTTTGACACGGGGTTCTTCCCTTTATAGTTCTCTGAAGGATATGTCCTGTGCCTCTGCTTCTCAACTTCCTTTTTTATTTCGACTGAGGATCCCCTTTGAACTTCAAAACGTTTCCATTCTCCAGGCCTCTGGGCATCCCTAATGGGTTATACCCATCTGTCATTAGGTACTTTGCCTGATGGCTTGTAGGTACTGTGGTTCCTGCCCCCAGGGCTCTGGAAGTGATATCTGCTTCTCCTTGAATCATATCCACTGGCTTCGACTGCTGGCTTTTGAAACTAATTACTCCTTGCCATTGACTTCTCTACTTCCTCCAAGTTCACTGCCGCATTTCTGTCGAAAATGGAGTTGCAGCGCAGACATAACATCACTTCAGTATTCTTCTTTTGGCACCTTTAGATAAACTCTGTCAAATTTTCACATTCCTTTGGATAGGTTGCCCTTTGATACTCCTCTCGACGACATTCTATCTCATTCTTTCCTTTATTCTTTTGAGAAGCTTCGACCATGTTGATATCCAACCCTTGCCTATCAGCAAGACTCAATTTGTCCATTTTCTTTATGAGAGCCTCTTCGACTTCGTAGGACCCCTTTGAAGCTGGGACACTCTTGGTTTGGGATGCTTTCTCTTTAGGATCTTCCATGGTTCTATGAAGTATCCCATAAGTGATTTTTGGTGGAGGGCCTTCAGCAGCCTCAACTGTGATTTCCATATTGTCTTTATTTGCAATCTTACCAATTCCGATGAGATTACTAGTGTCATTGTTAAGGCCTTCAGTGACCTCCTTCGACTGGCTACGAAAAGTTTCCCCAGTGACCTCATTTTTATTATTGAGGCCTTCAGTGGCCTTCTCATTAGTGTTGGGGAAAGCCTCAACTTTCTCCTCATTATTGTCAAAAGCATCACCCCGGCCTGTTGGCTGTATTTCGTTGATGTTGATCTTGGCACTAGCAGGCGAACTATATTTTACCCAGTAGTCAAATTTTCCATTAGGCTCTCCCAAGGTATCCCAGACTACCCCATTTCCAGCCAATTTGTTGACTCTTTTGTTGAAGCTTCCAGTAACTTCTTTCCTTAGATGCTTAGCGTCTTCAATGACCCTGGGCTAACCTTGGTGGTCGAAACCCTCAGTGGCTACAACCTTATTTTGGTTGTTGGAATCCTTAACAGCCTCGACATTGCTTTTCTCTCCAAGATCCTTAGTGACCTTGATCAGAACAAGCATAGTCAATTCATCTCCTGATACTTCCTCTACGTTGTGACGAATAGGGGAATCTTCAGTAACTCCCACCATGTCGACAACGTTGTCGAAACCTTCAGTGGCTTCAATCAAATCAAAATTGTGATCTGACATTTTTTCTATCTCGACCATATTCATGTCGAAAGTCTCAGCATAATTAGCTTCCACTACTTGCATATGGGTAGCTTCAACCCTTGTTTGCTATTTTGGTTTCTCTCCAAACTTCAGCCTTCCGTCCTGGATTGCATTTTGAACTAGGTCCCTGAAAAGGAAACATTGAGAAGTTTTATGACCTAGAAAATTATGGTACTTACAAAAACCTCTTTTTTCTGTTGGTCAATAGGGGGTTCTTTTACACCCAGTGATTTTATTAGTTGACCATCTTTTACCAACAGATCAAATATTTTGTCACACTTGGTGACGTCGAACGTGTATGTTCGTTTAGGGAATTTAGTGTTCTTATCCGTTTCAATAGGATTCTTCCCATTCGACGGAGCTAACATCTTGCAGGAATATGGGGGAACTTGTTTTAATTCTGCCAGGTCAATTGTTTGTTCGTCGAAAACGATTGATTCGTCTTCGTCATAGTAATCATTTTGACGCATTCCTACATAGGCTACCCTTTCTTTTTTGCTTTTGTTAGCCCTATATTTCTCAGCTTTCAATCTTTCAATCTGCCTTACCCTATCTGCCAGTTGTGCCATATCTCTTAAGTACCGGGTGTCTAGTTTCTTCCTTATGGAATAATCTAAACCTCCCGCAGCCATTTCGACAAGTTCTTGCTTTGGCACCTGTGTGAAACATCTTGCCTTTAGCAATCTGAATCTATTGAGATATTCATCAATGGGTTCTGAGAATTTTCTTTTTACACTAGCTAATTCTTTTAGACTTATTTTTGTTTTTCCCATGTAGAACTGTTCATGGAACAACCTCTCCAATTGAGTCCATGTATGAATAGAATTTGCTGGTAAGGATGTAAACCAAGTAAAAGCATTTTTTGTTAAGGAACTTGGGAAATATTTTATCCTCAAGTTCTCATTTTGAGCTATTTCGCCTGCCTCTATCAAATAACGCGCTATGTGCTCTATGGTGGACTCACTAGTATCCCCTGAAAATTTAGTAAACTTGGGGATCTTCCACCTTGGGGTAATTCCTGTTGTAGGATATATTCAGATAGTGGGGAAATATAATTAGGCCTTTGTAACCCCACATTTACCCCATTTTGCACCATTATCCTTTCGACCATGGCCGCTAGATTGTTTTCGACAGGTGGATTATTGTAAAACATTCTCTGTTGCAAGATGTCATCAGCATCTTGCCCTCTCTGGACTACCAAACTCCTAGGCTCTTGAGGCACGGGAACTTCGACGCGAGGCTGTTCGACAAACTCTTCTTGGATCCTACGATTTTCCTGAGGGTTGCCCACAAGTCTCTGATTTATTGTTGGTTCCTCTTCGACATTGATTACTGGATTATGGACCGCCGACTTTCTCTGTTGAATTTGGGGTACTCCAAAGAATTCAGCAATACGCACCATTTGTGTTGCCAATATTTGGTTTGTTTGAGTGGTGCTTTGTATTAAAGGGTTAAATACTTCCCCCATTTGTTGAGTCAACCTATGGACCATTTCATGGTTGCTTTCGTCCATTTGTTGACGGATTTCCTGCGCAGAATTAGTCGTAATTGCTGGCATATGGAATCCTGGGGGTTGGTTTGGTCTACTAACGTTTCCACCATAACCTGAACCTTGTAGCGGCGAAGACAAGTGGGCCACGATATCATAATATAATGGTGTTGCGTTATGTAAACTAGCCATCATTGAAATTGGCATTCCATAAGGTTGTTCCCTTCCAAACATGGGTGTGGAAAAATTGGGTTGATAGGGCCTGAAGTTATTTCCCCCAGGGGGATGAGTACTCATGGGTATCGAATGTCCTATGTTGGAGGAACTAGGTCCACTTCGAGACAACGACATTCCTGGTATCGAACCCGATATTGAGGGATTTCCTCCTTTTGAAACGTGGAGTGTTTCCACATTCCCTCCTGTCGAAGGAATGACGTGGAAACTGGAATTTCATCATTATTTACTGGCGGTGGGATAACCATCTTCCTAACTCTAGTCCGCCTGGGTCTTTCTACGTTATTTACTGTTACTTTTCTGCTACGCAGAAACATACAATGTTATAAACACACGTAGTCTGTTCTTAAAGCATTGGTCCCACTGGGTGTGCCAATTTGTTCGCTGGTGTTTCTGGCGAACAATCTCCGGTTAACCAAATCTCTTAAAAAAGGGTGACTGATAGGACCAACCAAACAAGTCCTAGGACGTCGCGTGCTAAGAATCAAATGAAGGGTAATCTAAAAATGGTGTTTATATTTTTCTGTCAAAATGTTCTAGAGTAACCCAATTATTGTTATTTATGTTGAAGTTTGAAGGTGTTTATATATTTGAATCTACTAACGCGTTTGAAGACTTTAATGAAAGAAAACTAAAGTTTGACATGAAGATAAATAATTTTTTAAATATAAATTGACTGAAATATAAAATTGCTGGAAACGTGAATGGAAAGTAAAGGACAAACAAAGAACAAAGATTTAAATAAGAAACTTAAAGCTTTTATAACTTGAAATAAAATTGGTGTTGATACGTACATTTCCAAAATAATCTCTCTTTTCTCTTTACACACGAGTACTTGAGTAAGTTTACATGAATTTGTACAATATTTTTCACACACTTTTCACAAAGCAAACTATCCTATTTATATACAAATATCATAAACGTCGAACAACGGTCAAATCCTAAACAAATGCCACTTGGCATTGTGCATGCTAATGTCTTCTGAAAGCCTTCCACGTCCCCTTTTCCCAAACGAAACAGTTATTCGTACAAAAATGCTCTTCAACAGATGAAACGATGTGTCTCTTTGTTACATCAAGTTGATTTACAATTCAAATCCAAAAATCCTTCTATCAGATTTTCCTTTGTCGAACTCTTCATTGTCGAAATAACAAAAAAACTTTATCTGTAGTGATGTGAAGAACTTCCAGTCAGCAATCCAATGTCTCTTTCGACAAACCCCTTTCGACTTATAAAACAAATCATCACAAACCTTCTCGAGATTCTGGACATGTTTGGAAGAAAGAATGATCAATTCGTCAAAAGATCTTTATAAAAGCTATTAAAGCTTTTATGCACCAAACTCATTTTGTCGAAAATCCTATGCATACAACAGGTACATGTCAAATCCTGGAAAGGCTCACTGGCAAGCATTAAAATGGATTCTAAGGTACATAAATGGGTCTCTGAGCAGAGTCCTAATTTATGGTGTATCCTTGGGTGAAGATAGTAAAGTAGAAATCGAAGGATATGTCGACTCTGATTATGCAGGTTGTATGGATTCTAGAATATCTATTTCTGGATATGTTTAAACTATGTTTGACACATCATTTAGTTGAAAAGCAACACTTTAGGAGGTTGTTGCCTTATCAACCACTGAAGCGGAATATATCGCCCTAACTGAAGTTGTAATGGAAGCAATGTGACTTGAAGGTTTTGCAAAGGAGCTGAAACTTCAAGGTCGAAGTATCACTGTTAAATGTGATATTCAAAATGTAATACACCTGTCGAAGAACTCAACCTATCATGAGCGAACCAAGCACATTGATGTGAGGCTGCATTTCGTCAGAGGGGTAATAAAGCGTGGAGAAGTCCAAGAGCTGAAGGTTTCGACATATCATAATGTTGCTGATATGATCACCAAGACGTTGTCCTGTTGCAAGTTTTTCCACTATATGCAGTTGATAAAGCTACATGAAGAAAGCTAGTTTGTTTCTTGTTGGTATATAGTGTGTTCCAAGGTGGAGATTTGTGGAATATTGGAACAAACCATAGTACGAATAGCATGTCGTCAAAGTTTTCTCACATGTTATTGTTTAATTGGGCCTTATGTTATAGATCCAATTGTTTAAGTTAGCTTGTACCCTAAGTTAACTTGTAATGGGCAATTGTTAAAAAGCCCATTAGGTTAGTATATTAGTTTTATTATAAATAACATACTAGTCTATCATATTTTGCATAAGGGAAAATAGGAAGATAAAACCCTAATTCAAAAGTGAGAGAGGTTATTTGTTATTCTTGTATACTTGTAATTTTGTTTAAAGCGAAAGGAAAGAATAACAGTTTATAACCAATCCTTGTTTCCTAACTAATCACAAAGAAACCTATTATACTTTGTTTCAAAGGTATCCAATTCACAACAAATATCTTTGTCGATTGAACTTGTAATCCAAGCCATTACCATGTTGTTACATCAATACTAGAGAACGTGGGATGAATCAGTTATAGAAGGTCGAGTTAGGGTTCCATCGACAAACCCTAATTTGTTCTTGGACCTGACAGCTAATTTGAGCAATCTAAACCAAGAATGAAAGTTTCTGTTGTTGAGCAAAGGCGTAACGATGGTCAGACCTAGATTATCGATGGGGTACATAAAAAAGGGGTTGAGCATATTTGATGATAGGAACGAGTGGTGACGATGGTGGTGTTTTGGGTGGAAGAGTCGTTTACGTTTGGAAAAGTAGGTGGAGTCGATGTATCCGTCATTGATGAGATGTGAAGTTGAAACAGAAATCACAGAAGATGATGAAGATAATAGGTCGAAGAGAAAAAACGAACAAAGACGGAAAAACGAGAGAAAAAGAATCAAGATAGGTAGAAAAATAATCACGAGGAAAGAGAGAAGCAAATGAAAAATGGAAAAAAAAAATCTTTTTAAGAGAGCATGTGGTGGAAGCCACAAACAGAAGGATACGAAAGAATCTCGAAAGAAATCAGAACGATCTCATGCTCTTGATACCATGTTGACATATGATCCATCAATATTGACCATTATTGATTGCAATGAAAAGAAAGAATAAAACATTGTAAAAAGATGACTGAAAACATAATATTATTATCATTCCCTTCAATGTCATTACAAAAGGGATTATGTCCTTTATATAAGGAATGAAAACGACTAAAAAGAAACGAAATAGTTATTTTTCACAAAAACACAAAATCAGACATTTTTAGAGATAAAATGAAGAAAACAAATGTAATTTTTAAATTTGAAGTATTTATAAAGTTATATTAGTGAACTTGTATTTGTATAAAATATAGGAGTGAGGGAATGATTATAAGGGTATAGAGTAATTTTATTTTACCAACCCTTTAAAATCACCTCATGAATTCCTCCCATTATCCAAAATATATGGTACTACGCTTGGGCACGTATAATTTTTACTTGGTTGCCAATCATATTCACAAAGTAAATATAAAAACTAATTTAAAGTGATAAGATGCAAATGCTTGAAGGGAGTGGTAATCTATGTAGATATAAATTCGACAAAGATATGATAAGGAAATTAAATATGAAATATCACCCGAAGATAAGCATAATTTTTTTTGTTGAAATCATAATTAAAATAGGTAATATTTTTTATATGAAAAATACATGATTTTTTGTGTGTATATCTTATGCGTGTGTGAAAGAATCACTTTGCGGATTTATATCTCAAACCACTTGCGGAAAAAGATCACCCTCAACTTTAATTTTGATCTTTAGAGATAAGTCAAAAAGAGATTAATTATCTTTGATTTTGATTTTGTGATTAAATTTCATCCACGCACATGATGTTTTTAACCATTAGTTCTTAGAATATGAATTAACCAAACATGGCATTATTTACAAGTAGGTTTAGCTTTGTAGCGGAAAATCAAAATGAGAATATAAATTAACTAAACATTGCATTATTTACCAGTAGGTTTAGATTTACATCGGAAAATCAAAATGAGAAAAACGGTTAACATGTGATAATACGAACCTTGTTGAACAAGTTTCACATGGTGAAGTACAAATGACGACCATAACAAGTTTCATTTTTAAGCTTTTGAGTTAGGTACCTAGGAACCTTAATGAAAAAATACTATATATCTTAAATAATAAAAAAAAAAAACCGCAAACAACACACACAAAAATTGTTTATATGGTACATCTAATATATCAATATTATAAATCTCACACACACACATATATATATATATATATATATATATATATATATATATATATATATATATATATATATATATATATATATATATATATATATATATATATATATATATATATTTCACTAAGAAAGAAATGACAAAGTAGAATCTTGATGCAGTAAAATAGATTTCTAATACATCAGTGGACGAATGAATTTATAAGATTAGTATTTTGATGTTCAAGTCAAAAAGAGAATGTAGAGTAATGTGAGTTATGGTTTAGATAGTAGTTTAAGTTTCATTTGGGATGCCTTATATTCAATGGACAGTTATAATTGTTCATTGCTTTTGTTATCTATGTTCAAACTGAGGCCAAATGACTCCTTATATAGGAGATCAATAATTCAAAACGAAAAGACACTCCTGTTCGGAAAAAGGTTACGGTTGTCCCAGCCAGGGGCTCTGCCCCTTGGAATCCCACGGGGCGCTGCCCCGCACCCCGCCAGGGGCTTCGCCCCTTGGAACCCCAACGGGGCGCTGTCCCGCACCCCACCAGGGGCTTCGCCTCTTGGAACCCCGTTTCAATTATTCACATTCAATTATACGTTGGCTCGACGAGCGTGCACTCCACACTACCCTAACTTATTTCCAAGCTTTAACGCATAATTGCATCGGCCTATAGTAAATCACATTACTACTAAAAAATATTGATGATACTGAAATCACCAACATTTTCAATATCATATTCTCGAGAATGTAATTTCAATCTTTAAAACAAACACACTCTTAGACACGTGATCGACCCAAAACAGTATACATAATACTACAATCTAAACTACAAATACGATCATAAACCATACTATAAAGTAATCGCTCACATACCTTAGTCGCTCCCCAAACGCTTTTGATTTTTCTACTCCTCATATGTGACTAAGAGACATTAAAATAAATAATGACAAATTTACAAACTTTTAAATTATCTTCTCTAATAAAATCAAAATTTAGTCAAGATGTAATATTGTGTCACACAGTAACTTAATAAATATTTTTATATGTCCTCGATTTAAATCTAGTGTCGTAGGTTCAAATCATAGTCAAGATGCAATATTAACATCTAATCTAAATTCATGAAGTACTTTCTCCAAAGTTCAATTATTTTTTTCTACTTTTTATAAATTTGGATATAGTTTGTAAAAGGACAATGATATGGTAGAGAATGAGGTATATAAGATGCCAAACTTATGGTTACAAATTGAGAAGGATGGATAACGCCGCAAGGCAACTAACTGTATGAAAAGGTCTCAATCACATGTGAAAGGGTCATGAAATTCAGACCCTTTTTTAAATAAAATCAGTTATAACGGATTAATGAGGAAATTAGGCATTATTTTTTGGTGAAGCCTTTGTCTTATACAGTTGATTAATATCAAAACAAAATATTGGGAAAAAATGGTAAAGATAATGTTTTAGCAAGAAAGTTAGTAAATACATGATATTCAAAATAGTAAAGTAACGTGTTAAAGGCACCTTGCAATTAATAGAGGGATGACCACCTTATAAATATTTTCCAGGTGACCGTATAATTTTTTTTTGGTTCTTTTAAACTATTGAATAATAGTTTTTTTGAACTTTTTCATCTTCAATTTTTTCATCCCAATTATAACTTTTAAATGAAATTTGTTATGGGTCATTAATAAGGTCCGAATGACAAATATCCACTAATAAAACAATGAAATATTAAATGCTGAATATGTTGACTGTTTTTCTCTGTTTAATAGAAAAATTTCGCACGAGTATCATGACAACCGTTTAGATCAATCTGACGGTTGACCACAATTTACGCGGTGTCACATGCATTCAGTTGTCAACTGTTTCTCTTATTTAAAGAGAAAATGTATCATTTCTCATATATTCAATTTTTCTTTTATTCTAATACTATTTTCACTCTCACACTGATTTGAGCGTTGAACTCCTAACCTATTGGTGATCCCCCTCTTCACCGATCGAAAATTTAATTAAAACCACCGCAACAAACTTTACATCCTCACTTTCCGATAAACTTTAGTTTTACTATGGAACAAAATCTGACTTCACATATGAACAATTTTTTAATGTGAATGGTTTAGAGATTGTGAAATGTACTTTAGAGACACCTATCTCAAAAGACAAAGATCCTAAAGGATCTAGTTGTTTTTATCATTTAATGATTCTAAAGCATTTAACCGAACTTAATTCGATTATGACTCTAAAATTCTAGTTTCTTTTTGGAGAATCAAAAGATTCAATAGCTCTTATTAAATGATAACCTTTATAGGATATACGAATATTGTGTGACTATCGAATATTTTACATGGTAACTCGATACTATGTCAATTTAGCCTTAGCCCAAACCGAATCAATTCATGTAATTTATTAATAAATATTGACATATTCTTCTTATCTAAGGTTGTGTTTGGTAAAAATGATTGATAATTAGTAGTTGATGATTGATAACAGATAGTTTATATCTTATAAAGAATAATTTATAGTTGATGACTAATAGCTGCAAGTTAATTTGAGTAGGGTAAATTAACAGTTATATTTGTACATTCCAAATATATTTCTAGCCGAGTCACATAGTCGGATATGGATAGAAAGGAAGTTATGCATATAAGAAGTTTAAGACACGACTCGGGTATGTATACACAACCCGAGTACTAGGATTCACATCCAAGAATGCACATCCTGAGGATACCCCAGCCGAGAAATGAAGGAAGTCGACAAAGAATTATAGTAAGCACAATTGTTGTGATGGGTCTAAGATCAATTGGAACATCAACAGTTTGTAACGTTCGGCGACACATCAATGCAAGAGTTACATAATTATAAATGGACACATTCATGAAGTAGGAGTTACAAATAATGATGGACAATAACAGTAGAAGGCTAAATGACTTCTATTAATGACAAATCATCAATGAAGGAGAGAATGAGGGCTATAAAATGGGCTCCCAATTTGTTCTCACGTGGATTTCGTGTGAACAAGTTGTTGGCCTCCTATCCAAAAGGTTTACTTGCGGGACCGACCAGATGAGTCCCAAGACTGCTCTGTCCGATTAGGTATACGGTGGAATTTTGTAATGTTAGATGGTAAGGGGATTTTTCGTATGTTTTTGGTGTTTTGCGTTTATGCAAACGCTCGTGGAATGCTGGAATAAATGGGAAAAGAAAAACAAAAGTAGAAAAAAAATAGATAAAACAAAGGCAAGTATTTAAAATTGCTTAGAATTAAAATGACTTGAAAAGATAAAGGTTTTGGACGCTTTCGTACATTTTGTGTAGGGGTTAACTCGTTTCTCTTAAAGTTTGGTACTTTGAGTGTGTCCCTTTTATAATGCAAAGAAATGTGACCTTGAATTCTGAAATTGAAATATACTTAAATAGACATGAAAGTAAACCATCAGATACTCCCCAATGAATCTGACTTTGACACCTATCATCTCACTCCTATGGTAACTACCCATTACTTTGCCCCACTTCCTTGAGCAATTTTCTTCATAACTTTCTGAATGGTGTGTCGAAAGGTCTTTGACCTGCTAGTTTTCTTGGATGGCGTCAAAATGCTTCGACGCCTTTCTTTCGTAGGCTGGACTTTGCTTCGCCTCTCCTGTCTGTCGACCCATTGTCATGTTTCCTTTTTCTTGGTCTGGTCGAAGCACTCTTCTTTGGCTTTCTCATGGACTTACTTATAAACATAAAGACTTCTTTGGCCTGGTCGAAATCTTCGGACAATAAATTTCCCCCCAAAAAGGCCAGTTTCGACAAAGATGTAGTCAACCAATAAGCTTGGACTTTTGGACTTTCCTGAAATATTTAAACGAATCTTTGACCGTCGACTTGAACTAATCAATTGCTTAACTTTTGTCGGATTTCACTTTTGGCGCCACAATGTTTCATTCCTGGTAATGATGTCTTGAGATGTGGGGATCCTCCATCCTCCCACTATCACAACTTGACGCCTAAATAGAACCCTTGTGTTGCATGGCTTTTGGATATAAATATCATTTCCTTAGTTTATTTGCAACCAGTGTGGAGATAATGGTCTGAATCCACTTCCTCGAATTTCGTCGCCAACATTATTTGAGTAGAAGGGGCACTATTTCCAAAACTTGAAAAAAGGTCATTTTCCGGGCGACACTCTTTTCCCATGATTGATTGCGCGCCTTTCAAGTCCTTACCCCTTAGCTAGGTGATCCTCTCAAGGAATATCTCTCCTATAAAAGGTGTGGTTTTATGAACTTCCTACTATACTCCCATTCAATTTCACCATGACTTCTTCTTTAGTAAATCTTGCAGACCAGAAGGCGGACAAGAAAAGTTCGGAGCCACCCAAACCAACTGTTTCAAAAACTGATGCCTCAAACACTAGGATGAAAGTTGCTGGGAAAACGTCTGTAACTTAGATGAAACCCCCAAGAAAAGGCTGCCTCAATGCTATGACCTCGACCCAGACTTTGACGAGGACTGGATGAACTTCCTCAACTCAGGAGCATGGAGAGGAATGGATGAATAACTAGTTTTTTGCCGGAATCCAAGCGTATCTTTTATTTCTTGCACTTTTATGGCCTGCGGGCTTTATTATTTTAATTTGTAACGCATTATGCCCCTTGTATGCCATTTTTGGCTATTAATCTGTTGTGATCATTATTAATGGAACTTTATGTATGGATGTTTATTTCTTGTAGTGTAGGTCTATACCTTTTTAGATATTTCCCATTTACTCTCAAGATTCTTCTGTCAATGCCTATTTCTTTTATCTCGTAAGTGTTGTTGCTAAAGGCCTGAATTACTTCGAATGGTCCCTCACAGTTAGGTGACCATTTCCCTAATGTTTGATATCGACTATCCATGGGTAAAATAAATTTCCACACATAATCATTGACTTCGAAGATTTTTGTCTTAACCCTCTTGTTATAAGTTCTGGCCATTCTTTCCTTCTGACGCAACAAAATGTCCAATGCCCTTAACCTTTCTTCGTCCAGGTCTGCGATTTCGTCGAACATCATACTATGATATTATTCCGGCGAGATCTCATTTTGAAGCTAGATCCTTATCGACTGGAAACAAATTTTCGAGGATAGAACAACATCGTGGCCAAATGCCAAGCGGAATGGATTCGAATTCGTTGACTCTTTTGGGGACGTTTGACATGCTCACAGGATTTGGTCCAACATTTTATGCCAGTTTCTAGGCTTTTTGGCAATGTGTTTCTTAATGAGTCTAATCACCACCTTATTCGCCGCCTCGACTTGACAATTTTCTTGTGCATAGTATGGTGTCGAGGTGACCAATTTAAACCTAACTTCAGCTATATATTATGTGACTCTATATATTATGTGACTCTTTATGAAATCAACAACAACCTTCTGATCTACCTTTACCTAAGTTATCTCCTTTAACAATTTAGTAAAGTAATCGATCCCGACTAGGATGAACTTTTGTTGTTTCGATGAGGGGTTGGTTGGATCTCTCTTATCACATCCAAAGCCCATCCTTGAAATGGCCAAGGCTTTATGATGGCGTGCAATTCGCTGGCCGGGGCGTGTTGGATGTTAGCATGTGCTTAGCAATCTTTACACCCTCTAGTGAAGTCTATACAATATTTGAGCATGTTTGGCCAGTAGACACTCTGTCGAAACAACAACCATTTCATCTTGTGGCCAGATTGGTGGGCTCCACAAGCCCCACTATGAACATCCGAGATGGCTAGGTATACTTCTGAGCCTCCTAGACATTTGAGTAAAACCCCTTCTGAGGTTTTCTTCATGAGTTCATTTCCCATCAAAACGTAACTAAAAGTATTATACCTAGTCTTCCTGTCAGTTCCTCCGATGGGATTTTCTAAGTATATTACAATTGGTCGTCTCCAATTTTTTGTCGATAATCCATTAATAACGAGGACTTCACTGTACCAGGTATCCTCTGCTTCTAAACCATTTATAGTATGTAACAGTGGCACATTCAACACCATTTTCTCTCGGACTTCAATGAAGTTCTTCAATTTGTCATTCGAAACTTTATATCCTGAAACGATCTGCACCAGATCATTCGCTTCCTGGTTTTCCATTCTGGGCACATGCATGATGCTGGCAACATCAAACTGCTTTAACAATTGTTTCGCCGTAACAAAGTATACCAATAGATTCTCCTTGATGCATTTATACTCTCTCGTGATTTGTTTAACCACTAGCTCTGAATCACCCTTAATCTCCACTCTCTGTACCCCTAGTTTCTTGAGTATCTTCAACCCGATGATTAAGGCCTCATACTTAGCCTCATTGTTGGAACTTTCCCATTGATCTTGCAGTGGAATTTTGTTGGGAGGCCTTGTGGGGAGACTACCAATATCCCTATGCTTGTTCCATGTTTATGACTTGACCCATCAAAATATAATTTCCACGGGTTTGCGTCAATTATGAACACCTAAGGTTCGACCACTGCATGCATGGTCGACAATGAAGTCGGCCACTATTTGACTCTTCATAGCTCTTAAAGGTTTGTATGTTAACGAAAATTCAGTTAATGCTAGTGTCCATTTGCCTATTCGACTATGTGTATTAGGTTTAGACAATATGTTCTTGATGACACCGAAATGGGACGAAACGTGAACGTCAATTGGATTTATATTTTGCTTCAATTTCATACATGAAAAGTACAGACATAAGCATAATTTTTGAATCATAGTATACCTAGTTTCATCATCTATCAACATTTTACTAAGGTAATAAATGAGTCTTTCGACACCACTGTTGTCCGCTTGTGCTAACATACTCCCTATGGCCGTATCCGAGCAGCAATGTACAATCTCATATTTATGTTCATACTAGGTGACAATAACATAGGAGGCATCGTCAAATATTCTTTGATTGCGTCGAATGCCTCTTGTTACTTCTCTTCCCAGTGAAAATCATTGTCCTTCTTAATCTTCAACAATGGCGAGAACACTTTCATCTTGCCACTTAGGTTGGATATGAACCTTCTTAAGAAGTTGATTTTCCCCAACAAAGATTGAAGTTGCTTCTTCGTCGAAGGAGGCTTGAGGTCCAAAATAGCTTTCTTCTTATTTTGGCTGATCTCGATGCCTTTCTTGTGGACTACAAAACCCAAAAAGTCTCCTGCACATACACCAAAAGCACATTTTAGTGGATTCATTTTTAATCCATATTTCCTCATCCTCTCAAAAGAGTGTTGGAGGTGATCTAAATGATCATTCTCCGAATAGGAATTTATTGCAATATTGTCAATATAGACTTGCGTGAACTTCTCAATGAAGTCATGGAATATGAATTCATGGTTCTTTAATATGTGGCCCCATCATTTTTCAGGCCAAAGAGAATTATAACCCATTCATATATACCTATAGCTCTTGGGCATTGAAACGCCGTTTTAGGAACATCATCCTCAACTATGAGCATTTGATAATACCCAAAGTATTCGTCGAAAATACTCAAATACTCAAAACCTACGCCTGAGTCGACGAGCATCTCTGCTACATGCATCGCATATTCGTCTTTGGGAGTCGCATTATTAAGATCTCTAAAATCAACGCAAATGTGAAGTGTTCCGTTTTTCTTAATTACAGGAACTATATTGGCGAGCCATTCAACATACCTCGCATTTCTAATGAACCGGATTTTGAGCAACCTTTCGATCTCTTACTTGATCTTTTCAGTCACCTTAGGGGAAAACTGACGAGGTTGTTGTTTGATTGGCTTTTTACCTAGCTGAATGGGTAAACGGTGATCCACCATGCTTCAACTTACTCCATGAGTTTCTCCATAATCCCAGGAAAATCCATATTTGTATTCTTTCAATACATCAACTAGCTTAGCCTTCATTTTCGACCCCACCTTCGTACTTACGTACATAGGTCTCTTTGTGGTCCCATCTCCTAAGTCAATATCTTCGAGTGGGTCCTGAGCCTGCATTTTTTGTGGCTCATTTGATGGGTCATTTTCAAACCCCAAAGGCCTATTGTCATAAATGTAATCAAGCCTCTGGCTTTCTGAAGTTGTTGTCTAGCCTAATTAGCCACATGTTCTGGCTCTGTCAGTTAGGATTTGATGTTTCCTAGTCTCTATAGCCATTTCTTTTTTTGTTTTCAGATAGGTAGGCCGGAATTTAAGCCATACTCTCTGACTCAGAGGTCATTTACGTCGACCTCGGACCACCCTGCAGGTGGTATTTCACTTGGCTCCACTGGTATATCAGCATCATCCTTGACGAAACCATGTTTTGGATCCAAGTTCAACATGCGACCAATTTCGACAGAGGTATAAGAACCTGATCCATCATCACATGGGGCCACATTTGCCGAATGTTGATCGAATGACCTCTTCGATCCTTTGGTTTTGTCAACCTTATAGAAGCTTTGGTCTGCTTCTATGTTCTCGACGATGCCATTTTTTCTCCAAATACTGAGTCTTTGATGTAGGATATAAGGCATTTCCCCTATACCATGAATTCACTCCCTACCTAATAATAGGTTGGAGTTGGCTTTGGAGTCGATCACCATAAACAATGTCGACCTGGTTGTCGTTCCCACTTCCAGGTCGACTTGGATTACTTCTAAGATGTTTCTAGTGTTCCCTTCATAGTTGGACAAGACCATATTATGTTAACAAAGATCTTCATCGGTCTTTCCGATTTTATTGAACCAAACGTAGGGCATCAAGTTCACAGCTGCCCCACCATCCACAAATACTTTTTTTATTTCTATGCCATTAACTTTGGCTTTTATGAAGAGAGGCTTCAAATGATACATCATATCAGGACTAGGTTTCTCGAACACAACCCTCTTCTCTTCGACTACCCCATCATTCATGACATAGTAGCACAAATGATTATCCTAAGGAGTCTCATTCGCCACAAAGTCTTCCTCTGCTTTCGCCACTTCTAAAATAATGTATATTCAGCTGGTAACACAAACACGATGCCACAGTTCACGACGAAGTCTTCTCCACAAGTATCATCCTTGGTATCATCATACAAGTCTTCATCAAAGTCATCTTCTGGTGACGGGGTGTATTCTTTGTCAGACTGAGGTGAATAAGTAAGCTCTTCTTCATCATATTGGGCAGTATATTCATGATCTTTCCCCTTTTCAATTGAAGGAGTTCATTATGCACTTTGTTTGGATATTACCTTTTTCCCTCCATAGGTTATGACGGTGAGAGTTTGATTCGCCACATCTTCCCATTTTTGACCCATCTTGCTTTTGAGTGTTGCCCCCTTGGTCTAGAGACTTCCACCTGCCTTGGTTGGGATGTCGATGCCACTTTTTTGGCCTTCTTATTCATTGGTAGCGCCTCCATTGAGTCCTAGTCATAGGGTTTTCCCTTTGTAATTAGGAGAAACCACGTAACTTTGGGTTCATCTTTCTTTCCAGCATCTTTCTCTAAATCGAGCACCCTCCACTTTGCCCTTTTGTTGCCTTTTTGATTGACTGGTTCCACCCACTTCTCATGTGGGATGTCAGATGGTGGCACAAAAATTTTGGGCCTGACTGATCTAACCTACCTTTGGCATTATTCATTTCAATGAGGATTACCACTCAGGTCGAACACGAACCTTGGAATACGAGATCCTTCAGCGACTCAAGCTTCCTTTTTGCCAGCTTCACACTTTTCAACTACCTTCTCATCGAACACAATGTTGCGCCTTGGGCATAGTATTACCCTCGATCTTTCCACTTGGCATTTCTCTTATAATTCATTCAAAATTTTCTAGCCCTAGGGTAGATTGCCTCCAATTCTTTCTCATTCTTCTTGTCGTCACCTTAAGTAGTGTCGACCATCATGCACTCCATGTTTATAACATGGGGTGTGTTGGGGAAACTGTCAGTAGCTTCCACCATCATGCATTCATTTAGCTCAGAGTATAGTGCTTCTTCGAACTTCAGAGGGTCTGTGTCAGCTTGTATCTTCGGCTTTTCGCCAAATTGAAGCCTACCATCCTTCAAAGCTTTTTGCACCAAATCCCTGAAAAGAACACATTGAGACGTTTTATGTCCAAGGAAATTTTGAAATTTGCAAAATCCTTTTTTTTCCTTTTTCTTTTTTCTAAAAGGGGATCTTTTAAACTAGGTGGAACGACAATTTGACCATTGTTTACTAGCAAACAAAAATTTCATCACATTTTGATATATCAAACGTATATGTCTTAGTGACATTTTTGTCGGACTTCCCTGTTTTGACAGAGTCTTTTCCATTTGATGGTTTCAATACTTTACACCTATAAGGAGGTCCTGGATTAAGTTTAGCCATATGAACCTCACTTTCATCGACAAGTTACCCTTTGTCGGACGAGAGCTCATCAGATCCTAAATCCGTAACTTTCTTATGATATCGATTATCCTTAGACTTCTCGGCTCTCAATCTTTCGATACATTGTTTTCACCACCTAAACTCCCTAATTTAACACCCATCACTACTGAGCAGTCCATTAATTTTTCCGCATCAAATTTTTGTATACCGAAGAGAATACGTGTTGTACCCTAAAATTTTCCCTCCCATATTCAAGATCATATACTTCAAAAGGTCTCTTAATAGTCACAAGATTCTCAATTGGTCAAAAGGATTGAATGTTTTCATCAGACAAAGCCTCCTCCTGAACAATGAATCTAGAACTAGGGTTTTAAGTTACTCAAGAAAATTGAACTTCCAAGGCTTCAAATGGACTTCATGACATCCCATACATCTTAAAGAATCCTCATTTCATGTTTCAAAGCTTTCCCAGCAAGTTTGGTCAGTCAGATGCTCAGGTACCTGAAAATCAGTTAACTTGGTCAAAAGTCAACTGAGGTCAAATGTGGTCAACTCAAAGTCAAACCTCAATATTTTTTATCAACATCAAGATTATGAGGTGAAATTCATCATTTGATCAAGGGTTGATCATGATTCATCAAGGAAACCTCAGTTCATCAAGAATCAAGAAGTTTCTAAATTAGGGTTTTCATAGTAAAACTCAACTGAACTTTGACCAGCCGTAACTTTCACATACTTCATCAAACATTTCCCATCCAATGCACTTTTTAAAATGAAATTCAATTCTCTACAACTTCGTGTCTCACAAGCCAAGCCTAAAAATGCTTCATTTGGAAGGTATGAGCTAAAACATTATAGGTCCTTTTGAAAGTCAACAAAAAGTCAACTTTTTCCCAAAGCTCATAATTTAAAAATGGTAAATTATATGGACATGGGACTAAAAGGGTTGGTTAGAGGACACTCTAAGCTTTCTAAAAAGTCCTAGAACACCTTCATAGCATTAAAATTGACGAAATTATGCATTGTCAAAGTTGGATGATTTTTAAGGGGTGTATGAAGCAAAAAAGGCCATAACTTCAATTTTTCCAAATGGGACCATAAAGTTGCAACCCAAACTTGAAGATGAAGTCATGCACGACCCAATGACAATTAATTCTGATTTTTATAATTTATTTTATATTATTTTGGATTTTAATTGTTAAATTCAATTTTAATAGAAATCAAATATGAAAATCAAATATTTGATCTCATAACTTATTTTGGGATCAAATATATGATATTTAAGATGATTGCAGTCATCCAAATTCGTGCAAGATCAATATAGAAGGAGGATATTTGATTTTTGGACAAAAATAGTAAGGAGATTTCTTCATCATCAAGTAATGCAAATCCATTGTAAAAAGCCCAATATTTTGACCTAGAATGCTTCACTATAAAGCCTTGATCATAACACAAGCAAAGGATACGAAATTCAGAACCAAAAAATGTTAGAACAATTATGGTTCTGAACCTCTAAGTGTTTTGATGATAACAAAGCTTTTTATATTAGAAGTTCTAATGAATATATTTACTCTTGTGTAGAAGACAAATTCATTTAAGTAAACCGTACGCGCTTACAAGATACATTTAGAAGATACTCTCAAAGAAGAATCCAGCATTAAATAACATATTTATTGGCTGCACATCTTTTATTTATTATCTCTGATCTCCACTTAGAAGATGCTGGTATCCTTATTAAAGACATTAATTAAAGGATATTTTAATTAATGAACAAAGACAAGTATCTCTGCTTATGGAAGGAATTTATGGTATTAAAGTCTATCCTAATTTAATTCAAGATGTCTCCAACGGCTACATTCTTCAGTACTATATAAAGGACTTCATTTGAAGAATTCGATATACACATCATCATATTCACGCGTATCAATTGAATCATCTTGTGCTTATTATTGTAACTTTCACTTAGTGATCCTTGCTTATCTAGAAGCATTCTAAGTTACTTCTTTATTATATTTGTAATAGTTATTCTATTCCTTGAGTGACTAAGTTTAGTCAGAAGACTCAAGAGGACATTGACTATAGGTCTTTGTGTGTATTCTTATTGAATAGTGGATTAAGACCTCAGTAGAGGCAAAATCACCTTGGCGGGTGGACTGGACGTAGTTTGAGTTCAAACGAACCATGATAAATTAAACGTGTCATTAGAAGTTATTTTTAATTGTTAAAGAAAACCCAATTCCAACCCCCATTCCTTGTGTTTTTCGCACCTTCAATTGGCATCAGAGCGCTAGGTTCTGAGTATTACACTTAACCGTGTCAGTAAAAGATCCAGAAGTTAAACACATGGCAGAAACTGGAATTAACAACAATGACTATCAGAATGACAAGATCAATGCTAAACCTCCAATATTCAATGGTGACAATTTTGACTACTGGAAGGATGTTCTGGAGAGTTTCTTTCTAGCTCTAGATGGAGATCTCTGGGACATGGTGACAGATGGATACATTCATCCTGTTGGAGCAGATGGTCAGAAGATTGAAAGAAAAAATATGACAGCTCAACAGAAGAAGGAATTCAGAAATCATCACAAAGCTAGGACCATACTTCTAAGTGCCATCTCTTACACAGAATATGAGAAGATCACAAACAGGGATTCAGCTAAACACATGTTTGATTCTCTGAGGATGACACATGAAGGCAACTCTCAAGTCAAGGAGACTAAAGCTCTAGCTCTCATCCAGAAGTATGAAGCTTTCAAGATGGAAGAAGATGAAACCATTGAAAAAATGTTTTCAAGGTTCCAAATCCTGGTAGCTGGACTAAAAGTTCTGGACAAAGGCTACTCAACAGCAGATCATGTGAAGAAAATCATCAGAAGTTTCCCAAAAGCTTGGAGGCCCATGGTCACTGCTTTAAAGTTATCAAAAAATCTGAATGAAATTTCCTTAGAAGAACTGATCAGCTCCTTGAGAAGTCATGAGATTGAGTTAGAAGAAGATGAACCCCAGAAGAAAGGTAAGTCTGTAGCTCTTAAATCTAACAAACATGTTTCTAAAGCTTTACAGGCAGAAGAAGAAGAAAGCTCTGGATGCGCATCAGAAGAAGATGAATTATCTCTCCTATCAAGAAGAGTTCAACAACTCTGGAAGCATCGTCAGAAGAAGTTCAGAAATACCAGAAGAACAAATAATTATTCTGAATCAACATCTGGTCACAAGAAACCCAGAAGCAAAGAAGTTGTGTGCTACGAATGCAAAGAACCAGGACACTATAAAAGTGAATGTCCAAAACTTCAGAAAGAAAAACCCAGAAACAAATTCAGCAGAGAAAAGAAAAAGAGTCTCATGGCAACATGGGATGATTCTGAATCATCTGAAGCAGAGTCAGATTCTGAAGATGAACAAGCTAATATTGCATTAATGGCAAACATACCAGAAGATGATCACTCATCAGAATCAGAGTTAGAATCAGATTCAGAAGAGGTATTTTCTAAATTTTCTAGACCTCTGTTAGAAGCTAGCCTCTCAGAAATTCTTGAAAAATATCAGAAGCTTCAATTCAAATACAAAGACATTAAACAAAGTCTAGTATCTGAATTAGAAGAAGTTAGAAAACTAAAAACAGAAAACTCTGAGCTGAAAGAAAACCTCTTTGAATGTAAAAACTCTTTTGAGAAACTTAAAGCTCAGAAGAAATCTGAATTAGAAGATCTAATCAATTCTGATAATATCATAAAACAATATGATTATAGCTTTCAACAATTTCTTACTAAAATCTTAGATAGAAGTAAGATTGCTTCTATGATCTATGGTGTTAGCAGAAATGAAAGAAGAGGCATAGGCTATGTGAAAAATAAAGAAACTCTGAAGCTAAAAAATATTGATGACATTGTCATAAATACTAATACTCCTCTAAGTTCTCATTTCACCTATGGTCATAATCATGATATTATATACACTAGTGAGTTATCTTGTTCTACAAGTTCTGATTTAAAACCTAAAATGAATCAGAAGTTTGTAAAAACTAACAAACAAGGACCCAGAAGAATATGGGTACCCAAGGATAAAATTGTGTATGTTGCAGATGTCTTTAACAGCAAAAATGAAACACCAATCATGGTACCTGGACTCTGGATGCTCACGTCACATGACGGGAAGAAAGCATATGTTCCAAAGTCTTGAATTAAAAGATGGAGGCCACGTAGGTTTTGGAGGCAATCAAAAAGGAAGAATAATTGGCTCTGGAACTATTGGTAATGGAAATCTTCCCTCTATCTCTAATGTTCTACTTGTAGAAGGATTAATGCATAACTTATTATCCATAAGTCAATTAAGTGATAATGGCTATGACATAATCTTTAATCAAAAGTTCTGTAAAGCTGTTAGTCAGAAAGATGGAACAATCCTTTTTAGTGGAAAGAGAAAGAACAACATTTATAAAATAAAGCTTTCAGAATTAAAAATTCAAAATGTAAAATGTCTAATGTCTGTGGAAACTGAGCAATGGGTCTGGCACAGAAGATTGGGACATGTTAATATGAGAAGATTATCTCAACTTAACAAACTCAATCTAGTCAGAGGACTTCCAAATTTGAAGTTCAACTCAGAAGCTCTGTGTGAAGCATGTCAAAAGTGCATTTTTAAATGGTTATATTGATGAAGAAATGTATGTACACCAACCCCCTGGTTTTGAAAATACAAAATTTCCAGAACATGTTTTCAAACTCAAAAAATCATTATATGGTTTAAAACAAGCTCCCAGAGCTTGGTATGAAAGACTAAGTAATTTTCTTCTGGAAAATAAGTTCATCAGAGGGAAAATGGATACAACTCTTTTCAGTAAAAACATTAAAAATGATCTTCTGATATGTCAAATTTATGTAGATGATATAATTTTTGGTTCTACTAAAAGTGCCTTGGGAAAGGAATTTGCTAAATCTATGCAGGCAGAATTTGAAATGAGCATGATGGGAGAACTAAAGTTCTTTCTGGGAATTCAAATAAATCAAACATCAGAAGGAACATATATCCATCAAAGCAAATATGTAAAAGAACTTCTGAAGAAATTTGACTTATCAGAAAGCACTATATCTAAAACTCCTATGCATCCTACTTGTATTTTGGAGAAAGAAGAGGTAAGTAAGAAAGTAGATCAGAAGCTCTACAGAGGTATGATTGGATCTCTTCTCTATCTAACTGCTTCTAGACCAGATATTCTATACAGTGTATGTTTATGTGCTAGATTCCAATCAGATCCTAGAGAAACTCACTTAACAGCAGTTAAGAGAATCTTTAGATATCTGAAAGGTACTACTAATCTTGGTCTGTACTACAGAAGATCAGAAGAGTATAAACTTATAGGATATTGTGATGCTGATTTTGCTGGAGACAGAACAGAAAGAAAAAGTACCTCTGGAAGTTGTCAATTTCTGGGAGACAATCTAATCTCCTGGTCTAGCAAAAGACAATCAACCATAGCATTATCAACTGCAGAAGCTGAATACATTGCATCAGCTGGATGCAGTACTCAGATACTCTGGATGAAAAATCAGCTTGAGGACTTCAATATCTATGAGAGTAACATTCCCATCCTCTGTGACAATACTTCTGCTATTTGTCTCTCTAAAAATCCAATTTTACATTCTAGAGCTAAACACATAGAAGTTAAACATCATTTCATTAGGGACTATACTCAGAAGGGAATTTTAATGTTAAAATTTATAGACACAAATCACCAATGGGCTGATATTTTTACAAAACCCCTTCCTGAAGATAGATTTAATTTCATACTAACTAACCTTAGCATGAAATTATGTCCAGAATGAAAATGCTTTACTTATATGTTTTTATCACTTAGAAGTTCTGATATTTATCCTCTATATGGTTATCTCAGAAGATGCTATGCTCTAACTGTTTCATTCTTAGAACTTCTGTTCAAAGGATTAACATGCAGATCTTCAAATCAACAAGTGTCAACAAGGCTCTAAGGATTTCCATCAGAATTAAAACAAGTGTCCAAATTCTAAGAAGTGACAGAACATGCTTTGGTAACTGTTCTCTACAGAAGGACAACTGTTGATATTCTGGAATCTGATACGGCTAAACTTGACACCAAAAAGGCAAAAATCTCTTGGGTAACTGTTCCAGAATCTTTTACGCCTTACCCTATGTCAGCGCATTTAATGCTTTTAATCATTATGTTTTTAAACTTAAATTTTTCCCACTAATTTCTCAACTAATTAAATGCTTTATTTTTCTATATATGTCAAGTGTCTCTCTCACTTTCATCTTTTACCCGTATTTTACTCTTACTGAATTTTCTTAACCTCACTCTTGCGTCTTCTCTAAACCTTTTTCAAAAACCCTAAACCTTCAGATATCATCTTAGTAACTAATGGCTTCATCTTCTCATCAACGCAAAGATTTTTCTGATGTGTACTATGTTGAGCCCACAAAGACTCTCTCAACTCCTACTGACAAATTGGAAGTCCTGTGTGAGTTATTTGTGGATTTCAACAGTTTGAAGGAAAATGGTTTTGATCTCTACCCGTATGTTGAAGCTCAGGGCTGGGAAAAGTATTTTGACCGATTAATGGGACCAGTCTTTCCAAAACTGGTTAAGGAATTCTGGGCTTATGCAACATCAAACGACGCACAGGTTACCTCTTATGTGCTTGGTAAAAGGGTGGCTATTTCTGAAGACCATATTGCTAAACTTATTGAAGCTGATGGAAATGGCATCAAGTGCAGTGATATGGACAAAGCGTCTGATACTACTGTGATAGCAAAAGAAATTTTTACCTTTGGAAAACCCTCCAACAAAATCAAAGACTTGAAGACCCCTCTCCGTATTTGGGCCAAAATTATTCTTGGGACAATCTGTCACAGGAAACCTACCAACTCTCCAGATTACATCAACCTGGACCAACAATTTCTTCTCTACTTCATTGCCAAAAAGAAGAAAATCAACCTTGCACACACTCTATTCCAGAATCTTAGAGTCAGTGTGAAGGAAACCAGAGATGGTGAAAAGACCAAAAGGGATTGGATTCCTTTTTGACGTATTATTTCTGATATACTCTGCCAAAACAAGCTAGTAGACTTTCTAGCAGAGTTGAAGCAAACTGATCTTCTAGAAACAGATGTTGGAAAGCCTCTGAATGCAAAGAATTTGAAAAAGATGAAGTTCATTACTTCTATTCAGCAAGAACCTGTTCTTCATTCTAGAGAAGTAATCACCACCAGAAGGATCCCGTTGGAAGACTTCCCTCTCTTCTCCTCTGACACACCTGCAGATGTTGTAGTCAACTACCTGGATATCTGCAAGCGACAAGGTATGGAACCCCAGTTCAAGCCTATTGAACTCAAACAGAAAGCTCCAGATGTTGCCTCTGTAAGACTCAAGAAGAGAAAGACTGCTGAAGGACCTTCTCAGAAGATGCCAAAATCATCTAGAACATCAGGTAAATCTTCTGCCTCTAACTCTGAATTCATTTCTGTAGTAGAAGCAGTAAATGTAGAAGTGTCTGAACTACCTTCTAGCACCTTACCTTCTAGCCAACTATCCTCTGTTGATATTTCTTCTGCACAAATCCCTACCTCTGAACCAACTCATTCTAATAATCCCATTCAAACTGAAATACCTGCAACTGCTGCTGTCGCATCCATCCTCTCATCATTATATCCACCAGAAACTGAAACCCATCAACAACAAACTATTTCTGATTTTGACATACCCATTGATAATACCCCAATATCTGACATTGATCGCTCTCCAACAACTGAAACACAAACTGCTTTGCAAGATGCTCTAGATCTTGATCTTGAACATTTTCAAGACTCAGAATCTGTCCAACTTCCATCTCCTGAACATACAACTAGACTATCTCCCATAAGAGAAAGCTCACTATCCTCTTATATATCTACACCACCAAACTCACCTACTGTCATAAACATTCCTGATACTCCAGAAGAAACTGAAAATGAAAATCCTCTCAGAACATCTGTTGATTTTGAAGCCCTACAAAAACTGTCCTCCGTATCAAACAAAAGAGCAATACCCATACCAAAACGAAAACCAACTAGAACAGACATTTATGCTTTACTTCTTGCTTTTGAAACAGGCTTGAAATTAAAGTTAGAGGATCTGAAGTCTGCATGCTCAGAGCTTACAGATCCAGCTGCTTCTGATTTTCTGTGGGCTACCCTCAGAAAGTGGTTTAATGCTGAGTCCAAAAGACTTAAGGACATCTGCTATGATGTTGCTTGATGCGTGTTTTTCGCAAGTGTACGAATCACGTCAAAGTAATATAAAAGATTATCGAATCCACAGAGACCAAGTGTCAATCTATCAAACCTGTTGTTATGGTGTGTATCTAAGGCAACTATTTTTAAGGGTTTTAATAAGGGTGCAATGGTAAATAAAATTATAATTTTAAATAATAAATAAAGACAGGCTCGAATGTAATTCACGTAATCAATGATAATCCAGTACTTGTTAGTGGAACTACTTATGGGCAGTGTTTTCTTCTTTGAAAAGAACTAATTTAACAGGAACTGTCGCTTTCGCGTATTCAGAACCGAGTTGTACTCTCTAATCAACCCCTCCTATTGTCACGGATAAAAAGGTGCGTACTGCGTTAGAGTAGTAAACCTATTTTTAAGAAATATAGTATCTTAACTAAGTTGAAAAGTATTTTAACCTGGACTTCTTAGCAAAAAGAGGTTCTTGCGAACCAGAGTTTAAACTTCCTAACGCGTCCGAAAATCGTTTTAAAATCTCTTTTCTTTTTAATCTAAAATCTCCTAATGAACTATACAAAGCGCTTTTGGCTGTTTTTGAAATAGTTAAAAACAATTACTTGAATTGAAAGATAAAATAGCCCTTAGGTGTTTCCACGAACAATTATACTGATTACTGGTTTGATTACGATCCTTACATTCTAACCTTTATGGAATTAGTTAGACATGATAAAGTAAATATTCTTTTTATAGTTTTTCATAAAAGTAATTTAAAGCGAGTGCGGAAAGTAAACAAAGTAAAAAGCGAGTGCAGGAAATAAACAACGTAAATGTGCGAGTGCAGGAAATAAACAACGTAAATGTGCGAGTGCAGGAAATAAACAACGTAAATGTGCGAGTGCAGGAAATAAACAACGTAAATGTGCGAGTGCAGGAAATAAACAAAGTAAAAGCGAGGCAGAAATAAATAAAAGTAAAGTACGAACTTGAATTAAAATGGCGGCAGGATTAACTTCCTCCAGAGTGCTCCAAAACTCGAACCACAGACAGATTACAGACTCGATCACTCGATTGCAGAGGCACCCCGATGTGGAATGGCAACTGCTTTATAACTGATATATGCCTAGAGAATTCTAATTCTGGATGAAGAAAAACGAAAATCTAAGGTCCTATTTATAGGAGAAACTGAAAGCATGAAATGACAGGGATGCCCCTCCACTAAAAAGTGGAGGTTACTGATTTTGGCCTTGTGGCGCCCGCCACAGGCCTATGGCGCCCGCCATGGTCCCTACAGGGGATTGTGGAGTGGGGATCGTGGGTCTTGGAGGTTGAGGAGTGGTCTTGAGACGTGGCCACGTCATGGCTAACCCCATGGCGCCCGCCACGGTGGGTGCCGTAAGTGCAAAATGCTGAATTTCTAGGTTTTCGTCCGTTTTCACTCCTTTTTCGCTCCTTTTCCCGATTCCAGCTCCGATTATTATAAAAACCTGAAAACATAAGAAAACAAAGCAATAACAAAGCAAAACAACAATAAAAGCTAAGAATGCATGCGAAATCGGAGTCAGAAATACGGTGAATTTTAGTGTGATCAAATTCTCCCACACTTAAACCTTTGCTTGTCCTCAAGCAAACATTAAAGCTTAAGAAAAATATGGTGTCAACACTTGTCTTTGGGCTAAAGGGATTCTAAGTTCAAGTCAGGATGCAGTGACAGATACTAACTAAGTGAACCAAGGGTACCATAGTAACACAAACACAAACTTCAATCCTATATTAACCACTCCATATCATCCCACGATACCTAGGCCTATCTTCTCATCTTTTTGTGTCCTTTTCATTCAGGCGCAATCACATTAAGCCCGTTATCCGTACATGCTTCATAGTAGAGTGACCGGTTAGTGATTCTGATCCATAACATAAGGTTTCTGGCACATAAGCATGTGTAAACCTGTTTTTATTTCGCCTAAATGTAGCTGCGGGGGATCGGATCGTAATCCGCCCTACCAAGTTCAGTGCCAGATACCTCTGAACCAACTAACAATAGGTGACTTGCAATTTTTTTTCTTTTTTGTGGCAAATTTTTTTTTTTTTTTTTTTTTTCTCTTTTTTCGGTTTAAATGACTTTGTGAGGGTCACCTATACCAGAGTTTGCCTTTTTTTCTTTTTTTTTTTTTTTTTTATTAGCACTGGATCATTCACTTATATTCATCGACCCCCTACGTAGAGCATGCTTAAGCCGGAGCTGACTGCTAAGATAAACTACTTAGGACAATTTTTAAAATGATAGTAAAGGCCAAGGTGGTGGGGTTTAGGAGTGATTCCTATATTCAAGAGGTCTATGGTGCTAAAATGGTTCTGATGTTTCAAAAAGTTGACCTAAGTCACCACATCCTAATCTAAACCTGTCTCAAAGCCCAAAAAACATGTGAAACAACATTATTTTCTTTTTAAAATTTTTCTGGTAAGGCTAAGGAAATGGGAAAAAATGAAGATGAACTAAAAAAGACACTATACTGGTGACTCGTCAGACTCATGCATTATCTAAGAAAATTAAATTACTGAAAGGGAAATAACTGAAAGGAAATTAACTAAAAAGGGAAATAACAGAAAGCAATAAAATCCCCTCCCACACTTAAATCGAACATTGTCCCCAATGTTTCGAAATAAGATAAGGGGGGTAACCTGGAAAAGACTACTGAGGAGGGGCACTGGTGCCTTCGCCGTCCTGATGTGATGGTCTGGAACGACGGGATCTACTACGATGCTGGTCCCTCCGGTCGAGTCGTGCTGATAAAGCAGCCTGAGCACTCCGGACCTCTCGAAGGTTACCCAAGATGGAACCCTGAGTAGCCTCTACAAGCTGGTAGTGTCGGCTGTTGAACTCTCTCTGACGGTTCTGCTCTAATGAGATATCGTTCAAGGTACGGCAGACGTTGCTATAAGCACGATCCGAAACCAATCGCGATTGTTGCATGAAGCTCATGTTGTCCGTCAGCTGTTGTGAAATAGTAGAGAGAAGGCCATCACGCCTTTCTTCTCTAGCTGTCATATCACGCCACATCTCCTCGGTGACAAAGAATCCAGGAGCAGTACCTGCAACAGGGTTAGAGGAAGATGGTGCAGTGTGTGACTGTGAAGGACGATGGGGGGACATGTGAGGGATGGGAGACTGCTCTCTCCGATCATACTCATCATCAGTGTCATGTGCCTCCCCATCGGGAATATTAGGAGGAAGTGGACCCAAAACACGTGGAGCATTAAGATCATAGGTCCAGTTCCTTTCATCACGTACATCAGTACGTCTACTGCATGGTAAAGCAACAGATGGGATAGCTACCCCATGAACCATCAACTCATAACCACCTTCTCTCCTCGTTCGGCACAATTTCATATCCTTCAGAAATTTTAAATTAATTGTGCGAGGAGGTAGTGGTTCAAGTGTAGCTATCTCATTGTTCAGGCCAAGAGCCCGAGCAATAGACGTAACAAGTCCTCCAAATACAATCGGTCCTGTTTTATTAGTAAATAAAGTCATATGGGCAAGCATAAACGGGACCGGATTGATGTGGGTTCTAGTGAGGCATCCTTGCAAAAATAGGAGTTCACGAGCATTTACCTTGTTTGGACTTTCCCGGCCAAAAATAGTACATGCCAAAAGAAGTCTAAAAACTCTTATGGCCGGGTTGTGAATGGTCGACGCAAGTATCCCTTCAAAAGAATTAATTGAAGTACTTGAAAGCCTTAGCCAGAAGGTAAATACCTCGGCCGACCATTCAGCATCCAAAGGTGCCTCACAGATCGAACCTTCCCTATGAGGGATTCCTAACAAACCTGCTAGATCGCCGGTACTGAATTCATACTCAATTCCGAACAGTCTAAAAATAACAGTACCAACAGTGCTAGCAGTGTTAGGACTGACAGTGTATATCAAAGAACTCAAAAACTCAGTTGTCAGTCGCTCATAGGTAGGTTCCTGATTGATGAAGATATTATGCAAGCCTAGAAATTCTAATAAATTAAAAACACTATGATAAATACCCAAAGCATACAGACAGTTATCGTCGACGTACCTAGTCGAGAGAATTTCTCGACTTTGAAGCCTCTGAATAATTTTCCGTTGCCTTTCGCCCGGTCTTCCATCACGAAGAAGAAATCCGTTGAACTCCATTGTTGAATGCTCCTTAGGTAGTGAAAATGGTAGAAAAAGTGGTTTATGAGGGAATGATAAAGTTTTGATTTTTTTGGTTTTTGATGGATGAAAATGGAAATGGATGTTGGATATGTTTTATGGATGGTGGGTATTTTGGAAATGAGGGAGCTTCAATGGGGTTCAAGGAGGATTTGGAAGGTTGGAAAAATGGGTTTTTGGTGAAGAAAGGGATGAAAATGGTGGAAATGGGGATTGAATCCCGTATATGTTGATGGTACGGTGTGGCGCCCGCCACAGGGCCTATGGCGCCCGCCATAAGGCCAATTCCTGGGCCTTGTGGTTTTGGATCCTCCTTTTGGGCCTTCCTTGCACCTTTGGTCTTCGGGGGGTCTGGATAGCGTTTTCTTCTTCTTTTCAAGGCTTGAGGCTTGCATATTTTTTTTTGTGAAGACAAAAATGAAATTATTTTTGTCTTATATTTTTTTTTCTTTGCACGACAAAAAATAAAAATGATTAAAGAAACAAAAGAAAAAGAAAAAAGTTAACATTAGTGCATAATATGTATATATATAAGGAATTCAAAATGCATGAAAATATAAAAGCTGCAGTAAAGTAAAATATGTCTGGAAATGCGATAAATAAAATACTAGGGTAATGCTGTCAGGGTAGAATGAGTCATGTGGTAGGCGTCTTTTCCTGGCTTGATCCACGAATCTCAGCTATCTCCCTCCGAAGCTCTTCAATCGCCTGATGTAGAGCATCGGTCTCTGAGGCATGAGTGAGATCAGAAACCTGCATCTGTAACTCTAAGTCTGCCACTTCCTGCTTGAGCAGGGCAGTCTCCTTACGGAGCTCATAAATCTGTGTTTGTAGGTCAGGTGGCTGCAGAGACATATTGTTAGACATAACAGTGATTTGGGGAGTAAGAGGTGTAGGAGTGTACTCAGCGGCGGGAGGCGATTTCGGCTCTTCGACAGTCTCTCCATAACCCTCTAGAGCATAACTCCAATTTTCAGGATCATGGACACTGGTCATCAGCTGATCTGGTAATGTAAAGTAGTGTATCGCTTCGCCGTCGATCAGCAATCTAAACATGTTGGGCTCAAAAGAAGCCCTCCTCATCAGTCCTCTATCAAGACAAAAATCAATATCCAGGGTGGTGTAGCAGCAGAAGGTCCTGAGGTGCAATAACTTGCGAGACAGACCCAATGCAGTAGCAATCTGTGTAACAATCCCACCGACATGGATGATGCCTACGGATGATCTGGCAACACTAGCCAAGCCCTTTAACAGAAAGTTGCCACAAGCAACAGGGCGAGACTGAGTCGCACAAAACAGTAGGAAAATCTCCTCTTCACTTAGCAGTGTCTCTGTATCTGGAAAACCTAGGAAAGAATGTGCTAGAATCATCTGGAAGTACCTCAATGCAGGGTTGTGGATTACCTGAGAAAACTGGGTAGAAGGATCTTGGCTCCCTCCGCCGGATATTTTAGTCCAAAACTTTTCCACTTCTCTGCTCATAAAATACCCCATCGGTGTATCTGGAATAGCATCAGGAGTAGTCTGGAAACCTAGCAAATCACCAAACTCTCTGTGAGAGAATGAGTAGTCAATCCCGAACAACCTGAAAACAACGAGTCCATCGGGTCCAGCCCAAGGGTCATAATGAAACGAGCTGAGGAACTCAAGAGTCAAGTTCCTATAAGTGTTGTTCCTGTAGTCAAACTGTTCCCACTGGAGTTGATGGCATAAGAATCTGACGCTTGGCTCTATCCCCAAGGCATCCATGCAGTCATGGTCAGGGTACCTGGTAGGAGCCATAGGGCGTCTCATGTGGACATAGTAACGCTCTCTCTGTGCATCATCTCTAAAGGCCACGTGCATGTCATCAGGGTTCTGCATTCTGTACAAGGTTAGCAAACAAGTCCTGAAAGCACATAAAACATTCAATCGTTAGTCCTGACATAATAATAATAATAATATAAACAAAATAAAGTAAAAGTAAAAAAAATAAAAAGTACAAAAAATAAGAAAAACCATGGGTTGCCTCCCATGCAGCGCTTGTTTAACGTCATTAGCTCGACGACCGATATTTAAACATCATTGGAAGGATATGGTGGATCACTCAGAGTATGGCAGGTGTATGTTGTTGGGATGTCACCTCCTTCGTAGGGCTTCAACCTCTGTCCATTGACGATGAACGGTTTACATGTCGGGTTCTTGATTTCAATAGCACCGGATCTCAGGATCTTAGATACTTCGAAAGGGCCAGTCCATCTCGAACGGAGTTTACCTGGAAATAGTCGTAACCTAGAATCGAACAGGAGAACAGGATCGCCTATTTTGAAGTCTCTTCTTATGATTCTTTTGTCATGCCAAGCTTTTGTTCTTTCTTTGTATATGATGGCATTTTCGTAGGCAGATTGTCTGAGTTCTTCTAATTTGTGGATGTCAAGGATACGTTTCTCACCAGCAGTCAAGTAATCCAAATTCAAAGTTTTGATGGCCCAATAGGCCTTATGCTCCAATTCAAAAGGTAAGTGACATGATTTTCCATAGACCAGTTGATAAGGGGTTGTTCCTATAGGAGTTTTGTAAGCGATTCTATAGGCCCATAATGCTTCTTGAAGTTTCTGTGACCAATCCTTTCTAGATATAGAGACAGTCTTCTTGAGGATTTGTTTTATCTCCCTATTAGATACTTCCACTTGTCCATTGGTCTGTGGGTGGTATGGTGTTGCTACTCTATGCTTAACTCCATACTTGCTTAAAAGTTTATCAAATATTCTCGATATGAAGTGTGATCCTCCATCACTTATGACTAAACGGGGGGTTCCAAACCTGGGAAATATATAATTTTTGAATAATTTGATGACTACTCTGGTGTCGTTTGTGGGTGCGGCGATAGCTTCAATCCATTTAGACACATAGTCAACTGCTACTAAGATGTACTGATTTCCAAAAGATGGTGGGAACGGTCCCATAAAGTCTATACCCCATACGTCGAAGAGTTCTACTTCTTGGATATTTCTTAACGGCATTTCATTACGTCTTGAAATATTTCCTGTGCGTTGGCATCTATCACACTTGACAATGAAAGCATGGACATCACGCCACATAGTAGGCCAGAATAGGCCAGCTTGAAGAATCTTGGCGTAGGTCTTAGATGTGCTTGCATGTCCACCATAGGGTGCAGAGTGACAATGCTCAATTATATTATTTACCTCTTCTTCTGGAACACAACGGCGGAAAATGCCATCTTTCCCTCTCTTGAAAAGAAACGGTTCGTCCCAATAGAAGTTTCTCACATCACTATAGAACTTCTTCTTCCGGTGGTAGTTTAGATCAGGGGGTATGATGTCAGCGGCTAGATAATTAACAAAGTCTGCATACCAAGGTACATCACTTATGGCTAAGGATTTTTGAAAATACTCATGAGGGTCTGGGTTATCTTCTTCAATGGTTTCTAGTTGGGCTATCAGTCTATCATAGGCAAAATCGTCATTTATGGGAACTGGATCAGGTTTCAGGTATTCTAGCCTAGATAGGTGATCAGCTACCACATTATCAGTGCCTTTCTTATCACGGATATCCAAATCAAACTCTTGCAGTAATAGAATCCATCGAAGTAACCTAGGCTTGGCATCCTTTTTGCTTAGTAAGTAACGAATGGCAGCATGGTCGGTGTAAACTATAATCTTGGCTCCTACTAGATAAGATCTAAATTTGTCTATTGCAAAAACTACAGCTAGGAGCTCTTTTTCGGTTGTTGCGTAGTTGAGCTGTGCAGCGTCTAGGGTTCTACTGGCATAATAAATCACATGTAACTTTTTGTCTTTTCTTTGACCTAGAACGGCTCCAACAGCGTAATCACTGGCGTCACACATTATCTCAAACGGTTCTGACCAATCAGGGGGTTTCATTATAGGTGCTGAAATCAGAGCTTGCTTCAGAAGATTAAATGCTTCAGTACATTTTTCATCGAAGATAAATTCAGCATCTTTCATCAAAAGACCAGTTAAGGGTTTTGTTATTTTGGAGAAATCCTTGATAAAACGTCGGTAAAATCCGGCATGTCCAAGAAAACTTCTTATCTCCCTGATAGTCTTCGGCGGTTTTAGATTCTCTATGACTTCTATTTTTGCTTTATCTACCTCTATACCTTTTTCGGAAACTACATGTCCTAAAACAATCCCTTCGGTGACCATGAAATGACATTTTTCCCAATTTAGCACAAGGTTTACCTCCACACATCTCTCCAGGATTTTCTCAAGGTTGACAAGACAATTTTTGAAATCTGATCCACAAACTGAGAAATCGTCCATAAATACTTCCATAATTCCATCTAAATAATCAGCAAAGATAAACATCATGCAGCGTTGGAAAGTTGCAGGAGCATTACAAAGTCCAAAAGGCATTCTTCTATAGGCAAAAGTTCCAACTGGGCATGTAAAGGTAGTTTTTTCTTGATCTTCGGGGTGAATAGGTATTTGGAAGAATCCGGAATATCCATCTAAGTAACAAAAGTAAGAGTGTCTGGCTAGGCGCTCCAACATTTGGTCTATGAATGGTAATGGGAAATGGTCCTTCCTAGTTGCTCTATTTAATTTTCTATAGTCTATGCACATACGCCAACCTCCATCGGTTCTCTTTGCTACAGGTTCGCCCTTCTCGTTTTGCACGACTGTGATGCCTCCCTTTTTAGGTACTACATGCACAGGACTCACCCATTTACTGTCCGAGATCTGATATATTATACCTGCCTCTAGTAACTTAAGAACTTCAGTCTTAACTACAGTACTCATTATAGGATTTATTCTTCGTTGGTGTTCTCTGGAAGGTTTTGAATCTTCTTCAAGCAAAATCCGATGCATGCATACGGATGGGCTTATTCCTTTTAGATCAGAGATCTTATATCCTAAGGCTGAGGGGTACCTACGTAAAACTTCTAATAATTGATCGGTTTCTATTTGGTTTAAGGTAGCACTGACTATAACTGGACGATTCATATCTTCATCGAGAAATTCATATCTCAGGTTTTTAGGCAGTTCCTTAAGTTTTACGGTCGGTTTCATAGGGCAAGGCATAGGATCTGGGGTAAGAGATAAACATTCGTGAAGGTTATCATCAATGTAGGGTGTTTTATAATTGTCATCTTCCAAAATAAGGGTTGATGGCAATTTTATAGATTCAGTTTCTTCTTCTTGTTCTAATTCCCTAATGCATTCTTCGATGATATCTAAGGCATAACAGGAATCTCCTATCACAGGTGCCATAAGAAATTTTGACAATATAAATTCTATCTTCTCTTCACCTACCTCAAAAGTTAGTTTTCCTTTTTTAACATCTATTACGGCTCCAGCAGTCGATAAGAACGGTCTACCTAGGAGTATTGGTATGTCGTCATCTTCTTTGATGTCCATGACAACAAAATCAGTAGGTATAAACAACTGACCTACCCTAACAGGGACGTCTTCAAGTATGCCTATAGGGTATTTAACGGATCTATCGGCTAATTGAAGTGACATCTTAGTAGGTTGTAATTCTCCTAAGTTTAATCTCTCACAAACTGCTAAAGGCATTAAGCTCACACTAGCTCCTAGGTCTAGAAAAGCTTTTTCGATGACGTGATTCCCCAAAATACAAGGAATGGAAAAATTTCCGGGATCTTTATCTTTCTTTGCTAACCTATCTTCGGAAATAGAATTACATTCCACGGGTTTCGGATCTTCAAGTCTACGTTTATTTGTAAGTATGTCTTTGAGAAACTTAGCGTAAGAAGGTATTTGGGTGATGGCTTCTGTAAAGGGGATTTCTACGTGAAGTTTTTCTATAACCTTAACGAATTTTTGATATTGATTATCGATTTGGGTTTTCTTTAATCTTTGAGGGTAAGGTATTGGTGGTTTGTATGGCGGTGGTGGTACATAGGTTTTATTTTTAGGTTCTTCTCCTTTTTCTTGACTTTCCGGGGTTTCAGGCTTCTCTGGTTCCTTTTCCTCATTCCTCTCAGAAGTTCCGGGCTCACTTAATCTAGGGTTTAAAGGTTCCTTATAAGCGGTTCCACTTCGTAGAGTAACGACATTAGCTTGCCCTTTCGGGTTCTGTTGAGGTTGTCCAGGGAACTGTCCTCCGGGTGTAGTCTGTGGGGCTTGGTTTAACGCTACCTGAGAGATCTGGGTTTCAAGCATCTTATTATGAGTAATGATTTGATCAACCTTGGTTCCTAACTGGGTAATAAGTTCGTTAACATGGACGCTTTGGTTCATGAACTCTTTGTTCTTCTGTTTTTGAGCAACGATGAAATCTTTTACAATTTCCTCAAAGCTCGGGTTTGGTGGCACAGGTTGCATAGGTTGATTTGTTCTAGGGGCTTGGTAACCTTGTTGTCTCGGAGGTGCGGTATTTTGGATATGGTTATTATTTTTGTAGGAGAAGTTTGGGTGATTCCTCCATCCAGGGTTATATGTGTTTGAAAATGGGTTCCCTTGGGTATAGTTCACTTGCTCGGTGTTGGTTTCATTCAACAGATTGCATTCGGCGGATTGGTGTCCTTGCGTTCCACATATCTCACAATTCGGCGAAACTGCAGCTACAGTATTCGGAGTTGTACACATATGTTCGACTCTTAGGGCCAACGCGTCCATTTTAGCCTGCATCATGTCTATAGAGCTTAGCTCATGTATTCCTCCTTGGGCTTCCTTCTTTTCCACTGTCGCTCGTTCTACTCCCCATGATTGATGGTTTTGGGCCATATCCTCGATAAGGGCACTAGCTTCAGGGTAAGGTTTGTTCATCAGTGCGCCACCAGCGGCAGCGTCGATGGTCATTTTAGTGTTATAATGAAGTCCATTATAGAAGGTTTGGATGATTAGCCAATTCTCTAAGCCATGGTGTGGGCATGCTCTTAATAGTTCTTTATATCTCTCCCAGGCTTCGAACAACGACTCTCCTTGGTGTTGGGTAAATCTAGTTATTAGGTTTCGAAGAAGAGCGGTCTTACTCGGGGGAAAATATCTAGCAAGGAAAACTTTCCTAAGGTCATCCCAAGTGGTTATTGAATTGGGTGGAAGGGAATCTAACCATGATAGAGCTTTATCTCTGAGGGAAAAGGGAAATAATCTTAAGCGTATTGCCTCAGGAGAAGCTCCATTGGTTTTAAAGGTGTCTGCTAACTGAAGAAAGTTTTTTAAATGTTGGTTTGGGTTATCAGTAGCGAGACCTGCGAATTGTCTCTGTTGCACTAATTGCAGCAGGGATGGTTTAAGTTCAAAATTATTGGCTGGGATAGCGGGGTTTACTATACTGGAACTAGGTTCCTCGTTTGATGGTTGGGCGAAGTCCTTAAGAGGTCTTCGGTTTTGTTCTTCGGCCATAGCTATCCTATTCCTATGGAAAAATAAACGTGCGCGAGCGTAACGTTCAGGTTCAGCTAGAGGGTCTACTAAACTTCCGGCACTGCGAGTCTTTCGCATTGACCGGTGGGTAACAACCTTAGTCTAAACGGTATAACTACAAGGTAATGAAATTTGACGATATTGGTCCCCGGCAACGGCGCCAAAAAACTTGATGCGTGTTTTTCGCAAGTGTACGAATCACGTCAAAGTAATATAAAAGATTATCGAATCCACAGAGACCAAGTGTCAATCTATCAAACCTGTTGTTATGGTGTGTATCTAAGGCAACTATTTTTAAGGGTTTTAATAAGGGTGCAATGGTAAATAAAATTATAATTTTAAATAATAAATAAAGACAGGCTCGAATGTAATTCACGTAATCAATGATAATCCAGTACTTGTTAGTGGAACTACTTATGGGCAGTGTTTTCTTCTTTGAAAAGAACTAATTTAACAGGAACTGTCGCTTTCGCGTATTCAGAACCGAGTTGTACTCTCTAATCAACCCCTCCTATTGTCACGGATAAAAAGGTGCGTACTGCGTTAGAGTAGTAAACCTATTTTTAAGAAATATAGTATCTTAACTAAGTTGAAAAGTATTTTAACCTGGACTTCTTAGCAAAAAGAGGTTCTTGCGAACCAGAGTTTAAACTTCCTAACGCGTCCGAAAATCGTTTTAAAATCTCTTTTCTTTTTAATCTAAAATCTCCTAATGAACTATACAAAGCGCTTTTGGCTGTTTTTGAAATAGTTAAAAACAATTACTTGAATTGAAAGATAAAATAGCCCTTAGGTGTTTCCACGAACAATTATACTGATTACTGGTTTGATTACGATCCTTACATTCTAACCTTTATGGAATTAGTTAGACATGATAAAGTAAATATTCTTTTTATAGTTTTTCATAAAAGTAATTTAAAGCGAGTGCGGAAAGTAAACAAAGTAAAAAGCGAGTGCAGGAAATAAACAACGTAAATGTGCGAGTGCAGGAAATAAACAACGTAAATGTGCGAGTGCAGGAAATAAACAACGTAAATGTGCGAGTGCAGGAAATAAACAACGTAAATGTGCGAGTGCAGGAAATAAACAAAGTAAAAGCGAGGCAGAAATAAATAAAAGTAAAGTACGAACTTGAATTAAAATGGCGGCAGGATTAACTTCCTCCAGAGTGCTCCAAAACTCGAACCACAGACAGATTACAGACTCGATCACTCGATTGCAGAGGCACCCCGATGTGGAATGGCAACTGCTTTATAACTGATATATGCCTAGAGAATTCTAATTCTGGATGAAGAAAAACGAAAATCTAAGGTCCTATTTATAGGAGAAACTGAAAGCATGAAATGACAGGGATGCCCCTCCACTAAAAAGTGGAGGTTACTGATTTTGGCCTTGTGGCGCCCGCCACAGGCCTATGGCGCCCGCCATGGTCCCTACAGGGGATTGTGGAGTGGGGATCGTGGGTCTTGGAGGTTGAGGAGTGGTCTTGAGACGTGGCCACGTCATGGCTAACCCCATGGCGCCCGCCACGGTGGGTGCCGTAAGTGCAAAATGCTGAATTTCTAGGTTTTCGTCCGTTTTCACTCCTTTTTCGCTCCTTTTCCCGATTCCAGCTCCGATTATTATAAAAACCTGAAAACATAAGAAAACAAAGCAATAACAAAGCAAAACAACAATAAAAGCTAAGAATGCATGCGAAATCGGAGTCAGAAATACGGTGAATTTTAGTGTGATCATTGCTCACCAGAACTTCTGTGAGTACCTTCAAGCAGTCGTCTCAAATGTTGAACAGGCTAAACCTCTTCTGTTGGATAACAAGCCCTGGACAGAGTCAGAACCTCTGGATGAACTCTCAGCACTTCAAATGGTCTTGGTATCTTCTGAAGAAGAGCATGTTGATGAACCTGAGACTCAAGCTGCTCCAGAAGTTGAAGAACCTCTGGCTACAGATTTTGTTCTGCAAACTCTACAAGAGCTGAAGAAGGAGAATCAGCTGGTGAAAGAACGTCTGGATAAGCAAGATGAAACCACTGCTGAAATGAAGGCATTGCTTGGCAAGCAGGTGGAATCATCATCAGAAATCAAATCTTTGTTGGAGACCTTAGTTACTAAGATGAACTCCTAAATTTTTTTTTCTTATCTTCTACCTTAGCTGTTCCCTTGTTTTATCTTCTGCTACTGCATAACTCTTTAAACCTCTACTGGTTTTGTTTTTGCTTATAATTTTAATATATTGGTTACTTTTTATCTTTTTCATTTGCTCTAATTTTTTTTTATTATGACAAAAAGGGGGAGTAACGTAAATGATTCTGATCCATAGCAGTTTACCATAATCTGCCTCTTACATATAATTCTAATAAAACTATTTGAGTTGTTATCATGAAAAGAAACAGGTCAAGTAATCAACTCAGGGGGAGCTAAGAATCATGGAACATATGAAAGAATTTTTCTTCTAATCAAAGGGAGTTCACTTAATTTTATTAAACTCTATTCTCTTTATTTAAATGTTTTGTCATCATCAAAAAGGGGGAGATTGTTAAAACAATTATGGTTCTGAACCTCTAAGTGTTTTGATGATAACAAAGCTTTTTATATTAGAAGTTCTAATGAATATATTTACTCTTGTGTAGAAGACAAATTCATTTAAGTAAACCGTACGCGCTTACAAGATACATTTAGAAGATACTCTCAAAGAAGAATCCAGCATTAAATAACATATTTATTGGATGCGCATCTTTTATTTATTATCTTTGATCTCCGCTTAGAAGATGCTGGTATCCTTATTAAAGACATTAATTAAAGGATATTTTAATTAATGAACAAAGACAGGTATCTCTGCTTATGGAAGGAATTTATGGTATTAAAGTCTATCCTAATTTAATTCAAGATGTCTCCAACGGCTACATTCTTCAGTACTATATAAAGGACTTCATTTGAAGAATTCGATATACACATCATCATATTCACGCGTATCAATTGAATCATCTTGTGCTTATTATTGTAACTTTCACTTAGTGATCCTTGCTTATCTAGAAGCATTCTAAGTTACTTCTTTATTATATTTGTAATAGTTATTCTATTCCTTGAGTGACTAAGTTTAGTCAGAAGACTCAAGAGGACATTGACTATAGGTCTTTGTGTGTATTCTTATTGAATAGTGGATTAAGACCTCAGTAGAGGCAAAATCACCTTGGCGGGTGGACTGGACGTAGTTTGAGTTCAAACGAACCAGGATAAATTAAACGTGTCATTAGAAGTTATTTTTAATTGTTAAAGAAAACCCAATTCCAACCCCCCTTCCTTGTGTTTTTCGCACCTTCAAAAAAGCCATTGTCACTTTCAAAATTTTCCAAGAAAACTCAAGATTTGGTTTTGGCCTTCCAGCCCCTTTCAAAGCTTTTCAAAGGTTGCATTCGCATCCTTAAGGGATTTTGAGTGTATTGCCATCATCACCATCGTTCATAACATCTCCAATCGCATGAACCGAACTCATAATAGTTTTTTTTTGTAGATAAATTAGTTTTTATTTTTAATTAGATTGTAAATTAATTAGTAATTAGGTTAAGATTTTTCTAATAAACACTAATTTTCTTAAAAACTAAATTCTCTAATAAACACTGTTTTTCTAAAACGATTAATTATTATTTTTCTTAAGTTTGATTTTATTTAGTTATTTTCTTATTGTATTAATAATTTATGTTTTCGCTTTTATTTTCGATCATGTAACTGTTTCTCCTATGTAATAGTTAATTAGGTTTAAATTTTCCGTATTTTAATTTTTTTTTCCTGCAATCCCCTTTAAAGGACTAATGTACCCCACCCCGAATGTAATAGTGTAGGATCTTTAATTTCCGCTTTTAATTTCTACAAATATAACTGCATGATTAGTAACTAGGGTGTGAAAAGAAATACTTGATTAAAAAGGATTTAGAAAATTAAATTCAAGATAAATATCTGAAAACAATAATTCACACACGTAAGTCGATCGTTCTACGATCGCCATCTGCACCTCCTAGGGTTACCCCTATCAGTTGCCTTAAAATAAATGGTCAGGTCCCTCGAAAGTGGGGTGTCTTTAAAAGCAAAGCCCCTTAACAAATAAATCATCATAGTCCCTTCTAGATTAAAATATCATAGTCCCTCAGAGGTTGCCTACGATATAATGATCTTGTCCCTTCAGTAAATCCAAGGTAATGACTACCTACTCCTTAATAGTAGGGTCAGTCTTACCATTGAAAGGAAATAAAAGAATACAAAAAGACCAGACTAGGGTAGGTAGCTCTCAGATACTTGCTCACTTTTTCAAAATACTCTTTACACCCCACTTTTCAAACAATTTTCAAACTTAAAAGCTTTGTATACATCCATACAAGGATCATTACAAAGACTTATGAAAATTTCTAAACACACACTACACATCTTTTAAACAAACTTAAGGTATTTCCTATTCTTTTATACCCTTTCCTATTGGATAAAATAAAAGTCGGTGGTGACTCTTGCTATCCGCAACATAAATAAAAAGTCAGTTCTCTCACCGTGTTACATAACTAGCGACTCTGCTGGGGAGTACTTAGTAAAAGAGGGGTTACCTTAGGAATTAGGATCACTTACTTGTTTGCTTTGCTTGCTTTATATTTAAGGGATTGTTGTGGGGTTACTGTGTGAAAGGTCCTAACCTGAATATAGTGTACCTTAGGAAAATGGCAATAGACCAAGGAAACTGTACGGCGTATACCGATATGGTTGATCTGGTGGCTATGGTTAGTGTGACTTCTTGGTTGGTGCTTATGTTCCTTAAGAAAGTTGAGGATAATATGAGGCTGCCATATGTTGTCATTAACACTAACTACCCTTTAGAACCTTAATTGACCCATATTGGCCTTTAGAAAGTAGTGAGATAGCGACTTTGGAGAAGTCTAAAGTTGGTTAATACTCGATGCTACACTCATTGAGATTCTAATCTTGGAGGTTTTGGTTGGCAAGTCAGTTACTTACTGAACAACAACCCTTGAGAAGGATCAGTGATATTGAGATCCCTTAGAACCTGGTTACCTTTTTAGGATAAGATGAACCAACTAAACTTCAGGGGGAGGGTACCTTCCTTTACACCTAATGCAAGCCTCTAAACCTTGGAATGTTGTGTGACTTTCTTGTGTGTGCCACATGTTTGTGATTGAACATAACATCATACCATCATGACATCATAAGCATAGAATTTTCACTAACCATTTCAAGGACCAAAGGAATTATCTTTGTTCTTTGTTACAGGTCATGGCTTCTACTCGTAGGTGTCGCTCCCTCTAAGTGACACCAGGTCAGATAGGGTACAGACGCGAACGGTCGGCGAAAGGAGAAATGAAGTGAAGATGAATAGAGTCGCCATCTAGGCATTTTTATCCCGAAGGAAAGGTAATGCTGCATAAACCTAGAAAAGAGATGGATAAGACGGTTGCGAACCAGAGAAACTGAGAAAGGGGGTTGGTTACAACCTGGGAAGGTATTAGCACCCAGATTGTCCGTCGTACTCGACAGGATCCACGCTTAAAAGTTTGTGTTTAAAGGGGTAGTGTCTGTTCTATCTGTGTGCAAAAGCTGGAAAAGAATATACAAGTGTCAGTGCAAGAAAGTGAAGTGAATTGCTCAGAAATGAGGCTTAAAGAGAATGTTGGAAGAGGGGGGAAGAGACATAGACTTTTGTTCGATAACAGTTAAGTTATGCCTATGTATCCTCTCGTGCAATGAGGAAGTCAGAACACCGTAGTTCGACTCAAAGAGACTGAAAAAGGAATTTGACTGATGAACTGCTTGCTTGTCTATGCTCAAGTGTATGACTCGTCTGGCTCGAGTGCTAACTGTCTTGCACTAGACGGAAGAAGCAAGTTCTCGCTTATGAGTGAGTGTGATGAGAAAAGAATCCCGAAGGAGACGATTATTGTTTGTTTTTTTTGTTTTCAATCTTTTATTACTTTTTTTGTGTTTGTCATAAGTTAATGAGATTAAGCCTAAACCAAGGGTTAGTGAACTCATCATATCCTCCCTTTGATTAGGGATAATGAGAATACCTTAAGTATGAGATAAACACCTCAAACTTAATTACCATGATGTAGGATTAAGATCATTAACCTACTTGTGATTATTTAGATTTTTTTGTGTTTTTGTTTAGTGTTAAGTAATGAGTTTAAGCCATAATTAAGGATTAGTGAACCCATTACACCATCCTAATAGAATGATAATAGATGAGAACACTTAAGCTGAGGAAGATACCTCAACTTAATCCATGATTAGGGATTAACCTCATGACAAAACAAACCTTTATTAAAGTGGATTTTAATTAAGGGTGAGATTAAGAAGTGAATTTTATGGTTTGTAAGACAACTTGAGGCGGACTTGTCCATTAACACTAGGGTTAGTCCTTCTTAACCAATTAAGGAAGAATTAGAACCCTAATGCAAGGCCCAAGTTACAAGCCATTGTCTTAGTGATTATTAAGATGGATTGATTAAGAGGTTTAAACAAATTAAGGGTTTAACACTTAGGATTAAAGTTATACACTCCATCCTAAGAGAAGGATGCAGGCATAACCCTAATCACAGAGTCTTAAAACCTTAAAGGTTTAGTCTCTGATTATGAGATGAGAAGAGAGACACAAATAAGACACAAAGGTAAAAACTAGGTGGAGACTAATCAAAACCCTAATTATTTTCATGCTTGGATGTTCCTATGGTTTGTAAGGCTTGCAAGAGATCTTCAGAGAAGCCAGCAATGGAAGAAGCAGATGAAAGGAGGAGAAACAGAAAAAACAAGTTACTTACTTCATTGAAGAAGATAAGTAACTTGGAGAAAGAAAGTGAATGATAAACATGAATGGTAAAGCTCACTCTAAAGGAAAGAAAAATTCATCAAAGATGCATAAGAAGAATGAGAAGAGAAATGAGAAGTGAAGGCAAATTCACTTCTCAAATTACTTACCACCTGAAAATGTTAGCATAAAGGAAAGAAATGAAATGAAAATGAGACATATGCAAAGATGAAAACCAAAACCAGAAGCATATACATGATGCAAATGATGCTATGAGATGATGCAAAGACATGTCAAGTGTTATGAATGTTCATACAAGAGATGGAATGCAAAGGATGCATGCTTTGAAGTTTGAAAGTTCATGAAAGTTCATGGAATGAAATGAATGCACATCATGGAAAATGAATGAAGAAATGGTCAAGCATGATTCTAATATGTCCTAAGATGTCTTAGATGTCATATGAATGCAAGAAATGTCATGGTAAGTTTATGTATGAATGCATATGCAAGATGAATGCAAATGAACATGAGAAATTAGGGTTTTAAGGCAACATGAGATGCAAAAGTCAAAAACAGAAGCAAACCATAAGATAAAAAATTGCAAATGAACTCAATTGAACCCTAACCCCATATGATATCACACCCCAAAGGAGGAGGTCTAACTCTTAACCTAAAGAAAGTTGTGTTTTTTCTAAGTTATCTAGGGTTTTAAGGTACCTTAAGAGGAAAAATTCAAATCAAATGGAAAATCCAAGATAAATTTGTGACAAAAATATTATAGATACTACATGCTATATGAAGATCAATACAAAAAGAACCAATGTCAAAACCTTCATGGTTAGACAAAAAAGAATTCTTGAAGTTAGGGTTCAAAAATGGGATTTTTATGAACCCCAAATTCAAGAAAAATTTCAAAGTTGGATCAAAACCAAAAATAAATTTATATGAATGGTTTGACAATGCTTCTAAATGTCCTAAGATGCAATGTGATTTTTTTTGGAATTTTCAGAAACCTAAATAATATTTTAATTAATTAATTTCCAATAATTAATTAAAATAAACATTTAAATATTTTTAAAATGATTTTTTAATTCAAAAAATAAAAATAAAAATGTTTTTGGGTGAAGAAAAATATTTGAAATCAAAATGCAGAAAAAAAATATTTTTGTAAATTTTTAAGTATTTTAAATAAATTATACAAAACAAATGATAAAAAATGAAATAAAAATGAATTAATGGGCTGGTCAACTGATCCAAGGGATCATATTCAAATCTGGGGGTGGAGGGAAGACCACGCGCGCAATCTAAGGGTCACAATTCAAACTGAGTTAATTTTAATTAATTAAATTAATTAAGTGGATTGGGGTTTGATGAACTCATCTCAGCCATCCAATACGCGCGCGCAGACAAAATCCAAGGGCTCACATTCAAACTAACCCTAAACCCTAATTAACCTCTTAATGACTCTCAGGTGGCCGGAGAAGACCTTCGGTCATCTTCTCCGGCCAGCTCTTCACCCTAACTTCCACCCTAGGCTACCCCAGACCCCCTAACTCTCCAGAAATGATCCCCACCTCATTCTAAATAAGATTCAACCAACAAATTTCATTTATTTCACATGAACATCAAGATTCGAAGCAAAACGGAAAATCACACAGAAATTTCAGAAGCTTCATACATGCTTGTTTCTCACTCATTTTCAAAACAAAATAGATCATGATGATCAGCAAAGCACAAAGAACATTTCTATAACAAGAAATTACATTTCTGGAAAATTTGTTCTTGAGGATACCTGAAGTGAAGCTTTCTCAATCTGAACTATCTGGCCTCCTATTTGGTTCAAAATGACTCCAATGATCCTCCTGGTGATGTTTTGATGCTTGGAGGAAGTTTATAATGGCTGGCTTGAGGGATTGCACTTCAACTGGCCAGAAATCGTATTTTGGTTTTGGGTGGTTTCAGGCTGCAATGAGGGGTGGGAAATGATCCTCTTGTGTTGCTGAGTTGATTGATGAAAAAAGTTTGGAGTTTGAGTGTGTGAGCAGAGTGTTTCGAAAGCTTTTGCTTTTTGGGGTGATTTTTGAGAGCTTGATGATTCTGAGGTTTCAGGCTGGCTTGTCTTGTGTTATGGCTTGCATTTGATACACATAACAATGTTTGATAGGTCAGAGGAGTTGTTGTGGACTGTGGTGATTGGTATAGGCAAGTTGCCAAAATGTCAACATGACTTGTACTTGAGGTATGGGCTGGTATTGCAGCTGGCTTTTGGCTTGTCTTGGCTCAGCAAAGATCAAGGAGAGCCATGGAATTGGTTTTGGGGTGATTCAGCAAGTTTGTGAGAAGTTCTATGCTCTTTTGCAAATTTGAGAAAGTTTGGCCCCTTTTGAAATTCTTGAAGTTCAAGGCATGAAATGAGATGGTTCTTTGGGCAATTCTGATTTTTAGGCAATGCACTATGTTTGTATGATGCATAGAAGTGTATTAGAAGTCACAAAATGGCTTGGCAAGTGGTTTTGCAAAAATCCATCTTTGGTGTATTCTTGAAAATTATAGGATTTTTGCCAACTTTGAAAGATCATAACTTGAGTTCCATAATGAATTAGAACTTGTTCTTGTACTTTTTGAAAAGGGAATGATCCAATCTACAACTTTCATGACCAATAATTTTTCATTTGAAGCATTTTTGGTTGAGAAAGAGGAAGTTGGAATACTTTCCCAAAATGGAAAGTTTCCATTACAAGTCATTTCCATTTTTGGCAACTTTTGGTTTAGCTCACTTTTCTTCAATTTTGTGAACTTCAAAGCACTTCAATGATCAAATAAAGATCATATAACTTCAATTTTATGAAAAATCCACTTTGGTTCCATTGTTGGGGGCCTCAGATGCCCTGATTTTGCTCTGACTTGCTCAAGAAGTTACCCAGTGAACAGATGACTTCCACAATGAATTTCTTCATCAAACTTGGTACACATGATCCTTCTAACATATTGAGACTATTAGAAACAAGAATGACCAAAAAATTTGGATTTATGGCCTCTGAAACCAAAACCCTAATTTCAGGTCATCTGTGCAGTGAAACCCTGGCTCTGCTTCCATGCCTTGCCAGTTCTTGTGATTTTTTGACTTCCTTGATCTTTGAGGGATATAATATGATGATTGAACATACATGGACCCTCTTGGAATGATTGGAGATCTTTGTAGTGGCTCAGATGGACCCTTGGATTGCTCAAATCACAAACCCTAGATGCATATGAACTTGAACTAATGCAGTGGAACAAAAATGCAATATGAGATGACATGCTTAATTTAATGCAAATATGAAAGATCACAAGCCATGGTGTGAACTTAGTGAGGGAAAATTCGGGGTGTTTACAGTAGGAACACTATTCGGATCAACTTTGTAGGGATTCCTTCCAAGCTTAAGGATTTGGTCTCAAAACTTCCTGAAAGCTCCCAGTTCATCAAGAAGCATGGTCATCTACTTAACTTTGTTACCTCAGGGTTTGATGAAGATATGATGAGTGTCCTATTCCGGTTCTTTGATCCTAAACATCATTGTTTCACATTTCCTGATTATCAGCTGGTGCCCACAATGGAAGAATTCTCCAAGTTACTTGGGGTACCTATCCTCGATCAGAAACCCTTCACAGGCTTAGAGAAGGAGGAGCTTAAACCTAAAGTCATTGCTGCAGCCCTACATTTGAAGAAATCAGACATTGTCCTAGAAACAAGAAGTGGAGTTAAGGGTATCCTTGCCAGAGTATTGATAGAGAAAGCTCAGGTGTTCTTGGATGCCATGAGTTTATGGGTTGGTACTATTCCCTAATCTAGACCAGTTCATAGATGTACACGCCATCAACATATTTATGACTCAAAATCCAGTGCCTATATTACTTGAAGATATCTTACACATTCTTCGCACTCGTACTACGAAGGCACGAGGAACTTTGATGTGTTGCATACCTCTACTATCTATATGGTTTATTTCTCACCTTCCTAGACCCGTGATGAAGAATGAACAAGGCTTTAGGTGGTCTAAAAGGATGATATCACTCTCTCATTCAGATATTCACAAATGTTCCCGATCTATGGAAAATGTCACTATCATTTACCATTGTGGGGAGTTTCCTAATGTGCTGCTCCTTGGCATAAGAGAGGGCATTACTTACAACCATTCTTTAGCTTTACGTCAGTTTGATTATGCTCGGAGTAATGGTCCTCATGACATGCTTATTCAGGGTATTGTATTTGATTACGACAACAATCTTCAAGTTTACCGTCAAAGGTTTATACGAGCTTGGAGTAAAGTAAACAAGGTTGATATCAAGACTCTGGAACCAAAGTACTCCATTCCTATGGAACCTTACCTCAGATGGGTGCGGTCTCGTGCTCAGACTCTTATGATGCCATATCCTGCTGTTCTACCGGTTAGTATGGAGCCTGTTGCTGAAGGACATGTTCCTTATTTCGTCCTTCATCCAGATATGCCCACTAATTTGGAAGAGCTGCAGAAGTCTTGGATCCAACTGAAGGAGAAAAGAGATACCTTTGAAGATCAATTCAGGATTAGCCAAGAAATAGTGTTGGAGCTGACAAAGCAACTTCACGAGGAGCGGAATCTCAACACATATCTCAACACCAAGAGGAAGCGTCCATGGGAGACTTAGTTCTCAGATGTTTTATTTTCTTCATAAATTTTGTTTATTTTAATTTGTAAGCCCAAGGGGAAATATTATTTCAAACTTACTAATAAGAGTTTTGTTTTTGTTTGTTTTAACAAATTTAAATCATGTGGTCCTTGAAAACATTGCATATGTATCTACATACCATATCATTGCATGACAGGTTTTTACAACAGGTTTCTCATCTTCTCACTGTTTATTTCAGCAGAAATAGCTCTTGAACAATCTGTCAAAGATCTTAAGATTCAGAATGCCCAGTTTCAAGAGATGATCCTGAACTTGTCCAAGGGACAAGAAGAGCTGAAAGCACTCCTGACCAAGAAGAAGAAGAAGACCAAGAAACCAGTTAGCTTCATCAGTTTGGGGAGAAGATTCAGAGCTCTAATCAAGTCAGGTGAGGAGGTTGAAAACCCTCGAGATAAAATTTCTACAAAAGAGGAAGGAAGTCAACATGGTACTGCTGTGAATTCTGATCATGAGAAAAATTATTATCATGATTCAATTCAACTGGTGATGAGAAGTATAAGTTGCTGGAAGATCGTGTGAATGCTATGGAATTACAGAAGACTCCTGGGTTGGATTTTGAAGATCTGAGTTTGATTTTTGGAGTTGTCATTCTTGTTGGTTTTCAAGGTTCCTACTTTTGTGGTATATGATGGTGTGTCATATCCTAAGCTGCATCTGAGGTCTTATGTCCAGCGAATCCAGCCACATACTGCAGACAGGAAGCTGTGGATTCATTTATTTCAAGAGAGTTTATAAAGAGCTCAATTGGAATGGTACTACCAACTGGAGAGTATCAATATTTGTACATGGAATGATCTTGTTGAGGCCTTTTATAGGCAGTATCAATATAACTCTGATTTAGCTCCAACTCGCATGTAATTCCAAAGCATGTCTATGGGTTCTAAAGAAAGTTTCAAAGAGTATGACCAAAAGTGGAGAGATCTGGAAAACAGAGTTCAACCTCCTTTGAATGACAGGGAATTGGTTGATATGTTTATGAGTACATTGACTGGTCCTTTCTACAGTCATCTACTTGGAAGTTCATTATCTGGTTTAACTGAGCTGATAATGAATGGAGAACGTGTGGAGAGTGGAATACGAAGTGGTAAGATACAAATGGTTTCCACTTCAAGTACTACAAAGAAGCCTTTTAAGGGGAAGAAAGAGTCTAATGTTGTATATGGCCAACAGGGTCGTAACATGAATAATCAATCTGTGGGAGCAGTCCTAATCTCTAATCATGCACCTACACCACAAGATCAGCAACATAATAGTCAACCTAAGCCTAGGAGGAAATTTACAAAGATCAATATGTCTTTGGCTCAGGCTCTGCAACATATGTTGAAAGGAGAACTGATTACTTTGAGGGATCCTCCTCAGAATCTCAATACTACCTCTCCTCGTTTCAATACCAATGCAAGATATGCATATCACTCCAACTGCCCAAGCCATGATACTAATAACTATTGGGCATTGAAAAATAAGATCCAGGATATGATTGATGCTGGAGAAATTTGAGTTTGATCCTCTAGAGACTCCTAATGTAATTACTGCTCATATGCCCAAGCATGAGAAGTCTGCTAACACTGTTGATGATGTTTCTTATGTTTCTACAGTGACTGATTTAACTACTCCTCTATCCATCATTAAGAAGAAGATACAACAAGCCGATTTATTTTCGGGTTGCAATGAAGACTGTTTTTATTGTGCCTTTCAACCTAATGATTGCTGGAAGCTGAAAGAAGGTATTTAATGTTTAATGGACAACCGTATTATACTATTTAAGAAGACCCCTACTGTGGAGAGCTTATGTGAAGGCCTATCCCAAGATCTGAAGCTTGAAGATGTGTATGTGATTACTAGTACTCCTGTGAAGATCACTTCTAAGGGTCCTGTGAGGATTACCTCTAAATGTCCTGTGAAGATTACTGATGAGCCAAAGGTGGCCCCCCTGATTATTACTACTCCTGGTCCAATTCCATATTCTTCTGACAAGGTTATCCCTTAGAATTATGGTTCTGATGTTTATATCCATGGTATTAAGCAAGAGACTCTAACTGATATACCTGTTGCATATACTAATCCTGTTGTCGACAATATTTCTGGGACTAGTAAGGTTACTAGGAGTGGAATAATTTTCTCTCCAGAAGACACTTCAAAGACTGTTGCTGCTCCAGTTCATATCTCCAACCTTGGGCCAAGTACTGAAGCTTGGGGCAAAGGACCATTGATTGAGCATATTCAGGTTGAAGCTCCAATTACTAAATACCTCTCTAAGATGATGGATTAAGTATTGAAGATCATCCGCAAGAGTGATTATAATATTGTTGAACAGTTGGGGCATACTCCCTCTAAGATTTCTATGTTGTCTTTGTTGCTATGTTCTGAAGCCCATGCCAAGGCTTTAGTGAAGTTTCTGAAGGTTGCTCATGTACCACATGAAATCTCTATGGACCAGTTTGAGAACTGTGTTGCCAACCTGACTACTGATAATATCTTGGGCTTTTCTGATGTTGATCTAACTCCTGCCAAGAGAAACCACAATAGAGCTCTGCACGTCTCCATTGAGTGTAGGGGCACAACTCTGTCTCATGTTTTGGTGGATAATGGTTCCTCTTTGAATGTGTTGCCGAAGGATGTTCTGGATAAACTCAACTTTGAAGATATTGTGCTAAGACCCAATAACATGGTGGTGAAAGCATTTGATGGATCAAGGAGAATGATGCACGAAGAAGTTGACCTCCCAATCAAAGTGGGTTCTTAGGTCTTTGATTCTACATTTTATGTGATGGATATTCTTCCTTCATATTCTTGTCTACTAGGACGTCCTTGGATACATTGGGCAGGTGTTGTGACTTCCACTTTACACCAGAAGCTGAAATATCCAGTGAAGAGAAATATTGTCACTGTTTATGGTGAAAAAGAGTATATGGTCAGTCATGTAAATAATTTCAAGTACGTTGAGATGGAGGGTGAATTTATTGAGACTCCTTGCCAAACATTTGAAGTGGTTCCTCAGGTTATTTCTGCTGCTGAGTTCATCTCTATTGCTAAATCAGTTCCTACTATTACTAGAGTACCTCCTACAATGGCTTCTCTGAAGGATGCAAGAGATGTAGTTGAAGAAGGTGGTTGTACTATTTGGGGTCAGCTTCCTGACATTCCTTACAAGACTGACAAGTTTGGTTTGGGTTTTACTATAGAATCTCAGAAGGCTGTTCGTCGTGCTCGTGCTATTCGTATCACCAACAAAGGAGTTCAGAAGAACCAAGTCAATATTGTTGAGGATTCTGATGAAGACTACAACTTGGATATCTGGATTTTCCCTACCATTGGCAGTGGGCTCAATAATTGGAAAGCTGAAGATGTTGTTTCTATCTCCTTTAGTCAGGAGTAAATACTATTACTGTGTTTCTTATTTTTAAGTTTGTAACTTCGAACAATTAAACTTTTAAGCCTTGTGCCTTACCCGGGGAACAATGGTATGCTTGTTAGGGATGTCATTTCATTTGCATTTTTTCATTCAATAAAATCAATGGATGTTTTTTCTTTCGTAAATATTGCGCTCTTTATCCTTCTTTTATTTTTCCTTTATCAAAAGCTATGTGTTCTTACACACACCCACGTCATTAAAATGCAAATCCTCATCCACTCTGGATTCTGTTGATAACAATTCTACTATTTCCAATTATAACTCCGAGAAGCCGATCTATCAAGCCGAGGATGGAAAGGAGGAAGATTGTGAAGTTCATGTAGAGCTTACTAGGTTGTTACAGCAAGAAGATAAAGTTATACAGCCACATAAAGAACCAATTGAAGTTGTGAATCTGAGAACTGAGAAAGATAGGAAAGATGTCAAGATAGGAGCTGAATTAGAAGACATTGTTAAGAACAGATTGATTCAGATGTTACATGACTATGTGGAAATCTTTGTGTGGTCTTATGAGGATATGCCGGGACTTGATACTGATATTGTGGTTCACCGTCTGCCAATGAAGTAGGGTTGTCGTCCAATAAAGCAAAAAGTTCGTCGCATGCGTCTTGAAATGTCAGAAAAGATTAAAGCAGAAGTAATGAAACAGTTTAATGCATGATTCCTAGCTGTTACTTCTTATCCTCAGTGGGTTGCCAATATGGTACCGGTGCCTAAGAAAGATGGTAAAGTACGCATGTGTGTAGATTACAGGGATTTGAACAAAGCCAGCCCCAAAGATGATTTTCCACTTCCACATATTGATGTTCTGGTAGACAACACTGCTCAACATAAGGTATTCTCTTTTATGGATGGTTTCTCTAGTTACAATCATATTAAGATGGCACCTGAAGATATGGAGAAGACTACGTTTGTCACACAGTGGGTCACCTTCTGTTATAAGGTAATGCAATTTGGTTTAAAAAACGTTGGAGCAACATATGAGTGTGTTATGATGGATTTTTTTCCATGATATGATTCACCATGAGATAGAGGTATATGTTGATGATATGATAGCCAGATATCAGACTGAAGAAGAACATCTTGATCATCTGCACAAGTTGTTTGAGAGATTGAAGAAGTACAAGTTGAGATTGAATCCAAACAAATGTACCTTTGGAGTTAGATCTGGTAAACTTTTGGATTTCATTGTCAGTGGTAAAGGTATTGAAGTTGACCCTGCAAAGGTAAAATCTATACAAGAAATTCCCGCTCCCCGTACTGAGAAATAAGTCAGAAGTTTCTTGGGACGACTGAATTATATTGCAAGATTTATTTTCCAATTAACTGCTACTTGTGAGCCAATCTTTAAATTGTTGAAGAAAAATCAAGTAATGGAATGGAACGACGAATGCCAGGTAGATTTTGATGAGATCAAGAAGTGCCTCCAGGAACCTCCAATATTGATGCCACCAGTTGAAGGAAGACCCTTGATTATGTACCTGACAATATTAGACAACTCAATGGGGTGTGTGTTGGGGCAGCATGACGAGTCTGGTCGAAAAGAGCAAGCAATATACTACCTTAGCAAAAGGTTTACCGATTGTGAAACAAGATACTCACTGCTCGAGAAAACTTGTTACGCTTTGGCTTGGGATGCTCGACGACTAAGACAGTATATGTTGACTCATACCACCTTATTGATTTCAAAAATGGATCCTATTAAATACATATTTGAGAAACCTGATCTCTCCGGACGAATAGCAAGATGGAAAATGATTTTAACAAAATATGACATACAATATACTACTCATAAGGCTATCAAAGGAAGTGTGGTAGTTGATCATTTGGCTCATCAAGCAGTGGATGATTATCAATCAATGAACTTTGAGTTTCCGGATGAAGATATTATGCTTGTCACTAAAGAACCTAGACAATATAAAGGACCTGAACAGGGATCCCGATGGACTATGGTTTTTGATGGAGCTTCTAATGCACTTGGTAATGGTGTTGGTGTTGTGATTATCTCTCCTGAGGGTTGTTATACACCATTTACTGCTAGACTTTGTTTTGATTGTACCAAAAATATGGCTGAATATGAAGTATGTATTATGGGTATCAAGGTTGCCATTGAGATGAATATCCAGTTTTTGAATGTATACGGAGATTCAGCCTTGGTAGTTAGTCAGGTTAAAGGTGAATGGGACACGAAACATCAAAATCTCATTCCTAATAGAGAGCATGTGTTGTCTTTAATTTCATACTTTCAAAAGATTACTTTTGGACATATCCCACGAGAAGAGAATCAGTTAGCAGATGCATTAGCCACTATGTCATATATGTTTGAAATCAGTTGGGATGATGAAGCACCCAGAATTACTATTGATCGGTTAGATGAACCAGCATACTGTTATGAAGTTGATACTGAAGGTGTGGAAGAGAAACCTTGGTTCTATGAAGTAAAAAGATATCTCGAAGCTCAAGAATATCTTGAAGGGGCATCTATCAATGACAAGAAGTTTCTGAGGAGATTTTCTGCCAAGTTTTTCCTGAGTAATGGAATTTTGTACAAACACAACCATGATTCGACTTTGCTTCGTTGTGTGGATAATAAGGAAGCAATAGAGATTATGGAACACATGCATGATGGGATCTTTGGTACTCACTCTAGTGGGTATACAATGGCTAAGAAGATTTTGAGAGCAGGTTACCATTGGTCCACCATGGAAGCTGATTGCTATCAGCACTCCAAGACTTGTTATAAGTGCCAGATATATGTTGATAAAGTACATATACCTTTAGTTCCATTGAATGTTTTGACTGCTCCATGGCCTTTTTCCATGTGGGGCATTGATATGATTGGTGAGATCAAACCTACTGCTTATAATGGACATCATTTCATCCTTGTTGCTATTGATTACTTCATGAAGTGGGCATAGGCAACTTTGTTTGCTTCTGTTACCAAGAATGTTGTGGCTCGATTCATCAAGCATAATCTTATATGTAGGTATGGCATCCCCAAAAGGATTATCACAGACAATGGTACTAATTTGAACAATACTATGATTACTGACCTCTGCATGCAATTCAAGATTAAGCACCACAATTCTTCTCCATATCGACCAAAGATGAATGGCGCAATGGAAATTGCCAATAAGAATATTAAGAAGATCTTGCAGAAGATGAAAATTACGTATAAGGATTGACATGAGATGTTACCATTTGCTCTTCATGGTTATCGTACCACGATACGTACTTCAACTGGTCCAACCCCATTCTCTATTGTCTATGGTATGGAAGCAGTTTTACCCATTGAAGTCCAGATTCCTTCCCTGAGAATTATGAAGGATACATACTTGGATGAAGATGAATGGATTCAGACTCGACTTGACCAAATAAACTTGATTGATGAGAAGAGGCTGGCAGTTGTTTGTCATGGTCAGATGTATCAGAAGCGTATGATTAAAGCCTTTAATAAGAAGGTCAAACAACAAGTATATCAGGCTGGAGACTTGGTAATCAAGCGTATCATATTACCACAGGGTGATCCTAGGGGCAAATGGATTCCCACATATGAAGGGCCATTTGTAGTCAATAGGGTATTTTCTGGAGGTGCCATGATGCTTACTAGTATGGATGGTGAATATTTCCCGCAGCATGTTACTTTCTAAATAAATAAAATTCTTTTTTCGAATTCAGGTTTACCTTTTCCCTTTTACTTAAGCGAAAACTTCTATTGATTGTGTTTGAATGTATACATGCTTTTGAATATGATTGATGTTTACCAGAAATGCATAAAATGCAGTAATAGTATTTACTAAGGATGATCGGAGGTAGGAATCCAACAAATCTTTGTCGGTTCATCCCCACAAAGTAATCTTTACAGTTATTCTTACAGAATACTTCACGTAGTATTGTGTACTTCCAACTCCACGAAATCTTTAAGTAGTTTCCTTTCAAATATAATATATCCTCCAAAGAATTGATACTTGACCGGATAAGTCTCCCGGGGGAATCTCTATCTCTTTTATCCCCAGTCAGGATATTCAGGAACTTAATCCTTCAATAAGAAATATAACAAACGAAAACGGGAGGTTCTAAGTACGATATTCCAAAACAAGACAGGAACGAAGTGTTCATATTCCTCAGCAACAAATCGAGATTTATTTTCCCCAGCCAGTAGTTGTTATACGAAGCTACTCATGCACTTCAATTACATAATCCATACATACATCCTTTACATCATATCATATGGATACAACATTCTCATAAGAGTATCATCTTGCAAAGTATTATATACATCATGACATGTGCATAGAACTAACCTTGTTTTACAGGTTAATTCCCCAGCAGACGAACGTCATCAATAACTAATTCTTGGGTTGTTGTATCCCCCTGAAGTGTTACTTCAAACAATATCTTGGACTACTCTATCCTCCAGGAGTACCTATAACAAAATTTTGGATTGCTCTATCCTCCAGGAATACATATACCAATATCTTGGGCTGCTACATCCCTCAAGATTACATCCACCAACATCTTGGGCTGCTATACCCCCCAGGGCTACGAAAACCAATATCTTAGGCTGCTACATCTCCTGAGATTACATCTATATCCATCTTGGGCTGTTGTATCCCCCCACGGGCTATCTAAAAAAATATCTCGGGCTGCTATAAACCCCCAGGATAACATCTTGGACTGCTCTATCCTCCATGATTACACATAATAACATCTTGGACTGCTACATCCTCCAAGATTACATCAATCTACATTTTGGATTGCTTTATCCTCCAAGAGGTATATTTGAATAACTTTTTTTTGCTAATGTCATCTTTAAGCCCATTCAAGCAATACAACCAACCAACAACATTATTCTGTGCACCGACGAGTGCAAATGTTTGGGCTTTAGTGTTCAATCCTCTTCAACCTTCAAGTCACGAATGGTGTATATGCCGATCTAACTCCTTAGGTTTCAGAAAATTGAACATGGGCAGATGTTGTACCCCAAAAGTTTCCCTCCCACATTCAAGATCATATACTTCAAAAGGTCTCTCAATAGTCACAAGATTCTCAATTGGTCAAAAGGATTGAATGTTTTCATCAGACAAAGCCTCATCTTGAACAATGAATCTAGAACTAGGGTTTTGATTTCCTTAAGCAAATTGAACTTCAAAGGCTTAAAATGTACTTCATGAAATCACATACATCTTAAAGAATCCTCATGTCAAGTTTCAAAGCTTTCCCATCAAGTTTGTTCAGTCAGATGCTCAAGTACCTGAAAATCAGTTAACTTGGTCAAACGTCAACTGAGGTCAACTGTGGTCAACTCCAAGTCAATCCTCAAGATTTTTGGTAAACATCAATATTATGAGGTGAAATTCATCATTTGATCAAGGGTTGATCATGATTCATCAAGGAAACCTCAGATCATCAAGAATCAAGAAGTTTCTAAATTAGGGTTTTTATAGTAAAAGTCAATTGAACTTTGACCAGCCATAACTTTCACATACTTCATCAAAAACTTCCCATCCAAAGCTCATTTTAAAAGGAAATTAAATTCTCTACAACTTTGTCTCTCACAAGCCAAGCCTAAAAATGCTTCATTTGGAAGGTATGAGCTAAAACATTATAGGTCTTTTTGAAAGTCTGCAAAAAGTCAACTTTTCCCAAAGCTCATAATTTAAAAATGGTAAATTATATGGACATGGTACTAAAAGGGTTGGTTAGAGGATACTCTAAGCTTTCTAAAAAGTCCTAGAACACCTTCATAGCATTAAAATTGACGAAATTATGCATTGTCAAAGTTGGATGATTTTTAAGGGGTGTATGAAGCAAAAAAGGCCATAACTTCAATTTTTCCAAATGGGCCCATAAAGTTGCAACCCAAACTTGAAGATGAAGTCGTGCACGACCCACTAACCATTATTTCTGATTTTTATAATATATTTTATATTATTTTGGATTTTAATTGTTAAAATTGAATTTTATAGAAATCAAATATGAAAATCAAATATTTGATCTCATAACTTATTTTGGGATCAAATATATGATATTTAAGATGATTGCAATCATCCAAATTCGTGCAAGATCAATATAGAAGGAGGATATTTGATTTTTGGACAAAAATAGTAAGGAAATTTCTTCATCATCAAGTAATGCAAATCCATTGTAAAAAGCCCAATGTTTTGACCTAGAATGCTTCACTATAAAGCCTTGATCATAACACAAGCAAAGGATACGAAATTCAGAACCAAAAAACCCATTGTCACTTTCAAAATTTTCCAAGAAAAATCAAGATTCGTTTTTGGCCTTCCAGCCCCTTTCAAAGTTTTTCAAAGGTTGCATTCGGATGCTTGAGGGATTTTGAGTGTATTGCCATCATCACCATCGTTTATAACATCTCCAATCGCATGAACCGAAATCATATTCCTCTTTTGTTTATAATTTTTTCGATTCTGCTTATTTATGCATCATCAATTGATTTTTTTTGTATAATCTTGTTTGTTTGAAGGTTTAGAACGATTTTGGATGCTTTAATTTGGTTTTCAATGCAGGAGCAATCTTATGCCATTGTTAGGGTTTGGATCTTCAAACTTGGGAACTTCATTTATGGGCGATTTTAGCATAAATTGAGGAGCCCATTGAACTCATAAGATCATTTACAGTTGATTGATATTACTGAAATAAATTTATGTTGCGTATTTAATGTTTTGTGATGTGCAGGACTTATAGTGACGAAGAAGATCCGTCACTATAGCCTTTAGTGACGAACGCCTGTCACTAAAAGCTAACTGGACAAACCAATGAGGAAGACGACCCTGGGCGCGAAATCTGAATTTTGAAATTGTGTCTTATTTTATTAATTATTATTTGTGTTTACTTTACAAACTGTGTAGGTGGTCCAGTGGTTAGCGCATGCAGGTTGGAAGCTAAGGGCCTGGGTTCGATTCCCAGGTCCCCCATTCTTTTTAATAACCTAACTTTTTTCTTTATTTTTCATATTTTCTAATTCTTTTAATTATTTTATTAGTTAATTAATTAATTAATCACCATTAACTATAATCCTATTAAACTAATCACATATTTTCTTCCTAAAAAAAACAACAATCTTTTTTTAATTAATTCTTAATTTAATTTTTTTTTATTTGTAAATGAATTAATTCAATAACTCCATTTTATTTTAATAAACTTACTAATAATTTCTTAACCATTTTTTTTATAAATAATAATAATAATTTTTTTTGTAGATAAATTAGTTTTTATTTTTAATTAGATTGTAAATTAATTAGTAATTAGGTTAAGATTTTTCTAATAAACCCTAATTTTCTTAAAAAAACCCTAATTCTCTAATAAACCCTGATTTTCTAAAATGATTAATTTTTTTTTTAAAGTTTGATTTTATTTAGTTATTTTCTTATTGTATTAATAATTTATATTTTCGCTTTTATTTTCGATCATGTAACTGAAAACAATAATTCACACATGTAAGTCGATCTTTCTACAATCGACATCTGCACCTCATAGGGTTACCCATCTCAGTTGCCTTAAAATAAATGGTCAGGTCCCTCGAAAGTGGGGTGTTTTTAAAAGCAAAGTCCCTTAACAAATAAATCATCATAGTCCATTCCAGATTAAAAGATCATAGTCCCTCCGAGGTTGCCTACGATATAAAGATTTTGTCCCTTCGGTAAAAATGATGATAGTCCCTACGAATTGCTAAAGACACCCCTATAAGTTTCCTTCATTGACCATACGATGACCCTACTCACGTCCCTTAATAAAATCCAAGGTAATGACTACCTACTCCTTAATAGTAGGGACAGTCTTACCCTTGAAAGGAAATAAAAGAATACGAAAGACCAGTCTAGGGTAGGTAGCTCTCAAATACTTGCTCACTTTTTCAAAATACTCTTTACACCCCACTTTTCAAACAATTTTCAAACTTAAAAGCTTTGTATACATCCATATGAGGATCATTACAAAGACTTATGAAAATTTCTAAACACACAATACACATCTTTTAAACAAACAAGTGAACTAAGTAACTAAGAGCCCGTGGATAACCATGGATATAAAGGGTACTTACACATTCCCTTTATATAACTTACCCCCCGAACATAGAATTTTTAAAAGGTCTTTCCTGTTCTTTTATACCCTTTCCTATTGGATAAAATAAAAGTCGGTGGCGACTCTTGCTATCCGCAACATAAATAAAAAGTCAGTTATCCCACTGTGTTACAATACACTATCAATCTTACAAAAAAGTAGTGAAGAAGAGTTCGTCTCCAATGCATTCTGGTGATCAAGTGTTTTTCATCACTTGTGATAGAGGAAGAGAACATCAAACCTCACGCAAAGCTCTCAATATTCTCGATTCATTTTCTGAAGAACTAGTTGACAATGTGGAGGATTTCAAAAACAATCAACTTTCTTACCTTGCCATAATCGCCGACGTCGAAGCTGTTTTCGACGAAGTTTCCTTTATTGACTCCTCTCAAGATAATTTGTTCAGTGAAATAGACAAAGCTATCTAACGCAAAGAACTCATTATACAAGGTCTTTTCCAACCTAATTTCGCCAATGATTAAAAGCTTCAACTAGATGAAGTCGAAGATGAAGTTCCAATGAAACCCCAGAAGATTTTCACCGAAGATGGTGATTTAGGTTCTAATTCTGACTTTTTGTTTGATTTAAATTTTGATAGTTTAGTGAAGAGTAAGAAAGCTAGCATAGTTGAACCCGGGTTTCACATGACTTTGGCTGAGCTTTTAGATGAGAGTAAAGTGGTTCCTATTTCGGTTTTCAAAATTTTGGAAGTTGAAATTAGTGGAATTCAACATGATTCTAGGCTTTTTATTTCTAGTAATATGTTTGTGTGCTATAATGGAAGTGAAGCCCGGTTGGATAAAGATCTGGCATTAAAAATCTATACTGAAGCAAGTGCCACACCAGAAGTTATCGAAGCTTTTGCCGAGATGAAGGAGTTTGATAAGACTTTGACATACTCAAAGCAGGTTGAAAACACAAGTTATCAAAGAGCTTCGGTGGAAACAACCATTTTGAATGGTGAGAAGAGTGGTGGATTACCCATTGAAGGTTTTTCAAGAGTTCAAGAACTTTTTAGTGGAGTGGATTTGGGTGACAACGGTGATGCAGCAGGATTGTGGCTGCTTAGACAACTTAATGTCTTAAATGATGCCAAAGAGTTTTCGAGGTTGCAAGGTAAAAGAAGTTGGTTTTCGTGGCCAACTAACTCTGAAGAAGAATTTAATGAATCAAGTGTTGTTGATAGTTCAAATGAGGCCTTTGATGTTACTCCCAATTCTTCTGTCGATTCTAAATTATAGATATCTGACATCCCTGATTTGGATCATTAAGCCTTAGAAAACAGTGGTGGAAATTTTGTAAATCCCACTTCAATAATGTCTGATCATTTATTGATTAATAATGTTTCATCACCACGTCACGTTTATGGTCCTCCTCTTGGTTAGAACACTGATAATGATCTGGTCCATCTCCACCTCATCTCCCTTCCATGACCAGCAATGCTAGCAGTGCTTCCACATTGTCTTCACTTCCTCCTCTAGGACCAGAACATACAAGTTCTGATCCTGAGCCTCAATCATGCGTGAATGAAACTCACGCCCGATTGGCACTTAAAGTTGGGGACCTACCTGAATATAATTAGAGTCAATCCCAACTAAATGCTCTTTATGCTGAAGGGATTGAGGGGTCATATATGGAATTTGTTGCCTACAACTTGCTTTGTGTTATTATGCATTAAAATAATTACAAAGAATGCCTATCATTGATGGCAAGCTTATCTGTTGATTCAAAGAAGGCTGAAGCTGTACAACATGCCCTGGTAGTTCGTGCAGCTGTAACTTTGGGAAATTACGTTTCATTCTTTAGATTGTACAAAGCAACTCATAACTTAAACACATGCTTAATGGATCTATATGTTGAAAATATGTGGTATAAAGTTGTGACATGCATATGCCAATCATATCGGCCAACCTTACTAGTTTCTTACGATGCTCAGGTTCTTGGATTCTCAACCGCCGTTCCCTTAAAATGAGGCAATCAATGAGAAAGACGCTTCCTCTTTGGAAGAGTGTTTAGAATGGTTATAAGTGAATGGTGCCAGCATAATAGCTGATAGCAACGGAGACATGATGTTTGATACAAAAGTCTCATCCACTAGTTTGTTTGTGCCAGAACTGACACTTGGTATTATTCTCGGATTCAGAGGCACACAATGTTTTCCAACGCTTGTTGGGACGTCTAACATGGTTGAAATACTCTTCCCTATTACATCCAAAATTGATATTGTTTCTTTCTTGATTTTTGACGAGGTTATTCCTACCAAGATAGATTCTTCTGTTGCTGCACGAGGTCAAGAAAGACTAAGTCGAATGAACGGTTACTTGTCAGAATTGGCTGCTGCAACTTTTATTTGCTAGGGTGGGGTTCAAAGAGTTCACTTGTTGGATGGCACTATTGGTGGCGTTTCAAGGGCTTATGGAGGAACAAGCGTGTTTCTCAGTGGTTCTTTCACCATATGGCCATAACATATACCTCTATGGTATTATTACAAGAGTCAGTTTGTTGGTGTGCTTAGTGTAATTGACTTCATTCTCATATTGATTTTTAGAACCTTGAGGACAAGGTTCAAGTGAACCCCGCGGCAATGATAAGAGGTGTAATTAGATATTTTAATTATTAATACAATTATGCTAGGAAACTTATACCTTGTACCCCTACAATCGTCCTGATACCCCTACATAATTTCTAAATTCCAATTTTGCCCTTTCAATATTTAATTAATAATTTAAAAAATTTACCGTGAAGTCAGAGTAAGAAAATAATATTTTTTTTAAATTGGACGAGACAAACCGGATGTACAATGGGTAAGTTATCCGGTTCAGAAATTTACAAATAGGAAGTAGCATTGTTACGTTTTCCGGTTCAGAAAATTTCTAAACCAGAAGTAGCACACATGTGTTATCCGGTTGTGGAATTTCTTTACCGGAAGTAGCAAGGCTGGGTTATCCGGTTCGTATTTTTTATATTTATAATATTTCCATTTTTTTTAGGAGACAAGAAGCTGCCTTTGATGATATGCACGAAGGATGACCCAAAAGTAGATACTACAGATATATTCTCTACTACACAAACAATTCCTACAAGAGAATAGGTGACTCGATGGATAAGGGAGGTTGGACTCAGAAATAGAGTTACTATTATAATCACTCGTTCGGACACAAAGACAGGCAAGAGAGGAAGAAGTGACAAAGTTATATTTGGCTGCGATAGAGGTGGAAAGAACAAAGAACGAGAAAGCGAAACACAAAGTGCTTCCAAAAGATGTGAGTGTCCTTTCAAAGTTAGATCAACACCTTCAAAGGATGGTTCTGTTTGAAAAATCAATGTAAAATATGGAGTTCACAACCATGGTTACCTGATAGATTTGAAGGTCATGCATTTGTTAGCCGGCTCACTGAAGATGACCAACAACATAGATTTATCAAAACGTCGTGTTCCTCCAAGACATATATTGTTGTCTTTGCAAGAGCGAGATCCAAACAATGTGACTTGAATCACCCAAATATATAAACATAAGAGTAAGATTGAGGAAAATATCAGGGGAAGTAGAACAGAAATACAACATTTGCTTAAGTTGATTGATGAATCAAATTATGTTTATTATAGTAGGAAAAAAGATGAATCAAAAGTTGTGAAAGACATCTTCTGGGCTCATCCAGACTCTGTGAAATTATTGAATATGTTCCCGATTGTGTTGATTATGGATAGTAGGTATAAAACCAGTAAGTATAGGCAAACTTTGTTTGAAATAGTTGGTGTCACATCAACCGAATTAACATTTGTTGTTGCATTTGCCTATATGGAATTTGAGCAAACAGAGACTTTGTGTTGGGTACTAGATAAACTGAAACAGTTATTCACGAAACAAGGGTTATGGCCCCAAGTAATTTTAACCGACAGAGATCTTGCTTTGATGAAAGCAATTGAAATTGTATTTCCAATGACAGTTAATATGCTTTGTCGATTTCACATAACCAAGAATGTGAAAGCAAAGTGCAAGGAGTATGTTGTGGACGATATGCGAGAACCGATAGAGAAGCTTTTCTACGAACTTATTGTGGCTAGTGATGAGGTTGAGTATCATCAAAGATTGAAATTATTTGAGAATGCTTGTTTGGATTACGGACCTTTTATTGATTATGTGAGAGACACACGGTTGACACCTCATAGACATAGATTTGTTGAAGCTTGGATCAATAAAGTATTGAATTTAGGCAATGTCACGACTAACAGGTAATATGTTTGTTTTTTATGGGCTTAGACATAGTTATTTTATAGTAATAGTAATGATATTGGATTTTTTTTCGTTTTAGAGTTGAATCTGCGCATTGGAAGCTGAAGTAGATGTTGGAGAACTGCATATATGATCTGGTCAAATGCTGGGAGGCTATGAATGGCAACATCAAGATTCAAGTGGGCAATATTAGAGCTTCATTTCAGAAGAGTTTTTACGAGGTTGAGCGTGTCCATAGAGGTCCATTTTATGTGAATCTGGTTAATTCAGTATCTAGAGCAGCTTTGCATCACATTGATGAAGAATGGCACAGGGTTTACATGGTGGGTACAAACACCCAGATGTGCAGGTGCTTTCGTAGAAAAGTTTATGGTTTACCTTGTGCCTGTGAGTTAGGAAAATACACATTGAGAGGTGAACTAATACCAATATATGTTATTCATATCCATTGGAGGAAACTAAGTATGGAATGTGAACAAGAGGAGGACATAAAGGAAGGAGCAGAGTTGGATATGACAAATGCAATTGAGGCGCTGCGGAAACGGTTTCATTCATTAGATGTTGCAGGGAAGAGAGCATTAAAAAGTAGGGTGTTTGAAATAGCTTACCCCAATACAACAAAGATGGTACCGCCACCTGAGAAGATAAAGACTAAAGGAGGAGTGAAGGGAAAAGGGAAAAAAACCTGTTGGGAATGATGTTTATCGTGATCCTTCGTATCATGAGTATGTTGAACAATCACAAAACAATTCTAAGAAATCTTCGAAGAGGCCATGTTCACAGTTATCACATACGTCAAAGAAAAAACCATCTCACAGGTACATTGTACAATTTCCTACACATATCAGACCTTTTATTGACGACATTGTTGATGTTAAGGATGATGGAAATTATGGGTTTAGAGCCATTGCATCAATGCATGGGTATGGAGAAAATGGTTGGTGAATGGTTCGTCGTGATTTGGATAATGAAATCAGAGGAACTATAAATAGTCTTTATGCGAAGTTATTTGGTGAACGCTTAGGAAAAGTAAGAGAATCCTTGTTGATATCATCTTTAGGTTCTCAGCCATATGATAAATGGATGACACTACCGGAAATGGGTTATGTGATAGCAAATAGTTATAACATCGTTCTTGTCTCATTAAGTGCTCTTAGTTTGACGTTCTTCCCTATGACGACTAAACATAATCCTAATGTCTCCATTTATTGCATTGGTTTTGTAAACTCAAATCATTGGGTTCAGGTGTTGCACCCCAAAATTTGCCCTCACAATACAAGAATTTGTGTGCTAAGAAGGTTCACAAGGTTCACAAGATTCACAACACTTACAAGACCTTTCATGAGGTTCATGAAGTCTACAAGTTACTTTATGAGGTTCACAAGGTTCACAAGATTCACAATGCTTACAAAACCTTTCATGAGGTTCATGAAGTCTACAAGTCACTTTATGAGGTTCACAAGACCTCCCATGAGGTTCACAAGGTTCACAAGACATCTTATGATGGTTCACAAGGTTCACAAAGTTCACAATTGGTCAGAAGAGTTGACAATTCCCTCAGACAATGCACCTCCTAAGCAGTGTATCCAAAACTAGGGTTTTGACTTTAATCAGGCTAAATGGACTTCCAAGACTTCAAGTGAGCTTCATAACATCTTATATGTGTTTAAGAACCCCCATGACAAGTTTCAAGACTTTTCTCAAAGGTTTGCTCAGTCAGAGGATCAGATAAGTCAAAATCAGTCAAAGTAGTTAAAAAGTCAAACTGAGGTCAACTATGGTCAAACCAAAGTCAAACTTCATGATTTTTTGCCAACATCAAGTATATGAAGTAAAATTCATCATTTGATCAAGGGTTGATCATGATTCATCAAGGAGATTTCAGATCATCAAGAATCAGGAGTTTCTAAATTAGGGTTTTCTCAGTAAAAGTCAACTGAACTTTGACCAGCCATGACTTTCACATGCTTCATCACCAAGTCTCCATCCAAAGCTCATTTTGAAGGAAATTGAATTCTCTACAACTTTGTGTCTCACAAGCCAAGCCCAAAAATGCTTCATTTGGAAGGTATGAGCTAAGACATTATAGGTCCTTTTGAAAGTCAACAAAAAGTCAACAACTTCAAAAGGACATAACTTGAGAATGGTAAATGATATGGACCTGAAACCAGTGGGGTTGGTTAGAGGACTCTTCAAGCTTTCCAAAATGTCCAAGAACACCCTCATACCATTAAAATTGAAGGATATGTGCCCTTGCAAAGTTGGGAAATGTTTGGTTGGTTTATGAAGAAAATGGAGGTCTAAAACTAATTTCTTCCAAATGGGCTTGCCATATGATGACCCAATCCATACTATAACCTCATGCACGACCCAAGTCATCAAAAATCAGATTTTTTATTATTTTATTTTTATTTATTTTGATTTAATTCATTTAAAATCATTTTAAATTAAAATAAAATATAAAAATCAAAGATTTAAATATGGTTAAGCTTCTAGAAAATCATAAATATGTCTTGGATCAAATTGATATGGGAGTTATGATGATTGTCTTAAAATAGCAAGTGTTTATACAAAAATATTTGACTTTTAAAGGCTTATCATTTTGAATCTTTTTAGATCAAATCTTCCACACAATGACCTAATTTTTTAACCTAAATTCATCACTCTATAAGTATAGAAGAGAACCCTAACACAAGCCACGAATTTTCTGCCTCCCAAGAGTAAGTTTCACAAACCAAAAAACCTCTCAAAAACTCACATTCGGTTTCAATCAAACAAGGCATTAGAAGGTAATTTGAGAACATAGCCATGATCATTAGACATCATTGAGTGGAAATCAATGCTTGGTTGCATCCAAAACCATTCACATAGCACAACCCGAATGCATCTTGTTCATCTTTAAAAAAATTTCGATTTGAATGATTTGTGCACTTATAATGAAAACTAACTGTGGATTTGTGTTTGTTGTGATGTTTAGAAACTTTCTGGATGATTTAATTCAATTATTATGGCTTGTATCGAAATACACCATTGTTAGGGTTTAAAGCTCCAATTCGGGAACCAAGCAATTAGGACATCTAAATGAAATCTAAAGGCATGGCTGTGACCTATAATACTTGTATAATTGATCTGGGTTCTTAATTTGAATTGATGATACGGTTTGATTGATGTTTAAAAAACATAGGATTCTGGTTTTGAAAATTTGCAGGAAAACACGCAGCAAAATCCCTAGCTATTTTCGCAGGAAATTTGAAGAAGATGAAGTTGACTGGCGCGAAATATAATTTCAAATTTTTATCTTTATATTTTATTCATTTGTGTTGCATTATTGTCACCAACGCGCAGGTGCCCTGGTGGTTTTGGCATGTACGCAGCATGGTGTGAGACCTGAGTTCGAATCCTGGAGGCACCATCTTTTTGTTGTTTTTCATGATATTCATTGGTTTTAATATATAATCAATTATAGCCATTACATTGCCAGAAGCGCCCTCCCGACTGGATGGAAAGAATGTTTGTGTGTATTGTAAGGGACCTGAGTTCGAATCTCCCCAGGCCCTTTTGTGTTGTTTTTATTTTTGCTATGATTTTTTTCCAGGTTGAGAACAAAAGGGATTAGTCCCTTGCTTCTACTGCCAGCGTGCGCATGGCCCAGTGGATGGAGGGCAGGTCTTGGAGTCTGCAAGCTTAGGGACTGGGTTCAAATCCCAGCCCAAGCAGGTTTTTATTTTCTCATTTTTTTCCTTATTTTTTTAATTTAATTAATTTTCTATCTTAAATAAATTATAGTATGTTCATATTATTTTAAATTCATTTTTTTTTTAATGTTATAAGAAAATTCATTTTTTTTTTTTGTAAATTATTGATATTATTAAATTATATATATAATTATTTTATTATTCTAAAAAATGTATATAAAACCCTAATTCTTTTTTTTAACCCTAATTAATCTTAATAAAAACCCTAATTCTTCTTCTATTTGTTTATTATTATTAATCTAATTTTTATTAAATACATCAATTGTTTATAATTTAAAATTTTGTATATAAACATGTGTAAAAATTAAAATGCTTAATTTATTTTATAATATGAAAATATTCTTTAATTATTTATAATTTAATTTGGCATGTAAATAATTCTTATTATATGTTAAAAATATGTAAAATTTGCTAATTTAATTTTTATAATTATAATTTATTTTTCAATTTACAATAATTAATATGATTGTTTATATTTTCTTGTTAACTTTTAAATTTTGTTTATTATAATATTTTTGCTTATTTCATTATTATTATTGTTAATTATGTTTATATGATTATTACTAACCCCATTTATTTTTTAATTGTTATTATTATTACTAACCCAATTATAATTGCTTATTTATTTTGCTTATTATTTTATTTTTGCTATTTATTTAAATTGCTTTTATTACTATTATTGTAATTGCTCCTGGATGTAATATTTTTGTAATATTTAAATTATTTATTTTTATGTCATGGTTAGTAAATAGGGAGTGAAAATTATTTGTATTTAAAATTGATTTAGATCACTTAATTCAAAAGATAAATATTAAATTGAACACTCACACACGTAAGTCGATCTTTGATCGCCATCTCACTTTCTAGGGTTACCTCTCATTGTTGCCTAATCAAAAGGTCAAGTAGGGTGTATAAAGCAAACGTCCCTTAAAAATAAAGTCATCTAGTCCCTTAATAATAAAAGATCAAGTCCCTTAAAAGGTTGCCTTCGTAATGATCTTGTCCCTTTCGAATAATGATGACAGTCCCTCCAAAAATGCTTAATACACACCACAGTTGCCTATATTAACAGATGACCCTCACTTGTCCCTTACATCCAAGGTAATGACTACCTATTCCTTAATAATAGGGATAGTCTTACCATTTAAAGGATTCAAGAACAGAAAGACTTAAACTTTAGGGTAGGTTCCTCATAGTTACTTGCTCACTATTTAAAAACATTTCAAACTACTTCACAAATTTCAAACAATTTTCAAACACAAGTTTTTTACGCATCCGTACATGGATCATTATTAAACTCTTATGAAAATTTCTATTCACACACTTCACATTTTCAAAAACAATTCAAAGTGAGCTAAGTAACTAAGAGCCCATGGATAACCATGGATGTAAAGGGTGCTAACACCTTCCCTTTACATAACCTACCCCCCGGACCCAAAAATCTTTTAAAAAGGTCTTTCCTGTTCTTTTATGCCTTTCCTTTGGATAAAATAAAAGTCGGTGGCGACTCTTGCTATCCGCAACATAACTAAAGTCAGTTCTCCCACCGTGTTACATCAGGTAATTATATCTATTCATTTTTGTTATAGGTTAATATTATATCTATTCATTTTTGTTACAGGTTAACATTATATCTATTCAATTTTGTAACAGGTCAGCATGAACGAAGGATTTCCCTTACCACTCGTCACAGTGGATTGGCTGAATAATCGCACATCAGATGCAACATCTTAGATAACAGGATTCTATGGACGGTTACAACATTGACACAAGCTTACCCCGATTCTCCCAAACCATATTAAATTATGATATGTTTTCGTTTTTTTTAATAATTTCTAAAGCACTATTCTTAATATGTTATTTCTTTTTTTATGTTGTGTGAACAATTATGAATAATATAAGTTTGGTCGATACAAATCTTTATAAATAATATAAGTTTCATTTCGTCTGAATAATTATGAACCATACAAGTTATCTGAATATACAAAACAAAATATTACTACAACAAAAGATCACGCATCATCCTGAGGAACCGGTCCACCCTGAGGAACCTGTCCACCCTGCGCTAGACATAGTCCTCGGAAGATCTCAACAAACTCATCGTCATCCTCCTCAGCCTGGTGACACTACAGATAGCAACTCAGCTCATGTGAAATATGCCATAACCTCGGATATGACGGTCCACCATCAAACTCAGGAACTGGAACCTATATGTCCTCTCCCCGAGGTGGTGGAGTCAAACGAGGATGAGATATTGTGTAGTACCAATCCAGGTACTCTGCCACTGTATCATATGGAACATCTACAAAACGTGCATGCTGAATCACCCATCTAACGCTCTAGTGGTAACTGACTCAGTCTATGACTATGTCCAGTGAATCATTGTCAGGGGGATGTGATGGTACATATTGCTGGTATCCAAATTGTCGTAAGCATCTGTCAGGTAAATAAAGGATAAATGTATCTTACCATCGCAGACTACCCATGTACAGTGTGATATCATATAAAGGTTTGTGCTGCCTATGATCCTCGAATGGGCGCCTTATCACATCACTGGGTGTCAGTCCATCTAACTGAGCTCTGATCTCGTCAACCTTCTTCGATGATTGCTTGTAGCACCACTTCACCGCCCTCAGAAATCGAGAACCATCACCACCAGAAATCTTCGAGCAACCTTTCTTCCCAATAGTTGGGAAATACTCGTGAATCCAACACTGTCATCAAAATATGAAATTTATCAGTTAAACGTATTATAATAAAATATTTGTACCTACATAATATGAAAATTATAAAGTAACTTAAAATAAAATATTTGTACCTGTAGAAGAGTGACATATCCACCAAGCTGCTTGCATAAATAAAATGAAGCATCTTCGAGGTATTTGTAAAGTGTGACAAGTGCAACAGCTCCCCAGCAATATTTGCCACATCTGTCCAAGTCCTCAAACAGGGGTAAATACTTTGCCTCTACAGGAGTAAAGGTCTTATCTGTAAGAATAGTGCAGTCAAGTATCAATAACATATACACCCTGACCGCACAATCAAATATCCCCACAGACCACAGACGAATAAACTGAGTCTTCAACCACTCAAGTCTATAATATGGACCTCTAGATACACATACCTCCTTGGCTACATCCTCCAGCGGAATACCCATCAGACGAATAACAAGACTGGTGGCATTTGAGTCAGTAATGCCTTATGCAGGGATAAATAGCTCTCTTCTAATAGGCGTGTGAAGGAGGTAGGATACATCGTCTAGCGTGATGGTCATCTCGCCAAACGGCATATGAAAAGACAAAGTCTCAGGATGCCATCTCTCGACAAATGCATATAGGAGGTTCGTATTGATCCTGGACAAGCTGGTCCTCTGAAGAGATGATAGACCTGACTGAGATATCCATTCCTCTATCTAGGGTGGGAGCAGCAATGGAACTCATCCTATAAGTTTGTTGCCATGTAAAGCAACCTTAAGCTCCTTCTTTGGTCGTCTCTCCTGAAAATGATACATATTATATGTTATTAACAACTAAAAATTAAAATAACATTTATTCACTATTGAAAGGTTATAGGTTGCCTTACCTCGTCATCCCACAAATGTCGAGCAACGTGATTCTGGTACCTCACCAAAAGTGAGGTATCAAAAGGTCCTCCGGGGAATGTTGGATGTGGTGGAACATGAGGCGCACCAGGATTAGCAGCCTGTAGTGCCTCAAGTTCCTGTTGGTATAGATGCGTAGAAATAGTCCTTCCATCGGGCAATCGCCGATGAATATATCTGTCGCGCCCTCTGATTCGAGACAATATAAATAAAACAAAAAAATTATACAAATAAAAAAAATAAAAAAACAAGAAAATAAATAAATTACAAAAAAAAATACGTAACACAACCGGATGTAGCTAGGAGGCTACATCCGGTGTGTATTTCACTGATTGCATGAACCTGATATAGTTGATGAGCTAGTTCCGGTGTATAAATTGCTTAACCGAAAGTAGCCATCAACCTACTTCCGGTATGTAAAAAATATAAAACACAAACCGGAAATGGATTATGGGTTTTCCGGTTTGAAAAAGAATGATCCGGAAATCAGACTAGTGAGTTATCCGGTGTGAAAATGATAGAAGCAGTAAAACTCTCCAAAAACGTGTCTGAGGGGAAATGAGGTGAAAAAGTTAATTTTTTTTAAATATTAACTATTTATATGAGGGTAATATCGTCCAATTGTTTTTTGTGTAGGGGTATCAGGATGATTGTAGGGGTACAAGGTATAATTTCCTTATGCTAGTTGTTATTTTATTTTGAATGTTTTGTTGAATTGAGCTTTTTATTTGGGCCTTCTAGTTTAGTATCACTATGAGTACTATATATGTAGTCCTTAGAAACATTTGTGGGGAATGAAAAAAAATCAAGTTAACTTTTATCTCTCTTTTCTTAATTTATTTATCTTTCCTTATTTTCTCAAATTTATTGTTAGAGTTTGTTTAACATCTGAACACATTCAAATTCTATCATTCTTATTACATTATATACATACATACATAAGAATTAGAAGAATTTGAATCATGGTTTTAGAACTACATAGAATTATAATAACTCAATATAGTAGCTTTCTTAGAACCATAATTTTTCTATTACTTTGATTGAAACTTCATCTTTATATCTAGTCAAATATATCCATATATATCTTCATTCTATACTCCTTAACAAAATGTGATGACCAGATTGATAAACATGCCTTAACAATTGATAACCTCTAGCACATACAATATCATACAACCTATATGACATCTCTTTCTCAGCTAGTGCTAATGTTGTTTATTCATATAAAAAATTCTACTGTCAATTAAGAATATAATAAAACTATAAATACAAGTGCAAGGCTCTTTCAAGTATTGAGTGATCAATGAATTTAAAGAAGTTGATAAAGTATTGCTGGAAAAATGGAAGAAAAAAAAAGAGAATAAAATGTAAATGCCATAATAATCAGACTTGGAAAATCATCATCCAATTCATAAGCAATATGACATTTTTGATGCAATTTGTTGAGACCGTTTTGGACCATTTTTACAGCAAACGATTTTCTATTATCTATTTGGATTATATTTATAGCAAATCAATCTCCTATTATGAAAAATAAAAACTGTGTATGTGTTTAGGGTGATCATTATCTATGATCTATTTGGATTATAGTTCTTACTATGTGCTTCGAATGTTTTGAAAATTATAAATAAAACTTACAGTTAAAATTATGTGCATCCTATGAAAGAACTTCAACGTGTAGGTTGAGTAATGTTGTGATGGTGAAAAAAGAGTTGGTATAGTGTAAAATTAGGAAGTGTCTTAGGTTGGAAAAGCTACATAAAGGAGTAATGTTACCCTCAATTTTCAATACTTCTAGGTAGGGGTGTTCAAAACCAAACCAACCCAATAGAAAACCGCAAACTAAACCAAACCAAACCGAAACCGCAATAAAACCGCACTTGGTTCGGATGTATTTGGGCCATTTTTTAACAAAACCGCGCGGTTTGGTTCGGTTTGCGGTTTGTAATTTACAAACCGAACTAAACCAAACCAAACCGCATTATGTTGAAACCAAAACTTCACTTATCCCACATCCAACCCAAATACCAAACTTATTATGCCTTAACCATACAAATATTCTCTTAGTCACACTTAGGGTTTTAGTTTCAACCTTCTCAAATCTCTTCGAATAGTATCGCACATTCTTCTCATCATATTTGTTATGTACATCTCATTTCTTCTACTCTAATCTCTCTTATCTTATGTTCTTTCTTTTTCATATTCATCTTCTCCTTTTTTATATTGTTGTTTTATCTTCCAATTACGTTTTTATCGCACATTTCTTCTATAATATTGCATATCTTATGATCTTTCTTTTTCATCTTCTTTAATTTTTCCCCTCCTCCGTTTTTTCTTTTTATTGTAATATTTTTTAAATTGTTTTATACTACTATTTTATGTTTTTTATTCCACTTTGGTTTAATCTTATTCTTGTATATTGAATGAGAATTTATTGTCTAAATATGATGAGTTTTGTTGCTATTTGATAATGTATGAATGACTAAATAAAAAATTATGTTGTTCTCTATAGGCGTAGGTATGATTCAATAAAAATATTGTAAAAAACCGAATCAACTGAACCAATCAAAATCGCATTGGTTTGGTTTAGTTTGGTTTGATTTTATTTCTTAAAGCCAACCGAACCAAACCAAACTGCATGCTTTTTTCTCTTGCGGTTCGGATGATTTTTTTGCGTAAAAACCGCCCAAACCGCACCGCGAACACCCCTACTTCTAGGACCCAAATATTCTTAGCACCTTCTTTTTCTTTATCGTTAAGTTTTTCTAAATTTCTATTTCGACCTCTGTAATTTTATTTCTCAACAGTAACAATCAATAGTCAAATAGAAAGAAGAAAAAATTCACTATAGATAAAATAAGATATCAATGTTACAATATAGTGCGGTATCTATTTTTCGTAGTTTATCATAAAAATAAGATATATATGTTACAATATAGCGCAATATCTATTTTTCTGAAACATGTTAAGTTTTAAATTTGCTTTAGTCAAGTTGAGAAAGGATAGAAAGATATTGTATAACATTATATATAAACTTTAGTCACTGAACTAAAAGTTGTGTAATTCTTGAAACAGTAGCATAACAAACCTGATTATTTATTAAATCAAAAAGAGTGTGGCATCATTATAATTAGGCTAAATTACAATTTTGGTCCCTCTGTTTTATCAAACTCATGGTTTTAGTCCCCCCTATTTTCTTTTTAAACAGTTTTGGTCTCTCATCCCAATTTTGATCCACTATTCAAGTACTGTTTTAGGTACTGTTCATGCATTATTCATGTACGGATCATGCACTGTTCATGAACAGTACATGAACAGTAAGTGTTTTTTGGACCAAAATTGGGATGGGGGACCAAAACTGTTTAAAAAGAAAATAGGGGGATTAAAATCGTGAGTTTGGTAAAACAGGGGGACCGAAACTGTAATTTAGCCTTATAATTATCTTTCCATTCTGTCTTGTTTGATCCAACAGCAGAGTGTGAATAATAGTTAGCAAGTTGTCGCTCCCGGGAGTTCCATCCTGATACAGACGTAAAAGTGGCACGGAAAAGGAAGAGTCGTCAGCCAGGTATTTTTATCCCGAAGGAATGGTAATATTGCACAAACCCGGAAGAAGGAGAAAATGGGGTCTCACGAACCAGAGAGAACGGGTAAGGGAGTCGGTCACGAAAAGGGAAAGTATTAGCACTCACATCGTCCGTCATACTCGACGGGATCCACGCTTGCTAGCACTATTTCAAATGGTGAGGGTATATGCTACTGTTGTAACTGCTACTGGAAAGGACTAAAAAGAAATAAGGAAGAATGAGATGAAAGGATAAGGAGATGAAATGGAAAGAGGAACGAGAAAAGAGACTCAAGGATTATGTTCGCCAAGCATCGTCGCTTGTGCCTACGTATTCTCTTTGTGTAATGAGAAAGTCAGAACACCATAGTTCGACTTAAAAAGACTTACACAACTTGCTTGTGTTTTTAGAGTTTGAACTGCTTATGTATATGTTCAGGTGTCTGAATCGTCTGGCTCGAGTGCATACCGTCTTGCAAATGGCAAGTAGGAGCAAGTTCTTTCATTTATAATGAGGGAAATGAGAAGAGAATTCTCGAAGGAAAGACGTTTATTGTTTTTTTTTAAGTTTTTTTGAAGTTTTTTATTTGAGAATTTGTATAGAAGAGTGTATTAAAGTCTTGTTCAATGGAGTAGGTACTTCCTACATCACTCCAAGATGGGATGAAGAAGAAGCACACTAAGTATGCAGGATACCCCAAACTTAGTTCCAATGATCAAGGCTTAAGCACACTAGCCTATTGTCTTTATTAAGTGTTTTTGTTACTTTTGAATGAAGAAGTGTCTTTTAGATTATTTATGAAACAATTTCATGTTAAAGACTTGTGCATCATGCTAGACAAGCTCACATTACCCCAAGATGGGATAGATGCAAGTGCCCCATGGAATAAGGTTCATGGCACATGAAGTTATTTCAACATTTATTAGGTGTTTTTTATTTGATTTTTTAGATGAAGGGGAACTATGAATCCTAGGAGTTATCATGCATGGATGCCCTAGGGTTAGTATGGTTTGAAGAGGAATATTCTAAAAGAAAGGAGAAGAAGAGGAGAATAAATAAGAAGAAGAAGAAGAAGAAGAAGAAGAAAGCAACTTACTTCCAAGATGGAAGCTAAGTCTTTTCTAAGAGGGATGTAAAAATATTATACAAGCAAAGCATCTTTAAATGCTTGATCAAACACAAATTGAATGATTAAAAGTTGAGGTAAAAAATTAGAACGTGGGTTCTCACCCACGCTCTTTTCACTTACCATTAGCCCCTGAAAAGGTTAGCAAAATGAATCACAAGTGAAATAAAATGACAAAAGGAATTCCAACAAGTCAACCAACAAAAGAGATGAAAGGTTTTAAGGTTTGAGAACCTCTAAGGTCAGAACCTATGTCTAAAAGTGTTCAATTAGAGTTAAGATACCTAATGAGACCAAATTATGTCGAGAGAAGTGTTAGAACATCACGCAAGTCCATGTGATACAAAACAAATGAAGTATGGATGCATATGACCTATGAAATTGAACAAATGCATGTAAAAATGTCAAAGTCAGAATTGAATGACCTAAAATGATGTATGAGGATGCTATATGATGAATATACAAAGCATTGATGAGATGGTTTAAATAAGAAGAAGCAACTAACATCAACAATGTCACATAAGAAGCTTAATGCACTTACTTGAGATACAAGTAACAAATGAATGATGAAATGCAATAATGGATGTATATGAGTATGGTTCAATAACATATGGCAAGTGTGAATTCATTATAAGGCATATGAATGGACATACAAGCTTGATTCATGATGATTCAAATGTAAGAAGAGAAATGGAGGAAGTGAGACAGGTAAACATTTAACATTTATGATAACAAGGTTCCATGTTAAATATGCATGACATGTAAAATTAATATGGATTAATGTAGGTCAGTAACATACATCTTATGATATGAAAATGATATGAATGAATGATCATACTTGATGCAAACACAAGTCATGTTGATCAAAAGAAGAGTTGAGATGTGCAATTAGGTAAACGTTCAAGTTAAGATGTACAAACACAAATCAAATGCAAACGCGTATCAAAAGGACCTATAATTATCAATAAAGGACCTATAAAATGTCCAAAAATGACCTATAATCTCACAAAATGATTCTAAAACAATGGCACAAGTGCCTCCTAAGAAATAGGGTTAAAGGAAGAAAGAAATGGTTCACAAAATGTTCACCTAAGGAAAATACATCAAACAAATAGTATATAATTTAAAATAATTATTAAAATAGGTCACAAAAGGCTTAAGTCAGAAGAAAACAACATTTTAAAAGATCATTGCAAAACTCAAAAGAAAACTAGGTTAAGTGATGATTCAAAATCACATTAAAACAAGTCAAAAGAATGCACAAAGATGTGATTCAAAATGCATGATAAAATGATTTTAAAAATGATGTAAAAATTTTTTTGGATACTTTGATATGACCTTTGAACATGAAAAAAAATAATGGATGAAAATATATTTATGAGTTATGCAAAACAAATGGAGAAAAATCAAGTACCAAAGAAAAAGTCAATTGAAAAAGAAATAAAAAGGAAAATCAAAATAAAATCCCAAAATTAATAAAATAAGAAAGTAAAATGATAGAAAATTAATAAAATATATTTTAATACTTGGTGAATTTTTGTAGAATTTTATGAATAGTTTTGGTATTTTCTAAAAAATAAAAATCAGAAAGTATGCAATTAAAGAAAATTAAAATCCAAGAAAAATGGGCAAGGGGTGTAACATAAGGAAAAACTCAATTAAAATTTTTTTGGGCCTCAGAGTATGGGGTGTGAATAATAAAATATATCCAGTCCAGTAAATGTGCATGTCCATGAAGTTATGGTGGATGCTCAGTCAACATATTGACTCAAGGTGAGTCATCAGATCAAGTCAACGCAAGATAAATATGAGAGTATGCTAATCCAAAAGATTAAGTTGAATGCACATGCTTATTATGATGACTGGCACACACACAAACATAAAACTCATTACATTCTCAACAAAAAATATCACATGATTCATCATGTCCTCATTAATGCGTTGGAAAATTAATACGCTTTGGATCAAACCTAATCAAACGGTCACGGCTTAAACTGGCATAAAATTAGGGTTTATGATTCTATGAATTTTCAGGCGACCAGTGAAGATTCCGGTCATCTTCTCTGGTGAGATGCCACCACTTCAACTCTTCAACTCTTCCAGAAATTAATAAAACTTATATCGTTTGAATCCTTAGGACATGTAGGTTATAGATCCATCCTTAAACATCATGTACAATGCACACACAAACAGATACGAAGCCAAGATGTTTTTTCCCTAAAACTGAAACTATGCTCCTATGGAGCCTATCAACTAGCCAGAGGTTCAATAGCTTCTAATAAGCTCCATAACAAGCAAAAACAAGTGTAAATAAACTGAAAATTTAAAGAACAAAGTTGAAAAGGAAAACAAGAACTCGATGATTCTTTCACTACAAGAAAACCAGAGGAGAGGTTCCTAGCTTCTTGAGCTTTAGAAAGATCCAAACAAAGGCTTGGATGAATGTGATTGCTTGAGAATCGAATGAAGAAGATTGAATATGTTGATTACCAAAGAAAACTTCAATGAACCATGGATGAAGATGATGAACTTTGATGAAGAATGTGGAAATTCATAGAGAGTTTAGAGATCACAATCGAGAGAGAAAGTGATTTTTCTGATCTAAAATTGTGGAGAATGATCTTGGCAGGAAAATTTAGTTATGAAATGGCTTTTATATCCTTAGTTAACTGTTAAACAACTTGGTTAACAGTTAGAACTATGGTTACTTGAGCTGAGGGTGGGCTGAGAGAGGCAAGGGTGAAGTTAGCAAATTGAAAATGAGAGGAATTTGTGTGGGCTATGTTCAAGTATAGAGGATCTCATGGAAATTATGATGAGGCTGATTGATGAATGGTGATGCTCATGATGTGAGGATGATAGTTTCAGCCACATAGCTTGTTCCCTAAGTTTGATCTTTTTGAAAATTTCCCCCTCTCATGTATGGAGTCAGCATGTATGCATAAATGTATAAATGTATGTTTGGCCAAATGAAGCAATACATGAATGGTGTATGATGTATGTGTGTGTGTGTGTAATCTGAACCAAGCAATCAACATTGCATTTCACTTCTAATTTTGATCAGCCAAGCACCATGTGAAGATGATGACATTGACATGATAATTCTCCATGCATGGTGAATGAAATGATGAGTTTTTGATGTCTTTGGAAAGATGATACATAAGTGAACATGATTGATGTTTGAGCCAAGGACAATGGAAGTCTATAACATGTTTGAAAATGGCCATGAAATCAAAGAAAGGTGACTCCAATCTTGGGTGTGTCAGATAGTGTATGTGCATGGTCATGGGCCTATGAGAATTCTTTGTGAAACCGTTGTATTTGAAGCCTCTTATCTTCTTATCCTTTGATCATATGAAAAAAATCCAAACATCAAAGTTATAGAGGAGATCAAGATGAACAACTTTGATTTTCAAAAAAGTTTCATTTGAAGCTTTATTGATGGATAAAAATAGCTTGACATTTGGCACACCACATGTTTGATGAAATGTGGTGCTTCTGGCTCGCCCATGACTATGTTGCCCAACAATTTTGCTCTGATTTTGTCAAACTTTGATTGATCATATCTCTCTCATTTTTTATCCAATGGAGATGTTCTTGCTATGGATTTGAAGCTTAAGATGTGATCTTTAATTGGTTCAGCTTAGGCCTGAAGTTTGAAGCCTTTATATTGAAGAAAGAATGCCTTGAAGTGAGGTACAAAATGGCCAAAAGTTGCTATATTTAGAAACTCTAAGTTTCATTTTTGGGCAGTTTTGTGATTTCTTGATTTTTTATAAATCACTTGACATTTCTTGATAAAATTTTAACCATTGAACACATTTGACTTATGGAACATGAATTTTACCTTAAAAAGTTGGGAGTTGACTTTTTCTTCAACACAATTGACTTTTCCCCAATTTCTTGATTTTCAAGTAACTGACCAATTAGAAACCTTTTGAAATGATCCAATGGGAAATCTCCCACCCTTAGATACTTGATAGCATATAGAAACCCTTGAGATAAAGTTTGAATCAAAATTTCATCAGGATACCTCTTGAATAAAAACCCTAATTTGGTGCCCTTTTTGCTTAAGAGGTGATGCATTGATTCAACTACTTGACCAATCTTCATCTTCCAATGGCTTGAGAGATCAAATTAAGTGATATGAGATATGAGATATCTTTGAGGCTTGTTGGGAGACCCTTGGAGCTTTTTATTTGGCTTTGAATGATCAAAACTTTGAATATCATCTGATCACATACCTTATGCTTCAACTAATGATGTATGCTTCATTTATCTGTGATTTGAATGCAATGCAATGCATGAAAATGTATGCTAAATGATATGCAAATGAGAGGGAAATTTTTGGGGTGTTACACAAGCTACTTACCAACAGTGGTCTATACATCAACAAACATTAAAAACAAATATCTCACATTCTATGAATTATTCAAATTCAAGGAAGTTAAGAAAATATCAACAATGAACTTCTTGTAACATTAGCTTATAATATTACCAAGAGAATAGTGTAATGCCCGTATTTAATTAATTAATTTAATTAAAAGTTATCGCATATTTTTCCCGATTAATTGTTGTTAGGTGTTGTTTTGTCGAGTATGTCGTTAAATTGTTTAAGTTGGTATTAAGTTGATGGTTAAGTCGTGTTTGGGTTGGTCGAGTTAATTAAGTCGAAGTAATAATAGAATTATTAATAAAATAATATTAGTAAGTGAGTTTGGTTGTGGTATGAGAGTAGTAAAGGTGGGGGGTGCTATTTTAGGCCCATTAGTAATTTGGTTAATTAGTGAAATTATAGTATTATTAAGTTGAAAACCTAATTAGAAGGATTAATCTGAATTTGGTGAAAGAACAAGTCTTGAGGAAGAACAAGGAGACTAGGATTGGATTTTTGTAGAGAACTTTTGTTATGAATTTGAGCTGCCTTCAATCCAAGGTAAGGGTGGGGTTCTAATTTTATAAACGAGATTAGGGTAATTTGTATGTAGGATGGGTACTTCGTATGATTGTTGTTATGATCTTTTATGATATGTTGTTGTTGATTTCGTATGGATCTGTCATGAAGAATATGATGTGACATGTTGTGTTGTCGTCATATATGTTGTTTATGGTGTTGTAATCATCGTTGTTGATGGACTGCTTTTGTTGCAGGAAATTTGTGTATAGATGAGATTTAGGACTCGTAATCGAATGTAGCATTGTTAGATGATGTATATACAAAAGATTACAGGTCTAAAATTAATGTAGAAACCCAATTAGGCCTGAATTGAGTGTTGAATTGGTGAATTTTGTAGCAGAAGTGTGACTGGTGTGAAGGAATGGGAATCACATAATGAATTTGGCATTACGCGTAACAGGGGAGGCCTTACGCGTAACACATGATTGTTACGTTGGGCATTACGCATAAGGAAATGGTTATGGCACGACCTTCTAGCCATTCATGTAAGCCACGTGTAAAGGGTGTAGGAATTACGCGTAATGGCATTATTTACGCATAATGGGGGTGTAAGAAGAAGAGTTTTACGCATAATAATAAGTCCATACATGTATAAGCAGAGCTACATGCAGAAAATGCAATTTTTGGCGATTCGTCCTGTTTTCGCATCCAAGTCGAACTGAGTTGATTCTAGAAATTAATTAGAGATATAATAAGTTGATTTTAGTATAGTTGAGGACTAAAATAATTAATGTAGAAATTTAATTAATTAAGTCCTAATTAGTTGGTTTTTTGTGTTGTAGTCGTATGAAGTCAATATAAGTTGTCTGATAAGTGCCAATTTGTGTTAATATCTAGTATAGTTTTTGACACTTTTCTTGAGCTTATTTGGTTTTCTAATGCTTTTTCCCATTGTTTTCGGTTAGTGTTCATGGTATAGTTTATTTGCTTTAATAGTATCGTTTATTTAACTTTTGGTTTTATATTTTTAGGTTTTACCATTGGAATGAAGAAATCAAAGCAAGGGGACTCTATTTTTGAAGAAAATGATTTTTGGAGCTCGCTACATGCTCTCTAAGCGAGCCCTAGCGAGAAGCTACAACTAAAACACAGGGACTTGCTCGCTAAGCGAGGGTCGGAGCTCCCTTAGCAAGCAAAGGCGGTTTAAGAAATTAATGAGAGCTTTCTTAGTGATCGTTGCGTTTTTCAGCTTCTATAAATAGGTTGAATGGTCATTTTTTAGGGGGATCTCATTTTTCTTAGAGAAAAAACCCTAAAACTCAGATTTTCACTTGTTTTCGAAGAATCGGTGCATCAATAGCCGGGAGATCGTCTTTGATGCTTTGTCTTCTTCATCTTCTTCTTGTAATGAAAGCTTCCATGGTTATGGCTAGCTAAACTCTTTATATGTCAAGGTTAGAATGTAGATAAGTCTTATATTTGTATGTATAGCCTTTGATCATTGTGTATGAACTCTTGATGATAAATATATGGTGAAACACTTTGTGTTTATGAAATATTATTTGTGTGGTTCATGATTGAGAAATGTGTTTCACACTTGACCTAAGTTCTTCATCCATCAAAGAACATAAGATAGAGATAGTTATGAGACTTGATGTTCACCTTGTATTGATCTTTAATGTTGCCATTTTGATAGATTGAGTGAGAGATCATCAATGGATCAAAATGGTAAAACTCACAATTTGTGTTAGAAATAAACATCTTGAGAGGATATTGTGATTGTGTTTATCGTTAGACTTGTTTGTGCTTTTTCTTGAACTTGTTAATTTGCTTGGTTAGTGTTTGCAGCTTCTATTTATGCGAGGAAAACTTCATGCGGACCAATTTCTTTTTTATCCTGAGATTGAGAGAACCGCGAGGAAGTTGAATAGCAAGACACGACAGAGGAGGCAACTAGCTAAAGAAAGACGAGAACAAGGACAAGGCTCAACTTCTACTTCAACATCACTCACTCCATAGTTGACACCAACCATGGAGGGCAACAATCCACCTTCTATACCATGTGTGAATAACCTTCGCAAGACAGCTCAATTTGCCAACAACACCCACAATTTCCGGCAAGCTGAGATGAAGACGGGAACTCTGAATCTATTATATGGGAGTCCATTCACGGGAATGGACTATGAAGATCCCTTCGCGTTTCTCACAAAATTCTATGAGATAGCATTGGATGTCGGAGTTGATCAAACACAAGATATAGCTTTGTTCCGAAGACTATTTCCGCGTGCCTTGCTTGGCAAAGAAAAGGATTGGTACCTCGATCAAAGTCCCACGGTGATGACCGATTGGAATGTTTTAGAAGAAAAGTTCATTGAGAGATTCTTCTCACACCACCGTTTCATGGAATATAAAACCGCAATCTCCGTGTTTTCTGAAGGTGCAAATGAGTCCCTAAATGAAGCATGAAAGAGATTCAAATCTATGATACGGAAGTGCAAAGGACACGGTTTCGATGAGTTGACGCAAATCCATATTTTTCGAAATGGTCTCCAACCAAATTGTAAAACTTTGTTGGATGCTACTTCGGGTGGAGATTTGTTATCAAAAAGTATGGAGGAAGCAACGGATATTATCAATCATATGGCTCTCAAAGATTTACAAAGTCAAAATCGCAACAATTCTTTGAAGAAACCCGAAGTTCTTGAACTAGGAACTAATGATGCAATACTTGCACAAAATAAACTTCTATCGCAACAAGTGGAACTCTTGACACGACAAATGTCAAAGCTTTCCCAATAATTGAAGGAGTTGCATGAGCATCCGGGAAAAAGCAAGCAAGTTGCAAGTTGTGAATTATGCAAAGGTGATCATGATACCGGATTTTGCCCACCACCGAGAACCGAAGAAGTAAACTACATGCACAACAATCAAGGGTACCAAAGACAACAACAACCTTATCAACATCAACAACAACATTATCAACATCAACAATAACCTTACCAACAACAACCTTCTCAACAACACCATTACCAAAATCAACAACATCAAGGATATCAACAAAGAGGTAATTACCAAAAAAACCAAGGTTATGGCGGTGGTTCTTCTAATCGACAAAATCCTTATGTTGCTCCACCACCTCCGGTTGAACCTTCTAAATTGGAAGACACTTTGAATCAATTCATTTAAATTTCTTTGCTAGTCAAAAATATAATGATGCGGCGACCAAAAATCCAGAAAATCAGGTTGGGAAACTTGCGAAACAAATAGTCGAGAATCAATCGGGACCTTCTTTTTCTGCTAACACTCATGTGAATCCTAAGGAGCGTTGTAAAGATATTGTTATACTAGGATTTGGAAGGAGACGTGTAACACGGTGGGAGAACTGACTTTAGTTAAATGTTGTGGATAGCAAGAGTCGCCACCGACTTTTATTTTATCCAAATGGAAAGGGCATAAAAGAACAGGAAAAGCCTTAAAAGATTTTGAGTTCGGGGGGTAAGTTATGTAAAGGGAAGGTGTTAGCACCCTTTACATCCATGGTTATCCATGGGCTCTTAGTTACTTAGCTCACTTTAAACTGTTTTGAGAAGTGTAGTGTGTGATTAAAAATTTTCTTAAGTACTTTATAATGATCCTTGTACGGATATATATATATATAAAGACTTTGTTTTGAAAATTGTTTGAAAATGTGAAGTGTTTTTGAAATGTTTTTGAATGAGTGAGCAAGTACTTAAGAGGAACCTACCCTAATTTGAATCTTTACTGTTCTTGAATGTTCTTTCAATGGTAAGACTATCCCTATTATTAAGGAATAGGTAGTCATTACCTTGGATGTTGTATGGGACATATGAAGGGTCATCTGTGATTAGGCAACTGTAAGGTGTCTTAGCAATCCGAATGGGACTTATCATCTTTTATTCGAAAGGGACAAGATCATTTACGAAGGCAACCTCGAAGGGACTTGATCTTTTAATATTGAAAAGGGACTAGATGATTTGTATATGAGAAGGGACTTTGCTTTTAGACACCTTACTTGACCTTTTTATTTAGGCAACATGAGGGATAACCTTAGGAAGTGAGATGGCGATCAAAGATCGACTTACGTGTGTGCGTGTATAAGTTCAAATATTTATCTTTATGATTAGTGATCTAAATTAATTTTAAAGCAAATAAGTTATCACTCCCTATATTTACTAACCAAAACAATAATATTTATAAAAACATAAAGCAATCATAAACTACGACTATTACAAAGCTTTTACAGTTACATTATAATAAAAACAAATTAAATAATAAATATATAATAAAATAAGCAATTAAATAAAAAGGTTAGTGATAAAATAATTATAAGAAGAAAAGGGTTAGCACAAATGTAAAAACATATACAAGTTAAGATAATATTTTTTAATTAAATAAACTATTTTTTAAGGATTTTTTAGAAAGGAAATAAGATGATGAGAATAATAAAAACCATATAATAATTATTTACAAAATAATATTAATTATTTAATTACATATAAGAAGAATTAATTAAGTTTAATATTGAAGTTAAATAAAAATTAGGGTTAATTTTATAATGAAGAAAAATCAGGATTAGGGTTTTAGAAATTTAGAAAATATAATTAGGATTTATAATTTAATTTACATTATTAATTTAATTATTTACCAAAAATAATAAATATATAATAATAATATATACATATTTTAATTTAAAATAAAAAAACTAAGATTAAATTTTTTTAGAAAATAAATTAAAGGTCCTTTAGAAAATATGAAGATAATATATTTACATATGATTATCTAAATATGTTTTTATTATAAGAAATATATAATTTATAAAATAAATTAACAAAACAAAATAATTAAAAAAAAATGAAACTAAAAACTTACCTGGGGCAGGGATCGAACCCACGCCCTAGGCCTTTCCACCCTTGGACCAGCATGGCTGCCACCAGGCCAGCTGCGTGCTGGTGATAAAGTTTGGGCAATGATCTTTTTATTTTTTTAACCTGTGAAAACATTGAAAAAAATAAAACAAAACCAAAATTGTCTGGGGGGATTCGAACCCAGGAACATTCGTTCATAGACCAATGTATCAACCAACTGAGCTAAACATGTGCGTTTGAAATTAAACCAACAATCAAACTATATATTTTAAAACACATATTTGAATTTGATTTCAGCGCCAAAACTTCATCTCCTTCATCCAATTTCCTGCGAATTTTCCTTCAAAGTTTCTTGCGAATTTTCCTGCATGTTCTTGAACCAGAAAACCTATGTTTTTGAATCATCAAGCAAACCACAATATTAATATAAATTAACAGCCCAGATCAATCACATGAAGTTTATATGTTATGGCCATGTTCTTAGAATCCATTTAAACACCTTAAATACCAAGATCCCGAATTCGAATCTGAAACCCTAACAATGGCATCTAATGATTTAGGCCATGAAACTTCAATTGGTTTATCCAGAAAGCTTCTTTAGAATGTCTTGAAATTCTTTCTAACTCCAAAACCGTATATGACTTTTTTCTTGATATTTTGAAGTTGAAGGATATGTATGGAGGCTACCAAAATCGTCCTCATGTGCTTGCAGTATGTTCATGTATATATATGGATGCAATTAGGTCAAAAAGAATGGGTTTTGTATCATGAAAATTGATTGCTTGATTATGAAGGAATCTCTCATTCAAAAATATCAAAAAAATCCAATATATTCTTACTATCTTGGCCTAGCACGAATTTGGATGTGAATATTTAGTCTTGAATGGTGTTTATGACCTTCTAGAATCCAAATCTTTTTCAAATATATGATTTTCATATTTTATTTTAATTTAATTTGTATTTTAATGAATAAAATTCAAATAAATATGAAATAAAATATAAAAAATCATAAAATGTATGGGTTGGGTCGTGTTTGATGAGTTTGTAAAGATTGGATGGTAATTTGGTGGGCTCATTTAGCAAAAATTAGTTTTAAGGCCTTATTTGCTTCATAAACTTCCCAAAAATTTCCCAACTTTGCAAGGGCACAAATCCTTCAATTGTAATGCTATGAATATGTTCCTGGACATTTTGGAAATCTTAAAGAGTCCTTTAACCAACCTCTTTGGTCTCATATCCATATCTTTTACCATTCTCAAGTTATGCTCTTTTGAAGTTGTTGACTTTTTGTTGACTTTTAAAAGGACCTATAATGTCTTAGCTCATACCTTCCAAATGAAGCATTTTTGGGCTTGGCTTGTGAGACACAAAGTTGTAGAAAATTCAATTTCCTTCAAAATGAGCTTTGGATGGAAAAAATTTGATGAGGCATGTGAAAGTTATGGCTGGTCAAAGTTCAGTTGACTTTTCCTATGAAAACCCTAATTTTGAAACTCCTGATTCTTGATGATCTGAAATCTCCTTGATGAATCATGATCAACCCTTGATAAAATGATGAATTTTACTTCATATACTTGATGTTGGAAAAAAATCATGAAGTTTGACTTTGGTTTGACCACAGTTGACCTCAGTTTGACTTTTTAACTCCTTTGACTGATTTTAACCCTTCTGATCATCTGACTGAGCAAATCTTTTGGGAAAGTCTTGAAACTTGACATGGGTATTATTGAACTCATATAGGATGCTATGAAGCTCACTTTAAGTCTTGGAAGTCCATTTAGCCTGATGAAAGTCAAAACCCTAGTTTAGGATGCATTGCTTAGGAGGATGCATTGTCTGAGGGAATTGTCAAACTTTCTGACATATTGTGAACCTTGTGAACCTCATGAGATGTCTTGTGAGCCTTGTGAACCTTGTGAACCTCTTAGTACACAAAGTCTTGTCTTGTGGAGGGCAAATTTTGGGGTGCAACAGCTGCCCCTGTTCAATTTTCTGAAACCTGAGGGGTTAGATTGGTATATGTGTCATTCGTGACCTAGAAGGTTGAAGGGGATTGAACACAAAAGCCCAAAAATTTGCACTCGCCGGTGCGTAAAGTAAAGCTGATGATTAATTGCATATGCTTGAGTGGGCTTGAAGATGCCACTTGGAAGAACTGGAGATGGGCTTAGAGATGCCATCTAAAGTATTAGGATGTGATGATATCTTTATGTTGATACTGGATGTCAGTACTAGGTCTTCGTATAGGCCGTCTCTGAATCGTTTATGCAAAATAGTTTGAATTGTTGAATAGACCAGTAGAAATAAATCTTCGTGCCGATTATCTCCTCTGGAAATATCTTTGATTAGGGAACGGATCTCTGCACAGACCGTTTGCCTATTCTCCAAGGTCAAAAGAACGTCAGGATTAGTTCTTCTGAAAAATATCTTGAACCAGGGAATGGATATTTGTATAGACCGTTTGCCTGCTATTCAAGGTCAAAAGAACGTCAGGATTAGTTCTTCTGAAAAATATCTTGAACCATGGAATGGATCTTTGTATAGACCGTTTGCCTGCTATTCAAGGTCAAAAGAACGTCAGGATTAGTTCTTCTGAAAAATATCTTGAACCAGGGAATGGATCTTTGTATAGACTTTTTGCCTGCTATTCAAGGGCCAAAAGAACGTCAGGATTAGTTCTTCTGAAAAATATCTTGAACCAGGGAATGGATCTTTGTACAAATCGTTTGCCTGCTATTCAAGGTCAAAAGAACGTCAGGATTAGTTCTTCTGAAAAATATCTTGAACCAGGGAATGGATCTTTGTACAGATCGTTTGCCTGCTATTCAAGGGCCAAAAGAACGTCAGGATTAGTTCTTCTAAAAAATATCTTGAACCAGGGAATGGATCTTTGTACAGATCGTTTGCCTGCTATTCAAGGTCAAAAGAACATCAGGATTAGTTCTTCTGAAAAATATCTTGAACCAGGGAATGGATCTTTGTATGGACCGTTTTCCTGCTATTCAAGGTCAAGAGAACGTCAGGATTAGTTCTTCTGAAAAATATCTTGAACCAGGGAATGGATTTTTGTATAGACCGTTTGCCTGCTATTCAAGGGCCAAAAGAACGTCAGGATTAGTTTTTCTGAAAAATATCTTGAACTAGGGAATGGATCTTTGTACAAATCGTTTGCCTGCTATTCAAGACCAGATAGATGAAATCTTCTGGAAATATCCTGGATTAGGGAATGGATCCTTGTACAGATCGTTTGCCTACTCTCCGAGGACATCTTTAGTACTGTATGGATCATTTCTGACCTGTTGTGAATTGTTGATATTGTTTTATCTGCATATAACTTTCCTGCAAGGAGAATGTTAGTTTATGTAATATGTATGCATGCATATTATGATGCCCCCAAGTAAATGTATTATGCATTTATGGATATGTATGTTATGATATGATGTAAATGATGTATGTATGAATCATGCAGCCTGAAGCGTCTGGATATCTTCGTATAACAACTGCTGGCTTAGGGAAAATAAATCTCGATTCGTTGCTGAAGAATATGAGGAACTTGTTCCCGTTTCGTTTGATAGTATAGTATTTATATCCTCCCGTCTTCGTTCGTCGTACTTTTATTGAAGGAATAAGTTCCTGAGTATCCTGACTGAGGATAAAAGAGATGGACATAAATTCAAGGGGAGATGTAACTCGAAATATTTATGAAGATGGATTTTCCCTACTGGGGGTTCGTAGTTGTCTTGTGGGGATGAACCGGCGAAGCTTCGTTGAACTACTACCCTCGTTCGTCCTTAGTAAATACTATTACTGCATTTTATGCATTTCTGGTAAACATCAATCATATTCAAACATTTTATGCATTTCTGGTAAACATCAATCATATTCAAAAGCATACATACATTCAAACACAACCAATAGACGTTTTCGCTTTAGTAAAAGAGGAAAAGTAATCCTGAATAAAGAGGGAAAAGTAAAGTTGAACTCGAAAACAGAATCGTTTCAACTTTGAGAGTGTATAACCAATTGGATTTAGAGCTCCTGAGATTCTTAACTTTCCTGAATGCCTTCCCAGAAATCCTCATAGCTGGATCTGAAGACATGATACTGACGCCATCTGATACTACTGGCGTAGACAATTAATTTCCACAATGGCTTCTGCTGAGAATCCAATATCAAGGTAATACAATGAGAGGAACGTGTCTTTAAATTGTGATGGATCATATACGCTTCGGGTATTAGATTTGAAAAGAAAGCATTGCCCCTTGGTTGAGGATGAATTGTCCCATAATGGAAGTATCTGAATGTAGTTACCTCAAGAGAAATAAGCAGAATGCCCCACAATAATATGCCCCTGACATCATGAACTTTATAATGTTACCCTTGGTAATTCAAATATATGAGGAGAGCTGCCCCTGGCTATTAAGCATTGTTGAATCTGGACCTGATTATTCCGAATGAATTGAACAGTAAGTTGGTATGCCCCTTGATTGGGAAACAGTGACTATGCCCCTAGCATTATGAACTCTGTAATGTTACCCTTGGTAATTTAGATAGATGAGGAGATCTGCCCCTGGCTACTTAAACATAGTTGAATCCTGTCCTGATTTCCTCAAATGAGTTAGGTAGTATCATGGCCTGCCCCCTTGATTGGGAGATAATGACTATGCCCCTTTGTATACATGGGCTTTGATCCAGGAAGCAACTTTGTTTATCAGAAAGGACTTTGGTTTATTGAACATTCATCCTGTAAGTTTCTATGTTTATCAAACACTCAGGTATATGCAAACAAATATATTCAAAAATGCAATGCTTATGTCTGTCTTGAAGTTTTGAAAAAGGGTTATTTTAGAAAAACAGTTTTTTGTGAGAACTGTGATATTAACTCATGTTTTATAATAAGCCCTAAAGGAGTCAGGATACCTTTTTGTAGCAGTACGCTTTCGAACTAACCATGCTTCAGTTAGGACTTTTAAAGGGTTGTAACGTGGACTGGTTCATGGTTTAAGAAACAAAGGATAAAGGCTCAAATTTTATTTGTACCCAACCCAATCTCCATGATGTTCTTCAGTCCTATGCTCAGTTAACTTATGCATTGAGGCTCAAAGGAGTTTGGAATTGTAACACTGACATTTGTGATGGTTCAGAAACCAAAATTTGAACATTCAGTCATCTTTCTTTGTTGAGGATTCATAGTAACCTCTTTTTTTTTCTTTTGACTTTGTTATATCTTTTTTTGCCTGAACTGTTTGTTTCAAAATTACAGTCAGCAGAATTTCTCAATTTTTTTACTAAGTCTCCTTCATAGGTTTTGACTTAGTGGGTTTTTCTTTTGCTGAATATTGACTGTCAGGTTTAATGATTACAGAGAACCACCATTAGTTGTGTACAACACAGATAATTGGCATATTTGAGTTAACCGAGTAACTACCCTGCCCCAGGTTATGAATAAGGGTTTTAATTTGCGTGAGAATGAAAACTCCTACTTCATAGGCTCAAAAGGGTTGACTAGGGATTAACTTCCTTATATCTCCACTGTTTAGGAATTGAAACAATGCCTGTACATCGTCAACATAGTCTGTTCAAAAGCATACAGCCTAAGATTATGGTATGGTTTTCGTCATCCTCCCTCTACAGGCTTATAGCTTTATCAGGAGTTAAATATCACAAAATAGAAATATGAAGCATAGTTCAAAATATAGTGAAACGAATGGATTAATTCAAGACAAACATATGCAATGCATTAATGAAAACAAAAGTTTGACATAATAGTAAGTGTTTAAACAAACAAAAGAAATTACAAATGAAAATTCAAATGTTCTCAAAGGCTCTTCCTCTAAACTTGTCACTCCAGTTATCTGGAAACTTTGATGCTTGATGGACGATAGAAGAACTCAACCTGGCCTTCTGGCATAACCTCGAGTATTCCTTCGTCAATTAGGTCTTGTATCTTATTCTTCAATACCCAACAGTTATTTGTGTCGTGTCCGGGACTGTCGGAGTGGAACATACACCTTGCTTTGGGATTATAGAGAGGAGAAGAGGTATTAGGATTTTTAGGAGAATTTTCCAAGGAAATCAGCTTCATCTCCAATAGGCATTGCAAAACTTGTGACATTGGTGTGCTGAACCGGATGAATTGTCTTCTACATTTCTTGTATCGACGTGGATTAACCTTACAAGGTCTTCTTTCATCAATTGAAGGATGATCAGGAGTAGCCTGTCTCTTTCCTTCTTTTATCATTATCTTCCTTTCAACCAAGTCGGCTTGTTTCAACGGAGGTTGACTGATGATTAGATTCCCAACTCTGTTATGCCGAAGCTTATTGACAAAGCTTCTCAGCTCTTCTTGCCCCTGGGCCAAACTCTGGATAAGAGCCATTTGGCCATTCATCTAAATCCTCATCTCTGCTATCTCAGCTTGTAGTTGTTTCAGCTGATCATCTTTGTTGTCCTCAGGATTCTTCTTCTTCATGTCCTTAGAGAGGAGTGCTTTCAACTCTTCTTTCCCCTTGGACAAATTCAGAATCACTTCTTGAAACTGAGCATTCCGAGCTTGAAGATCTTTGACAGATTGTTCGAGAGCCATTTCTGCTGAAATAAACAGCGAGAAGATAAGATACCTGTTCATAAGAAACATGTGATGCAATGACATGGTATGTAAATGCATATGCAATGTTTTCAAGGACCGCAGGATTTAAATTTGTTTAAAAAACCAGAAAGTAAACTTTTATTAGTAATCAATAAACTTGTTTGCCCCTTGGGCTTACAATAAAAATGAAATGAATTCAAAAAATGGGGTTTTAAGTCTCCCATGGACGTTTCCTCTTTGTGTTAAGGTATGAGTTGAGATTCCGCTCCTCGTGAAGTTGTTTTGTTAACTCCAGGATTCTTTCTTGACTTGCTTTGTAATGAGTCTCAAAAGTATCCCTTTGCTCCTTCAACTGGATTCAGGACCTCTGTAACTCCTCCATGTCAGTGGGCATGTCTGGATGAAGAATGATATAGGAAGTATCTCCTTCAGCAACGGGCTCCATAGTAACTGGCAGGATAGCAGGATATGGCATCATAAGAGTCTGAGCACGAGATCGCACCCATCTAAGATAAGCTTCCATAGGAATGGTGTATTTGGGCTCCAGAGTCTTGCTGTCAACCTTGTTCACTTTTCCCCATGCTCGTATAAACCTTTGACGATAACCTTGCAGATCGTTGTCGTAGTCAAACACAATACCCTGAATCAACATGTCATGAGGACCATCACTCCGGGCATAATCAAACTGACGTAAAGCTAAGGAAGGGTTGTAGGTAATGCCCCCTCTTATGCCAAGGAGTGGCACATTAGGAAACTCCCCACAATGGTCAATGATAGTAACATTCTCCATAGATCGAGAGCACCAATGAATATCTGAATGAGAGAGTGACATAATCCTCTTGGACCACCTGAACCCTTGTTCATTCTTCATCACTGATCGAGGAAGGTGAGAAATAAACCACCTAGACAATAGAGGTATACAACACATCAGAGTTCCTCATGCCTTTGTAGTACGGGTATGAAGAGAGTGTAAGATGTCTCCAAGTAATGTAGGCACTGGATTATGAGTCAGAAATATGTTGATGGCGTATATGTCTATGCACTGGTCTGGGTTAGGGAACAACACTAGGCCATAGATTAATAAGGCCAAGATCTCCTCAAGGGCATCATAACTCATAGCCTTCAAGAATACCTGAGCTTTCTCTATCAATACCTTAGCAAGAATACCCTTAACTCCGCTTCTTGTTTCTAGGACAATGTCTGATTTCTTCAAATGTAAGGTTGCGGCAATAACCTCAGGTTTAGGCTCTTTTTCTAATCCGGTGAAAAGTGATCAAGGATAGGTATACCCAGTAGTTTAGATAACTCCTCCATTGTAGGAACCAACTGATAATCGGGGAATGTGAAACAATGATGTTTAGGATCAAAGAACTGAAACAGGACACTCATCATATCTTCATTGAACCCTGAAGTGACTAGATCCAGTAGGTGACCATGTCTCTTGATGAACTGGGAGTTTTCAGAAACTTGAGAGACCAACTCCTTAAGCTTAGGAGGTATTCCTATAAAATTGATCCGGATAGTATTCCTACGAGCAGAAGCCATGACCTGCAACAAAGAACAAAGATAAATCCTTTGGTCCTTGAAATGGTTAGTGAAAATGATATGCTTATGATGCATGATGATGCTATAATGTTATGCTCAATCACAAACATGTGGCACACACAAACAAGTCACACAATAGCCCTAGGTTTAAAGGCTTGTATGAGGTTTAAAGGTAAGTACCCTCCCCTGAAGTTTAGTTGGTTCATCCTGTCCTATAAAGTAACCAGGTTCTAAGGGATCTCAATATCATTGATCCTTCCCAAGGGTGGTTGTTCAGTAGGCAACTTACTTGCCAACCAAAACCCTCCAAGTTTAGGATCTCAATGAGCGTAGCATCGAGTATCAACCAACTTTAGTCTTCACCAAAGCCGGCTACCTCACTACTTTCTAAAGGCCAAGATGGGATAACTAGGGTTCTAAAAGTCAGTTAGTGTATTGACAACATATGGAAGCCTCATATTATCCTTAACTTACTTACGAAACATAAGCACCCACTAAGAAGTCACACTAACTATGGCCACCAGATCAACCATATCGGTATACGCCGTACAGTTTCCTTGGTCCATTGCCATTTACCTAAGGTACACTAGATCCGGGTTAGGATCTTTCACACATAAGAGCACCCAACAAGTAAAGTAAAGCAAACAAAACAAACAAATTTAAAGTGATCTAATTCCTAAGGGTACCCCTCTTTTATTTAATCCCCAGCAGAGTCGCCAGTTCTGTAACACGGTGGGAGAACTGACTTTAGTTAAATGTTGCGGATAGCAAGAGTCGCCACCGACTTTTATTTTATCCAAAAGGAAAGGGCATAAAAGAACAGGAAAGACCTTAAAAGATTTTGAGTTCGGGGGGTAAGTTATGTAAAGGGAAGGTGTTAGCACCCTTTACATCCATGGTTATCCATGGGCTCTTAGTTACTTAGCTCACTTTAAACTGTTTTGAGAAGTGTAGTGTGTGATTAAAAATTTTTTTAAGTACTTTATAATGATCCTTGTACGGATATATATAAAGACTTTGTTTTGAAAATTGTTTGAAAATGTGAAGTGTTTTTTAAATGTTTTTGAATGAGTGAGCAAGTACTTAAGAGGAACCTACCCTAATTTGAATCTTTACTGTTCTTGAATGTTCTTTCAATGGTAAGACTATCCCTATTATTAAGGAATAGGTAGTCATTACCTTGGATGTTGTATGGGACATATGAAGGGTCATCTGTGATTAGGCAACTGTAAGGTGTCTTAGCAATACGAATGAGACTTATCATCTTTTATTTGAAAGGGACAAGATCATTTACGAAGGCAACCTCGAAGGGACTTGATCTTTTAATATTGAAAAGGGACTAGATGATTTGTTTATGAGAAGGGACTTTGCTTTTAGACACCTTACTTGACCTTTTTATTTAGGCAACATGAGGGATAACCTTAGGAAGTGAGATGGCGATCAAAGATCGACTTACGTGTGTGCGTGTATAAGTTCAAATATTTATCTTTATGATTAGTGATCTAAATTAATTTTAAAGCAAATAAGTTATCACTCCCTATATTTACTAAACAAAACAATAATATTTATAAAAACATAAGGCAATCATAAACTACGACTATTACAAAGCTTTTACAGTTACATTATAATAAAAACAAATTAAATAATAACTATATAATAAAATAAGCAATTAAATAAAAAGGTTAGTGATAAAATAATTATAAGAAGAAAAGGGTTAGCAATTAAATAAAAAGAATGGGCTTTGTATCATGAAAATTGATTGCTTGATTATGAAGGAATCTCTCATTCAAAAATATCAAAAAAATCCAATATATTCTTACTATCTTGGCCTAGCACGAATTTGGATGTGAATATTTAGTCTTGAATGGTGTTTATGACCTTCTAGAATCCAAATATTTTTCAAATATATGATTTTCATATTTTATTTTAATTTAATTTGTATTTTAATGAATAAAATTCAAATAAATATGAAATAAAATATAAAAAATCAGAAAATGTATGGGTTGGGTCGTGCTTGATGAGTTTATAAAGATTGGATGGTAATTTGGTGGGCTCATTTAGCAAAAATTAGTTTTAAGGCCTTATTTGCTTCATAAACTTCCCAAAAATTTCCCAACTTTGCAAGGGCACAAATCCTTCAATTTTAATGCTATGAATGTGTTCCTGGACATTTTGGAAAGCTTAAAGAGTCCTTTAACCAACCTCTTTGGTCTCATGTCCATATCTTTTACCATTCTCAAGTTATGCTCTTTTGAAGTTGTTGACTTTTTGTTGACTTTTAAAAGGACCTATAATGTCTTAGCTCATACCTTCCAAATGAAGCATTTTTGGGCTTGGCTTGTGAGACACAAAGTTGTAGAAAATTCAATTTCCTTCAAAATAAGCTTTGGATGGAAAAAATTTGATGAGGCATGTGAAAGTTATGGCTGGTCAAAGTTCAGTTGACTTTTCCTGTGAAAACCCTAATTTAGAAACTCCTGATTCTTGACCTCAGTTTGACTTTTTAACTACTTTGACTGATTTTAACCCTTCTGATCATCTGACTGAGTAAATCTTTTGGGAAAGTCTTGAAACTTGACTTTGGGATTCTTGAACACATATAGGATGCTATGAAGCTCACTTGAAGTCTTGGAAGTCCATTTAGCCTGATGAAAGTCAAAACCCTAGTTTAGGATGCATTGCTTAGGAGGATGCATTGTCTGAGGGAATTGTCAAACTTTCTGACTTATTGTGAACCTTGTGAACCTCATGACATATCTTGTGAGCCTTGTGAACCTTGTGAACCTTGTGAACCTCTTAGTACACAAAGTCTTGTCTTGTGGAGGGCAAATTTTGGGGTGCAACAAGACGGCACCACCAAAAGATAAGAGAGTGGTATAAGAAAAGATTGATGGTATAATGGAAGAAGTTAGTGAATAGGAGGAAGTTGAAAAGAAGAAAAAAATTGATTAAGTAGTTGAAAAGAAACATGATGATTTGGTTGAAGTTGAAAATACAAAAGTGGAAGATGAGAAGAAAAAATAAACAAATAGGAGAGTGAGAAAGGGCAAAGAAATGATGAAGCAAATTCCAACAAATATGCCATATCCTCATGTTCCATCAAAGAAAGATAATGAACGGAAATACTCTCGGTTTATGGATATCTTCAAGAAACTTCAAATTAATTTACCATTTTCTGAAGCTCTTGAGCAAATTCCAAAATATGATAAATTCTTGAAGGATATTCTCTCTAAAAGAAGGAAGTATACGGAGCCGGAAACGGTTGTCCTTGCAGTAAATTGTAGTGCATTAATTCAACGCACTCTTCTTAAGAAGGAAGTCGATCCGGGACGTGTTACTTTACCGGTCACAATTGGAAACATGTTTGTGGGAAATGGCCTTATTGACTTGGGTTCAAGCATAAATCTTATTCCTCTTTACAACTCGCCGAAAAATCTACCACTCACCTAATTGGAGTGGCAAGAGATGTGTTAGTGAAAGTTGACAAGTTCTTCTTTCCAATGGACTTCATTGTTATTGACATGGAAGAAGATGATGATGCTCCTTTAATTTTCGGTCTCCCTTTCATGAAGACGGCCCGAATGATGATTTATGTCGATGATGGTCTTATGAAAGTGAGGGTGCTTAATGAGGAGGTTACTTTTAATTTGTTCAAAGCAATGAAGCATTCAAAGGATAGGCATGATAGTTTCCGCATAGATTCATCCGATATGGATATAATTGAATTTGAAAAGCATATTTATGTGGAAACTCCTCTTGAACAACCACTAGGTGAGGAAATTTGCATCCTCACTAGTGATGAAGAAAAAGAGCTTGAAGAATGTTTGAAAGAGCTTGAGGTGTTGAAAGAATTGCAACCATGGGAAGTTGGAACGGAAGAATTGAAGAAAGAAAAAAGTGATGAGAAAGTTGAAGTGGAATTGAAGGTGCTACCTTCGAACTTAAAGTATGTATTTTTAGACGATAATGGAAACAACCTGGTGATCATAAGTAATGCATTGTCTACTGATGAGGAGTTTCGTTTGATTAATATGCTCAAGAAAAATCAAGAAGCTTTAGGATGGGTTCTTTCCGATCTAAAAGGAATAATTCCCTCTTATTGCATGCACAAGATTCTTATGGAAGAAAACTTCAAAGAGGTAGCACAACCACAACGCCGTTTGAATCCAACTATGAAAAAAGTGGTCCGAAAGGAGGTAGAAAAACTACTTGATGCGGGAATGATTTATCTGATTTCCGATAGCCCTCGGGTGAGTCTCGTACATGTGGTACCAAAAAAAGGTGGTATTACTGTTATCTGAAATGAAAAGAATGAGCTTGTCCTGACAAAGGTTGTCACGGGTTGGGGAATGTGTATAGACTATAGACGTTTGAACACGGCTACTAGAAAAGATCATTTCCCACTACCGTTTATAGATCAAATGCTAGAAAGGTTGTCCGGTCAAGAATTATATTGTTTCTTGGATGGATATTCGGGGTACAACCAAATTATGGTTGACCCGATGGATCATGAGAAGACGGAGTTCAAGTGTCCTTTTGGAATTTTTGCATACCGGAAAATTCCCTTTGTGTTTGCAATGCACCGACCACTTTCCAAAGATGTGTACAAGCAATTTTTCCGACCTTATTGAAAAGACGATGGAAGTCTTCATGGATGATTTTTCGGTGTTTGGAGCTTTATTTGATCTTTGTTTGAGAAACTTGTAAACGATGTTAAAAAGATGTGCAAAAAAAACTTCGTGTTGAATTGGGAGAAATGTCACTTTATGGTTACGGAAGGGATTGTGCTTGGGCACAAAGTTTCTTCGAGAGACCTTGAGGTGGATTGAGCTAAAGTGGACGTGATTGTAAAGTTTCCTCCTCCGACCAACATCAAGGGAATAATAAGTTTCTTGGGTCATGCAGGATTTTATCGGAGGTTCATCAAGGATTTTATCAAAGTGGCGAAGCCCCTAAAAAACGTTCTTAACAAAGACCAGGTATTTATCTTTGATGACCTTTGTCTTTTATCTTTCTAAGGCCTAAAACATAACTTTATCACCGCTCCTATAATCATTGCTCCAAATTGGAATTTAAATTTTGAACTTATGTGCGATGCAAGTGATTATGCCGTGGGATCGGTGCTAGGACAAAGAAAAGAAAAACAATTCCATGCCATACACTACGCTAGCAAAGTGCTTAATGAGTCACAAGTGAATTATGCAACAACCGAAAAAGAATGGCTAGCCATAGTGTATGTGTTTGAAAAATTCCGTTCTTACTTGATAGGTTCAAAAGTTATCATTTACACTGATCATTTTGCAATCAAATATTTGCTAACAAAACCGGATTATAAGCAAAGCCTTATCCGTTGGATCCTTCTTCTCCAAGAGTTTGATTTGGAGATTAAGGACAAGAAAGGATCGAAAAAATTTAGTAGCGGATCATTTATCGCATTTGGTTAATGTGGACGTAACTAAGTCTAAAATTGAAATCCGGGAAGAATTTCCAGATGAAAAATTGTTTATGGTCCAAGTTAGGCAGTGGTTTGCCGACTTTGCTAACCACAAAGCAACGGGTTGGATTCCTGAAGACCTAACATGGAATCAAAAACGGAAGTTCTTGTCGGATGCATAATACTATGTGTGGGATGAACCTTATCTTTTTAAAATTTACGGAGATAATTTTTTAGAAGGTGTGTGACAAGTGGTGAATCTAAAAGCATTATTTGGCATTGTCATAACTCATCGTATGGAGGGCATTTTAATAGATCTAGAACAGGCACTAAAGTCCTTCAATCAGGATTTTATTGGCCTACTATTTTCCAAGATGCAAACCTCCATGCGAGAAGTTGTGACACTTGTCAAAGAACTGGTGGAATAGGTAAGCGTGATGAAATTCCCCTCCAAAATATCTAGGAGGTTGAAATTTTTTATTGTTGGGGCATTGATTTCGTTGGACTATTTCCACCATCTTTCACTAATGAATACATTTTGGTTGTTGTGGATTATGTCTCGAAATGGTGGAAGTTATTGCTTCACCGAGGGCGGATGGAAAAACGGTGATTAAATTTCTAAAGAAAAATTGTATTGCCTGTTTTGGAACCCCTCGAGTGTTGATTAGTGATGTTGGGTCGCACTTTTGTAATGCACCTCTTAAAAGCATTTTGAAACATTATGGTGTGTCACATAAAGTTGTAACTCCCTACCATCCCCAATCAAACGGGCAAGCTAAGGTGTCGAACAAGGAGGTAAAGAGAATTTTAGAAAAAAATGTTTCTGGGTCAAGGAAGGATTGGTCATAAAAATTGGACAACGATTTGTAGGCATATCGCACCGCTTACAAAGCTCCAATTGGCATAACTCCGTTCCAAATGGTTTATGGAAAAAATGCCATTTACCAGTTGAAATGGAGCACAAAGCTTTGTGGGCCTTAAAGTTATTAAATTTTGACCAAAACTCGGCTGGAACGAATAAAAAAGTACAACTGAGTGAGCTTGACGAAATGAGAAATGCAGCTTATCATTCAAGCTGGTTGTATAAGGAGGAGGTAAAGACTTACCATGATACGAAAATAAAGCTCAAATAGTTCAAAATGGGACATCTTGTTCTACTTTTCAACTCCCGGTTAAAATAAAATCGGGAAAGTTGAAGAGTAAATGGTCCGGACCGTTTCGGGTTAAGGAAGTCAAAGAGTATGGAGATGTGGTGATTGAGGATCTTGAAAAAAAATGATATTTGGTCAGTCAATGATCAACGTCTAAAAATTTACCTTGGAGGTAACTTTGATCGAGAAAATCGTTATGTTTCCCTCGATGATCGTTGATCATCGTGGACCGTCGAGCTTATCCGACGTTAAACAAGCGCTTGTTGGGAGGCACCCCAATTTTGTAAGTTTTTACTATTTTTTATGTTATTCTGGTGTGTGTGTGTGTGTGTGTGTGAGAGAGAGAGAGAGAGAGAGAGTGTTTTTTAAGCTAGAGATGTGATTTTTGTGTTGCTAGAAGGATTTTGAGTGTTGCAGAGCTCGCTAAGCGAGCCTCTGCTTGCTAAGTGAAAACTTCCAGTGGGTCGCTCACTAAGCAGGCTATCCTGCTCGCTAAGCGAGCTGAGCAAATTTTAAATAAAAAATACGTTTCAGAATTGGGCTCGTCTAGCCAGACCTGGCCCAGTTCTGGCTTTATGAAGGAAGGAGAGAGCTAGGTTGCCTTTTTCCCCATTTTCACAAAAAATTATAAACATTTTCTTCTCCTAGTTTCTACTCCTTCAAGCTTCAAGGTTTTCGCTCCCTCCTTCTCAATCTTCTAGCTTCAATCGGTTCATCTCATCAAAGTAAGTGTTTATTTCTGAATTTTGTCTTCATTTTCATAAAAACCCATTTTTGGGGAGTTTTTTTAACTTTCTTCATGAAATTTCTTTTGTTCTTGCCTTTTTAATGCCTCTATAATCTCCATTTGTTAGTCTTTAGTAGAAATTTGGTTTGCATGTGGCTTAGGGTAAGAATATTGAAGCATTATGGCATTAACTTTAGAAGTTTCATGATTTTTTATTAGTTAGGGTTATAGTTATTGAAGGACCTCTATCATAGTGATTAATAGATTGGAAATTAGCTTTGATAGTGTTGGTGAATTGCCCCTGACCATTTGGGAGTTTTTCTGCAATTTCGCTGAGCTCGCTAAGCGAGACCTGGGAAGTGCAGAAAAATTCCCCCTTTTTTGACTGTTTTGAAGACTTGGGGCAATTACTATGGTTTTATTAGGAATTTTAATAATTTTGTAAGTTGTTTTCAGTTTCTAATTTTACCAGTTTTCATCTTCTGTTTTATGTGTTTTTCCTTGTCCGTTTTCAGATGTCTGGCAGATCAAAAAGAGGCCGAACTTCAGCAGCTTCTTCCCCATCTACTTTTAGGGGTCGTCTGGTTGTAACCTATGATGGGGAGCGGTTTCTAACTCCGGCACACCGTGTGAGATATTTTTTGTTGGAGAAAAGAGTGGTGTAGGCGGACATGATTGTGAATTTGAGCCCTAATAGGAACTACTATTTTGTTAGGAAGAATTGGAGCATAGTGATTTTGCTATCCTTTATGAGCCTCACCCAGAGTTTCACTTAGAGGTTGTTAGGGAGTTCTTAGTGAACGCCCTTCCAACTGGTCCTAAAAACGAGCTGTTTGCATACAAAACCTGGGTGAGGGGAAAAGTGATTGATTTTTCAAGGGACAACACAAGTCATTATTTGGGAAGTAACATGGAGTTAGATGATAATGGTCTTTGTGATTATGGAAGGATGCGAGCCCCAAGGAACTGGAATATTGAGGAGATTAAGAGGTTTATTTGTTTTCAAGACTATAAATATGAGGTGAGTTCCACAGGAGCACCTTTGCGCTTTAAGAGATGAGCTCTGAAAATAAATGCTCAGATTTACATGTCGGTTGTCTTGCACAACCTAGTGCATAGGAGCCACACCTCAGATATCACGATTGAGATGGATGCCCTCCTTTATTTCATTATGGAGCATAAGACAGTGGACCTTGCACAGTTAATCTCCTCAGAATTCCGAAGAATCGCTACCAGTGGTACAAAGTATGGCTCGAGGGCGACGTGTAGGCTCACTCACCCTGGTTTAGTTATGTCCTTGTGTAAGGTAGTTGGCGTCCCACTTCCTTTGCTTTGGAATGTGAAGCTAGCTATGATAGATGATGAGTTTGCTAACCGGTTTTGTAAGCCTTCACTTACTTCTACTCCAGTGGCTTCTGCTCCTCCTCCTGGGGGTGTTCCTTTTGGTCGGAGTTGTGGTGTTGATCCTAGCTCAACTGCTAACTTTTATGTATGATTCCATGTAACAATTATAGGTGCAGATTCGGGAGCCTCACATGGACCATTCTCTGCGGTCCATGGATGGGTTCAGAGCTTATATTGATTGGCCTGAGGATATGCCAGGTTCTTCTAGGGGGCAAGTGCTAGTGATGATATGGAGGATGTTGATGATGATGACATTGTTGATGATGATGATAGTTCGAGTTCTTTTGACTGACTGTTGGACGGTTTGATCGTCCTTATTTTATCTTATGTTTTATTCTTTGTTTAGAATTTTTTAGGATGTTTTGTAGTTTTTGGATTTTGATTAGTTAACATCCTTTTGGGTGTGGTTTTGGTACTATTATTCTGGATTAGTTGTTCCCATCCGGGCGGATGGTGGATTTCGTACTCTTATAACTCATTTTAGTTAACATTCGGGCGAATGGTTTTTGTTGCAAAACAATTTTGTGTTTGTTCTTGATCATTAAGGTGATTATCATGGAGAAACAAGTTACTTTTCTGTGATCTTAGCTTTGTGCTTCACCTCTCTTTGATGGTGATGATAAAATTCTGAAAGTTTGTGCCAAAAAGGTACTCCATTTGTGCTTTGTAGAATATAACATGCATATGAACTTTTTACTTTCCGCAAATTTCAAGCTTTGTTAATATTGCATAAGTGTTCATATGATAATCATTTAGGATAAACCACAAAGTGAGTGACCTTCATTGTTCACAAATTTTAGTGTTTATGTAATTGTTGTGAACTTGTGTGATTCATGCTTGTATCTTGTATTCATTGGAAAATTTTGGAAACATTGAAATGATCTAGGCATTGTTTGAATATTGAGAAAAACCATCCAATTATTTTAGGCTTTATTTTTACCCGGTGAGTAGTGTAAGCATTTGCTAGCCAATTTTGAGCCTTCGCACAACTGGAATGAATCATAAAGAAAAAGTTGGAAAAAAAATGTCGGGATACCATTCATCGGTGATCCTTGTTGTAAAAAAAGAGGGGAAACCATTGTGATTCATTCTAGTTTTAATTTTTGTATACACTTTACCCCTTTGTTTGAAGTTGGGGAGAGTAGTTGAGTGTGAAAAAAGAAGAATTGATGGAATTGGTGTCTCTTGAGAACATAGACAAGAAAAGAAAAGAAAAGAAAAATGAAAATGAGATTTGCTAAAAGCTTTGCACTCTAAGTTAGAGTTGCTTGATAAGAAAAGATAATTTGAAAGAGAAAAAAATTGAGAGGGGCACCATAAATAAAAGAGGAAAGAAAGAGATAGGGAAAAGTGTGAAATAAGTTGGTTGATTTAGTTAGCATGTGTCGCTCCCGGGATTTTCATCCTAGTACAAACGCGAAAGTGGCGCGGAAAAGGTAGAGTCGCCAGCCAGACATTTTTATCCCGAATGAATGGGAAAGGTAATGTTGCACAAACCTAAGGAAGAAGGAAAGGACAAGGCCTGCGAACCAAAGATCTGAGTTCGGGAGTCGGTTACGACCTGGGAAGGTATTAGCACCCCAGATCGTCCGTCGTACCCGACGGGATCCACGCTTGCTTGTTTGTTTCAAAGGGTGAGAAATAAGAATGCTGCTGAATAAAACCGCTAACTGGAATGGAAATGAGGAATGAAAAATGGAAATGAGAAAGGAACTGAAATAAGAGAATGGAAAGAAAGGGGAAAATGTAGGGAAAATAAAGAATGTGCTCGAACGGGCCCTACCCCGCTGCCTACGTACCTCATCGGGATAATGAGGATCAGAGTCGACGTAGTTCGCCTAACCTAGGCGGGAACTATTTGTTTGTGTTTTTTATGCTGGAACTGCGTATGTCTATGCTCAGGTGTTGCAGGCTCGTCTGGTACGAGTGCGTTTACCGTCTTGCATGTGTGACAAGTCGCCGCGAGTTCGCGTTGTGAGTGAATGAGATGAGAAGAGAAGTTCCCGCAGGATAGTCGCTTGTTATTTGTTTTTTGTCTTTTAAAAGGAGTGTTTTGAATTTGTTTGTGAACTGTCTTGTACTAAGACCTATCCATCGCGGGAAGTATTTACACCTCGCCCCGAAACAGGACGCGTATAAACACTTCGCAACAAAGTCTCGTGTCGTACAAGATTGTTCGGTTTTTATTAAGTGTTTTATTACTTTTCTTTTGAAGGGAGAAAGAATGACTCAAGTTGATAAAAGGAAAAATATAAGGGGACTAAGACTCAATCCTATTTTGGTTTATTTATTTGCAAAGGTGGTCCTATGGTTTGTGAAGTTTTCTATTCCTAATGGAAACTTAAAAACTACTAGAATTCAACTTACTTCTTAATGAAGTTAAGTTGATTCTAAGAACAATGGGGGAAGCCTATACAAGTTGTAAAATCAAATGAAGCAAAAACAATGAAATTAACCATAAGAAAATAAGATTCTAAAATGCATTTAATGACATGAATTAAAAAATAGTCTATTTATTTATTCTACTTCTACATGGAAATGAAGTTTCAAGCCTAAGTACTAAATCTAAATCAAACCTAATGCTCATCTAAAAAATCGAATTAAACTAAACCTAAATCTAAATTAAATTCTATGACTAAATTTAAACTAACCTATTTTTATTTTTTATTGGATTATTTCTAACTATGATTAACTAATGGGATTTATGCATAACTAGGCCTAAAACTAATATTCTAAAAAATATTAAAACCTCTAGAAAAATTGTGAAAATTAAACTATAGGGTCTTACCACTATCTAAAATATTATACTAAGAGGGATTCTAAAAAATCTTATTTTTTCTATGCCTAACAATTAATTATTTCCAGCTAAGAGTTAACTACTAATTCCTAAGGATTATATCACTAAAATCTAAGATAAAAAGTCCTAAAAATTCCATAAAAAATATCCTAAGAACTATTATGAGTCTTCTAATTACAGAAAAAAGAATGACTCAAAAAAGTTGCTGGAAGTTACTTAAATAAAATGAACAAAATCCAGCATAATTAAAAGAAATACAAATGAGGCTAATTAAAAGAATAATTCAGAATTAAATCAAAAATAACAAAAATTCAGAAAATAAAAATATCACAAATTTCTAAAATGACTTATTAAGCTACTTAATTTTTTGGGGAACTTTCTAATGACTTTTATTATTTTTTATGAATTTAATTCTAACTATGATTAACTTAAAATTAAAGAAGCTAAAAGGAAATAAAGGGGGTTCAGTAAGTAATTTTTTAATTATTTTTCCATTATGGGCTTAAAGGAGGGGTGCCAGTAGCAAGGGAGAAGCCCACTTGCGCTGGAAAGTGGGGGGAGTGCTGAAAGTAATTTTTTTTATTTGTTTTTTCGCATGGGCCTTGAAACGGGGGGTGAGAATAGGAATAAGATCAGGCCCATTTCGCCTGGAAACCAGGGGGGGTACATACAGCAGTTCTTTTTTTAGTGTTTTCTTTATGGGCTTTAAAGTGGGTGTGTAAATAGTAATAGCTAGGCCCATATTCGCAGGAAATTGAGAGGGTGTATTCAGCATTTTTTACAGTTCATTTTCTTTATGGGCTTAAGGAAGAGGGTGAAAATAGCAAATAATTTAAGAAAGGGTGGTTCTAGGAATTAACATATTTTTTAATTAACTTAAAAAAAGAATTAACTTAAAACATGAATTGGACTAATCTTAAGATAATATTTCCTAAAATCTTAATTAAAGAAAAAGAATTAAACTCTTAATCTAAAAAAAATATGAATTAAACTAATAATCTAAACTAAACTATAGTCTTATTTAAAAAATGAATTAAACCTTTAATTAAACTATAACCTAATTACAAAATTTAATTAAATTTGAATTAAACTATAACCTAATTATACAATATAATCTGAAGGAAACCCTAATTCCCCTTTCTCTCCCTCTTCACAGCGCCGCAGCCCCCATCTTCTTCCAACCTCACACCGCCGCAACACCTCCCTCTCCTTCTTCTCCGTTGCCTCCTCCGTCTCTATCTCAAATTCTTCTTCTTCTTCGGCTCCTCATCACCTTCTCCATCTCCTTTCCGCCACCATTAACCCTAACCTCAACCTATCCTACATCATCAACTAAACCTAATTCCTAATTTGGAAGAACCGAAACTCTCACCGCTTTTATCTCAACAAAAACCGCAAATAATTGAAGCCTATGAACACCGAAAGAATGTCGTACCTGGAAGCGAAAGATTTCGTCAAAGATTATGAACGAACAGAGGATGTAGTGCCACGTTCGGATTCGCGAAGGCGAAGATGTACCGGCGTCTTGATTGATGAGCGTATAACAGGCCGAGACAAATGATGCACGAGGCGAGAGCTTTCCCGAAACCGCAGCTTCACTTGATGCAATCTCGTGCGTGCGGATTAATGTTTGCACGTTGTTGATGAACAATTCATTGATGAACTGAAGCGACCGTATCTCAGATTGGCATAGATTCAACTGCTTCTTCCTCTGCTAACATTGATAATTCGCAAATCCATTTCCTTCAGGTAACTCTTTTATTTGTTTTTGTTGTTGTTGTTGATTCTTGATGCTGTGAACTGATACACGTTCTTGTGCTGATCTTTGACAAATCTCTTGGCAGGTCTTTGATGATGATGATGATGATATGAATGTATTGAAGGTTTAGTGGTGATGAATCATTGAAGTTGGAGTGAGGTTGTCGATGAAGAGTTGTGTTGAAAATTGGTCAAAAGTTGATGATGCTGCTGCTAGGATAGTGAGCATCAACTCTGAAGATCTTTGGACATTGAACAAGAACAGAATTGGCAACGAGAGGGATAGGGAAAAACTTCAGAACAATGGAAACTGAGGAAGAGGATCCAAGTTCAGAATCATTGTGAATAGAGCTGATTAAAGGTGAAAAAGAGAATAGGTGAAAAGGTTGAAGGAGGAAAAATTGTGGAAGAAGAGAAATGGTAGAAATCGGTTCTGATTTATAGAATCTGGAAGAATACTCTAGAAACTTCAGGTATATTCATCTGGAATTCTATTATGTTTCTATTAATTTCCTGTTAAGAATTCTGTTACCATTCTGTTATTTTCGGTTATGATTTCAATTCACAGCTTCCAAACCTGTTAAGAAGTTTCTAATGTTTTTCCCTTGATGAAATTCTGTTATGCAATTTTCTGGTTTTGGTTGTGATTAGTTCCCTGAAATTCAACTAGAATTGGTTATGAAATTTTGTTATGATGGAATTTTGCTTTCTTTGCTTCATGTACAGGATCGAATCCTGAATTAAAATTTTTGTTTGCTTTTTCTCCAATATTCTCAAGTTTTGGTTCTGTGGGAGAGTTAATCCTGAGAGCTTCTTTTTTTTGTTAAATATTTTCAAACTTCGTCGTGAATATTATCTGGCTTCTGGTTTGATTCTCTTACATGACTTTTGTAGATCAATTTTATGCGAGTTCCTAAATTATGAGAAGAGTCATGAAGAATAAAACAAAGTGATCCAGGATTGATGAAAGCTGAGGAGTTTATGAGGTGATTGAAGATCTTGAAGGGATGCTCTTATTATGGGAGTGGTAAAAATTGAAGAACTCTGTTTGCTGCTGTCCCATTACATATTTTTTGCTAAACTGGGATTTCTCTTTTAGATTCGTAATTGGACCCTTTGCCGTTGGAGCTCTTATTAAGTTTTTTTCCTGAAATCTTCTGGTGTAACAGCTGTGGTGGTTTTTAACTAATTGATGACTGAATTTGTAATAGTTTTCTTCAATGTTTCTCTTTCTCTTTTTTCTCTTGATATGTAATTTAGACTTGATTCAACCATGTGCATTACTTGTAATTTTATTCGATGTGAACACAAGGGTGGTTGATATGAATACCTTTTGTAGTTTCCAATTCTGCATTTTGGGATACGGATTTCCACTGCTAAATCTATGTTTCCTTGTTTATTTGTATATTCTTTCCATGGGTGATGAATCCCTCCTTCTTTATTTGCTGAATTTTAATACCAAAATCATTTTTTATTGTACATGGGCCTTAAAAGTAACTAAAAAATACAATAGGCCCGAGTTTTAGAAAATAAAATCAAATGGGTATATTTTAAAGACAAATTGAAGACTAAGATGGGTGGACAAAAAACGAAATTAAAAAGGGGAACATGGACAAGTGAATGGGTTTTGGACAATGGACTAGAAACATATCAATTGGAATGTGGACAATATTGCGACAATGTGGATTATTAGATATTAAAATATGGACTTCAACATGGATTGAAAATGAAATGAACTTTATTAATAAAGTTGGATATGGACAACAGAATAAATGGAAAAGTGAATGAAAGGAGATTGAAAATGAATTAACGAAAACATAGAAAATAAGGAAACTGAAAAAATGAAAATGGAATGGAATAAACGGGAATGGTTCATCAAAATGAAAACAAAACAATGAATGGATATGAAAACTCGGTTTTAGCCCAAAGCCTATTTTGAATTCTTTCCACAAACCTATGAACACGACCACTGCTGAACCACTGAATAGTTTTCCGGCTTAGTCACAACCCTTTTGGATTGTCTGAAACATGCCATGACCATTCGATAAACTGATGAATCCCCACACACGGCAACCTGGACTTTGAATATGCATTGTCTAGGAAATAGTCCGATGGCCCAAATAACCCTGCAGTTGCAACAATCTTTTGATAGTTTGACCACAACTAGGTCAAACTCCCATCTGAATCGAACATAACTGAACAACAGCATTTGAAGTGGAATCATTGTCTAGGGACTATTCTCCATCATTTCAATCCCTGGCAGATACAGATAAGGTGCAAAGAACCCTAATTTCCTTGAGCCTTGATCACATGCCTTATGAAATAATGAAATGAACTACTATGATATAAATGACCTGGTGAGAAATGCAGGTGAATGCAAAATGATGAGCCAATAGAGGGAATAAATATGAGGGCAAATTTTGAGGTATTACAGCTGCCCCTATTCAATCATCTGCAGACTTGAATGAATAATTGCAACATCTTTTAGGCGTTCAAGGTATGGAGTGATTGAATACTCGAATAAGACCTGAAAATTTGCACACTCAAGGCAACAGAAATACCATCTGCCCATTTATTTATTTATGTATTTTTGATTTTGACCTCTGAATAGGTAGCGGAAAATAAAACCAGGTGGAGATATGCTGGGAAAAAACGCCATCCTCGAATGACAACTCGAAAGATCCTCGAATCTAGCGCGAAACCATCCTCGAATGGAGACGCAAAGGTATACCAGCCTCGACTGATAACCAAACACAAAAAGAAAATAGGACAAGAGGGAACGGGATCATTGTACTTAAATGAATACCCGAAACGTGACCGTTGTACTGAAACGGAGACACGAGGAAATGAGATTGTTGTACGGAAACAATACTCAAAGACGAGACCATTGTACTTAAATGGAGACTCGAGAGGAATGGGATCGTTGTACTTAAACGAGAGCCCGAACAAACAGGATCATTGTACTTAAATGATAACCTGAGACGCGACCGTTGTACTGAAACGGAGACGCGAAAGAATGAGACTGTTGTACTGAAACAAGACTCAAACACGAGACCATTGTACTTAAATGGAGACTCGAAAAGAATGGGATCGTTGTACTTAAACGAGAGCCCGAACAAACAGGATCATTGTACTTAAATGATAACCTGAGACGCGACCGTTGTACTGAAACGGAGACGCGAAAGAATGAGACTGTTGTACTGAAACAAGACTCAAATACGAGACCATTGTACTTAAATGGAGACTCGAGAGGAATGGGATCGTTGTACTTAAACGAGAGCCCAAGACGCTACCGTTGTACTGAAACGGAGACGCGAAAAAATTGAGACTGTTGTACTGAAACAAGACTCAAACACGAGACCATTGTACTTAAATGGAGACTCGAAAAGAATGGGATCGTTGTACCTAAACGAGAGCCCGAGATGCGACCGTTGTACTGAAACAGAGGCATGAGAAAATGAGATTGTTGTACTGAAACAATACTCAACTGGGGGATAACAACAATACTTGGTAGAAGCATCCATCCTGGGAAATGAAGTTGCATTCTGTGGGGAATGTTTCAATCTGATTGGAGATGTAACGGGTCTTATGTAATATACCTCAAAACTGGCCCATGCTAGTATGCATATGTTTGGATTTATGGCGTAATGCTCCATAACGATGGAAATGCTACGCTTTGGAGGATGCAGACGCAATGATGATTATGCGAATGACAATGCAAAGGAGATCTCCTGATAAGGAGACTGCAGGCATCCCTAATGACTTGGCTGGGAAGAAACGATGATCACTGCATTGATCTAGTTCATCCTGATGAGGAGGAAACAACTCTGCGGGGAGAGCTGTTAATAATTCACTGGCTCAGAATAGCCGCCACTGCCAAAAATAAATTAGACTTTGAGATTGGAGCGCCAAGACCCTGCTGGAGGCGAAACCTTCTTGAACTCTGGTGAGGAAGCGTGAACTTCCTGGGAACCAAAGGCATGATACTGCTGAGGAAACAACTGCTGGGGAGGCAAAACACTCCTTATACTACTGAGAGTTGCCCCTGTCTGAAGGGAAACTCCTGCTTGGGGATGACACCCACTCTCTGCTACCTTGTTGGGTGAAATTTCAACTTCCACATGGCTGGGGATGATTGGAAACACCCTGGGAGATACTTGTTTCTGTTCAAACAAAATGGAATGCCCATCCTGGATAATGATCGTTAGCTTTGTTAGCACCACCAGTACCTGTACCTGCATGAACACAATCGATAGTACCTGCAACATAGAGAATTAATTTGAGACCTGCTTGCCCCAGGCTCATAGCATGAATCATCGTCTAGGTATCTCAACACCCTTTCAGAGTTATATCAAATGTTTCTATTCTCCTGCACGAGTTAGAAAGCATTCAAATGTTCATAACACAATGCAAGTTACCATTTGCTAGACGTTTTCACAATCAATCAATGCTAGATGAAAAAGTAAAAACAAGGAAGCAAAATAGTCAATTGACTGAAGTTAAATTCTTATTGATTTGGAAAGGTGGCCTTGAATAGGCAATACAAAGGAAGCAGTTCCCTGAAATGAGGGAACAACTAAAAGAAAAATAAACTACCCTATTAGCAATGTGAGAAGTGAATCCCATCAAGTTTCAACTCGGTTATGACTCGTATGTCTTCAAGATGCTCCGCTCGCTCTGCCTCTTGAGAAAAAGTAAATGAACTGATCTTCAACCCTTAGGATAGCCTCAACTGTAGGTAGGTCATGGATCTCGCAGATCGCAGTCGTTCGTGTTAATCCCTCTTTTGCGTGGATCGCCCTTTCGGGTTTTCAATCCACCGGGATACCCTTTTTTGCCTGAGTTGTCCGATGTGGCTTTTCAACTCAGCGGGTGTACATTTTTTTTTTAAAATTTCCCTAACTTTTGCCCGAGCCTTTTATTCTGTTTTTGGCTCGCCGGGATGCCCATTTTTGCCTGGATCTTTATTCTGTTTTTATCCAGCGGGTCCTTTTTACACGAAGTATTTTCTTACTGCGTCTGCGTTGACAGGGGATGGAAAGTCTTCTCCGTCCATGGTTGTCAGCATTAAGGCTCCGCCTGAGAAAACCTTTTTAACCACGAACGGTCCTTCATAGTTGGGTGTCCACTTGCCCCTGTGATCGTTGAGAGGAGGAAGAATCCTTTTCAGCACTAAATCTCCTGGCATGTACCTCTGTGGTCGCACCTTCTTGTCAAAAGCTTGCTTCATTCGTCGCTGATACAACTGTCCATGGCATACAGCTGCTAGACGCTTCTCTTCAATGAGGCTCAATTGATTATATCTGGATCGGAGCCACTCAGCTTCATCTAGCTTGATGTCCATCATCAACCTCAACGAGGGAATTTCTACTTCGATTGGTAGGACTGCCTCCATACCATACACCAACGAGAATGGAGTTGCCCCAGTTGAAGTGCGTACTGATGTCCTGTACCCATGCAACGCGAAGGGTAACATCTCGTGCCAGTCTTTGTATGTCACAACCATCTTCTGCACAATCTTCTTGATGTTTTTATTAGCCGCCTCGACGGCACCATTCATCTTCGGACGATATGGAGAAGAATTGTGGTGTTCTATTTTGAAGTCTCGACACAAGTCAGCCATCATCTTGTTGTTGAGGTTAGAACCATTATCAGTAATGATCCTTTCAGGGACTCCATACCGGCAGATGATGTCCCGCTTAATAAATCGAGCGACCACTTGTTTAGTGACATTGGTGTAGGAAGCTGCTTCAACCCACTTCGTGAAATAATCAATAGCAACTAGGATGAAGCGATGCCCATTAGAAGTTGTTGGCTCAATCTTGCCAATCATATCGATGCCCCACATAGCGAACGGCCATGGTGAAGACATGACACTCAGCGGATTCGGAGGCACATGGACCTTGTCGGCATAAATTTGACACTTATGGCACTTACGGGAGTATTTACAACAATCAGATTCCATGGTAATCCAATAGTATCCCGATCTCAATAATTTCTTAGCCATGGCATGTCCTCCAGCATGGGTACCAAAGGAGCCTTCGTGAACCTCCTGCATTAACATGTCTGCCTCGTGTCTGTCCACACATCTGAGCAGCACCATGTCAAAGTTCCGTTTGTACAACACACCATCTTGATTCAAGAAGAAACCTCCTGCCAATCTTCTAAGAGTTTTCTTATCCTTACCGGATGCCCCAGCCGGGTACTCTTGAGCCTTCAGGAATTGTTTGATGTCGTGGTACCAAGGCTTGTTATCTTCACCATCACCAACTGCAAAGACATAAGCAGGTCTTTCAAGCCGGGAGATCGAAATTCGAGGCACGAAATTTTCTCGACAAACTTTGATCATGGATGACAAAGTTGCGAGAGCATCGGCGAACTGGTTTTCGTCTCTGGGAACATAGCTCAGCTTGACTTTGGTAAAGAAGGTTAACAGCCTCCTGACATAATCTCGGTAAGGAATCAAACGAGCTTGATGAACTAGCCATTTGCCATTGACTTGATTTACCACCAAAGCAGAATCTCCGAAGATCTCAAGGTTCTTGACTCGCAAGTCTATTGCCTCTTCGATCCCCATGATGCAAGCTTCATACTCTGCCTCGTTGTTAGTGCACTCGAAGGTCAACCGAGCGGCGAGAGGTGTGTGGACTCCTTCTGGTGAGATAATAACAGCACCCACTCCACTCCCATTCATGTTTACAGCTCCGTCAAACATCAACTTCCATCTGGATTCAGGGTCGGGCCCCTCCTCCGGAAGTGGTTCTTCATGGTCTTTCGACTTGAGGAACATGATGTCCTCATCCGGAAACTCAAACCTCGTGGGTTGATAATCATCAATCGTCTGCTGGGCCAAGTATTCTGACAACACACTCCCCTTGATAGCTTTTTGCAAAGTGTATTGTATGTCATACTCCGTGAGTATCATCTGCCAACGGGCCACTCTTCCAGTCAAAGCCGGCTTCTCAAAGATGTATTTCACAGGATCCATCTTGGAAATTAAGAGAGTAGTGTGTGCCAGCATGTACTGTCTTAGTCGGCGAGCAGCCCATGCCAAAGCGCAGCAAGTTTTCTCGAGTAGTGAGTATCGTGTCTCACAATCGGTAAACTTTTTTCTAAGGTAATAAATGGCGTGCTCTTTTCGACCAGACTCGTCCTGCTGACCCAACACACATCCCATCGATCCTTCGAGCACAGTAAGATACATGATCAGAGGTCTCCCTGGCACTGGAGGCATAAGAATTGGTGGTTCCAACAGGTACTCTTTGATTCGGTCAAAGGCTTGCTGACAATCTTCGTTCCATTTAATGGCCTGATTCTTCCTCAGAAGCTTAAAGATGGGCTCGCACGTGGCCGTTAGGTGAGAAATAAACCGTGCAATGTAGTTTAGTCTCCCCAAGAAACCACGCACTTGCTTTTCAGTCTTTGGCTCAGGCATTTCTTGGATGGCTTTCACCTTGGCCGGATCAACCTCAATTCCTCGTTCACTAACAATGAAGCCGAGCAACTTGCCAGAACGAACCTTGAAGGTGCATTTATTCGGATTTAACCTCAGTCTGAACTTTCGAAGCCTGTCAAACAATTTTGCTAGGTTAACCAAGTGCTCTTCCTCTGTCTGGGATTTTGCTATCATGTCATCAACATAAACCTCAATTTCATGATGGATCATGTCGTGAAACAACGTCACCATTGCCCGTTGATAAGTAGCTCCTGCATTCTTTAAACCAAACGGCATGGCCTTGTAACAAAAGGTGCCCCAAGGAGTGATGAAAGTTGTCTTTTCCATATCCTCGGGAGCCATCTTGATTTGATTATAGCCTGAGAATCCGTCCATGAAAGAGAACACGGAAAACTGAGCAGTATTATCGACAAGTACATCTATGTGAGGTAGAGGGAAGTCATCTTTGGGGCTAGCCCTATTCAAATCCCTGTAATCCACACACATCCTGACTTTGCCATCTTTCTTGGGAACCGACACGATGTTAGCAACCCACGGAGGATAACTAGTCACGGCCAAGAAGCCAGCATCAAACTGTTTTTGCACTTCTTCTTTTATTTTAATTGCCATGTCTGGACGCGTGCGCCTCAACTTCTGCTTTACCGGAGGACAACCTTCTCTGAGAGGTAGCTTGTGTACCACAATGTCAGTGTCTAAACCAGGCATATCTTGGTAGGACCATGCGAAGACGTCAACGTATTCTCGAAGCATAGCCATCAAACGAGTCTTGACAGATTCTTCTAATGCAGCTCCGATCTTGACTTCTTTCTTGTCCTCTTCAATACCCAGGTTTATCACTTCAACATCTTCCTCGTGCGGCTGGATCATCTTCTCCTACTGTTTAAGCAGTCTGGCCAACTCTTCGGGTAAATCGCAATCCTCTTCACCTTCCTCATCGGCTTGATAAATTGGATTGTCGAAGTTATACTCAGCCATAACAGGGTCGTCATTGATAAAATTCGGTGACAAGCACCTGCATGAATGATGATTCATGCAAGGCTTTAGCAACAAATTGATAAAATGAGAAGCATTGCCATTTTAAAAACTTTTCTTTCTTTTTTGAAAAACAAAACTAAAAACGAAAGACAGAGAACAACATGAATGAGTGTGAAACGTCAATTTTATTTATGATTGTGTTAATGAACAAATGAACTCTTACAAAGAGCCACTGTGCCTCGGGCCAGACATAGTGCTTTAATACAGGAAAAATAGAAACAAAACATCATTACTCTTCGAAAGAGGTGACCGAGATGAGCCTTTCCGATGTCCAGTTGCTAAGCTGAGTTCCTGGAGCGGCAGGCCTGATCCATTCATCTAAGTCACAATCACTATCGACAATGTCATCCTGTACTGCACTGATGTTTCCGTAGTCTATCACTCCTGCGCTTGTGAAAGTGACCGGGCTCTGACAACCTTTTGCACTTGGTTCAGACGAAGATCTTCCAGGGTGATAGCCAATCCCGAACATGTCTTTCTTCTCTGGAAATTCGACTGGGCTGCCCCAGCCTTCTCGCACTCCAGATTCTACTAATTCAAGCGCTTGTTTATAAGAGGCTATGGAAACCCCTTTCTTCGGTACTGCAGGAGAAGTTGCTACGGCGGACGCTTGCTCGGACTTCAAAGGCTCAAAAGCTTGACATGGGGTTTCGACTATTTCGCCATCCATCTCCACATATTTGAATGAGGCTAGATGACTGACGAAGATATCTTCTTCCCTGCTGACCGTCACAACTTGACCTTCCCAGACGAACTTTAATTTCTGATGGAGTGTAGAAGATACCGCTCCTGCCGAATGTATCCAGGGTCTTCCAAGTAAACAACTATATGCCGGCTGGATATCCATCACGTAAAACGTGGTGTTGAAGATCTGTGGACCTACCTTGATGGGTAATTCCACCTCTCCAAATACCGATCTCCTTGACCCGTCAAATGCCCGAACTACTAGATCACTGGGCTTTAGCACCACTCCATCATAGTCCAGCATCATCAATGCCTTCTTAGGCAATACGTTCAGAGATGATCCAGTATCTACCAGCACATGGGAGAGTACTGCACCTTTACATTCCAGAGAGATGTGTAGTGCCCGATTGTGAGCACGCCCATCAGAAGTCAAATCCAAGTCTGTGAAACCCAATCCATGACTGGCATTGACGCTGGACACAACCGTTTCTAACTGGTTTACAGAAATATCCTGAGGCACGTATGCCTTGTTCAGAATATTCAGGAGAGCTTTCCTGTGAGAGTCGGAACACATAAGCAAGGACAAAATGGAGATCTTTGACGGCGTCTGTTGCAGATGGTCCACGATCTTGTAGTCACTTTTCTTGATGATCCTCAGGAATTCTTCGGCTTCTTTATCAAAGGTGAGATCTGGATCAGTTGATGGAGTTGGATCATTGGCAACTACTGGTTGCTTCCCCCTGGCTCTAGCTTGGGCTTCGGCAGTATCCCTGGGTGGTATCACATTGCTTCTCAGTGTTTCCGGCGCAAACAATCTTCCACTTCAAGTAAAACCCCCTACTCCAACATTTTCTACTTGAGCTGGGGTTATACTAGTCGTGGCCAACTCTTGCTTCTGGCCGTTGCAATACACTTCGCCACCATAATTCCAAGGAACTGCTCTGTCACTTTGGTACATTATGGGTCCAGCAGTGGTAATAGTTATTGGCGCCGCTCTGGCACGCGAAGGAACTTGGGATGGATCATAAAAGATAGTCACTGTAGATACTTCACTTTCTTTCATAATCTTGTCAAATTGCAGCACTCCTTCATCAATCATACCTTGAATTCCGGCCTTCAATCGTTTACAACCGTTGGTAGCTTCTGTACATTCTGAACAATCATCCTCGCATCCGGGGAAAATGCCTTTCTTCAACAAGAAAACCTTGATAGCAACCAATGAAGTCTGCAAGTCATCTACATCATCCACCAAATTCAAATTCTCCCCTTCACCAATTGCACCAACCGTGCCTCTGTGATGAGGCATGGGATTTTGCAGCACGTTAGGAGAAGGAGCGAAATTGATCGCTTTGGAATCTAACAAGTCCTGGACAACATGCTTCAATGCTTTACAATTCTCAGTACTATGGCCGGGAGCTCCAGAATGAAACTCGCATCTAGCATTTAAGTCATAACCTTCAGGAATTTGGCCTGGCTTCGGAGGTTGTAAGGTCCGGAGCTGAATCATTTGAAGTTGTAAGAGATTCTTCAAAAGTTGGGAGTAAGACATTGGTGGAGCTTTAATATGTCTATCCTTCATCCTCTGAGAGTAGTACGGACGAGGGGGTCTTGGCTGATACCCCTGTGAGCGTTGCGGCTGTGGAGGCTGGACCTGTTGTTGAACGGGTGGAGTTGAAATAGTGACGGGGGCCACTTGCTGATAATATCCTTGGTGAACCACTCCCCTCTGTGCGTATACTGCACCTGTTTCTCCTTCCCTCCTTTTCACAAAGGGTTTCTTGATACCAGACACCGAAGCGCTTCCATTCTGAATTTTCCCCTGTTTGAGCCAGCTTTCAATTCTTTCTCCAGTCAAGATAATGTCCGAGAAACCACTTGAGGAACAACCAGCCAACCTTTCCATGAAATGCCCCGAGAGGGTATTCAGGAAAAGATCGACCATCTCTCTTTCCAATAAAGGTGGTTGCACTCGGGCGGCCACCTCACGCCACCTCTGTGCATAGTCTTTGAAGCTCTCCGAGCTCCTCTGTGTCAGGCTTTGAAGCTGAGTACGGCTAGGTGCCATGTCAATGTTGTATTGATATTGTCTGAGGAAGGCCTCTCCCAAATCCTTCCAACTTCTAATAGAGCTCCTTTCCAACTTCATGTACCACTCCAAGGACCCTCCTGAGAGGCTATCCTGGAAATAGTACATCCATAGTTTCTCGTCTCGCGTGTGAGCCGCAATCTTCCTGTAGAAGGCCTGTAGGTGAGTTTTCGGGCAGGAGCTGCCGTTGTATTTATCAAATGCTGGTGGCCTGAACTTGTGTGGAATGACCACCCCAGGTACTAAACCCATATCTGACACGTCAATCCCCAAAGTGTCTTTGCACTCTAAGGCCTTGACCTTCTCTGCAAGTACCAAGAAGTCATTAAGATTTCCGTCACCGCCGAAACCCATATCGTTGTTGAAGTACTGGAATTGGTCTTCCTGCCTGTCGTGCACAGGAACATACGTAGCCATAGCTGGATCTGGAACATGAGGTCCACCCTGACCGTTGTTGGTGTTGGGAGGAGCCCCTAGCCCGCCGGAAGTGGTTGCCTGAGCATTAGTGTTAGGAGGAGTTAACCCTTGAATTGCATTTCTCAGCTCCTGCTGCCCCTGGGCCATCCCCGGCATCAGAGTCATAAATTCTGCCATCTTGGTACGGACTTCATTGAGTTCTGTCTGCATGGCGTCCATTGCTGTTCTTTGATTACTGCGGGTCGCGTACCGATGAGGGATATTTTGTCGAAGGTACCGGGTCTTGGCGGCCCTCGCAATCTTTGCCTGGTGAACACAGATAAATTAGACATCTCGAAGAAAAACCTGCAAAGACAAAGACAAAATGCAAATGATGTGTATGCAATGCAATGTGTTCCTTTTATTCCCGAGTATTTTCCTATTTCTGGTCCTGGCATTAAGAAGATAAGAAATGGGAAGAAGACCCAAGTAATATTCAGACATAATGACGGCTGTGGAGAATTGGTGCTCATTACCCAAGTAATATTTCTGGTCCGGAACAAATCAATCATATAAACTGGAATTTGAAAATACAACGTCCCTGAAGGGTACCAATCAAAATAACAACAAAAGTACATCACATATAAGGAATCCCACAACAAGCCTGTGGGTAATCCAAGTACAACAACATGAAATTAAACCCTAGGGAACTCTATATCTTTCAATCTCCAGCTAAGGCATTTGACGCTCTGGAATAGCTGAACTACATCTGGATGACCGGGCTCCTGGATGAGCTTCTGAATGAGGAGGTCCCTCGTATCAGAAGAAGCGTGTAACTCCTCGATCTGCTGTAGAAATGCTGCCTCATTCTCCTTGCTTTGACTTGGCTCGGCCTTCGACCTTTTCACATCAGCTTTCAACTTCAAGTCCTCAATCTCCTTTTGAGCTTCCTTCAGTGCCTACTGGCTTTCTGCTACGCGCTGGAGACGGTCCTTCTCTTGATAATAAGCCTTCCTGAGAAGTTCCTTCTGCCCATCTAAAGAATCCTGAAGGCTTTTGACTTCCTGCTTGTGCTTGGCGTCTAATTCCTTTTGTTTCTTCAAATTTTCGTCCCATTTCTCCTGCCATAAAGTAACAGCTTCATTGGCTTCACTAAGATCTTTCTTCTCTCTTCGGCGTTGGGCCGTCTTGTGAGTCTCAGCTAAACCTTTCTTTCGGAAGTAGAGCTCTCTATCTTCAAAATCCTTTTGCTTGAGACGGACTATCTCCTCGGCTTGCACAGCTCTATCTTCTAATCGGCGGTTCTGGATCATCAGCTTTTGACAAGAATTAAGAGCCTCTTGATTTTCAACCCTAAGTTGCTTAACCAAAGCTTCTAACTTCTGATATTCCTCCAAAGGTACCGTAGTAGGTGGTGGTAATGGTGCAGAGAAAGGGATTAGAGTCACTTGGGCCTTTTCTCTTACCCACGCTTCAAACTCGGGAAACATTTGGTTGTTGCTCCTGCCCAATCGATCTATACCCTTTTTAATAACCGTTTTCCAAGCACCTGCAGCCTCCCGCACCAATGGGAGATTATCCTTCATAGGAAAATAAAATGTCTGATCCAACTCTGAATCCTTGGGAACATTCTTCAAAGCGTACCCTAATTGTCTTCTCAAAAGTATAGGGTTGTAATTAATGCAACCTGCTACTCCTAAGAGGGGAACATTAGGATACTTTCCGCAACTGGAGATAAGCTCTTTCCCTTTTAACCTCAAAGTGAACCATCTGATGTCTTTGACAGTCAACGTGTTGAGCTTCTGCGACCAGATTACATTGGGATCCGTAAACACTCCAGCAATAGGGATGTGCCTCATAAACCAAGTGTAGAACAACTGAGCACAACATCTAACCAAGCCACCTCGTCTCTTCTCATTCCTATAGTGCACCGAATAATACAAGTCACCTAGGAGAGTAGGTATCGGATTCTTCAATACAAATAAATGAATTGCATTTATGTCCACAAACTTGTCCATATCAGCAAACAAAACTATCCCATATACAGACAATGCCAAGATGGCGCAAACTGAATCCCACTGCTTTTCCACGGCACACTCTTCAGCTTTTCTGACCAGAAACTCTAAGGGAAAACCAAGCACTCCGGCCTTGGTGGAAACCAGATTAGCAGATACTTCTGATGGGCTCAAATAAAGAGCCTTAGCAATGTCGGCGTGAGTTGGTCTTGTCATTTCTGAATTGAACGGAATCTGATCTTGAATCGGTAGTCTTAGAATCTCAACATACTCTTCTAGCAAAGGACCTAGCTGGAAATCTGGAAATGTGAAACATTGGAGTCTAGGATCATAGTACTGTAGCAAAGTATGAATGGCACTCTTCTGCGAACTATCCAAGCTGAAAACCATATCCAAAATATCACCATACTGTTGTTTGAAGAAATCCAAGTGACCCGGGGTAATGAGAGACACCATCTTCTTGAGCAAGTCCACTTTGGTATCAAAAAACTTGTAAAAAATATTCTTCTTTCTGACGTCTTCCATTCTGAAGCAAAGATATGACCAGGAACCGGGAATAATGCAAACCCTGAGAATAAAAGAAACACAAATGATTAATGATGATATGATGTTTATGCAAGGCAAGGCATGTGATCAGTGAAGTGTCTGTGATGTGCCAATCATATAATCAGGTGTCGGTGCCAGGTCTCAAAATCCAGATATCACAATAATCATCCCTCTGATCCGGGGTCTATAACTTAAGAACAGAAATCCAGATCACAAAACTGAACCAAAGGCAAAGTGGGTATGCTGAAGGTACCAGGGTTCCTGCAAACCTGTAAACCCCTCCCAATCTCACGGGTGTGCTACTCGGGTCAACATCACGGACTCTCAAAGCCGAATAGCAATAATACGTTCACCATCTCCGAGAAATGGCTCATGACCAAATCAGGGAATCGGTTTGGTATTATGTACTACGCAGGGAGGTCTCAGTTGAGTCCGGAAAAACAAGCATCCCTCACAAGTCTCCAGCTTCAAGCACTGAATCGAGAAACAATAGTACATTCATCCCGAAGGGTACAATACTATCGTCATACGAACAGTTTGCTTTAACTGAATTCCTATGAGAGAACCAGGCCATCCTATGCGAGTTCCCAATGGACCCTCGGATGCGAGTGGGTTTGCCAACAAATGTGGTCTGCCACTGTCATCACTGGACAGGGGTGTTCCCATTAAGGTCCTCGAAGATCGGTCACCAGATGCACATAACTATCAAGGTCGTACCCTGAAGTGAGGTAATCCCCACACAGAATAGTTCCAAGACGGTCGCAATCTGGGTGTGGAACACATCGCCACCCATCATGGTGAGATACCATAAGAGTACAATGTCTGTCCACGCTAATCCTATGGTGCACTCAAGCCGGGTAGTTGGCTTATCTCACAGTAACTCCCAACCCACAAAAAAAATGAAAACCAGCATAGCCAGATAGTCCAGTATAATATGATGCATGGAAAATAAAATACTGAAAGCGGTAAATAAATGCGGTAAAGTAAAGCTGTAAAGTAAAAACTGTAAATGAAAACAGTAAAGCTAAACTAAAACACACAGCAACACCAGATAAACACCCAAAGAAACAAAACCAAACAGGCGCTAGGATTGACTCTACAAGGGAAACCAGAAGAATCAGGTTAGTCCCCAGCAGAGTCGCCAGCTGTCGCTCCTGGGATTTTCATCCTAGTACAAACGCGAAAGTGGCGCGGAAAAGGTAGAGTCGCCAGCCAGACATTTTTATCCCGAATGAATGGGAAAGGTAATGTTGCACAAACCTAAGGAAGAAGGAAAGGACAAGGCCTGCGAACCAAAGATCTGAGTTCGGGAGTCGGTTACGACCTGGGAAGGTATTAGCACCCCAGATCGTCCGTCGTACCCGACGGGATCCACGCTTGCTTGTTTGTTTCAAAGGGTGAGAAATAAGAATGCTGCTGAATAAAACCGCTAACTGGAATGGAAATGAGGAATGAAAAATGGAAATGAGAAAGGAACTGAAATAAGAGAATGGAAAGAAAGGGGAAAATGTAGGGAAAATAAAGAATGTGCTCGAACGGGCCCTACCCCGCTGCCTACGTACCTCATCGGGATAATGAGGATCAGAGTCGACGTAGTTCGCCTAACCTAGGCGGGAACTATTTGTTTGTGTTTTTTATGCTGGAACTGCGTATGTCTATGCTCAGGTGTTGCAGGCTCGTCTGGTACGAGTGCGTTTACCGTCTTGCATGTGTGACAAGTCGCCGCGAGTTCGCGTTGTGAGTGAATGAGATGAGAAGAGAAGTTCCCGCAGGATAGTCGCTTGTTATTTGTTTTTTGTCTTTTAAAAGGAGTGTTTTGAATTTGTTTGTGAACTGTCTTGTACTAAGACCTATCCATCGCGGGAAGTATTTACACCTCGCCCCGAAACAGGACGCGTATAAACACTCCGCAACAAAGTCTCGTGTCGTACAAGATTGTTCGGTTTTTATTAAGTGTTTTATTACTTTTCTTTTGAAGGGAGAAAGAATGACTCAAGTTGATAAAAGGAAAAATCTAAGGGGACTAAGACTCAATCCTATTTTGGTTTATTTATTTGCAAAGGTGGTCCTATGGTTTGTGAAGTTTTCTATTCCTAATGGAAACTTAAAAACTACTAGAATTCAACTTACTTCTTAATGAAGTTAAGTTGATTCTAAGAACAATGGGGGAAGCCAATACAAGTTGTAAAATCAAATGAAGCAAAAACAATGAAATTAACCATAAGAAAATAAGATTCTAAAATGCATTTAATGACATGAATTAAAAAATAGTCTATTTATTTATTCTACTTCTACATGGAAATGAAGTTTCAAGCCTAAGTACTAAATCTAAATCAAACCTAATGCTCATCTAAAAAATCGAATTAAACTAAACCTAAATCTAAATTAAATTCTATGACTAAATTTAAACTAACCTATTTTTATTTTTTATTGGATTATTTCTAACTATGATTAACTAATGGGATTTATGCATAACTAGGCCTAAAACTAATATTCTAAAAAATATTAAAACCTCTAGAAAAATTGTGAAAATTAAACTATAGGGTCTTACCACTATCTAAAATATTATACTAAGAGGGATTCTAAAAAATCTTATTTTTTCTATGTCTAACAATTAATTATTTCCAGCTAAGAGTTAACTACTAATTCCTAAGGATTATATCACTAAAACCTAAGATAAAAAGTCCTAAAAATTCCATAAAAAATATCCTAAGAACTATTATGAGTCTTCTAATTACAGAAAAAAGAATGACTCAAAAAAGTTGCTGGAAGTTACTTAAATAAAATGAACAAAATCCAGCATAATTAAAAGAAATACAAATGAGGCTAATTAAAAGAATAATTCAGAATTAAATCAAAAATAACAAAAATTCAGAAAATAAAAATATCACAAATTTCTAAAATGACTTATTAAGCTACTTAATTTTTTGGGGAACTTTCTAATGACTTTTATTATTTTTTATGAATTTAATTCTAACTATGATTAACTTAAAATTAAAGAAGCTAAAAGGAAATAAAGGGGGTTCAGTAAGTAATTTTTTAATTATTTTTCCATTATGGGCTTAAAGGAGGGGTGCCAGTAGCAAGGGAGAAGCCCACTTGCGCTGGAAAGTGGGGGGAGTGCTGGAAGTAATTTTTTTTATTTGTTTTTTCGCATGGGCCTTGAAACGGGGGGTGAGAATAGGAATAAGATCAGGCCCATTTCGCCTGGAAACCAGGGGGGGTACATACAGCAGTTCTTTTTTTAGTGTTTTCTTTATGGGCTTTAAAGTGGGTGTGTAAATAGTAATAGCTAGGCCCATATTCGCAGGAAATTGAGAGGGTGTATTCAGCATTTTTTACAGTTCATTTTCTTTATGGGCTTAAGGAAGAGGGTGAAAATAGCAAATAATTTAAGAAAGGGTGGTTCTAGGAATTAACATATTTTTTAATTAACTTAAAAAAAGAATTAACTTAAAACATGAATTGGACTAATCTTAAGATAATATTTCCTAAAATCTTAATTAAAGAAAAAGAATTAAACTCTTAATCTAAAAAAAATATGAATTAAACTAATAATCTAAACTAAACTATAGTCTTATTTAAAAAAATGAATTAAACCTTTAATTAAACTATAACCTAATTACAAAATTTAATTAAATTTGAATTAAACTATAACCTAATTATACAATATAATCTGAAGGAAACCCTAATTCCCCTTTCTCTCCCTCTTCACAGCGCCGCAGCCCCCATCTTCTTCCAACCTCACACCGCCGCAACACCTCCCTCTCCTTCTTCTCTGTTGCCTCCTCCGTCTCCATCTCAAATTCTTCTTCTTCTTCGGCTCCTCATCACCTTCTCCATCTCCTTTCCGCCACCATTAACCCTAACCTCAACCTATCCTACATCATCAACTAAACCTAATTCCTAATTTGGAAGAACCGAAACTCTCACCGCTTTTATCTCAACAAAAACCGCAAATAATCGAAGCCTATGAATACCGAAAGAATGTCGTACCTGGAAGCGAAAGATTTCGTCAAAGATTATGAACGAACAGAGGATGTAGTGCCACGTTCGGATTCGCGAAGGCGAAGATGTACCGGCGTCTTGATTGATGAGCGTATAACAGGTCGAGACAAATGATGCACGAGGCGAGAGCTTTCCCGAAACCGCAGCTTCACTTGATGCAATCTCGTGCGTGCGGATTAATGTTTGCACGTTGTTGATGAACAATTCATTGATGAACTGAAGCGACCGTATCTCAGATTGGCATAGATTCAACTGCTTCTTCCTCTGCTAACATTGATAATTCGCAAATCCATTTCCTTCAGGTAACTCTTTTATTTGTTTTTGTTGTTGTTGTTGATTCTTGATGTTGTGAACTGATACACGTTCTTGTGCTGATCTTTGACAAATCTCTTGGCAGGTCTTTGATGATGATGATGATATGAATGTATTGAAGGTTTAGTGGTGATGAATCATTGAAGTTGGAGTGAGGTTGTCGATGAAGAGTTGTGTTGAAAATTGGTCAAAAGTTGATGATGCTGCTGCTAGGATAGTGAGCATCAACTCTGAAGATCTTTGGACATTGAACAAGAACAGAATTGGCAACGAGAGGGATAGGGAAAAACTTCAGAACAATGGAAATTGAGGAAGAGGATCCAAGTTCAGAATCATTGTGAATAGAGCTGATTAAAGGTGAAAAAGAGAATAGGTGAAAAGGTTGAAGGAGGAAAAATTGTGGAAGAAGAGAAATGGTAGAAATCGGTTCTGATTTATAGAATCTGGAAGAATACTCTAGAAACTTCAGGTATATTCATCTGGAATTCTATTATGTTTCTATTAATTTCCTGTTAAGAATTCTGTTACCATTCTGTTATTTTCGGTTATGATTTCAATTCACAGCTTCCAAACCTGTTAAGAAGTTTCTAATGTTTTTCCCTTGATGAAATTCTGTTATGCAATTTTCTGGTTTTGGTTGTGATTAGTTCCCTGAAATTCAACTAGAATTAGTTATGAAATTCTGTTATGATGGAATTTTGCTTTCTTTGCTTCATGTACAGGATCGAATCCTGGATTAAAATTTTTGTTTGCTTTTTCTCCAATATTCTCAAGTTTTGGTTCTGTGGGAGAGTTAATCCTGAGAGCTTCTTTTTTTTGTTAAATATTTTCAAACTTCGTCGTGAATATTATCTGGCTTCTGGTTTGATTCTCTTACATGACTTTTGTAGATCAATTTGATGCGAGTTCCTAAATTATGAGAAGAGTCATGAAGAATAAAACAAAGTGATCCAGGATTGATGAAAGCTGAGGAGTTTATGAGGTGATTGAAGATCTTGAAGGGATGCTCTTATTATGGGAGTGGTAAAAATTGAAGAACTCTGTTTGCTGCTGTCCCATTACATATTTTTTGCTAAACTGGGATTTCTCTTTTAGATTCGTAATTGGACCCTTTGCCGTTGGATCTCTTATTAAGTTTTTTTCCTGAAATCTTCTGGTGTAACAGCTGTGGTGGTTTTTTACTAATTGATGACTGAATTTGTAATAGTTTTCTTCAATGTTTCTCTTTCTCTTTTTTCTCTTGATATGTAATTTAGACTTGATTCAACCATGTGCATTACTTGTAATTTTATTCGATGTGAACACAAGGGTGGTTGATATGAATACCTTTTGTAGTTTCCAATTCTGCATTTTGGGATACGGATTTCCACTGCTAAATCTATGTTTCCTTGTTTATTTGTATATTCTTTCCATGGGTGATGAATCCCTCCTTCTTTATTTGCTGAATTTTAATACCAAAATCATTTTTTATTGTACATGGGCCTTAAAAGTAACTAAAAAATACAATAGGCCCGAGTTTTAGAAAATAAAATCAAATGGGTATATTTTAAAGACAAATTGAAGACTAAGATGGGTGGACAAAAAACGAAATTAAAAAGGGGAACATGGACAAGTGAATGGGTTTTGGACAATGGACTAGAAACATATCAATTGGAATGTGGACAATATTGCGACAATGCGGATTATTAGATATTAAAATATGGACTTCAACATGGATTGAAAATGAAATGAACTTTATTAATAAAGTTGGATATGGACAACAGAATAAATGGAAAAGTGAATGAAAGGAGATTGAAAATGAATTAACGAAAACATAGAAAATAAGGAAACTGAAAAAATGAAAATGGAATGGAATAAACGGGAATGGTTCATCAAAATGAAAACAAAACAATGAATGGATATGAAAACTCGGTTTTAGCCCAAAGCCTATTTTGAATTCTTTCCACAAACCTATGAACACGACCACTGCTGAACCACTGAATAGTTTTCCGGCTTAGTCACAACCCCTTTGGATTGTCTGAAACATGCCATGACCATTCGATAAACTGATGAATCCCCACACACGGCAACCTGGACTTTGAATATGCATTGTCTAGGAAATAGTCCGATGGCCCAAATAACCCTGCAGTTGCAACAATCTTTTGATAGTTTGACCACAACTAGGTCAAACTCCCATCTGAATCGAACATAACTGAACAACAGCATTTGAAGTGGAATCATTGTCTAGGGACTATTCTCCATCATTTCAATCCCTGGCAGATACAGATAAGGTGCAAAGAACCCTAATTTCCTTGAGCCTTGATCACATGCCTTATGAAATAATGAAATGAACTACTATGATATAAATGACCTGGTGAGAAATGCAGGTGAATGCAAAATGATGAGCCAATAGAGGGAATAAATATGAGGGCAAATTTTGAGGTATTACAGCATGTTCTTCATCTTTCAAAAAAAATTGAATACCACTTTGAATAATTGGCCTTTATATATATATATATATATATATATATATATATATATATATATATATATATATATATATATATATATATATATATATATTCCTTTCTTGTTAACCCTTGCCCTATTACAACAATGATAAGTCCTTATGAGATTTTTGTTTCCTTGATTTTCCTCGTGAATTAATTTGATACTTGCATGAATTGTTCCGAATGCTAGCACAATTACAGATGTGAGTGATTTGTCCCTTGTAGATATTGATCTTGACTTAGTTAAGTGATTAGGTGTTCTTGTTTGAACATTTTATTGCTTGTGTTATTTTCTTGTCATTTGTGTTTAGGAGTTAGTTCATGATTATGTTGTGATTCTTTGTGAAGCTGGACATTACTTGTAAGTGCAATCTTTTAGTTAGAACCATAAATTTGGGTGTTTTATATTTATTTGATTTTGTTCTTGTTTCTCTTTGATCTCATATTTTTTTAGGACAAACAAAGAAGCAAGTTGGGGAGTGCCAATTTGTGTTAATATGTAGTATAGTTTTTGGCACTTTTCTTTAGCTTATTTGGTTTTCTGATGCTTTTTCCCATTGTTTTCGGATAGTATTTGTGGTATAGTTTATTGGCTTTAATAGTATCGTTTATTTAACTTTTGTTTTTATATTTTTAGGTTTTACCATTGGAATGAAGAAAGCAAAGCTAGGGGACTCTCTTTTTGAATATTTTAAAGAAAATGATTTTTTGGAGCTCGCTAGATACTCGCTAAGCGAGCCCCTAGCGAGAAGCTACAGCTAAAACACAGGGAGTTGCTCGATAAGCGAGGGCCTGAGCTCGCTTAGCAAGAAAAGGAGGTTTAAGTAATTAATGAGAGCTCTCTTAGCGAGCGTTGCATTTTTCAGCTTCTATAAATAGGGTTGAATAGTCATTTTTTAGGGGGATCTCATTTTTCTTAGAGCAAAAACCATAAAACTCATATTTTTACTTGTTTTCGAAGAATCGGTGCATCAATAGCCGGGATATCGTCTTTGATGCGTTGTCTTCTTCATCTTCTTCTTGTAATGAAAGCTTCAATGGTTATGGCTAGCTAAACTTTTTATATGTCAAGGTTAGAAGGTAGATAAGTCTTATATTTGTATTTATAGCCTTTGATCATTGTGTATGAACTCTTGATGATAAATATATGGTGAAAAAATTTTTGTTTATGAAATATTATTTGTGTGGTTCATGATTGAGAAATGTGTTTCACACTTGACCTAAGTTCTTCATCCATCAAAGAACATAAGCTAGAGATAGTTATGAGACTTGATATTCACCTTGTATTGATCTTTAATGTTTCCATTTTGATAGATTGAGTGAGAGATCATCAATGGATCAAAATGGTAAAACTCACAATTTGTGTTAGAAATAAACATCTTGAGAGGATATTGTGATTGTGTTTATCGTTTTAACGAGTTCATCCGCTTGATTAAAACTATCTGTGTAAATGGGCTTATTGAACCCTAACCTTGGCATGTGTTTTTTATAAACTGTTACCAACCGATATTTTTAACTCGTAGATTTTAATTCTAATGCAAACTAAACATTTCGTTAACAAAACCAAAACCCCCTGTCACCATTGAGTCTTAAAACTAGCACAACTGTAGAAAGGAGGTGATATCACAAAACAATCTATGTGGATTGATAACAAAAACCCAACTCTATTTGTACTCCAACATTGTGTTATCCCGATCTTGGGAAATATTAAGTTGCATGTCGATTGACTAATGTTGATATGCGTTGTTGTATTGTTAAATTGTTGTTTATGTTGTTGTTATTGTATACCATTCCTGAGTCACATACATTTGCATATTTTCAAGTGGGAGCGAATGCTTAAATAAAGTTGGCTTGGATTGGCAAATATGTTATTGTTGTCTCGAAAAACTGGCAAGATTTCAAGTTGGGAGCTTTACTCCAAATGGTACCACATGCGTATATATAAGTTGAGTCGAATTATATACGTGTTGTTAATCGTTGTTGATTCTAGTTGTATGTCAATTTTGCTTGTTGTGTGACGCGGTGTGATTGTATGATTTCTCGTTTACGTATTGATTATCATACTCTTTCTTATATTGATTGATATCTCACCCTTTTTGTTTGAATGTTGCCCATATGTTGGTAACGTTCAGGTAATCCAGAGTCGAGTACTTAGTAGCTTCGAGCTGGTGTTTGTCGCTCTGATACGTAGCACTTCGGGGGATGAATGCATGTCTTGTCTTTTATGTTGAATTTTATTTTTGTCGATGAATTTTTAAGTTATTCATTTTGAAGATTCTGTTTGCAGTTGTTTATTTTTAAAACCATGTTGAAGTAACTTGATGTTGAAAACAAATGTTGTTGTTTTAAATTTGAAATTTGATGAATCCGCTGCATAGTGTTTGAAGTATTTATATTAATGAAGTTTATGTTATTTGGTTTTAAAGTTGACAAATGTGATATCCCATGTTTTTGGTGAAATTTTATGGCTCTGATTTAATTATAAAGTCGGGTAGAAATGGGGTGTTACATTAGTGGTATCATATCATTGTTGGTATGTATGATCAAATTGTTGAGTCGTAGTTTGTTTAATAAACGTGTATTGTTAAGTGGTTCTAACTTTTGTTGTGTTGTAGTGTTAATTTGAGATGACTGGAAGAAACGATGTTGCAATGGAAGAAACGACTCAAGTTGTGAAGAACTTATCGAATGCTGGAGGAAATGATGAGTCTCTTACTTTGGCGACTTTTCAGAGAGAGAATCTGCGTACCTTCAAGGGCAAGTATGAACCTGATGCAACATTGGCTTGGTTGAAGGAAATTGAGAGAATATTATGTGTGATGGATTGCACTCCAGCGCATAATGTTCGTTATAGAACTCACATGTTGGCAGTTGAAGCTGATGATTGGTGGTTGGAAACTAGTGAAAGGTTGGAAGCTGCGGGTGGGGAGATCACTTGGGTTGTATTTCGTAGAGATTTTCTGAGGAAGTATTATCTGGAAGATGTGCATGGAAAGAAGGAAATTGAATTCCTTATGCTGAAACAGGAAAATATGTCGGTGACTGATTATGCTGCAAAGTTTACGGAGTTGTCGAAGTTTTACATGCACCATGATGCAGCGAGTGGTGAATTCTCAAAGTGCATCAAGTTTGAGAATGGGTTGCGCTCTGAGATTAAGAAGGTTATAGGGTGTCAGAAGATTCATGTTTTTGCTAACTTGGTTGATAGTTGCAGGATCTTCGAAGAAGATAACAATGCTCACTACAAGATTGTTACTGATAGGAGAAGCAAGAATCAGAAGAACCGTGGCAATCCTTATGATACTCTAGCTGGTAAGGGTAAGCAGAAAGTTGCTTCTGGTCAGATAACTAGTGGAGGAGATGCTTCCGCTAGTATTATTTGTTTCAAGTGTGGGCAAGTTAGACACAAGAGCAGTGTGTGTACTACTGAGGTGAAATGTTGTTTCCGTTGTGGAAACGCTGGGCATGCAATATCTGATTGCACGGATAAAGAAATAATTTGTTTTTAACTACGGTGAAGAATGGAACATTGGTAGCCAATGCCAAAAGCCAAAGAAAGCAAATTCTGGAGGAAAAGTGTTCACTTTAGTTGGGACTCAGACGGCTAATGAGGAGAAGTTCGTCAGAGGTACATGTTTCATTAATAATATTCCATTAATTACTATTATATATACGGGTGCTGCCATTGTTTATTGTTGTTGGATGTGTTAAGAAATTGAGTCTTAAGTTGTCTGCTATGAAAGGAGAAATGTTCATCGAGATTTTGGCAAAGGGATCAGTGACTACTTCTCTAATGTGTTTGAGGTGCTCGTTGTCTATCTTTAATAGAGAATTTGATGTTGATCTGGTATGTTTTCCATTGACTTTAATGGACTTAATCCTAGGTATTAATTGGTTATATTATTACTATGTTCATATTAATTTCTATCATAAGTCAATGAGGTTTTCTACTCAAGAAGAGGAAGGAGTTGGGTTGTTGTCGTTTAGAGAGTTACAGAAGTTGATGAAAGAAGAAGCCCAGATGTTTTTGTTGATGGAGTTTGTTGTAGCCCAAAATTTTCCCTCCCACATTCAAGATCATATACTTCAATCGGTCTCTTAATAGTCATAAGATTTTCAATTGGTTAAAAGGATTGAAGGTTTCACCAGACAAAGTCTCCTCCTGAACAATGGATCTTAGAACTAGGGTTTTGAGTTTCCCCAAGCAAGGTGGACTTCCAAAGCCTCAATTGGACTTCATAACATCCTATATACCTTAAAGAATCCTCATGTCAAGTTTCAAAGCTTTCCCAACAAGTTTGGTCAGTCAGATGCTTAGATACCTAAAAAACAATTAACTTGGCCAAAAAGTCAACTGTGGTCAACTAAAAGTCAAACTTCAAGATTTTTGGTCAACATCAAGATTATGAGGTGAAATTCATCATTTGATCAAGGGTTGATCATGATTCATCAAGGAAATCTCAGAATCATCAAGAATCAAAAGTTGCAACCCAAACTTGAAGATGAGGTCATGCACGACCCAATGGTTAATTATTCTGATTTTTATCATTTATTTTATATTATTTTGGATTTTAATTATTAAAATTCAATTTTAATAGAAATAATATATGAAAATCAAATATTTGATCTCATAACTTATTTTTTGATCAAAGATTTTGCATTTAAGGTGATTGAAAATCATTCAAAATCATGCAAGACCAGCGTAGTATGTGAATATTTGATTTTTTGACAAAATTAGTAAGGAGGTTTCTTCACGATCAAGCAACACAAATCCATAGTACCAAGGCCCAAATTTTAACCTAAATTTGCTCTACTATATATACACAACAACAATACAATGCTAAGACACGAATTTCAGGGCAAGAGGTCATCTTCAAGGTTTCAAAAACTCATCAAAAATTCAAAATTTAGATTCCAAGTTTTAAGCTTCTTTCAAGCATTCCAAAGGTTGAATTCGCATCCTTGAAGGATTATGAACACATTACAAGCATCATCATCATCTAAAACATCATAAATCATCTAAATCGATATGCTTTTTTATGCTTGTTCTTGATTTTTCGATTTCAATAATTTACTCATCATAAATTGTATTTAATTGTTTTATGTTGTTTGTGATGAAGCAAAGAACGTTTCTAGATGATTAGATTGAAGCTTCATGACCAATCGAGCAAAACACCATGGTTAGGGTTCTTGAAACCGCAACTTGGGGATTCGATGAAAAGCCAATTTTAGACCAAATTGATGAGTTAGCTGGACTTAATAGACTGATATTGAGTGGGTTGAATCATTGGAATGCGTTTATTTTTTGTATTGTTAATGTTTGATTTTTTTCTACTTTATTAACTAATTAAATAAATAATTACCCTTAATTATAATTAATTTAAAAACTAACCTCCATTAACTTTTTTTTTTGTAAAAAACAATTTCATAAATTATTCTTAATATTTTTTCATATAATATTTTTATAATAGTTAATTTTTTAATTTTTTAATTAAGTTTGTAAATTAATTTAATTAGGTTTAGGTTATTTTAACAAACCCTGATTTTTTAATCAACCCTAATTTTAAAACCCTAATCAAATCCTAATTTTCTTTAAACCCTAATTTTTCATTAAAAAATAATTTCTTAATTCAATTAATTTACTTTATTTATTTTTATTTAGAAAATTGTATAGATTTATTCTTATGTAATTTCTTTTTCGCTTGATTTTGTAACTGCTTCTATCATGTAATAGCGTAGGTTTATTTTCCGTCTTTTATTTTTTGTAATCCCTCTAAAAATGTATCCCCCTCCCCTAATGTAATAGCGTAGGATCTTTATTTCCGATTTTAAATTTCTATAATTAATTGCGTGGTAAGTAAACCTATGGTGCGAAAAGATATAAATGAATTAACTTGGACCTAGATAATTAATAACAAGATAAATAACTGAAACTGATATTCACACGCGTAAATCGATCGTTCTACGATCGCCATCTGCACCTCCTAGGGTTTCCCCTCTTGGTTGCTTTTAATATGGTCAAGTCACTCGAACGTGGGGGGTGTCTTAAGCAAAGTCCTTTCACAGATAAATCATCAAGTCCCTACAGATTCAAAAGATTATAAGTCCATTTGAGGTTGCCTACGGAATAATGATCTTGTCCCTACGAATAAATGATAATAGTCCCTACGAATTGCTAAAGACACCCCTACAAATTGCCTTCATTGGCCATACGATGACCCTACGCCCGTCCCTTAATACATCCAAGGTAATGACTACTTACTCCTTAATAGTAAGGACAGTCTTACCCTTGAAAGGAAATAAAAAACATGAAAGACCAACTTAGGGTAGGTAGCACTTAATTACTTGCTCACTCTTTCAAAAAACTCTTATTCACACCCCACTTTCAAAATATTTTCAAACTTAAGACTTTGTATACATCCATACGAGGATCATTACAAATAACTTCTGAAAATCTTTACTAAACACACACTACACATTTTTCAAACAAGTTAAAGTAAGCTAAGTAACTAAGAGCCCATGGATAACCATGGATATAAAGGGTGTTAATACCTTCCCTTTATATAACCTACCCCCCGAACTTAGAATTTTTAAAAGGTATTTCCTGTTCTTTTATACCCTTTCCTATTGGATAAAATAAAAGTCGGTGGCGACTTTTGCTATCCGCAACATAAATAAAAAGTCAGTTCTCCCACCGTGTTACAGCGTCGTTATCTATGGAGAGTAAAGCTAAGATTGAAGAGTTGCAAGTGGTGAATGAATTTCCTGAAGATTTCCCTGATGAAATTCTTGACGTACCGCTAGAGAGAGAAGTTGAGTTTTCAATCGATCTTGTACCTGGTACTAGACCTGTTTCTATGGCACTGTATAGGATGTTTGCCTCTGAGTTGGCTAAATTAAAGAAGAAGTTGGAAGATTTACTTGAGAATAAGTTTGTAAGACCAAGTGTATCACCGTGGGGAGCTCCAATTCTGTTGCTTAAGAAGAAAGATGGAAGGATGAGGCTTTGTGTAGATTATAGACAGTTGAATAAGATCGATTTGAGATCGGGCTATCATCAGATTAAGGTGAAAGATGAGGATATTCAGAAAACGACGTTTAGAACACGGTATGGAAATTATGAGTATTCAGTGATGCCTTTCGGTGTGACTAATGTGTCGGGAGTATTCATGGAGTACATGAATTGTATTTTTCATACTTATCTGGATCATTTTGTGGTTGTATTTATTGATGATATTATGATTTATTCCAAGTCAGAAAAAGAGCATGCAGAACATTTGAGAACAATATTAGAAGTTTTGAAGGATAAAAAATTATATGCGAAGTTGGCCAAGTGTGAATTTTGGTTGAAGGAAGTCAGCTTTTTCGGTCATGTGATTTCAGGTAGTGGTATTATTGTGAATCCTTCTAAGGTGGATGTTGTATTGCAATGGGAAACTCCAAAGTCGGCTACTAAGATTAGAAGTTTCTTAGGATTAGTCGGATATTACCGAAGGTTCATTGAAGGATTTTCCATGTTGGCACTTCCGTTGACTCAGTTGACTTGTAAGAATAAAGATTTTATGTGGGATGCCCAATGCGAAGAAAGTTTTTTAGAGTTGAAGAAAAGATTAACGTCGGCTCTGGTTTTGGCTTTACCGAATTTAGGAGAACCGTTTGTGTTATATTGTGATGCTTCGTTGATGGGTTTAAGAGGTGTTCTTATGCAGAATGGTAAAGTGATTGCTTATGCATCGAGACAGTTGATGGTTCATGAAAATAAATATCCTACATATGATTTGGAGCTTGTTGCAGTTGTTGTTGTACTGAAAATTTGGAGGCATTATCTTTATGGTTCTAGATTTGAAGTGTTTAGCGACCATAAGAGTTTAAAGTATCTGTTTGATTAGAAAGAGTTGAATATGAGGCAACGAAGGTGGTTGGAACTGTTTAAAGACTATGATTTTGGTTTGAATTATCATCCATGTAAAGATAATGTTGTGACCAATGCTTTAGGTCGAAAGACTTTGCATATGTTGGCAATGATGGTTAAAGATTTGGAACTAATTGAACAATTCAAAGATATGAGTCTAGTTTGTGAAGTAACACCAAGATTGTTATGTTAGGAATGTTGAAGATTAATAATGATTTTCTAGACAGTATCAAAGAGGCTCAGAAGTTAGATGTGAAGTTAGTAGATTCGATGGTTGGAATGGATCAGTCTGAGAATAGTGATTTTAAGTTGGATGCATAAGGCATATTGAGACTTCGTGATTGAATCTGTATTCTTGATACCGCGGAGGTGAAAAGAATGATTCTTGAGGAGATTCATAGAATTAATTTGAGTATTCATACAGGAGAGACTAAGTTGTATCAATATTTGAATAAATTGTTTTGATGGCCTGGGATGAAGAATGATGTAGCACGTTTTTTGTATGCTTGTTTGACTTGTCAGAAGTCGAAAATCGAACATCAAAAGCTTGCTGGTTTGTTGCAACCGTTTAAAATTCCAGAATGGAAATGGGACAACATTTCTATGGACTTTGTAACGGGATTGCTTAATACTTCAAGAGGACATGATTCGATCTGGGTGATTATTGGCAGGCTTACAAAGTCGGCTCCTTTTATTCCTATTAACATCAGTTTTACAGTATCAAAGTTGGCAGAGATTTATGTCAGAGTGATTGTGAAGTTGAATGATGTTCCCTTGTGTATTGTGCCGGATCGAGATCCGAGGATTAATTCTGAGTTTTGGAAGAGTCTGCAAGAAGTGTTGGGTTCTAAGTTAAGGTTGAGTTCAGCTTATCATCCTCAGGCAGAAGGTCAAACTGAGAGGACGATTCAGTCGTTAGAGAATTTGTTGAGATCTTGTATTCTTGAGCAGGGAGGTTCGCGGGATACTTATCTTCCATTGATCGAGTTCATGTATAATAAAAGTTACCATTCTGGTATAGGAATGGCACCTTTTAATGCGTTGTATGGTCGGAGATGTAGGACTTCGTTGTGTTGGCATGAATCCGGAAAGAGTGTAGTGCTTGGACTAGAGATAGTTTGAGAGACTACCGAGAAGGTGAAGTTGATTCAAGAAAAGATGAAGGCTTCTCAATATAGGCAGAAGAGCTATCATGATAAGTGAAGGAAGGATTTAAAGTTTCAAGCTGGTGATCATGTATTCTTAAGAGTTACGCTTGTAACTGGTGTTGGACGAGCGTTGAAGTCTAAGAAGCTTACTCCTTGTTTTATTGGTCCGTATCAGATTTCCGATATGGTTGGGAATGTTGCTTATAAATTGGCTTTACCGCCAATTTTGTCAAATTTGCATGATGTATTCCACGTGTCGCAACTCCAGAAGTATATTTCAGATCCTTCTCATGTGATTAGTACGGATGATATGCAAGTATGGGATAATCTCACTGTGGAGACGATGCCGGTATGAATTGAGGATCGTGAAATGAAGACTTTAAGAGGCAAAGAGATTGCTTTGGTGAAGGTTGTTTGGTTGGGCGCTGCCGGAGAGAGTATGACATGTGAGTTGGAAAGCAAGATGCAGGAATCTTATCCTGAGTTGTTTGGGCAAGGTAAGATTCTCGAGGATGAAAATGTTCTAAGTAGGGAGAGTTGTAACGCCCATATTTAATTAATTTAATTAAATGTTATCGTGTATTTTTCCCGATTAATTATTGTTAGGTGTTGTTTTGTCGACTATGTTGTTATGTTGTTTAAGTTGGTATTAAGTTGATGGTTAAGTCGTGTCTGGGTTGGTCGAGTTAATTAAGTCGAAGTAATAATAGAATTATTAATGAAATAATATTAGTAAGTGAGCTTGGTTGTGGTATGAGAGTAGTAAAGGTAGAGGTGCTATTTTAGCCTCATTAGTAATTTTATTAATTAGTTAAATTATAGTATTATTAAGTTGAAAACCTAATTAGAAGGATTAATCAGAGTTTGGTGAAAGAACAAGTCTTGAGGAAAAACAAGGAGACTAAGTTTGGATTTTTGTAGAGAACTTTTGATGTGAATTCGAGCTGCCTTCAATTCAAGGTAAGGGTGGGGTTCGAATTCTATAAACGGGATTAGGGTAATTTGTATGTAGGCTGGGTATTTTGTATGATTGTTGATGTGATCTAGTATGATATGTTTTGTTGATTTCGTATGGATCTTTCATGAAGAATATGATGGGATCTGTTGAGTTGTTGTCATATACGTTGTTTATGTTGCTGTAATTGTCATTGTTGTTGAATTGGTTTTGTTGCAGGAAATTTGTGTATATATGAGATTTAGGACTCGTAATCGAATGTATCATTGTTAGATAATGTATATACAAAATATTATAGGTCTAAAATTAATGTAGAAACTCAATTAGGCCTGGATTGAGTGTTGAATTGGTGAATTTCATAGCAGAAGTGTGACTGGTGTAAAGGACTGGGAATCACATAATGGATCTGGCATTACGCGTAACAGGGGAGGCCTTACGCGTAACACATGATTGTTACGCTGGGCATTACGCATAAGGAAAGGGTTGTGGCACGACCCTCTGGCCATTCACGTAAGCCATGCCTAAGGGGTGCAGGCATTACGCGTAATGGAAATATTTACGCATAATAGGGGTGTAAGAAGAAGAGTGTTACGCATGACAATAAGTCTATACGCGCATGAGCAGAGCTACATGCAAAAAATGCATTTTTTTGGCGATTCGTCCTGTTTTTGCATTCGAGTCAAACTGAGTTGATTCTAGAAATTAATTAGAGATATAATAAGTTGATTTTAGTAGAGTTGAGGACTAAAATAATTAATGTAGAAATTTAATTAATTAAGTCGTAATTAGTTGGTTTTCTATGTTATAGTCGTATAAAGTCGATATAAGTTGTGTTGTCCCGATCTTGGGAAATATTAAGTTGCAGGTTGATTGACCAATGTTGATATACGTTGTTGCGTTGTTAAATTGATGTTTATGTTGTTGTTGTTGTATGCCATTCCTAAGTCGCATACATTTGCATATTTTCAAGTGGGAGCGAATGCTCAAATCAAGGTGGCTTGGATTGGCAAATATGTTGTTGTTGCCTCGATAAACTGGCAAAATTTCATGATGGGGGCTTTACTCCAAATGGTACCACATGCATATACATAAGTTAAGTTGCATTTGAGTCACATTATATACGTGTTGTTAATCGTTGTTGATTGTAGTTGTATGTCGATGTTGCTTATTGTGTGAAGCGGTGTGATTGTATGATTTCTTGTTTACATATTGATTATTATACTCTTTCTTATATTGTTAGATATCTCACCCCTTCTGTTTGAATGTTGCATGTATGTTGGTAACGTGCAGGTAATCCAGAGTCGAGTACTTAGTAGCTTCAAGTTGGTGTTTGTCGCTCTGATACGTATCACTTCGAGGGATGAACGTATGTCTTGTCTTTTATGTTGAATTATATTTTCGTCGATGAATTTTTAAGTTGTTCATTTTGAAGATTTTGTTTGGAGTTGTTTATTTTGAAAACCAGGTTGAAGTGGCTTGATGTTGAAAACAAATGATGTTGTTTTAAAGTTGAAATTTGATGACTCTGTTGCGTAGTTTTTGAAGTATTTATATTATTGAAGTTTATGTTGTTTGGTTTTAAAGTTGAAAAATATGATATCTCATGTTTTTGGAGAATTTTTTATAACTCTAATTTAATTATAAAGTCGGGTAGAAATGGGGTGTTACAAATAGCACCATACTTCTATAGTTATCCCTTAATACAAAAAGAAAGACCTGATATATTATAAGCCAGCCAATGCTTCCGCAAAGCATATTACCACAAAAAACGTGACAGTGACTGTAGAAACGATATGTGACCTTGTAAACTCAATCTCGATAGTTGTTTAAGAAAGAGTAAGGAAAAAAAATCATTCTATATGTGTGAAGCAAGTTAATGTTAGGTAGATCAAGTGGAAACATCTAAAAGTAGCAGCAACAACAACGTAAAAAAACTAAAACCAACTCATGAAAGCACTAAACATTATATTGTATTATACTTGGTTAAATGTATCATCCTTTCTCTAGAAAATAGTCCAAAAATCATTTATGAATCAAAGTAGAGAGTTAATAATTGGTATAATATTTGTAAGGAGCATTGAAAAATATATAATCACTAATTGGAGAGTTAATACTTTCAAATAGATAAAACAATATATGCATTGTCAATAAGTAAACTCTCCAGCTTATTACTTTATACCATGTCAATGGTTGCTTTCGAGAAACTAAATTTCCTTAAAACCAATCAACAGAAGAAGCTCCACATAGAGAATGAAACATCAACTCAAATGAATCTCAAGCAAACTCAAGAAACAATGAAGGGGTAGGTGCTTAAAAATAGATATAAAGGCAAAATAGAAGATTAGAAAAGTGAATGAAAGAGAAAAACACTAGTTATGAAATATACCATGATAAATCCAGTTAGAAGGAAATCGTTGGAATATTAATTTTACACACATTCACACTGCTTGGCCTTATTGCAAAGTGAGGACTTGGCAAATATTAGTATAGATATTCAACGATTCATTAATGAGCATTGTGTTGAAAATGAAAAGGCAACAACTACAAACCAAAATACCTGAAATAGTTGCAAATATTATTACAATCCATAAGGCCTTTCAACAAACAAGTGGTGAGCAGAGTACAAAACATTGATAGCGGTAATAATCCTTCACAAATTCACAAAGCTTGCTTCTATCTTACATCTACAGATATAATAAAGATCCAAATAGGATATTTTAGATTAGGTAAAGCTCAGTCTAGTGATATTTTCTGGGAAGTTGTTTGGCCTCGTCTTTTAGCCAATAATTGGCATTCTGAATAGGCAAAGGATAATTTTGTTACCGGAACAAAACAAACTTTGGTTTTTCTTTTACCTGGTGTTAAGAAATTTTCAAAAACTAAATTGCCAAAGATAGTGACAAAATGATAGACAAAAGTTAGTGATGTTTCTATAGGAGCTCTATGTATAAATATATTTATGATAAACGTTAGTGGTTACTTATAGATAAATGATCCGGATAGGTCTTTGTGGCCTTCAACTAAAGATGTAATGATGTTGTAGGATAGAGGGTGGTGTACCTGCAAGGTACTCCGACGCTCAAGTAAGTTTTGGGATGAAGCAATCTAAAGCGTTAAGAAAATATATGGGTGATTAGAATTGAATATCTGGCCATCTAAAGATGGAGGGTATTTATAAGGGCATATGGTCGTGGATTGTGGGCGTGTGGCTCTTGACTAGGTAAAACTTCTTCCAGTAGTTTCAGAAGGACAGTTGGTCGCGTGAAAGGCGTTAGAGCGCGTGTGGGAGAAGTCCCCCAACGACTATATTCTAACGGTTTTATTTCGCAACGGTCACAAGGTCGTGAATCTCTTATTGGGCTTATAACCAGAGGTATGTTGGATTGGGCCTTAATTGGGCGTAGGGAACCTGTTAGGCCAATCCAGAATAGGAGTCCCTCAATTCATTGTGCTTGAGCGAGGACAGTGACTTAAGGTGGCATGGTGACGAGGATTCATGTCGACGACACCTTCATCTATTGCGAGCAAGTGATCATCCTTAGAGCTTTTGGTATAATAATGAGAAGCTGGTATGTGGAGAAGTTCCACAGACACTAAGGGAAATGAGTCTGTCATGAGAAGATAAAATGTTTTCACTTTAATGACACCTGTCGGTAGCGCAATAATCATTTATGACACCTAGGGGGATAGCCATAGGTCACAATTACTTGGCTATTGTGCTTCTCTATGCGAGCTTAAACATTATAAGAGAGAGAAAGGGACGTTCATTTGGTCATTACATGTGAACTCTTCCTTTCACCGTAATTTCTTCGCTCTGCAATTCTCTCGCTGAAATCTTCATGGTCACTGTCATCAGTCTTCAATGGAATCTACAATGGATCAAGGTAACTTTATCTCCTTTCCTTCAACTTATTTCCTGGCTGATGAACATTTATAGGATTTACTATGAAGTTCATGGAGACCTTCAACGTTTATGGGAATCTCCATGAATTTCTGGAAATCTGATGAATGTTCATCAAGAATGTATGAATGTTAGGATGAACTAGGGTTAGGTTTTTATAAGATGAAGATTTTGATCCTTGTTCTTTGTTAGATTATGGTTAGGATAATTTAGTGTTAGTGACCGGGCATTAGGTCGTTGTAGGCGATGGTCGTGCATGGGGGACTTTTCTCCAGTAGGACCTTTATTCTTATAGTCGAGGAGGATTCTTCTCTTCACATGAATGATTCTGACACGTCAGACTTGTTCCCTTACATTTTTATCTAGAAACAAAGGGGTCGAGTTAGGGACACATCTGCGGTCTTAATCGTCGCCCTTTCACTTGACTTGTAGTGGAATGGTGGATTTGAGATCGTCGAATTCACTGTATTTCCTCTGCTTTTCAGGTGAGGGGAGTCCAAATGCCGACCACGAACTAGGATACAGCTATTCAAGTGAAGCTCTAGGTACCCTGGACGTCCCTACTGTTGACAAAACGTGGATCATGGACGAGACTCGGGAGACGGCCTCCTAGTGCGCTGTAAATTATTCAAACGTGTGGAACCGAATAGAAAGAAGGAAGAATGGGGATCCCGTGAACTGGCAGGCCTTGCCTCCCAAACCCGATCAGAGGATATGCTCGCATTATCTCTCTTTGTAGTTCCCTATGTATGAGTTCGCGTTTCACGAGGCCATGAATCGCCTGCCATTTATGGATTTTTAGGAGGCCATCTTTACACACCTCAAGCTTGCACCCTATCAGTTTCATCACAATGCCTTTGCGTTTATCAGGGCCTTCAAGCTGGTGAGTCGTTACCTAGAGATAGGTCTGACTGTGAGTCTTTTCTTCATGGTCTTCCATCTTCAGAGGAAGTCTCAAGAAGGTCGATATAGTTGGATATCGTTCAAGCTGTTGAGCAGGCTCTTCAAGGCGTATCTAGATTATGTTCGTGATTTTAAGTATAGATTTATGAAATCCAACCGTGCACACAGGTGGCCAAGGATTCGCTTTATTAAAAAGAAGTTATTAATGGTAGGCAGAGGTTGGTGGCTTACTTCTCGCTGGAGTGGATGGACGCCCACCTTCAACATGGTAGTGATTACTATATAACGAAGCCTAAGGACCTAAGTGTTGATGATACAGCGTCATACAACATGCTCATGAGTTTTGTTTCTAGTTTTTGCCCTATGTACCTCGTGGACTCAGACGGGAACATACTCTTGAGACTCGACAGAACACATGCCACCCAAGCTAGGCTTATCAGCACCAAGGCATTGCTCAACAGCCTGAATGATGACACAGTGATGAAGCTTATAGGTGGAACCTTAGTTTTGTTGTCCTTTAGTCGAGGCTTTAACTTGTATCTGACTTGTCTACTTTTTGTTTTGCAGGTAAAATGGCCGAGATGCGTGAGCTCCTTGTTAAGGCTAACAAGAGGAACTTAAAGAAAGGGCCGAAAGGCAGGGGTACATTATCTCGGGCACCCAAGATTGTGGTTGTGCCTTTGGGAAAATTCGTCCTACCCCAATGCGTCACTCAGATGTCGCTATTCAATGAGGGGTCGTCTGTTCGAGTCCTCGATTTGGATCTTGCGGCCATTCTAACTGTTGACCGCAAGGTTATAAGGTCAGAGTTGTGCTGGGATGATGAGGATCATCGAAATTGCATTGAGCTTTGAAATTCTGTAATGAGATGTCCTAAGAGATGTTCCAACACTTAATAGGACATTTGACAAGTTTAATCAAAACTTAAACAGCAGGAAAAATAAACAACACAGAAGTTTGTTAACCCAGTTCAGTGTATAACCACACCTACATCTGGAGGCTACCAAGCCAGGAGGAAATCCACTATTAGTAATATTAATTATAGACTTAAACCACCTTGTTTAATCTATCACTTAATACTTACCCAATGCAATTTCTACCTAAGACTCACTTAGATAAGAGTACCCTACTCACTCCCCCTCAATCACCCAGTGATCAAGTTTACAAGTTTACAGAAATTGAAGACATCCTTCAAACAATACAGCTTGATCTTACTTCACAGTTTTAATCAAGTCACAAATGCACTTTTGCTTAAAAGCTCATAAAGTGGTACATAAAAACAACCTGCTATTAAAACACTAGACACCCTATTTAGTCTTCTGAAATTCGTACTCAATTCTATGATTTTCTGTTGTTTAAATAGGTATCTGAATTTTGGGCTTTCTGTAGAATGATCCAGCCCTACTGTGCAGCAACTGTCACCTTGAATTTAGGGTTTGTTACCTCCTATATTCTAGGTGCATTAGGTCTTCTGTTTTAATCTGAATCTTCAATTTAAAACTCCCTACAGATGCGCCTTGTTCTGTTTTTATCCAGCATTAATTAATCCCAGATAGTTCTCCTTAAATATCTCTGATCTGTTAATCAATAATTAATTCTGGTAGCAGGTCTGAGATGTCTCAACATCTGTTGGGACATCCTGAAAAACTGAACTTAATTTATTCACACAATGTCCCAACATCTGATGAGACATCCTGAAATAAATTCACATACTCTGTTTGATAATGTCCCAACATCTGATAGGACATTCTGAACTGAATTTAGCATTTCTTGTTTGGTCAAAAATTCTGCCAATTCTTAAACATCTACAAACTCTCCCTTTGGCTAATTTTTTGCTAACATCTTTCTTGGTTTTCAGAGTGCAGCAGAAGTTCTTTTTATCAGAGTATATCATTACTTTTCTGTTGATTTTTATTTGAGATTACTCCCCCTCAAACAAATATGTGTCCAGTCTTGTTTCAACAGAAATACACACTGATTCAGTTCAGACAGAAACAAACAGATTTCATTCAAAATAACCAGCAGTATAAATTTGTTGTTGTTCTCCCCCTTGGTAGGCATAAAATTAGGGGCCAAAGAAATATTATCCAGAATTACAAATCATTGCTGTCATTACAAATGCCTCACATACAAAGATCACTCAGATTCATCACTCTCAGTAGCTTCCTCCCCTTCAGTGTCTTCATCTTTATCAGCTTCACTTTCAGCTTCACTGTCTTCACCAGATGCAGCATTCTGATCTTCTTCACTTTCCAACATTTGAATGATTTCCTCCAGCTTCTTCTTTCTAGCTTCAAGCTCTTTGCATGTGCACTTTAGCTCAGCAATTAATTCTTCCTTGGAGATAGAAGACTTAGCAGTTGAGGGACCAGCAGATGTCCCAGAAGGTGCTTCAACATCTGCAGCATGATGACTGAGAAATAACTTGTAGTGAAAAGCCAGGGGGCTCTCTCTCTTGCATGCAGTATCCTTGTCAGTTAAAATCCCAGGATATTGATTGAGTACAATACCACACAACAATGATGGAAAGGCTATTGGTAGCTTGGTTGCAGAGGAGCTGGCATGCTTCATGGTTTGATCAAAGATAAAAGCTCCAAAGTCCAGCTTGGTTTGAGTCCCCACAGCATAGATGAATCTGGCCAGACCAGTTGAGATTGATGAAGTGTGGTTGGTAGGCACCCAATTAGAAGTACCAATCCTGTTCAGCATGGCATACTTTCTGGTAAGCATGCTTACAGATAGCTTTCCCTTCACAGGCCATGCCTTGACCTGGTCAGCAGTTATCACCTTACAGACTTGATTATCTGTCTTGCCTAGCTCATTTGGTCCATCTGTTTCTCTTCCATGTGAACAATCTTCCTGAAGATTCACAATGAACTCTTTGACAAGAAGTTCATAGCAGGGAGAGAGGTCTGAGACTGTCTTGAACAGTCCTGCAGCAGAGATGAGGTCTATCAGTTCTGTGCACTCAAGTGCATTGCTGCTCAGTTCTCTTTCCAGGGCAACCCTTCTTTGATACACATATTTCCACTTGTTGACACTGGAGACATGATGGAATGATATGTTGTCCAAAGGAGCTTCTGGAACAGCAGTTGAAGCTCTGGAAGGTGCTGGTCTCTTCTTGGGAGGAGATGTTGGGACATCTGATCCAACATCTGAATCTGATGGTGTGGCAGCTTTTCTCTTCTGGGTTTGAACTTTGCTCCATGGTTTTGTTGGACCAAAGGTAGCTTTAGCCTTGCCTTTCTTTGGACTAGCCTTCTTCTTCTCAGGGATTGCTGCTTCAGCTTGCATCTTGCCTTTCCTGGACCTGAGCCTTTTGGCTATGCTAGGTTTAACAGAGGCTATGATCTCTGCATCAGAATCCTGCTCCAGGTTCACCACTGGAGGAGATTGAGCAGTCTCCTCTTCAGCTTGTTGATCAGCAGAGATTTGACCTTCATTTGAGACGTTGGTCTGATCCTCAGAGATTTCTGCATCATTTTCATTTGAGACCTTATTCTGGTCCTCAGTTTGTTCCAACTCAACATCAGATGAGTTCTTTCTCTTATCTTCAGATGTTCCAACATCTGTTGGGACATCTTGTTCTTCTGCAGCTTGAGCTTGTTCTTCTTGAGGTGCAGGCATTGTGTTCAGAGGAACAGAGATTCCACTCACCTTTCTTTGTTCAAACAGAATTTGAGTGACAATCTCCTTGATTGAATCATCCACATATTGTGAAGATTTAGGGGGCATGTTAGCTGGAGAGGGAGTGCCTTTAGCTTTGCTTCTGACTTGATCTTTACCTCTCTTTGGAGTTCTTGCCTTTTTAGTGTGAGAAACGCTTCCCCTGAGTTCGTCCAATGGGGTTGATTGCATTGGTACCACAGAGATGGGAGTGGCATGAACTACGTCTTCCTGGTTGAGAACTTCCTCAGTAGTTTTAGGGTTTTGAGACATTGTAGAGGAAGATAGATGAACAGCTTTAGGGTTTATGATTTCTGAAGGAATGCTAGTTAATGTGATTCGCTTGTGATAGTATGATGGGAATCTTGATAGCTGCTTATAAGTAGTTACTAAATAAGTAACCGTTACAGTGCAAATGATTAGGGATGGAATTCCCAAGGATCTTGTCCAGACTGGTTTTGCCATCTGGACCTTATGCCATGCAATGTCATATGACATGTTGGCACATCTCATTAACTGCTAGATATCACATAAACAGATTCCAAGTTTGCCCCTTAAGTTCTCAAATTGTGTAGCATCCAATGCTTTGGTAAAGATATCAGCTAATTGCAGATCTGTAGCAACATGCTCCAATGAAATCACCTTCTCTTCTACAAGATCTCTGATGAAATGATGTCTGATATCAATATGCTTTGTCCTGCTATGTTGGATAGGATTCTTTGATATGTTGATTGCACTTAAGTTGTCACAGTACAATGTCATGACATCCTGTGGGACATTGTACTCAGTGAGCATCTGCTTCATCCAAACCAACTGAGAACAACTGCTACCTGCTGCTATATACTCAGCTTCAGCTGTAGATAAGGATACACAATTCTGTTTCTTACTGAACCAAGAAATCAGATTGTTTCCTAGAAAGAAGCATCCTCCTGAAGTGCTTTTTCTGTCATCAGCACTTCCTGCCCAATCAGCATCACAGAAGCCAGAGAGAATTGGTTTGCAACCATGAAAGTACATTATGCCATAGTCACAAGTACCATTAACATATTTAAGGATTCTCTTGACTTGATTAAGATGACTGACTTTTGGATCAGCTTGATATCTTGCACAAACTCCTACTGCAAAAGCAATGTCTGGTCTGCTAGCAGTCAAGTATAACAAGCTTCCAATCATGCTTCTATATAAACTTTGATCTACATTCTCACCCTTTTCATCTTTAGTCAGCTTTAAATGTGTGGGAGCAGGAGTTCTTTTATGAGAAGCATTTTCCATTCCAAATTTCTTCACTATGTTCTTGGAGTACTTACTTTGGGAAATAAACATTGAGTCTTCCATTTGCTTTACTTGCAGACCAAGAAAGTAGGTTAATTCACCTACTAGACTCATTTCAAATTCAGATTCCATCTGCTTGACAAAATGTTTGACCATCTTATCAGACATCCCACCAAAGACAATGTCATCAACATATATTTGAGCAATCATGACATTTCCTTCTTCATCTTTAACAAACAGGGTTTTATCAATCCCACCTTTTCTGTATCCTTGCTTGATAAGAAATGTGGTTAGTCTCTCATACCATGCCCTTGGAGCTTGCTTCAAACCATAAAGTGCTTTCTTTAGTTTGTATACATGATTTGGACAGCTTGGATCAACAAATCCTTTAGGTTGTTCTACATATACTTCTTCATTAAGATAGCCATTTAAAAAGGCACTTTTCACATCCATTTGAAATAGCTTGAACTTTAAGATACAAGCAATTCCCAACAGTAGTCTTATTGATTCAAGCCTTGCTACTGGTGCAAAGGTTTCATCAAAGTCTACTCCTTCAATTTGAGTGTATCCTTGAGCTACAAGTCTGGCTTTGTTCTTTGTAACAACTCCTTGTTCATTTGACTTGTTCTTATACACCCATTTTGTTCCAATCACATTTATGTCATCAGGTCTAGGAACAAGATTCCACACTTCATTCCTTGTGAATTGACCTAATTCATCTTGCATAGCACAAATCCAGTATTCATCAGTGAGAGCTTCCTTGATATTTTTAGGTTCTATTTTGGAAACAAAACAAGAACCTGAAATCACTTCTCTTGATCTAGTGCTCACACCTCTGTTGGGATCACCAATTATTAAATCTTTGGGATGATCCTTCTGTATTCTGATGGAGGGAGGTTTGCTTGAATCTTCTGACCTTGTATCATTTTGAGTGAAGTTATATTGATCATTCTTTTCTTCAGCTTCAATCTTGATATCAGCAGATGTTCCAACATCTTCTGGGACATCTGTAGGAGCATCATCAATTATCACATTTATGGACTCCATGATAACATTTGTTCTGTAGTTAAATACTCTATATGCTCTGCTGTTTATAGAGTATCCAAGGAAAATTCCTTCATCACTTTTAGGATCCATTTTTCTCCTTTGCTCCCTATCTGCCAGAATATAGCATTTACTTCCAAACACATGAAAGTACTTCACAGTGGGTTTTCTGCCCTTCCAGACTTCATATATTGTGGACAGGGTTCCTTTTCTCAAGGTAACTCTGTTATGGATGTAGCAGGCAGTGTTCATAGCTTCAGCCCAGAAATACAGAGGTAACTTTTTAGCATGGATCATAGCTCTTGTTGATTCTTGAATAGTTCTATTCTTCCTTTCAACAATCCCATTCTGTTGAGGAGTGATAGGAGAAGAATACTCATGATTGATTCCTTCTGAAGAGCAGAAATCTAAGAACTTTTGATTCTCAAATTCTTTTCCATGATCACTTCTTATTCTGATCACACAGCTGGATTTTTCCCTTTGCAATCTTTGACATAATTCTTTGAATACATCAAATACATCTGACTTTTCTTTGATGAAGTTTATCCATGTATATCTTGAAAAATCATCAACCACAACATAGGCATACCTCTTACCACCAAGACTTTCAACCTGCATAGGTCCCATAAGATCCATATGTAAAAGTTCCAAAACTTTGGAAGTTGTCAGATGTTGGAGCTTTGGATGGGACATCTTGGTTTGTTTGCCTATTTGACATTCACCACATATTTTGCCATCATCAATCTTCAGTTTGGGAATACCTCTTACAGCATCCATAGATATGATCTTCTTTATGCCTCTGAAATGAAGATGACCTAGCCTTTGGTGCCATAGTTTTACTTCTTCTTCTCTAGCTAGAGAACAAGTTGAAGTGGGACTGAAGTCTAATGGCTCCCACATGTAACAGTTGTCTTTTGACCTTGCACCTTTCATGACAACTTCTTGCTCTTGGTTAGTCACTATGCATTCAGTTTTTGTAAAGTTTACACTGTATCCTTGATCACATAGTTGACTTATACTGATCAGGTTAGCAGTTAACCCTTTAACTAGCAATACATCATCTAGTCTTGGAACATCTTGACAGTCCAAGGTTCCAACTCCTTTGATCTCTCCTTTAGCTCCATCTCCAAAAGTTACATACCTGGATGAATGTGATTTTAAGTTCACTAGCAGATTCTTCAACCCAGTCATGTGCCTTGAACATCCACTGTCAAAATACCAGTCTTCTTTAGCTGATACTTTCAGTGATGTATGTGCTATGTATGCAGTACTTTTCTTTGACCAGATGAGTTGAGATTTCTTTTGATGCCTCTGCCCTGTGTGTTGTTCAGCTGATCTCAAAGCTTGATTGTTGATCTGGTTCTTGGGACTGTGGCTTTGATCAGTCTGAATGTCAGCTTTTGGTCTCCAAACCTTCTTGATGACCTCTGTCTTCTGCTTAGGAGGTTGCTGATTTCTTTGATGTCTAAGCACTTTCTTGGTACCTTCTACTTTCTGTTTGGAGGGTTGCTGATACATCTGATTTGGATATCCATGTAGCTTATAACAGTGAGGTTTGATATGTCCAAATCTTCCACAGTGATGGCATCTCCATCTTTGATACTTCTTCTTCATCTTGTTCTTTCCAGAATGTTGAGACATCTGTTGGAACATTATGTTTGTCTTTGTGTTCTGATGTTGAAGCATCTGTTGGGACATCTTGTTTGACTGTGTAATTTTTGAAGTAGCTTTGCTAGAGCTGGCTTCATCTCTGTTATATCCCAGTCCACTTTTGTCCCCAGAATGTTTATTATTGCAGAGAATAGCATCCAGTGTATTTGAGCTGCTGTTCATCATTCTCACAGATTTGGACATATGTTCCAGCTTAGAATTGAGAAGAGTTACTTCACTTTTCAAGGTATCAATGATTTCTTGATCACTTGCTTTCTCCTCTTCTAGTACTTCATTCTGCTTCTTTAGCTTTATGACCTCACTGCATATTTCAGTACTTCTCTTGTACAGATCCTTGAAAGCTTGCTCAAGATCTGCATAAGTAAGCTCTCCACAGCTGGAATCACTATCATATTCACACAGTCCAGCTAAAGCAGTAATGTGCTTAGCTGATTCTTCTTCTGAATCTCCTGAGTCTTCATCAGACCAGGTCACAGAGAGTCCTTTCTTTTGCCTCTTTAAGTAGGTAGGACATTCAAACTTGATGTGTCCATATCCTTCATATTCATGGCATTTGACTCCTTTATCTTGACTGGTCTTTTCAGCATACTTTAATCTTTTGTTAGCATCATAAGGTCTTCTGTTCTCAGAGTTTGTGTTTCTTCCACTAGGTTTGGATTTTCCTTCCATTCCTCTGAGAATCTGTTTGAATTGTCTTCCAATCAAAGCAAGGTTTTCTGATAAGCTTTTATCATTTGCTGGTTCATCATCTTCTTCTTCATCTGTATTTGAAACCAAGGCTATGCTTTTGTTCTTTTTAGCATGTGTGTCATTCATTCCCATTTCAAAAGTTTGAAGGGAACCAATGAGTTCTTCAGCTTTCATGGAGCATATGTCTTGAGCTTCTTCTATTGCTGTGACTTTCATGTCAAATCTTTTTGGCAAAGATCTGAGAATCTTCCTTACAAGCTTTTCATCAGTCATCTTTTCTCCCAAGGCTCCAGAAGTATTGGCTATATCCAAGATGTTCATGTAGAACTCATGAATTGATTCATCTTCCTTCATTCTCAAGTTTTCAAACTTGGTGGTGAGAAGTTGAAGTCTTGACATTTTTACTTTTGATGTTCCTTCATGAGTTGTCTTGAGGGTATCCCACACATCTTTGGCCAGCTCACAATGATGCACCAGTCTGAAAATATTTCTATCAATGCCATTGAATAAAGCATTTAGGGCTTTTGAGTTGCCTAGTTCTGAATCTTCTTCCTCTTTACTCCATTCTTCTTCAGGTTTCAAAACTTTTGATCCATCTTTGGTGTCTTGAACAGGATGTTTCCATCCAACATTTACTGCTCTCCATGCCCTGTTGTCAAGTGATTTTAAGAATGCAATCATTCTTGGCTTCCAGTAGTCATAATTAGATCCATCCAGAATAGGTGGTCTATTTACTGACCCTATATCTCTGTCCATGTTACAGAATTTGTTTTCCCTAGATCTCACCCAGTATAAACAGGCAGGGTGCCTGCTCTGATGCCAATTGAAATTCTGTAATGAGATGTCCTAAGAGATGTTCCAACACTTAATAGGACATTTGACAAGTTTAATCAAAACTTAAACAGCAGGAAAAATAAACAACACAGAAGTTTGTTAACCCAGTTCAGTGTATAACCACACCTACATCTGGAGGCTACCAAGCCAGGAGGAAATCCACTATTAGTAATATTAATTCTAGACTTAAACCACCTTGTTTAATCTATCACTTAATACTTACCCAATGCAATTTCTACCTAAGACTCACTTAGATAAGAGTACCCTACTCACTCCCCCTCAATCACCCAGTGATCAAGTTTACAAGTTTACAGAAATTGAAGACATCCTTCAAACAATACAGCTTGATCTTACTTCACAGTTTTAATCAAGTCACAAATGCACTTTTGCTTAAAAGCTCATAAAGTGGTACATAAAAACAACCTGCTATTAAAACACTAGACACCCTATTTAGTCTTCTGAAATTCGTACTCAATTCTATGAGTTTCTGTTGTTTAAATAGGTATCTGAATTTTGGGCTTTCTGTAGAATGATCCAGCCCTACTGTGCAGCAACTGTCACCTTGAATTTAGGGTTTGTTACCTCCTATATTCTAGGTGCATTAGGTCTTCTGTTTTAATCTGAATCTTCAATTTAAAACTCCCTACAGATGCGCCTTGTTCTGTTTTTATCCAGCATTAATTAATCCCAGATAGTTCTCCTTAAATATCTCTGATCTGTTAATCAATAATTAATTCTGGTAGCAGGTCTGAGATGTCTCAACATCTGTTGGGACATCCTGAAAAACTGAACTTAATTTATTCACACAATGTCCCAACATCTGATGAGACATCCTGAAATAAATTCACATACTCTGTTTGATAATGTCCCAACATCTGATAGGACATTCTGAACTGAATTTAGCATTTCTTGTTTGGTCAAAAATTCTGCCAATTCTTAAACATCTACAAGCTTAAACGACACGGAGATTGTCCCACTCAAGGACTTCCAGACAGTGAAGAACGGACTTTCTAAGCTTGATATTGAAAACGCTCACCTTGACAGCGACTTTCTTCAAGCGCAAGGACATTATGAGAGCAAGCTCGAGTTGATAAGGGAAGTGACTGAGATCAGGGAGAAGATGGCGGGCATGTATTTCAAGAACGAGCATGTGAAGACGCGGGTTGCAGAGGTGGAGAACAAGTTCGTAGCCGAGGAGGCGAGAAGGAAGAAGAGGCGGTCGTGACGATGTGAACTGAGTTGATTGCTTACATTCTTCTTCTTGTGCAAGACAACTTAGCCATGGCCTCATTTGGTTTACACACCTTGTTTAGAAGATTAAAGTGAAGAGCCCGAAGTGGAGCCTATCGTTGATGGTACTGGTCCCCTGCATCGTGTCGAGAAAGGTGTGGTGACCCCCTGACAAGGAGTGAAGTTCTGGCTCGGTGTCATGTTTATATTAGAATGCATGCCCTTTAATGTATTTTTATTTAAGGGACTTAGTCCCTTTTTGTATAACTTATGACAGTGTCCGACCTTTTGTTCGGTTTTTGGATATGTAACTTATTGTTGTTTTTATTTTCTTGTTTATACATTGTTATTTATAGTATGTATGCTTGGAATATTTATGTTGTTGAACTGGGGATATGCTCGATGTAGTTTGAGGAACTCGACTAGTGTATGGAACTATGTCGAGGAGCAAAAAGTGTTATCGTTGAAGGAAGGGGGTCAGGGACTCGGTCGAGTTCCCTATTACCTTAAGGCTAAGACCTTTCCCATCGCGAAGTGGGGGTCTGCCACGTTGGAATGGAAACGGCGGAGCTTAGTTGAGGTATCCCCGTTGGGAGAAACATTTGTCCATTACTTGGGCAGGGGTTCGCTTTTGTTATGTCTAAGGGTTATACTTATACCACAGTACATCCATGTGGTTGGGCGTCTCCCCTTCGTAGAGAGGTAGGTCTGTTGGAAGCTATCACGTGCTTCGGTGGGAGTCAGTTGTAATATTTTTTAAGCTTTTCAGTGTTCCATTGTCGAGCAAATGGTTCCCCATTCAGTTCTTTGAGGTAGTAGGCTCCTGTGCCAGTTTTGGATTTGACTAGATATGGTCCTTCCCAGTTCATAGCGAGTTTGCCCTCGTGTGAATCCTTTTATTTATGTGCAGGATAAGACTTCCTATTTGGAATTCTCATTTGATGATCCTGGCGTCATAGCGCAGTGCGATCTTTTGTTTTAGGGATGCCTCACGGAGTGCTACCCCAAAGCGAATCTCCTCGACTAGGTCGAGCTCTTCTCTTAATGTTTTTTCATTGAGCTCTTCCTTCAAAGGAGACTCTGGCTGCCTAAAGGGTTCTCTAATTTCCATGGGGATGACTACTTTTGTTCCATATGTCATTCGGAATAGAGTTTCCCCGGTGGTTTAATATGGAATTGTCTGGTAGGCCAAGAGAACACTGTGGAGTTCCTCAACCCACCTTTTCTTTGCCTCACCAATTCTTTGTATAATACCTCTTAAAATGACCCTGTTAGCGGCCCCGTCTTGCCCGTTAGTCTAGAGATGTTCGACTGATGTAAAGTGTTTCTTGGTGAAAAAGTCTCAAAAATTTCTATCAGTGAATTCCGTGTCGTGTCCATTATAAAGGATTTAGGTATGTCGAACCTGGCTAGGATGTTTCTTTTATAAAAGTGTAAAATGTTGAATACAGTGATTCTGGCCAGAGCTTCGACTTCTATCTATTTGGTGAAACAGTCAACGGCCATGATCAGATATTTGATTTAAAAGGAACCTAATGTGAATGGACTGAGGATATCCATTCCCCATTGTGCAAATGGCCATAGCGAAGAAATTTTCTTGAGTGCGTCATGTGGTGAGAGGTGCATATCCCTGAGATGTTGGCATTTGTCGCATTTCTTCACATGTTCTTTGGCGTCATTCTGCATGGTCGGCCAATAATATCCTGCCCTTAAAGCCTTTCGGCCAAAGGACCTGTCGCCAAGGTGTTGTGCGTTTATACCTTCGTGTATTTCATGCAAGATGTCCGATACGCTTTCTTCCTCGACACACATGAGAAGTGGGATGGAGAATCCTCAGCAATAAAGCTCGTTGTCTACTATGACGTAGGAGGATGCGCGGCGTCTGGTGGCACTGGCATCTTTTCTGTCTTCGGGCAACTCGTCTGTTGTTAGTTAGTGATATATCAGATTCATCTAGCAATTGTTGTCACCTATGAAGTTGACTTCAATGATCTCGGAGGACTTTTCAAAGCTAGGGCGGGGAAGTGTTTCCTAAATGACGGACTTGTTCCCCCATTTCCTCCATGTGCTTGCTAATTTTAACAATACATCCGCCCGCAAATTATGTTCGCAGGGGTGTGTTGGACTTCCCATGACCTGAATTGTGCCAACTTTTGTTGTATCAATTTCAGATTCTTGACCAAATGATCGTTTTTAGCTTGGTACTCCCCTTTGACATGTGATGCTACGAGCTTGGAATCAGTGTAAATTTTAATTTCCTGAGCGCCCATGTCATTGGCCAAGCGAAGTCCTTCCAGGAAAGCTTCATATTCATCCTGGTTATCAGACGTTGGGAAAGAGAGAACCAATGATACTTCTATTATGAGTCCCTTTTTTTTTAGGATGATCCATGCTCCGCTGCCTGAGGGGCTAGAAGCCCCGTCGACGTAGATGATCCATTTATGGGCGCATTCAGGCGCGGTCTCAGCGGGGGTCATCTTGGCCACGAAATCAACCAAGGCTTGAGCTTTTAGAGCTTTTCTACTTTCGTAGTGTATATCGAATACGGAAAGTTCTAGTGACCATCTCAGCATTCTACTAGACATACCTGGTCGGGCAAGTAGTTGTTTGATAGGTTTGTCAGTCCGTACGACCACATTGTGTGTTAGGAAATAATGCCCTAACTTCCTGGCTGCGTTTACGAGCACGAGGGCTGCCATCACTATTTGCTGGTATCTGAGTTCTGGTCCTTGTAGGGCTTTACTCGTAAAATATACATGTTTATGCCCCTCTGGATTTACTTTAGTGAGATTTGTACTAATGGCCTTGGTGTTGACAAAAAGATACAAGTATAAAATCTCCCCGCTCATGGGTCTGGACAAGACTGGAGGTTTCGACAGTGTTCGTTTAAGGTGCTGCATGTCATGCTCGCATTCCTCTGTCCATTCAAACGTTGTTTCCTTGCGAAGTAACTTGAAAAGGGGTGAGGTGTGTTGGGCAGATTTAGCCATAAAGCATGATAACGATGTGAGCATTCCATTTAGGGATTGAATCGACTTCTTTGAGTTGGGTGTAGGAAATTACGAGAAGGCGCGACACTTTTCGGGATTGGCCTCAATTCCTCTTTATGTAAGATAGAAACCGAGGAACTTCCCTGCTCTTACGCCGAAAGTGAATTTTTCGGGGTTAAAACGCGTCCCGCATTCCCTTGCTTGGTCGAAGACTTTTTGGAGGTGGGATGTGTGATCGGACTACTGGGTGGACTTGATGATCATATTGTCCATGTAGACTTCGATCATGTTCCAAATCTGTGATTGGAAGACCTTGTTCATCATGCGCTGATATGTGGCCCCTGCATTCTTCAGTCCGAAGGGTATTACATTGTAGTAATAGTTGCCCGACGGGGTCATGAAGGCGGTGTGCCTCTTATATTTTTCAGCCATGGGTATCTGATTGTACCCGGAGTAAGCGTCCATGAAGGACAGAAGTTTGAAACCTGCAGAACTATCGACTAATTTGTCTATGCTAGGCAAAGGATAAGAGTCTTTCGGGAAATCCCGATTGAGATCGGTGTATTCAATACAGAGTTACCATTTTCCATTAGATTTCCTTACAAGTACAATGTTTGAGAGTCATGTAGCATACCTGACCTCAGATACAAAATTCGCCTCTAAGAGGTATTTCACAAGTTTTTCAGCAGCTAAAGTCTTCTTTTCGGATTATTTGAGCCTGTATTGGGCAATTGTGCGCGAAGATGAATTAATAGTTAGCTTGTAGCAGGCGATTTTAGGGGAGATGTCGGGCATGTCGGCGGCGCTCCAAGCAAAGAGGTATATGTTGTTGCGTATGCATTACTTCAGTTGCTCCTTCACATCCTCGTGAAGCCATGTCCCATTAAGAACTCCTTTGTCCTGGTTGTCCCTAAAAGTTACTACCTCGAACTCTCATGTGGGAAAAGGTTGCAAGATAGTTGAATTGTCCGCAGATATGGCATCTTTGGATTCTACTGGGATGTGAGAGTCAATATCTATTGTGTTGATCTGTAGAGTTGGCTTCTTCTCGGGTTGGACCTCCTCAGCTGGGACGTCCTCAACTATTACGCGTTTGTTATCCTTAGGTGTGGATTCTATCATTGTCTGCCCTTTCGTCGCGGACATAAAACATCTTCGTGCAACTTCAATATCCCTGTGGAGAGTAGCCACGTGCCCCTTTTATGTGTAGTATTTCATTTTGAGATAGATGATGGATGGAACGACGATCAGCTCGGCTAGCGTTGTTCTACCCAAGATGCATTGGTACAATGAAGGGCAGTCGTTGACCAAGAAATGTGTCTTGATTGTCTTGGAGGTATCTCATTCCCCAAACATGACCATTAACTCGACGTAACCTCATGGTTTTGCGGTTTCCTCGTTAAACCCTTACAGATCATATCCCACGTATGAGGACAAGTTCTCCTGGTCGAGTTTCAATGCTTGGAAGAGGGAGGTGTACATTATGTCGACCGAACTTCCCTGGTCGACAAGTACCCTACGAACATTCGTCTTTGCCATATTAGCCCAAATCAACAAAGGTATGTGAGAGTTTGGAGAGCCTTAGAGGAGCTCTTCCATGTAAAATGTAATAGGTTGGGATTTACCCCTGACTTTTTCCAAGGATGAAAGTTGATTTCGTGACGAGTTGACCAAATGCTCGATTCTTCTTCTTACTCAAGCCAGATTATGCAACAACACAACCATTTTTATTGGCTTTTTTACCAACATCAAAGTAAACAATTTTAACAGGAGCTTCGTATTTGGAATTTTAGGAAAATGTTCAAAATAATAAGAAATAGGTTGAAACATAAGTGTAAGAGTATGTCCAATTAAAAAAATAATACTTTACCTAGTAAGATGTCTATGAACATCAAACATGACTATGAGCACTTCATAGAGATTGATTGAACTCCAAATAATTTCCACACGAGCCTTAACATCCCTATATGGGAATCCACCCAAATTTAGCATGAGCCCTAGTGTATAAAAAAACAATGCATGGAGAAAAATGATGAGCGCAAATATGTAATCATGTAAAATGCATTATGAAATTAAAACCTTATCATAAACCAATATGATAAAATAACAAAATTGTGGCAAAGAAAGGGAATTTCCAAAGGTTTTAGAAGTTATAGTCACTAATTAAACAGAGCTGAAATATTTTCCTTATGATCCAACACATTAATGTCCCTAAGCTTAACCTTCAAACATCTTCTGATAAACACTCTTGTTATATCAACGGGAGCATGTTATATGGTGATTCCACAAGCAATTTTCCATGGGGAATAGAATCATAAGCAACAATGAGGCAATCTCCACTCACAACCTCTACTACCAGAAAATTTCAAGAAATATACACTCAGATCACCGAAGAGATTACATTTGCTATAACAAACAAGTGAGTGTATTTTACATTGCCAAAAAAATCCTGGTCAAGAATTTCCTATAAAAAAATTATGAAAATTACACATTAACATATCCCTTAACCAAAACCCAAAACCCTCATTAACAAATCCTTACACATATCCATAAAAAAAATCAAACCTAATACTAAAACCATCAAAAACTATAAAAACCACGCTGAAATTAAAAATAAAAAAAAAAGAACTTTCATAATAAAACAGAAACATAAACTAAAACCAGATCTTAGAATACAATCATATTGAAACCTTCATCTAAACCAAAACAAAAACAAATTAAGCAAAAAAAAAATGTTTTTACCCAAACAAAATCAAAATCATTTGTTCAAACGATTAAAAAACGCAGAAAAGAATCAAACCAAACCAGAACCCACAAATAGATATGAACTGACCTTAAAAAAATTTATTGATCTCGGATCTGGATGACTGGAACGTTATTATCGAGAAGAAAGAGATGAGAAAGAGCAGAAGAACACGAAAAACAAAAGTAAACCAAGTTAAATAGACAAGATTTCATAGCACAAAATTCATGAGCATTGTTAAATAATAATGTTACCTTACTATTGTTGTATGAAGAAATAGATGAGAAAGAGAGAGAATGAGTCTGAAAGTTTTTGAAAAAGGAAAGAGTGAGGGAGAATGAAAAATATGTTGGTTGGAGGAAAAAGAAACCGAGTAAAGCATTGGACCCATGAAAAATTAAGTACATATGAAAAAATATTGTCATGTGTTCAAATGAAAAAAATCGGATTGGTGAAAGAATTTTGATTTAGTCAATTACCATTAAGAATATTATGTAGTGTAAAATTATTTTGTTCAAAAGGGTAATATAGGGAGTTTGGTAGCATCTACCAATAATAGGTAGGTAGTTAATAATAGGAAGGTAGTTGATTTCCCTTGTTTTTCTTTTGTCTTTTCTTGACCTGCCTTGCCTTTGGGGCTTAGCGTCTTAGGCCATGTTTGCATTGTTTTTTGCACAAATTATTTTCTTTTACACCTCATATTTTCATTTACTCATAACTTTTGCATCTTAAATGATTTTTTAGGTTTTCTTTTTTTCAAATTGCATGGAATTTTATTTTCTTTCCTTTTATTGAATCTTTTTTTCTGTTTTGAAATTGATTTGAGTTGGTTGATGTTGCATGATTAATTTTTGCACTTTATTTTTACTTCTTATTTTACTTTATTTCCACTTTAGCTTTATTTATTTCTTATTTCCTCTAAACTTGTATTTAATTATTTAATTATTTATTTTAAATTTCTTTTTTATTTTATTTCATCATTTATTTATTGTTTAAATTTCTTTAATCTTTTATTTAAACTTTTTTTTAACTTTTATTATTTAAAATCCATTAAAAACTTTATTTAAGTCATTTAATTTCATTGTTTATTTTACACTTTTAACTAAGAAAACCCCAAAAAATATTTATTACTTTGTATTCATTTTAATTCAAGATTTCCTTTTAAAATACACTTTGTTTATTTCTTAAATATTGTATCTACATTGAATTTTTTTGTGAAATTTTATCTTGACCTTATCTTTGATATCCTTACTTGTTTCAAATGCTTAATTCTTGATACTATTGATTAAAATATCTCTTTGTTTTAATCATTAATTTTTGCCTTGCCTTGATTGTAAGTCTGCTTTGATTAATGATTATGTACTTGTGAATCCATGTCCATTTTGTTTCATTGTACATAATCCAAGGGAAATGATTCATTTTTTACTTCTCAGACATTCATATGCATGTGTATATAATTGTTGCATTCCTTATTCTCCCATTATCTAAACCATAATTCAACCTTAGGACTTTTAAACCATTTTCCTCTACAAACCATTAGCTTTCCCAAGAGATGGTCGTTAATCTCTTACAACATTTAACTTTTCCTTCAAACCTTGTCATATAGATAACCATTAATCTTTCCTCCCTTTATAAAGTGTAACTCTTCATTCAAATCCTTTCATAAGAGATAGCCAATAATCTCTTCATATTTACAATCAATCCTCACAATCTTTGCTTTCAAGCTTATCATCTTTGTTGTCTTGTTTCTTAGAACCCAAACAACTCGAAGTTACACGAACTACGAACGCTCTGATTTCTCAAGTTCCTTTTGAGAATATGTAGGTACAAGGTCCCAATCCTTGGAGATTAATCTTTTCCTTTTTTTCACCCTTCTCTTTCTTATACACGTAGTTCTCCGAACAACAATTGCTCTGACTTCTTATTAAGGATATGTAGGCATAAGATTGTAAGATCTTATTGAGCTACCTTTTATTTTCTCCCCCCTTTTATTTATACACATTACCAAAACCATAAAAACATTTTCCACTCTCCTCATCACCCAAAAGAAATAAAATTCCCAAACAATAGCAAACAACTTTAGTAAAAAAAACATAGATATTTCAAGAGGTTTCTGTATAGTACTACATATGCATAGAATGCTAGTACATTCCTTTAGTATATCCAATCCCTGTACTTTTGATCTCTTTTATTCTTAGCGTTTAGTCTTGAATTAGCTATGTATATTTTATTAGGGTTTATTCGATATTTTCCCCTTCCCTTGGAAAATTAAAGTTTGGTGGTGACATTCTTTATTCTGTGAGTCAAATTAATAAACAGATTGGTCTCTGATTCTTACCGTGACAGAGGGTTATCACTTCCGATAGGTATGATTCCTTAGGGTTTAGTTCCTCTTTAAATGGGTGAGAAAGGGCCTAAGGATGGTTTCTCATTTGTGGAGACATGTCACTCTTTAATGCTTAAGGGATTCATCTGACTAGTTCGCCTCTTTTATTTGTAAGGTGGTTAGAAATAGGGTCACACACTCATTTTTGTATGATTTCTTGGTTGGGTTGGATCTCATATGAGTTTCTTTTGAGTGTTTGTTCTTTATCTCTAAAAATAAGTCCCTGGAGGTATGAGGGATTGAGGCATGTAGGGGATTGGGTTTATGAGATTAAGTTAAGACATAAACTGATTATTTGTAAGGAAGAGCTTCTAAGAGCCTTAATCACTTTTATTAAGAGGAGGTTAAATTGGATTAGGATGATGTTTTGGTTTGGACACCATAACCTTTCCGTGGATTCTATGTGAAGTCGGTATGTAATTGTCTCTCTTCATCCGACGCATGGGAGAAAGAGTTTGACGCATATAGTTATCCACGAGTTAGTTAGGATTTGGAAGGTTTGGATGCCTTCCAAAGAAGTTGTTTTCTCTTAGGTGTTGCTACTAATGCGTCCGCAAGTGCACGAAAATATCAAAGTAATATAAAAGATTGTCGAACCCACAGAGACCAATGTCAACCTACCGTAATCTATCATCGCTTTGTAAAGTTAAGGCTAATGACATTTGATAAAAGGGAAACTAAGGCTAGAACTAAAATAAAACTAAGAAAATATAATAAAAAAATGGATATTGAAATGTGAATTCTATGTACCTCAGGTACTCTGTAATTGGTTGGTGTTAATTTACTTATGTTCCATAGAAAATATTGGTTTAAAGACTGAGCCTAACACTCTCGCGGTATTGACTAAAGCCACATCTCCTAACCATAGGATTTTGCTCTCGCTCGCCCGTTTTAATTAGAAAACATTTGAAAATCAATTAGATCTTAATCGATACCTAAAAAGATCTCGTTGTATTTAGGATTAATGCCACACTCCCACTATCTGGTTCGAACCCCACGCTCTCGTAGTGTCGACTCTAACATTTACTTGCTTCTCACTCTCGTGAAGAAACATTGTTAAAGAACCTCTCACTCTCGTGACAAAACTATTTAAATTAAACTTGGAAAGAAATTCCAAAACATTATTTATTATAAGTTAGTGCAATTTTCATTACCAAGTCCCGTCGGAACGATGATCCTCACATACCGGACTCTAAACTATTTAGATAGACATAATGACAGAAAGAAATAAGAAGTTTTGGGTTTTTAGATTAAACTAGAACATAAGAAGCAGTTTAATATAATTTAAAGTTATGCTCGAAGAAAAATGGTAAAATCTTGAAGTAATAACAATGGCAGAAAGATAAAGCATAAATATAAATGGATGAAAATAAAAGCAGTCAATAAAAACCTGAAATTAAATTGATGTTGAGTTGAATATAATGGCAAACCTTTGAATCCAAATACAGAACTTTAATGCATAAATAAAATCCTAAAACTAATTTGTAATAGTCCCAAAATATGGATGGCTATTACTTTTATATGGTGAAAGAAATTGCCTAAAAACTAAACAAGGAAAAATTATGGCAAAAACAAGTCGACCTCATTAATAGAGGTCTTTTGTTGTATTTATATTGGACTTGGATGCGGAAGATTTGTTTCAGTGGTGTGAGAATTAGATTCATTGAATATTGAATCGTCCGGAAGAACTGGGTTTCGAAGTGGAGAGAATATAGGAGAGTCAATATTAAATCTCCTGGGGAACAGGTGACGTGTGCCACCTCCCCCTCTCTCAAAAATAAGTGGCTAGCGCCGCTTTTCCTTGGTGGTGGGCGCCACCTCCCATGTGGCTTGCGGCATATGTGTGGGCGTGGTGGGCCTCACCCCTTTTTATTTTATTTTTTTCATTTTCTTTTTCTTCTTTTCCTTTTCTTATTTTCTTCTTTCTTTTATAACTTTATTTCTTTTACTTCTTCAATTCTTCTTTTTCTCGTCACTTTCCGATAAAATCCAATCTGACTCGAGTACCCAAAAAACATAAATAAATGCGGATAATATAAAACATAAATCGGGAAAAATCGAATAAAACATAATATAAATTCATGCAAGTCAAGTCAAATACACGATATAATTTTGTGTTATCAAACTCCCCCGCACTTAAACCTTTGTTATTCCTCAAGAAACCCATGACTCATAAGAAAAATGGTGCATATTGATACTCCTCCTAAGCTACCAACTCTACTTCAGTTAAGTTTGTGCCAATGGGTACTTGTTCACACACTAAGGATATCGTAACAACACAATTTTGCCTTTAAGGTCATCAACCTCCATCCTATAAAAACTAATCTGAATCATTTCATTATACCTAAGCCTAAATCACTCATCCTTCTTTTATCCCTTTTCAGTCTGGCGCAATCACATTAAGTCCGTTATCCTTTCACGCTCATGGTAGGATAGCCTGTTAGTGACTATGATCTCATTATCATCAATTTCTTTTTTCTCTTTTGCACATTGGTTTAAATATCAATAAAATAAATAAGTTTGCACCGTTGGGCTAAATGATCGGTGAAGATCACCTAACCTAGAAGGAGCATTTCTTTTCATTCATTCTTTTTCTTTTCTTTTCTTAATTTACCTTTTAAGCCTGAGATCATACACTTATTTGCATCGGCTTCCTACTTAGTGCGTGCTTACGGTGGTGCTGACTGCTAAATAAACTAATTAGGGACTACTAAAGGGGTGAGAGCTTAAGGCTATGGCATAACAAGTACTCATATCGATTTCCATAATTGGGAGGCTCACGGTGTTAGAACGATACCGATCTTGCGGAATTTTTCCAAGTCTCACAATTCAACCTCAACTTTGATTGTACCCTAAGAGTTTCAAAAGAAACATTGTTTTGACTCCAAAATTTTCAAAATATTTAGTATGCCTCAAGGGAATGGAGAAATCGATAAACTACATAAACTTATGCATAAAAACTTGACAACACATGCAAAGACGGTATGAAACATTAAAATAGATTTAAAAAAAATTAAAATCATGCTAGAAAATAGTAAATCTAACTAGAAAGCGGTAAAATGAAAGCGGTAAAGTTCCTCCTCTATACTTAAACCAAACATTATCCTCAATGTATTGATAAAAGGTGGTAAAGGAAAGATAGAACCTATATGAATGCCATTGTGTGCCACCACGACCAAATTCACTCTAATTCTTCCCTTATTCTCCCTGTCTTTGCTGACTACTTCTACTTTAGCATCTTGTACTACGAGATATTTCAATTTACTGAAACTTCACTTTACTGAATTCTCTCATCATATTACTTATTTCCAAAGGAATTACCTGCAAAATAATGTTAGAGAAATATGGTGCGGTGTGTGAAGATGGAACTTGACCAAGCAAAGAATGACGATGAGGTGAGTTACGAACGGGAGAGACATGCTCTCTCCTATCATACTCATCATTAGTGTCACCACTAGCAGCAAAATTCGTAGGAATGTCTGCAGGCACCAGGCCATCTTAAGGGATTTTCATCTAGAGATCTTTCGCCTAAATGTAGCTGAGATGTGACAAGCGATACAATTATTTATTTTCTACAAACACAAACAATAAAAGTAAAACATTAAATTAAAAACTCGTGGGTTTCCTCCCATGCAAGGATCTGTTTAACATCGATAGCTTGACGGTAAGGAGTGTTAATCTTCGGTTTCCATGGCCATTTATCAAGCCATCTCACATATCCCTCACATTTTCTTTTCTTTTCTTTCTTCTGTGGGGTGGTTCATTCTTTTGAACTTGTGTTGGTGGTTCTGGATCTATGCTAAGTATTAGCTTTTCAAGTTTGGGCTTCGCTCATCATATTCTTATGACTCCTCAAAATGTAGGGATTGGTAATTTGGATGAGAATGAGTTAGTTATTCATTAAAATTCTCCATTTGTATTTCGAGGTTAGAATTATGTGATTCTTGCAGTTCTTCGAAATATTGGAAATGGTAATCATAGGGAGAAGTTGGGTGTGATTCCTCAAAATACCGGGAGTCTTACGGTTGGTAATTATAGAGAAAATTTGGGTGCGGCTCCTCAAATTTTGGGAGTGGTCATCATAGAGGAAGTTTGGGTGATACATAGTTATAGAGATAAAAGTGTCTTAGTCTATACGGTGCAACAATGGAATAAAAATATTGATTGTTGGTCCCCAGAAACGGCGCCAAAAACTTGATGCGTCCGCAAGTACACGAAAATATCGAAGTAATATAAAATATTGTTGAACCCACAAAGACCAATGTCAACCTACCGTAATCTATCGTCGTTTTGTAAAGCTAAGTCTAATGATATTTGATAAAAGGGAAACTGGGACTAGAACTAAAATAAAACTAAGAAAATATAATAGAAAAATGGAGACCTAAATGTGGATTTTGTGTACCTCAGGCACTCTGTAATTGGTTGGTATTAATTTACTTATGTTCCGTAGAAAATATTGGTTTAAAGACTCCACCTCACACTCTCGCGTTATTGACTAAATTCATATCTCCTAACCACATGATTTTGCTCTCGCTCTCCCTTTTTATTAGAAAACATATTTTGAAAATCAATTAGATCCTAATCGATACCTAAAGCGCTCTCGCTGTATTTAAGATCAATGACCTGCTCCCATTATCTGGTTCTAACCTCACGCTCTCGCAATGTCGGCTCTAACTTTTACTTGCTTCTCACTCTCGTAACAAAACATTGTTAAATAACCTCTCACTCTCGCTGTCATACCCTAAATTTTGACCAGAAATTTTCAAATTTTTATTCATTTTTAGACGCATTTTGTCAATGTTCGAAATCAAGCATTTTTGCATTTTTTAAGTTAAACATTTCATTAATCATACATTCTACCATTTCATGTCTCGTTTTATTTTAGAATTTTGTTTCGATTCTTGAATTAAAAGGATCGTCTCTCTTATTCATTTTTAATCTATACTTTAGAATTTGATTCAATTTTAGAATTTATTTATTTCGCCTCTTTTATAATTATTTTCTTTCTTATGTTTAGGTAAATAATTCATTTCAAATAGACTTAGATTTTGTTTAATTTTATTAGATAATTTTAGAATTCTTTTTTATTATTTAACATGTAGACTAAGAATTTGTTTTAACAAAAAAACTTAGAATTTTCTTTCATTAATTAGTTATTATTCAGTTAATTTTAATTTTTAATTTAAGTTTGGTTAAATCTTAGTTTATAATTTCATTAGTTAGTTTAAATTTAATTTTTGTTTACAACTTTTATTAGTTAGTTTTTTTATTATTTTATTTCATTATTTATTTATTTACTTTATTTAAATTTGTTACCAAGTTTGATTTTATTTGGATCTAATAGTTAGTGGATTTACTAACATGTAGTCCATATACAACCAACTTCTAAAAACTAGTTTTCAAAATCCAATATCACTTTCTGCTTTTCCATACACATTGACCAAGACAAAAACCAGTCTTTGTTCCAAATTTCTGCACACCTACAGCTCTAAGTTGACACCAATTTAAGCCCTTACACAGCCTGCATCAAAAAGTGAAAAGAAGATTTTCAAGGAAAAGGAAAAAGGGAATAGCTGGTTTATTAAGTTTGTTTTATTTTTATAAAAAAGGAGGATACCAGGCTGTCAACAGGGGGGAAGAGGACAAAATAATCTTCCTTCATCACTCTGCTAGATAACCGCAAAAAGGACAAAAAAGAAAAAGGATCAACATTTTCATTCAGATGGCGATCTAAATCTCTCAACTCATCAACCTCAAAACAAAACTCTTCCCTCTTCTCCCGCAGCACCCACTTCCATCACTCACCTTCCTTCATCAAAGCGTGAAACCGTGCTTCCACTACCAATCATTGCAACCGAAGAAAAATGCCTCACACCACTCAATCAAAATCCTCAAACAGTAACACTAACAAATCCTCACACTAAAACAACCACCTCACCAAAAAAACACAACTAAAACAACATCATGTTACAACTAATACTCACATTATTCCTTCTGTATCCATTTTCAACAGAATCAAGAATAACAACTGCAATCAACGTATGGCCAAAACCAACAAACCTCACGTGGGCCCCACCATACCAGATATCACTCTTCTCTCCAACATTCATCATCACCACCACCACACTCCAAAACAACCACCTCTCCACCGCCGATCCTTCACCTCTCAAAATCGCTCACCACCGATCCAAAACATCCAAATTCCTTCACAGCTGAAACCGAACAACAATAACCAACACAGAAAAGAAATCAAACCACCCTCATCGTAATCCTGGTCACCACCTTCGCTCCACCGACGAGAAATCCAAAGCCTCCGCCACTTACCTTCAATCAGAACCCTAAACATCCAAAACAGAACAAGAAATGCTAGCCGTTACACAACAGAAACAACAGGCACCACTTTCGCCGTGAAAAACCATATATGCACAACCTCCGAACCACCGCTCGAGACCGCGGACAAACCCACCTCCGAAACCTCTAGTCGCCGTTGAGAAATATACTTGGCGGCAAGTTTTATTTCGAACCGCGAATCAGACGATCTGAGATAATTTCTCGGTAGTTATGAAGGGATTTCGCGACGACTTGATGCTCGGGTCCGTTGGAGCTTTTAATTTGGGAAGATGTCGTCGTGATTGGGAGATGAGGATGGCACCGGTTTGAAGAGACAGAAAAGTCTGACCACCGTTGACTTGATGAATGTTTTTGGATCGATTTGCTTTGAATTTTGAACAGTGCCGACAACTTGCTTTCGTTTGAAGGGGCTCGATTTGCTTTCAAGCTGCAAACCCTTCACTGATATTTTATTTTTACATTTTTTTCTTTACTTATTTCTTTTTCATTTCAGCTTTATTTATTTATTTTTGTTTATCTGTTTTTTATATAAGTTCCTTTTCTTTTATGTTTTTTTTTTCAGCTGGGCTGACTTAGCCCATTTGATTTTATTAACTCTCACCTCACATTCATGCAACTCACCCTTTTTATTTATTTATGTGTTTCCTTTGATATTAATTTTCTAATCTTTTTCTTTTGTTTAGTTAGTTGTTAATAAAATTACTAATACTTGTTATGGGCTTAAATTTAGAACTTATTATAATGTGGATTTAATTTTGATATAATATAGCCTTGACCTTAGTTTCGACTAATTTGGTCTGATAGGATTGTACTTGACCTTGGTTTTTGCCTATAGTTCAATATCTTGTAGATTTGTTTAAACTTTGATGTTGGCGGATGTGGCATGGTGCTGTGAAGTATTATTTATCGGGCTTGGTGATTGATCTTGATGGATGTTCTGTCTGGGTGATAATCTTGAGACACGCCTGGAGTCTGGTATTCCTGACAGAGTAATGAATCTCTTTTGGCTCTTAACGAAGAGGCAACGGACCTACTCCGTTAGGTACCATTAAAACTCGATGTTATCCCTCTTACGCCTCACTGTGGTCCTGATGCCACATTTATGTTTGCCTGATTGTTTGTACCTCACTATCGTGTATAATCCATAGAACACGTAAAAACTTTCAAACTAATCAATTTGCGAAAGAACTGAACTCCGGAGTCTAGCACTCCGCACGTTCTTGAGTGAATCACTCCTGGGATAGCCCCACGCATTGTGGATTCATTCGCCCTTTCGTATTTAAATATATGATTCACAAAATCAATTAAATAAAACTTTCTTGTCTACATTTGCACACACGTAAGTCGGTCCCTTGTGATCGCCGTCTGCACGACATTACGCGCCTTAATTAATTTAACAAGGCATAGAGCTCCGGAGTCTAGCACTCCGCACGTTCTGGATTGGATCATTCCTGGGCTAGCCCCACGCGACGTGATTCAATCACTGTTCGTATATCAAAATATCTCAATCATTTTTATAAATTCAAATACGAAAGAACTGAACCCCGGAGTCTAGCACTCCGCACGTTCTTGAATCAAATCACACATGGGCTACCCCCACGCGTTGTGGTTTATTCACCCTCTCGTTTCTAAAAATAAGGAAACTTTAAATAATTATACGAAGAACTGAGAGGATTAGACAATTCATTCACTTTTCGTATTCAAAACAATTCAACAATCTTAAAAAGATTAGACATGATTCATCTCCATAGGAAAGATGTTCCTCCTACCCCCACAAACACAAACAAAATCTTACAAACAACTTTTCTCAAAGGAAGAATGTGGCATTGCTTGTCGATCATTATATCCAAGTTTAAAGCTTCTTCCGATTTTATTTCTCAAAGAAAGAATGTGGCATTGCTTGTCGGTCCTTGTATCCAAGTTTAAAGCTTCTTTCGATTTCTCTTTCTCAAATGTTTGTGGTGGATTAGGCGAGATATCTCCTTTAAAGATGACGACTTGTCTCTTTCTTTTTTCAAATACAACTTAAAACTTGCCTACCAATTCAAACTATTTTTCATAATTAATCAGCGAGTAACTAAACTCCGGAGTCTAGCACTCCGCACGTTTTTGAATGCAATCACTCCTGGGCTAGCCCCACGCGACGTGGTTTATTCGCCCTCTCTTTTAAAATACTTTAATAAAGATCAAACATCTTTTTCAAAACAAATATTGTTAAATCTTTCTATCTCGTAAACAAGCTAGTGCTTCAGCCTCCTATCGCGAGCAGATAAGCCAACGCTTAGCAGTAGAAAGTATTTTCAAACAATCGTTCAATTAAAAAACACAAACCGTAGTTGCACGAACTACGAAGCTCTGACTTTCCCATTGCACAAGGGAATACGTAGGCATGGGGATTTTAATCCTTCGCGAGCACAATAATAAAAAACTTAATTATTTCTCCGTCATAAACCCACAATAATAAAAATTAACTATCTCTCCATCATAATAATAAAAAAAACTTAACCTTTCTCCATAACAAATAATAATTGAAACATTAAAAGCAACCATTAAAAGAAGACAATAATATAAGTTAACATTTAAGCGCAAATTAGACTAAGAGGTTCCCGTTGAGTACAACGGACGTGAGGAGTGCTTAAAACCTTCCCTTTGCGTAACTGACTCCCGAACTTAGATTAGTGGTTTTGTTGACCATTTCTTATCCGATTTAGGTTGTGTTTATATCTCCCTTTTCTTTAGTTAGAATAAATAGAATTAGGTGGCGACTCTGTTGTTTATTTTAGGATCATATTTTTCGAGGTACGACACTCGCGACAAAGTTATTAAAATTAAACTTGGAAACAAAGACCAAAACATTATTTATTATAAGTTAATGCAATTTTCATTATCGAGTCCCGTCGGAATGACGGTCCTCACATACCGGACTCTAAACTATATAACTAGACATAATGACAGAAAGAAATAAAAAAATTTGGATTTTTAGATTAAACAAAAACATAAGAAGCGATTTAATATAATTTAAAGTTGTGCTCGAAGAAAATGGTAAAAGCTTGAAGTGATAACAATGGTAGAAAGATAAAGCATAAATATAAATGGCAGAAAATAGAAGCAGGAAAAATAAAAGCAGTAAATAAAAACTTGAAATTAAATAGATGTTGAATTGAATATACTGGCAAATCTTCAAATCCGAATACAGAACTTTAATGCATAAATGAATTCCTAAAACCAATTCATAATAGTTCCAAAATGTGGATGGTTGTTACTTTTACATGGTGAAAGAAACAGCCTAAAAACTAAACAAGAAAAATTCTGGCAAAAAAAAGTCGACCTCATTAATTGAGGTCTTCAGTTGTATTTATATTGGACTTGATGAGGAAGATTCTTTTCAGTGGCGTGAGAATCGGATTTGTTGAAGACTAAATCTTCCGGAAGAACTAAGTTTTGAAGTGGAGAGAAAATAGGAGAGTGGAGATTAAATCTCCTGGGGAATAGGTGGCGTGCACCACATCCCCCTCTCTCACAAATAAGTGGCTGGCATCACTTTTCTTTGGTGGTGGGCGCCACCTCCTATGTGGCTTGCGCCGCATTGTATGTATTTGGTGGGCCCCACCCCTTTTTATTTTATTTTTTTCTTTTTCTTTTTCTTCTTTTCTTTTCCTTTTCTTATTTTCTTCTTTCTTTTATAACTTTATTTCTTTTTCTTCTTCAATTCTTCTTTTTCTCGCCACTTTCCGATAAAATCTGATCTGACTCGAGTACCTGGAAAACAAAAAATAAATACGGATAATATAAAACATAACTCAGGAAAATCGAATAAAATATAATAGAAATTCATGCAAGTCAAGTCAAATACACGATATAATTCCGCGTTATCAACTATAAGATAGGGTAGCTACTAGGCTTTATCTTAGTAGACGCAATATCATTCAGGTGAACTGTGGTATGTGGAATGATGTGTTTCATTGTCATATAGAGTTGGTTAATCATTTGATTATTCTCTGTGATATTGTGCCCTCTATTTGGCATAAAGTTTTTAAGTGGGTGGGTAGGTCAATGGCTATATAACAAATAGTGTTATGGGTGTTCGAGGAGTTTCATGGGTTAGGCAAAGGTAAGAGATTCGCCTTAGGTTTTTCTACGATTTGGCATGTTATGGTCTAAGCTATTTGGATTATACGTAATAAAATTATTTGTTTACAGGGAGAGCTTGTTTGTTAATAAATAAATGACTGATTATTTGTCTTTCTCAGAGGTGGATTAATACATATTCGCCTAGTTTTCACCTCTTTATTCTAAAATGGTAGTAAGAATCGCTCTTGTGCTTAGATGTATATGGGTGTGATGTCTGATCGATTGGTTTGGTTGGAAAACACCTAGAGTATGTGGAATAAGAGAAATACAATCTTATTCAAAGATGAAGTAGGAGATGTGGATGAAGTAGTTTTCAACATCATACATGGTGTCTTGGTTATGGCTTCTATCTAATAGGTTACAAAGGTATGATTAAATGTAACTTCTATGAATGACACAAATGCCCAATAAATTTTCTTAAAGTTAGTTAATCTTTTTTTCTTGTCAAATAGTGTAGTGTAGTGGCTAAATTCACTCCTAGATTATCAAATGGAATGTCACGGATTTGATTCGTGCATCTATATCTGATAATTTTGCATAATTATTAATTGATTGAGCTGACTTAATTGGACAAAACTAACTAACCTTTATATGTATTAAATTATATAGTTTTTTTTTGTATTTGGATTTTTAATACCCCAAATACATATTCTGTTAATATAAACTTGCTTATAAAAAAAATGTAACTAATAATTATTTAATTCAAAATTAAAATTTAAACTAGTTCGAACCATTTATCTTTTATTAAAATTTATTTACCACTTGACAACCAATTAATTTTTTGGGGGCTAATAGTGCATATTTATATAAATAAACAAATAGATAAATGTCTCGTTAAGTGATTTCTGAAGGAATATTTAAGAAATATTTAATTGCAAGAATGCACGTTAATCTTTCATTTATTTATTATCATTGATGGGTGTTGTCCTAACCATTAAACTAATATTGATGGGTGTTTAAAAATGACGTACCTAGATTAAAAAATATAATAATATTGTTATAAAATATTATATTTTTAATAAATTAACTTTATAAATGTATTGAAATTAATATATAAATAACACAATTAGAAAAATAATTAAAAATATATATATTGAAAAATAAAAATAACATTTATTTTAAAACAAATTTTATTTACTATATTTTTTAAACGAAAAAAGTATATAAAAACAAATAGGTAATTTTATAGAAAAAATAATAATAATAACAAAATATGTAAATAAGACCATGTTGATTAAGGGAAATCTTGGAGGAATATATGGATTGGACAATTTAAAAATGTATGGTATCAAGTCAATCATCATCATGTTTCAACTTTTTGTTTAAGGAATGAAAATAAGTATCTGCTTCTTTTACTTTCCGAGAAAACCATAATATACTTTGATCCTAAAAGTTAATTATTACTTATTGAAAAATTAGAATTCAAAAGAAAGATAGAAACAAAAAGGGACTAATCTTAGTCTTCCTAAGCCATGCCTCTCCCATAAACTTATTTATTCAAAATATGAGATGTGAAATCAACTTGTAACAGAAAAACTGGATGACTTTACGGTTAATTAGCAGCCATGCATGTATCAATTCTTAAAAGTCTTATTTTACAAAATCTCAAAAAACATAGTTTAAACTTCAAATGTGATAGTTGTTTTTCAATTTAATTTAAAATGAACGTTGACTTTTATTACATATAGATATGATAATAATATTTTTAAGATAAAAGAGGAGTTGATGCATGATTGGTTTGTGATGCACAAGCATAATAGTCTAATCAATTGTTGGTGTGAATAAGCATGGATTCTTGGAGATAATTACACAAATAGAATATGTATTTGGTGGTGTAATGGTACCAGTGAACCACAGTGGCTCACAAGTTATTCATGATTTGGTTAATATTAGAAAGTATTTTTTATATTTAAATTATTCTTTATGAAAGATATATTATATATTTATCCAAAACTTTAAATTAATAGATGTATGAATTCTTTTATTTATATAGCATTCAATCTTTATTTTTTTAATTAATGGGAGACTTCTATCTCACATTTGATTCTCAATATTTTCAACTCATATTTGTTTTTTTCTCGACACTTTCCTCAAGTGTGAATTTATCCTCAAACGGAAGTTCTTTCATCCAAGTATATGTGTACTATCTTTGACACTTTTTCAACTAAACATATCACCTACCTACCACCATGTGAGGAGAATTTTGACATAAGGAAGTCGGTCTCTCACTCGAACCACCGACTTCTAATACCACTGATATGTATAAATTCTTTGGGGTCAACATTAAAGAGCAATTTTACATTTGAGTCTTTTTTTATAAGCAACACATTTTGTGAGAGACACATCACATATTCATTCAAAAAATTTAGATAGTATGTGTATAGATTATCTTACTTATAAAATACATAATCTTCATTTTTCTAATCAATATGAGACTTTCATCTCAAACTTGACTCTAAACACTTATCAATCACACGTTTTTTTCTCAACAGTTATCACCATTTTTATGTTAAAGAAAAAATTATAGTTAATTCACACCGCGACGATCGCAAACAATATCGTGACATCTGTATCGATCAAAATTATGAAAGTTTTTACACGACTGCAACCATTTTATAAATCCCTGCATGGCTTATATTGATTATAACAAGTCTTATCAACAATTTATTACGACTAACTCGTATGAATTGCAACCTAACTCAAATGAATTGCAAATAGTCCACTTGACTTACATGATTATAAACTAAAATTATATTAATGTTTTGTCACACATCAAATCTAAAAATCATATTAATGTTATGTTGTCACACATCAAAAAGAAATTTAATTTTATCAAACGAATGGAATACATCACCTATATAATGACATTGCTAAAAAGTCTAAAAACCTAAACTTTGGAGGGGAAAAAAAGTTGATCTTATGTGTCACATTATCCCTTAAACTATATGACTTCTGGTATAGAAAAACAAGTGTGAAATGCAATAAGATTAATATGGATTATTATGAAAATTGAACGATTACTTAGGTGACAACTAGGGTTTGTTTTATCATGGACTATATAGTAAAAGGATTCCCAATGGGACCCAATGGTCGCTCATGGAATCATCAGATGGAGCCCACTTATGATAGTGTATGCATCTACCTCATTGAAGATTTTTGCAGCCTCAATAGGTTTTGATTGGACCATGAGTCATTGTAACATATGGCATTCTTTTGTCTTTATACTTTCTTTGCATGTGTCGCCATGTACATCGCCTTCACCACCCCTCCCCGCCCCACTTTTCATCTAACTAATTACTATATACTATTTTCAAATTATTATTTCAACTTTTTCAACCTAAATAAATCTTAATTTCCATTGGTTATCATATCTAAAACTCTAGTGTCTTGCTCACATATATAGTGACATCATATATATATATATATATATAAGAAAAACTAATATATTAGTGTTTTTATAGCTCAACTTCCATAAGTACTAATAAAATTGAAGTTGGACTTGTTTTACCCGGTAGAGTAAGGTGTATTGGAATTAGTATAAGTGGAATATATTATTTTATAGTAACTATATAGAGAGATTAACTTATAGATGAATAGGAAAAGCAATAAATATTTTCCACTTGTCAAAAGGGATATGGTATATGTCTTAAATTACTCTCATTCATCATTTTTGTTTTTCATAAAAATATGATCATACATTTATAATTTCATTTTTTTTTTATTTATAAGCTATTTTTTTAGTTTTTATTAACTTTTGTTTAGACGGAGAGTTATTGTTCATCTGAATGTTAATTTTTTATGCTTTACGGGATATAGAAATGGAAATTTAGTTATTCATTTATTTATTCATGAATATTTGTCTCAAGTGTTCGATATAGTATTCATAAATGATTAAGATAAATAGTCGTTTTTTTTATAAGCAATTGTATTAAAGGGAGAAATAAAGTTTCTCCAATCTCGATACAAAAACAAATAAAAAAGGTCAAAAATTCTAGAGAAATCTAGAAATCAAAAACTACAAAAAATTTAAAGGATATTTCATCCTCTCATAGAAAGAGAAACTCCTACAACCTAATTTCAACTATCTCCACGAAAGAGAGAGACAACTTGATTAATGAGAGAATCGGCGTCACAAGGGATATTATCAAACATAGTCCTATTTCGTCTTCTCCAAATACACCAGATGGCTATGAACGAGATAAAGCAACTCATATCTTCCTTTCATGTTTCAAAAAGAACCAATAACCAATGTAATCCATAGTTACAAAGCGAATCTGAATGGATAGGCTGAATATTTATCCAATCAAAAAATTTTGACCACAGAAGCTTAATCTTCGGACAGTTAATAAAGATGTGCAACACATCCTCATCTTCACGGAAGCAAAGAGCACAAACCTTGTATAGGGGTGAATGAATGATACCTTTAGTAACCAAATTGTCGCGAGTCGACAACCTATTACAGATAAGTCTCCAACAAAACACCTTTACCTTAAAAGGAATTTTTGTTTTACAAACTACTTTTAACATCAAGGCCTCCGATTCAGAAAAATTGAAACCATCAAACACCTCAGTTAGCCGCAGGTAGCAGGATTTGACAGTGAAAGACTGAAGTTGATCCAATCGCCAAACCCAAGAATCCGTAGTATTGCGGGAAACCTGCATATCTGACAGAAACAACAGCAGCGGTCAACAGAAGAAGGATTCGCTTCAGTCAAGATAAATGGTCGTGATTTTGTCCATTATCGATTCTTGTTGGGTTATGAGGAGGAGCATCAATATTGAGTTAAGAGAAACACACAAGTGACAGAGAGAACACATATTCACCTAAAAACTTAAGGTGATAGGTGTGTGAGTTTTTCACTTATAATGTTCAAGTCTCAATATTTATAAGCAATATGAGACTCCAACTCACACTGACTTTATTATTCTAACACTCTCACTTAATAGAGTGTCCACAATAGATTTTAGGTGGATATGTGATTTCTCCCTCACTTGTGTGATGTTCTTAGTCTAATGTTGATGCTCCTCCTCATGACCCAACAAATGGTATATCATGAGCCTTTGGTTCGAGTAAAGGGACCGACTTACTTGTTGAAATGACCAGAAAAAAAGGAATCAATGCAACGGCGATACAATGTGGACAAAAGAGTTTTCACTTAAGAGGGAATATTGTGGGCTTATACTTGAGGGGGAGTTTTGAGAATAATAAGCAAGGTCAGCCCAATCATTTCGGAGAAATGTTATAATTTTAAAAATGGCCCAAATTTAAAAATTAAATGCAATTATTATAATTAAAAAAGACACATAAAAAATATTATAAATTAATCAAAAATAAATGTATTTATACTTATTTTGAGTTTTGATCAATCTCAATTTTTGTATATATTGTGTTTTTATCATAGCATTTTTTTATTTATTGAATTTTTATTATAATATTTTGTTTATTTCTATTAAATATTTATGAAAAAAAGATTGAACCTTTCAAAATTTGGGGCCTTCCAAAATTTAAGGTCTTGTGTTATAGAGCTTGTTGCACTTGCACGGGACCAACCCTGATAATAATTAAGTCAAATGTGAGTTAGAGTCTCACATTGATAATAAGTCAAATGTGACTTAGAGTCTCATATTGATTATTAATGTGGAGACTTGAATATTTATAAGTGGGAGAATCCAGATACCCATCACCTTTAGGTTTTGGGTGAATATGTGGTGTCTCTCTCACTTGTATGTTACTTTTAGCTCAATGTTGATGCTCCTCCTTATGATCCAACAATTCCTTGATAGACTTTGGCTATTTGAATATGGTAAAAGAGTCAGGATTAGGTTGGCTATATGTAGTATTTGACAATTTAGTTTATTTGAAAGTTTGTAATAATGTTATCTTTATTAAAAAAAATATTCACGATAATTTTTATTTTCCATATACAAATAGACAAATTGTTTTGTTGAGAAACCAAAAATATTAACAAGGTGATGAGATAAATTTATAGAGATGTAGATCAAACTTTCAGTATGGCGATTGATCCTTACACTCAAATCAATATATGAGTATCTAAAGCGTAGAATAAATTATGGTTAAAATCATACTTTTATTTCATGTGTGACACCTTATATATGAAAGGTGGTTAAGGTATCTCATGTTTAATGGCTTAAAACGCGATAAATTGTTGGATGATCAACAACAAAGTGTTAACAATAAAGTGTCTGCTCTAACAGCAAACACGAAAAACTATAAGGGTCTGGTCCAACAGCAAAGTGTTAATAACAACAGTCTGAAAGCCTTGTTGCAGTTAGGAAGGATGTTGCGAACAAAAATTCAGTCTAAAATTCTCATGTTCGGTTGGCGCATTTTAATCAACAGGCTGCCTTCTAATAATGAATCAAGCAAGAGGGGGATTATTCTAAATGTTATTGACCTCACACTTCTGTATCCTATTAGGCATTGGAGGGAGATTTATATAACCTATTGTTCTTGTGTCTTTTTGCAACTAGGGTGTGAGAATCAAATTGGTTGGAGATGGAGCATCTAGTCGAAAACTCAATCTTGAGTCATTCTGAAAGCTAGTAGGAGCTAGCATAAAGTCATTGATTTGATTGACGATATGTTGGTGCTTATGGCTTCAGAGAAACAATATTATATTTAACAGTGTGGGATTGAATATAACTAACGTGTTATCGTATTAAACTAATGTCTTGGAATTGATTATTATAGGATTGAAGAATGGATTGATCTTGTATTTTTATAATTGGTGGAAAAATCTCGTTGAACATATTAAGTTAAAATGATATTGTAACTTTCTTTCAGCATTTCTTGTGATCTTTTTCAATCAATTGTTTATTGAAAAAGAATCCGTGAGATAAATATATAGCATGATTTTACATCCTTCATTCTAGCAAAATTATTAGTAATAATAATTCGATATAATTCGATATTTTTTTTATTGAGTCTTTAACATGTCCTTAACACAAATACTATCAAACATGCGGGGTTCTTGGTTTTTGCTTTATGATCTATAATTTTAATTAAAATTATATTTTCATTATGGTGGCTTTCTTTGTCATCATCCTAGTGGTTCTAGGACATAGTTTGAATGAATCACTTAAGTATGTAGTTGAATGTTTGATTCACATCCCATGCTAATGAAGACTAAATGACTAATTAACTATAAAAGTGACTATTTAAAATAGATTTTTAAGTCATTAAAGAAATATAGTCTTTACAACTGTGCATGGATACCTTACCAAAACACAAGAATAAAAAATACCACTTTGGTGAAGATATCATACAAAATAAAAAACAAAAGTATTTTCTTGCCATGGAAAATTTATATTAAACTTTTTTTTACATTATCATTAAATCTAGAAAAATAAAAATAACTCAAAGCTAGCATGGTGCTGTCCAATCTTCTTTTATTACTGTACTTTAACTTATAGAATCAGTAATCACTTTTTAATTAATTAATTAATTAATTAAAATAATAAATAAAAAGGTACAAAAGTGAGATAAGTTTCCTTTTAATTTTTGTCGCATATATTTTTCTTACTCTTCAAATGTAAAAACAGCCAAATCCCATTTATTCTTTTTTGTCTCTACTTACCTATGCATATACAAAACAATGAAAGATAAGTTCAAAAATGAATAAACAATATAATTAATATAGATGAACCATATGTCATATGACTAATAATCATGCATTATTCCAACCATTCCCATTGATTAAAATTTTAAAGTGGGATTATAAAATGGGTCCCACCCATTAATCAAGGTTAATTAATTTTTTTTTGTTATACCAAAAATCTTATCATCTCTCATTCTCCACTGCCACAACCTCACACTTATCCTTCCATTGACTCCTTTATTATCTTTTCACAAACCATAATTAAAATCACAATCAAGTGAAAATAAATATAAACTTTTAAATCTAAACAAAAAATTTAAAAAATTTAAAAATTCAAAAAAGTTTTAAAAAGTTAAAAAAAATAAAAAAATAAATCTCACTTTCATTCATGGTCCCACCCACGTGTCAACCCTTCTATGATTTGGAATCCCACGTGTCAACCTCTCAACGGCCTGAATTCCAGTTAACGTCATCATCAGGTACCCACTTCCTCCCCATGCACCCTCAGCCACGTCACTTTTAATATAGAAAAAAGACAAATATACCCCTAAAATAACAACACGTTGCGTGTGTACTAAGCGTTAGCATGAACCTTCACGTAGGTGATTCTTGGCACTCCCTTACCGTACCAATATAAAACAAGGTTCACTCTTTGTGGGGTAACAAAAACTACGAAGCTATTTTCGTTTGTTACTATCATAATAACATGTTCTTCTTCTTCTTTGAAAAAAACCATAGCCATAACCATTCTGAAAATTCTCAGTGAAAAAAAGAAGAAACTCTGCAGCAGCCATGGAAAGTACCGATTCTTCGACGGGTTCGCAGCAGCCGAATCTGCCGCCGGGGTTCCGATTCCATCCCACTGATGAAGAGCTTGTTGTTCATTATCTGAAGAAAAAAGCAGCTTCTGCTCCTTTGCCTGTAGCCATCATAGCTGAAGTTGATCTCTACAAATTCGATCCATGGGAGCTACCAGGTAGATTGAAAGAATACATATTTTCAAACTTTACGTTCAAATTCTAAATGGGTTTATCTTCTAACTTAATATGTATCTACTTATCTTTTTATTCTGAGAAATTTGAACAAGATCTTTTGTATTTTGGATTGTAATTGTGTTGCAGCTAAGGCAACGTTTGGCGAGCAAGAATGGTATTTCTTCAGTCCAAGGGATAGGAAGTATCCGAATGGAGCGAGGCCGAACAGGGCAGCAACATCTGGTTATTGGAAGGCAACTGGTACTGATAAGCCGGTTTTAACTTCTGGAGGAACACAGAAAGTTGGTGTCAAGAAAGCTTTGGTTTTCTATGGCGGAAAACCACCTAGAGGAATCAAAACCAATTGGATCATGCATGAGTATAGGCTTGCTGATAATAAGCCTAATAATAGGCCTCCTGGTTGTGACTTGGGCAACAAGAAAAACTCTCTTAGGGTAATTAACCTAATTTATTCCAACTCTTTTCTTTCATACACACTCAGTTGTTTCAGCGACTGATAAAAAAACTATCGCTGAATCAACTAAGTGTTTAATTTATGGGGTGACGAGATCTGCTTAACTATATTGTCTGTTTTTTATTTATAGCTTGACGATTGGGTTTTGTGTCGGATCTACAAGAAAAGCAACACACATCGATCACCGGTGGAACACGATAGGGAAGATTCAATTGACGACATGATAGGCGGAGTACATCCGTCGATCAACGTGGGTCAAATGAACGCCGCGTCAAGATTCCATCATTTTTCGAAGATGTCAACAAGTAGTTACAACAATACATTGTTGGAGAATGATCAAAATCTATTAGAAGGAATGATGATGAGCAACAATTTAGGAGGAGGTTCAAATTCCAAAGGAGGAGGAGAGTTATCTTTTGTACCAACCATGACAACATCTTCAAATGCTACTAATTCACCTTCCAAAAGAACACTTTCTTCTCTTTACAATTGGAATGATCATGAAGATGTTGCAAATCAAGTTGGTACTTCATCATCAAACAAAAGGTTCAATTTAGAAAGTGTTGTGAGAAATGATCCTCAAGAGAATGGAACAGCTGCTAATTCTTTTGCTTCTCTTCTTAACAATCTCCCTCAAACACCTTCATTGCATCAACAACAACAACAACAAACAATGTTGGGATCAATACCATATCAAATTCAAGGCATGAATTGGTATGGATAATTAATTATTTCAAATAATTAAGGTACTATAATCATCATCAACAACATGGTTAATTAGTACCTTAAACATTTACACTACTCTCTCGAATTTCGCGCCGACTAGATTGTAAAGAAGGTATTGAGATTTTGGTTGTTAATTAGGAAATTGGAAGAATCAAGTTAGAAAAGTTTCCTCTTCAGCCATTGGAAGCAGTTGCAGCTAGCTAGCATGCAGGTGAGGCCATGGATATTTTTAGTTAAATTTTAATATAGCTTTATACATATATATAGATATAGTTTATAGATATAGATATACTTATTTGCTTGCTTTTATTTTCAATGGTATGAAAATAAAAAAAATAAAAAAAAAATGTTGGTAGCTCTTTCATGTACAAATTGTTTAAAAGGGAGGGAAAAAGATTCAGAGAGAGAATTAGTAGTTATATTTTATATGTTTTTATTGATTATATATACATTGATTTAGGATACATTGTATATATAGATCATATACTTGTAGAACAAGAACTACTGAATGATGATGCAAGAATTTATTAAATTGGAAATGTTTTTTTTTTTTTATAAATTAATTTGTTCTTCATTTATTTATTTTTAATTATGAATAAATTATAAAAAATAAAAAAGAATTTAATTAGTTTGTTAAAGTGTAATGATATATAGAATCAATTCTCTGTCACGTTTCTGCATGAAATTTATAGCTAGAAGGTTATTAGTCTTAGTCATGTCTTATTCTTTTTTCCAGAATGATTCTTATTGAATCCAAATTAATTAGTTGGTATATATGTATCAATTAATAATCAACACATATAAAGTATATGAAATAGTATTTAATCTGTTTGTTATGAGATTATTTTCTGATTTTGATACATCAATCTAGTTTAAAAAATTCATGAATTGAATTAATAATATTTTTTTTATAGGAACTATGGTATTAATTAGTGAAATTTGGATGGTGATGCACTAGGTTACCATAGATTAATCAAGGATTAATGGTGTGTGATAATGTTATTAAAGATTTATTATAGCTAGTGATGACATGATTCCATGAATATCAATGGCTAGTTTTCCATTGCTATCAATTTTTGTTTCCAGATTTTTCTACCTTCTAAAAATGATATTGGCTCGTACACCATCAAATCTCATGATAACTTGCCATTTTATATATATCTTTTCACAACTATATACAAAACATTTAATTTCAACATTTTTATTTTCTCCTCAGCTTCAGAAATTATGACACTTTCATCCTACCTAATCATAATCAAAATTTCTACATGACATATTTATTGTCAGAAAATATCCTGAGCAACAACTAGATAGTCCTAGAAAGAAAATCATTAAAACTTTCAACTTCAATTACTTTCATCATACAAGAGGAAGATAACATAATAGGACCACTAAAAAGTCATAATTGGAAAATGAAATTTTTTTAGTAAGAAAATAATATACATGATTTTTCTTTTACTATTTGACGGTTATTATTAATTGACAAATTTATAATTTAAATCATCTGATTTTATTTAAATGATATTAACTTCAGTTGCGTAACGTAAAGATGAAATCATTAGAAACAAAATAGATCACCTAATACATATGTTTAGATTAGAATTAGAATGATCTTGACATAACCATGATGTGCATGCCATTATAATTTTTGTTTTTTTAAAAAACTTATTCTTTGTAGTGTACGTGATTTTCTTTAAACTCATTATCATTTCAAATATGAACATAATTAATATTCAAGGATAAAGATTCATACGGGTGAACAAACAATTTTCACATCATTGTTTTTGGATAGATACATCTTTATTTTCTTGACAAGAAAATTATTTTTCTTTAAAACCTAGTTCTTTTCAAGTAAGCTGGAAATAGTCAATAATTGACCACATGACTATGAGAGGAGGAAAATTGTACACTCGAGAAGAGTTTGGTCAGAAAATAAATTAATAATTAAGTTGAATATATACATAATATTCTCTTTATCTTTATACTTTATAGATTTGTGCCCACACTGACCTTGTTTTAATCACAAAAGGGTATAAAGGTTTTTTGAGCATGGCTGTCATTTTCTTATATATATATATATATATATATATATATATATATATATATATATATATATATATATATATATATATATATATATATATATATATTTGTCGGTGTAAATAAATTTATATTATTCACAAATTACAATAATTTATAAATATGTATAATCTAAAAAATTAAAATTGTTTATTATTAAAAAGAAATAATTTATAATTTTGTATAAAGAAATAGACAAGAAAAGTCGACTTCAATATGTGAGCTAGGTTTCTTTTGAGGATTGAGAGTGAGGGAGAAAAGAAAAGGGACCATTTCTTGCTACTATGTAAAGGAATCATTATCCTAATAACCACACAAATATTAATACCTTTTTTTAATTGCATTTTCCATTCTAGGGCAAGAATACAAATCAACTTTATAAAATTTAGCATGATTTGTGGTTAGTTTTGGAATAGATATCATATGCATCGATGAATTGCACTATTATTGATATTGGTATCTTGAGTTGTGCATCATGCGTTCACACTAGCATAAATTTCTTTTAGTCTTATTAATTAATTGTTATGCAAATTTTCAACAAATCAAAAAATAATTAAAGAGAGAGAAAAAAATAACTACCAGCCATAACCTATTTATGCCTATAGTTGCTTTATAGAAAGTTATTTACATCTAAATGAGAATAAGCCCTTTATTTAGATATGTATTAGGGAAACATTAAGTGAAAAAAAATTAATAATTACTATGACTTTTTTCGTAGTCTAAGTAGGGTTGAAATTTGAACCCTTAAATTTGCATAAATATATAAATAAAAAGTTACTATAAAATAAATCAAATCCGCAAGATTAAAAAACTAATTAATATGATATTTCGTATGATTAAATAATAAATTAAAAAACCTATTTAATATGATATTTTGTATGATTAAATAATAAATTAATATGGTCTCGTTGTTATGTCTAATAGTTTGAGTTTGATAATATTTTATTTGAGTATGTGTTATTTACAAAAATTAATATACATTTAACAACTTATTGAATTAATCAAATAAATAATTATATATAACTTATTCAAAAAATAATAATAAGAATAGGCCACCTAGTATATAATTAAATTAACGATTACATCAATAATGATTTTAATCGGTTCACATCAAATTAAATGCTCATATTTTTCTCTTTAGAGCCTAAATTTTAGCTTACTATTAAATTAAATTGTAAGTGATGAAAAATTCAAGGATTCACAAAAATATTGATATAGGCATATAAAATTTGTCTTTATCATAAAAACCAATAATTTTATCAATATTTAAGTGTAAAACAAAAGAAAAGTGGAGGGAAAGTTTTTGAGTGGTGGAGTGGTTTTGATAATGAGGAAAAAGATGTATATGATTTTTGACTTGTTGCATTTAAGTTGATAGCAAGTACAGTGGCATTAAACGGTGTGCTACTTTTCAATCTTCATGGGTGGAATAGAATTTGCTGAAAAGATAAAATACCATGCAAATATTCAAAATTGGTATTGTGTCCCACCACCATAGAGCATGTAGGTCATAAGTCCTCCACTCTATCATAAAAACACTGTTTATGTTAGGTTTCACCTGGCTTTGGTAACATGTAAGCATGATATCGGTGGGGAAAAAAGAAGGAGAAAAATAAATAAACTAGAAAGTAAGATAATCTGAATCTACTTTGGGAAATGTATAATAGAGTCAGGTTATTCTCAAATCAAAATGGATTTGATTTAATCATTTTAGTTTAGTGTATATTTGTTTTTTTCTTAAATAACATTTTCATAGTTTTTTTTTTTAATCAACAATAAAAATATATTAGGAGTACAACAATTCATTTACAAGTAACAACACCATCACGTCAACAAAACCTGATAGTATAACTAATATTCAAAAGGATACACAAAAGGATAAGGAAATAAAGAACAAAGATTTCAAGGCCCAACTCATAAGCCAACAATGTGTTAATGTAGATAATTTTGAAGCGTGATATATTTTAGAGAAGACATATGTCGAAACAAAAAGATAAGGTTACAAACTATGAAGAGACTATATGAGTTGCTACAATGGAAGATAAAGAAAGCCTTTATTATTTATTCAAAATAATTAGAAAATTGGTGAATCCAATGAGAACATGTGGAGATAAGGGTTAATGTAATTTATGGTTATACTACTACAAATAATATATTATATGATAAAGTTTTTACTTTGACCAACTAATAATCGAAGTATATGTCTTGGGAGCGTCATGATTAACTTCACACATACACACACACACCAGGGATTTCACTGTGAATCTTAATAATTGAAATTTTTCGATTTTTTTTCAAATGGCTTAGGGACCAAACGTTATCATTTCTTATTTGAAATTGTACATTTTCATTTCATTTATTTATTTTGAAATACAAAATTAATATTTTCAAATGCCTTTACTTTCTATTTATTTTTTTATTTTTTTATTTGTATAATCCCTATGTTAATTTGCTCAATCGAGAGGTAATATCATTTGCATGAATTTTTTAGAATATGGTATTTTTCTATTTTATTTTATTTTATTTTAATTAATTTATTCCCTTGATTTTTCTCAAAACATGACGTGAAAGTTCTTTTGCTTGAATGTTTCACAAAACTATACTCTAACTTTTCATTTACCTAGCAACACTCATTGTTTCTCGACTTCTCGTCATTCTCTTAAAAAACTATGAGATTTTCATCTTTAACAAAACTCAGATTCAATCATTTCTTCCAACATCAACTCTTCCAACCTAAATCATTGAAGCTTTGTCATCACATTTTTGGTATGTAACTCACTTTATATAGTGTTAGTTTGAGAAAATGGTGTCACTAACCACTGAGTTGTTTATATAAATGTTGTTTTTCTTAAATAATGTTAGTTTGAGAACATGGTGTCACTGACCGCTGAAACGATCAAAATTTTATTTTTCATGAGTAGTGTTAGTTTGAGTATATGGTGTTACGTACTAACCTGAAATGTTCGTTGAAATGTTGTTTTTCTTGAAAATGTTGGTTTTGTTGAATAATGTTAGTTGAAATTCCCAAGGAAGAAATTTGTAACAGAAGGATTCCTCTAGAAGGTTTTCCTCTCTTCTCTTATACAGAGTCTGTGAATTATGTAGGAAGCATCCTTAACAACAATTATGCTAATGTTACTCCACAGCCTCCGAAACTTCTAAGAAGAAGAAGAAGAAAAAGAAGTTTGCCCAAAAGAATTTTGAGGAAATACCAAAAAGGGCTAAGGCTACTAAGAAGGCTCTAGAGACTTCTTCTAAAGAACTCGAAATTGTTGTTGCTTCTATCTCTACTGGAACTAGGGGTGGCAAAATGGGTCGTCTGCCCCGCCTAATGCCCGCCAAAAAAGAGTGGGGCTGACAATGTCCGCCAAGTTGAAATGGGCATAAAAGTTTAGCCAGTCCCGCCAAGGTGTCGGGTTGGCCCGCCTTCTCTTTTTTATATTTTTTTTCTATTTTTTTAAATAAATTAAAAGACTTGTTTCTTACATTTCAATAAAAAGGCAATAAACCAACATTTAGCAACATAAATGGCAAAAGACTAAAATGGGAGGTGGCTTCCATTGCATCTTTGGTTATTTTGATGGTGGAACTAAATTGATTTATGAGTGGAAATTAGTTATGTAATCAATTTTGGTATTGATTTTTGGAAGATACCTTAAAAAAATTATTTCAAAGGTACAGCGGGCTTTGGTGGGCGGTGGATTTTGGCGGGGCGGGCCTTGGCGGGTGGCGGTCTTTTGCAGGGTGGGCTTTGGTGGGCGGCGAGCGCGAAATTCCAACCCAGCCCGCCAGTTTTTGCGGGTGCACAGGTCGGCCCGGCGGGCCACGACCCGTTTTTCCACCCCTAACTGAAATCATTATTCCTTATGATACTCGTCTACTTGTTGATGTTAACAATTCATCCACGCCATCCATTTATATCACACTACTAATACTTAACTCAACTTGTATATAATCAACCATCCTCAAAACCATTACACCACCAATGACCAATATATGTCCCACTTCTGAGACAACTTCCACTTCCCTCAAACATGTTTATACAGATAGCCATCCCTATGACTCTGACTTTTCCTCACCATCTCAAGTCAACTTTCCAACACATGGAGCTTGTGCCTTTCCATAAGACATACCAATTCCACCTCACCAACCTGTCATTGATGAACCTGTTCTTAATGAGTTCATGGAACGGATCAGAAATAATGGATCTTTTACCACTGATTCTTCTGACCTTACCATTAAAATTTCTTATGATACTAAGATTCATTCTGAACCTAACCCTATCAATGAGGAATTTGATGATTTAGTTAGACAGTCTGAATCTAGGTTGGAGCCATTGCAGTCCCAGAAAGGAACTCTCACCCTTACTCGGTTTTATCTTCTATTCAAACCAACATTTGTCATACTCCCTTGGATGAATTGTTTACTCAGTTGCTGGTAGACTCAATGCTTTCATTTAGGCTTATAAGGATAATGCAAACATTTTTGAAGTATGTGTTCTGAATAAAAACTTCAGAAGATGGATAGAAGTTAGACTTGAAGAGTTAGAGTTTACTTGGCTAAAAGAAGCTAAGAGTAACTTACATATCATACTTTCTAGTATAGTTGGATCTCTACTTCAGAAGGTTCCTCCTAGTCTTCTAGTTTCCTCCTCTATAAGTGATTCCTTATCCATCTCATGTTCAGACTACTTTGGTTGCTTCTGAGACTACTCTTGAAGTTGGAAGTGACTCTGGCGTCAAGAAGGCTATGGTTTCTGAGGAATACATTTTGAAAACCTTGGATCATCTGGCGGTTAAGAATTATGAAGTGAAGGAAAAGACATCAAAGATAGAAGGGTTGATTAGAGATATTTTATCAAGACTACCTAAATCATCTCAACCTTAGTTTTAAAAATTTATGTTGTCTTTATTTTGTCTTCCTTTTCATTTAAGTATATGTATGATCTTTTTAATCAAATGAAGTTTGTTTTGGTTACTTTGTCTTTATATTTCTTTTTAAATGTTGATAAAAGGGTAGAAAAGAATGATTGATTTTGATAAATCTAATTTCATTATGAAACCAAAATATGTTTATAACTGTTTAGACTTGGTAATAATTCTGAGAACTTTGAGAAAGTTCATCATTTTAACCAAGTGCTTTAAGTTCTAACCTAACGGAGATGAGTTATGTGAAATCAGACGTATGTTTAGAAACCGGGTGTTTATGGAACAGAGGTCAACCAGATTTCAGTTATTCAACCAGACTATGAAGTCAGACTGCTTCTGAAAGCTCTGACAAATCATGCTTTATGACAAGGCTGATAATCAGGCTTTCTGACACTCAAGCAATGGACTCTGAATAAAATACTCATGTACCCAAGTAATTTCATTATGGGAAGTTACTTCACCCATTATAATAAGGCTTTTAATGGTTACTAAAACTGATTAACCACGCCTCTTCAATATACATGGAAAGGAAAAGACTAACAATATAAAAGGTCTCTAAGGCCTAACAAGAAGGGACATTTGTTCATGAATAACATAAAGAGTAAAACACTTAAAAAAATCTTGGACCACCAACAATGGTGGCCATTGATCTTTTCTAACATACCTCCTGTCAGACATGACGATTATGACCTCACCTGACTAGTTTCATAGAGGTTTCTCCAAATAATGTTTAACAAGAACATAAATCGTTTTTCAATGATGTGTAACATGTCATCGTATAGAAATGCTTGTGAAACATGGTAGATCGATAAAACAACATTAAAAATGAACACAATGACCATTTGGGTGTGAAAATATTATAGAAAGATTAAACTTATCTAAATTTAAAATTGATGGACTAATTATAAATTAAAATAGGAATCAAAATTATTATTATTATTATTATTATTATTATTAAACAAGCATGATGATGAAATGAGAGAGTAGGTGGTGGCAATGGGTTGGATGATAAGATCCAAAAAGAATAAAGACTAAGTAAGGTCTTAGTGTTTCCAAGCATAACCCAATGTGCCCAACTAACCTTTTAAGATGGGATTTAGCTGTATACAGCATTTGATGTACAAAAACATATCTATGTTAGACAACAAAAAAGATAGATAAAACATATGTGGAAGCTAATTCTCTCATTCTAATAAAAATTCAATTCAAATCAAACACATCATCAATGCCAAGTGGGCTTCATGGCCCATTCCAAACGTTCTTCTCTTGTCACCAACTCTACCTCCAAAACGTGACAAACAAGATTCTCCAAATAAAATATTTATTAAAAGGAATCAATCCTCAAACGTTCGAATTTCAAATTTGTGTTTCTACTTTCTAGCACTATAAAATTGACCAAAAAATTAGTCCCTTTACTAATACCAAGTCTTCCAATTGGTCAATCATTCAAAGAACCCAAAACCAATGAACCTTCCTCTTCTTTCATATAAAAAAAAACATAACCACATAGTTTTCTTCGAAGATATGCAAGACACCAACCTTAATCAACAAACGAAAGAAAGTTCACAACTTCCGCCAAAGATGTTTGTTTCCGGACAAAACAAGAACGAGGGTTACTTGTCCATGTCTCAACGGCTCAGACCGGTTTGCACGTGTTCGAACCGGCCCGGTTCGGTTCGTTGTGCGCGTCATGGGTATGTTGTACCAGGGGAGAAGTCGAAGAAGCGCGTTGCGAGCAAAGAGATTTTGAGAAGAGCTTTAATGCCAGCGCCGAAACGGTTAGCACTTAGATGGTTGAATTTCAAACCAACACCAAGTAGACTCTCTGTCATGTCCTTGGCTTCATGATTTTCTCTCTCCTAATTCATGTTTTTTTTTGGATGATTGTACAAGATTAACGATCCAGTTAGATTAGATTATGATGTATGTATATTTAATTTTTATAAAGTTTTGATTTTTGCAATTGGGTAAATCTAGTTTTGGTTCTGGGTAGCTCTGAATGAAGATTAGAGGCCTATACATTTTTTTCTGAGCTAACCCAATTTTTTTTTTCTCTTCAACACTACCCCCACACAAAAAATTGTCTGAGAATAGATTCTAATTTAGAGATGATCCTTGTTGGAGCCTTCAAGATAGAGAGAAAGTGCATACATAACTGACTTTAATAAAAACATGTTTGCCAAAAGTTAAGTGTTTATTCTTCCATTTTGAAAGTCTACACTTGACAATATCAATCATCTTATTCCAACTTTCCTTCCTTTTTGGATTTCCTCCTATCGGAATACCGAACTAGTTAAATGGAATAGAACTAGTTTTATGGTTTGGAACCCTTGCGATACATTGATTCTCACTAATGAGATCTTTTGGAAATTTACCTCTTATCATGGCATTGATTTAAACAACATCAAATTTGTCTTTATGATCCTAACGTTCGACCAACTCTTTTCACATAGGATCAATGTATCATTTGTGTATTGTAAGTGAGAAACCCAATATACTTCCTGTTGGTGGAGGATATAGAGATCGAAACGTTCTAGAGAAGTGTGAATTGACCATTCTCTTAAACCATGTTCAAAAACATTTAATTTTACAAAATCAGAGTTGTGCCAACAAATGCACAAATTACAAGCTTTGGGACCAATTGTAGATAGCATGAAAACATATTACAAACGGATGCAAAAGATAGTGGCGGTTTTATAAAACATACGATTAAATGGATATTACATATAATCAGATTTTAGGTAATCAAAACAATTTAGAAATATGAATTTGCTTAAATAAACAATTCAACAATTATTATAATTCAATTTTCACACAAAGTTCAAATTGAATTTAATTAACCAAATGATCAATCTAACAACAAGAGTGCATACAACAATAATGTTAGAGAGAATATTCATATGACTATATTTATCCCTAAAGCTAAACTTTAATCACCAAATTGTTGTAAGCATATAAATTCTAACATGTTATTCTACAAAAATGATATAAATCTAAGCATGCAAAAAAATGTAGAAAATATGTGTGTGTGTGTGTGCATGAGTGTGTGTGTGCCCGCATGCGCATAAGTGTGTGTGTATATGCGCGCGTGTGCGTACGTGTGTGCTTGTGTGTGTGTGTGCGCGTGTGTGTGTGTGAGAGAGAGAGAGAGAGAATACCACATATATAGTGGTACATTTCTATCGTTCTCGCACGAGCTTACTCCATTATTTGATGGTTTCTCATTGGAACTTTGTTACTCTTCTAATAATAATATGACAATTGTTTATAGAAATCATACAACCACTTGTTACAAGATACTCATGAAAATAATTAGTCTTCTTATCTTGATTCTCTCTTGTTGCATATGGCGTCCGCTTCGTGGATCTTGCAAGATCCACTTGATCTCACCGATTTCTTGAGGGATGATCTGTCTGAAGAACACATAATCTCTGACTTCGTCTTAAGTTTCAAAATAGATATACCAAAGTAATCATGTAGAAAAGACTTCATCTTTTTTCTAATGGATTGCTAAACTCCAACAACACCACACGGTCTGAATCTTGATTTGCAACTCAATAATTTCACAAACATCAACATGAGTGAACCTCCTCTAAAATAAATATCACATACCCTATAATTGAGAAGAAATAATTATATTAATATTGCTTGAGGTTGAAGATGAATTCAGATGCAAAAGATAGATGTGAAAAGTGTTTTTTGAAAGTGGGTTTTCAATTTTTTGGAAAAAATCTCATATATATGATTATCATCACAATAATCACTCTCATTAGTATGTGAGAAATGTAAATTAATAATATAAAATTAAAATGGTAAGGGAGGAAAAAAATTATTTATATACGTGTTTGAGATTATACACAAAAATGAGTAAAAGTGATGTTTGATTCGAATTAATAACATTTGTTGATTTGAATCAAGTGAGCAAGTAGAGTGGAACAATATCAACATAAAATAAGTGGCTCATTTCCTGTGATTTAAGTCAAGTTAAAATTGTGATTTAAGTCATGAACGACCATGATTCAAATCGAGTAGAAATGGTGATTCGTGTCAAAATGGACAGTGCCAATAGAAAAATGTGTGAAATTGTGTTATTCGAGACATGTGTAAGTTGTGATTCAAATCAAACTGAGTAGTGGTTAATAGAAACTTGTATGATTTGAATCATGTGAAACTTATGACTCGAATCAAAGAGTTGCATGATTTGAATCAAGTGTAAACTGTGATTCAAATCACATACATGATTCCCTATTTTTCCTTGTTAGATTTGGTTTGAGGCAAATATTGTGTGTGATTCGAGTCACACACTTGAAATTTCAATTTTTCAAGGTTTTCAAAATAGTTTGAGATTCCAGTTGCCACATAACTTGAATCAACCTCAAATATGGTTCTTGTTCCATTAAATCAACCAATTAACTTAGAGCATAATGATCATACTCAAATACAAACACTTTGATTTTTGCATGCAAAAACACAATTTAATGCAATATACTAATTGAAAAACAATGCATTCAATTCTAAGATATTTGAAAAGATTTATCACATACCTAAACTTTAATCACGAAATTGATATAAGAAATAAATCCTAACAACATGTTATTCTATGAAAACAATACAATCCTAAGCATGCAAAACTATGTAGAAAATAAAAGAGAGAGAGAGAGAGAGAGAGAGAGAGTCAATTATAAAAGCGATAAATGATAAACGATAATAAACAAGACAAACAACAAAACCAAAGCCCTAATGGGCAGAGCAACTTTGGTCTCCCCCTTTTGTATGTTTGACAAACTTGCATTGTAATTGAGTCGACATAAGCATTAAGTAAAGTTTGATCAATGTTTTCCTTCATCGACATAAGCAATGTAATTGAGTCGACATGAGCGTTAAGTAAAGTTTGATCAAGAGATATATGATCATTATAAATAGTGGAATTTGCATATTCAAAAATAACTTATTTCCTGACATATTTTACAAGTGTTCAAAACTTTCATGGAAATTTTTCTGCTGCATAATTTTCATATCAGATGAAAAGTTTCATTTTCTTCCTTGAGCAAAAAAGGAAGAAAATAATTTCAAGTGTTTGAAATGTGTGAAAAACATTTGTACTCAAAAATTATTTCATTTGTTTGTTGTAAACTTGTTTATTTGATTGTGATATCAAGTTTGTAAAAATTCTCTTTTACTCAACCAAGACAAATAATCATTATACATATCTCAATAAAAGTAAAACTAGTAATATTTTTCAAAACTTACAAAAATCCATAATCTTTTTCATAAAGTCTCTAAACATCTAATCCCTTCCCCCTCTTCCTCCCCCTCTTAGGTGCATTTGTATGTGCTTGTTATGCTCTGTGAGTTATATCTGTAGAGTATGTGTACCATTGTTTGGGGAAAATTTTATTTTTCCTAGGGATCTTTTATCCCTTTTCGAGGTGTTTATTTTGTTGGCTGGAGTATTAAAAGTAAAATATCTATCATTTGCCATTCATTTCTTTAGTTTATTTAAAAATCACCGAAATTATTAGGGTTGGACAACGGTCAGATTGGATTGGATTGGATTCGGGTCCAAAAACCCAATATGACTCAAACTGCGAGTCCAAAATGAAAATCCAATTTCAACCATTTTTGTTAACGATTTGACAGATTTTGGATCGGTTTTGGCGGATTACCCATATAAAAATCACATTTAACAATAAAAAATATATGAGATTAAAAACTAAAGAAAGAAGTATTTTTTTAAACTGAAATAATGGTATAATTCTTCTTCTTGAAAGAGAAAAAAAACAGATGTTGCTGAAAATAGATCTTCTGGAAATTATTTTTGAAAATTAACCCTATAAAGTCATTTGGATTATTGTTTAAGATTTAAGGCTTAAAATCCCAAATCTATTTCCATGGTTTTTGAAGAGTGCTGGAAAATTGGAAAGAGATTTGAAAAAAAATCTAGATATTTATAGATTGTCAGATTCACAAAGATTTGAGAAATATTTTGTCAAATGAATAGGAGAAAAAAACTTATCATACACAGTGAATTTGACAAGTAAACTAAATATTATGGTGGTAGTTCTTCAAAACATTAGGGTACGAATGGCACCGCCCTTCTGTACCAAGAAGAACCAACATAATCAAGTTTTATTCAATAGAGAAGAGGAAGAAAAGAAAGGTGGAGAAGATGAAGTGATGTAAGTGATGCAAGACAAATGTGTGAGAAATATGAAACGACTAGGGTTTCTAATTGACATATTAGTATTTGGCAAGATGGGTAGATGTATTGGGCCTTCAGTTCAACCTAGGATATAATATGAAAAATTTACCCTATACCCCAACAATTATTTTCATACCCCTATATTTTTTTTAAATATTTCAATTTTATCCTTTTTAATTTTTAATTTTTTAATTTTATTTTTTATCGCGCAGTCAGAAGGGTCCAATAATACTTTTTAACATGATACTACAAAAACCGGATAACATAAATTAAAGATTTCTGGAATGTTAATTTATGAAACCGGATAACATGTTAATAAGAAATTCGGTTATATATTTTACAAAACCAGAAAACTTATAAGGAAGTGTTCCGGATAACTTAATCTCACCATACCCATTTATGCATATTTTTTCTAGCACCTTTGTCCTCATTCTCTTCTCTACTGCAACATCATACTCTACACTTGTAACAATTCACTACCACAGAGTCATCCAAGTCCAATCTCCCTTCACTTCTCTCCAAAACTAAATGCATTCTCTTTTCCTCTGCTTCCGGACTTATCTTCCTTTAACAATGGCGACAGTCATGCAGAAAATCAAGATATTGAAGATGGGGTACTCATGCTTTTCCGCAACTTCAATTGATGATTCGTTTAATTCTATAATGAATTGAACATATTAAAATAGTTGATGACAAGTGATTTATTCAGTGAAACTTAACATTTTTTATATCGTAGTTGATTTCACATTTTGAACATGCATTTTAATAAAATTAATAGAATTGTTGTTTTTATACATCTGGATTTTTTATTTTTGTTTTAACACATCATTAATTATATATAGTTGGATTTAAAAATAAAAATAAAAAACTCAAACCAGATTACTCTCTTGTGAGTGTTATGGAAGTGAAAGTGAGTGTGATTTTTTTTACCATTCTTGCTGAAATTAAAATAAGGAAAAAAGATATTTTTTTTAAAATATAGAATATTTATTTAGAGATATTTTTGTCCAAAAAAATAATATGTAAGGGTATAGAGATAATTGTAAGAATATAAGGTAAAATTTTCATATAATATAATACATAGTAATACGGTTGGGTCTGGTTTTCGCTGGGTTGGATTATTCCAACCAAACCGAACTGGTACAAACCATTAAGAACCGATTTAATTCACTTTATAGACCCAACCCCCGTTTTAAACCCGATCGCATGTAAGCGATTATTATGGATCAAACAAATATTATCGATTTTCTCAAAACATGTCCACCCCTAAAAATTATATTTTATCACTTGACATTCACTTGTTTAGTCTATTTAAAAATCACAAGAATTATATTGATTTTTCAAGTACAACTATTAAGTAAATGATATGCAAGACACAAACATTTTTCTTACTTGAAAATCATATCTTGTAGCTCAAAGGCCTACTCATGTTCTTTCTTTGTTTGACTTGAAAATCTTGTTATATATTAGAGGCAATAGAAAATTGAGAGTCTTTGATCTGAGTTCTTAGAAAGTACTCTTGTTGTCTTCTTAGAGAATTCAATTTGTATTGATGGTGGTTATTGAAGCAAAGATCTAGCTAGTTTACGTTGGTAGTGGCGCGGAGGTTGTTGTGTGGTCTTTTTCATTTTGATTGTTGGTTAACAAGTGGCTTCTTCTCTTGTGTGGAAATATTTAGCAAAAAGATAAATATGGAAAAGCAAATTACTTCAATGAATAATAATAGGAAAGAAACAAATTTAAAGGATTATCATTACATTGAAATTTTATCCTCTGAATTTATAGCATGTAGAATAGTATTTAAACTAAGCATGAGTTTCTTAGTTACAACATAATACATGTGATACAAAGTGTGACAAAGTTAGATTTCTGATACAATAAATTATTATTTTTTCATCTTTAGATACTTACATTTCTTCATAATATTAGAAAGCTTATAATACATTAATTCCTTGATTAACTTCAGTGATTTATATGTTTCATATCATTATTAGAATTATTAGAAGTAAAAAAAAAAAAAAAAAATCAAATGCGGCTCTAACAATTGGTATTAGAGTAAACGTCAAAATTTTAAATGGTATTTTTTGTGTGTGAAGAAAATGGCTTCTACTATCGGAACCGTCGAGATTGGGAAATATGAAATAGAGAAGTTTAATGAAAAAATGATTTTTTTTCTATTGGAGAATGCAAATGAAAAATTTGTTTATTTCATAAAAGTTGCAGAAGGCATTAACGAGAAAAGAAAAGAAACATGTGAGTATGAAGGATGATGATTGGGAAGAGTTAGATCTTGAAGTACGGGAAGCGATAATCTTATGCCTTGAGAGGGATGCTGCTTCCTTGGTTAATGAAGAAGCAACTGTTGTCGTCTTGTGGTCAAAGTTAGAGAATAATTTTATGACGAAAACTCTAACAAATCAGATCTACTTAAAATCCAAATTGTATACATGCAAGATGGAGGAAGCCACCTCAATCCGAGATTATCTCAATAAGTTTGATAGGATTATATCAGACTTAAAGGATATAGAAGTAAAGATTGATGAAAAAGACCAAACATTCATGTTACTACTTCCATTACCAGAGTCCAATGAAAATTTAGTCCAAACATTGATGCTTGTCGGTGATACTCTAACCATGATGAGACAAGAACATCGCTTTTAGCAAATGATCTTTGAAAGGTTGCTACAAGTGGGATGTAGAGTAGTGGAAGAGAACATGGGGAATAAGCTCAAGGGATGTTTGCGACTAGAGGGAGGACAAATGAAAGAGGACAATGTGGGAGAAGTAAGTATAAATCTAAATCAAATGCCCCTGCAGAAAGATCATGCTTTAAATGTGGTGAGCTTGGACACTTTAAAGCAAATTTCTCAAATAAGAAGGCATTATTTAAGAAGCATACCAACAACAGCAACAACTCCAAAGGTAAGCAACAAGATTTGTCAGAGGCGAGTTATGTCTCGAATGACGAGGAAGATTGTTTCTCTGTCTCAGAGAAAGACCATGACATTTCTGGTAAATGGATGCTTGATTCAGGAGCCTCACACCATATATGCCCAAATAGGAAATGGTTTACTACCTACTAAAGTATAAATGGTGGAATTGTTTTAATGGGAAACAACCATGCTTGCAAAATTATAGGGTATGGTACAACAAGAGTCAAGATGCATGACGGGACAATAAGAACTCTGATGAATGTGATACATGTTCTAAATTTGCGGAAAACCATTATCTCTCTTGGTGTACTAGGGTAAAATGGTTGCAAAATAGTCATGGAAGATGGATTTTTTAAAAGTTATACGAGGTTCGTTGGTTGTGATGAAGGGAGTTTGTCATAGGAATCCTTATCCTCTTATATGTGAAATTGTCACAGGAGATTTGGCAGTTGGAATCAATGGAAGTAAATATCAAAAAGAATGCACGAGGATATGGCCCATGTGCCTTGGGCATATGTCAAAAAAGGGTTTATCGCTGCTTAATGAGAAAGGTTTGTTGAAGAACATGAAGAAACCATGTATGGAATTTTGTGAACATTATATGTTTGGAAAAGCACATCGCCTGAAGTTGTCTACAAGCAAGCACAAAAGTATAGGATTGTTAGACTATGTGCATATTGATGTTTGGGGTCCGGCTAAAGTTACTTCTAAGGATGGTTCTAGGTACTTTGTTACATTTTAGGTATGATTGGATTTACTTTCTTAAGCATAAGAATGAAGTATTTGATATTTTCAAGTGCTGGAAAGCAATGGTTGAGAACAAAACACATAAAAAGTTGAAAACTATAAGGTCTGGAAAAAGAATTTTTGTGATCAATAAGGCATTGTCCGACATTGGACAGTCAGAGAAACGCCACAACATAATGAAGTCGTGAAAAGACTGAATCGTACACTTCTTGAGAAAGTAATGTGCATGCATACTTATTCTGGGTTAGGTCGAGAATGGTGGGCAGAATCAGTTGTTACATCTTGTTACATAGTAAAACGATCCCCACATTCTAGTTTAGATAGAGACGCACCTTATAAGATATGTTTCGGTGAACATGCGGATTATGATAGACTAAAAACTTTCGGATGCACAGCCTATTATCACATCAAGGATAAAAAACTTGATAATAGAGCCAAGAAAGTTAACTATCTAGGATATGCAAAAGGGATCAAAGGTTATCGCCTTTGGAGTTTAGAAGATTCGAAGTTTGTGATTAGCATGGATTTTACCTTTGATGAAAAATCTATGGTGCCTAATGATGTTGATGTTAAAATATCAAATCAAGTAATTAAGATAGAATTTAAAGACCAACCAGATTATAATCATGTTTAGGTGGAGCATCATGTTGTTACTTATAATGAGGAAGAGGATGAACTTGATCATAAGGAGCTTCAACAAGAAAATACACATATATTACATCAATAGCAGTAGGAATATTTGGATACCACTAGGCCAAAGAGGAATTATAAACCAGTTCACAAGTTTAGGCCAGACAAACCTTTGAGGCATTATGGGCAAGTAAACTTAGTGGAATATGCAATCTTTGTTAAAGATGATGAGTCAATCACCTTCAAACAAGCTATCAAAGACAAAGATAGAGAGATTTGGTTGGTTTCTATGGAGGAAGAGATGTAATTTCTTCATAAGAACAAGACATGAGAGGTGGTCCCATTGCTCATGGGAAAGACTGTTATTGGTTCTAAGTGGGTGTACAAAAAAAGGAGGATCCTAACAAGTCTGGTAATTTAAGGTATAAGGCTATGCTAATGGCCAAGGGATTGGCACAAAAATAAGGGGTTGATTACAATGAGATATTTTCTCGAGTAGTAAAACATACTTTTATTCGAGTGTTATTAAGTCTTGTTGCTCATGGTGATCTTGAGCTAGAACAACTTGATGTGAATACAAACTTCTTACAGAATGGTTTAGATGAGGAAATCTATATGTATAAACCTAAGGGATACAAGGTTGAGGGTAAAAAGAGTCAGGTATGTCGCTTGAGGAAATCACTTTATGGATTGAAGCAATATCCTCGCCACTGGTACAAACGATTTGACTCATTTATGTTAAAGCACAATTTCTCTAGAAGTGATTATGATTGTTGTGTATACATTTATAAGCTTCGTAGAGTTGATTATATTTATCTTCTATTGTATATGGATGACATGCTTATTGCTTCAAATAACAAGGTAGAGATAGATAGGTTAAAAATTCAACTCGGTGAAGAGCTTGAAACTAAAGACCTCGAAGTTGCCAAGAAACTACTAAGTGTGGAGATTATAAGAGAAAAAAACAAATCATATTGTTATTGAGTCAAAAAGGCTACATTTAACGGGTTATTGAAAGGTTTGGAATGAAAGGTGCTAAGTCAATGGTGACTTCATTGGCTTCACATTTTAAACTCTCTAGTAAACAATCTCCCACTACAACAGAAGATAAGACATACATGAAATGTATTCCTTACGCTAGTGCAGTTGGCAGTTTAATGCACGCCATGGTGTGTACACGTCCAGATATTTCACAAGAGGTTAATGTTGTTAGTAGATTCATGGAAAATCCTGGAAAGGAACATTGGGAAGCAATGAAATGGTTTTTAAGGTACTTAAAGGGGACCATTGACACATGTTTATGCTTTGGTGGAGATACTTGTTAGTTAAACGACTTTGTTGATTCAGATTATGCTTGTGATCAAGATAGACGACAATCTACTATTGGTTATGTATTTAAAATATATGGTGATTCGGTTAGTTGGAGATCGATGTTACAAGCTACAATGATATTATCCACTACAGAGACCAAGTACATGGTTGTAAGAGAAAGGGTGAAGAAAGCATTGTGGTTGTGGAGTCTTCTTGATAATTTGGGGATTAAGCAAAAATATTTGAATATGAGTTGTGATTGTCAAAGTGCAATTTATTTAGCTAAGAATTAGTTTCATCATGCTCGCACCAAGCATATCGATGTAAGGTATCATTTTTAACGGGATGTCGTACATGAAGGTCATATTTCTCTTATGAAGGTACACACTAATGTGAATCATGCAGACATGTTAACCAAAGTTGTATCGGATAGCAAATTCCAACATTGTTTGACCTTGCTAAGCATTATTTCCTATTCGCCCAAAATTTGAATATATCAAATTAGAACGAGGTAGAGAATTGTGAAAAGATTTAGCAAAAAGATGAATATAGAAAATCAAATTACTCCAATGAATAATAATAAGAAAGAAACAAATTTGAAGGCTTATAATTACGTTGGAATTTTGTTGGAATTTTGTCCTATGAATTTATAAGATTTTTTTACTGAAATACCCTTGTTTTTTTAAAAAATTCTCCAAATAACCCACTTTTCAATTTAATTCCCTATCTACCCCATTTTTTGACGATTTTAAGAGGAGTCCCCAATAAAATTGGCGACCATGTACAAACTTAAAGAGGAGTCTCCATTTTGACTGGAGACACCATATGCAGTCTCCAATCCAATGGTGACTATGTGTAAAAATTGGGAAGGGTCGCCAATTGATATGGAGACATGGTTCTAATTGTAGTTTTGCTCTAAATAGTGGTGGTGTGTTCAATTTTTTTCACATCTCTTTTCTCATCTCTTCTGATATAGAAATAATATTGATATCATGTATACGCCCCGCTATGGGAAATTGATTTTTTCAAGAGAGAGAGAGATAGAGAGAGAGAAGCCTCCAATCGATATGTTGTTCTGGAATATCTAAAGTCTCAATCAACTGCAGAGGGAGTTTAATCGGTGGTTAGAGGAAGAAATTGGTGAAGATGAAAAAATTTGCATTATTAAGAGATATGATAGGATGCGTGGATGGGTGCGAGTTAAGACTGACGCGGAAGCTAGGAAAATGATGTTTGGACCTAATCAAATCAAGTCGATTGTTGTAATTAGTTAGAAATGTTGTGTTTAGTTGTTGTATGTGTTGTTTAGATTAAGTTTATTTAAGTTATTGTGATGTTTGTTGTTAACATTGTAGTAGCAAAAAGTTCTTAATATATTAAAATCTAAGGTTACAACAAGTTCTTATTGTGCAGAGGTGGATCCAACATTTGGACATTTTTCTTGTTGTGTCCAGGCTAACAACATATTCTACACAATTTTATCATTTTATCAAGCGTGTCCATTTCCGTTCTTATATGTGTGTTGTTTTGACGACCTTTTTTCTTTCTTCGCATCTGATCATTGTGTCAAACTATGTCCCGTTGGTATGGAGGTCAGTATTCCTCCATTGGTAACACTACAAAGCTTTCGTTGTAGACATTCATCACGTTAACAGACTGGAAAACATCAGATAGATAGTTGTATGGGTCCTGACGAGCATGCGCGCATGCCGTAGTTACATGGGAGCAAGGTACCCGAAAGGCCTAGTACTTGCCACAATCACACCATCATCTGTCTAGTCTGACAGCATATTCTAAAAAAGGTTTTCCTTCATTGTGATCAATTGTTTCCTTAACACTGAAATTTCTCCCATGACGGTCAAAGTTTGTGACTGGATGTGTGTTAGCCTTGATAGTTTCATTTTCATAACTTTCATTATGCATTGACTGTAAACTTGATCAGACATTAACACTGCATTCCATTTTTTTTCTCTTGATGAAAATTGAGATGCCAACTTAAAATAGGTTGAACTTACCACTGCTGTTATAGGTAGGTTTCTAATTCCTTTGAAGACGTCGTTCATGCATTCCACAAGATTTGTTGTCATGTGGCCCCAACGACATCCACCATCAAATGCCCTTGTCCACTTGTTCACTGGAATGTTTTCCAACCACCTTCCTGCATCTGCATTTGACAATCTAATTTTGTCACAGTAGTATTGAAATGATGGTTGAGTTAAAGCATACCCTGCATTCACAAGTTTTTTACAAAGGTTCTTGTCTTTGATTGCACGCGTGAAGTTTTGTGCGATATGCCTAATGCAATAGACACGGGTAGATGGAGGATTATGCCACCCGTTACCATGGTTAATGTAAGCACTCTCAATAGCAGCATGCCTATCTAAAATCAAACAGAAATTGGCTTGTGGAGCAACATGTATTCTGAGATTCTTAAGGAAGAAACTCCAAGCAGTAAGTTAATTGTTTCATATTAATTAGTTTACTTTATTATTCCAATTTATTGATTATTGTTTCTAATTGATATATTTAAACTATTTTGTGTGTCAGATGGTCGGCACGCGGTATGACTTATAATAGATGCCCAAGACATTGTATCATTTAGTACTGTAATCTCTTGGATCACCTTACTCCTGCAGATGTAATGTCACTAAAATAATCATTTTATTTTTTACCATGACATTTTCTATAATATAACAATTTTCTCTTTTACAGTTCATTTGGCGTCCATGTCTAGGAATGGACCATGATCACAAAATCAGAGATGAAGACGCATCAGTTTGGACTGCATGTGTGTCGATCATCAGATTCACCACTGTGGAGATGCACAATAGTGATCGTGTCAAACTCCAGTTCGGAATTCATCAAAACATCTCAGGTCCCCCGATTGATCTTGGTCAATGGCATCTAAAAAACGTCAACGACCAATGGAACCTTAGGGATTGGAAAGACTTTGCAAAATCTAAGTGTCATAAATGGAGAAAACGTTAACAATATGTCTTACGTGAACCGGTGATGGAAACCCCATCCATACCAACTAATACTTATATGGATTGGTATAGACCGGTTACAACTGGTTTTCTATCCGAAGATAGGTATTTACACGACCCACGTCAGACCACTTACACACAAGAAGCTTCCACGTCTAACCAACGAGAAAACTATCAGACTTGTTACAACCAACTTCCTACCCAACTAAATTACATAGCGACAAATACACAAACCCACTTTCCAAACATGCCAGACACCCAACCACAATACCAAGAGTGTCCCCCTTACCATGTCCAACAAAATGACTATTATCAAGATGCTCAAACATCACACCATAGTCGACACACACAAACATCACACAACAGCCGACAAACACAACCATCACAACCACCCTATGACTTTCAAACACCACAATCATTTCAACCTTTCACCAACGAAGCCTTCACACTAATGTCCAACAAAATGACTATTATCAAGATGCTCAAACATCACACCCAACCACAATACCAAGAGCGTCCCCCTTACCATGTCCAACAAAATGACTATTATCAAGATGCTCAAACATCACACCATAGCCGACACACACAAACATCACACAACAGCCGACAAACACACCCATCACAACCACCCTATGACTTTCAAACACCACAATCATTTCAACATTTCACCAACGAAGCATTCACACTAATGTTCCCTTTCAGTCGTCCAGATCGCACACCAATGACTCCATCATCACATCCAAACTACTCTGGCATGGGTCACAACCTCAGTTACGGCATGTCGTCCTTCAATACGCAAGACTTTGTAGAAATGCAAGAATATCTGAGAGGGTCTAATGATGTTTCGGAGACCTCAACTCCACAAATACTTGGAGTGAATCAACAACGAGGACAGCGAGTGCGGCGAGTGAGGGTACCTAGTGGGTGTGAAACCGGCGGGCGGTATGCCCAACCCGGCCGTGGTCATTAAATTGTGTAGTTATAGTTATAAATTATTAATATCATTTTATTTTTCATCTATTATTAAAGTTTTTTATTTTTTAAAGAAATTTTGTATAAACACATTGTCTCCAAATGAATTGGCGACCATTCACAAAATATAAACATAGTCGTCAATTGGAATGGAGACTGCATATGGTGTCTCCAAACCAATGGGTGACTCATTTTAAATATAATATGCAGTCGTCAATTCATCTGGAGACTACTCTCAAATTTTCAAAAAATTGAGATACTTTAAGAATATTTTTGAAAATTGGGTTATTTGAAAATTTTCTTGAAAACCATGGGTATTTCATTAAAAATTTCAATTTATAACATGTAGAATTTAAACTAAGCATGAGTTTGTTAATTACAAGTACATGTGATGCAAAGTGTAACAAAGTTAGCTTTCTGATACAATAAATTATTTTTTTTTCATCTTTAGATATTTACATCTCTTCATGCTATAAGAAAGTTTACACTACGTTAATTCCTTGATTAACTTCAGTGAAAGTTATATGTTTCATATTATTATTAGAAGCAAATTTTGACGTTTGACTTTTGCTCTAATACAAATTGTTAGAGTCTCAGTGGATTTTTTTGTTGCTTTTAATAATGATACAAATTGTTAGTCTCAATGGATTTTTTTTTGTTGCTTTTAATAATGATATGAAACATAAAACTCTCTTATTGTTTTTTTTTTTTTTTGTTGCTTTTAATAATGATAGGAAACATATAATTCTCACTGTTTTTTTTTTGTGTTGCTTTTAATAATGATATGAAACATATAACTCTCTATGAAGTTAATCGAGGTATTAACATAGTATAAACTAACTTTCTAATAGTATGAAGCGATGTAAGTATCTAAGATGAAAAATTAATTTATTGTACCATAAAGATAACTTTGTTATACTTTGTATCTTAAGTATTGTGTTGCAACTAACAAACACATAATTTAAATATTATTTGAGTTTAAATATTATTTGAGTAATGCTATTTGGTATGGATAAATTTGAAGAAGAAATGTAAGAATGCACAAATGTCACTATTTTAGAGGTTAATTTTAAATTGATTTTAAATTTAACTTCCTTTTTAATAGGGATCATGGGATAATGGTGATAATGAATAATTGAAATTTATTCTTTCATTTCTTGTTTTCACCTTTTCTTACTATTAAGCATTTTTCATATTATTTATATGCTATAAATTCATAGGACAAATTTGCAACATAATTATAAGCCTTCGTATTTGTTTCTAATTTGCAACATAATTATATTTGTTTCTTTTTTATTAGGTTAAATTACAGTTTTGCTCCCCCTGTTTTATCAAATTCACAGTTTTAGTCCTCCTATTTTCTTTTTAAATAATTTTGACCCTCCATCCAAATTTTGATCCACTGTTCACGTATTGTTCATGTACGAATTATGGACTGTTCGTGAACAATACATGAACAGTTAGCATTTTTTTGGACCAAAATTGAGATGGGGATCAAAACTGTTTAAAAAGAAAATAAGGGAACTAAAACCGTGAATTTGATAAAACAGGGGGACCAAAAGTATAATTTGCCCTTCTTATTATTATTCATTGGAGTAATTTGCTTTTCCATATTTATTTATTTTCAAAATTTCCACATCTTCCTAGTTCTTGCTAGTGTTGTTTATTTTGTGTTGTGTTCCTGTTTTATTTTTATTGGGGTTGACTTTCTACCTCTTGTGCCTGTAGCTTGTCATGTTGTTCCTACTTTTTAGGACTTTTTGTTTTATGATTGATATTTTTTTTAGAGTAATATAAAAAATGACAAATTTAAATAAAATTAAAATTGTAATTAATAAGTCTCCTAACAACTACTTTTATAGATGATACTTTTAGGAGCAACTATTTCATAGGCCAGGTGAGCCAGAAGAGAAATTGTCATCATTTATGGGAAGTGTATGAGTCATCATTTATGGGAAGTGTATGAGCCATCATTTAGATTGGCCATCTCTATTTTTAGATATAATTGACCTGTTTGAGAGAATGAATCCTAACTCATCTACATTCTAATACATGCAAGAATGCAAGTTTATTATATACACATATTGTCTATCTATAAACTTTATCAACAATCACATTGTGTAATGGTTACATGAAAGTTGATAATGATACCTAACATACATGAATTTCTGAGGGATGCAACGTATACACATATACATTTAGTTGCTCATCAAAAAAGGAAAAACATATATAATCAACTTCTCCCATATTCTGCATTATAACAATCTTTTTGAGCAAAGACACTTTCCTCCCACTACTTCTGAAAATATATCTCTTCTCATGACTCCTAGTGAATATAAGAAAATCCAGAAGCCATGTGAATACTTTTTAACCAAACTTATCAAGCAAATGCATGCAATAAATTAGTATTAGTTTAACATGTACCTCAGATGTAGTGGATTTCTCTTCTATAGGAACCGAAGAGCTTCTTGCTTCTGATTTTTCATTTGAATATCTATTAAGTACAACAAAAGGCCATGTTAGAACCACTGCAGAGATTTTCAAAGTACTATAAAGTTTATTTTGACTTATACACATATGCACTTCTATAAGTGTGGAAAATTTTATAAAATAGCTTATAGTATGTTTGTTGTTTTCAACTTTTTTAAATATGCTGCACGTGATAACTAAGAAAAACAACTTAGAGCATGTAATTTAACCACGTTCTATCTTCGAGTATGAAAATAGCTTATACAGAAGTGTCTGTATGGTAAACACTTATTCACATTTACCTCTAGCTCTTCTTCCATTCATAATACAATTTCTACATTAAGGAATTTTCAATGCAGCAATTCAAGATAAATCTAGATAAACTTACGTTGAAAGTATGGTCACCCAAATAAGCTCGATCATATCCACCCACAGAAGTCTTTGCTCAACTGGTATTACACCGTAAGTAATTAGATGAGCAAATGGCCACAGCTTCCATCCCGCCTGTGTAAGAAAATTTAGACGAACATTAATCACAAGAAGTTGCAGGATCATGGTTACCACCACTGGTTCTCAAAGAAAAAAAAAAGCATGAAATGTTGCCATTCAACAGATAAATAGAAAGAGCCGGAAGGTTCTCTTACAGTCAACATGGGAAAAAATGTTGCCGTCAATTCATTGAAAATATTGATTGGAGAATCAAAACGCAGGAGCCCCACAACCGTATAGTAAATGCTATTCCAAATGGCCGACCATGCAGTTTGATCGAAGGCAACTTTGACAGGAACAACCCACCATTCTTTATAAGGAAATAGCTCCTGGATAAATGAGAAGCCACTTAGCATGTCAGCATAAGCTAGAGAATTCAAGTACAACGCAAAACAAGGAAAAGAACATTGTTAATTTGTTACTATGGTCTACCTCACAAAACTGATAATAATAATGAGAAAGAGAGCCATGTAGAGCAAAACCAACAAGCCCTGATCTGAACATCCGAGCACGATCAAACTCAAAAAGAGGTTTTCCTTCAAAGCACTGCAACAATCAAGAGACTTAAGCCATAGTGCATTATGAAAAGATTGTCTATTCAACTAATTGAGACTTAGTTGTGCATGAAATGACATACACAGAAACCCACCTGTGCAATCCAGTCTCCTACTGAATAAACAACCCCACTGATCACCATCTTCGCTAATACCGGATTTGTCTTAAGAGCTTCCTCATAAGCAGACCAGTTGTGCTGAGGTGCATATCTTACTATCTCATAGATTGTCCATCCCTACATAGGATAAAAAAACACAAGTCCCTAGCAGATAAGGAAAACCTCAACCAATAAAAACAATCAAATTTCAATGAACATATAAAGCTAGTATAATTAGCAACTAGCACATGTTTAAATTAGCTTATTTGGCATAAACAATCAACTTAAACCAAATCCAAACACTTCTAAAACCCCTTAGGAAAAAAGTCATAAATTTTGTTATGCCTTAGCTTCTTAAAATCAGTTCTACATCTTAACTTTTTCACAAATTATATCATCTAACTTTGGAATAATCTTCTATAAGCTTATAACGACTCTTTTAACTAGATGAAGAACTATAAACTTTTTTTTGTAAAACCAAGGTATTCACGCATGCAACCACGAAACAGCGACTAATTCTTAGAGTTAAGTAAGTAACTAAGACTCATTTAAGAAATCAACCTCTCCCATGACCCATCAAATGTTTTTCCACACACACCGGTCAGGGATCAACTCAGCACATGTATCAATACAAACTTGGTCATAATCACTATATCTATCAGACTAATTCATTCAATTACAGTTCATCCCTAAGACTATCATTCTGATACAGTTCCATAATTTCAAGCGTTTAAGCTTTAAACACAAAACTAGCATCAAAATTTCAACATCAGAACCAAATTCATTCATTTCTAGAAACATAATCATCCAAAGCAAACACACGCACTAACAAAATTGCAGATAAAGAGTGATTGAATTGTTCTAACTTACATGCCAGTAATCACTATCAATGGTAAGAAGCTTAGTGAGAGCAAAAGTACCAGCAGCAAGAACAATACTAGCATTAATACTCCTATCTAGAAGCTTCTCCATACTCTCCTCATTCTCATTACCAACCAAACCAGAAGAAGAAGGAAACCCTTCCAACGACAACAAACCCTCATTCGCTCCAAATCCATTCACCTGCGTCGTTAATTCACCATCTCCACCTTCCATTTCCGCACGGCTCACCATCAAACCTTCTTGCTGATCCGTTACATTGTCGCTCTGAACCGGTATCATCTCGAAATCCTCCGCTGATAATTTCGCCGCTACGACCGCCAGTTTGTTTCTCAGGAAATTCGGATTAACGGAGAATCTCGACGCCGGGAAGTTTATCGCCTTGGAAATGGATGAATTCAATTTTGATTTTCCTTTAGAGATTGAAGGTAAGAAGCTCTGCGGAGAGACGGTGCTGTGAACCGACGCCATGGCCGCGAGTTGGTGAGTTCTGAGTTCTAACTTCCCGAGTCACTGAGTTTCGTCTTCTCCGAAATCAATGAGCTGGGAAACACGCTCGTTTATAGCGGTTTGGTGATCCTGTGTGTCGCGGTTGTATGAACTTGGGTGTGGCTCCGGAGAAAATACTGTAATCGTGTGTGTTTTGGGTTTAATTTGAGATGTGATTGGTTAAGTGTGAGGAGGTGTAGGTTGATACAGTGGAACGCGACGCATGTGAGTTTGAGTTCTGGTGTAATTCACTGAGAACATGAACGAAGATGAATGGAGTCCACATGAAACATGTAGATCAGTTGAGTATCATAAAAATTAAAATTAAAATTAAATTAAATACAAGTAGATAAAGAATGCCACATTGACCTAAAAAAAATTGTCTACCACAAATATTTCTGTCGTGTCCTCTTTAAAGAAATTTATTTGTACAGAATAAAAGATTTATTTTTTAAAACAAAAAAAATGTTTATTTCCATAACTTAACATTAAAAAATAAAATAAAATAATTTTTTAATAAAGACAATTCTTTGAATAAAAAAAGACATAAAATCTAACTCATCAAAAATCTAGTTGGACATGCTTAATCTCTAAAAAAATCAAAACAAAAATCAAAAATGAATTTCACCAAGTGTCATAATCAAAAAAATAATTATATTGACTAATATATTTGAACATGTATTTTCCTCTCTGAAAATATGAGATGCCTTAAATCTAAAATAGGGTGGAATGTGTAAATTATTCTTTCATTTATTTATAAGATGTGAAGGGACAATATTCAAATTAGAAAATACATGAATGACTAATATTGAGTCAGTTTCAAGTCAAAAATTTCTCCAATTCTTTTGTTAGCATTTTCGATGGCAAACATGCTTTCATATAAAGCAGTTTGAAAGGAGATGGAAATTTCAATTTTAGTTGAGAAGACTATCAAGAATGTTTCTAAATTATTCATAAATATGTCACCACAAGTTGATATTTCAGGATTTCCTCTTGAAGTTTCATTTGTGTTACACTTAATCCAAGTTTTTCAGAGAATTGTCATAACGAAAGTCATGATTAGATTCTGAGTTTAAGAGCTCTAAATTCTACCAGCAAGTTTGAATAAGATTTCATAACTAGTTCTATTAGTGTTTATGCCAAACAATCGTTTCCTTCAATGCAAAAAAAGTAAAGTGTATGTGCATTTAAGAAATAAGTGGTATGTAGTTTCCACATCATGATTGTAGATAGGGCACCTCGAAATCATACGCATTCCCCTTTGAATCAGGTTATCTTCTAATGTAGTATAAGTATGCATTAGTTTTTAAGTCACTGATGACTTAACAAGTGGTATGTTGGGATGTCAAATGAATTTTATCCAAAAATGCTTAATGTGATCCCTCCTGAACAATTGTAGGCATCTTTAAAAGATAGATCATTGTCTATAGATCATGTCCAAATGAGTTAATCAACAGTAGTATTATAACATAACAAGTTAATCTTCAAAATGTCTTCAACAATTTGAGGAGACAAAAATGATAAGTCATGAGGAATATTCTAATTGATGTCTTGGATAATTGAAATTACTTTAGTAGTTTGCATAAATTGAATATCAATTGGTAATACTAGGTGTAAATTCTTAATTATGTATTTCGACATTGTTAGTACATAAATCAATGTTCTTTCTATTACCAACTTGTCAACTAATATGTTGAATGCATGAGAGTAAACTGTTAGCGACAGTTATGAAAGTTTAGTATATAAGTTGATTTCAATCATGTAATAAATGTTCACAAATTATACTAGTATTCTCTATAGAACTTGAGTATCCAAGTCACAGAGAGAAAAGTGTTTGTGAGAAAATGTATGAATCTTTGTCCCTTTTTTAATTCTTTAACCAAAGGACTTTATTTAATTACTTTTATTTTTTTTTCTTTGTTTTACTTTATCTCTTAGAACAATTCAACATTGTTCTTATTGGGATTTCTACCCAATTTATGTACATTTAAACATAAAATACCCAAGCACAAATATACTTTCTCAAATCTTTTTCACAAATTGTCCAAATGATTTTTTTTTAGTTTAATCTCTTAAGTAAACGAAAACTTGTGATTTGATTTACTAAAACCAACATTAAACAAGTTGGCACGTCCAGTGGGACCCTTTTGTGCAAGAAATTTAAACTTTTGCAAAAGAGTGTTTTATGCTTTTATCGTTTATTTTGTTCTCCATACACAAAATGTTTTCAATGTCTGAGTGTTTATGCATCTGAGGAGTGGTAAAACTTTTGTTGAGATGGAACGTCCAAAAAATGTTTCCCTTCCCTAGGATGATGCTCTAGATACTGAAGAACAACTAACTAAATTGACGGTTGATGGTACAAGAACTTCAACCTCCGTTAGGGTAACCGCTCTTGTTATAGGTCATATGTCATTTTTGACGACATTACCAAAAGTGGTGGCTCCCCCACTACAATTAATGAGTATTCTAACTACCCACAGGGTCACACAAACTATTATAGGAGACCATAGGTCTTATTTTCTTACAAGTTTCATGCTACCCCTTGGTAGTATGGAATATCCTTATGGCATGTCAACTGCAATGATGACAGGCCTATAAACTAGCACATTTACGTATGTAGATAATTCAATGATTATTACATCTCCTTTTAATCCATACTTAGCATCAAGATCTATTATAAGCAATCTTAATCAAATGGCATAACCACAAGAAGGGTTAGGATATATCCCTCAAGTTATGTCACCCTTCACTACTAGTTCTCTCATGTCTATGAGGAAACAAATGGATGAAAGTAACCATGATACATTCAATTTGTTAACATAACAAATTAGTATTGTGTTTAGTCCTTTGATCCAAAACACAAACCATACTTACCTACAATTGGCACATCAAATGGATTGAATTGTTGATTTCATCAGTGCTTCTCAAATGCCTATTAAACCAATCCCTCAAGTCCACATAGTTAGGGTAATTCAAAACCCAAGAGTTGTAAACAATTAAGGTCTTCCTAATAATCTAGTGCAACAACAGGTTATGCCCCAACCAGTTGTATAACCCATATTTGGGATAGTCGAAGTAGACATAGGTCAAAATAGCCCAAAGGTGGTATTGGTCAATAGAAATTAGGATAAAGATCAGGTGATTAGGATATTCCAACTAAACAATTTTGAGGGGAAAATAAGATAGCTAATGTGGTTGAACATATCTTAGCCTAAAATGGCCTTAATGTGGGTCTTCATAAATCAAGCTTTATTTTTGTCTTGTATGAGTATGTGTTGCAAACTGAACTCTCAAGGGGGTTGGAGAATCTTTAAGTTCACTAAATTTGCAGGAGATATTAATGAGTCTACGGTCGAGCATATTGCTCGATATCAGTCATAGGCGGAATATTTGGCCAATAATGAAAGTCTGTAAATGAAATACTTCCCTAATTCCTTGGCAAATAATACTTTCACGTGGTTCACCACCTTACCTCCAAATTATATATGTAATTGGAATCTATTAGAAAGGGTGTTCCATGAGCATGTTTACATAGGTAAGTCGAATATCAGTCTGGAAGAATTAGCTTGTGTGAGATAAAAATTGGTTGAGTCAATATATGATTATCTCAATTGGTTTAGGATAATGAAGTCAATGTGATTCATCCAAGGGCCTGAAGATGAGTTAGTTGAAATGGTTGTTGGAGGCTTAAACTAGTCTATTAATAAGAAGTTAGATACCCAACACCTAAGAGATATGGCACAGTTAGTAGATAGGGTTAGGCAAGTCAATTAGTTGAAAGCTGAAAAGCCTAGGTTGAATAAATATCATAAAAAAAAGTTTCTTATGTAGAAATAAATGAAAATGAACAAGAATCTGACATAGTTTATGAATATGTTAAAGGAATTGATATTTACTTGGCAGAGTTGCAGCCATGACCTCCATATGTTTGTAAATTTCTAAGACCCTCTAATGGAAGAAAAAAACATGTTGAACCTAGTAAAATGAAAGTTCATTACAAAAACTTATACGCTTGGTATAATTAAATGTGATGAAATTTTCGGTCATTTGGTTGTGGATGGTCAAATCAAAATGTAAGAAGGTCTAAAGACACCACCATTGGAACAAAGAAAAAAATAGATTTCAGTAAGTATCATAACTTTTTTGGTAAAAAAACCTCTCATTGTCCTCCTTTTAGGGATCTAGTAAAAAATATTTTGAAAGATGAAAGGTTTAAATTTGGAGACAAATTCAAACAACCAATGCATATTGACACCGGCCTTCTCAAAATCTAAGAAGCAAATTTGGCGGAGCCTGTCTAAATCTTGATGGTTGAGACTCTCATGGATATCAATGAGAAAGTCAAATAAGTTAGTGTGATGGATTATGCTAAGAAAATTAATATGGTGTATCCCGAGGCGGAAAAGGAGCTGATCAGTTTCCTAAACCAAAGAAAAACTGAAGGGTTTTGAAGTTATGTTATGTCTTTGTTGCAGTTTAATGCTTGACAAGGAAGCCACCAAAGACCTCAAAAGTGTATGGCCTAAACAACTAAATAAGAATAATTTGAGTGATAGGAGGCCATGATTTGCTTTTGACAAGAGAGGAATCCTCTACAAAAAATATCATAAGTTTACAATCAAGTGTAAAAGTCAAAGGAAAACTTACATTCCATCAGTTGTTGTTCCCTCTGGTGAATAGGTTCGACTAATAGTCATGCCAAACTCTGATCAATAGAAGTGGAGGGTAGTCGAAGTTGGCGTTAATTCTTCCTATTAAGAGAATTATCAAGTGTATAAGAACTATTATTATGGTTTTATAAACTATCTGAGAAAAAACATGAATATTACTAATGAATAAGACACTAAAGGAAGAAGAATGCAACTATGGAGGTTGCAGAGTCCAATAATAATGGAAAATCCTTAACACTAACTGAGGATCAAGTGGCAAAGAAACCCATGAGGGATTTTTTTTCCTTCTTTGCTAGCAATAGTCAAGTCAAATGGCAAGAATCCCTTGCCAAATAAAGATTACGAGATGCTGATAGATAATTTTGAATTTGGATCAGAGGATGATTTTGACGTTATTCGTAATGTTGTTTTTGTTTTACCCATTGAATTTGATACGATCACTAAGACAACTGAAGAAGATGAGAGCAAGCTTGCTGAAGAATAAACAAACCATAAGACGCTGTGTTATTATGCAATGAATAACAATTGTGTATATAAAGATAATGCCATTTTTGAAAGGTCGGGTTTATGAATGTAACAACACCTGAAGCCACATTTTCATATGGGACAAGGTTGAAAGTGTATGGGTGAGTAAAGTCCTAGTAGATTGAGGGGTAAAAATTTACCTAATGTCATACTCTCTATTAAAGAAGATTAGAAAATATGATACTTATTTGAAATCTCATAACATGTTTATATCCAACTATGAAGGAAAGATGAGTCATTCTTTAAGGGCCATACAACTTGAAATTGTTGTAGGGACCATTGTGAGACCAACATTATTTATGGTCATTTCAACCAAGGAAAATTATAACATATTGATTGGTTAGGAATGGATCCATGGGGAAGGAGTGGTCCCTTTGACACTGCACCTGAGGATCTCGATTTGGAGATCTAATGGAGTTATAGAAAATATTAAGGTAGATCAGAGTTATTTCTTAATTGAAGTAAACCATATAGATAAAAAAAACTGTAACCGATAATTGGCGAATATTTGGCCATGTATACATGTTGGGACATGATTTTCCCTGCAAGGAGATATGTAATATTCCATGAAGTTACATCCTACACGTGAGTTCGTGTGGGAGTACAAGACCATCAAAGGTACTAGATGATCAAAGAAAAATGATAAGGATGAATAAGTCGAGCACACTTACTCGAATTTTGGCTTATACGGCCGAAAATAGAATAAAGGTGACCTTAAAGGCTTATTACCAAAAAAGGTGGTTGTCGAAGCCACTACAGTTGAAAATTGTGAAACATATGAGAATGTTGAGAACACGGTTTCAAACAGCCAGACGCTTGGTTGCATCTATGATGACGAGCCATTGGGATTTTAAAAAGATCCATTAACTTCAAGTAAAATGATAAAATCCAAAGATCAACTAGAAGAGATTGATTTATAAGGTGAAGCAATCAAAAATCCAACTTACATCAGTGTAAAGATTGATCCAAACCTGAATATCCAAATGATCAAATTACTTAAAGAGTTTAAAGACTATTTCGCTTGGGATTATGATAAAATGCCAGAATTTGTTGAGATATAGTGGAGTTGAGATTTTCACAAAAGGCCAGTGAAGAAAATGCCAAGGAGATCTGCACCGGAAGTAATGTCAAAGATCAAGGAAGAAATTGAAAGGCTTTTAAGAAGGAAATTCATACAAACTATCAGGTATGTCTAATGGTTCACAAATATAGTTATTATCATTAAAAAAGAATGGGACTCTTAGAGTTTGTACAAATTTTAGAGACTTAGATGTTGCTACTCCAAAAGATAACTATCAAATGCATGTTGTAGAAATGCTATTCGATTTAGTTGTAGGTTTTAAACATTTGAGTCTTTTAGATGGTTATTATGGGTATAACCAAATCATTGTTGCAAAAGATGTATCAAAGACAACATTTCGATGTCCTAGGGACTTGGGAACTTACGAATGGATATTGATGCGTTTTGGCCTGAAAATGTTGGTGCAACGTATCAAAGATGAATGAATCATATGTTTCATTATTTCATTGAAACCTCCATACATATATACATTTATGATATAGTTGTCAAATCCTCATCAAAAATGGTTATTTGGATAATTTTTTACTCACTAAAATTGAATGTCCTAACTTTCTAAAGAAGCAAAAAGAGGGACTTTCCACAATTTGGTATGATTTAGAAGATGAAACTGAAAGGGAAAATTCCAACGATATGATAGCTTACCCCAGGTAGAAAATGAGTTTAGTAATGAAGACATGACTAATGAGGAGTTATCTGTCAAATGCATAATTTTTCTCACCAAAGTGGACAATAAAAAAAACTATAAATGGTCTCCTACAAGAAAAAGTAAAGCAAGTTACTACCATCACTAATTTGGAAGAAGAAGTAGCCATATTAAACTCCAAGCTGGAAAACATGATAAAATTTATACGTATGATGAACAATGGGTCTAATATATTGGATGAAATATTGGAAGTTGGGAAAATGTCTAGAAATTTGAAGGGAGTAGGGGTTGAGCCCAGGTATGGGTGGAAATAGGCTAGGCTAGGCTAGGCTTTATAAGGTCTGAGTCTGGCCTACGATAAACATAAAAGGCCTGAGCCTGACCCGTCGCCTGTTATATAGTCTCTTTTTTTGGTCTGGCATAGCCTTTTTAAAAGTTTGGTCTGGCCTGAAAGCCTATTTACAAGTTTTTTTCTCATTAAGATTCTCAATTATTCCATATTACTTAAGAAGCTTTATAGGTTGGCCTATATATGCATATATAGGTCAACCTATTTAGCCTTTGTTCTAATATATGCATATATAGGTCAACATGTGTATCCTTTTTTCTAGTAAATATGCATATATAGGACAATATATTTAACATATTTTAATATATATGAAAATATAGGTCGACCTATAAGGTTTCATAGGTTTTTTTTAATAGCCTAAGCCTGACCTATTTAATTAAATAGCCTTTTAAAAAAGCCGAAGCCTAGAATTTTTATTAAAAACGTCTGGCCTAGCCTTAAGTAGGCTAGGATATAGGCCCTTATAGGCTGGTATGGCCTATTCCCACCTCTAACCCCATGTCCATGAGTAAGAAGGACACAAATCATCCAAAACAATTTGTTCCTTCTAAGTACAAAACTGAGTTTCGGATGTTGGACCACGTGTTGCAACCTCCTACACGACATGTGTATACATACGATGGGAATAACAGGAACTCGAACATATAATGTCATCATTGTGGAAGATATAGGCACATAACGCCCTAATGCTTTAGATTATATGGTTATCCTTAACCCTTCAATCAACCTAAACCCAAAAGGAAATGGAAGTAGGCTCATGCAAAGAAAGTGTTGAAACACAGAGTTGAGTTCAAAACTCGCATAACTCTGACATTTGTTGGAGTATCTTTAAAGATTGATTGGGTTCTTGATAGTGGGTGCTCAAATCATATGACTAGTGAATAATCATTTCTTGCAGAAGTCAAATCATTCTCTCAAGGGTTTGTAACATTTGGAGATGGAGAAAAAAGAAGGATAAATGGCATCAGAAAGGTGGCTAAGCCAGGACTTCCTTGCCTTAATGGTGTGTTACTGATAGAAGGCTTAACTATAACTTTGATCCAACATGAGTTAACTATGGGATCAAGGATTTAAAGTAAGCTTCAACAAGGGTGAATGTGTTGTCAACAACAAAGAAAATGAGGAAGTGATAATGGCTCAAGATCCAAAGACAACTCCTGTGTGTGGAGATTTGAGTCAACCTCTTGTAAGACATTCAGGGATGATAAATTTCTTGATAAAGAGAGTGAAAAATTCACTTAAGGAAGAATTCCAGACACAATGTTGTAACATCTTTCTCGACATTTGATTTCTTCAAAGGAAAATAAGCCTGCTAAAACTCTTAATCGTTTTCTTGGGTGTTAAGTTAGTCGGATGCAAGCTAGCATGTATGATTGTTGTATTAAATTTGAAGTTTAGACATTGAGGGGAACTTGTATCATTTGCATGGCTAAGAAGTTATTACTAAAGAGGAGTGTAACAAGGAATTTCAGTACCACACTACAAAAAGGGCGTTATTATATTAGATGGTATTTTAAAAAATCTTTGGCTCTCCCTCACCTGAAAAAAAGGCATTCTATCTCATTTGCCTTAAGCATAAATTCTTCCTGAAAATGGAGAGCAACTATACTACTAAACTTGATCATATCACAAATGCTCATGGAGTAAAAATGTATAAAGTCAGCCTAAAAGAAACCCCCCTCAAATAAATCTAGGGTTTTTGGGTCCAACAACAAAATTGGTGATAACAAGGTGATTTAGGATGTTATGCCACTCAGGATGATTGTGCCTATAGATATTACATCCTCTAAACCCAAGGCAACTGACTCCAATAAGAGAAAATCTTCTAAAATAGTAAGTCATTTTAAGAATAAATCGTTCAATCCCTCTTAATCTAAGAAAACTACAAATAAAGATTATAAGGATAAAGTTAAATATACTACTTTTGTGGAACCCGTTGATATCTCCAACATGAAACCTAAGTCTAATGTTAAAACTAATTCCAAACCTTCAAGAACACCATATGTAAACTCTATTTCTAAGAAATCCACCACATATATGAAGGTGTGAGAAAAACACAAGAAAAGGGGGATTGAATTGAGGTTTTCACTCTTGGCTACTTTTCGCACTTTGATGAGTTGCGTAAAGTTATTCTATAAATGCGATGCGTAAGCATAAAGGAATGTAAAGCATGAAGCAAGAGTAAAGAACATACAATATATCATGGTTCACTTGAGAACTTCTCAAGCTAGTCCAGTGCACCCGCCAAGGTGATTTCGCCTTAAACAATGAGTTAATCCACTATAACCAAGATCCATGATTATAATCGCACAAAAATACTATGACTCACTTAATGAAGTGTTCAAGGATCCTACCAGATATAACATTCATTGACCTAATAGAACCTCTGCCAGGATTTCATCTCAACTCACAGCTAGACCGTTCAGGGATCCAATCCGGATATAACGTCTACTTGAGTAGGAACCTGTGCGGCAACCTGTCATGACTAACTGTACAACACCAGGTGTCATAACTTCCTGAGCGGCCTACAATTGTGACTAATTTCACAACAACCTATTGCAACTTCAGGCTCCAGAACCAACTGTTTTGAGCTGCACCAGAACCTTAGCTCCAGAACATATCATCAGAACACATAGTTCTATGAATGCACTAACAACTATTTTGTGTGCCTTCCTAAAGTTCTGACCTTCACGAGGTCCTTTAGGGAAATGGTTATTTACAAATGTTGTGCTTCTTAATAAGAAGACTGTAAACTCACTTAAGTACATCATAAGAACCTAAATACACACTAAGAATATTACATTTTATTCTTGCTCTGTTGTGTGGTCTTTTGCTTCTTCAAGTTGCTTCTTCATTGCGCACTTGAAGGTTGAAGTCTTTTTCTTCTTCAAAAGCATTGCTAGCTTGATCTTCGTTGAGGCACAAGAAGGACTTCATTGTTTTGATTCACATAAGAACATTTTTGGACAACAACCCATGTTCTTCTTCAATCTAATGATCACTTTAGTAGTTGATTTTTTGTTGAAGCTTCCATGACCATCTTCATTGTCTTCTGCGACTTTGCAAGTCTTTTGCAACATATGAAGTTAAGCACATTGTGAATTCAATATCTCTCTGCTTTCAATAGATTTATGTCAAAGAGTAATCAGCTAAAAGAGCTACATATTCAGGTAAACTCTCTATGACTTATTCCAATATTATCTTTGTTTATCATCAACCTTATGTGATTGTATGATAACATCAACAACATGGTTTAAGGACCATTCGACAACTTGGTTGTATGTGTGTTCAGAAACCTTTAGGTTAGATCAATCAACATCAACACATAAATCAAATGGTTGTATCCTTGATTACTTCACATATAAGAATATTCAATTTGTGGATAATCAACCAGGCTGTATTTCCATTGTGAACCAACAAGGATTTTATTGGAAATCAACAACATCACAAAGCATGTGATGTTTTCCTTTCATAGCCAAGCATAAAAGAGTCGTTACAGCCCAATTCGGCTACTGAGGAATCCATTACACAAGGAATAAAATAGTACAACCATGTATTGTCCCTTTCCATAATTCAAAGATAGTGGATAGGTAGTGGGATAAAGCATTATAGTATTGTGCACTATCCTTTCTAACGGTAACATTGTCATCTGAACTTCAGAGGCTTCTGATTATAAATCAATAGATAAAGCATGATCTAGAGAGATTATAATTGGGTTTTCATGAGAACCTAAGTCTTTAGTCTTCAGAACTTGTTCACATAGAACTATGTTCTTCGAGACTCCAACATTTGTCTTAAAACCCATGGTCTTCAGAACTCCAAGTCTTAGAGTCTTCAAAAATTTATTCACATAGAAAATTGTCTTCAGAGTCTTCAGCACTTAGTTCTTCAGAAACGGTCTTCAGAACTTTAAGTCTTAGAGTCTTCAGAACTTTGTTCACATAGAATATTGTCTTCAGAGTCTTTAGCGCTTAGTTCTTCAGAACCTTAATATTCAGAACTTGTAAGTCTTCAGAATCTTTCAGGCACTTGGTCTTCAGACGTTGTCTTCAGAACTTCAAGTCATCAGAGTCTTCAGAACTTAGTTCTTCAAATGATTAATTTCAGAAGCTTTGCTTCGCTATCTGATCAAAACCACGTTCATAAAAACATTCATAAGAGCATTGACAATACAACATCCGCATCCTTGAATCTTTCTGATTGTGTTCAGATTCATAAGCACACTTGCTTCTTCAGCATGCTTGCGACTAATGTTACACATAGTAACTTCGCATATTAGCATTTTCATACTCATTTATAATGTTTGTTTGATCTTAATATATATAATATTCATGATTTGCACAAACATCAGAACATAAAATAGTTCTTTCACAAATACTCCATTGTTATCATCAAAACATAGAGATGGAATCTAGAGATAACTCTTTTTCTTACAATCTCACCCTTTTTATGATGACAAAATCATGTATTTTGATAGAACATTTTATGCAGGAAATCACCAAACATAACAGGGTAATAACCGGGTAATCACCGGTGAGAACATATTTATAGTTTTCGAGCAACAACTCCCCCTGAATGTGTTATTCCCAAAATTATATTAATGCTTATTCAAAGTCTCCCCCTGATCCCAAGACTTACGAAATACAAATTTTGAGTTGTTTAGAACATATGATAGAGAAGGATTACTTCTCTATACTCATCAGAGTCTGACTAGAACACAAGCCTTCATCTCAGAACCTTGTTACTATCAAAACTATATGATTGTTATTAGTCTGATACCAAATCAATATCATTGTTTGGTCTATCAGAACTTCATCATAGTTCTTCAAGTACAAAATGCTATACTCCTAGAGTATCAGTGTTTGTCTTGACAAAACTTCTTTCTTTGGATCTTCATATCCAGATATTCAGACAGTCTTGAGACTTCTGATTAACTCCTTGTTCTGAAAAGCGTCATTGAATGTAGACTTTGTCTTGACCGCTTTCAGGAAGACGTCTGCTTCAAATTATTATGTTTTGAATATCATATACTCATACAATTTACATCTTCTGAACATTATGATACCAAAATCACGATAACTTTGACTTTCAGAAAGTTCTCAACTTCTGAACAGTACTGGGTCTATCTGATTCTGAACATATGTTCACAAAGTGTACAACTTCGATTATATGAACAAACAGTTCTTAAGAACTTAAACAGAGTTCTTACAAATAACTTTTTCTAATAACGCCTAGTGAACTTGTTAAGTTCCTCGGATAAACATCAAACATCAAACGTTAGTAATAAACAATTTATATCATTTGATTTGTTTGAGTTTGCATTCTTAAGGTTATTATCAAAATCATATTTCCATTTCTCCCCCTTTTTGACATCATTTAAAAGTTAGAGCATCTTAGCAATAAAGCAATTACGATTCTAATTTAATGCGCTTGTACATTGATCAGTTATATTGTGCAATGTTTGAGATTCTCATATCTGAGCTACGAATAATGATTTGACCATATCAAATTAAGAATTCTCAAGATAATAAGCAATACATGACTGAAAAGAAATTCCATTGAATAAGGAGAACAAAATACAACAGACAACAACAGACAGAATTGACAAGCAAGGACAAACATGAAGGGACAAAGAACAAAGACAGGCTCGATAAGCCAGAATGATCCAGATCCTTTAGACTGTGAAAAATCCACAAGTGGTCTTCATTAAGCAGTTTTTAGAACAATTTTTAGGTGCTTCTCCTTCTAGCATCATCTTGACCATATCCATGATTCCATCTCTGAATAAGACTTCAGACAACACTCTGGCATAAGGAAAGTAGGACTTATGGCCAGACCTAGATTCCATTATGGACTTCCAGAGGCAATGGAAGATGGATCTAGGTAGATTCACGTTGTTGTCATTCATCAACAGATAGATGAACACTTGATCATCATATCTCAGAAGATCCCATTTTCTCCTCTGGGAAGAAAATTGGATAACACAAGTTTGTACCAACCTTTAGGCACAAGTAGGAGATTCTATGGGTTGATGGGTTGATATCCTGAAGATACATCATGAAGAGAAATAAATTTCTCCGACATAACGAACCTAGATTTGACATAATCAACTGTGACTCCATGGTCCTCACACCCAGTAGCGACAACAATGGAGAAAAGAGTTATCTGAATGGGAATTCTGAAAAAACATAGGACCTAATGGTACTAGTTTCATAGTCGACCAGAGCATTCAACCAAAAATCCTTGACCATGTTAATGTACACTGGTTTGTTCAGAATGTTGAATTCCATATTCCAACCTTGAGAGAGAGAGAGAGAGTAACATCAATGAAACTGTTGTACATAACACTTTCAAGGTGTAAATCCTTAACTTGTTGTTCAAGGATAAGTTCAAGAAGATATTCGTTTCCATAGAAGGTTTGAGGCATGATGACTCAAATATGAAAAAGATTGCATGTATTTGGAAGGGGATGAGGAACACATCATGAACAAGTATGACTTATATACACCCAAGAAAGTGATAGATGCCACAGAAGACTAAAAGACAACTCTAAATTGAGGACACGACAAATGACAAGAATTTCAATAGAAGGGAATGGTGTGTTGTGATACTTGAGGATTTGATCATACTAACATATTACAAAAATAGACTCTTGAGTAAATGAACATTTACTATAAGCAAAACAGAGACTGACTCACAGAAAATAAAATATGGACAAAGTTGCTTGATTTCTTAGAAATGCCAATATCTTACATATGTCATTCATTAATCATACTCATATTTTCTGCTCATTCTCATGAAAATTTATGTTCTCCATGTTATCTCTTATGATCATATGAGATTCACAATAATGACTAATGTCACAACCTGTGTGATTACAGTATAGAGAATCATTCCAAAAGATTTTCTCTATGGGGAGAGAATGATCATAATTATGAATTTTTCATTGACTGGAAAATTCACAATTAGATTAGCATTAACATCTATTATACTTCTGATTAGTATATCTCCTAACATGTAGAGGTATTCTATCAGATAGTCAAATAGGATAAGATAATTCATCCCTTGATGTTTGAAGGATCTTCATGTTGATTCTTTATCTGAGTGTTTTCCATTCTGATTTTGATTCTGACTTCTGACGTGATCTTCTTGGAGAGTTTCTGATCAGCTTTTCTTTATTCAGGTTCTTAAGGTTGTTCTTCCTCTGAATGTTGACTTTGAGTTTGATGATCAAAACTAGGCTTCAAATCATAATTGATCTTAGAACTTTTGAAGGTTTTCCATGCAGCGCCCTTAACATTAGAACATTCATCTTCTTATCAAGAACTTTTTGACAAGAGACTGAATATTAGTGTCGCAGTGAGAATCGGATATCAAACTATTAAGTGAGCTTGAATCGGAAAACTTTTATGTTCACCACTGAATTTAATTTAATCCAAATGGAAAAGGGAAAAAGATTGTAAAACCCCTGAATGAGGAGAAACTAGGTTCGGGGGTTGGTTATACCTAGGGAAGGTGTTAGCATCCTAAGCATCCGCAGTATCCTATGTGAACCTCTTGTGAATATTTGTATTTCTGTTATTATTGCTTGATAAAACTAAGGGAACCTAAGGTTTTTATTTCTAATGGTGCTCGCGTAACATCGCATTGATGCCTACATATCAGGTATAAAATCAGAGCACTCGTAGTTCACCTAAGGATTAACGAACACTTGATTGCACTCAAGGTTCATGGGGGAGTGTCAGACCCTAATTTTTGACCCTAAGATTTTTCGCATCTTATATGCATTTCGCATACAAACAAGATCACGCACGGGTTCGTTTATCTTTTTTCAGGTGCAGGTCTTTGTTTCGCAGGAGATCACCATGTTTAATTTCTGTTATCTGTTCATATTTTACTAACTTCTAACCAAAATATCAAAAAAAGTATGTTGCAGTTGCTTCTTCTTCTTCTTCTGTGTTGCAGGATTTCAAAGACGGGGTAGTGATTTCAATTCAGATGCGTCTGTTCAGTCACAATTCGATTCAGATGTACGTTTGACTTAATCTCGGTCAAACTATCAGAAGATTGTTCCAATTGCAAATTGTGTGTGCCAATGGTTCATTTCTCGGACAATTCGTTTTCAAAATATAAGTTGTGTTGTGTGACAGTGTTTTGTGCAAAGTTTGGTTTGTTCATCAAGTCATCAGTGATCCATCCGGGGATTTATTTTCCTCAGTATGGATTTGAAATAATCAAGGAAAGTTTCAGATGATTCGAGTGGCTGTGGCTCAGGTGGTAAGGTTTCAATTTATCCAGTGGTTCAAGAGGGTTTTATTCCGGTCTAATCAGAAATTCAGTGGTACAGTGCGAATTTGATTTTGGATCGAAGTTTGTGGCAGTATGATGGTGGTGGTTGATTCATACCCATTTCAAAAAACTATTCTTATTATTTCATATCCAATCCATTTTATCCGTTTTATCCAATAACCATTTTTCTTCCATTTTTCCCGATTAAATCATTCCATTTCTTTTATTATCCAAATCAAACATTTTTTTTAATCTTTTTCTTTCTCTTTTTTCTAAATATCCATTAAACTTTTTTTTTAAGGCCATTTACATATTAGAAAAAAAGAAACACAAATTTGAAGCCCATATATCTTTTGTTAAGCCCATTCATAAAGATCACATTATCTTTTTTTTTCTTCATTATATTTTTAGCCCATTAATACAAAATAATATAAAAAGAAACCATAGCCAGTCAATCAAGCCATCACACACGAAGTCGTACACACATACTTCACCTTTCATACCAATACGCCAAGCACGTGATGCACTCAGCCCCACACAACACTTCTCAGTACAAGCCTCCAACAGCTTCAGCCTACTTTGCCATCACAACCCAGCTTGACTTCACATCAGTCCAGCTACCAACACCAAACAGCCTTGCCAAATTTCAGCTTGCAAGCCAACAAGTTTTCACAACAAAAGCCGTAGGCCCACCACGCCGTTTATACACGCCCTCACACAAATCCTCCCCAGCTACAAACTTCACAACAATTCACAAGCTTTCCGTGCGAATACAAGCCACGGCACAAAGCTAATACAGCCAAGCCCAGCAATACGTAACGCACTGCATAAAACAGCTTCACAAGCCAAGCCCTTCCTCACACGCCCATCAACTAGTCGATGCACATCAACATGCACGCGACTTCGTGAATAAGCCGTACCAGCCAAAACGAAACACAAAACTACACAAAACGCAAACGCAGCAAAACGAGAATTTCACCGTGAGCAAAACGCAAACAAGAACACGTAAAACGCATCGCATCAGCAGCATAAGCATGCTTTCCTCCAAGCCGCATCAAAACGCACGAAATCAGTTCAAATCTCACCCTCTCATTCTATAAATTAAGAACACTCTTCCTTCATTGAGGCAAGCTTTGAAAGCCCTCAAAAACGCTGCAAAAATCCAAACAAAGCTTCAACCCCCAATTCATTCATAACCCTACCGAATTAAAAACCATTAATTTTCATCACATACCTTCAATTCAATCTTGACTTTCAACCTTAAAATAGCCTACAAATCATAGCTCCTCTTCATCGAAACCTTCATCAATCAGAACAACAACAATAATCCCGATCTATGAGTGAGATCGATCGGATTGAGAGAGACAAAGACTGATATATTTGATCGAGATAGAGAAGGATTATCGGCGACGAGATCGGAAAAGAGGAAGTATAGAAACGTGAGTGGTTGATTTTCGTGTTGCCATTTTGTTTTATGATTTAGAAAAGGAACAGTGACGGCTTGAAGCTTCTCACGAAGAAGAAGAAGCATTTCTGCTTTTTTGATTTTTTATATTCTGTTCTTGTTTTAATTAGAAGTGATTTGGGGCCCTAGAACAAATGTTAATCGTTTATATCACCACCTCCCTCTGCGCCTCTCTCTCTCTCTTTGCAACTTTAGTTTTTTTTAATTAATTTTAACTTTTATTCTCTTTTCTTTTGATAGAAAATGAGTTTGAGTTTTTTTAATATAAATTTCTAACATTTTTTTGCTATTATATTCAAATTTCTTTTTTAAGAAAAAAAAGGACATGATGTGGAAAAGTTATCATAAAATTTTTGTTAAGTTTTTTTAATAGTTGATTTTATCCTTTTATAGCAATTGGTAATTTTATTTTGATTGGTTGATTTTTTTTTGGATTCTATTATTAGATCCATTTCTTTTTCCACCTCTTATTTCTTTTATTTTTTGGTCGATGACAATCTCCGATTCGTGATTGTTGAATTTCGAATAGTTTAATCTTCATTATTTCAAATCTATGGATGAATGATCATTTGGATCATTCTCCATACTTTGAGATCGTGATAGGTTGCTTTCGATAACTTCAACGAAAATCTCGATTAAGATTAGACCGTTACCTTTTCTTTTAGTGTGGCATGTTTTCGGAGAACGATCCATAATACCGTTTCTCTAACATGTATTAACACGAATATTTTCCACTTTAATTAGTGGTGGACGGCCTCATTTGTAGGGTAATTACTCCGTAAATTACTCGGCGATTGCTTAACATAGACCTAAACTTGTCCCGATTCGGAATAAGATCCATTTGGATCCGGTTGCCTCGATTTTGGTTCTCTTTTTGTGTGGTTGTGTTTGATTAAGTTCATCATACCACTTATATTGTAAATATTATAATAATGTGAATATACTAACATTTTAATTTAATCTCTCGCACCTTATCCTCTTTTATTTCAATCTCTTGCTCCTTATCTCTCTTATTATGCTTCTATATCGTTCATCATATTGCTTATTGTTTATATATTGTTGCTTGTTATTTTTCTTTTGTCCATTTAGACACAAAAACACTAATAACGGATCAAACATCTAAAAAATTGGTGACTTTAATTTCGGACTATGGTTACTATCCTTAGCATTGGAGTTTCGGACTTAGATTCTAGGATCATCCCTTTGCTCAAGTTGTTATGGATTGAAGACTTTGGCTCCGATTGAGTTCATTTGTTTATGAAGATGGAAATCCGATTATCTCAAAGAATGCTTGCCATGCGGTTTGATCGTTCTTCCTTTAACTTTTTAATTCAAGTCTTAGGATAGTCCCTTCATCTCTTCCCATCTTCTTCAATTTTCAAATCTCCTTCCTCTTTTCAAAACTTTCTTTGTTTTCAAACTTCAAACATTTTTGCAATCAAACCTTGACTTCAGTCATGTGCTTTTACCTTTTCATTTCATTTCCTTAAATAAATGCTAAACCACATAAGCATATCGAAACTTTCTTTCTCAAAAAACTTTAAAACTTTCAAAACTCATTCAATTGTTTTGTGCCCTCGTGCACGTTTCCTTTTAACCATTTTTTATGTTTAGATATGATTCATTCTTTCTAGCGGAATTATTCGCTAAAGAATGACGACTTATCTCTACATTTTAAAATCAATTCAACTCATTTGCCTTTTCACAATTTGTACCACGAACTACGGGGTTTTGATCTCGCATTGCACTTTGTGGGTACGTAGGCATGAGACGTTCGTCTCTTCAAACACCAAAATTTTAAAAAACATTCTTCTTCTCATCTCTTTAATCTCTTTTCAAGCAAACCATTTCAAACCAAAAAATGCAGTAAATATTTCAAAGGGTTCCCGTGGAGTACCACGGACAAGTCGGGTGCTTAAAACCTTCCCGATTTGTAACCAATCCCCGTACCCGTTCTCTGTTTGTTTCTTTTGGATTTTGCTTTTAGATTCATTAGGCTTTCTTCGTTCTTTTTGCCTTTTTCCTTTTGGAAATAAATAAAAGCGCGGTGGCGAATCTGTGTACATTGAGTTAAGTTAATCAATAGCTTACATTCACGATTTTACCGCTACAGAAAAGTGGCGACTCTGCTGGGGAATCAATCTCTAAGTGGATTCGGCCTACTTTGATTTGTTTACTGCTTTAGTTTGACTTGTTTGTTACTTGGTTGTTCTGTTTCGGTTTTGGTGATTCTCTGTGTGATAGATTCTAACCCGGATCTGAGTGAAACTTATGATAGGACGACGATAGTCGAAGCGATACGCGATGGAGTAGTCCAAAGCGATGTCAATTTGATAATCTCCACTCGGTTAGGCTCTATTGGACTATCAATGTCATGACGAGTAATCGTACGTGGCATTATTTTCCGACTTTGAGCTGATCATACTGAGGACCGTAGAACCCTTAACCAATCTAAGCCAATTTAGGAACGTAGTGCGGAAACTATCTGGGTGTAAACCTAAGGTGGTTGTCACGCGATACTACACTCGGACGAGGTCTATTTTAGGAATGTTATCGGTTGGGGAGTAATCCAACGTACCGATAAAATTCTAAAGATGGCTGTTAACTCCAGGAACTTCTGTTAGCACCCTTTTGGTTTTTTGCAGGTACAATGAAGACAAACCTTAGTACATGCCTGTGTGGGTTGGTGTTCTGTTACCATGACTCCATGCTCGTGACCTGAACCTTTGAACCTGTGTGCTTTGCGTGATCTTGTTTGTGTTTGTTGCATCTACATATTCATCATGATCATTATCACAACCATTTTTCAAGGAAAACAATTCCGATTATTGCAAGCATTGGAAAGAAGTAAACATTCCTTTTTGTCAAGATTTTTCATGACCATATTCTCGATGTTGACCATGATTGCAATAATCGAGTTGTTTTTCTGAAAATGGAAGTGAGCATTGCATATCATTGCATCCTCGCATATTCTTGCATTCATCCGAGTTGTGTGGGAACTCATCCTGGTTGTTTGTTTCCTCAGTTGTCTGTTGATCCGTCAAGCTGACTCCTCACCACAGATACGGTACTAGAGCTGCTAATAGATTGAGAGCTATCATATTGAGAATGGAACACAAAGAACAGCATAATATGGAAGTTCGGATGGAGATTGATGAGTTGAAGGCCGGTATGACTAGGCTCACTGAAATGATGCAAGTTCTGATTCCTCGAGGTGAACCACCTCAAAGGACTGTTATCTCTGAAGTTTTTACTGCTGTTGTTGACCCTCCTGTTGTTCAGCAACCGGTTTCTACTTGGCCAGAATATGGGTTACCTCCGAATTATGTGCCAGTTTCTGCAACTGCTCAAGTGGGTGGTCCATCTGTTGTGCCAGTCTTTTCAGCTCCGACTTTTGTCGAACCTCAACCTGTTGTGCACACTAGTGCTCAAACTACTTATCAAAATTCTCCTTTTTTGTACCAAGCTGCTGGTCAACAAGCTGAAAGTCAGGGTGAACCTGGATACATGGATGAAGTTAGAGAGCAGTGTTTGACTCTTGAGAAGAGAGTAAGAGGTCTTGAAGGAAAAGATGTCTTTGGTTCTTCTGCCATAGATATGTGTTTGGTTTCCGACTTGGTTCTTCCTGATAAGTTCAAGGTTCCTGTATTCGAGAAGTACAATGGTCATACTTGTCCAAAGATTCATCTGCTGATGTATTGTCGCAAAATGGCTGCGCATGCTAAGGATGACAAGTTGCTTATTCACTGTTTTCAAGATAGTTTGAGCGGTGCTTCTATGAAGTGGTATGTTGGACTTGAGAAGAGTCACATTCGAAGCTGGAAAGATTTATCTGATGCTTTTGTAAGGCAGTATAAGTACAATCTGGACATGGCGCCTGACTGTCTTCAACTTCAAAATATGTCGCAGAAAGAGAAAGAATCATTCAAGGAGTACGCTCAGCGTTGGAGAGAGCTAGCTGCTCAAGTGGAACCACCTTTGACCGAAATTGAATTAACTGGTTTGTTCATGGACACTCTTCAACCATTTTTTGGGAGAAAATGGTAGGATGTGTTTCATCTGGTTTTTCTGATCTAGTCACTATTGGAGAAAGACTAGAGGAAGGTATCAAGAAGGGTAAGATTACCAATTCTGAATCTCCTAATGCTGCAAGAAAGTCTTTTGGGAATCCTCACAAGAGAAGAGATGGTGATGCTTATGCTGTTTCAACTGAGAGGAGGCCTTATCGCCCGCAACAACGATATGTTCAACCATATGTAGCTGCAGTGGCTCCTGTTGTTAAAACTCAACCTGCTCAAACTCAAGCTCAAAGTCAAGTTCAACCAGCTCAAGCTCAAGTTCAGATTCGAGCTCAAGCTCAGGCTCTTCCCCCTGCTGCTGGACAAAATCAGTATCGCAATAGGCCAAACTTTGATCCTATACCGATGCCTTATACTGAGTTGTTTCCTTCTTTGATTAAGAGTGGTTTAATTACTACTAGGCCTCCGCCTCCTGTTCCAAATCCTCTTCCGGTTGGTTATAGATCGGATCTTCGCTGTGAGTTTCATCAAGGTGGAACTGGTCATGACTTAGAGCATTGCTTTGCACTGAAGGCTAAGGTGCAAGAACTTATCAGGAACAACATCCTTTACTTTAATGACCTTAATCCCAATGTTATCAACAATCCTTTGCCGAAGCTTGGGAAGTGAATCTTCTAGAAGACTTCAACTGTTAATTTTCTTCAAGGCCAGAATATCAGACGGGACAGCTCATCCTTGTTACTGATGGATCACTAGGCCATTGTTTCTTTATGTTTGCAATTTTCTTCAATCATATTAAGTTGTTTGCTTTTAAAATTTGTTTGTACTTTCATGTTGATTTTAATGAAATGAGCATTGCTTTGTTTTGATTCAATTTCATTTACTATTTGCATCTTTATGCTTTACATTTCAAGTTCATTTATCTTTTCTCAAAGTTTTACAATGATTGGAGGGAGGATGATGAAAACGAGATACCCATAACTGTTGTTGGTATGCTTTCAATTGAGACTTGGCTGATGATATACAGGCATTGTTTCAAATCCCAAACACTGGAGAAATAAGGAAGTTAATCCTTTGTCAAACCCTTTGAGCCTTGAAGTTGGAATTTCTTTCTATTCGAAAAAACCCTTAATTTTAACCCGGGGATGGGTAGTTCTCAATTAATTCGAATGTGCATTCAAGTACAAGAGAATCATTCAAGACACCTTTCAACAAAGGCTGCAATCTCAAGTTTTCCTTCACACACATCAAAGAAGTATTGAAGATGTTTCTCAAATCAAAAGCCAATGATGGTTCGTCGTAATCATTAAGCCATGCAGTCATTATCTTTCAAAAAAAAATGATATTGAAAAAAAATTATTGAAAAAAAATCAAAGCCCGCTAAGTCAAAACCTATGAAGGAGACTTAGGCAAAAACTGGGGCATCCCGCTGGCTGTAAGTTGAAACGACACAGTTCAGGCAAAAGTTAGGGATAATAAAAGAAAGATTTATCAAGAGCTCATCAAAACCCTCAACAAAAATAAGATGTGTGGACCAAAGTCCTCACTGGAAATAACAAAAAGGAAGAGGTGACTGCTATCTCAAAATCCTTTGGCTTATGAACCATCTTCATCTGTGCAATCCCAAATGTTTTGGAACTTGAATGCATAGGCTGAATTAATTGAATGTAGGACTGGAGTTCATCACGAAGTTGGGTTGGGTACAAATAAATTTTGAGCTTATATCCTTTGTTTCATAAACCGTGAACCAGGCCATGTTACAACCTTCAAAAGTCCTAATTGAATCCAGGTTTCTTTTGAAAATCATACTACAACGAGGTTGTGTAAACTGACTCCCAAGTTCTTTACCAATCATTTGTTTTCTTACCTTTGCTTTATCTTTAATTTTGTCTCAACCACCGTGTTTTGACAATGTTTTCATTTTACTTTACATCAATAAATTTCATTCCAAAAATGATTCTTGATTTCAAACTTTGCATTGAACTTTGCATTAAAATTACCAAGTTTGTACAAACGTTTTTATTTTCAAATAAACTTTCCTCATCAAGGAATTTTCAAACAGTTAAGAAACTTGGTCAGTGATCTTATCAGAGGCAATTTCATCCCAGGTGCTATGGTTCAAGTTTTGTTGCTCAGTGCAACTTATTCTCAGATATGGTTAATCAGAAGATTCTCTGCAAGATTCATACTGGGTTATTTTCTCAACATTCAAGAACTGAAGCTATTGATCAGTTTATTTTCTCAACATTCATCTCAAGAATTGAAGCCATGATCAATTTATCTTCTCAACAGTTACCTCAAAGATGTGATTATTTTTTTCTCCAGCAGTAATCAAGAACTGAATCCATTATCAGTTTACCTTCATCAGTTATTGAACTTGGGGCAACTTTCTTCAAGAATCCCCAAGCAGCTTTGTATGACTTCTCTCAAAAGATTTTCAACTTGATACAGTTTACTGGTGTGACAGAGATTTGTTCATCAGTAGTATCTCTAATTTCCGAGCGGAATGGTAGTGATCTCTGTGTTGAGGAATCAGTCTTCCATTTCCTTTTCACTCCTCTAAGAGTCTAAACTGGTTGTCAGCATTTTCTCTCATATTATCTCTTTGGGTGTGTTATTCCCCAGTCTTGTCTATGTTTGCATATTTGAGTGTTTTAGTCCTCATTATGCGTTTTCTCGGGTGTGTTATTCCCCATTCTTATTTGCCTTTGCATATTTGAGTGTTTTAGTCCTCATTATGCGTGTTCTTGGGTGGTTTAGTCCCCATTTTCGTAAATGTCCGCATACTGAGTGTTTTAGTCCTCATATGCATTTCTCAAAGTCTTGTTGTTTTCAACTTCTTATTTTTTGGTTAAAGTCCAATTTACTTGGCATCTGTCTGTCTCTTCAGAATTTTTTTTCTCTACTTGTTGTGTCTTCTCAAATATTACACCATTTTATCCGATTGCCATTCTCGGATGTCCATAGTGAAGTCATCATTGATTTGATGTACTGTCTCGGACTTTTTCCATCTCATTCAGTTCTGTTCCTGAATGTTGTGATTCACATTATCCGATTGCTATTCTTGGATGTCGTGATTACTTCTTTCCGATTGCCATTCTCGGATGTCCATAGTGAAGTCATCATTGATTTGATGTACTGTCCCGGACTTTTTCCATCTCATTCAGTTCTGTTCCTGAATGTTATGACTCACATTTTATCTGATTGCCATTCTCAGATGTTGTGATTACTTCCTTCTGATTGCCATTCTCGGATGTCCATAGTGAAGTCATCATTGATTTGATGTACTGTCCCAGACTTTTTCCATCTCATTAAGTTCTGTTCCTGAATGTTATGACTCACATTTTATCTGATTGCCATTCTCAGATGTTGTGATCACTTTCCTTCTGATTGCTATTCTCGGACGTCCATAGTGAAGTCATCATTGATTTGATGTACTGTCCCGGACCTTTTTCCATCTCATTCAGTTCTGTTCCTGAATGTTATGACTCACATTTTATCTGATTGCCATTCTCAGATGTTGTGATCACTTTCCTTCCGATTGCCATTCTCAGATGTCCATAGTGAAGTCATCATTGATTTGATGTACTGTCCTGAACTTTTTTCCATCTCATTCAGTTTTGTTCCTGAATGTTGTGATTCACATTTTATCTGATTGACATTCTCAGATGTTGTGATCTCTTTTTCCGATTGTCATTCTCGGATGTCCATAGTGAAGTCATCATTGATTTGATGTACTGTCCCGGACCTTTTTCCCATTTCATTCAGTGCTATTCCTGAATGTTGTAATTCACATTTTATCTGACTGTTATTCTCGGATATTGTGATTACTTTCCTTCCGATTGCCATTCTCGGATTTCCATGTTAGAGTCATCATTGAGTTGATGTACTTTCCCGAACTTTTCCCATTTCATTCAGTGATGTTCCTGAATGTTGTGATTCACATATTTTATCTGATTGCTATTCTCAGATGTTGTGATGACCTTTTATCCGATTGCCATTCTCGGATATCTCTAGCATAGTCAGTAATGTCATCCTTGGATGCTTCTGGTGTACTTTTTCGGGATTTTTCTTACTTCATTCAATGTCATTCCTGGATGTTATGATCCTTCCTGTCCAATTGCCATTCTTGAACATTTTCATCTAGGCTGAGCCATGTGTTGGTCTCTAGCATGTTGTTTTTCCGTCGGAATCTTATGCTCCTGATCCCCAGCGTTTGTTCTTTTTCATGTGTCGTCTTGTCCCTCACTGACTCCTTTGCATGACATTTGGTTCCAGATACATTTCATATCATCTCATAAATTTTCTCATAATGTTTCATTTGTTTTCACATATTTTCTCTGCATTTCATATATTTTCATTTGCTTTCATAATATTTTCATATGTTTCATATCATTTTCATATCATTTCATATCGTCCGTTTCATTTCATATCATTCCATTCCAGTTTTTGGCATCTTAGGATCAAAAATTGGGTTTTTTGATATTTAAGTATCTTCCATCTTGTCGAAACGAAGATTTCAATCTTCATTATCTCTGGATTGAAGAAACTTAAATAGGGGCATCTGTCAGACCCTAATTTTTGACCCTAAGATTTTTCGCATCTTATCTGCATTTCGCATACAAACAAGATCACGCACGGGTTCGTTTATCTTTTTTCAGGTGCAGGTCTTTGTTTCGCAGGAGATCACCATGTTTAATTTCTGTTATCTGTTCATATTTTACTAACTTCTAACCAAAATATCAAAAAAAGTATGTTGCAGTTGCTTCTTCTTCATCTGTGTTGCAGGATTTCAAAGTCGGGGTAGTGATTTCAATTCAGATGCGTCTGTTCAGTCACAATTCGATTCAGATGGACGTTTGACTTAATCTCGGTCAAACTATCAGAAGATTGTTCCAATTGCAAATTGTGTGTGCCAATGGTTCATTTCTCGGACAATGCGTTTTCAAAATATAAGTTGTGTTGTGTGACAGTGTTTTGTGCGAAGTTTGGTTTGTTCATCAAGTCATCAGTGATCCATCCGGGGATTTATTTTCCTCAGTATGGATTTGAAATAATCAAGGAAAGTTTCAGATGATTCGAGTGGCTGTGGCTCAGGTGGTAAGGTTTCAATTTATCCAGTGGTTCAAGAGGGTTTTATTCCGGTCTAATCAGAAATTCAGTGGTACAGTGCGAATTTGATTTTGGATCGAAGTTTGTGGCAGTATGATGGTGGTGGTTGATTCATACCCATTTCAAAAAACTATTCTTATTATTTCATATCCAATCCATTTTATCCGTTTTATCCAATAACCATTTTTCTTCCATTTTTCCCGATTAAATCATTCCATTTCTTTTATTATCCAAATCAAACATTTTTTTTAATCTTTTTCTTTCTCTTTTTTCTAAATATCCATTAAACGTTTTCTTAAGGCCATTTACATATTAGAAAAAAAGAAACACAAATTTGAAGCCCATATATCTTTTGTTAAGCCCATTCATAAAGATCACATTATCTTTTTTTTTCTTCATTATATTTTTAGCCCATTAATACAAAATAATATAAAAAGAAACCATAGCCAGTCAATCAAGCCATCACACACGAAGTCGTACACACATACTTCACCTTTCATACCAATACGCCAAGCACGTGATGCACTCAGCCCCACACAACACTTCTCAGTACAAGCCTCCAACAGCTTCAGCCTACTTTGCCATCACAACCCAGCTTGACTTCACATCAGTCTAGCTACCAACACCAAACAGCCTTGCCAAATTTCAGCTTGCAAGCCAACAAGTTTTCACAACAAAAGCTGTAGGCCCACCACGCCGTTTCAACACGCCCTCACACAAATCCTCCCCAGCTACAAACTTCACAACAATTCACAAGCCTTCCGTGCAAATACAAGCCGCGGCACAAAGCTAATACAGCCAAGCCCAGCAATACGTAACGCACTGCATAAAACAACTTCACAAGCCAAGCCCTTCCTCACACGCCCATCAACTAGTCGCTGCACATCAACACGCACGTGACTTCGTGAATAAGCCGTACCAGCCAAAACGAAACACAAAACTACACAAAACGCAAACGCAGCAAAACGAGAATTTCACCGTGAGCAAAACGCAAACAAGAACACGTAAAACGCATCGCATCAGCAGCATAAGCATGCTTTCCTCCAAGCCGCATCAAAACGCACGAAATCAGTTCAAATCTCACCCTCTCATTCTATAAATTAAGAACACTCTTCCTTCATTGAGGCAAGCTTTGAAAGCCCTCAAAAACGCTGCAAAAATCCAAACAAAGCTTCAACCCCCAATTCATTCATAACCCTACCGAATTGAAAACCATTAATTTTCATCACATACCTTCAATTCAATCTTGACTTTCAACCTTAAAATAGCCTACAAATCATAGCTCCTCTTCATCGAAACCTTCATCAATTAGAACAATAACAATAATCTCGATCTATGAGTGAGATCGATCGGATTGAGAGAGACAAAGACTGATATATTTGATCGAGATAGAGAAGGATTATTGGCGACCAGATCGGAAAAGAGGAAGTGTAGAAACGTGAGTGGTTAATTTTCGTGTTGCCATTTTGTTTTATGATTTAGAAAAGGAACAGTGACGGCTTGAAGCTTCTCACGAAGAAGAAGAAGCATTTCTGCTTTTTTGATTTTTTATATTCTGTTCTTGTTTTAATTAGAAGTGATTTGGGGCCCTAGAACAAATGTTAATCGTTTATATCACCACCTCCCTCTGCGCCTCTCTCTCTCTCTCTCTTTGCAACTTTAGTTTTTTTTTTTAATTAATTTTAACTTTTATTCTCTTTTCTTTTGATAGAAAATGAGTTTGAGTTTTTATAATATAAATTTCTAACATTTTTTTTGCTATTATATTCAAATTTCTTTTTTAAGAAAAAAAAAGGACATGATGTGGAAAAGTTATCATAAAAATTTTGTTAAGTTTTTTTAATAGTTGATTTTATCCTTTTATAGAAATTGGTAATTTTATTTTGATTGGTTGATTTTTTTTTGGATTCTATTATTAGATCCATTTCTTTTTCCACCTCTTATTTCTTTTATTTTTTGGTCGATGACAATCTCCGATTCGTGATTGTTGAATTTCGAATAGTTTAATCTTCATTATTTCAAATCTATGGATGAATGATCATTTGGATCATTCTCCATACTTTGAGATTGTGATAGGTTGCTTTCGATAACTTCAACGAAAATCTCGATTAAGATTAGACCGTTACCTTTTCTTTTAGTGTGGCATGTTTTCGGAGAACGATCCATAATACCGTTTCTCTGACATGTATTAACACGAATATTTTCCACTTTAATTAGTGGTGGCCGGCCTCATTTGTAGGGTAATTACTCCGTAAATTACTCGGCGATTGCTTAATATAGACCTAAACTTGTCCCGATTCGGAATAAGATCCATTTGGATCCGGTTGCCTCGATTTTGGTTCTCTTTTTGTGTGGTTGTGTTTGATTAAGTTCATCATACCATTTATATTGTAAATATTATAATAATGTGAATATACTAACATTTTAATTTAATCTCTCGCACCTTATCCTCTTTTATTTCAATCTCTTGCTCCTTATCTCTCTTATTATGCTTCTATATCATTCATCATATTGCTTATTGTTTATATATTGTTGCTTGTTATTTTTCTTTTGTCCATTTGGACACAAAAACACTAATAACGGATCAAACATCTAAACAATTGGTGACTTTAATTTCGGACTATGGTTACTATCCTTAGCATTGGAGTTTCGGACTTAGATTCTAGGATCATCCCTTTGCTCAAGTTGTTATGGATTGAAGACTTTGGCTCCGGTTGAGTTCATTTGTTTATGAAGATGGAAATCCGATTATCTCAAAGAATGCTTGCCATGCGGTTTGATCGTTCTTCCTTTAACTTTTTAATTCAAGTCTTAGGATAGTCCCTTCATCTCTTCCCATCTTCTTCAATTTTCAAATCTCCTTCCTCTTTTCAAAACTTTATTTGTTTTCAAACTTCAAACATTTTTGCAATCAAACCTTGACTTCGGTCATGTGCTTTTACCTTTTCATTTCATTTCCTTAAATAAATGCTAAACCACATAAGCATATCGAAACTTTCTTTCTCAAAAACTTTAAAACTTTCAAAACTCATTCAATTGTTTTGTGCCCTCGTGCACGTTTCCTTTTAACCATTTTTTATGTTTAGATATGATTCATTCTTTCTAGCGTAATTATTCGCTAAAGAATGACGACTTATCTCTACATTTTAAAATCAATTCAACTCATTTGCCTTTTCACAATTTGTACCACGAACTACGGGGTTTTGATCTCGCATTGCACTTTGTGGGTACGTAGGCATGAGACGTTCGTCTCTTCAAACACCAAAATTTTTATAAAAAAAATTCTTCTTCTCATCTCTTCAATCTTTTTATAAGCAAACCATTTCAAACCAAAAAATGCAGTAAATATTTCAAAGGGTTCCCGTGGAGTACCACAGACAAGTCGGGTGCTTAAAACCTTCCCGATTTGTAACCAATCCCCGTACCCGTTCTCTGTTTGTTTCTTTTGGCTTTTGCTTTTAGATTCATTAGGCTTTCTTCGTTCTTTTTGCCTTTTTCCTTTTGGAAATAAATAAAAGCGCGGTGGCGACTCTGTGTACATTGAGTTAAGTTAATCAATAGCTTATGTAAACACCCCAAATTTGCCCTCACCCATTCACACCATGGTTTGTGATCATCCTCATATGCATAAACACAATCATATCATCTCACATCTCATTTTTGATCCACTGCATAGTTTCTAAGGCATCTGCACCTAGGGTTTGTGATCTGAGCAACCTCAGGGCATCCTGAGCCACCCCAAAGGCCACTAATCAACTCAAAGGGGTCCATGTGTGTTCTTATGTCATAGTCCATCTCCTCAAAGCCAAAATTGCAGAGGAATCACAAGAACTAGGGTTTGAGTGGATGTAGAGCCAGGATGAACTGCACAGTTGTCCTAAAATTAGGGTTTTGGTTTCAGAGGCCATAACTCCAATTTTTTTGGTCATTCTTGTTTCCATTGGTCTCTATATGGTATAGGGAGTATGCATATCAATTTTCATGAAGAAATTCCATGGGGAAGTCATCTGATCAAGGGTTGACTTTTCAGACAAGTCAGTGTAAAATCAGGGCATCTGAGGCCCCCAATGACCCAACCAATGGTTGATCTTCATCATTTTGAGTGTATATGACCTTTATTTGATCATGGAAGAAGGTTGAAGTTCATAAAAATCAAGAATTTAGGGTTTTTGCAAATGTTGACTTTTTGGGCATAGTTGACTTTTCAAGAATGCATCATTTTAGGTCATTTTTCAAGCTTTGATTCTTGATCCAAAAAGGCTTCAAATGGAAAAACTTTGGTCATGAAAGTTGTAGATCTCATCTTTCCCTTTTCAAAAAGTACAAGAACATGATCAAACTCTTTTTGGATCAAAAGTTATGGCAAGGCAAAGTTGGCTAAAATCATTGATTTTTTAAGGCATGCCTCAAATGGAAATTTTGCAAAGTCGTGAACCAATGCATTATGTGACTTCTAATTGGTATCAAACCAGCACATAAACTTTCTCTAAGTCATGAAAATCAGATTTGAACCAAGGATGCCCATGGTTTCATGTTTGGTTGGACAAAGAATCACATGTGAACCAAAGTTACAACAACTTGCAAAACCACTCATAACATTTTACCAACTTGCTGCCTTGAATGCTGGACCAAGCCTAGCCTTTCCCTTCACTTTGCTGCGCAGGCCATGCCCTTTGTACTTGGCTAGAAGTTGCCCATGCCCTATCTTACAAGAAGTTGACATATTTGCAAAAGTGGCTACACCTATCCATAAAGCACAAGTCACATCCTCTGACCAATTGGATTAGTTTATACTATCCATTTGCAAACCATCCCATGTACAAAGCAAGGCTGAAACATCTCATACCAACACATACACAAGAACACTCCATTTTGCTTTTGCCTTCGAAATTCTCTGCCCAGCTCACATACATCCAAACCATCTTTACCAATCATCTCACCATGTCTCATTGAGCCCAAAGCAACCAAGAACCAGGCCTTAAACAAGCTACAACATCACTGCACCATTTTCACACCAGCTTGCAGTTTCATTCGAAACTCTCACCCTAGCTCACCAACATACAAACAAACACTCCAGACCTTCTCCATTCATCCTCAGGACCACAAACCATCATTCACAATGGCCTGAAACCCCCAGAAACTCCATTGCCATTTCTGACTGAGCTGAAGCAGGAGCTTTCGAAACTCACTATCCAGCCAACCTAAATTCTCTTTGAGCATTCAAACATCTTCTGGGGACCAAGTGGAGTAGTTTGCACTGAAGGAAGTGGCCAGAAAGTCTTCAAACTGAAAGCTTCGAATCTCAGGTAGCCTGAAATTTATTTTTCCAGAAATTGTTTTTCTTGTTACAAACTTGTTCTATGTGCTTCACTGATCATCCTGGTATCATTGGTTTTGAAAATGGCTTTGATTTGAGAGTTTAATTTGTCTCTGAAGCTTGCGTGCCCTAGTTTTTATTCCTTTCGATTCAGCTTGTTTAGGAAGAAGAAATGTGTTTTAGGATAGGGGTTTGATTCGTGAGGATGTGAGAAACATTTCCATGGTTTTAGATTTCATTTTAGTGACCTAGGGAAAGATTTGGAAGTTTTCAGGGGAGAAGGTCACCGGAGAAGACGACCGGAGCTCGTCTCCGGTGACCTGAAAGTGATTAGTCATTTAATTAGGGTTAGGGCAAGTTTTAAATGTGAGCCACCAGATCTTGTTTCCCGCGTGTGAGTGTGTGGCTGAGATCATGCCATTTTCAATTAATCAGGATTAATTAATTCTAATTAGGTTTAATAAATTAATTAGTCAGGTTTGAATTATGACCATTGGATCTGGCGCGTGGTCAATGGTTTCCTTTCCAGATTGAATCCCAACCCTACATTGTGCATACTTCAGTTTAATTTATTTTTAATTCATTTTTCTTTTCAATTAATTTGCATATTTATTTTAAAATAGTAAAAAATTCTTAAAAATTATGAAACTTTTTCCTAAAAGTTTTATTAATTTTTAAGACCCAAAAACATTTTTATTTTATTTTTTATCATTAAAAAAGTATTTTTAAATATTTAAAAGATTATTTTTAATTGATTAATGGGAATTAATTAATTAAAAATACTTTTAGGTATTTAAAAATTACAAAAAAATTCATGAAATGTTCTAAGACATTTAGAAACATTGTCCAACCTTCAAACCAAATTTCTTTTTTGATCTTGATGCATTTTAAGAATTTTTCATTGAATTAAATCATATTTTGTGCATTAATTTGATCATAAGTTTAAAAATTCATTTCTGCCTATTGGAGAAGGTTTGGACATTGGTTCTTCTTGCATTGTTTTCTATTTTGCATGTATTTTCAAGGATAAAATGGCCATGATTTGATCTTGCATTTTCCAATTGTTTGGGCATTTCTCTTGTTAAGAACCCTAAAAAACCCTAATAACTTAGAAAATTCATAACTTGAGTTTGGTTGAGAGTTGAGAGCCCCCCTTTGGGCAGTGGTCTATTATAGGTTTAGGGTTTCTTTGGGTAGCATTTTCCATTTTTTATCTTAAAGTTTTGCTTCTGTTTTGGGTTTTGGTTTGATGTTTGATTCATAAACCCTAATTTGGGCTTTCTTTTGCATCCTTCTTGCATTTCCTTGCATAACTTGACTTGTCTTTGCATTTTGTGCATTCTTGTGATTCATTTGACATCTCAAGACATATAGAAAGCATGTTTGATCATTGCATTGCATATTTACCATGCCATTTGTCTTGTATGCTTCACAACTTTCCATGCTTGTTCATGCTCCTTAGCTTGCATCATTTGCATTCATAATCTTGTATGAACATCTCCTTGCCTTGCCTCATGTTTGCAGCACCTCATAACATCATAATCATCATCAACATGCTTCTGGTTTTGCTTAGCATCATACCATTTCATCTCATCTTGCATTGCATTGCATTTCTTTCTAACATTTCAGGTGGTAAGTAAACTTGAGAAGTGAATTTGCCTTCACTTCTCATAACTTTTCTTTTCATCTCTCTTGCATCCATTGCTGCATTCCTATATGTGTTTGAGATTGAGCTTGCTCATTCTTCTTCCTCCTACTTTCTTTCTTCAAGTGACTTGACTTCTTGAATGAAGCAAGTCACTTTGCTTCTCTTGATCTTGCTCATCTGCTTCCTGGTGGCTCCTATGAAGATTGTTCTTGAAAACCTCACAAACCTTAGGATCAACCAAGCATGACAAGGAATTAGGGTTTTGATTAGTCTCCCCTCATAGTTTTTACCTTTGTGTCTCTCTTTGAGTCTTCTCTTCCCATCTCATAATCAGGGACTAAACCCTAAAGGCTTTAAGACTTTGTGATTAAGCTTATGCCTGCATCCTTCTCTTAGGATGAAGTGTATAACTTTAATCCTAAGTGTTGAAACCTTTGTGTGTTTAAATCTCTTAATCAATTCACTTAATAAATATCAAGACATCACACTTGTGACTTGGGCCTTGCATTAGGGTTCTAATTCTTCCTTAAGTGGTTAAGAAGGACTAACCCTAGTGTTAATGGACAAGTCCCCCTCAAGTTGTCTTACAAATCATAAAAATCACTTCATCATCATAACCATTGAATAAAATCCACTTAATCAAAGGCTTGTTTTGTCATGAGTTTAATCCCTAATCATGGATTAAGTTGAGGAGCTTTCCTCAGCTTAAACACTCTCATCTATTATCCTTCTATTAGGATGGTGTAATGAGTCTGTTTAATCCTTGATTATGGCTTAACCTCATTACTCAACACTAAACAAAAACCACAAAAACACCTAAATAATCACAAGTAGGTTAATGATCTTAATCCTACACCAAAGGTGATTAAGTGTGAGAATCTGACTTCACACTTAAAGTATTCTCATTACCCCTAATCAGAGGGAAGATGTGATGAGTTTACTAACCCATTGGTTTAGGCTTAAGCTCATCAACTTATGACAAACTTTCAAAAGCAATAAAAGACTGAAAACTCAAAAACAACAATAATCGTCTCCTTCGGGATTCTTTTCTCACCTCATTCACTCATAAACGAGAACTTGCTTCTTCCGTCTAATGCAAGACAGTTTGCATCTGTGCCAGACAGATCATACACTTGAGCATAGATAAGTAAGCAGTTCACAAGTCAATTCACCTTTCAGTCTCTTTGGGTCGAACTACGGTGTTCTGACTTCCTCATTGCACGAGAGGATACGTAGGCATAACTTAACAGTTATCGAACAAAAGTCTCTGTATATTCCCCTTTTTCCAGCTTCATTCTTTAGGCCTCATTATCATGAGCGATTCATTCTCATTCTTACATCATTATACACTTCACTTCTTTTACACTGACACCTGTACATTCTTTTCCAGCTATCTTATACACAAATTGCACTGACACTACCCCTTTAAAGCACAAATCTTTTAAGCGTGGATCCCGTCGAGTACGGCGGACAATCTGGGTGCCAATACCTTCCCAGGTTGTAACCAACCCCCTTTCTCAGTCTCTCTGGTTCGCGACCGTCTTATCCGTATCTTTCTAGGTCTATGCAGCATTACCTTTCCTCCGGGATAAAAATGCCTAGCTGGCGACTCTATTCATCTCCAGTGAGTTCACGGCTGTGTGTTCTCATTGTCCCTCTCGCCGACCGTTCGCGTATGTACCTTTATCTGGGCCTGGTCCCACTTATTGGGAGCGACAGCTTGGCGACTCTGCTGGGGATCCTTATACTGCAACCAGGGCTTCTGGTTCTTTTTGTGGGTTCCTCCTAGCGCTTGTTTGATTTGTGTTTACTGGGGTGTTATGTGCTTGTATTTATTTTTGTTTATTGCTTTATGTACAGTTACTTTACTGCTTTCTTTATTGCATTTATTTATATCATACTGTCATTGCTGCTGGCTGGATCTGGTTTTTTTGTTTTGGTGGGTGGGTGTTTCATTGAGAGTTAAGGTCCTATACCTGGGACCTGAGTGACACCTAGGCTAGAGTGAATCATATTCTTTCCCATTCCATTTCGGTCTGGTGCGGGAATATGAAACACGGTTCAGATATGGGTTTCTTCTTGAGAACTATGTGTTGCAGATTTCCTGCAATGCTAGGGCTATCTGGGAAGCCTGCTAAGTCTGGATGACCTTTTAGTATTAACCTTCAGAAACTGAGGTGAATTAGAGGAGGAATTGTTATGGTTATTGTAAACACTATGCCTCCGGGTTAGAAGTGTTTACACTTCTCATAACTGATCCAAGTCTGAGGATCCTTGTTCTAGATCATCACCTGTGAGGGGGTTGGGCTGTTTACAGGTTTGCAGGTACCTTGACCTCAGAACACCCTGTTACTTTGACTTTGTTAAGAATACTCCATGTTGGATAGTTCTTGTGATTCTAAACCCAGGACTTGTGGTTCTTTATTTGAGCCCCCCACCCTGGTTACTGGATTTATAGACCTCCATCTGGAATTCTTGAACACACTTGGACCTATATCAGGGCATTTTGATCAGATCCAGCTCAGGCACAAACCCTTTGCATATCATTTGCATACATAACCATTGCATCATATTAACATTTGCTTATTTGTGTTTCAGGGTATCCACCTTCATCTGGCTTTGGTTTTGACCCCATCTGCAGTATTGACCTATCTCCACCAGTACTTGCTTCAGCTTGTCAGCCATATACTTCAGTTACTTGCACTAGCCAGTCAGTGGCCCACTCCTCAGCATCTTCATCAGCACTCTACTCAGTCTTCAGCATCATGGCTCCAAAGAAAAGCAACATCACGTATCATTTCTTCCAACCAGACTTATCAGACATCAGGAGGATCCAAACCCTGATCACTCCAGATCACATACCCTTGTTCAGGGAGAGTTATGGGGATATACTGGACATGGTTATGGATCTGGACCCTTCACAGAGGAGCCTCATCCACACCTGCATTCAGTTTTATGACCCCCCATTGAGATGTTTCACCTTTCAAGACTTTCAGTTGGGGCCTCTTTTAGAAGAATACTCATCTTTGGTTGGTTTGCCTATCAAGAGGGAAATCCCTTTTAACCCTGAAATGGTCTTTCCCAGCAATGGAGAGGTGGCAAAAGCTCTGCACCTGGAACCTGCTTTGATTGAGCAGCATATGACCTCTAAAGCTGGGATCCCTGGCTTTCATCTGGACTTTCTAATTTCTCAAGCTAGCCTGAAGGCTTCCCTGGGGGAGTGGAGAGCTGTTTGTGCTCTGTTGGCCTTAAGTGTATATGGAATTGTGTTGTTTGTAGACGAGCCTCGATTCATTAGCAAGAATGCAATCCATTTGCTCATCCTGAAGAACCCAGTGCCAACTTTGCTAGGAGATCTCTATTACTCAGTGCACCAGAAGAATGAGAAGCAGAGGGGAAGGCTAGTGAGGTGTTGTGCTCCATTATTCCATGCTTGGCTTCTTAAGCATCTACCCAGGACAGATGCATTCCTAAATCCTCATCAGCAAAGCAACTGGGCTAAGAGGCTCACCACTCTCACTTCAGCAGACATCAGATGGTGTACTCAAAGCACCAAGGGCAGAGATATCATTACAAGCTGTGGGCACTTTCCCAATGTGCCTTTAATAGGGGTCAAGGGAAGTATCAATTACAACCCTCTGCTGTTCAGGAGGCAATTAGGCTATGCACTGGTCCATACTCCCAGGGAGCAAGACTTGGTTGAGACCCTCTACTGTGAGAACAAGATTAGTCTGGCAATTGTTAGGCAGGCTGCCTGGGCCTGGGATCATGTTCAAACCAAGGGAATCACCATTCTGGGGAAGGGCAACAATGTGGCATCAGCACAATATTATGAGTGGTCCCATGCCAGGGCCCAATTCTCTGGAATGCCTTTCACCATAGAAGACATGCCTGAGTCATCTTCAGCACCACCCCCTGCCACTATCAGTCTGGAGGAGTTTGAAAACTTGAAGGAAAGAAATGAGAAGTTAACCCAGGCTTTGCAGAAGACCCTCCGGGAGAGGAGTGAAGGTGTGAGGGAGATTGAAAGATTGGAGAAGTTGAGGGTGGAACACTTGATTAAAATTGAGAAGTCTGGAGATTATATCAACAAGTCTAAAGCTGGTGAGCAGATTCTGAAGAATGCTTGTAAAGAAGCCCAGTTCCAGAGAGCAAGGACAGACTTGTACTTGAAGGAGAGTCAAGCCCGGTGGGTCAGGATCACCGAGGCTCGTACCCTGGAAGACAAGAGAGTTCAGGACAAGATGGAGCAGATGGAAAAAGCCCTGGCAGCAGCCCAGGAGGAGATATCAGAATTGAAGATCAAAGCTGGAGTGAAGAGGTCAAAGGACCAAACTCAGCACAAAAAGCTGACTGCAGCTGTTGCAACAAGAAACCTTCTCATCAGAAATCTTACGGAGCGGCCGGCTGATCCTGTGACCGAAGCACTTCTTAAGGAAGTTCGTGAGGATGAGTTTGGCCTTGGAGTTTGATCATTTGCTTGTTGTTATTCCTATCCCATGTACTTTTGTTTTTGTGATGTATTTTGACCCCTTAGAGGGCTGGTGTTGTAAAATGAACAAGATGTATTATTTCACCTTCTGTAATATATTTGTGTTAGTTTCCATCTGGGTTTATTTCGAAAGCAACTTCAACAGCAACATCTTCAAGGGTCTGGAAGGGTCAAAACTGAAGACCAAACCGGATACCTTGAGAGCAAATAAGCATAACTGCATTGCATACTAACCCTTCTGTTTGTTTTGTAGGTTTTGTTTTATCGTTACTAACCTCTGTTGTGATATTCAGGAATTATTGCTCGCCGCCGGGTATTTCCCCTCAACAGGCCACACAGGTACCCAACTAGAAACAACCTTCCGGGAATTCAGATGGATCAGATGCAGCAGGACCTTACGGAGGTCAGAAACCAGATGGCCAACGAAAGGTTGGAGATGAGAACTCAGATAACACAATTCATGGAAGTGATGAACAATTTAGCTCAAAGCCAGGAGAGGCTCAGAGCCTTGGTAGAAGGGAGGAATCAAGATGAGCCCCATGTGGGAACTGTTGGCACAAGTAACAATGAACGGGTGCAACCCCATGTTAATCCCCCAGTTTTTGGACCCCATCTCCATCCAGAGGCCAACATCCCTGTCAATATACAAGGGACTGCCACAGCAGGGAGGGTACTACAGGAAGACCCTCAAGAAGACCAGTTCACAGTAATGGGTGCTGGAGAAGAGGCTTATGATAGAAGATTGGATGAAATGGCTGAGAAGTTGAGGTCCTTAGAATCTCAAAACTCTTTGGGCTTCGACGTTATGGACATGGGTTTGGTAGACGGGGTCAGGATCCCCCATAAGTTCAAGCCTCCTTGTTTCGAAAAGTATAATGGGACTTCATGCCCCCGGACTCATCTACAATCATTTCTGGGAAGGCTGAAGGCCTATACAATGGATGAGAAATTGTGGATGTTCTATTTTGAGGATAGCTTGACTGGAGCTTCGAGGGAGTGGTATTCCCATCTGACAAGAGCAACAATTAGATGCTGGAAGGACCTAGCAGAGGCCTTCATCAGACAGTATCAGTATAATCTAGACATGGCACCCAACAGGACTCTCCTGATGGGAATGTCACAGTCTTCAAGGGAGAGTTTCCGAGAATACGCCCAAAGGTGGAGGCAGCTGGCTGCTGCTGTTCAACCACCTATGTCTGAGCGGGAAATGGCAGATATGTTCATGAACACCCTTCAGGGAACATATATTGACAGGTTGGCAGCTTTCTCTTCCACTAGCTTTGCAGATGTTGTCATAGCTGGGGAGAGGATTGAAAGCCTGTTAAAAATGGGTAAGATCTCAGACAACGGTGCAAGCTCGTCCAGTAGTACAAGAAAGCCTTTTGCAGGCCCGAGAAGAACTGGCGAGACCAATGCCATCCATTCAAACAGGGGTAGGCCCCAATATGTTCAAAGGACAATAGCAGCAGTCACCATTCCTGCTCCAGCTCATCCACAGCCAGTCTATCAACCTCCGCAACAAAACTTCCAACAACAACCTCAGTATCAGCAGAATCAATATCCTCCAAGAAACTACAACAGCAACAACACCAACAACAACAATCAACAGAGGCCATTCCAACAAAGGCCGTCCCAAGCTAATAGAGTAATCGACCCGATCCCAATGTCGTATGCTACTTTGCTGCCACAACTTCTGAAACTCAACCTTGTTGAGCTAAGAACGTTGGCACCTCCGGATCCCAACAGTCTACCAAGAAACTATGACTCTAATGCTAGGTGTGCTTTTCATTCAAACGCACCTGGTCACAGTACAGAAAAATGCAGGGCTCTGCATATGAAGGTACAAGACTTGGTAGACTCCAAGGCTCTGAATTTTGCACCTCCGCCCAATGTCAATAAAAACCCTATGCCAAACCATGGTGGTCCTCGAATTAACGCTATTGAAGAAGACCAACCGTCTTATTTAATAACCAGTGTGGATCAGATCCGGACACCATTGATGGAAATCAAAGCTCAACTCCGTGAAAACCAGATATTTCCGGGGTGTGAACTAGGGTGTCCATATTGCAATATCTCATGGAATGGGTGTGAGGACCTGAGGAATGGCATTGACAGCCTTATTCAGAGTGGCCTGCTACAGATCACTACATCATTTCCGACAAATCCGGCAACTTCATCAACAACGGTTCCAGAACCTCCTACAAATGCAGCAACTATTGTTCCCGACAATTCACCAGCAACATCAACAAGTACTTCACCTGTCCTTCCAAATGATCAGTTTTCAACAGTTTCTCCTGCTACAACTTCAGCTTCATTCCATTTCGAATCTCCATCAACAACAACAACAGTCCTTCCAGCAATACCTCCTACAACACCAGCAATCAATCATGAAGATGTCTCTACTGTTACCATATTCTACGATCCTGAAAATAACTCCGCCTACCATTCAGAAGGTGCTGCTCCCATCAGAGCACCAGTTACAATCTTTTATGATCCACAAACGATTACAGTCCCTTCAGCAGCAGCAATCAGTCCAGTCACTGTCACGGTGCCTGGACCAGTACCATATGAAAGCAACAGGGCCATCCCTTGGCACTATGGCTCTGACGTGTACTGTGAAGGGAAAAGAATCACTCTTGAAACATCAACACCTGCACCACAAGTAGATAATGTGGGGGGAGGCGGAGGCTTCACTCGAAGCGGACGTCTCTTCGCTCCACCAATTCAAAGACCTACAGCCGAAGCAGAAGCTGCTGCCAAGGCAAAAGGAAAGAGCCCGGTGCAGGAAGATCAGGCTGCCAAAGAAACCCTGAAGACTCCGTTCGATCAGGAAGTTGATGAGTTTATGCGAATCATCAAAAAGAGTGATTACAAAATTGTGGATCAACTTCACCAGACGCCATCCAAAATCTCTATCCTCTCACTGCTTATGTGTTCCGAAGCCCATGGAATGCACTACTCAAGGTCTTGCACGCAGCTTACGTGCCTGAAGAGATTACTGTCAACCAGTTGGAAACCGTGGTTGGAAATGTTACTGCTAGCAATGGGCTAGGGTTTACCAATTCTGACTTGACAGCGGATGGCCGCAACCACAACAAAGCCTTGCACATAACCATGGAATGCAAAGGAGCTGTCCTTTCACATGTGCTGGTGGACACAGGTTCGTCCCTGAATGTCTTACCAAAGAAGGCTCTGGTGAAGTTAGAATATGATGGTTTGGCATTGAGACCTAGCAACCTGGAAGTAAGAGCCTTTGATGGTTCTAAGAGATCGGTTCTGGGAGAGATTGAGCTGCCCGTGACAATTGGCCCGCAGACCTTTAAAACTATCTTTTATGTGATGGACATTCAGCCCGCCTACAGCTGTTTGTTGGGTAGACCCTGGATTCACGCCGCCGGCGCAATAACGTCTACCCTTCACCAAAAGTTAAAATTTGAGTGGGAAGGTCAAGTTGTCACAATCTGTGGGGAAGAGGACATTTTCGTTAGCCATCTGGCTACTTACAAATACATTGAGATGGATGGAGAGATCCATGAAACAATGAGCCAAGGTTTTGAAGCCTTGAATGTCAATGAAGCATCTGCTGTATCTGGTACTCCAATGTCGTCATACCAACAAGCCCGGAAGGTTGTTGAGGAAGGAACTGCCCAAGGCTGGGGCAAACTGCTATCGGTGGAGAAAAAAGAAGACAAGTTTGGGTTGGGTTACAGACCAACTCAACATCAAGCAAAGGCTGCTGAAGAGCCTGGTTTTGTCAGTGGGGGGATGCTCACCCCCGATGCTATCAACTGTTTGGAAGACGAGCTGGAAGAGGAGCGCAATCTGGAGAATTGGATTCGTCCAAAGATCCCGGGGAGCAGTGTCTCGAACTGGTCTTCCCAGGAAATTATAAGAGTTACTCATGCAGAGTAATTATTATTTCCTGTATTTTTTTATATGGCATGCATCAAAGTCTTGCATCTTGCCCAAGATGACAAGACTCATTTTGTAATCAGGGCCATCTGTACTTTTGTGCAAACAAGATTAAATTAATGAAATATCAGACATCTTTTTGCAAACGAGTCTTTTTCTTTTCTGCTCACTGTTTTTCCATTTTTCTTTTTGTACAAAAATAAATGGCGGTGTTTTCAAAATGATAACTTCATTTCACTTTTTTTTCTAAAGCAAGATTAAAATCAATCACTAAAATGAACAAACTTAACCCTTGCAGAGAGTGCCTCCCTGACAGCACCGACAACAGCACGGCTATGACATCGTATGACTTTGACAATCCGATCAATCAAGCTGATGAAGGGGTTGAAGAAGAATATGAGCTTCCTGAAGAGCTAGCTAGGTTGTTAAGACAGGAGGAAAAAGTTATTACTCCTCACCAGGAGGAGGTTGAAGTGATTAATCTTGGTACGGACGAAGACGTGAAGGAAGTTAAAATCGGGGCCTGCCTGCGAGACTCAGTGAAGGGACAACTGATAGACCTGCTTCAAGAGTATGTTGATGTGTTTGCTTGGTCGTATCAAGACATGCTAGGGTTGGATACCGAAATTGTTATGCACAAGCTGCCTCTAAGGGAAGAATGCCCACCGGTCAAACAGAAACTGCGCCGAACTCGCCCAGACATGGCTATGAAAATCAAGGAAGAGGTACAAAAGCAATGGGACGCCGGGTTCCTTGCTGTAACTAGCTATCCGCCGTGGGTTGCTAATATAGTACCTGTGCCTAAGAAAGACGGCAAAGTAAGAATGTGTGTTGACTACCGGGATCTGAACAGAGCCAGCCCGAAAGATGATTTCCCATTACCTCACATTGATGTATTGGTGGATAACACGGCTCAGTTCTCGGTATTCTCCTTCATGGACGGATTTTCAGGATACAACCAGATCAAGATGTCACCTGAAGACATGGAGAAGACAACATTTATCACACCTTGGGGAACGTTCTGTTACAAGGTGATGCCATTCGGACTAAAGAATGCTGGTGCAACGTATCAACGGGCTATGGTGACATTATTCCACGATATGATCCATAAGGAAATCAAGTGTTATGTGGACGACATGATTGCCAAATCCCTTACAGAGGAAGAACACCTGGTAAATCTGCTGAAGTTGTTCAAACGCCTGAGGAAGTACCAACTAAAGTTGAACCCCAACAAATGCACATTCGGGGTGCGGTCTGGTAAGCTGCTGGGTTTTATTGTAAGCGAGAAAGGGATTGAAGTGGACCCTGATAAAGTCAAAGCCATCCAAGAGATGCCTGCACCAAAAACTGAGAAAGAAGTTCGAGGGTTCTTAGGTCGATTGAACTATATCTCACGGTTCATATCTCACCTTACAGCAACCTGTGAACCCTTGTTCAAGCTGTTAAGAAAAGAACAGACGGTCAGGTGGAACGAAGATTGCCAGAAAGCTTTTGACAAGATCAAGGAATATTTACAAGAACCTCCAATCCTCATGCCGCCAGTTGAAGGAAGACCTCTGATTATGTACTTGACAGTATTAGAAGAGTCAATGGGGTGTGTACTAGGTCAGCATGACGAGTCTGGTCGAAAAGAGTATGCAATATACTACCTAAGCAAAAAGTTTACCGACTGTGAACAACGTTATTCACTGCTCGAGAAAACTTGTTGTGCTTTAGCGTGGGCTGCTCGCCGACTGAGACAGTATATGTTGACCCACACTACTTTGTTGATATCAAAAATGGACCCAGTTAAGTACATTTTCGAGAAGCCAGCTCTTACCGGACGGGTTGCAAGATGGCAGATGATTCTCACAGAATACGACATACAGTACACATCTCAGAAAGCCATCAAGGGCAGTGTACTATCTGAATATCTGGCTGAGCAACCTATTGAGGACTACCAGCCTATGAGGTTTGACTTCCCTGATGAAGACATCATGTTCATTAAAGCAAAAGATCACGAAGAGCCTATTCACACTGAAGGGCCTGACCCGGAGGAAGAATGGACTATGATGTTTGATGGGGCTGTTAACATGAATGGTCGTGGTGTTGGTGCAGTACTCATTACACCCAAAGGAGTTCACATGCCTTTCTCGGCAAAACTCACCTTTAACTGCACTAACAACGAAGCTGAATACGAAGCTTGCATTATGGGTCTTGAGGAAGCTATTGACCTCAGGATCAAGACATTAACCGTATTCGGAGATTCAGCTTTGGTAGTTAATCAAACCAACGGGAAATGGTACACCCACCAGGATCATCTGATACCATACAGGGATTATACAAGGAGGTTATTGACTTTCTTCACAACAGTCAAACTTGAGTATATCCCTCGGGATGAGAATCAGTTTGCAGATGCTCTTGCTACCATTTCGTCCATGATCAAAGTTCAAGCTGCTAACTTTGTACCTCAGATTTCAGTATCAAGACTTGATAGACCAGCATATGTATTTGCAGCAGACGTTGTCAAAGATGATAAGCCTTGGTTCCATGACATTAAGTGCTTCTTGGAGGATCAAGCATACCCACCTGGGGCATCTTCCAATGATAAGAAGACTTTAAGAAGGCTTGCTGGAAGTTTCTTTCTGAACACTGATGGGTCTTTATATAAACGGAACTTTGATATGGTACTCCTCAGATGTGTTGACAAGACGGAAGCAGATTTGTTGATGCATGAAGTGCACGAAGGATCTTTTGGTACCCATGCTGGAGGGCATGCCATGGCTAAGAAGTTGCTTAGATCAGGTTATTACTGGATCACAATGGATGCAGACTGTTGTGCCTATGCCGGAAAATGTCACAAATGCCAGATTTACGCAGATAAGGTGCATGTGCCTCCCAATCCTTTGAACATCATGTCTTCACCATGGCCCTTTGCTATGTGGGGCATTGATATGATTGGCAAGATTGAGCCAACTGCTTCTAATGGCCACAGATTCATCCTGGTCGCCATTGACTATTTCACCAAGTGGGTCGAAGCAGCCTCATATGCAAATGTTACAAGGCAAGTGGTAGCCAGATTTCTGAAAAGAGATATCATCTGCCGATATGGAGTTCCCGAGCGAATCATTACTGATAATGGTTCCAACTTGAACAACAAAATGATGGCCGAATTATGCCGGGACTTCAAAATCCAACATCACAATTCTTCTCCTTATAGGCCAAAGATGAATGGCGCTGTTGAGGCGGCTAACAAGAATATCAAGAAGATTGTGCAGAAGATGGTAGTCACTTACAAAGACTGGCATGAAATGCTACCTTTTGCCTTGCATGGGTACCGCACGTCAATCAGAACATCCACTGGGGCAACACCGTATCAACTTGTGTATGGTATGGAAGCAGTCCTGCCTGTTGAAGTTGAATTACCCTCCCTACGGGTATTGATGGATGTTAAGCTGAGTGAAGCAGAATGGGTTCGGTCCCGATTCGAACAACTGAGTCTGATCGAAGAGAAAAGATTGGCTGCAATCTGCCATGGGCAGTTATATCAGAAGAGAATGAAGAAGGCCTTCGATCAGAAAGTCAGACACCGAGAGTACCAAGTAGGGGATCTTGTGTTGAAAAGAATCCTCCCTCCTCATACAGACCACAGGGGCAAATGGACTCCAAATTATGAAGGACCATTTGTTGTAAAGAAAGTTTTCTCCGGTGGAGCACTGATGCTCAGCACCATGGATGGTGAAGATTTCCCATCCCCTGTGAATTCAGATGCAGTTAAAAAATACTTCGCATAAAATGACCCGCTGGACATAAAAACAGAACGTGAGTCCAGGCAAAAATAGGGCATCCCGGCGAGTCAAAAACAGAATAAAAGACTCGGGCAAAAATAAGGGAAATAAATATAAAGAAATGTACACCCGCTGAGTTGAAAAGCCGCATTGGACAACTCAGGCAAAAATGGGTATCCCGATGGATTGAAAACCCGAAAGGGCGATCCATGCAAAATAAGGGAATAAGCGAACAACTGCATTCTGAATTCGTCTGTATCACCTACAACTTGGTAAGCTCCGAAGGATCAAGCTTCAATCAGAATCAACTCTCTCCAGAAAGCAAGACGAGAAAAACGTCATTGTCATACGAGTCATAGCAGAAGAGTAAGCTCCTTGAAAGCGTCGTCAGCATCGCCAGCACTTTATTTCTCAATTTGTAACAATCTCCTCATTTCAGGAGATGTGTTTCTTTGACTGTATCTTGCCAATTCAGGGCACATGAATTAATAAAATCAGATTTTCAGTCATGTTTCGTTTTTTACATTTATGTTTTGCAAAGAATTGTCTGATATCTCTAAAAATACAATTGCATAAGTACAGATGCCTTTCTCTAAAGATAAAAGCACATGCTTACAGGGAATATACTTACTCTCGAAAGTGCTTAACTCCTATGACGGAATCCAGTAAAGGATACCTCGGGACCATTTGCGCGTTTCCTTATCTTTGCAGGATTGCAGGTATCCAGAACGCAACTTGGGGCATATAAGCTACAGTCCAGCAAGCTGGCAAATCAACAAACAGGCTTAACACTCAAGATGTTTTCTCCCCAGCCGAGTTGCCTCTCATTACTCTCCCCAGCTGAGTTACCAACAGCATTCCCCAGCTGTAGTACCAACCACTATTCCTCAGCAAGATGCAAGAATCAGGGAATCATCCCCCCACAGAGCTTCAAGACTCTATTCAGAAGAGCAACGCATAAGGAAGTCACAACAGAGTAACAGAAAGCTTCTACAAACCCCAGCTGGGTCCCGTATTACAAGGATATGTCAACCAGTGACCTATACCCCCAAATGAATACATCTCACCAGATCTACCAATGATCTCATCCCCAGCTGGGATTTTCACTTCAGGCAGATCAACCGGAGATCTTCGCGGCGACGGGATCCGAATCCCGGATCTGTGCCTCCTTGCATAATCATAGCATTCACATCATACTATCCCCTCAGAGCGTAGCATTCCGTCTAATACGGAGCATTACGGCAAAAAAATCAAATACATAGCATGATCATAAGCCATGTTCTGAAGTAACACTTGTGAATAACAAACCGTTCATCATCATTATACAAAAATCCCCACCAGGGTCCCAGCAAAAGCAGTTGCCTCACAAATCACAAACACCAGTATATACACCTTTGGACACCCGTCCGTGTCACATCACCAGCAGAAAGCCAAAGACATCCTCTTTGCACTCACTTATACTTATATACGCTTTCTTGACACCCGTCCGTGTCATATCCCCAGCGCAGTCGCTTACACTCTCATCACCCATATACATGTTTATATTATACTTTTCTCCTTTTGACGCTCGTCCGTGTCACTCTCCCCAGCAGATAAACACTTACATATACATATGCTCACTACTCAGTGTTACACTTATATAGATACTCGTCTGCATCTTGTATACATCACTCATACCCCCACAGATCCGACAGTAGTCCTTGTTCTTTGTTAACCAGTTGGTACTCGTCCGTACCATCATCTTAGAGCATTGCGTCTAATGTTTGTTTCTACATGATACTCGTCCGTATCATAGTCTTAAGGATGCTCGTCCGCATCTTTAATCCATACACTGTTTCAAACACTTGTGTCTTCTTGAATATAGATGCTCGTCCGTGTCTACTATTCCCCCGGAAGAACCATCAGATTCAACACTCGTCCGTGTTCCTTGTTAACCAGTTGATACTCGTCCGTATCATCATCTCTGAACACGTGTCAGTATTTGTTTCTACATGATACTCGTCCGTATCATAGTCTAAGGATGCTCGTCCGCATCTTTAATCTATACAATACCAAACACTTATACTTTCCTTTCTTGGTTGTGAACACTCGTCCGTGTTTACTATATCCCCAGTAGATCGCCAACAAAGCATCTTTCTTTTATCTGACACTCGTCCTGTGTTATGATAAACCCTGAGAGCAGTCGTACCCTGCTGAGTGGTCGTCCTCCATTTCTTGATGGTCGTCCTCCATCATGCTCATCCGATGGCCGTCCCCATCGTCGTTGTTTAGCAGCCGTCCCCTGCTAGGTGGTCGTCCTCCACCTTTTGATGATCGTCCTTCATCATTTTATCCAATGGCCGTCCCCATTGTTGATTTTGGTTATCTGGCATTCGTCCTATGTCATGAGAAACCTCGAGAGCAGCCGTACCCTGCTGAGTGGTCGTCCTCCACTTCTTGATGGTCGTCCTCCATCATGCTCGTCCGATGGCCGTCCCCATCGTTGACCTTCTCTATCTGACGGCCGTCCCCGTCATAGATATTTTCGGCAGCCGTACCCTGCCAGGTGGTCGTCCTCCACCTTTGATGGCCGTCCCCATCATACTTCCTTTATTCCCAACAGAGCAGCCGTCCCCTGCTAGGTGATCGTCCTTCACCTTTGATGATCGTACCCCATCATCTGTTTATTTCGTTTATTCTTTAATCCGATGGCCGTCCCCGTCCTGGTCCCTTTTCCTTTTAACCCGATGGCCGTCCCCATCGTCGGTTACCTCTTACCTTCATGAACTTGATGGCCGTCCCCGTCATGTTTCATTAATTTCCAGAGAATCCTACAGCTTTATCTTGATGGCCGTCCCCATCGTAGTATCTTATTTTCCCAGCTAGTCGGCCGTCCCCGTCTTGGCTTTACCTTTTATCCCCAGCATGTCGGTCGTCCCCGTCATCGCTTTGTTTTCCGCACCTTTACAATATACTTTATTTTCCTTTTACAATCTATATCCCTTTTCTTCTTCATCCTGTGAGTGCAAATTTTGGACTGTCTTTGGTATTCAACCACAAGTTATCTTGTTTGCCTGTTAAGCCGTCACTTACAACCTGCACAGCTAACTCATGTTTGAATAGGGGCAGCTGTAAACACCCCAAATTTGCCCTCACCCATTCACACCATGGTTTATGATCATCCTCATATGCATAAACACAATCATATCATCTCACATCTCATTTTTGATCCACTGCATAGTTTCTAAGGCATCTGCACCTAGGGTTTGTGATCTGAGCAACCTCAGGGCATCCTGAGCCACCCCAAAGGCCACTAATCAACTCAAAGGGGTCCATGTGTGTTCTTATGTCATAGTCCATCTCCTCAAAGCCAAAATTGCAGAGGAATCACAAGAACTAGGGTTTGAGTGGATGTAGAGCCAGGATGAACTGCACAGTTGTCCTAAAATTAGGGTTTTGGTTTCAGAGGCCATAACTCCAATTTTTTTGGTCATTCTTGTTTCCATTGGTCTCTATATGGTATAGGGAGTATGCATATCAATTTTCATGAAGAAATTCCATGGGGAAGTCATCTGATCAAGGGTTGACTTTTCAGACAAGTCAGTGTAAAATCAGGGCATCTGAGGCCCCCAATGACCCAACCAATGGTTGATCTTCATCATTTTGAGTGTATATGACCTTTATTTGATCATGGAAGAAGGTTGAAGTTCATAAAAATCAAGAATTTAGGGTTTTTGCAAATGTTGACTTTTTGGGCATAGTTGACTTTTCAAGAATGCATCATTTTAGGTCATTTTTCAAGCTTTGATTCTTGATCCAAAAAGGCTTCAAATGGAAAAACTTTGGTCATGAAAGTTGTAGATCTCATCTTTCCCTTTTCAAAAAGTACAAGAACATGATCAAACTCTTTTTGGATCAAAAGTTATGGCAAGGCAAAGTTGGCTAAAATCATTGATTTTTTAAGGCATGCCTCAAATGGAAATTTTGCAAAGTCGTGAACCAATGCATTATGTGACTTCTAATTGGTATCAAACCAGCACATAAACTTTCTCTAAGTCATGAAAATCAGATTTGAACCAAGGATGCCCATGGTTTCATGTTTGGTTGGACAAAGAATCACATGTGAACCAAAGTTACAACAACTTGCAAAACCACTCATAACATTTTACCAACTTGCTGCCTTGAATGCTGGACCAAGCCTAGCCTTTCCCTTCACTTTGCTGCGCAGGCCATGCCCTTTGTACTTGGCTAGAAGTTGCCCATGCCCTATCTTACAAGAAGTTGACATATTTGCAAAAGTGGCTACACCTATCCATAAAGCACAAGTCACATCCTCTGACCAATTGGATTAGTTTATACTATCCATTTGCAAACCATCCCATGTACAAAGCAAGGCTGAAACATCTCATACCAACACATACACAAGAACACTCCATTTTGCTTTTGCCTTCGAAATTCTCTGCCCAGCTCACATACATCCAAACCATCTTTACCAATCATCTCACCATGTCTCATTGAGCCCAAAGCAACCAAGAACCAGGCCTTAAACAAGCTACAACATCACTACACCATTTTCACACCAGCTTGCAGTTTCATTCGAAACTCTCACCCTAGCTCACCAACATACAAACAAACACTCCAGACCTTCTCCATTCATCCTCAGGACCACAAACCATCATTCACAATGGCCTGAAACCCCCAGAAACTCCATTGCCATTTCTGACTGAGCTGAAGCAGGAGCTTTCGAAACTCACTATCCAGCCAACCTAAATTCTCTTTGAGCATTCAAACATCTTCTGGGGACCAAGTGGAGTAGTTTGCACTGAAGGAAGTGGCCAGAAAGTCTTCAAACTGAAAGCTTCGAATCTCAGGTAGCCTGAAATTTATTTTTCCAGAAATTGTTTTTCTTGTTACAAACTTGTTCTATGTGCTTCACTGATCATCCTGGTATCATTGGTTTTGAAAATGGCTTTGATTTGAGAGTTTAATTTGTCTCTGAAGCTTGCGTGCCCTAGTTTTTATTCCTTTCGATTCAGCTTGTTTAGGAAGAAGAAATGTGTTTTAGGATAGGGGTTTGATTCGTGAGGATGTGAGAAACATTTCCATGGTTTTAGATTTCATTTTAGTGACCTAGGGAAAGATTTGGAAGTTTTCAGGGGAGAAGGTCACCGGAGAAGACGACCGGAGCTCGTCTCCGGTGACCTGAAAGTGATTAGTCATTTAATTAGGGTTAGGGCAAGTTTTAAATGTGAGCCACCAGATCTTGTTTCCCGCGTGTGAGTGTGTGGCTGAGATCATGCCATTTTCAATTAATCAGGATTAATTAATTCTAATTAGGTTTAATAAATTAATTAGTCAGGTTTGAATTATGACCATTGGATCTGGCGCGTGGTCAATGGTTTCCTTTCCAGATTGAATCCCAACCCTACATTGTGCATACTTCAGTTTAATTTATTTTTAATTCATTTTTCTTTTCAATTAATTTGCATATTTATTTTAAAATAGTAAAAAAATTCTTAAAAATTATGAAACTTTTTCCTAAAAGTTTTATTAATTTTTAAGACCCAAAAACATTTTTATTTTATTTTTTATCATTAAAAAAGTATTTTTAAATATTTAAAAGATTATTTTTAATTGATTAATGGGAATTAATTAATTAAAAATACTTTTAGGTATTTAAAAATTACAAAAAAATTCATGAAATGTTCTAAGACATTTAGAAACATTGTCCAACCTTCAAACCAAATTTCGTTTTTGATCTTGATGCATTTTAAGAATTTTTCATTGAATTAAATCATATTTTGTGCATTAATTTGATCATAAGTTTAAAAATTCATTTCTGCCTATTGGAGAAGGTTTGGACATTGGTTCTTCTTGCATTGTTTTCTATTTTGCATGTATTTTCAAGGATAAAATGGCCATGATTTGATCTTGCATTTTCCAATTGTTTGGGCATTTCTCTTGTTAAGAACCCTAAAAAACCCTAATAACTTAGAAAATTCATAACTTGAGTTTGGTTGAGAGTTGAGAGCCCCCCTTTGGGCAGTGGTCTATTATAGGTTTAGGGTTTCTTTGGGTAGCATTTTCCATTTTTTATCTTAAAGTTTTGCTTCTGTTTTGGGTTTTGGTTTGATGTTTGATTCATAAACCCTAATTTGGGCTTTCTTTTGCATCCTTCTTGCATTTCCTTGCATAACTTGACTTGTCTTTGCATTTTGTGCATTCTTGTGATTCATTTGACATCTCAAGACATATATAAAGCATGTTTGATCATTGCATTGCATATTTACCATGCCATTTGTCTTGTATGCTTCACAACTTTCCATGCTTGTTCATGCTCCTTAGCTTGCATCATTTGCATTCATAATCTTGTATGAACATCTCCATGCCTTGCCTCATGTTTGCAGCACCTCATAACATCATAATCATCATCAACATGCTTCTGGTTTTGCTTAGCATCATACCATTTCATCTCATCTTGCATTGCATTGCATTTCTTTCTAACATTTCAGGTGGTAAGTAAACTTGAGAAGTGAATTTGCCTTCACTTCTCATAACTTTTCTTTTCATCTCTCTTGCATCCATTGTTGCATTCCTATATGTGTTTGAGATTGAGCTTGCTCATTCTTCTTCCTCCTACTTTCTTTCTTCAAGTGACTTGACTTCTTGAATGAAGCAAGTCACTTTGCTTCTCTTGATCTTGCTCATCTGCTTCCTGGTGGCTCCTATGAAGATTGTTCTTGAAAACCTCACAAACCTTAGGATCAACCAAGCATGACAAGGAATTAGGGTTTTGATTAGTCTCCCCTCATAGTTTTTACCTTTGTGTCTCTCTTTGAGTCTTCTCTTCCCATCTCATAATCAGGGACTAAACCCTAAAGGCTTTAAGACTTTGTGATTAAGCTTATGCCTGCATCCTTCTCTTAGGATGGAGTGTATAACTTTAATCCTAAGTGTTGAACCCTTTGTGTGTTTAAATCTCTTAATCAATTCACTTAATAAATATCAAGACATCACACTTGTGACTTGGGCCTTGCATTAGGGTTCTAATTCTTCCTTAAGTGGTTAAGAAGGACTAACCCTAGTGTTAATGGACAAGTCCCCCTCAAGTTGTCTTACAAATCATAAAAATCACTTCATCATCATAACCATTGAATAAAATCCACTTAATCAAAGGCTTGTTTTGTCATGAGTTTAATCCCTAATCATGGATTAAGTTGAGGAGCTTTCCTCAGCTTAAACACTCTCATCTATTATCCTTCTATTAGGATGGTGTAATGAGTCTGTTTAATCCTTGATTATGGCTTAACCTCATTACTCAACACTAAACAAAAACCACAAAAACACCTAAATAATCACAAGTAGGTTAATGATCTTAATCCTACACCAAAGGTGATTAAGTGTGAGAATCTGACTTCACACTTAAAGTATTCTCATTACCCCTAATCAGAGGGAAGATGTGATGAGTTTACTAACCCATTGGTTTAGGCTTAAGCTCATCAACTTATGACAAACTTTCAAAAGCAATAAAAGACTGAAAACTCAAAAACAACAATAATCGTCTCCTTCGGGATTCTTTTCTCACCTCATTCACTCATAAACGAGAACTTGCTTCTTCCGTCTAATGCAAGACAGTTTGCATCTGTGCCAGACAGATCATACACTTGAGCATAGATAAGTAAGCAGTTCACAAGTCAATTCACCTTTCAGTCTCTTTGGGTCGAACTACGGTGTTCTGACTTCCTCATTGCACGAGAGGATACGTAGGCATAACTTAACAGTTATCGAACAAAAGTCTCTGTATATTCCCCTTTTTCCAGCTTCATTCTTTAGGCCTCATTATCATGAGCGATTCATTCTCATTCTTACATCATTATACACTTCACTTCTTTTACACTGACACCTGTACATTCTTTTCCAGCTATCTTATACACAAATTGCACTGACACTACCCCTTTAAAGCACAAATCTTTTAAGCGTGGATCCCGTCGAGTACGGCGGACAATCTGGGTGCCAATACCTTCCCAGGTTGTAACCAACCCCCTTTCTCAGTCTCTCTGGTTCGCGACCGTCTTATCCGTATCTTTCTAGGTCTATGCAGCATTACCTTTCCTCCGGGATAAAAATGCCTAGCTGGCGACTCTATTCATCTCCAGTGAGTTCACGGCTGTGTGTTCTCATTGTCCCTCTCGCCGACCGTTCGCGTATGTACCTTTATCTGGGCCTGGTCCCACTTATTGGGAGCGACAGCTTACACTCACAATTTTACCGCTACAGGGAGGTAAGTGTTATAGCAAACATTCACGTGACTTTAGAAAAGTCACAAAAAGTTGTAAAATAAAAAGTCCTAATGGCTAAGGTCAAAAAGGAACTAGGGATGACTGAACTTCCTATGACATTTAGTCAACTGCAGGAATTCTTTCCCTTTTTGATTGAAATGATAAAAGCATAAAGTAAATAAAGAAAGGTGCAAACTCCTAAGACTAAGACAAATGTTGAAACTCACAAATGAAAAAAGGTGAATAATCGAGCAATCACTTATTAGTTCAAAAATTAATTAACCACAATTATATTTAACTAAACAAATAAAAATCAAACTAAATAATTAACTATTAATCAATATTAATCAAAATGATAAAAATAGCAACAAAGGTAGACAAACAAATATGGATGTTCATCTAGTGATTGGGCATAAAATCTCAACATTGTAATGACCCAAATAATGATAATAATTAAAAAAACAAATTAAGAATAGAAATTGCTTTTTTCAAAAAAGAAAGAAAGAAGAAGAAGATATAATTGAAATTCAGTTTTAATATTAAGAAGAAACAAAGCAAAAAAGCCACCATTTAGCATTGAACACTAATCAAGATGGAATAGCAACAAATGCACTTTAGGAGAGTGAAAACAACACCATAAACAAATGTATTACTAAATAATAAAAACATATTGAATATATATATATATATATATATATATATATATATATATATATATATATATATATATATATATATATATATATATATATGTAAACACCCCAAATTTGCCCTCACCCATTCACACCATGGCTTGTGATCTCCTCATATGCATAAACTCAATCATAGCATCTCATATCACATTTTTTATTCATTGCATTGGTTCAAAGTCATCTACATCTAGGGTTTGTGATCTGAGCAATCCAAGAGTTTCTTGAGCCACTCCAAAGGTCATCAATCACTTCAAAGAGGTCCATGTATGTTCAAACATCATATTATATCCCCTCAAAGTCAATAATGTCAAAGAATCACAAGAACTGAGAATGGCATGGAAGCAGAGCCAAGTTTGACTGCACAGATGACCTAAAATTAGGGTTTTGGTTTCAAAGGCCATAACTCCAAATTTTTTGGTCATTCTTGTTTCTATTGATCTCTATATGGTATAGGGAGCATGCATATCAATTTTCATAAAGAAATTCAATGGGGAAGTCATCTGATCAAGGGTTGGCTTTCTAAGGAAGTCAGTGCAAAATCAGGGCATCTGAGGCCCCCAATGACCCAACCAAAGGGTGTTCATCATCATTTTGATTATGTATGATCTTTATTTGATCATAGAAGATGTTGGAAGTTCACAACTTTGAAGAATTTCAAGTCATTTGCAAAGTTGACTTTTTGGGAAAGTTGACTTATATTGAAAATTGCCATTTTGGGAAACTTTTTCAACCCTTGCTTTTTGATTCAAAAATGCTTCAAATAGAAAAACTTTGGTCATGAAAGTTATAGAATGGATCATTCCCTTTTCAAAAAGTACAAGAACTTGACCTAATTCATCTTGGATCAAAAGTTATGGCTTGTCAAAGTTGGCCAAAATCACAAAATTTGAAGTTTTATACCAAAGAGGCATTTTGCAAAATGCTTTGATAAAGTGTTCTAAAGGCCTAAAATGTGTACCAATTCTTCACAACATGATCACATGACCTCTAAAATTCAGAATGGGCCAAGGGATTACTCATTTTCATGACTTATGGAGCAAGAATTTTCAAAAGAAACAAAAGTGAAGCAAGTTGCAAAAACTCACTCAAGTTTGAATCCACTTGCTTGCTGACTTCATAATCAATCCTAGGGCTCTCCACACTTCTTGCTGCGCAGGACACCCCATTTGTCCTTGGCTAGCTAGTAGCCCATGCCTCTCTTACACAAATTTGACATTTTGGCAACTTGAGCCATACCAATCACAGCAGTACACATCAACTCATCTGACCTATCACACTTGTTTATACAAACCAAAAGCAAGCCATTTCACATAATACACAAGCCTGAAAGCACCAAGAACACAGCTCTCTCATTTTCCACCCCATTTGCAAAAGCATTCGAAACACTCTCCACAAGCTGCAAACACACAAACAAACTTCACAAACAAACTCAACATGCTTCACTGATCAGAAACCACTCATCACCATAGCCTGAAACTCCCTGAATCAAAAACACGATCACCACCCTACCTTGAACAGAACTTCTGTAATCTTTCAAACCAGCCATCACAAACTTCTTCCAAGTATCAGGACCTCATCAGGAGCTCAAGAGGAGTGGTTTTCACAAAGAAAGGAGGTCAGAAAGTTGCAAACTGAGAAAGCTCAAGCTCAGGTACCTCAATAACTTTTTTTCCAGAATTGAGTTTTTAAGTTCCTAGATAGTTCTTCATGCTTTGCTGATCACTCTGATGTTTAATTTTTGAAATGGTGGAGTATTGAGTATGTATGGACTGTCTGAAATTTTCTGCCCTAAAAATGTTTTGTTTCGATTTGCTTGATTCATGATGAAAAAATGATTTTTGTTTGGGGGTTTTGATTCAGTGTTGAATGGGGTTGGATTCTGGGCAATTAGATTTCATTTTCATGGCGTTTTGAGAAAGTTAGCAACTTTCAGGTGAGAGTCTCGCCGGAGAAGACGACCGGAAGTCTTCTCCGGCCACCTGAAAGTGTTTAGGGTTTAATCAGGGTCATTAATGAAGTTTGAATGTGGTACGTTGGATAGGCTGACCAGAGTTGACCCGCGCGCGTTTTGATGGCTAGGATGTGTCATTAGAAACCCTAATCCATAATTAACCTAATTAATTCAGTTTAATTAATATAAAATGGAAATTATGTCAGTTTGAATCTCAACCCTAGGATCACGCGCGCAGTCTTTCCCTCCTTCCTGAGTTTGAATCCTGGCCACTGGATGCGCATACTTCTCATTAAATCCATTTTATTTTCTTTTTTATTTCATTTGTTTTCTACATTTTATTTAAAATAGTAAAAATCATTGAAAAATTCTGAAAATTTTTATCCAAGCTTTTATTAATTTTCAGAAACCAAAAACATTTTTATTTTTATTTTTTGCATTAAAAAATATTTTTAAATCATTTGAAAGATTATTTTTAATTAATTAATGAGAATTAATTAATTAAAAATACTTTTAAGTATTTAAAAATCACAAAAAAATTCATGAAACATTTAAAATCATTTAGAAACATTGTCCAACCTTCAAACCAAATTTCTTTTTTGATCTTGATGTCTTTTGACAATTTTCCATGGAATTAATTTCATTTCAAGGCATTATTTTGATCCAAACTTGGAAAATTCATTTCTGCCTAGACTTTAAGAGTTGGACTTTGATTCTTTTTGCATTGCATCTTGTATAGCATGTAGTTTATAGGATTAAATTGGCATGAATTGATCTTGCATTTTCTATTTGTTTGACATTTTTCTTGACAAGGTACCTTAAAACCCTAACAATCTTGAGAAATTCATAACCCTCATTAGGTTAAGAGTTGGATCCTCTCCTTTGGGCAGTGAGTTTGTATAGGTTTAGGGTTCCTTTGAATGCATTTTCAATTTTTTATCATGATGTTTGCTTCTGGTTTTGATTTTTGTTTTGTGCATTGTTCATAAACCCTAATTTGGGCTTTCTTTTGCATTCATCTTGCATTTGCTTGCATACCATGACTTGCCATGACATTTTATGCATTCATTTGATCCATGACACATCTTAAGACATATTAGAATCATGTTTGATCATTGCATCTTTCATTTGCCATGTTGTATGTCATTTGCATTCCATAACTTTTCATGTATGTTCATGATTCTAAGCATGCTTCTCTTGCATCCATATGTTTGTATGATCATCCTCATGCCTTGTTTCATGTTTGCATCATCTCATAGCATCATTAACATCATACTCATGCTTCTGGTTTTGGTTTGCATCATGCCATTTTATCTCATTTTGCATTGCATTGCATTTCTTTCACTAACTTTTCAGGTGGTAAGTTACTTTGAGAAGTGAATTTGCCTTCACTTCTCACAATTTCTTTTCATCTCTCTTATGCATCATTGCTGAATTTTGTCTTGTGTTTGAGATTGAGCTTGCTCTTTCTTCTTCATCTTACTTTCTTTCTTCAAGTAACTTGTCTTCTTGAATGAAGCAAGTTACTTTGCTTCTCCTTGCTCCTTTCATCTGCTTCCTGGTGGTTTCTCTGAAGATCTTTCTTGTAAACCTCACAAACCTTAGGAACAACCAAGCATGACAATAATTAGGGTTTTGATTATTCCCCCATTTAGATTTTACATTTGTGTCTCATTGAGTCTTCTCTTCTCACCTCATAATCAAGGAACTAAACCCTAAAGGCTTTAAGGCTTTGTGATTAAGCTTATGCCTGCATCCTTCTATTAGGATGGAGTGTATAACTTTAATCCTAAGTGTTAAACCCTTAAGGTGTTTAAGTCCTTTAATCAATTCATCTAATAATCATCAAGACATCAAGCTTGTAACTTGGGCCTTGCATTAGGGTTCTAATTCTTCCTTAATTGGTTAAGAAGGACTAACCCTAGTGTTAATGGACAAGTCCCCCTCAAGTTGTCTTACAAACCCTAAAACTCATTTCTTAATCATACCATTAACTAAAATCCACTTAATAAAGGCTTTGTTTTGTCATGAGGTTAATCCCTAATCATGGATTAAGTTGAGGAGTCTTCCTCAGCTTAAACACTCTCATCTATTATCCTTCTATTAGGATGGTGTAATGAGTCTGTTTAATCCCTGGTTATGGCTTAACCTCATTACTTAACACTAAATAAAAACAACAAAAACATCAAAATAATCACAAGTAGGTTAATGATCTTAATCCTACATCAAAGGTGTTTAAGTGTGAGAAGCTGACTTCACACTTAAGGTATTCTCATTACCCCTAATCAGAGGGAAGATGCGATGAGTTTACTAACCCATTGGTTTAGGCTTAAGCTCATTAACTTATGACAAACTTTCAAAAGCAATAAAAGATTGAAAACATAAAAACAAACAATAATCGTCTCCTTCGGGATTCTTTTCTCATCACCTCCATTCATAAACGAGAACTTGCTTCTTCCGTCTAATGCAAGACAGTTTGCACCTGAGCCAGACAGGTCATACACTTGAGCATAGACAAGCAAGCAGTTCATAAGTCAAGTCATCTTTCAGTCTCTTTGGGTCGAACTACGGTGTTCTGACTTCCTCATTGCACGAGAGGATACGTAGGCATAACTTAACAGTTATCGAACAAAAGTCTATGTATATTCCCCCTCCTTCCAGCATTATTCTTTAAGCCTCATTGATCTTGAGCATTTCATTCTTGTTCTTACACTGACACATCACTTATACACTTCACTTCTCTTACACTGACACCTGTACATCCTTTTCCAGCTTTGATGCACAAATTGTACTGACACTACCCCTTTAAAACACAAATCTTTTAAGCGTGGATCCCGTCGAGTACGGCGGACAATCTGGGTGCTAATACCTTCCCAGGTTGTAACCAATCCCCTTTCTCAGTCTCTCTGGTTCGCAACCGTCTTATCCATATCTTTCTAGGTCTATGCAGCACTGCCTTTCCCCCGGGATAAAAATGCCTAGCTGGCGACTCTTTTCTTTTCTTGTGAGTTCACTCCTGTGTGTTCTCACATCCTCCTTTTCGCCGACCGTTCGCGTCTGTACCCCATTTGACCGGGTTGTCATTTGGTGGGAGCGACAGCTTGGCGACTCTGCTGGGGACCCTTATACTGCAACCAGGGCTTCTGGTTCTTTTTGTGGGTTCCTCCTAGCGCTTGTTTGATTTGTGTTTACTGGGGTGTTATGTGCTATTTGTGTTTGTATATTTATTTTGTTTATTGCTTTATGTGCAGTTGTTTTATTGCTTTCTTTATAGCTTTATATACATCATACTGTCATACTGTTCTGGCTGGATCTGGTTTTGCTTTGGTGGGTGGGGTTCTACTGAGAGTTAAGGTCCTATACCTGGGACCTGAGTGACACCTAGGCTAGAGTGGTTCATATTCTTTCCCATTCCATTTCGGTCTGGTGCGGGAATATGAAACACGGTTTAGATATGGGTTTCTTCTTGAGAACTCTGTGCTACAGATCTCCTGTAGTGCTAGGGCTATCTGGGAAGCCTGCTAAGTCTGGATGACCTTTATTATGACCTTCAGAAACTGAGGTGAATTAGAGGAGGATCTTTTATGGTTATTGTAAACACTGTACCTCCGGGTTAGAAGTGTTTACACTTCTCATAACTAATCCAAGTCTGAGGATCCTTGTTTTAGAACATCACCTGTGAGGGGGTTGGGCTGTTTACAGGTTTGCAGGTACCCTTGACCCCAGCATACCCTGTTACTTTGTTTTGAATAAGAATACTCCACTTTGGACAGTTCTTGTGATTTAACCCTGGACATGTGACTCTTTATTTGAGTCCCCCACCTTGGTTACTGGACTTATGAACCTCCATCTGGATTTCTTGAACATACATGGACTTATATCAAGGCAGTTAATCAGATCCAGCTTGATCACAAACCCTTGCATATCATTTGCATACATCATCATTGCATCATTTAACATTTGCTTATTTGTTTTTCAGGGTATCCACATTATACATTTGGCTTGGTTTTGACCCCTTTTACCTGCATAGACCATTGTTCATCAGCTATCTGCTTCAGCCATCTGCATCAGTTGCCTGCTTCAGCCATCTATTATCACCAGTCTCAGCCTGTCAGTGGCTCATCACCAGTATCAGTCTTTATCATCAGCAGTCGTTTTCAGCTCTTCATCAGCAAACATGGCACCCAAGAAGAGCAACGTCTCATATCATTTCTTTGAGCCTGAGCTGACTGGCATCAGGAAGATCCAGGCCCTTATCACTCCAGACCATATACCACTATTTAGAGAACATTATGGAGGCATCCTTGATGTGGTTATGGATTTGGACCCTTCTCAGAGGAGCTTGATTCACACCTGCCTACAGTTCTATGATCCTCCTTTGAGATGCTTCACCTTCCAGAATTTTCAGTTGGGACCCTTGTTGGAAGAGTATTCATCACTGGTTGGAGTACCTGTCAGGGGTGGTATTGTAACACCCCATTTTCTACCCACGAATTATAACAAGAAAATCAGAGTCGTAAAATTTCTACAATGGGTTATTACATAATCAACTTTGAACCTTTCCTACTTTAAGGAAATCATAACAATACGTAACACTTTTTATTAATTCGACAAAATAATGTCATTCACTCAAATAATTCAACTTCATAAATTCTTACGCAGCGGATTCATAAAATAATTCTTATTATCTTTAAGCAACATAATAACAACTTAAAATAGAAATAAGCAACCATAAATTCTTCAAATAATTAAAACTCGGTAATAATTAAAAGATCACAAGCAGACATGCGACAATCCCCACCCGAGTGCTACGTATCAGAGCGACTGACCACCGACTCGACCAAAGGTAACCGGCTACTTCTCAGGATTACCTGCACGTTGTCACATAATGACAACATTCAACAGAAGGGGTGAGTTACAATTATTATAATTAGTATATGAACAACAATACAGCGAATAAGAATAGTAACAAACACCACTTCACAAATTAATCAAATATCAACACAATAAACCAACAATTATGCAACTTCAATGAGACTCAACTAGTTATGCATGTGGTACCATTCGGAGTAAAACTCCCAACTTAAAATTTGCCAATTTAACGAGGCATCAAGGCATAAGCCTTCAACTTTCAACTTTTTGCCAATCCAGGCCAACATGGTGTGAGCAACGGCTCCGACAAAAATGCATATGAATTTACATGACATACACGACTTTAAAACTCCGACAACATAATAATAATAGCAACACAACAATATTTTCAACATGATCAACTTATAATCAACTTTGTCCCATCAAGTTTACAACTTAGTAACTTTAACAAATTTCCGTACACGGAATAACTTAATAACTCAGTCATACCTGTATCGACATTTCATAACATAATTCTAACAAAATTACTCATCAAAATTAACTATAATATTACCCGACTTACTCCAACGAATTTCATTAAAATCCGAGCAACTTCATTTTCCGTCTAATTCGACTAAACCGACTAAACCGGCACGCACTATTTCTGACTTTCTGCGACTTATTACGAAATTATTACGATCATCAAAAATTCTGCGTTTTGCTATTATTTATCTGTCATGGACTCGTCTGCTGCTACCGATGCTACTGATACTACTAACGTTCTGGTTTTTATAATTTTCTGTCAAAATTCCAATCTGCTACTAATTTATTATACCTATGATTTTGTCTTTCCTGATACAACTAGATCTTGAAACCATATTAATTCTTCTATCAGTTTTACTAAACGAAATTAACATAATTCATTAATTAATTCCTTCTTCATAAACATAATTAAATCATTACATAACTTAATAATTAGTAACTTGGTGAATGTAGTATTTTTCTTATACTACATGTTTATAATTAATAAATTGAGTCATTATATCCCTATAACATGACTATACTAGTTATAACTAATTAATTAAGTTTTTATGCCAAACCAAAGCCATAAAGTGGCTCTCTCAGTAGAAGTGACAGTGGCGTGTGCCACTACTTATATATCCCCCTCATTCATTTATCTTCTCACACCATTAAATAATTAATAATCCTAATTAAATGATACAAGTTATATATACTACTAAATATAATTATATGGTATAAGTGCTAAAACAATTGATGCCAGCCACAATTAATAGTGGCGTCCGCCACTTCTCTCCAAATGTGGCTTGTGGCACTCGCCACTTTACCATGTGGCGGTCACTTGGTCTTTTTCATCACACTACCGGTCTATTTCGTCGTCCCTAAAGTTTCAATTTTTTTTTTCCAGAAATAATTTAGCGATATTTTTTTCCAGCAACAAACAACATAATTTACACAGATTTTAATCAACAAAATTCAATCATTGGACGATCGATTTTCACACCATTCACAACAAAGAAAACCAGATATTTATTCATATCATTATAAATTCAACAAAACCTAACTACCCAAATCAAACCCAATCATAGTATTGAATTTCATACCCGATTATAAGAATCGAACCCACCTTTACCTTAGATTGGATTGAAGGTTGTTCTTACGGTTGGATTCCGGAATTTGTTTCTCGTTCTCTCACGTTCGTGCAGTAGTTTCCAATTCCTCTTTTTCTTCCTTAATTCTCTAACTTCTGTTTCTACTTTTTGTTTCCATTACTTATATTTTTATTTCTTTTTATTAAATTACTGAATTTTAAAATTTCTAATGGGCCTAAACATAACACCTCCCATTTTACTAAATAGTACACAAAAGAAGCCCACTTACTCAAATAACACAACAACTATATTATTATTTTTTATAATATTTCTACAACTTCCGACTAAATTTCTGACTTATCGATTAATTTAACTACGACACTAAATATTCCTACTAACCACAATAAATATTAAAATATTAAAATAATAATTAATTCTTTGGGCGTTACAACTCTCCCCCACTTAAGATATTTTCGTCCTCGAAAATTTACCTGCTTCAAACAGCTCAGGATAGGAGTCTCGCATCTTGCTCTCCAATTCCCATGTCATGTTTTCGCCCGTAGCTCCCAACCAAACGACTTTGACCAATATGATTTCTTTTCCTCGAAGAGTCTTTGTTTCACGATCTTCAACTCGTACAGGCTTTGTCTCCACTGTGAGATTATCCCGTACTTGCACATCGTCCATACTAACCACATGAGATGGATCTGGGATATACTTTCGAAGCTGCGACACATGGAATACATCATGCAAATTCGAAAGATTTGGTGGTAATGCCATCCGATAAGCAACTTTTCCAACTCGTTCCAAGATTTGATACGGACCAATGAAGCGAGGAGTGAGCTTTTTAGACTTCAAAGCCCTCCCAACACCGGTCACAGGCGTGACTCTCAAGAACACATGGTCACCCGCTTGAAATTCTAAATCCTTCTTTCGCTTGTCATGGTAACTCTTCTGCCTACTCTGAGAAGCTTTCATCTTCTCTCGGATAAACTTCACTTTCTCAGTAGTTTCTCGAACTAACTCTGGTCCAAGTACCACACCCTCACCAGATTCATGCCAACACAACGGAGTTCTACACCTACGGCCATACAATGCTTCAAAAGGCGCCATTCTGATACTAGAATGGTAACTATTATTGTATGTGAACTCAATCAATGAAAGATAAGTGTCCCACGAACCTCCATGCTCAAGAACACAAGCTCTCAGCAAATCCTCCAATGACTGAATAGTTCTCTCCGTTTGGCCATCAGTTTGAGGATGATATGCCGAACTCAACCTCAACTTAGAACCCAACGAATCTTGCATACTTTTCCAAAATTCCGACGTAAACCTCGGATCTCTATCCGACACAATGCACAGAGGAACACCATGCAACTTTACAATTACTCGGATGTAAATCTCTGCCAACTTCGCAATTGGGTAAGTGATGTTAATAGGTATGAAGTGAGCCGACTTCGTGAGCCTATCAACGATCACCCAAATCGAATCATGCCCTCTTAAAGTAACAGGCAGCCCTGTTACAAAGTCCATAGAAATGCTATCCCATTTCCATTCTGGAACTTCCAACGGTTGCATCAACCCAACAGGCTTCTGATGCTCAATCTTCGACTTCTGACAAGTTAAACACGCATACACAAAACGAGCCACATCTTCTTTCATTCCGGGCCACCAAAATATTTTCTTTAAATCTTGATACATTTTAGTAGCTCCTGGATGAATACTCAAACTGCTTCTATGACCCTCTTCTAGAATGCTTCTTTTCATAACTGCATCATCAGGAATACAGATTCTTTCACCTAATTTCAACACACCCCTCGCATCAATCTTAAAGTCACTCTTTTCTGATTGACCACAACGATTAAGGATATCTACTAATTTCACATCCAATTTTTGTGCCTCTCGGATACCATCCATAAAATCATTATTAATCTTTAGCATTCCTAGCATTACACTCTGCGGGGTTACTTCGCAAACCAAACTCATATCACGAAATTGCTCAATTAATTCCAACTCCTTAATCATCATTGCTGACACATGCAAAGTCTTCCTACTTAAAGCATCGGCCACAACATTTGCTTTACCTGGATGATAATTCAAACCAAAATCATAATCTTTAAGCAATTCTAACCACCTACGTTGTCTCATGTTCAACTCTTTCTGATCAAATAAATACTTTAAACTTTTATGATCGCTGAAAACTTCGAATCTAGAACCATAAAGGTAATGCCTCCAGATTTTTAGCACAAACACCACAGCAGCAAGTTCAAGATCATGCGTAGGATAGTTCTTTTCATGAATTCTCAATTGCCGCGACGCATAAGCAATTACTTTATTATTTTGCATAAGCACACCTCCTAAACCCATCAATGAAGCATCACAGTAAATTACAAACGGTTCCTCCGGATTTGGCAAAGTCAAAACCGGCGCTGACGTCAATCTCCTTTTTAATTCATTAAAACTCTCTTCGCACTGAACATCCCACACGAAAGTTTTACCTTTACAAGTTAATTTAGTTAACGGAAGTGCTAAATTCGAAAATCCTTCAATAAACCTTCTATAATATCCAGCTAATCCCAAAAAGCTTCTAATCTCGGTAGCCGACTTAGGAGTCTCCCATTGCAATACAGCCTCTACCTTTGAAGGATCCACAGCAATACCTTTTCCTGAAATTACATGACCGAGAAAACTAACTTCTCTTAACCAAAACTCACACTTGGACAGCTTCGCATACAATTTCTTGTCTTTCAAAACATCCAACACTAATCTCAAATGTTCCTTATGCTCTTCTTCTGACTTAGAGTAAATTAAAATATCATCAATAAATACTACTACAAATTGGTCCAGATAAGTATGAAAAATACGATTCATGTATTCCATAAATACTCCCGGTGCATTAGTCACACCGAAAGGCATCACAGAATACTCATAATGTCCATACCGAGTTCTGAACGCTGTCTTCTGGATATCTTCATCTTTCACTTTGATCTGATGATAGCCCGATCTCAAATCAATTTTACTGAACACACAAGCACCCACTAATTGATCCATCAAATCATCTATTCTCGGTAGTGGATACTTATTCTTGATCGTTACTTTATTCAATTGTCTATAATCAATACAAAGCCTCATACTACCATCTTTCTTCTTTACTAGCAACACTGGAGCTCCCCACGGTGATACACTTGGTCTTATAAAATTTTTCTCAAGTAAGTCTTCCAATTGCTTCTTTAATTCATACAATTCAGATGCCGACATTCTATACGGTGCCATCGAAACAGGCCTAGTACCAGGTACCAGATCAATAGTAAATTCAACTTCCCTCTCTGGCGGCACACTAGGAATCTCATCAGGAAAAACTTCAGGGAATTCTTTCACTACTAACAGTTCATCAATTTTAGCTTTATTCTCAACCTACAACGTCGCCATCAAGGAAAACATCTGAGCTTCCTCTTTCATTAATTTTCGTAATTCTCTGAAAGGTAATAAGCCAACTCCTTCCTCTTCAGGAGTGGAAAATCTCACCGACTTATGATAACAATTTATATGAACATAATTATACTCTAACCAGTTCATACCAAGAATTACATCCATCCCAGCCAACGGCAAACACACTAAATCAACATAGAAATCTTTATCTAAGATCGACAAAGGACACTTTAAGCATACCAAAGAAGTAGTTATTGATCCCTTAGTTGGGGTCTCAACAATCAAATCACCATCCAAAGCGGACAATTTTAAACTCAGGCTTCGAGCACATTTATCAGAAATAAAACAGTGTGTAGCACCGGTATCAATAATAGTAATTAAAGGAGTACCATTTATGAAACATGTACCTCGGATAAGTCTGTCCTCACTGGAGGTTTGAGTTCCGGTCAATGCGAACACCTTTCCAGTTTGAGATTTCTTTGGCTTCTGACACTGACTTCCAATATGCCCTTCTTCTCCACAATTAAAACAAATCATTTCCTTGTGCTTGCAATCAGCTATTGCATGCCCGGTCTTACCACAACGAAAACACCTCTTTACTTCAGCAGTGCATACATTACTCTTATGGCCAGCCTGACCACATTTGAAGCAAACTATACCAGCAGGAGCACCTCCCCCACTAGCTCTCTGAGCCGGAGCAGCTCTTTGCTTCCCTTTTCCAACTGGAGCATCATACGGCTTGCCACGGTTTTGATGTTGCTTGCCCCTGCGATCATTGACAACCTTGTAATGAGCATTATTGTCCTCTTCAAATATCCTGCAGCTATCAACCAATTCAGTAAAAATGCGTATCTTCTGATACCCAACAACCTTCTTAATTTCAGAGCGCAGTCCGTTTTCAAACTTGATGCACTTTGAAAATTCAGCACCAGCACCAGTGTAATGAGGATAAAATTTGGACAACTCTACAAATTTTGCAGCATAATCAGTGACAGACATGTTTCCTTGCTTCAGCTCAAGGAACTCAATTTCTTTCTTACCACGGACATCTTCCGGATAATACTTTCTCATGAATTCCCTACGGAATACATCCCAAGTAATGACTTCACCTGCCGCAGTCAACCTCTCATGAGTCTCTAGCCACCAGTCATCAGCTTCGACTGCTAGCATGTGAGTACCATACCGAACCTTCTGAGCTGGAGTGCAATCCATAACACGGAAAATTCTCTCTATCTCTTTCAACCATCCCAAAGCTGCATCTGGATAATGCTTCCCTTTAAACACCGGCGGATTCTCCCTTTGGAAAGTTGCCAAGCTACGTGATCCAGCGTCTCCACCAGCATTTGGCAAGTTCTGCACAGCTTGTGCCATCGCTTGCATTGCGGCAGCCATTGCAGCGTCATTTCTTCCAGCCATTTCAACTTATCACTACAACACAACTAAAAGTTAGATTAGTAACAATAAACAATTGTTAGACAATAACGACACGACAACTGGCCGGACAGACCGACCGGCTCTGATACCACTAATGTAACACCCCATTTTCTACCCACGAATTATAACAAGAAAATCAGAGTCGTAAAATTTCTACAATGGGTTATTACATAATCAACTTTGAACCTTTCCTACTTTAAGGAAATCATAACAATACGTAACACTTTTTATTAATTCGACAAAATAATGTCATTCACTCAAATAATTCAACTTCATAAATTCTTACGCAGCGGATTCATAAAATAATTCTTATTATCTTTAAGCAACATAATAACAACTTAAAATAGAAATAAGCAACCATAAATTCTTCAAATAATTAAAACTCGGTAATAATTAAAAGATCACAAGCAGACATGCGACAATCCCCACCCGAGTGCTACGTATCAGAGCGACTGACCACCGACTCGACCAAAGGTAACCGGCTACTTCTCAGGATTACCTGCACGTTGTCACATAATGACAACATTCAACAGAAGGGGTGAGTTACAATTATTATAATTAGTATATGAACAACAATACAGCGAATAAGAATAGTAACAAACACCACTTCACAAATTAATCAAATATCAACACAATAAACCAACAATTATGCAACTTCAATGAGACTCAACTAGTTATGCATGTGGTACCATTCGGAGTAAAACTCCCAACTTAAAATTTGCCAATTTAACGAGGCATCAAGGCATAAGCCTTCAACTTTCAACTTTTTGCCAATCCAGGCCAACATGGTGTGAGCAACGGCTCCGACAAAAATGCATATGAATTTACATGACATACACGACTTTAAAACTCCGACAACATAATAATAATAGCAACACAACAATATTTTCAACATGATCAACTTATAATCAACTTTGTCCCATCAAGTTTACAACTTAGTAACTTTAACAAATTTCCGTACACGGAATAACTTAATAACTCAGTCATACCTGTATCGACATTTCATAACATAATTCTAACAAAATTACTCATCAAAATTAACTATAATATTACCCGACTTACTCCAACGAATTTCATTAAAATCCGAGCAACTTCATTTTCCGTCTAATTCGACTAAACCGACTAAACCGGCACGCACTATTTCTGACTTTCTGCGACTTATTACGAAATTATTACGATCATCAAAAATTCTGCGTTTTGCTATTATTTATCTGTCATGGACTCGTCTGCTGCTACCGATGCTACTGATACTACTAACGTTCTGGTTTTTATAATTTTCTGTCAAAATTCCAATCTGCTACTAATTTATTATACCTATGATTTTGTCTTTCCTGATACAACTAGATCTTGAAACCATATTAATTCTTCTATCAGTTTTACTAAACGAAATTAACATAATTCATTAATTAATTCCTTCTTCATAAACATAATTAAATCATTACATAACTTAATAATTAGTAACTTGGTGAATGTAGTATTTTTCTTATACTACATGTTTATAATTAATAAATTGAGTCATTATATCCCTATAACATGACTATACTAGTTATAACTAATTAATTAAGTTTTTATGCCAAACCAAAGCCATAAAGTGGCTCTCTCAGTAGAAGTGACAGTGGCGTGTGCCACTACTTATATATCCCCCTCATTCATTTATCTTCTCACACCATTAAATAATTAATAATCCTAATTAAATGATACAAGTTATATATACTACTAAATATAATTATATGGTATAAGTGCTAAAACAATTGATGCCAGCCACAATTAATAGTGGCGTCCGCCACTTCTCTCCAAATGTGGCTTGTGGCACTCGCCACTTTACCATGTGGCGGTCACTTGGTCTTTTTCATCACACTACCGGTCTATTTCGTCGTCCCTAAAGTTTCAATTTTTTTTTTCCAGAAATAATTTAGCGATATTTTTTTCCAGCAACAAACAACATAATTTACACAGATTTTAATCAACAAAATTCAATCATTGGACGATCGATTTTCACACCATTCACAACAAAGAAAACCAGATATTTATTCATATCATTATAAATTCAACAAAACCTAACTACCCAAATCAAACCCAATCATAGTATTGAATTTCATACCCGATTATAAGAATCGAACCCACCTTTACCTTAGATTGGATTGAAGGTTGTTCTTACGGTTGGATTCCGGAATTTGTTTCTCGTTCTCTCACGTTCGTGCAGTAGTTTCCAATTCCTCTTTTTCTTCCTTAATTCTCTAACTTCTGTTTCTACTTTTTGTTTCCATTACTTATATTTTTATTTCTTTTTATTAAATTACTAAATTTTAAAATTTCTAATGGGCCTAAACATAACACCTCCCATTTTACTAAATAGTACACAAAAGAAGCCCACTTACTCAAATAACACAACAACTATATTATTATTTTTTATAATATTTCTACAACTTCCGACTAAATTTCTGACTTATCGATTAATTTAACTACGACACTAAATATTCCTACTAACCACAATAAATATTAAAATATTAAAATAATAATTAATTCTTTGGGCGTTACAGGTATCCCCTTCAACCCAGAAATGGTTTTTCCCAGCAATGAAGAAGTGGCAAAGGCACTGTATCTGGAACCTTTTCTGATTGGGCAGAACATGACAACAAAGGCTGGAATCTCTGGTCTACACTTGGATTTCTTGACTTCTCAGGCTATCCTGAAGGCCTCCTTGGGAGAATGGAAGGCAGTCTGTGCTTTGTTAGCCCTCAGCATATATGGGGTTATATTATTTGCAGATGAGCCTAAGTTCATTAGCAAGAATGCCATTCATCTTTTCATTCTGAGGAACCCAGTGCCCACCTTACTGGGAGATTTCTACTACTCTGTTCACCAAAGGAATGAAAAGCAAAGAGGAAGGTTGGTGAGATGCTGTGCTCCCCTGTTCCATACTTGGCTTCTCAAACACTTGCCCAAGACTGATGCATTCTTGAATCCTCACCAACAGAAGAATTGGGCTAGAAGACTCACTGCTTTGACCTCAGATGACATCAGGTGGTGTACCCAGAGCACCAAGGGCAGGGACATAATTACTAGTTGTGGGCAGTTCCCCAATGTACCTCTGATAGGAGTGAAGGGCTGCATCAACTACAACCCTTTGCTATTCAGAAGACAATTGGGCTATGCTTTGGTTCACCCTCCTAAAGAGCAGGATTTGGCTAAAACTTTGTATTGTGAGGTGAAGCCTAATCTGGCTATTGTCAGGCAAGCATCCTGGGCTTGGGACAATGTCCAGACCAAAGGGATGGCCATTCTTGGGAGATGCAACAATGTGGCCTCAGCACAGTATCATGAATGGTCTCATGCCAGGGCTCAAATTTTTGGGATGCCCTTCACCATTGAGGATGCACCTGGACCATCTACAGCACCACCTCCAGCCACTGTCAGCCTGGAAGAGTTTGAGAAGCTAAAAGAGAGGAATGAGAATTTGTCTGAAGCCCTAAAGAGGACCCTCTGGGAGAGGAGTGATGGTCGTCTGGACATCGAAAGGCTAGAAAAGCTTAAGGTGGAGCATCTAGCCAGGATTGAGAAGTCAGAGGACTACATCAAGAAGTCAAGGGCTGGGGAGCAGATTCTGAAGAATGCCTGTAAAGAGGCCCAGTTCCAGAAGGCTAGGACTTATCTCTATCTGAAAGAAAGTCAAGCTAGGTGGGTCAGAATCACTGAAGCTCGCACTCAGGAAGATAAGAGAACTCAGGACAAGATTGAGCAGTTGGAGGCTAATGCAAAGGAGCAACATGAAGCCTTGCTAGCAGCCCAGAAAGAGATCTCAGAATTGAAGCTTAGGGCTGGCGTGAAGAGGTCAGAGGACCAGGGCAGACTCAAGAAGCTAACCACTGCTATCACCACCAGGAATCTTCTTATCAGGAACCTCACAGAGCATCCAGCTGACCCCGTGACTGAAGCACTTCTGAAGGAAGTTAGGGAGGATGAGTTTGGTCTTGGTGTCTGACTTTTGTTTGTTGTTGCTTTCATTTCATGTACTTTTCCTTTTTATGTTGTATTTTGACCCCTCAGGGGCATGTATTGTAAAAAAAAAAACCAAACTATGTATGATTCATCATTTGTAATATATTCATTAGTTTGTTTCATATGAGTTCTTTCAAAGCAACATCAAAGCATCCTCCTCAGGGGTCTGGAAAGGTCAAAACCAAGTGCCAAGCCGGATACCTTGAAAACAAATAAGCATACTGCATTGCATACTAACTTTTGTTTTGTTTTATAGGTTTTTGCTTTGTTTGTTACTAACTCTGTTGTGGTTCAGGAACTATTGCTCGCCGTCGGGTGTTCCCACTCAATCGTCCGCACAGATATCCCACTCGCAACAACCTTCCGGGTATACAGATGGACCAGGTACAACAAGATCTTACAGAGGTCAGGACTCAAATGACCAATGAGAGGTTGGAAATGAGAAACCAGATGACTCAGTTCATGGAAGTGATGAATGGTTTGGCTCAGAGCCAAGAAAGATTAAGGGCATTAGTAGAGAGGCAGACCCAGGAAGACCCCCATCTAGGGACTGGAGGAACGAGCAACAATGAGAGGGTTCAGCCTCATGTTAATCCACCTGTGTATGGGCCTCACCTTCACCCAGAGATCAACATCCCTGCTAATGTACAAGGGAATGCTACTACAGGCAGAGTATTACAAGAAGACCCCCAAGAGGATCAATTCACTGTAATGGGAGCTGGGGATGAAGCCTATGACAGAAGACTAGATGAAATTGATGAGAAATTAAGATCCCTGGAGTCTCAAAACTCCTTGGGTTTTGATGTCATGGACATGGGATTAGTGGACGGGGTAAGGATTCCCCACAAGTTTAAACCTCCGTGCTTTGAGAAGTACAACAGAACTTCCTGCCCGCGAACCCATTTGCAATCTTTTCTGGGGAGGCTGAAAGCATACACCATGGATGAAAAACTGTGGATGTTTTATTTCGAAGAAAGTTTAACAGGAGCTTCAAGGGAATGGTACTCTCATTTGACCAGATCAACCATCAGATGCTGGAAAGACCTAGCTGAGGCCTTCATCAGACAATACCAATATAACCTGGACATGGCTCCTAACAGGACTCTCCTGATGGGAATGTCCCAGTCATCCAGAGAAAGCTTCCGGGAATACGCCCAGAGGTGGAGACAGCTTGCTACTGCTGTCCAACCACCCATGTCGGAAAGGGAAATGGCCGACATGTTTATGAATACCCTTCAAGGGACATACATTGATAGGCTAGCTGCCTTTTCTTCCACCAGCTTCGCTGATGTAGTCATAGCTGGGGAAAGAATTGAGAGCCTTCTAAAGATGGGTAAGATTTCCAATAATGGAGCGAGCTCGTCCAGCAACCCCAGAAAGCCTTTTGTGGGGCCTAGAAGAACCAGTGAGACTAATGCTATCCATGTCAGCAGGGGCAGACCCCAGTATGTTCATAGGTCAGTGGCAGCTGTCACTATTCCCGCTCCAATTCAACAACAACCAACATACCAACCACAGCAACAACCCCACTACCAGCAACAAGCTCAGTATCCACCTCAGAGAAATTATAACAACAAAAACACCAGCAACAACAATCAGCAAAGACCTTTTCAACAGAGGCCATCTCAGGCCAATAGGGTGATTGATCCGATCCCTATGCCTTATGTCGCTTTATTGCCACAACTCCTGAAACTCAACCTGGTTGAGCTAAGGACGTTGGCACCTCCAGATCCTACCAGTCTGCCCAGAAATTATGACGCCAGCGCCAGATGTGCTTTTCACTCCAACGCACCTGGCCACAGTACAGAGAAATGCAGAGCTTTACACATGAAAGTGCAGGATCTAGTGGATTCCAAAGCTCTAAACTTTGCACCCCCGCCAAATGTCAGCAAGAATCACATGCCCAACCACGGAGGACCCAGAATTAATGTTATTGAGAAAGATAAGCCGTCTTTCTTAATAACCAGTGTGGGGCAGATTCGGACACCTTTGGTAGAAATCAAAGCTCGGCTCCTAGAATGCCAGGTGTTCCCCGGGTGTGAGCTCGGTTGTGCTTATTGCAACATTTCGGTAAACGGGTGTGATAACCTGAGAAGCGGCATAAATGGTCTTATCCAGAGTGGCTTACTTCAAATCACAACATCAACACCTACAAATCCAGCAATCTCCTTAACAACAATTCCTGAGTCTTCTACAACTGCAACAACAATTATTCCAAACAACTCTTCAATCTCATCAACAAATGCTTCCTCTGTCACTTCAACGAACCAAATATCAACAACCATCTCTTCTACAACTTCAACACCCATCCAGTCAACAGTGCCTCCTACAACATCAACAACAATCAATGAAAGTGTCTCAACGGTTACAATATACTATGATCCTGCAAATGTTCCTGCTTACAACTCACAAAAGCCTACTCCTGGCAGAGCACCAGTAACAATATACTATGATCCACACACTATCGCGGTCCCTTCTGCAGCTGCCATCAGTCCAGTCACTATCACGGTGCCTGGGCCAGTTCCTTACGAAAGCAATAATGCCATCCCATGGCATTACGGCTCAGATCTATACTGCGAGGGGCAGAAAATCACTTTAGAATCATCAACTTCTTCACCTCAGATAGACAATGTGGGGGGAGGCGGAGGCTTCATTCGAAGCGGACGTCTCTTTGCCCCGCAAATTCCAAGACCCATTGCTGAGGCAGAAGCTGCTGCCAAGGCAAAAGGGAAGAGCATGGTGCAAGAAGAACAAGTTGCTAAAGAAGCTTTAAAGACCCCTTTTGATCAAGAGGTTGATGAATTCATGAGAATCATAAAGAAAAGTGATTACAAGATAGTGGACCAGCTTCACCAGACACCTTCCAAAATCTCCATTTTATCATTGCTAATGTGCTCCGAGGCTCATCGGAACGCACTATTAAAAGTCTTGCACGCAGCTTATGTGCCAGAGGAGATTACCGTCAATCAGTTAGAGGCTGTGGTTGGAAATGTCAACGCTAGTCATGGACTGGGATTTACCAACACCGATTTGACAACGGAAGGTCGCAATCACAACAAGGCTTTGCATATTACCTTGGAGTGTAAGGGTGCAGTTCATTCTCACGTATTGGTAGACACAGGGTCATCCCTCAATGTCCTACCTAAGAAAGCCCTTGTGAAGATGGAGTATGAAGGATTGGCATTACGCCCAAGCAACTTGGTAGTGAGAGCCTTTGACAGTTCTAAAAGATCAGTTCTGGGAGAGATAGAGTTGCCTATAATGATTGGCCCACAGATTTTCAAAATGACCTTCTTCGTGATGGATATACAGCCTGCCTACAGCTGTCTATTGGGTAGACCATGGATACACGCCGCTGGCGCCGTGACGTCAACCCTTCACTAGAAGTTAAAATTCGAGTGGGAGGGCCAAGTCGTTACCATTTGTGGAGAGGAAGATATCTTTGTTAGCCATCTGGCTACATACAAATACATTGAGATGGATGGGGAGATCCATGAAACTATGAGTCAAGGGTTTGAGGCCTTGAACATAAATGAAGCATCCGTTGTACCTAGAACCTCAATGACATCTTATTAGCAAGCCAGGAAGGTTGTTGAAGAGGGGACTGCCCAAGGCTGGGGCAAGTTGCTGCCTGTAGAGAAGAAGGAGGACAGATTTGGGTTGGGTTACAAACCAACTCAACAAGATCAGGCAGAGGCTGCTAAGAAGCCCAATTTTGTCAGTGGGGGGATGCTCACCCCAGATGCAGTGAACAACTTGGAAGACGAGGATGAAAGCGACCGCAACCTGGAGAGCTGGATACGTCCAAGGATCCCGGGGAGCCAAGTCCTTAACTGGTCTTCCCAGGAAATTATAAGGGTTACTCCTGCAGAGTAATTATTATTTCCTGTATTTTTAAGCATGCATCAAGTCTTGCATCTTGCCCAAGATGACAAGACTCATTTTGTAATCGGGTCATCTGTAATTTTGTGCAAATAGATCAATCAATGAATATCGGACATCTTTTGCAAATGAGTCTTTTTTTTTCCGCTCACTGTTTTTCCATTTTTCTTTTTGTACAAAAATAAATGGCAATGTTTTCAAAATGATAACTTCATTTCACTCTTTCTAAACAAGACTAAAATCAATCACTAAAATGAACAAATCTGAACCCTTGCAGAGAGTGCCTTTCAGACCGCACCGACAACAGCACGGCTATGACTTTGTATGACTTTGACAATCCAATCAATCAAGCTGATGAAGGGGTTGAAGAAGATTATGAGCTTCCTGAAGAGCTAGCCAGGTTGTTAAGGCAAGAGGAGAAGATTATCACTCCTCATCAGGAGGAGGTCGAAACGATTAATCTTGGTACAGATGAAGATGTGAAAGAAGTTAAAATCGGGGCCTGCTTACAAGACTCAGTGAAGAGACAACTGATTGACCTACTTCAGGAATATGTGGATGTGTTTGCTTGGTCTTATCAGGATATGCCAGGGTTGGACACCGACATTGTTATGCACAAGCTGCCTTTAAGAGAAGATTGCTCGCCGGTTAAACAGAAACTGCGCCGTACTCGCCCAGACATGGCAATGAAAATCAAAGAAGAGGTACAAAAGCAGTGGGACGCCGGGTTCCTTGCTGTAACTAGCTATCCGCCGTGGGTTGCTAATATAGTACCTGTGCCTAAGAAAGACGGCAAAGTAAGAATGTGTGTTGACTACCGGGATCTGAACAGAGCCAGCCCGAAAGATGATTTTCCATTACCTCACATTGATGTATTGGTTGATAATACGGCTCAGTTCTCGGTATTCTCCTTCATGGACGGATTTTCAGGATACAATCAGATCAAGATGTCACCTGAAGACATGGAGAAGACCACTTTCATCACACCCTAGGGCACGTTTTGTTACAAGGTGATGCCATTCGGACTGAAGAATGCTGGTGCAACATATCAACGGGCTATGGTAACATTATTCCACGACATGATCCATAAAGAAATCGAATGTTATGTGGATGACATGATTGCCAAGTCCCTCACCGAAGAAGACCACCTGGTAAATCTGCTAAAGCTATTCAAGCGTTTGAGGAAGTACCAGCTAAAGTTAAACCCCAACAAATGCACATTCGGGGTGCGATCTGGTAAGTTGCTGGGATTTATTGTAAGTGAGAAAGGGATTGAAGTTGACCCTGATAAAGTCAAAGCTATTCAAGAAATGCCTGCACCGAAGACAGAAAAAGAAGTTCGAGGGTTCTTAGGTCGATTGAACTACATTTCACGGTTCATATCTCACCTTACAGCAACCTGTGAACCTTTGTTCAAACTGCTAAGAAAAGAACAGACGGTCAGGTGGAATGAAGACTGCCAGAAGGCTTTTGACAAAATCAAGGAATACTTGCAAGAGCCTCCAATCCTTATGCCTCCAGTTGAAGGAAGACCCCTAATCATGTACCTGACAGTATTAGAAGAGTCAATAGGGTGTGTGCTGGGCCAGCATGACGAGTATGGTCGAAAAGAGTATGCAATATACTACCTAAGCAAAAAGTTTACCGACTGTGAACAGCGTTATTCACTGCTCGAGAAAACTTGCTGTGCTTTAGCGTGGGCTGCTCGCCGACTGAGACAGTATATGTTGACCCATACTACTTTATTGATTTCAAAGATGGACCCAGTCAAGTACATATTTGAGAAGCCAACACTTACCGGACGGGTTGCAAGATGGCAAATGATCCTCACAGAATATGACATCCAGTACACATCTCAGAAAGCCATCAAGGGCAACGTATTGTCTGAATATCTTGCTGAGCAACCTATTGATGATTACCAGCCTATGAGATTTGACTTCCCTGATGAAGACATCATGTTCATAAAAGCAAAAGATCATGAAGAGCCTATTCACACTGAAGGGCCTGACCCGGAAGAAGGATGGACTATGATGTTTGATGGGGCTGTTAATATGAATGGTCGTGGTGTTGGTGCAGTACTCATTACACCTAAAGGAGTTCACATGCCTTTCTCGGCAAAACTCACTTTCAACTGCACTAACAACGAAGCTGAATACGAAGCTTGCATTATGGGTCTTGAGGAAGCCATTGACCTCAGGATCAAGACATTGACTGTATTCGGAGATTCAGCTCTGGTAGTTAATCAAACCAATGGCAAATGGTACACACACCAGGATCATCTGATACCTTACAGGGATTATACAAGAAGGTTATTAACTTTCTTTACAACGGTTAAGCTTGAGTATATCCCTCGGGACGAGAATCAGTTTGCAGACGCTCTGGCTACCATTTCATCCATGATCAAAGTTCAAGCTGCCAACTTTGTACCTCGGATTTCAGTGTCCAGACTTGACAGACCAGCATATGTATTCTCAGCAGATGTTGTTAAAGATGATAAGCCTTGGTTCCACGACATTAAGTGCTTCTTGGAGGATCAAACATACCCACCTGGGGCATCTTCCAATGATAAGAAGACATTAAGAAGGCTTGCTGGTAGTTTCTTCCTGAATACCAATGGTTCCCTGTATAAGAGAAACTTTGATATGGTACTCCTCAGATGTGTTGATAGAACAGAGGCGGACTTGTTGATGCACGAGGTGCACGAAGGATCCTTTGGTACCCATGCTGGAGGACATGCAATGGCCAAGAAGTTGCTAAGATCAGGTTATTTCTGGATCACAATGGATGCCGACTATTGTGCCTACGCCAGAAAATGCCATAAATGCCAGATTTATGCGGATAAGGTGCATGTGCCTCCCAATCCTTTGAATGTGATGTCTTCACCCTGGCCTTTTGCCATGTGGGGCATTGACATGATTGGCAAGATTGAGCCAACTGCTTCGAATGGCCACAGATTCATCTTGGTTGCCATTGACTATTTTACCAAGTGGGTTGAAGCAGCTTCCTATGCAAATGTTACAAGGCAAGTGGTAGCCAGATTTCTGAAGAGAGATATCATCTGTCGATACGGAGTCCCCGAGCGAATCATTACTGACAATGGTTCCAACTTGAACAATAAAATGATGACAGAGCTATGTCGGGACTTCAAGATCCAACACCACAATTCTTCTCCTTACAGGCCAAAGATGAACGGCGCTGTTGAGGCCGCTAATAAGAATATCAAGAAGATTGTGCAGAAGATGGTAGTCACCTACAAATACTGGCATGAGATGCTACCGTTTGCCTTGCATGGGTACCGCACGTCAATCAGAACATCCACTGGGGCAACACCGTATCAACTTGTGTATGGTATGGAGGCAGTCCTGCCTATTGAAGTTGAGTTACCCTCCTTACGGGTACTGATGGACGTTAAGCTGAACGAAGCAGAGTGGGTCCGATCCCGATACGAACAACTGAGTCTGATTGAAGAGAAAAGATTGGCTGCAATCTGTCACAGGCAGTTATATCAGAAAAGAATGAAGAAAGCCTTCGATCAGAAAGTCAGGCTCCGAGAATACCAAGTAGGAGATCTTGTGCTGAAAAGACTCCTCCCTCCTCATACAGACCACAGGGGCAAATGGACTCCGAACTATGAAGGACCATTCGTAGTAAAGAAAGTTTTCTCTGGTGGAGCACTGATGCTCGGCACCATGGATGGTGAAGACTTCCCGTCCCCTGTGAATTCAGATGCAGTTAAAAAATACTTCGCATAAAAATGACCCGCTGGACATAAAAACAGAATGTAAGTCCAGGAAAAAATAGGGCATCCCGGCGAGTCAAAAACAGAATAAAAGACTCGGGCAAAAATAAGGGAAATAAACAAAAAAAATGTACACCCGCTGAGTTGAAAAGCCGCATTGGACAGCTCAGGCAAAAATGGGTATCCCGGTGGATTGAAAACCCGAAAGGGCGATCCATGCAAAATAAGGGAATAAGAGAACAACTGCATTCTGAATTCGTCTGTATCACCTACAACTTGGTAAACCTCGAAAGGATCTAGCTTCACTCAGAATCAGCCTTCTTCAGAAAGCAAGACGAGAAGAACGTCAAATGTCATACGAGTCATAGCAAAAGGGAAGCTCCTCGAAGCGTCACCAGCATTGCCAGCATTTTGTTTCTCAATTTGTAACAATCTCCTCATTTTAGGAGATATGTTTCTTTGACTGTATCTTGCCAATTCAGGGCACATGAATTAATAAAATTAGATTTTTTAGTCACACGCTGTCTCGTACTCTTTTATTTGCAAAAATGTCTGATGTCATTAATATACCGATTGCATAAATACAGATGCGTCTTTCTGAAACTACGTGCTTGCAGGAAATGTACTTATTCCCGGGAGTGTCTGAACTCTCATGATGGGATCCAGTAAAGGATACCTCGGGATTACTTGTGTGTCCCTCTGTCTTTGCAGGATTGCAGGTATTCAAAAGCACAACGTGGGGCATGTAAGCTTCATCCCAGCAAGCTGGCAAATCAACACTCACTCAGTCTTAGCACCCAAAGTGTTTTCTCCCCGGCTGAGTTGCCACTTGTTATTTCTCCCCAGCCGAGGTGAAAATCATTCTTCCTCCTCAGCTAAGTACAAAAGCCAGGGAACCACTTCCCTACAGAGTTTCAGCCTCTATCCAGAAGAGCAACGCATGAAGGAATCACAACAGAGTGACGAAAGCTTCTACAAACCCCAGCTGGGTCCTTCATTTACTGGAATAGGTCTATCATCGACCCATTTCCCCAAGCAGAATCATATGCGTTAGATCTACCAATGATCTCATCCCCAGCTGGGATGTCCACTTCAAACAGATCAACCAGAAATCATCGCAGCAACGGGATCCGAATCCCGGATTGGTATCTTTGCATAATCATAGCATTCGCATCATATTCACCCTACAAAGCGTAGCATTCCGTCTAATACGGAGCATTACGACAAAAATCAAACATATCGCATAATCATAAGCCATGTTCTGAATCAAACACTTGTGAATAATGACTATCTATCGACCATATACAGAATGCTCACCAGATTCCCCGGCAGAGAGCCCAAACATTCCTCTCACAAAACAAATACCTCCTTGTGGCACCCGTCCGTGTCATATCCCCAGTAGAAAGCCAAAGCGTCCCCTTTGCACTCACAGATACTTATATATATATAACTTCCTTGACATCCGTCCGTGTCACCTTCCCCAGCACAGTAACCTAAACACTTTGTATATCAGATATTTGTTTATACTATGCTTTTCTTCTTTTGACACTCGCCCGTGTCACTCTCCCCAGCAGGTTAAATACCCGTTTATACACTACTCATACTTATTACTCATATTTCACTCATACAGATACTCGTATGTATCTTGTATACACCACTTATATCATCTCAGATGCGACACTAGTCCTTGTTAACCAGTTGGTACTCGTCCGTACCATCATCTCTGAACATGTGTCAAGCGTTTGTTTCTACCTGATACTCGTCCATATCATAATCTTAAGGATACTCGTCCGCATCTTTAATCCATACACGTGTCAAACACTCATGTCTTCTTGAATTTAGACACTCGTCTGTGTCTACTATTCCCCAGAAGAGTCCCCTCAGATTCGACACTCGTCCGTGTTCCTTGTTAACCAGTTGATACTCGTCCGCATCATCATCTCTGAACGCGTGTCAGTTTTCGTTTCTATCCGATACTCGTCCGTATCACGGTCTTAGGGATGCTCGTCCGCATCTTTAATCTATACACAAACATCCAAACACTTATACCTTTTATTTCTTGGATATAAACACTCGTCCGTGTTTACTATTCCCCAGTAGATCGCCAGCAAAGCAAAATTTCTTTTCTATCTGACATTCGTCCTGTGTCATGATAAACCCTGAGAGCAGCCGTACCCTGCTAGGTGATCGTCCTTCACCTCTTGATGATCGTCCTTCATCATGCTCATCCGATGGCCGTCCCCATCATTGATCTTTTCTATCCGACATTCGTCCTATGTCGTGATATTTTTTAGCAGCCGTACCCTGCTAGGTGATCGTCCTTCACCCTTTTGATAATCGTCCTTCATCATTTTATCCGATGGCCGTCCCCATCGTTGATCTTGTTATCTGACATTCGTCCTATGTCATGATAAACCTTGAGAGCAGCCGTCCCCTGCTAGGTGATCGTCCTTCACCTCTTGATGATCGTCCTTCATCATGCTCGTCCGATGGCCGTCCCCATCGTTGACCTTTTATCCGGCATTCGTCCTATGTCGCGATATTTTCGGCAGCCGTACCCTGCCAGGTGATCGTCCTTCACCTTAGATGATCGTCCCTCATCTTACCCCTTTCAGAGCAGCCTTCCCCTGCTAGGTGATCGTCCTTCACCTTTGATGACCGTCCCTCATCATTATTTCATTTATTCTTTAACCCGATGGCCGTCCCCGTCGTGGTCTCTTTTCCTTTTCCTGATGATCGTCCTTCATCAGTTTAGCCCGATGGCCGTCCCCATCGTTGTTTACATTACTTTATGAACTTGATGGCCATCCCCATCATTTTTCATTAATCCCCAGAGAATCTTATAGCTTTACTTGATGACCGTCCCCATCATAATCCCTTTTATCCCCAGCATGTCAGTCGTCCCCGTCATTGCTTTATTTCCCGCACTTTCCCCAGCATGTCGGCCGTCCCCGTCATTGCTCTTTCCCCAGCAGTCGTCCTCTGCTCGACGGTCGTCCTCCGTCGCCCGCACTTTATAATATACTTTATTTTCTTTTACAATCTATATCCCTTTTCTTCTTCATTCTGTGAGTGCAAATTTTGGACTGTCTTTGGTATTCAACCACAAGTTATCTTGTTTGCCTGTTAAGCCGTTGCTTACATCCTGCACAGCTAACTCATGTTTGAATAGGGACAGCTGTAAACACCCCAAATTTTCCCTCACCCATTCACACCATGGCTTGTGATCTCCTAATATGCATAAACCCAATCATAGCATCTCATATCACATTTTTGATTCATTGCATTGGTTCAAAGTCATCTGCATCTAGGGTTTGTGATCTGAGCAATCCAAGAGTTTCTTGAGCCACTCCAAAGGTCATCAATCACTTCAAAGAGGTCCATGTATGTTCAAACATCATATTATATCCCCTCAAAGTCAAGAATGTCAAAGAATCACAAGAACTGAGAATGGCATGGAAGCAGAGCCAGGTTTGACTGCACAGATGACCTAAAATTAGGGTTTTGGTTTCAAAGGCCATAACTCCAAATTTTTTGGTCATTCTTGTTTCTATTGGTCTCTATATGGTATAGGGAGCATGCATATCAATTTTCATGAAGAAATTCAATGGGGAAGTCATCTGATCAAGGGTTGGCTTTCTAAGCAAGTCAGTGCAAAATCAGGGCATCTGAGGCCCCCAATGACCCAACCAAAGGGTGTTCATCATCATTTTGATTATGTATGATCTTTATTTGATCATAGAAGATGTTGGAAGTTCACAACTTTGAATAATTTCAAGTCATTTGCAAAGTTGACTTTTTGGGAAAGTTGACTTATATTAAAAATTGCCATTTTGGGAAACTTTTTCAACCCTTGCTTTTTGATTCAAAAATGCTTCAAATGGAAAAACTTTGGTCATGAAAGTTATAGAATGGATCATTCCCTTTTCAAAAAGTACAAGAACTTGACCTAATTCATCTTGGATCAAAAGTTATGGCTTGTCAAAGTTGGCCAAAATCACAAAATTTGAAGTTTTATACCAAAGAGGCATTTTGCAAAATGCTTTGATAAAGTGTTCTAAAGGCCTCAAATGTGTACCGATTCTTCACAACATGATCACATGACCTCTAAAATTCAGAATGGGCCAAGGGATTACTCATTTTCATGACTTATGGAGCAAGAATTTTCAAAAGAAACAAAAGTGAAGCAAGTTGCAAAAACTCACTCAAGTTTGAATCCACTTGCTTGCTGACTTCATAATCAATCCTAGGGCTCTCCACACTTCTTGCTGCGCAGGACACCCCATTTGTCCTTGGCTAGCTAGTAGCCCATGCCTCTCTTACACAAATTTGACATTTTGGCAACTTGAGCCATACCAATCACAGCAGTACACATCAACTCATCTGACCTATCACACTTGTTTATACAAACCAAAAGCAAGCCATTTCACATAATACACAAGCCTGAAAGCACCAAGAACACAACTCTCTCATTTTCCACCCCATTTGCAAAAGCATTCGAAACACTCTCCACAAGTTGCAAACACACAAACAAACTTCACAAACAAACTCAACATGCTTCACTGATCAGAAACCACTCATCACCATAGCCTGAAACTCCCTGAATCAAAAACATGATCACCACCCTCCCTTAAACAGAACTTCTGTAATCTTTCAAACCAGCCATCACAAACTTCTTCCAAGTATCAGGACCTCATCAGGAGCTCAAGAGGAGTGGTTTTCACAAAGAAAGGAGGTCAGAAAGTTGCAAACTGAGAAAGCTCAAGCTCAGGTACCTCAAGAACTTTTTTTCCAAAATTGAGTTTTTAAGTTCCTAGATAGTTCTTCATGCTTTGCTGATCACTCTGATGTTTTTACTTTTTGAAATGGTGGAGTATTGAGTATGTATGGACTGTCTGAAATTTTCTGCCCTAAAAATGTTTTGTTTCGATTTGCTTGATTCATGATGAAAAAATGATTTTTGTTTGGGGGTTTTGATTCAGTGTTGAATGGGGTTGGATTCTGGGCAATTAGATTTCATTTTCATGGCGTTTTGAGAAAGTTAGCAACTTTCAGGTGAGAGTCTCGCCGGAGAAGACGACCGGAAGTCTTCTCCGGCCACCTGAAAGTGTTTAGGGTTTAATCAGGGTCATTAATGAAGTTTGAATGTGGTACGTTGGATAGGCTGACCAGAGTTGACCCGCGCGCGTTTTGATGGCTAGGATGTGTCATTAGAAACCCTAATCCATAATTAACCTAATTAATTCAGTTTAATTAATATAAAATGGAAATTATGCCAGTTTGAATCTCAACCCTAGGATCACGCGCGCAGTCTTTCCCTCCTTCCTGAGTTTGAATCCTGGCCACTGGATGCGCATACTTCTCATTAAATCCATTTTATTTTCTTTTTTATTTCATTTGTTTTCTACATTTTATTGAAAATAGTAAAAATCATTGAAAAATTCTGAAAATTTTTATCCAAGCTTTTATTAATTTTCAGAAACCAAAAACATTTTTATTTTTATTTTTTGCATTAAAAAATATTTTTAAATCATTTGAAAGATTATTTTTAATTAATTAATGAGAATTAATTAATTAAAAATACTTTTAAGTATTTAAAAATCACAAAAAAATTCATGAAACATTTAAAATCATTTAGAAACATTGTCCAACCTTCAAACCAAATTTCTTTTTTGATCTTGATGTCTTTTGACAATTTTCCATGGAATTAATTTCATTTCAAGGCATTATTTTGATCCAAACTTGGAAAATTCATTTCTGCCTAGACTTTAAGAGTTGGACTTTGATTCTTTTTGCATTGCATCTTGTATAGCATGTAGTTTATAGGATTAAATTGGCATGAATTGATCTTGCATTTTCTATTTGTTTGACATTTTTCTTGACAAGGTACCTTAAAACCCTAGCAATCTTGAGAAATTCATAACCCTCATTAGGTTAAGAGTTGGATCCTCTCCTTTGGGCAGTGAGTTTGTATAGGTTTAGGGTTCCTTTGAATGCATTTTCAATTTTTTATCATGATGTTTGCTTCTGGTTTTGATTTTTGTTTTGTGCATTGTTCATAAACCCTAATTTGGGCTTTCTTTTGCATTCATCTTGCATTTGCTTGCATACCATGACTTGCCATGACATTTTATGCATTCATTTGATCCATGACACATCTTAAGACATATTAGAATCATGTTTGATCATTGCATCTTTCATTTGCCATGTTGTATGTCATTTGCATTCCATAACTTTTCATGTATGTTCATGATTCTAAGCATGCTTCTCTTGCATCCATATGTTTGTATGATCATCCTCATGCCTTGTTTCATGTTTGCATCATCTCATAGCATCATTAACATCATACTCATGCTTCTGGTTTTGGTTTGCATCATGCCATTTCATCTCATTTTGCATTGCATTGCATTTCTTTCACTAACTTTTCAGGTGGTAAGTTACTTTGAGAAGTGAATTTGCCTTCACTTCTCACAATTTCTTTTCATCTCTCTTATGCATCATTGCTGCATTTTGTCTTGTGTTTGAGATTGAGCTTGCTCTTTCTTCTTCATCTTACTTTCTTTCTTCAAGTAACTTGTCTTCTTGAATGAAGCAAGTTACTTTGCTTCTCCTTGCTCCTTTCATCTGCTTCCTGGTGGTTTCTCTGAAGATCTTTCTTGTAAACCTCACAAACCTTAGGAACAACCAAGCATGACAATAATTAGGGTTTTGATTAGTCCCCCATTTAGATTTTACCTTTGTGTCTCATTGAGTCTTCTCTTCTCACCTCATAATCAAGGAACTAAACCCTAAAAGCTTTAAGGCTTTGTGATTAAGCTTATGCCTGCATCCTTCTATTAAGATGGAGTGTATAACTTTAATCCTAAGTGTTAAACCCTTAATGTGTTTAAGTCCTTTAATCAATTCATCTAATAATCATCAAGACATCAAGCTTGTAACTTGGGCCTTGCATTAGGGTTTTAATTCTTCCTTAATTGGTTAAGAAGGACTAACCCTAGTGTTAATGGACAAGTCCCCCTCAAGTTGTCTTACAAACCCTAAAACTCATTTCTTAATCATACCATTAACTAAAATCCACTTAATAAAGGCTTTGTTTTGTCATGAGGTTAATCCCTAATCATGGATTAAGTTGAGGAGTCTTCCTCAGCTTAAACACTCTCATTTAGTATCCTTCTATTAGGATGGTGTAATGAGTCTGTTTAATCCCTGATTATGGCTTAACCTCATTACTTAACACTAAACAAAAACAACAAAAACATCTAAATAATCACAAGTAGGTTAATGATCTTAATCCTACATCAAAGGTGTTTAAGTGTGAGAAGTTGACTTCACACTTAAGGTATTCTCATTACCCCTAATCAGAGGGAAGATGCGATGAGTTTACTAACCCATTGGTTTAGGCTTAAGCTCATTAACTTATGACAAACTTTCAAAAGCAATAAAAGATTGAAAACATAAAAACAAAGAATAATCGTCTCCTTCGGGATTCTTTTCTCATCACCTCCATTCATAAACGAGAACTTGCTTCTTCCGTCTAATGCAAGACAGTTTGCACCTGAGCCAGACAGGTCATACACTTGAGCATAGACAAGCAAGCAGTTCACAAGTCAAGTCATCTTTCAGTCTCTTTGGGTCGAACTACGGTGTTCTGACTTCCTCATTGCACGAGAGGATACGTAGGCATAACTTAACAGTTATCGAACAAAAGTCTCTGTATATTCCCCCTCCTTCCAGCATTATTCTTTAAGCCTCATTGATCTTGAGCATTTCATTCTTATTCTTACACTGACACATCACTTATACACTTCACTTCTCTTACACTGACACCTGTACATCCTTTTCCAGCTTTGATGCACAAATTGTACTGACACTACCCCTTTAAAACACAAATCTTTTAAGCGTGGATCCCGTCGAGTACGGCGGACAATCTGGGTGCTAATACCTTCCCAGGTTGTAACCAACCCCCTTTCTCAGTCTCTCTGGTTCGCAACCGTCTTATCCATATCTTTCTAGGTCTATGCAGCATTACCTTTCCCCCGGGATAAAAATGCCTAGCTGGCGACTCTTTTCTTTTCTTGTGAGTTCACTCCTGTGTGTTCTCACATCCTCCTTTTCGCCGACCGTTCGCGTCTGTACCCCATTTGACCGGGTTGTCATTTGGTGGGAGCGACAATATATATATATATATATATATATATATATATATATATATATATATATATAACTCATAAAAATTCAAAAGTATACATGTAATTATTAAACTTTAAAATATATGTAGTGTTTATTTATTAAAATTTAAAGTATTAATATTGTATAAGTTTGAAACTAAAAAAATTGTAATAAATTTACAAAATAAATGCACAGTGTGTATGTATGAAATTTAAAACATATAACGTATAATTATTAAATGTTAATTCTTATCTACCCACCTTAAAAAGTTGGGTAGAGTTACCTATTGAGTAAATTAGACTATATTGCATTAAAAATCTATAAAAGTTAAACTATTAAATAAATAATTAAATATAATAAAATGACATGACATTACTGGATTGGTGGAATGTACATTACCTAACTTTTTGTGGTGGGTAATGAAGTTGTCCCCATTATTAAAATATAAAGCTAACATGTTTTTTTTCTTAAAAGCACTATTAGTACAAAAAATGCATAAGTAGTGCTAAAGTTACAACATAAGCATGATAAACCAGAGACCACAACTGAGAGAAAATTTCAACCAATAAATACACTAGAAAAGAACTACACCAGAAAAAATCAAATTGTCTAAACAATATCACTGTACGAAATCCAAAAAAATCAAAAGACTATAGGACTAACAACCTTCAACAAATTTGAACCAAAAATCCAAACACAAACATAAACAACTAAGTACAATATAATCATATTTCTTTCACTATTAAAACAAATCAATTTTATCAAAAACAATATAATAACAATTGACAATATCAAACATTGAAAAAAAAAGAAGGAAAATGTGTTATCGAGTTTTAACTGAACCGAGAAAATACACAAGCACACACACATCATCAAAGACACTGTCATGGAATCGAAACAAAATCAAAAGTCCAAAAAAAAAACCTAGCAATAAGTTAAACACAGTGATACCGAAATTACCAAAAATAAGAATGTGACGCAATGAAATGGAAACAAAAAGGATCAAATGGAGATTGCGTGTTACCGAAGCGGTTTGTTGTTTTGTTTATGATTTTGTCTCTTCTGCTCGATCTAGTTTTTCTCTCGCACCTGCTCCGTCACGTTATCAACATTATGTTCTATCTTCTTCGTCGATTCTCCAACTATGTTGCTCGTTCATGGTGATTTCTCTACGTCGTTCTTCTCTGAACTCACTGTCGTGGCTTTCTTATTCTTCTGTTCCGCGTTGTCCCGCGATTTCCGTTTTCTTGCGGTGGTTTTTGGTTGTTGATGGTTTTAGTTTTGGACTACTGTTGGTGAAGGGCATTGAGCTAATGTGAGTTTATGGAAGGATGGTAGGTTTGTTTATGTAACAGGGGTTGCAAGGTGAGAAGTATGGTGGTTTATTTTGTGTTGTTTGAAGCTGCAATGGGTTAAAAAAAAGGTGACGACAAGAAGCAAGTTTTGAATGATGCTGAAAGTGTGAAGTCAAGTTTCTCCATGGTCAACACTTGTTTTAATGAAGACACATCTCTTAGCTACTATATGATAAAGAAGGCAAAGATGATATTCAAGATTAATGCATCATGATTCAAAAACTTATTTCTTCAAGAAGAAGCTTCATGAATGTATATTAGCAATTATATACAAATATTAAAATATTAGATGCTCAATTAAATACCTATATCATAGCATAATCATCTCTTAACCTTAGCATCTTTTAAAATTGCATTTTTCAAATTCAAACTTGGTGTAATCAATTTGCATTGTTATGCAATCGATTTGCATCTGTTTGTTTTAAGTATTTTTGCATTTTTAACTTGGTGCAATCGATTTGCACTTACATGCAATCGATTGCATGTTTTAAAATTTTGAAATATTTGGCAACGTATGCATGTGCAATCGATTTGCATTATAGTGCAATCGATTGCAGTCTGTACAATTTTGAAAAACCAGTATTTTTCATAACACCTCTTCATGTATCTTTTCATGGAACCTTTTCATAATGCATTGGCATTTGTTCATGAATTTTTACTGTTAATTACATTGTTTCATAAGGGTGTTATGTGCATATAAAATCCAAACTTTTTCAAATCATCTGTCACCTCTTTCAAAAATATTTTCATAAAAAAAATTCACAAAACTCTTAAACTTTTGACAAGAATTTTTCTACATTCTTCATTTCACATAATTGAAAAATTCTTGAGCTATCTAATATTTTATGATTGTGAATCATTGTTAAAGAAAGAGAAGATCAATTTATATTGATACCAATCATTGTATTACTCACTCAAACAAAATATTATAGAAAGTGTTTTCTATTTGTGACTTGTGTTCCAAGGATTGTTTGGACATAAGGGTTAGTGTGGCAAGAGGATTGTTCTTGCACACTTGATTGTTTAGTTTGTTAGAAAGTAGGCCTCACCATTGAAGGTGTGATAGGTTGTACTGTTCTAAAAAAAACTAGTGGAAATCTCTTTCGTATTGAAAGGGGACTGGATGTACCTTCGAATTATGAAGGGAACCAGGATAAACCTCTGTGTCATTTTTATTTCATGCTTTACTGTTTTTATTCCATAAACCATAAAAAGCAAAATCCATCCATCAAAGAAAAAGAATCGAAAAATTTCTAAGAACCTAATTCACCCCCCCTCTTAGGCGCACTCGTATACTTACAATTGGAATCAGAGCAGGTTTAGGTAACCTGTTCCTACAAGATCCTGTATAGCTTCCGCAAACTCGAATCCTGTTTTCAAAGATGGTGGAAGTAGCAACAAGCCTCCGCTCTTCTCCGGCGAATACTTTGATTTTTGGAAAATCGGAATGAGGGCACATCTTGAAGCCCAAGGATAAGGCATATGGGAAGCAATCGAAGAAGGTCCTCGTAATCCTGTTAATGTGATCAACGGCGTTGGAACCGCAAAGTTGAAGAATATGTATGATGAAGATGATAAGAAGAAGATCCTAAATGAGAAGAAGGCAATCAATATACTCCAAAGCGCTCTTAGTATGGACGAATTCTTCCGCATATCACAATGCAAATCGGCAAAGGAGATTTGGGATACTTTGGTAGAAACACATGAAGGAACAACAGAAGTAAAAAGATCAAGGCTTAACACGTTGAGTCAAGAATATGAAATATTTCGTATGCAGCCCGGAGAATCTATCGTTGCCTTACAAAAAAGATTTGTTCATCTAACAAACCACTTGATTGCACTCAGGAAGACCTTCACCAACGACGATCTCAATTTGAAAGTCCTAAGGTCCTTGACAAGGGAACGACAACCGAAGGTGACCGCTATTTCAGAAAAGAAGAGTCTCTCAACGATGACATCCGCATCTCTATTCGCCAAACTTCAAGAGCACGAATTGGAACTTGGAAGGCTCGAGAAGCACGAAAGTCAAGAGAAAAAGTCCAAAGGAATTGCTTTGAAGATTGACACGAAGGATGACAAAGATGACGAGATTTCCGAAGATGAGAATTTCATGCTTCTTGTTAAGAAGCTTGGTAAGTTTTTTAACAAAAATAATAATTCCTCTTTTCCTAAAAAGAATAAACATTTCAGGAAGAAGGATGCATCCACATCGATTCAAGAAGTTACATGTTATGAATGTGGGAAGCAAGGTCACATAAAACCGGATTGTCCAAGACTTGCAAAGAAAGGAGGATTCAAAGGCAAGAAGGACTTCAAAAATAAAAAGGCGTATGTTGCTTGGGACGAAAATGAAGTTAGTTCCTCATCGGAATCGGAGAGCGATGAATGTGCAAATATGGCTCTAATGGCTTCACATCACTCTGATGAAGAAAATGACGAAGTTAGTAGCAACTTTTCTATTTATGATAATGATGCACAAGATGTAATAGATGAACTCTTAAAAGAATGCAAGACTTTGTATAAAAGTATTTCATCTCAAAAGAAACAAATTTCATCTTTAGAAGAAAAATATATTGCTTTAGAAAAATATATTGAAAGTGAAAAGCAAAAGTTGATGAATGAAAAACAAAGTCTTGTATGTAAAAATTGTGAGTCTTTATCTTTCCAAATTGTTAAACTTAAAAGAGTTTTAGAAAGATATTAAAAAGGTCAAATTGGCTTGGAGGAAATTCTTAGGAACCAAAGGTATCCTAATGATAAAAGTGGATTAAGATATTCTAAGTTTTCCAAACCAAGCACAAATGAGACTATTTTTGTTAAAGCTAGTGAACAGATTGTTAAAGAAAAGGTAATCAATCCTAAAAGTGTGCATCAAAGTCATAGAAAGAAAAGAATTTTTAAGAAAAAAAGTTATATTCCAAGATATAGAAGTCATTTTCAACCTACTTGTTTTTATTGTGGAACCAAAGGACACACACCTAATACTTGCTATGTGCACAACATTGGTGTTGCTAAAGGGCATTATGTGTGGGTTGAAAAGGGTACTAACTATCAAGGACCCAAAGAAATTTGGGTACCTAACAATACTTGATTTTTGTTTTGTAGGTATGCTTGAAAACAACTTCAAATCAATGGTATCTTGATAGCGGTTGTTCAAAGCATATGACCGGTGACATCAACAAATTTTCAAGTCTATCACTTAAGGCCAAAGGATACGTTACTTACGATGATGATAATAAAGGAAAAATTCTTGGAGTTGGAACCGTTGGTGCACATCCTCATACAATCATCGAAGACGTCCTTTATGTGGAAGGCCTTAAACACAACCTTATTAGCATAAGTCAATTATGTGACAAAGGTTTTCGAATCAACTTCACAAAGGAGGAATACTTAATAGAACATGAAGTCACCCATGACCTATTTCTAAAAGGTAAAAGAATTAATAACATTTTCATGATTTCTTTTGATGACTCTTCCTTGAAGGTAAAATGCTTAATGGCAAACAACAACGAGGCATGGCTTTGGCATAAGAGATTTGCTCACATTCACATGGAGCATTTAAACAAATTAATAAAGCATGATCTAGTTGTTGGTATTCCGAAGATAAAGTTTATCAAGGATAAGCTTTGTGACGCATGCCAAAAGGGGAAGCAAACCAAAACATCCCTCAAGACCAAGAAAGTGATATTTACTTCAAGACCACTACAATTGTTACATATGGATCTTTTCGGTCCATCAAGAACAAAAAGCTTCGGAGGTAACGTTTATGCCTTAGTTATTGTTGATGATTTCTCTAGATACACTTGGACTTTGTTTTTAGTGCAGAAAAGTGATGCCTTTAAAGCATTCAAGAAGTATGCCAAGCAAATTCAAAACGAGAAGTCACTCTCAATTGTCTCCATAAGAAGCGACCATGGTGGCGAATTTCAAAATTCATCATTTGAAGATTTTTGTGAAGAGCTTGGAATCTCTCACAATTTTTCTGCACCAAGAACTCCTCAACAAAATGGTGTCGTAGAGAGGAAGAATAGGACATTAGTGGAACTTGCAAGGAAAATGCTTAGCGACTCAAATCTTCCTAAATATTTTTAGGCGGATGCGGTTAGCACGACTTGTTTTGTAAGTAACCGTGTCAATATTCGACCTATTCTCAAGAAGACTCCATATGAGTTGTTCAAGGGAAGGAAACCCAACATATCTTTCTTCCACATATTCGGATGCAAATGCTTCGTTCTCAACAACGGCAAGGACAACCTTGGTAAGTTTGATGAGAAATCCGATGAAGGTATATTTCTTGGTTATTCTCTCTCAAGTAGAGCTTTTAGAATTTTCAATAAACGAACACTTACCATTGAAGAATCTATACATGTTTTGTTTGATGAGACTAACCCCTCGAAAGAGGATAATATTATTGTGGATGATGATGATGATGTAGTAGATCTATCACAACAACAAAAGGAGACATCAAAAGAACAAGCAATATGACAAGAAGATGACTCACCAATTATTGAAGAACATCAAGATCTTCCGAAAGAATGGAGAACTCATAGAGATCACCCGATAGATAAAGTGATTGGTGATATTAGCCAAGGCGTTGCAACTCGACTTAATCGCAAGGATGCTTATATCAACATGGCGTTCGTATCTCAAATTGAACCAACCAAAATCAATGAAGCCTTAGGCGATGATCAATGGATAATACCTATGCAAGAAGAACTTAATTAATTCGAAAGGAATCAAGTTTGGACTCTTGTACCAAAACTGGACAACAAACACATCATAGGAACAAGATGGGTGTTCAAGAACAAACTTGACGAGAATGGAATCATAGTTCGTAACAAAGCAAGATTGGTCGCACAAGGCTACAACCAAGAAGAAGGAATCGACTTTGATGAAATGTTCGCTCCGGTAGCAAGGTTAGAAGCAATTAGATTATTACTTGCTTACGCTTGTTCAATGAATTTTCAGTTGTACCAGATTGATGTCAAAAGCGCTTTCCTGAATGGCTACATAAATGAAGAAGTCTATGTCAAACAACCTCCGGGTTTTGAAGACTTCAAGAATCCCTCTCATATCTACAAGTTGAAGAAGGCTCTTTATGGCTTAAAGCAAGCACCAAGATCATGGTATGATCGCCTTAACAATTTCCTATGTGAGAAGGGTTTTACAAAAGGAAAGGTTGACAAGACGTTGTTCATAAAGAAGTTCAAAGGTAACACCTTACTGGTTCAAGTCTATGTCGACGACATCATCTTCGGTTCAACAAACAAAGATCTTTGCGAGGAATTTTCACTTATGATGCAAGGAGAATTCGAAATGTCCATGATGGGAAAAATGAACTATTTTCTTGGACTACAAATCAAGCAAACAAAGGATGACATCTTCATCAACCAATCCAAGTATTGCAAGGAACTATTAAAAAGATTCGATATGGATAGTTGCAAAGTGATGTCCACTCCTATGGGATCCGGAGCGTATGTTGATCAAGATGAATCCGGCACTTCAATTGATATCACAAAGTATCGAGGTATGATCGGTTCATTATTATATTTGACGGCAAGCCGTCCTGACATTATGTTTAGTGTATGTTTGTGTGCACAGTTTCAAGCAAATCCGAAGGAATCACATCTCACTGCCGTAAAGAGGATTATGAAGTATCTCAAAGGAACAACGAATGTCGGACAATGGTATCCAAAAGGTAGTACATGTTCTTTAATTGGTTATTCTGACGCTGATTATGCAGGATGTAAGACCGATAGAAAAAGCACAAGTGGCACTTGTCATATTCTCGGGAATGCACTAGTATCATGGGCATGCAAGAAGTAAGCTTGTGTCGCACTTAGCACGGCCGAAGCAGAATACATTGCGGCTGGCAGTTGTTGTGTACAAATTTTGTGGCTTAAGCAGCAACTTCTTGACTATGGCGTAGATCTCGGTTGCATTCCTCTTCGACGTGACAACACAAGTGCCATCAACATCACAAAGAACCCGGTCATGCATTCAAGAACAAAGCACATAGACATTCAACACAATTTTCTTCGTGATCACGTTCTTAACGGAGACGTAGATGTTACTTTCGTGGATACGCATAATCAATTAGCGGATATTTTCACAAAGCCGCTCGCAAGAGAACCTTTTTACAAGATTAGAAGAGAACTTGGAATCTTAGATGAAAAAGATATATAAATCATCCATTAACAAAGGTGCACAACATTCATTCTTTTCTTATCTTAAGCAAAATATTTCAATATGTTTTCTTCTTATATTTATGCCATATATGAATATGATTCATTAAATGTGTTTAAAAATGTTTTAGAATGTTTATTTTTTCATTTTTTGCAAATTTTTAAACGTGCAATCGATTTCATGTTTACTGCAATCGATTGCAGTCTGAGTATTTTGGGTGATTTTTTCAAATTTTGGCTTAGTGCAATCGATTGCATGAAAATGCAAATCGATTGCAGTCTGGGAAAAATGCTTTTTCACGTAATTTTGGCATAGTGCAATCGATTGCATGAAAGTGCAAATCGATTGCAGTGTGGAGCTTTTTGAAAAAAAATTATTTTTAATTGTTCCCTCTTATTTTCTTTGATCCTTGGTATCATAAACTCATATACATCAAATCACATCATTTCTTAGGCCAACTTTTCAGTTTTTGTTCCCTCCTAGCCTTAACCTACAAGATTCCCTACTTTGACTCATTAACTCTCATTGGATTTCATGACACAACAATTCTCCAACATGAACACCAACATCAATGACCGCTACAATGCCGTTAATGCATCTGTCAACACAAGGATTTCAAACTTTCAGCATGATGTCAACCAATAATTCTCATACATTTATTCCCACCTCTACATACCACCTTTTGATCCATCCAACCCGGCTGCCCCACCAACTTGCCAAGCACCTCTCAACCAACAATTTCCTAACCAAGACCCTTTTGACCCCAATATGGATCTATTTTGAAAATGTTTTATATGTCTTTATGTTTGGATGTTTTCGTTATGTAGTCGTTAATGCTTACTAGTTGTAATGTCTCATTTCTATTTCTTTTGTTTCCGTATGTTTCGTTATGTTTCTTTGCAATGTAAAATTCTGCATTTATGCTATGTATGCAATTCTAGTTTTAATCTATGATATGTTATTTCTAGTTTTATTATTTCTTGTTTATGGCTTTTATTATTTTCACCCATCTTTCCCTTCTTTTTGATAATGTCAAAGGGGGAGAAAGATGTTATGCTTGTACATTTTCTTGTTTTTGAATTTCCTAAAGGTACAAAGCTCCAATTCACATACAAAGGGGGAGATATGCATCTTAGGGGGAGAAGTATTCTGAAAATGTTAAAGCATCTAAGAAGATTGTTTGTCATCATCAAAAAGGGGGAGAATGTGAAGTCAAGCTTCTCCATGGTCAACACTTGTTTTGATGAAGACACATCTCTTAGCTATTATATGATAAAGAAGGCAAATATGATATTCAAGATTAATGCATCATGATTTAAAGACTTATTTCTTCAAGAAGAAGCTTCATGAAGGTATATTAGAAATTATATACAAATATTAAAATATTAGATGCTCAATTAAATACCTATATCATGGCATAATCATCTCTTAACCTTAGCATCTTTTAAAATTGCATTTTTCAAATTCAAACTTGGTTCAATCGATTTGCACTGTTATGCAATCGATTTGCATCTGTTTGTTTTAAGTATTTTTGCATTTTTAACTTGGTGCAATCGATTTGCACTTACATGCAATTGATTGCATATTTTAAAATTTTGAAATATTTGGCAACGTATGCATGTGCAATCGATTTGCATTATAGTGCAATCGATTGCAGTCTGTACAATTTTAAAAAATCAGTATTTTTCATAACACCTCTTCATGTATCTTTTCATGGAACCTTTTCATAATGCATTGGCATTTGTTCATGAATTTTTACTGTTAATTACATTGTTTCATAAGGGTGTTATGTGCATATAAAATCCAAACTTTTTCAAATCATTTGTCACCTCTTTCAAAAATATTTTCATAAAAAAAATTCACAAAACTCTTAAACTTTTGACAAGAAATTTTGTACATTCTTCATTTCACATAATTGAAAAATTCTTGAGCTATCTAATATTTTATGATTGTGAATCATTGTTAAAGAAAGAGAAGATCAATTTATATTGATACCAATCATTGTATTACTCACTCAAACAAAAAATTATAGAAAGTGTTTTCTATTTGTGACTTGTGTTCCAAGGATTGTTTGGACATAAGGGTTAGTGTGGCAAGAGGATTGTTCTTGCACACTTGATTGTTTAGTTTGTTAGAAAGTAGGCCTCACCATTGAAGGTGTGATAGGTTGTACTGTTCTAAAAAAAACTAGTGGAAATCTCTTTCGTATTGAAAGGGGACTGGATGTACCTTCGGATTGTGAAGGGAACCAGGATAAACCTCTGTGTCATTTTTATTTCCTGCTTTACCGTTTTCATTCCATAAACCATAAAAAGCAAAATTCATCCATCAAAGAAAAAGAATCGAAAAATTTCTAAGAACCTAATTCACCCCCCCTCTTAGGCGCACTCGTATACTTACAGAAAGTTGTGGTTTCATCGGAACAGAAGGAGATTCCGGTTTATGATGGTGTAGCGATGGTGGCTGAATAGTGATGTTGTTACTATGGCAGCGGACGGTTGTGATAACTGCAAGTTGTGGTATTTTCATTGAGGTATAATGATGACATCATTGAGTATGTTGATATGAATGTTATGTTTGGTTGAGAGTGAAGTATAGTTTTTTGGAAGAGTTGATTATGGAGTGCGTTAGAACTGCGGACCGTCATGTGGTGATTCGGTCGTGTATCTCACAGTGTTTTTTTTAATGTGGTGGATGTAGTGAGTAAGATTTTTGTGAGAGATGACAGTGGACGTTTTTTGAGTGTATATTGTTGAGTAAGGTGGGTGATTGGAGATTTGAATGGAAACCAAAAATATGTGAGGGGGACGCTGATTCATGGTGGATAAAACATGGAGCTCATACTGAAGGAGAATGAGGGTGGTAAAATGGTGATGAAGGTTTGACATAGTGGTTGTGTGGTTGTCATGAAGAAGATTTGAGTTAAAGATTTGAATGGAAGAAATGTTATGCAGATAGTATGTGAGTATGTTCAAAGAATCTTCTTAGGGGTTCTGGTCTTTTGTGTATTTGTAGAGGAAATAAAATGTACACACACACACACACACACATACACACACACACACACACAGAGATAGAGAGAGAGATTCGTTGGGTGAAAGGGACGTTGCATGGTTACACGATCTTTATAAAACAAGTCTGAATTTTTCTTTTCATTTTCAGCATAAATGTTGGTCTTATTTGGTGTATTGTCATGACTTAATTTTAGACTATTAGAAGTTCTGTGGAATGGTATTGCAATGTGAAAACTAGTAGTAGCATGGTGTAGGATGTAATGTACATATTGGAGCGGACACTTTGTTGTTGTGTCATTTTCATTTATACAGGCTGGTAGGTTTGTAATGGAATTGGTCTAATTGAACTAACTAAATGAACTATACTAGTTTATATAAAACTATATAAACTATTAGACTAAATACACCTAATTTAATTAATCAATGATCTAATTAGAATTAAAACTAATTAAAATGAACTAAATTAAAATGAATCTAAAAAATTAAAATAAACTAGACAGAATATTAACTAAAATTAAAACGGAAATTAAACTAAATAAAATTACACTAAATTAAAAGTTAAACTAAAACTAATTCTAAAAATCTATTATCGATATTTAACTAGAAATTAAAATAAATAAATTACAAAATGAGACAAACATTCTGAATAATTCTAAAATAAAGAATAAAAATTAAAAATGACATAAAAATGGTAAAATTGGTTAAAAATGCATGATTAATAATTAATGGAATGTTTAACCAAAAATAAAATAAAAAAGGCTGACTATCGATAATTCGATAAAAAAACGTCGGATGAAAATTATTATGGGTCAAAATTGGGGTATGACAATCAGATTATCAATAATTCCATTAGTTTGAACATAACTTTTGAGAGGTTATGTGCTAGGGAGAATTAATTGACATCTTCTGATCTTCTGATTCTGGTTCCTTGCACAGATGCGTATCTTTGTCAGATACAAGTATCAACAAACCTTAAATAAGTTTGAGTGATAATCTTGTTCTTGTAATTCTGAGCTAACTTGATCAAAGTTAATTCAACAAAGATTGACAACATATCTACTTCTAAAAAGAATATCTACTGATTTCTTCAAGGTGAATAATATCAGTGATTTAAATTCTTTCAACTCAAAATAGATGACTTATGTCCCAACATCTCTGATTCCATAATTCATTCATCATGAATTTCTGAGTAGAATGTGGGATAACATCCTGAACAATTTTAGTCTGTTCAATTGAGATAGATTCAATTTGACAGAACTTTAACTGTCAGAGTTTGAAAGGATTTTCAACTTCTCCATTTTATTTAAAAATGTATCCTTCAAAGTGACAGCAGCATCACAGACAGTTCGACTAATATCATATGGTCGATAGACAATTTCAAAGTACTTTTGGAACGCTTGAATCTCTTTGATGTGTGTTGATTTACCTTTCTTGATCTTCTCATGCACATCAACAGAAGCTTGGTTAATTAACTGGGAGAAAACAGAGACATCAAGAAATTGATCAAGGTGGTATTTCGACCACCATTCATGGAACTCTTGTGTACAAAGGTGGCTAGGTTCAAAATAAACAGAGGTAAGGTTTGCTTTGTGAGCATGTCTGACAAGCTGTGTCGAAACCCCCACGTCATCAAAATTGACATTATGGATAAGGACATGCCCTTTCTTTTCATATAGACACCTGGGTAGGGTTTGGACCAAACCAAGTTATCGAGAGACGAGGTTTGGCTGGTAAGCAATTAAGGCTGCTAGGCCTCTCCCCAGATTGAGCTTTTGAACAATAAGTCAAGGGACCAAGAATGCTTCCCAGATCAGCACAAATTCTTCTTGATGTTTCTTACAGGGAAAAGGATATGGCTTTGTAAACCATTCGGGTCCATACTTCCTTGCAGCAAAGGGTACCATGCTAGGTGTAAAATCATAGCGTTTGGCGAACATCTTGATGTATCCAGTAAAACAGGCTCGAAGCGTTTTCCCTTCGTCATTGGGAGTTAGCTTCACCAGGTGAGTCCCTTCTACCCTCATCTCCTTAATTTCAACTGATTCTTTGTCAACAACCCCCTGTTGGGGAGACTAGCTTGGAAGGAAGCATTGAGACACAATTGAAACATCCAGAAGGGTCCAGACAGTTGCAAGTTCCCATTGGATTCTAGATCTTTGAGGTGTGAGGCTCCCTCACTTATGGATCCATACAAGTTTGCCAATATCATTTCACTTAGGCAAACTCCCTTATTCTTGTGTATTTGGTTGGCAAGGGTAAGGTACTTCCTAGCCACTTGCAGAGATTTGGAGCAAAAGACGTAATGAGAAAGCCACATAGTTAGGAATGTTATGTGTTCCTCATCAGTCACTTCATCATTATTTCGGTCGAAGTGTTGGTTGAGGAAATAGGTATAGGTATGCTTGGAGTTGGTGAAACCTATAATATCTTGAGTAGGGGTGTTCGCGGTGCGGTTTGGGCGGTTTTTACTATAAAAGTCATTCGAACTGCAAGAGAAAAAATATGTGGTTCGGTTTGATTCAGTTGACTTAAAAAAATATCAAACTAAACCAAACCATACAAAAGCGGTTTAGATTGGTTCGGTTGGTTCGGTTTTTTATAAAAAAAATTATAGTAAACAATAAATAAATACCGATTCATTCTTAAATTTAACATTACTAAATAATAATTCTTTCATACACCACCACCAAATTTAACAAACACTAAATACTATGTCTTTTATACAACACGAAATGTCATAATACTGTTTTAAAGCTATGAAGCATGAATACAATACGAGTATCAGATACGATACGTATCCGATACGACAATACGTTACAAATTGAAAAAGACTAGATACGATACGTTTAAGATACTCATATAAAAAGAAATATTGAGAATTGAAAAATTATCATTTATAAAAGTCATGATTAATATGAGTAAATTTTCAAATATTGAGAATGGAAAGAAGTAAATTTGTTGTATAAGTAAAAAATATATTTGAAAGAATATTGGAATTAAGCGAGATTTAAAGCTATGGTTAGTATAGAAAATGAAAACTTATGATTAATAAAAGCTATCATTAGTATGAATAAATTTTAATCATGGGAATTGGAACACTTCTTGAAAAGTGGTGTGGATTCAGAGGAAAGAATTAAACACGACAAGCAATGAGGGTTAAAAAAGTATATTCATTAAAAAAATCTAATAAAAATTGAAAGGACATGGATCGGGAAAGTATCGGAGGCGTATCACCACCGTATCAGAATTTATTTATTTATTTTTTTAAATAAATGATTTCGGATACTCATTCGATACGTATTGGCACCGTATCGGAGCGTATCAACGTATCGGTATGTATCAGATACGATTCGGCAGAGATTTTGAAGTATTCGTGCTTCATAGCTTTAAAGTAATTGAATAATAATATAATAATGTCATACCAAGAAAAGAATAGTTCATTTCCACATCAAAATATTTCCTCTAATACTGTTTCATTTGCTTCATTATTTTTCTCAAGCTTCCTTTCTTGTTTATTAAGAAAATATATAAAATTTAATATAGGATAAAAAAGTACAGAATTTAAAAACTTATGATAAACAAAAAGAATTGTTATATCAATGCATCATAAACAAAATGTGTACTCATAGAACTACTATATTTTTACATAAAAAAGAATTGTTATATCTAGTTTTCTTGCCATGTTCACCTAAAGTGTACTCATAGATACCAACAATTATATTTGTATATGTAAAAGAGATAGAAAAAAAAGTTAGATTCTTGGATATGTTACATGCATATAAATGGTGAAATGAGAGAGACTATCCAGACCAAGCACTAATTCCTTGTCCAAGGTTTTGTTTTGATGATCCTGGGTTGGCTACATGAAACTGTGATACATACTTGTTTTAAGATATTCTAAAAACAAACTCAATGTAAATTCCAAAACAAAATTACAGAAACAAAATTACAGAATTCAGAATTACAGAATTTCAGAGTACAAAATTACAAAATTTCATAATTTCATAGTCCAAAATTTCAGATTCCAAAATTACAGATTTACAGAATTTCAAAATAAAGATATTACAAAAACAGAAAGCTAGTCAGAGTTCAAGGGAGCCACAAAATTACAAAATTCAAAATAAAGACATTTCAATAAAAAATAACATTACCTAATCTTGTGAGGAAAGCTAGTCAGACTCATATTAATTATCGGAAAGCCCCTCATTGAGTTGTGGGATCAGAGCCATTTCTAAAAATATATTAATAAATATTACCATGATTATCAATTTACCATGTTATTATCCTTTTGTCACATTATTGTATTTTAATATGAAATCCCTATCAACATGTTACTCGATAACATTTTTAAGACACAATATCACATAATTAAACTAATTAATAATATCATAAACAATTAAGTATGGTGCATATCATGTAAGACATAATAAACAATTAAACAATTTTCCATGGAAACGAAATAAAGTAATATCATACTGATTAATATCATGTAAGACTAACAATTTTCCATGAAAATGAAACAGAGTAATATCACACTGATTAATATCATGTAAGACTAACAATTTTCCATGGAAACGAAACAAAATATCATGTAAGATTAATATCACAACATTTTCTGTAATTCATTCAAATTTCGGCCATGGAAATGAACATGGAAACAAAACAATAATAATACCTGATTTTCAGCCATGGAAATGGAAAAGGAAGCATCAAAATCACATAATTATTTGTCATTAGCCATATCTATTACAAAAATGATGAATAGAATCAATTCAAATTTGGGAAAAAATAGAGGAAGATAAATAAAGGTAACCCTAACCTTATTTGTTACCTGATTTACCTAAGAAATAGAAGTAGATTAACAGATTTGTGGCTATTTACACAAGAGGAAGGTGAACATTGATTCACAAGAAGAAGGTGAACATTGATTCGCAGATCATGGAATGTAATTTGTAACCCTAGTTGTCACCTACTAGTGTAGAAGAAGGAAGGTGAAATTTGATTCACATTCACAAATTCACAACCATGTAGAATAAACAAAGGAGGGTCGGGTTTTTATTTTTATATGGGCTATTGATAATGGGCCTTAAAATAAAATAATTTGGAATAATCTTTAAGTATTGCAGTTTGGTTTGGTTTGGGCCGATTTCAAAATATAAACCGCAAACCGAACCAAACTGCGCGGTTTTGTCATAAAATGACCCAAACTTATTTGAATCAAATGCTATTTTTGCGGTTTCGGTTTGGTTTGGTTAGGTTTGCGGTTTTTAATTGGACTGGTTTGGTTCTGAACACCCGAAATCTTGAGCATAAATCTCTGGGTCATAGGTGACCCCGGTTGGTTTCAGCCCTGTGATAGAGGCTACATCGAATAGTGTGGGTGTCATCATCCCACAAGGAAGATGAAATGTGTAATGCGTGTTGTCCCATACATAAAGGGATGATGCAACAAGTTTGAGCAATACTTGAGGTCTATTTTCGACGACATCACTAAGTCATAAATTCCTAGTTCTTTCCAAGTCTCAACTTTAACCTTTTCTACCGCAGTCAGCCAAAGGTCAAACTCGTTAAAATAAGGATCTGCCCTAATAAACATATTTCCATCTTGCAAATATTTCAAATCCATGTTACTTAAAGTAACATTATCAGGGGAAAATCCCTCTACCATAACTTTGTTCTTTTGCCCTAAAGGCTTAATTTTACGGTAGGAAGGGACAAATTCGCTAAGTTTCTCAAAATCAATATCAACAACAGACAATGGACCAGATAAAACACATGGTTTATCAGCTACAATAAGAGGAATCATTACCTAAGATTCATAAATGCGCCTCTTCTCCTTCTTAAACAAGAGATGAACTGTTGGTTTTTGGCCAACTTCGGTCCATAGATTTTTGTGAAGGGAGGAAGTGTTGGGTTGATTTGGGAGCCCTTGTTATTTTGGTTCTTCTTATCTTGAACATTATTCTGGGAGGACGCTATTGTTAGGATTTGGAGTAAGTTTACTAAGAGTATGAAGTTTGAAGATTGGGAGTTTCTGAAGAAAAATTGCTTAAGGGATTTCTGAGAGCGTAACAAATGATAATGGCTGAGGAATGAGCTATTTATAGGCTCTTGGGAAGTCTGATGGGTTTCAAATCATCATTAAGTTTATGCAGTTAGTGGGACGCGTGTCTACTCAGGGGTACTAGCATGGGCATTAGCAGTTATGGCTTATGGCCCACGATCTCCTAAACTATAGGAAAAATAATGATGACTAGTGATGGAGTGCGCCTCGAGAAGACGTTTCATACATAGCCATTGACATGACTTCATAGGCATGGTTAAAAATAAACTGAATTATTTCTTAAGTTATGGGATAGTCAGTTATGATCATACCCATACTAAATTGAAAGATGGCGTCGAAATGATACTATCAAAAAATGACCTTTTCTCCAATTGTGTCAAAAATATTTTTTTTGGGAGCAATTTGTTAGCTTCTAATTTTGAGGCTCATATTATTCTTAAAGAGAAGTAATCTAAGGATTATATTCTTTAAGGAGAATAAAAAGGCTTCGACTGAAATTATGCTGGGAATCCAGGTCGAAGCTACACCTACGCAAGGGAAAAATAATTTATGAACTTGGAAATACTTATAAGTGTTTGAAAATTTTGTTCGACAAATGCTTCTGAAAGAATTTGACGCGAAAGGGTTTGAATTCAAATTTAGGAGGGAAAATTGGTTTCTTATCCGTTCCTAAAGAGATAAGTGGCGCACATCCAAGAGTCAAATACATGCAAGACGACACTTATCGTGGTTTTAGTGAGTAAGCTGTTAGTGGCCGTTAGTTAGATTATTATAAATAAGGATCTTAACAATATGATTTATGTGTGAAAATCAATTTGTACAAGTTACTCAAATTTACTCAAAGTACCAGTGTAGAGAAACAAATTGTGTAAGAATGTACGTGATAAACACCACCTTTTATTTTTTAAATGCAATTTAATCATTTTTCTTTAAGAATTCTCTATATTTTATCGAAGTTCCATTTCATGCATTTCATTAAAGTATTCATTCAAGAGTTTATCTTGATTTCTTTACTTTTCACGTAAGTTATCTTTCATGCAATTTAATCGCTTTCATTTACTAGCTTTCCTTTATTGCTTTCGACTTTAAAAACTTATGAGTCTTCATTTCCTTTACATTTTACATTTTAACTTTAGAGAGTTTTATGAACACTGTCAAAATGTTTATTACATTTTACCAGACTTTAAACAAAAGAACTTATAACACATGTTCTAGGATCAATTGATTGATCCTGTTAGTCACCAAAATTAGATTTGAAAGATCAACGATTGTTTGCCATTTTTCAAGATATACACTATCCCCACGAGAAAAATATCTTTCGATTTCAAAGCTTCACATAAATAATCCCCCTATAAAATTTTCATTGACGAATGCAAATTGACGAATATTTTTTAGAATAACATAGTTTAATAATTTAATTTCCAAAATAACCCAGTTCTCAAACAAATTACCATTCTGACGTAGTTTTTGTACTTGTTCGCCCAATGAATTGGCGAATGGGAACAAATTCAAATTTTTTTTTCACACTTTCGCCATTTGAGATGGCTAATGTGTGTTAGTTAAATTTTTTTAATTTATGTTACACTCAGTCGCCAATTGAGATGGCGAATGAGTTGAAAATACTAACATGGTGTCGCCAATTTGCATGGCTAATTGTTTTTTTTTTAATTTTTTTATTTCTCTATAAATACATAAGTGCTTGTGTAAACCAATTGCTCATTCATTCCTTTCAACCCCTTCCTATCATTCATTCCTTTCAATCCCTACCTCTCATTCTCATTCTCATTTGTTATTTTTTTTTCCCTCGTCACAACATGTCTGCTCCTCGTCCATCATCATCATCATCATCAATAATAACATTAGAATAACCGCTTCAAAAATTTGATATTTTGAAGAAAAATGCTTTGGTGTTTTTCTCAACAACAAAGCCTCATTTGAAGATGCTGCTCTGGAACACGCAGACTTTGGACCATTTGCATAGGAAATTAAACTGCTCATTAGAAGGAGAAATCGAGCATAAAGAAAAGATCGGGAAAATTGGGAAGTGGGTTGTGGAGTTAGGTGTGATGAAGTGGAGAAAAATGGTCAATGATGAATGTGTCCTTATGATGATGTTAGGTCCAGATAAAGTTATCTTGATGGTTGTAATAACTTAGATATGTTGAATGTTTTGGTTGTTTTATTTATTTATGTTCATGTTATTTTCTGTGTTTTGTATGTCCTTGTTTTATTTATGTATGTTCTTGTAATAACCCAGATGATGTTGTCTTATTGTTGGGTTGTTTAAGTTTAACGCAATTGTAAAAATTTAATGATATAAATGAAATGAACAATGCTTCTGTTATAAAGAGATACAATTACATTGATTTAAATTATGTTGCTGTGCTTGGTCCAACATTGGGACATTTCTTACGATTGTGCCCCGATTGACGACATGAACAACATAGTCTCACCATTTTGTTCACTGTATCCATTTATGTTCGAATACACGTGCTGTTAGGACGCCCCTTTTTCTTTCTTCGCATATTTTCATTGTGCCAGACTATTTCCCTGTTGTATGTAAGCTAGTAATCCTCATTTGCAACCACCAGAAAGCTTTTATTGTAGACATTGCAGAGATTTTTCACTTGGTAAACAACGAACAATAAGTTTGATGGGTCCAACCGAGCCTTTGAATATGCCGCTATGACATGGGAGCAAGGCATACGAAAGGCTTGAAATTTTCTGCAGTCACACCAATTGTTATCTAGTTCTACCCGACAGGATCCCCTCGGTCTCCCTTCGTGGTGATCCATTATCTCATCAACATTGAAATATCCTTTATTGCAGTTAAACACTGTTACCACATGTGTGTTAGATTTGGCAGCTTCCTCTTTAATGAATGTCATTGAACTATCGTTGAACACTTGACCAAACTGTAGGATAGAACTCCATTTTGAACGTCTGGTGTCAAAAAGTTCCCTGAGCCTAAAGTAGGTTGACCTCACCAAAGAGGTTATCGGTAGGTTACAAATGCCTTTGAAAACTGAGTTCATTGATTCCATGAGATTTGTGGTCATGTGACCCCATCATTACTTTTTATCGTATGCCCTGGTCCACTTATCCAATGGAATTTGGTTGATCCATCTGAATGCATCTTCATTTGTTAGTCTGATTTCTTCACGGTAGTGTTTGAATGACGGTTCGATTAATGAATACCCTGCATTCATGACCTTTTTCCGCAATGTTTGTCTTTGATCTCTCTCGTGAAATTTTGAGCGACGTGTCTAATGCAATAGACATGTGTCGAAGGAGGATCCTGCCAACCGTTAACAACATTCTTTCATGCACTCTCAATTGATGCATGTCTGTCCGAAATCAAACATAAGTTAGGCTGGAGAGCAACGTGAAGTCGAAGATTTTTTAGAAAAAAACTCCATCCCTCAGTTGTCTCCCCCTCGACTAGAGAGAATGCAATTCAGAAGATGTTGTTATTTCCTTCCTGGGCCACTACCATCAATAAAGTTCCTTTGTATTTACCATAGAGCCATGTTCCATCAATTTGGATTATAGGCTTGCAGAAGGTAAAACCTTTTATACATGGGTCAAACGCCCAAAAGAGTCGGTGGAATATGCCATTTCCACTAACACAATGACTATCTAGAGTATATGCCAGCAAGGTCTCAAGAATGACAATAGTCCCTGGAGCGTAGTGCTTAAGTGCCAACAAAAACTTTGGGAGTTCTTTGTACGAGTCCTCCCAATTTCCAAATACGATGGCAACAACCTTCGTTCTAGCTATCCATGCTTTCCTGTACGACGGAGTATACTTGTGTTTATGAACTATATGCTTAATTATCGTGCTGACCTTTACCGATGGGTCATCGCCAACGATTGATAAAATATCATTGCATATTAGCTGAGAGCTCAGTTGTCGATGATCTTGCATTGCATTAATGATTATACAAGTATGCTCTAGACCCATAGACGCAACCTTCCAATCCTCGATTCTCTTTCTGTATAATGTTGTCAATCGAAACGGACACGCCGCATTATGACAACATATCTTATACAAAGTAAGGTTCGTTCGGTCGACCTTATAATTAGCTGATAAATCCATGTGGTAATGTTTTATCGCTCGGACGCATTATTCTTTTGTTCGAAAATGGTCGCCCTCCTTTAACGCACCTTGTTTTTGAAGATACAGATCGTAAAATATATCTGAAGATGAGTCATCACCTCCCAAGTTCAGCCTTGTCATGTGTTGAGGAGGACAATATACATGACTGACAGGGACCTCATCTTCATTGACCATTTCATCAACAATTTCCTCCTCTACTTCCTCATCATCATCAACAACATCGACTTCAGCTAAATTATTATCGGAATCGCAAAACACTTGCGAAGTATCAACAATTTAAGACATCTGTTGTCGGTGTATCGTAATATAAAGCTCAATATCATTGAAACCAGAATACTCATGGCTGAGAAACATAGTACAGACACTTTCGTCATCACATACAATTAATTGGAAAAACATGACCTGATTATCTTTATAAAAGACTGGATTGTTGTAAATGATGTCGTCTACTGGACCACGCTGCATTTTCTTTTCCAACCTCTATTTCAGATGAGCAAAATTTGACCGCCGGATAATTGAGAATCGAGTAACCTCAGTATTTCAAAAGTTGAACCCATATAGGTTACAATCGAATATTTCACCATTTATATATGCATTGATCATATATTGCGGTGATTGAGTCATACCTCAAATACGATGGATCAACGTGATATGTTTAATGTTGAAAGTTTTTGGTAAGTCATATTTGAAACATTGAAACATACCTATAAATAGAATTATTGTTGTACTGTTTTCTTTTCTGATATTATTAAACAATACTCTTATTTTATTCATATGCAAGTTGTGTACATCCTATTCAATTATTTTTCCTTACAAATTATAAGATCAGGGAATCACGCAACCTATAAAATATAAGACACATGCAATGTAACCTACAAAATATAAGATTGGCTTAGGGAATCATATTTACACCCTATTCAATTATTTTTCGTACTAACAAAATAAACAATACACCCATTCGCCAATCAGATTGACTTAAGGTTTTAATATTAACACCCATTTGCCAATCTAATTGGCGAAACAATACACCCATTCGCCAATCAATATGGCGACTGAGTCAAACATATAAAGCTGCATTTACAGAATTCTTGTGCCATGCGTTCTTCAGTGTTGCGTGATTCCTTTCTTCTTACAAGATTCCCAACATGCAACATTCTTGTCACCTGCCATTTGATGCTTCCCATGTGGTCAAGATTCCCATAAATGCATGTGAAAATTTATTGCATGTGAAAGAGCAAGATTGCATGTGAAAGAGAAAGGAAAGGAAGTGGTGATCCTGGTTATGCTTCATTCGCCAATCAGAGTACAGATTCATAATCCTCACCATATCATTTGAACCAATCAGGATTTAGGGCAACTCATTTACACCCATTCATCAATTTGATTGGCGAATGCACTTAGGTTAATATGACTTATTCGCCATATCATATGACTAATAGTTTTTTTTTCTAACCTATAAATACATTTCCCAATCTTTTTTCTTAACCATCCTTTCATAAAATAACACTCTAAGATTCTAGATAATTTCATAACTTCAACAACTTAAGATTCAATGGCTCTATTAACAATGGGTGACCAACATAGAGGAACAATAGAAAATATTGCCACATTTGTAAGTTTTTATTTTTGCTACAATTATTTTTAATTTATATCATTTCTAGGTTATTTTTAATATATATATAATTTTTTTTACTTATGTTAATTATATATATATATATATATATATATATATATATAATTTTTTTACTTATGTTAATTTATATCATTTGTGTCTACAGAATGTAAAAAGATTTCGTTGTCGGGTGCATGACTACATACCATATGATCCAATCATAGAACCGTATTTACATTCATGTGGATTTGGTGATGTAGTAAAAGTAAACAACAATTCGGTAGACACAAAATTTATTTTGGCATTACTAGAGAGATGGAGACCGAAGACACACACTTTTCACCTGCCATTTGGTGAATACACGATTACACTCGAAGATGTTTACATGCTGTTGGGTTTACGTGTAAATGGTAAGGTTGTTTTCGGTAAGGTCAACCAAGATATCAGAATAATAGAGGAATTGTTGGATGCCCCTCTCATTGACGAGAAGGAACCATCAAATACTCGTAACAGGGGTCAAGCTATTAATCTAGGAGTCCTTAGAGCCTATTATGCTAGTATAACACTAAACGATGAATCAACTGAGTATGAAAATATTATTAAAACTAGGTGTTATATTATGATTTTATTTGGCCATTTTTTTTATTTCCTAGCGATACCGGTAACACAATTAATATAATGTATTTACCGTTGTTGCGAAACATCAACAAGGTAAACACATATAGTTGGGGTTCAACTGTTTTGACCCATTTGTATAGTGCCCTTTGTAAAAATGCAGCAAAGGATACTTGTACATTTTTTGGTTGTACTTTTTTGTTACAAGCATGAGGGTGGTAAAGACTGCCGATGCTCGCCCCACGCAACATGAATCTATGCCCGTTCCCCTATGCCAACCAGTAAGTCTGCTATTATAATTCTATTGGCGATATTAAATTTTAAATATTCTACGATTATTGTAACTAATTGCTTTTAAATTTTTTCTATTTAGCTGGTCTGATCTTTGGATGAATTTCAAAACGAATCCAAGAAGTTCTATAATTGTCTATCTCAATTTGTTAGACCACGTGGGTGTCGACCATGTATTGTGAACTAAACTACTATAACTTTGCTTTAAAGATTATCATCCTTCCCCTATACTATTTTTTTCTTCTTTTTAATGCAGTTTATCTGGCGGCCATATCTAGGCCTGAACCATGAACCCAACCCCGAAGATGTTGAAATATGGACAGTAAAAACACCAATCATTCAGTTCACTACAATTGAAATGCACCAGACTGATCAGGTGAAAATGCAGTTCAGAATGCAACAAGATATTCCGGACCCTCCGACATGTTTCGAAGAATGACATTTAAAAAGAGTAGATGCCCAGTGGAATATGGATGATTGGAAAGATTTTGCTAGGGAGTTGCGCCAACAATGGAGAGATCGCTGCCAACACGTCCTAAACGACACAGTCTTGCGAAATGTTAGACCAATTAGAGAATATTTGGTTTGGTTTAGGTCAGTTACAACACAACAATGAGTGTCTGATAACTCATACTCGCTTGACCCGCGCTCGCAGGCTACAAGATACGCCCAACCACCAACCCCGCACCATGACCTACCAACCCAATTCCAGCCATTGACTTCAAACACGCATCGACTATTCTTCCAAACCCGTAACCCATTCTTGTCACACACCCAATCACAACAACAAAAGCCTAACCCACACCAATATACCCCCAATAACTCCTTCAACTCCACCCCAACCCACCATAGCCCCCCACCCTTGTATCGTTCCCAAAACGAGGCAATATACTCATTCAGTCAATTGTACCGTTCTCACCCAACCCAACCTAATCCAACCCAACCCAACCACTACGACCCAACTTTGAAAACATGGGCACTCAACTAAGTTACAACAACACCTTTGGCAACAATCCACCGGGTTATTGGGGACAAATGGCTGCAAACATAACAAATACTCAGGGATCCTCGACTCAACAACAACCTCCTCCACCAAACACGCAAAGACAAGAGACACCTCCACCACCTCGTGGTAGAGTTCGAAGGCGGGGTCATCCACGTGGATGTGGAACTGAGGGACATCTAGATCGGGCATGAAATTAATCATTTGTAATACCCACTTTTGAATTATCAATAATAATTTTCTATTATATTTTTCTTTTGTTGAATTTTTTTAATTTCACTTATTCAATCATCAATAATAAGTAAACAAAAATTAACAACCATAAATATGTATTCCTAATGCCAAAGATGCAAAATATAAAAAAAAAATCTAAACCTAGGCAGCCAATTGAATTGACGTATGCACACAAATTTTGAAAAAAAATTCAACACTTTCGCTATTCCAATTGGCGAATTAGTGTAAAGAATAATAAAAAAATTTATTAGTCACATTAACCATTCCAATTGACGAATACGTGCCCTTTTTTTTATAAAATTTACAAACTTTCGCCATTTCAATTGGCGAATACACATTAAATTACGCTATTTTTCTAATTACACAAAATAACTAGGTTATTTTAGAAATTAAATTATTAAAATATGTTATTCTAAAAAAAATTCCAAATTGACATCCATATTTAAAGTTTATACACTAGGCTACCTATAATTTTTTTAACCAAATACACATAAATCATTTAGTAACTTAGTAATAGCTACAGTAAAAAACTGAAAAGTTCTATCAAAGTAAAAAAAAGAAAACGCCATGACATGACGGCTAATACAGGGGTGTGATGAAATGAAGTGTGCGATAGTCGAGATTCGAGTGTGGTACACCGCGAAGCACTGGATCTCCGGGGCGTAACATCTTCTGAACTCGATCACCGAACTCTCACTGCACTGCACTCAACTAGACTTCCCTTCTCTCTCCGATTTCCATTCCATGAATCTCTGCTAAACATTCTACAGATCCAACATGGCCAACTTCCTCGCCCAGTTCCAAACCATCAAGAACTCTTCCGATCGCCTCGTCATTTCAGGTACTTCATTTCTTCCCTCTGCAACCTTAGATCCGATCTCGTTTTCTTCACGATCTATTTAGGGTTTTAGTTTAATTCAGTTCCACTGCAATGTTACGAATAACCGTGTTACATAGGCTATAACTGTCAGTGATCTAGATATGTGTGTATGCGAGTGTGTATATGGTGTTGTTCTATTGATACTTGATTGAAATGATTGTCAGTGGAGGATGTGAGTGATTTGTGGCCAACTGTCAAGCCTGCTTTTGAAGCGCGGTTGCCGTTTAAAAGAGCGAGTTTGAATAACAAGGCGAGGAATCCTGTATTGGTTGAGAAGTTGTCGGCGGAGTTCATATTAACCACAGATTCAAGGCTTCGTAGCCGGTTCCCTCAGGAGCAGTTGTTGTTCTGGTTTCGAGAGCCGTATGCAACTGTCGTGCTTGTTACCTGTGAGGTAATGTGTATTCCTGTTGATTGCTATTTTTGGATTCTTGCATAAGGTTGTAATTTTTTGATAACTCGGAGGTCGAATGGGGAGATCCTCTATGAATTTTGGCACAGTTTATTGCTTTCTGATACAATGTAATTCATTTACATCTTATGGATTCTTTGATATATAACTTAGCAATGCTAATTTTTGTGTAACTGTGAAGAACAAAAACATAAGTAAATAAGATTAGCTCCTATGAAGTGAAATATGACCACTCTTTAAAGTGAGAGCTAACTTATGAGGAGTCTGATTCAAATAAATATAGTGCAAAGCATATTGATTAGTGACTATTACTTAATAGCGGTTATAGTGGTGCTAGTGGGTATAGTGATGCTATAGAGCTATAGTATACTGGGATTTGAAAAAAGCGCTATTGTTCCGTGCTATGCTGTTTAGTATAAAATATTGTCAAGTAGTGGCTGTTACACTGTTGCATAGTGGAATTTAAGCAAACCACTTTTTTCTGCGATCTGCAATTGACGACATCGGTGTTCATGAATTAAGTGTAATCACAGTACATTTCATAGATAAAATTTGAATTGTCTGAACCCAATTTATTAGCATTCTGTAGGCTTTAAGGAGGACTAGTTACTTGAAGAGTGTGTTTTTGTTATGCTTGTCCAAGCTGTAACTATAAAGATCTTTAAGGTGAGAGGGCATATAATATGGGGAAACCTCATTTTTGTAGTATTTACAGCCATGATAGTTACTTTAATGAATCCGTTTTAGTTTGTAAGATTTTTTCTGAGTTTGTAAGATTTGCAATTGTTGTTGGACATGAAGAGTACATTTTAAATGCTATTTAGGTTAGCTATCTTCTTGGTTGTGGGGAAAATCGATACTGATTTTTTGCTCCTTTTTTTTTGGTGATTCTGCAATTGCTGGAATAGTTATTGGTAATATGATGATAAAAGCCATCATAAGTGTTAAGAAATGTGGTTGGGCCTAACTCAACCCTACAAAACCGGTTTTGTAGGGTTGAGTTAGGTCCAATCACATTTCTTAACATGGTATCAGAGTCTCGTTTAAGATCCGGTGGGCCACCTTCTATGGTTTCCGCTATCGGGCCACCCACCATTGCCACCCACCTTTTATTTCCACGTTCCAGATGTCCAATCCTGGGCGTGAGGGGGTGTGTTAAGAGTCCCACATCGGACAATATATGGCCTGAACTTGTGTATATAAGTGGGGTAATCCTCACTCTACTAACCGGTTTTGTAGGGTTGAGTTAGGCCCAACCACATTTCTTAACAATAAGGATCTTTATTTCATGTTGGTGATCAAGAATCCTATTGTCGATTTGCCATATTCTAGCAAAACTTCTATGCTGGGCTTTAGACCATTTGGGGGAAAAAATCTAAATCATCAATTATTGTTTCTTTTATAATTTTTGGTTTATAATTTTTTCATTGCTTCTGTTGCAGAATCTATTATGTAGTATAACTCTTATTTTCACTTCCCAGGATCTTGATGAGTTTAAAACCATCCTTAAACCACGCTTGAAACTAATTGTCCAGAATGATGAAAGGGAATGGTTTATTGTATTTGTATCTAAAGCTCATCCAGCTAATGACCAGGCAAACAAAATGGCAAAGAAAGTATATGCTAAAATTGAAGTTGATTTCAGCTCCAGAAAAAGAGAAAGGTAAACTTGCTAAACAGAACTTGTGACAACTGTACTCTCCCTACCCAACATAAATTAGAATGACTTCTTGGCTGACAATTTTTCCAAATTATTTTTGTCTGTAGTTTTTGTTAACATTTGTTTTAGACATTACAGAATAAGTCAATGTACTTTTCTTTTGAGCAAGAATACAGTCAATGTATTACAATCTTAACAATCATTTATTTGCATACCGTTCTCGTTATTATAACTTATTGGTAAAAACCCAAGTCTCATATTGGTTAAAGATATAACCCACAAAGAGTTCATATAGTCACACCCGTCACCTTACTAGCCGGTTTTTAAGCTGGTTTTGTAGGGATGAGTTGGGCAAAACTCTAATTCTATCATGGGATCACGAGCCTATCGATTTAGGCCACCCTTCATTTATATATGCACACCAAGCCCCAACAAAAAAATACTGGGCACAGGGGGTGTATTGGATAAAACCAAGTCTCACATATCGATAATTCGGACCACCCACCATTTATATCCATGCACCAAGCCCAATAGTGCTGGGCGTGAGGGATGCATTGGGAAAAACTCAAGTCCCACATTGGTTAAAGAATAAAGCCCGCAAAGGGTTTATATAGAGTGACACCCCTCACCTTACTAGCCAGTTTTGTTGGGATGAGTTAGGCAAAACTCTAATTCTATCATAACTTGATGTGGCAATAATGAATAGAAAGTGGTTTCTTGAAAAAAGAAAGTTAGGAAAGAAAAACAGAGACTGATCTTTCACAATAACATCATTTGCAGAAATATATCAACAAAACAAAGACTGATCTAACTAGCTCTAACAGCTAACTGGTGCCGAAGCACATTAACAAAACATAGACTACACATACATTGTAAATTTAGTTTTATGGGTTAATCTCATTATTGCTTTCAATGGGATCATATTTCCATTGTTGTGTCCTTCACTCAACATAAAGGAAAGTCCATAAATACTCTGGAATCAACTGTCATCTGTCATCTGTTAATAATATATTTGAGTGGTTGAGAATTAGAAAAAAAAAAGAGAAACTGTAAGAAGTGATTGTTATTAGAAATACTTATCACTTACAAGTAAACAAAGAGTGGCTATTCATATTTTTCCTTTTCATTAGTTCCAAGGTACTCGTATAGCTGTAAGAATGGCGATGTTGTATGGGACAGGGTTGTTGGGTGGTAAAAAGCAATACGCAAATGAAATGAGCGTTGCGGAGATGAAGATGTTGCGTTGGATGTGTGATAAGACTTAGATAAGATAGAATTAGAAATGACAACATTAGAGAGGTAGAGTTTAGGTAACACCTACAGTAACAAAAGATGGTGTAAACTTGGCTTATATTTGATAAAACCTTATTTTCTTCTTTTTTGATGCTTTTGACACTGCAATCCTTGTTTAGATGCTGCAAATATGATATGCATTTCCCTGAAGCTAATTTTTGGGAAGATCTAGAATCAAAAATAATGGAATGCATCAGAAATACACTGGATAGGCGTGTACAATTTTATGAAGATGAGATACGGAAGCTCAGTGAACAGCGTCTCATGCCAGTCTGGAACTTCTGTAATTTTTTCATTTTGAAGGTTCATCCTTTTCTTATGAGTTATGGACTTGAGAGTACGATAAATTGTTCTGAAAGCCCAGCCTTTGTTTATTAATCCTTTTCTACCCATTCTTGGAGATTGTGGCTTTTCATAACAAATTTGTATTCTGTACGCAGGAAAGCTTGGCTTTTATGTTTGAAATGGCGCATCTTCATGAAGATGCCTTACGGGAATATGATGAACTAGAACTCTGCTATCTTGAAACAGGTGAGCAACGGTTAATTTTCTTCTCTGTTGTTGTTATAGTCAAGATCTAGATGATGTTTAGATTCACAGTTGTGATTTAGCCGCCTTTATGGAACATTCAATAGGGTTAGCAGACTGATCTTTAAACAATTGAAATTGGTCCAAAATATGATGCGTTTTCTGCAGTTAACATGACTGGAAAGAAAAGAGACTTTGGTGGGGCAGACCATGGTGATGATCAGGCAGCAATTGTTAATCCAGGAAACAAAGCATTGACGCAGATTGTCCAAGAGGATTCGTTTAGGGAGTTCGAGTTCAGACAGTATCTGTTTGCCTGTCAATCAAAGGTTTGCCCTAGCTAAAGCACTTATAAGTTATTTTACATGAAACATGTTACATATGTTAACAACCTAGTTGTAAATAAAATTTGATTGATGTATCTCATGTCCTCTTTGTTGTTTATAAACTTGAATGCTACTTGTAGAATTTATGATCTAAGATGGATTTTACAGATCTGCTGAATTTGACCTCTTGCTTTTCTGACCATTTCAAAGGAATATATTCTTTACTAGATTGAAAGCTCCCTTGTTTGCTATTTGATATGTTAAGTGAAAAATATGGGGGAAAACATTCACTTTCATAAATCATAAGTGCCTTCTCATTGAAAGTTAAAATAAAAAAATTTAATGGTTAAAGTTCCTTCCATATTTTGGTTCCTAATTTTTTCATTTATGGTCTTCGTTGCTGATTTAGAGATTTTTTTATCTTCTAAAGTCTTAAATTGTAATGTCTTGGATTCTTTGAAAACAATGTAAATGAGTTCTCGTTGACATTTTGAGTTTGTGCTGCTATCCTAAGGAATGCTTAGTCAGATCCTTGTAACATTCAGCACCTACTTATTTTTTAAGCCTCCTATGATTTAGTACTTTACTGTCATTTTGCAGCTCTTATTCAAGCTAAATCGACCTATTGAGGTAGCATCACGAGGTTATTCGTTCATATTAAGCTTCTCAAAATCCTTGGCATTGAACGAGGTATTTTATTGTGTTGTTCATAAGTGCTCACCTGTATATTCCTAAATTCGTTCAATTTGAACTGTGTTATCTTTTGTTTGTCTGACATTGACTTCTATATACTGTTTCTTCTCAGCGTATTCTTCCTTTTTGTATGCGTGAAGTCTGGGTGATAACTGCTTGCATGGCTTTAATTGAAGCAACCACTTCCAACTATAGTGATGGACTTGTGGCACCTGACGCAGAGAAGGAGTTCTTTTGTCTTCTTGGTGACCTATATTCTTTAGCTAGAGTTAAGGTGAAATGTTTGTCTCATGAAGTCATTAAATAGACAGTCTATCTATTTTGGTTTGGTGATGGCTTAAATCCACCGCTGAGTTGTAAAAGGAGTTGAATCAAAGACATCATTTTTCTCCTTTTTTTCCTTCCCTATTTTGTTTGCTTGGATTATTACTGAATATATTGATATCATGTGCCATACCAATGTTAACTAATGTTGCTTTATGATTTTTACATATATTGGCAGTTCATGAGGCTAGCGTATTTAATTGGGTATGGTACTGATATAGAAAGAAGTCCTGTCAACAGGTACACTCATACCTGGAAATCAAGTATATTCTGCATTTTCATAATCTGATCAATTTTGATTCCTTTCATGAATCTTGTAGTTCATCCAGTTGCATCATGTTTGGTTTTATTCTCCTTGTTTGATATCATGTTTGGTTTTATTCTCCTTGTTTGATAGTTTTTTCTTCTCGTTCGAGCAGTGCTTGCCTCAGCTTGCTACCTTGGCCTAAGCCAGCTGTTTGGCCTTCAGTCCCTGCTGATGCATCAGCAGAGGTGCTTGAGAAAGAAAAGGTAACGTATTATTATAACGAGTATGTCATCACTGAATTTCCCCCCTACCCAACTGCCCAACTGATGCTTTTAAGTTTTAAACAAAAGAATGTTCATACCTGTTTAATGTTTTTTTATTGCCTTCTGTTAAATATTTCAGTTGAATGTTACAAGTGAGAGTATAAGCAATGGATACTATAGTTATCCCATTTGGAGATGAAATAAATAATACTATATAAGTTATAATTTATGACGATCACTGTATTTCTTTTTACTAACTGACCTGCCTGGCCTTCATCAGTTAACGAAACAATTTTCATCAATGCGTTGGAGAATACATCACAGCTAACAAATTGTTGAAATTTGAAATTGAAAGATTCTTTCCTTAAAAATCCTCACATTTCGCCCCAGCCAAAGTCACCAAAGAATGGCATACCTATCTTGACATGAAAATGCTTCAATTTCGCTCTTTTCACAAAATATATTTCACTTAATTGTTGATTGGAGGCTCTTGGCCATTTCTTTATATCCTTTATAAAGCATTTTACTTAAATTAACAAGAGATGAAAAAGTTCTTGTTGCTCTTCATAGAATTTGAAGCTTACTTTAAAAGAGGAAGATAATTTTTATGCATATGGAACCGGTTGGACACATATTGTATGTTTCAGTATTAGTATTGTTTTAATTTCTCCTCTGGGTTTTATCCATTATATTCTTAGCTAACATTATGTGGTTATATCTCGGCAGTTGATTCTCCAAACAACTCCTAGAATCAAGCACTTTGGTATCCAGAGGAAACCCCTACCCCTTGAACCAACTGTGCTACTACGAGAGGCTAACAGGCGGAGGGCTTCACTTTCCGCTGGAAATGTGTTTGAAATGTTTGACAATCGCCAGGGTCCAATGGAAGGGTAATGAAATGCTATATACTGTTCCAGATGGAATCATTTACAGTAAACTGTTCTAAAGTCTTATAATTTCTGTTTCAATTTGGATTTTCATCAATCTGATTTATATGCTGACAGATCAGGTTTTGATTCACCTCCCAAGATGTCACCACAAAAAGTACTCTCGAATTCGATGACACGCACTAATTCTTCTCCGGGAAACTTTGATAGCTCAATTGGCCGACCTATGAGGCTTGCTGAGATTTATATTGCTGCCGAACATGCTTTGAAGCAAACAATTTCTAATCATGGGATGTTAAAATCATTATCATCATCCGAGGAGTTTGAGGTATCATCATGGGCTGATATCCATGCCTTTGATTGTGTACTTTATCATTTTTCTCCCTTATGAGTACATATTGACTTGTAACTGATTGTTCAATATCTAGTGCCATTTGGACTGCCTCTTCATTAATTTTCTTTGTGTTCATTTCTTGTTATGGGCAGAAAAAATATCTAGAGCTAACTAAAGGTGCTGCAGACAATTACCACCGTTCCTGGTGGAAAAGACATGGAGTTGTCCTTGATGGTGAGATAGCGGCTGTTGCCTTTAAACATGGACATTTTGACCAAGCTGCAAAGTCATATGAGAAGGTTTGTGCACTGTATAATGGGGAAGGATGGCAGGACTTGTTGGCTGAGGTCCTTCCCATTCTAGCAGAATGTCAAAATATTCTTAATGATCAAGCTGGCTACTTGCTATCCTGTGTGCGGCTACTTTCTCTTGAAGATGGATTATTTTTGACGAAGGAGCGTCAAGCTTTTCAAGCAGAATTGATTCGTCTTGCTCATAGTGAAATGAAAGACCCTGTACCTCTTGATGTATCATCCTTAATTACATTTTCTGGAAATCCTGGACCTCCATTAGAGTTATGTGACAGGGATCCTGGTATCCTTTCAGTAACTGTCTGTAGTGGTTTTCCTGATGATATAACTCTTGATTCAATCAGTCTTACATTAATGGCGACATATAATGCAGATGAAGGTGTAAAGGTATTTGTTGTTGGGTGTTATTTGTCTAAGATTAATAGTTGCACGGGAAATTTATGGCTTATAATTATTTTTTTACCTGAATAACACAACTTTTTTATTTATTTTGTTAGGCATTGAAGAGTTCTACCGCTATTGTGTTACACCCTGGTCGGAATACTATTACCTTGGATCTACCACCTCAGAAACCAGGATCATATGTTCTTGGAGTTCTTACTGGGCAGATTGGGCAGTTGAGGTTTAGATCTCATGGTGTTTCAAAACTTGGTCCTGCAGAGAGTGATGATGTTATGAGTTATGAAAAGCCAGCTAAACCTATTTTGAAGGTAACCTCTATTCTAGCACTATGAAAAGGAATGTAATGATTCAATAGAGGATATGGAGTCTGTTCATAAAAACATGTTTTCCTCTTGATCCTTCCTATTTAACTTTAACTTTCTTTAGGATTTTGGTAAACATATTCTATCATTTGTTTTAATTAGTGCTTTTTATCATTTGTATTGGTATAAATTTCAATCTGAACCCTTTGAAGAGTAATGTCTTGTTCTTGTTCACAAATAATTCTTCTGTTCTTCCCACTTTTAGTTCAGTTCTATTTTATTCTTCTATGCTTAAGTTTTTATTACTCTATACTTTAGGTTCTTTAACTATTAAGTATGACATTCTCTTTAATTTTGTGTATTAGTCAATTTTTGAGTATTTATGTTTACTTTATACACTTATTTATAGTCTTTGCAATGACGGCTATCCCGCTTTCCGCTATGGCATTTTAAGGGTTTGGTGTTAAACACCGCTATCCGAGATTAACAACATAGGTTAATGTCAAATATCTAAAACTGTCTTATCTATTTTTAGGTTTCCAAACCTAGAGCACTTGTGGATCTTGATGCTGCTGTTTCATCTGCTTTGTTAATAAATGAACATCAATGGGTTGGTATTTTAGTTCGACCGTTAAATTACTCCCTCAAGGCTGCTGTCTTGCATATTGATACTGGCCCAGGATTGGAGATTGAAGAGACAAACATAGTTGAGATGGAAAGCCATGCCGGTGTATCAGACAATGATGAGGACGAGGTGCAGAAAGATGGTGCTCAGATAGAATCTTTGAATTCTGAGAAAAAGTTTGAACGATCAACCCTTCGTGATGGTAAAATAGTGTTTCCAAATTGGGCAAGCGACACTCCTTCTATACTTTGGGTTCTAATTCGTGCCATCAGTGACACACTCAACAGAGGATCATCTTCAGGTTGTGACGGTGATAGAAAATCTTGATGGTATTCAAGTCATTTATACTAAACCTTATGTACTTATTTATTTTTGTTGTTCTTTTCAGTCACAACAAGGAGAGAGAGTATTGTAGATGGAATGAGAACAATAGCTCTGAAACTTGAATTTGGAGCATTTCACAATCAGATATTTGAAAGGTTTTTCCATTTCCATCATTCTTATATGTTAATTCATATAGATACATCTTTGAAGCTCACCATATCTCGTTTTTACTTGATGTTTCTTCTTCTGCCATTAGGTACTTAATAATATTTTACCTTGTTATCCAGGACCCTAGCAGTGCATTTTACACATCCTCTCTATGTGAGGACACATGTTACTGATAAATGCAATGATGGTACCTTGCTTCTGCAGGTATGGGTCCTTATTTACATATGAAAGAACTATGATCACTCTTCTATGAGGAACTTTTTTTGACTGATTCAATTTGTAAATCTGAAAGGAGTTTTCATATCCCTCACAATCATAAGAAACAAAATGTATTTTCAGCATTGAGTTTTACACGCCTTTATGCAATCTTTTATATATTATTTTATTTCTTTTGGTTGATAAGAACCCACTGTTTCATGTGACTTCTAGGTAATACTTCACTCTGAAATAAAGGCTACATTGACCATATACGATGCTTGGCTTGATCTTCAAGACGGATTTGTTCATTCTGGACAAACTGAGGGTAGACCTACTTCAAGCTTCTTCCCACTAATCATATCTCCCACTTCCAAAGCAGGAATTTTGTTTAGTATCTTCCTAGACAAGACAAATGCAGAAGGTAATTGCATTTAGCTAGAGATCAGTGAAACAATGTTATTGTTGCGTTTTAATATAGCACCAAATAATTTGACCAGTGCCCCTAAATACCACCGTACTCAAAATTCAGGAATTGGCTATCACAATAATATCCTAGTGGGTCTTTACATTTAACTGGAAGTGCATTTCTATAATTCCATCCCTTTTCAGAAGTTTCCTGTTGGTTGACTTATTCTTATTCAAGTTTAATGATTTGTCACCAGCCATTGCTGTCAATATTTAGTCTAAATGTTTTTCCTGTCAAAGTTACCAATTTCTTATCAAACTTTTTGTGTTTAAACTGATATTAGTATAGCTCTAAGAATTTATGGCTTTTTCTAAGTTGACAACCTTAGTCATAGCCAATTTGCCCATGGAACAACTTGTTCCAATATAACTTTTTACCTGTGAATATAATTATTGTGAATATAACTATAGCATGATTTTTGGCTTTCTGCTATTAATAGGTGGTTTTTTTTTTTTAATATAAATAAATTGCAGAAGACATGAAGCAACCAGAAAGCATGCTTAATATCAAATATGGAATTTCTGCTATTTACCTTGTTCCAATTTAACTATTTACCTGTGAAAATATGTTTAGCATGATTTTTGGCTTTCTGCTATTAATAGGTGTGTTTGATTATTTTTATTTTTATTTTATTTTATTTTCTTAATATTTTTTTTTATATATAAATAAATTGCAGAAGACATGAAGCAACCAGAAAGCATACTAAATATCAAATATGGAATTTCTGGTGATAGAACAATTGGAGCCCATCCTCCTTTTATAAATGAATCTACTGGAGTTGATGGTGCTAGACAGGAGCTGATCTTCAAGAGTGTAATTATTTTACAAAGGCCTGTGCTTGATCCATGCCTAGCCGTTGGTTTTCTTCCTCTCCCTTCAGATGGCCTGAGAGTTGGACAACTAATTAAGATGCAATGGAGGGTGGAAAGGTTGAAGGATTTGAATGAGAAAGAAATTTCTGAACAGAATGTAAGTAAACAGATAGAAGAATGTTTGCAACTTCATCATTTTTACGGTATCATACACTCATTTCCGTTGTGGGTTTTGAACTTCCAACTTCAACTATTTTATTTGCATAATTTTATTTTTAATTTCTCGTCGAAGTGAACATAGTCACTTCCTTTCGATGTCCCTCCAAAGGATCTAACTGCAGGACGCTTAAACAATCTTGGACGGTGGATATTTGACAGCATTCTTTTTATTTGTTTGGGAATAAATTTAGTTGACAGAAAGTAGAGGTTTTCATTTCTTTCGAAAAGAGAGGATGCTTAGGTGAAAGCAATTCATTTTTTCATACTTGTTTGTGAAACAACTGAGCCAAAGACAATGATAGAAAGTAATTTCTCTTTGATGAGGGGACAACAGATATTGAAAGAGAGAAAATTTGTATGGACCTTTCATTGGAACGTACTTGTGCGATAGGTTTAGTCTGTCTATTATAATAATCATTCTTTTTGCTGTTGGATCTTTCCCTAATTCTCTTAATTTTTCCACATATGGTAACAAATTTCTTGCTTTTCCTTTTTGTTCTTTAAAAACTTTATTCATCCAACTCTTCCCAAACAGCAAAGCATACATGATTGTTCTTCTAGAATGATGTCAACTCTTCCCAGCAAAGCAAAGCATACATATGTTATCTGGTTTCTGAAGAGTTGTTTCGTCCTGAATCAAGATTAGTGTTGGACTTGTATTGTTCAATTATTGTTTACTATTCCTGTATTCTGTTTGATGCTATAATTGTTTCAAAATTTGACAGGACGAGGTGCTGTATGAGGTAAATGCAAATTCTGGAAATTGGATGATCGCCGGAAGGAAAAGAGGGCATGTATCTCTCTCCAAAAGTCAAGGTATATCCATCTAGAACATAATTTGCATCAGGGTATTTTCTGCTGGAACTGCCTGCAATATGCTAATGCTTTTATTGGTATTTGAATTTCTTTGTTATCATGATAGGTGCAAGGATAATTATCACAGTATTATGCATGCCACTGGTTGCTGGTTATGTGCGTCCTCCACTACTTGGGTTGCCAGAAATCGACGAGGCAAATATAAGGTGCAAACCTTCTGGGCCACATCTAGTTTGTGTTTTGCCACCAACACTCAGCTCATCCTTCTGCATTCCAGTTAATTCATGATCTTACACGGTGTTTCTACTCAAAGCTTGATCGAGATTGTTCCATAGAAAGTTTGAATTTTTTTCTAGTTTCATTGGGAAATAGTAAAGTGTAATCTTCAACTCATCATTACGTGAAAAATCTCTTTAGTTAGATATGTGTTGCTTAAGTACTCTGAATCAGTGTTTCGGCACCCTGGTTTATCATGTACAGTGGAATTTTGTGCTCTTCCTTGTACGATAGATACAGAAACCATATCATTATTGTCTCATTAAAATTGGTTGGAATCATAAACATGTGTTTTACATTCTTCTTTAAACTTGTAAATAACTACCACATGATAATGATTTTTCTATGTCAGCAATCTTGCGATTTATATAATTTTATTCCCTAACAGTTGATGACTGACTTTCGTTATTTTCTCTTTCAATTTTTCGCTGAGTATTTATATCTGTGACCTCAAATATAAGTAAATTTAATTATTTTTCTCATGATGTATGATCGTTCCTGCTCGATCAGAATCTGTAGTGGACCACAGACGTTAATGTAGATGATGATGATGCTTGGTCGTCGAAATAAGATCGGACAGAAGAGTGAGCAAGTACGAGTAAAAGAGTTAAGAGAGCGAATATTTGATATCTGACCCTCTCAAGTGAGAGGGTTTATACATAGCCCCCCAACGCTTGACTATTGATCCCTATTTTGGACCTGAATCGCAGATCCCCCAAAAATAGGTAACTGTCAGAACTAGCTGTTGGAATGGTCACATGTGGTCGGATGAGTTCCATGTCGAACAGAGGAGAATTCGAGCAGGAGTCATTCCTCGGTCGGATCTGTGTGAGTTCCCCGGATGTCGGGCAGAAATCTAGAAGGAGCAGAGGAAATCGACCACGGGTGACCGTGGTCGACAATTCGTCCTCGACTGAGGGGCATAAAGCCAGTGTGTCCTCTTGACATTGAATATTGGGCCATTCTGGAAGCAAGAGTGGGTTGGGCCATGCCTAGTCATTGGGTCAGTCCGGAACAGGAGCCCCCCAAGTCGTTGCTTCTGATCGCAGAAGTGATGGGTGGCCAGTGAGGTACAGGGTGCAACTGAGACTTATAAAATTCTTTCATCATCAGCTCGACAGGGGAGAGCCTGATTGCACCTGGGCATTCAAATGTGGTCGACAAACGAGGATCTCAACATTTAAAGGTATGCTGATAAGTCATGTCACGTCCGCGCCTTGGAAAGCGTGTGCATTTAATGCGTAATGATGGCTAGCATACGGCCGTCCCTAGGCAATGAGTGCGTCGTTCATAGGCTTCAGGACATACGTGCTCGTGCACGTGCTAAAAGAGGTTATAAATAGGGCATTGAAGTTCAGTTTTATACTTTTCGTTCATCGTTTTTCAGCTCGACAAGGCTAAGTCCCCGAACTCCACTGTAAACCACCGTCTGCTGCCGTCGTTACCGAGGACAACCAACCGACCACAATTTTATCCCCTAAAGACTTGTACGTTACCTCATTCTTTGTTGTAGGAAGACTTCTGATTTTTGTTGGATATATATGCATGTGGTTAGAATAGACATTAGGATTTATAGGAACCATAATTTAGACTGTTAGGGTTTCCGACACGGTGTCCCCGTCTTCGCGCGGTGGTTGACTCGTAGTGCTTACCATTGCTGTGACAATTAAGGCTTTTAATGACGTTCTCCGTAGTTTCATACGGAGGCTCCGGTTGAGCTTCAACCGGAGTTCTGTGCTTCTGTATTGAGGAATTTGCGTTTTGTGTGAGCTGAGAGTTGATGCCCTCGCGAATTTCTCTTTTTGTGTAAGCACATGGATATTATTGCGAGGATACAAACACATATAACCTTGAATAAGGGCTTAGGTTGAGGACAACGTCCTTGTTCCTTTGCACGCCGTTTCACTTGATTAGTAGTGGAAGGGTGGATTTGATTTAACTCACCGAAATCACGTTTACTTTAGTTGCTTTTCAGGTGTTAAGATGTCTCCAGAAGGACCTATCTATATGGTCGTGGAGGAGCTATCCGATGTGTTGTACCCCAAAATTTTCCCTCACATATTCAAGATAATATGCCTCAAGATGTCTCCTAATGATCACAAGATTCTCGATTGCTCAAAGGAATTCCAGGTTTCATTAGACAAAGCCTCATCCTAAGCAATGGATCTTAAACTAGGGTTTTGAGTTTCCCAAAGCAAATTGGATTTCCAAAGCCCCAAGTGGACTTCATGGTATCCCACATACTTCAAAGGATCCTCATGTCAAGTTTCAAGGCTTTCCCTACAAGTTTGGTCAATCAGATGCTCAGATACTTACAAAATCAATTAACTTGGTTAAAAAGTCAACTGTGGTCAACATAAAGTCAAACTTTAAGATTTTTGGTCAACATCAATATTATGAGGTGAAATTCATCATTTGATCAAGGGTTGATCATGATTCATCAAGGAAATCTCAGAATCATTAAGAATCGGAAGTTACTAAATTAGGGTTTTGTGTAGGAAAAGTCAATTGTACTTTGACCAGCCATAACTTTTACATGCTTCATCCAAAAATTTCCCATCCAAAGCTCATTTTGAAGAAAATTCAATTCCCTACAACTTTGTGTCTCACAAGTCAAGGCAAAAAATGCTTCATTTGAGAGATATGAGCCAAGACATTACAGGTCCTTTTAAAAGTCAACAAAAAGTCAACTTTCACATAGGATATGTGAGATCAACTCCTCCTCGACGCACTTGAGGAGAGGAAGGGAAAACCCCCGTCGGTAGAGTTTACCTTCGACTAACACGTAGGAGCAGGCTCATCGCCTAATGACACTGGCCTCCTTTGGGTCTTGGGGCAGTTCGTCGTTAGTCAAGTAGTTGTAGACCGGGATCATCCAGCAGCTGGCGTCACCGATGACGTTTACGTCTATCGTCGAGGATGTCTTTTCAATGCTAGGTCGAGGGAGTATCTCTTGTATAACATATTTGCTTCCACCTTTCCTTTTTGTGCTCGCGAGTTTTAATAATATGTTTGCTCGTACGTTGTGTTCACGAGGAACATGTTTGACTTCTACGGATGTAAACTTTGTAATTTTTTCTTTGACCAGGGTTAGGTATTTTGACAAGTTGTTGTTTTTGACTTGATATTCTCCCTTGACTTTGTAAGGCCACGAGCTGGGAGTTAGTACAAATGATTATTTCTTCGGCTCCCAGATCGTCGATGAGTCTCAGACCAGCGAGGAAAGCTTCGTACTCTGCCTGGTTGTTGGAGGTGGGGAAGGATAATGTGAGGGATACCTCTATCAGGATACCTTCCTCATTTTCCAAAATAATCCCTGCTCCAGTTTCCGTTGAGCTCGATGCTCCGTCCACGAAAATGGTCCATTTCCTGGACACACAAGCTTTGCTCTCTAGGGCGGTCATTTCGGCCACGAAATCAGCCAGGACTTGTGCTTTGAGGGCTAATCTTCTTTCATACCTGATGTCGAACCCAGACAGTTCCAAGGACCATTTGAGCATCCTTCCGGGCCATATCAGGTCGACCGAGAAATTGTCCGATGGGCTGGTCTGTTTGAACAACGACTGTGTATGCAAGGAAATAATGCATGAGTCTCATCGCTGCGTTGAGGAAGGCTAGGGTGACATTTTCAATCTGTTGATATCTGAGCTCGGGCCCCTGCAGGGCTTTGCTCATGAAGTAGATTGGTTTTTGTCCTTCAGGCATTTCTCGTATGAGGGCGGCGCTTACAGTCTCGTTTGCGACGACTAAATACAGAAAGAAAGTCTCCCGACCTCTGGTCGGGAGAGAACTGATGGTTCTGACAGAGCCTTCTTGAGGTGCGTTAAGGCTTGCTCGCACTCCTCCGTCCACTCGAAAGCAACCTCTTTGTGGAGGAGCTTGAAGAGGGGGAGAGCATGTTGGGCATATTTTGCCACGAAGCGAGATAGCGAGGTGAGAACCTCGTTTAGTGACTGGATGAATTTTTTGAATTTTGGCGTGGGTGTTTCGACAAATGCTCGAAACTGGCTGGGGTTAGCTTAGATTCCCCTTTCGGTTAGATAGAAACCGAGGAATTTTCCCGCGCGTACCCCGAACGTGCATTTTTCTGGATTAAATCGCATTTTGCATTTACGCGCTTAATAGAAAAGTTTCTTTAAATGGAGAGCATGACAGGTTTCCTCGTGGGATTTGACGATCATGTCGTCCATGTAAACTTCGAACATGTCTCCGATCTCTTCTTGAAAGACTTTGTTCATCATGCGTTGGTAGGTTGCGCCTGCGTTTTTCAAACCGAAGGGCATTATGTTGTAGTAATAGTTGCCCGATTCGATCATGAAGGCAATGTATTTTTTGTCGGTCATGACCATGGGTATTTGATTATACCCGGAGTAGGCATCGAGGAACGACAGTAATTTAAAACTTGCAGAGTTATCTACCAATGTATCAATGTTAGGTAACGAGTAAGCGTCTTTCGAGCAAGCCCGATTGAGATCAGTGTAGTCAACACACACGCGCCATTTTCCATTGCTCCTTTTAACTAATACCACGTTTGTGAGCCAAGTAGTATTCCTGACCTTGATTACATATTGTACCAATAAGAGGTTTTTTACTGCCTGCTCGACAACTTCTATCTTTTCCGGGGACTGCTTCCTCCTGCGTTGTGCCACAACTCGGACATAGGGATCGATGGTCAAATGGTGACATGCAATTTATAGATCTAACCCCAACATCTCAAGTGTGCTCCACGCAAAAAAATCAACGTTCTCCCTGAGGCACGCCTTCAACTTCTTTCTCGCGAGGTCGAGGAGGTTGACTCCAATCTTTACCCCTTTTGCAGGGTTTTCACCGAGTATGACCAACTCGAAATTGCCGTCGGGCACCAGGCGTGTAGATGTTCTCTTCCTCGACAAACCTATTGTTGAGATCAATTGAATCGACCTGAGGGAGTGACTTTGGTTCCTCGTAACTGTAGGGGAGAGCAATATTGGTAGCTGGCTTTGGCTTGGCGGCTATAACGTTGAGTCCCTTAGATGCAGCTTCAAAGCATCGACGAGCAGCTTCGATGTCCCCATAGAGTGGCTACCTGCCCGAATGAAGTGTAGTACTCCATCTTCAGATGTACCATGGATGGCACAACGATGAGCTCTGCAAGGGTCGGACGACCCAAGATGCATTGGTACAATGATCGATAGTCTATTACGAGGAACTTCACCTTGACTGCCCGAGCAGACTTCCCTACTCTGAAAGTTACTATCAATTCGACATAACCCCAGGGTCTGGATACTGTCCCATTGAACCCTTGAAGATCAAACCCTACGTAGGGTGTCAGATGCGTCTCGTTAAGCTGCAAGGTAGAGAAGAGCTGGAAGTACATGATATCTACCAAGCTCCCTTGATCGACCAGGATTCTCCGAACATCAAAGTTGGCCATTTGCGCCCGGATAAGCAGGGGGATGCTAAAATTGGGTGCGCCACCGAGGAGGTCCTCCTTGTAAAAGGATATGGGTGTTGATCTTCTGCGGGGAGGATCCAAAGTGGAGTTTTGGTTTGAGCCGGTGCTGATTAGCTGGTCGAAATGTCGCTTCACTGATCCCACAATGAATTTGTTGTGTTCGTCTCCTGAAATTATCATAACTGAGGGGAAGAACTCCCATAGGCTGTAGGCAGCGAAATAAGCGTGACCAGCGTACGGTTCGGGGACATAGAAATCCTCTGACCGTGTGATGCTGAGGGCAACCGGGAGGTTGGCATCCGTGGCTGGAGGGTCAGACTCCTCGACCTTTCGAGTTTCTTGCACCTCTTGTCGGGGAGCCTCCTTCCCCTTAGTGAATTGCTTTAGGTGGTCGTCCCGAATGAGTATTTTGATGATATCCTTTAGATAGATGAAATCGTCATTATTGTGGCCATGGGATTTGTGAAATCTGCAATACTTCGTCTTATCCGTATTTGGCTTGGTCGACAACTGCTTGGGAAACCTGACGCCGACCTGGAGGAATTCAGAATTAGCATACTCAGACAAGATCTTCTCCTTCAACACGGTGAGGGGCATGTAGCTGTGGAACCTCCTGGATGGGACCTTGTGCTCCCGCAGTTCACGGGATCAGTCTTCCTTTCTTTTTTCACCTCCCCGACGAGATGTTGAGGGGTCTTCAGTTTTGGAGGGTCTGGCTTCCTCACGATGCCTCGTATTACAGACAGTGTTGGCTGCCTCCTTTTCCTCGTAATGGAGGTACGCGTGTGCTTTGAGGACAAAATCATCAAGTGAGGCTGACATTTCAATGCCCACGACCTTGGCGAAATCACTACGGGGACGGAGCCCATGTTCAAGAAGATCTTTTTTAATGTCGTCTATGGTTGAGACCTGGATGACTTCTTTATTGAATCTTTCGATGTATGCCCGCAAGGATTCATCCTTGCCTTGAATTATTTCCTCAAGAGAGGCCTCGGTGTTAGGATGACGGCGCGATGCAGTGAAATATCGGGAGAAAGTCCTCCCGAGTTGTCTCCAGGAGGTGATAGACTCATGAGGGAAACTTTTATACAAAGACATGGCTTCTTTTCTGAGATTTGTGGGGAAGAGACGACATTTGATCGCTCCCTGAACACCTCTGTAGTAGAGGAGGGCGTCAATGTTTTCGATATACTCGTCAGGGTCTGTTGTCCCATCATAAACCCCTAAAGAAGGAGGCTTCTCTAGCCCCTTTGGTAGTTTCGTGGACATAATCTCGTGGGAGAGAGGTCCGCGAGGTTCTTCCTCGTTACTGGAGTCATATGAGATGGAGCAGGAGAGGTCGTCTTAGTGTCGACGAAAGGATGGTGATCTTGATCGATTTCTTACACCCTCGGGAGATGGTCGCGTTCCCATCTAGAGGGTCTACCCGCTCTTCCTGGTCTCTTGGGACTTGTATTGTTGGGGAGACGAACGAGACCGTTTCTTGATAGACCCAACTGCCTCTGAGTGTTGGCGAGTTTTTCTCCGTTCAAGCGAACGACTACGAGACATGCAGAGCCTCCTCGCAGGGGAGAAATATCTAGCACGTCGAGAGTCTTCCAGAGCTTCTAATCTTTCACCTTGGCGCAAGATCAGAAGGTTGATGTTGTTGGTTGTCTCAACTAGAGCAGCGAGTGTCTCATTGGTCCCATCGGGAATGGGGATGAGGTGATATCAACATGGGTGATCTTAGGTTGCATGGATGGTTCTGGTGACGGGGAGGCGGTGTGTCCGTCTTGAAAACGGTCAGGCTCCCCGAGTGGGGATTGGTTCCATCACTCTCTCGTTGCTTGACGGGGATGTTGGTAATGATCCAGACATCAACAAAGTCGTCATGGTTAGCCATTTGAGAAAGTTGAATTGTGATGTTTTGGTTTTCACGAATTGAGGATGAGAAACAGGGTAACACGAATTCCCACATATGGCGCCACTGATCGTTCATGCGTGATCATAATCTGTAGCGGGCCATATATGTTGATGTAGATGATGATGATGATGATGCTCAGTCGTTGAGGAGAGATGAAGGTGTATCTGCAAGGCACTCTGATGCCAAAGTAAGATCAGACAGATGAGTGAGCAAGTACGAGTAAAAGAGTTAAGAGAGTGAATATTTGATACCTGGTCCTCTTAGGTGAGAGAGTTTATAAAGAGCCACCAACACTTGGCTATTGGTCCCTATTTTGGGTCTGAATCGCGGATCCCCCGAAAATAGAATTGTCAGAACTAGTCGTTGGAATGGTCACACGTGGTCAGATGAGTTTCATGTCGAACAAATGGGAATCCGAGCAGGAGCCATTCCTCGGCCGGATCTGGGTGACTTCCCCGGATGTCAGACAGAAATCTAGAAGCAGAGGAAACCGATTACGGGTGACCGTGGTCGAAAATTCGTCCTCGGCTGAGGGGAATAAAGCCAGTGGATCCCCTTGACATTGAACTATTAGGCTGTACTGAAAGTAAGAGTGAGTTGGGTCATACCTAATCATTAGGTCAGTCCAAAACAATGTCATTTTAAAAATATCTCGAGTTAATGTAAGTTTGAATTTTTAATGGCTATTTTTTGTGTATGGTTTTTAATGACTATTTTATTCTTTTGTAACTTTCTTATAGAGTACTTTTGAAAATGTACTATTTTTTTTATGAGATCTAGTAAAGCAACTACATTAATTATGTTTCCTAATAAGTGTCAATTTAACTTTTATGTGTAATCAAGATAGGAGGGAGAATGAATTAGGCAATCAAATCTTTGCAAAATATTTGAAATTGACTGCTTTTCGAAAGATTATATTTTGGGGTTGTTCAATACACATCCCTTGTGGTACTCTTAAACTTATGAAAACCCAAAATTACCCTTTTATTTGTTTGGAATTTGAAATTCGGGGAGCATCCAAATACAACAAATCTTTCTATCGGAAAAAATCCTTATTAAAGTCAAAACTATATTTGAATTTCAATATCTGAGTACACCACATTGAAATCTGAAATCTGGATTTCAAATTTTGTATGCACCCATTCAAAACCAAAATTGCTTATTCTACTTGTGTGTATTTGATGACAAATGAGTGAATCTGGATTACAATATGCTGACAAATCCTTGGATCAAATTGTAAGTATTGTCTGAGTGTGTATTTTGTAACAAAAGGGTGAGTCTAAATTTCAATATACGAACAAACCCATGAAACGAATTGTAAGCATTGTTTGTGCGTATATTTCATAATAAATGGGATAAATCTGAATTTTAATATTTGAATAAATCCCGGGACCAAATTGTAAGTATCAATTAGGTGTGTATTTCATAACAAATGTGATGTATCTGAATTTTAATATTTGGACAAAATTTGGACATATTACCCGTGGACAATATTATGAACCCTATATTACTCACAATAAATCATACACGTAGGTCATTCATAACTAAGAACACATTTTCATAACTATCCGTAAACGAAATACCAGACATACATAACTCAACCATTTAACATGTTTAAATCAAAAATCAACTATTAGGTATATATAATGTCCATGTTCCTTTTCTGTCTCATATACTGAAATGTATTTTGCGCCTTTGATGATATTGTTTGTGTAAAGTGACCCTCTCAGAAGTTCCTTCATGAAACTCTCATCTAGAAATGACATTTCGCCCATTAGCAACAATACAATGACATATAAGCAATACATCCACGATACAGACCGCCCTTACCTAATCCTCTTTCTAGTAACTCCTGATAAGCTGGCCTATGAGGGTTTCCTTCTGGCTCTGATGTCATGTAAGGATGCGACACTATAACTTTTTTTTGGATGTAATTATATATCATACTTCATGGACGAGGACCTGACACATTACGTACATTCTCGGACATTAGATGCTCATGGTAGTATGCAAATATCACATCAATATCTCTATTGGCAAGAGCACTAAATGTGGGGTCCTTATGTATACCTTACATATACCAGAACTGCCATAGAACTCGCTCAAGTAGATGTAGGTACATAAGTTGAGACCCACAAGCTAACCATCTAGAGTATCAGGATATCACTTCTGAGGGCTTTGTCGGCTCACATACGATGTGAAATAGATATCATCCAACAATATACGATCAAGAGCAAGTCGGAACGAATCGGTCTCCGAATTCCCCTGAGTGGAATAATCGAGTAGACACGTGGCATATCTTCAGTGTAGTATTAATATAGTCCCAATCATTGATACATGGAAAATGGTGGAGGATCCGTATCTGAAAATGGTTCATATGTAATATCGGTAAGGGTATTTCACAATTTGGTTCGTTTTGTTCATTTTACCTCTACTCCAAGTTAGTTGAATGTAGTTTATGAAATTAATACCAGTAAGGGTCTAAATAATTTGCCTGAAATAGATAGTTGCTTCTTGTCATCTGTCTCTTCTTCCATAAACTACATTCAACTAACTTGGAGTAGAGGTAAACCGAACAAAATGAACCAAATTGTACTCATAAATCCTCTCAAAGTCCATGAAATATTTAATGTAAACAAGTTGTCATAGGACACACATTTCTCCATGAGTATGCCCATGCAACCAAAAATCAGGAAGTATATCCTCAATGCACCTATTCTATGATAGGCCATCTATTCATCATCACCTACAACATCCACAAATGCATTCATGTGGTCAATATAGTTTTCAAATAGGAATGAAAATCTAGCATGGTATTTTATGGTGTCTTCTATCCTACTTTAGGCTTTACTCGGATCAAGTCCTAATCATGACACCATCAGTTCAAGTGCCTCAAGTCAACTAATTCTAGAATGTTCTAACAATCTTTCTATGATCGAAATATGTAGGAGGAATGACACATCATCAAGAGTGATACATATCTCACCAATCGTAAGATGAAATGACAACGTTTCTACGTGTCATCTCTCAATAAATGCATATAATAAACCATGATCAATCTAATCGTACCTAATCCTGCATAAGTCCTTCATCCCAAATAGCTCCAAGACTTCTTGAACATGGTTCATCGTGTTATGGAATCTTTGATATCTTCCTACAATGGTTTACACATTTCAACATCACATGGTACTGCAAAAATAAATAGATCAATGCCAGACAATTCAATTAGTATAAAAATATTTAAAAGAGTAATTAAAAATGTATGCTACCTCCCATTCCCACACATGAACTACAACATGGTGTGCATATAGAGAAAGTAGTGAAATGTCTTCGGAGCCTCCCAAAAAAACTTGGTGCATCAACATCAAGTCTGACTGCAGGATGTGGATCATGCACATGTACAACAACATGAACGGGAGAAACGAGTGCTTCTTCATGATCCATGTGCACTGAAGCATGTTGGGTCACTCGATATAATCAAATAATTAAAACATATCATAGTCAAAGAAGCGCAAACAATGTATTAGTAAATAGAATAAAAAATAGAGTGAAAAATAGAGAAGTATGGATCTTTTTATTTGGACAAAGGCTTCAGATTTTTATATCTTGACTACACGCACCAGAGCAAAACCTATTTATACATAAACCCTAACCATCAAATGTCCTAAATTCAAACCAAATTTAATTATGATAAAATAAATATAATATTTATATTAGATGTAACATAATATATCATAACTATAACCTATTAAAGAATTGCATGCATCACAAATAAAATAAACAAGGATATGAGAAACCTACCAAATGTGAAAGAAAAATATGCTTAGCTTGATTGAAGAGGAGTAAAAGTTGACGAGTATGATAGGATTGAAGAAACATGTGTAGATATTGAGAAAAAAGATTGAAAAAATGTTGGAGTAGGAGTAGACATTGATGACAATTCTATTCTACATTGGCGTGCTTGGTTTATAGTATAAGGGAAAAACAAAGGGCGACACTTAAATGAATGTGTTTGGATTTCAATATTCGTAAGTTTAATTCAAATTTCAAAATCCAAACATATTTTCAAATTTATTTTGGTTGTGGTTCTGAGATTGGATTTGGTGTGGTGTGTTAGGATGCATCTGAATTTTAATATCCGTAAGTTGAGCATTGGGATTTCAAAACCCGAACATTACTTTAACTTTGATTTAGTATGTCTGAGATGGAGTTTGTTGTGTATTTGGTGCATCTGAATTATTAAATCCAAATTCTAAAAGTATTTTTGAATTTTTGTCAGAGTGGATGAGTAATATATGGTGTCTAATGAGCAATCCTCTATATTTTAAGATTAAAAATCTTATGGTTAGATGATTTTTGCTTCAAATAATATCTACACTGATAAGTGCAAAATGTAGCTATTTTGTATATAAGTTTTGTTGCACTTATCGATACTTTTTGTTGTAATCGTTCGAATAAATTCAACTTTGTTTGTAAATACGTTTACTTTATGTTTTAGTATATATATTACGTTATCCTATAAACATCATTGAATTTAATTGTTTTCCATTTATTTTATAGGTCTTAAAGCATTGATATTGGAGCATTGTTAGATAGAGAATTGGATAAGCTTTCCAACGCTTCGAAAGATATGAAGAAACATCTTGGATTCTTAACCATACTACGGGCTTGTAGCACGAATATAGAAGCTGAAAGGCAGAAAGTTGAGAGCTTAGCACGCTTGGAGCGTGCTTAACATGGTTTTAAGGCGGTTGAACAATTTTTGAGGGTCCGCTTAGCGCCCAGACCGCGCTAAGCGGGGTCTGCGATTTTGACAGTCCATTTAAGGGCTAAAAACACATTTTTGTAAGGATGGTTTGGGTATTTTTTGCTCCCACTCCATCAAACTTCATTTCTTCATAAATTTAGCTTTGAAAACAACATTGGATCTTGCATTTGGATGATCCAGAGTCCAATCTCTCGCCGATTGGTGTTGACAAATCAAGAAATGTATGGTTCCTCTTCTTCTCTTCTCTTTGTAAATTCTGTTTGTTGAGTGTTGTATAGTTACTATGAACATATGTATCTTTGTTGATCATAATAATGTATAAATATGCTTTACATATCATTATCGATGTCTTCCTTGATCTTTTTGTATTTATGTTTGGATTTGGGTTGTGTTCGAGATAAACATCACAAATCTTGGTTAGGGATGGATATCTATTGTCTATATGCTAGAGATAGATTTATATAATAATCTTTTTGGTGTCAGATCTTAATGCCTTCCGTGTTTCTAGGCATCATGGGTGAGAGTGACGACGAGAGTAATACTCTTGCTCTCTCAGCTCATGTGTGCCAGAGATGGACATTGTTGTGAGCGATACTAGATGATTTTGACGAGTATTGTAGTAGAGTGAAAATGATCGATAAATTTATGTTTGTGACGAGTGGATTATATCTATGCCAAATAAGTTTATTTTCTCTGTAGAATGAATTATTTTTATGTTCATATTTACTTTTCTGTTTTACGATTTCAAACCATTTTAATCCAAACTCATTAACGCGAGATTATCGAACGACAATTCAATAGCACAGATCTCTGTGGACACGATAAATCCCGAAAAAATACTTCCAAAACTTTTGTTGCTTACCACTATACGGCTTCCAACAAACTTCATTTCATCATAGGATTTAGCTAGAAAAAAACATTGGAGCTTGCATTTGGATGATCCAAAGTCGAATCTCTCGTCGATTGGTGTTGACAAACCAAGAAATATTTGGTTCTTCTTCTTCTCTTCTCTTTGTAATATCTATTTGTGGGGTTTTGTATATGTATTTACTTTGATCTTATGTATATTTGTTGATCATGGTGTAGTATAAAATGTGCTTTACAAATCTTTATCGATGTTTTTCTTGATTTTTGATTTATTCTCGTGGTTTGGATTGTGTTAGAGATAAACATCACAAACCTTGATTATGGATGATTATTTGTTAGTTTCTGGACGCTAGAGATAGGCTTAGACCTAAAAATATTTATGGAAATCGGATCTTAATGCTTTTGTGTTGGTTGTGTCGGGCGCGAGACTGTCGATGCGAGTGATGTGGATGTCTTTAGTATTATTTTGTCGGGTGCGAGAGTGTCGATACATGAATACAATTGTTCTCTCAATTTGGGTTAGAAATGATCTAAGCCGTGAGTGATGCCAGATGATATTGGGGAGTATCATAGGTTGAGTATAACTGGTCGATAAGTTTAATTTTGTGATGAGTCAATTATATGCATGCTTGACAAGTTTCTTCTCTACGAAGAATTAATTCTTCTTATGTTAATATTTACTTTTCAGTTTCTATGTCTCAACCCATTTTAATCCAAACTCAGAAACTTAGAGATTGTCGAACGACAGTTCAATAGAACCGATCTCTATGGACATGATAAATTTTGGGAAAAATACTTCCAAAACTTTTATTGCTTGCCACTATACCGCACCAACAAACTGGCACTGTTGTTGGGGATTGGTTTAGATATTGAATTGCACTGCGATAGTTTTGATGTTTTTGAGTTTTGCACATAATGTCCATATTGTGTATAATCTTGTTTTAAACTTTAATACCAAACTTGTTCATATTCATACTTCAATACTTGTACATTTTACTCGAGGTGTATATACTTGTTATATTTAATGTTTGTTCAAGTGTTTGATTAGGCAATTTGCTTTTGGTTTGCACGGTGAGGCATCACCATGGCATGACAGGAGGAAGTTACTAGCTAAGCACAATAAAGGCATCGAGCTTACAACGTAAAACAAGCATGTTTTATCTTTTTTTATTCCATTATTACTTTTGCATTATAGCATAGGTAGTGTGGTGAACATTTATTAAACAAATTGTACTCGGATTGTTTGTAATATTCTCAAATCTTCACTTTACAACTTGTTTAATTTATTTTCACCCGTTTTTTCTGGACCAATTTTTGAATATGAGATTGTGTAGGTTTTAAGGGGAAGCCTACACCAGAACCTTGTTGATGTATTGGTTTTTCTGGTTCTGGTGTAGTGCGTTTAGCGCGCATAATCGCGCTTAGCACGCCCTGTTGTGCAGAGCAAGTGAATTCTTTTAATTGTTCACTTGGCTCCCCATTCTTCTCACTTCCACCAAGTCCTTATATATATATTATTAATTATTAGTAAATTTTCTAATTCTTTTGTTGATTGTTTGGACTCAAATTTCGGCCCGATAACTTGAAGTCGCATTTGGTGATTTTTCAAGTTTGATTGTTTCAACTTCCGAATGCATGGTAATGATAATGTTTAAAGTTTTGTACGCATTCAAGGTATGTGCTTATCGCTTCTAGACTTTAGAATATTCATGATACTTAGACTTCTTACAACTTTCACGCCATTCATTCTTTTGTACACTTGTTCATTTTGTGAATCACTTTAGTTACCACCTTTTTTTATGATGAAGCCTTCCATTGTTCATATATGCTCGGAGTACCAATATTCTTGTTTTAAATGGATTTTATTATGCTTAATCTTTTGTTTGTGTTTATTATATGAAAGCATGAAAAGGATCTAGGCATTTCGTTTCATTTTGAGCACAACTACCTTAGCCAAATAGTCAATTCACCTTGAGCTAGAAAACATCATTGGAGCTTGTATTTGGATGATCCGAAGTCGAATCTCTCGTCGATTGGTGTTGACAAACCAAGAAATATTTGGTTCTTCTTCTTCTCTTCTCTTTGTAATCTCTATTTGTTGGGTTTTATATATGTATTTACTTTGAACTTATGTATATTTGTTGATCACGGTGTTGTATAAAATGTGCTTTACAAATCTTTATCGTTGTTGTTCTTGATTTTTTCTTTATTCACGGGGTTTTAGTTGTGTTAGATATAAACATCACAAACATTGATAAGGGATGATTATCTGTTAGTTTCTGGACGCTAGAGATAAATTTAGATCTAACAATCTTTATGGGTGTCAAAGCTTAATGCTTCGTGCTGGTTGTGTCGGGCATGAGAGTGTCAATGCGAGTGATGTGAATGTCTTCTCTATTATTGTGTTGGGTGCGAGATTATCGATATAGGAATACAATTAATCTCTCAATTTGGGTTAGAAATGATCTAGGTCGTGAGCGATGCCGGATGATATTGAAGAGTATCGTAGGTTGAGTATAACTGGTAGATAAGTTTAAGTTTTTGATGAGTCGATAATATGTATGCTTGACAAGTTTATTCTCTATGAAGAATGAATTCTTTTTTATGTTAATATTTACTTTTCAGTTTCTATGTCTCAACCCATTTTAATCCAAACTCAGAAACTTAGAGATTGTCGAACGGCAATTCAATAGAACCGATCTTTATGGACACGATAAATTCTCAGAAAAATACTTCCAACACTTTTGTTGCTTGTCGCTATATTGCACTAACAAAATGGTGCAGTTATCGGGGATTGGTTTAGATATTGAATTGCATTACGGTAGTTTTGATTTTTTTTTAGTTTTGCACATAATGTCCATATTGTGTATAATTTTGTTTTAAACTTTGATACAATACTTGTGCATATTCATATTTCGATACTTGTACATTTTATCCGAGGTGTATATACTTGTTATGTTTAATGTTTGTTCAAGTGTCTGGTTAGAACATTTGCTTTTGGTTTGCACGGTGAGGCATCACCATGGCATGACGGGAGGAAGTTACTAGCTAAACACAATAAAGGCGTTGAGCTTACGACGTAAAACAAACATGTTTTATCATTTTTTGTTCCGTTATTACTTTTGCATTATACCGTAGGTAGTGTGGTGAACATTTATTAAACACACTGTACTCAGATTGTTAGTAAAATTCTCAAATCTTCACTTTACAACTTGTTTAATTTATTTTCACCCGGTATTTTTGGACCAATTTTTGTATATGAGTTACATAGGTTTAAAGTGGAGACCTACACCAGAACCTTGTTGATGTACTGGTTTTTCTGATTCCGGTGTAGCGCGCTTAGCGCACATAACCACGCTTAGCGCGCCCTGCTGTGAAGAGGAAGTGAATTCTTTTAATTGTTCACTTGGCTCCCCCTTCTTCCCACTTCCACCAAATCCTTATATATTAGTAATTATTAGTAAATTTTCTAATTCTTTTGTTGATTGTTTGGACTCAAATTTTGGCCCGATAACTTGAAGTCGCATTTGGTGATTTTTAAATTTTGATTGTTTCAACTTGCGAATGCCTGGTAATGCTAATGTTTAAAGTTTTGTATGCGTTCAAGGTATGTGTTTATTGCTTATAGACTTTAGCATATCCATGATACTTAGACTTCTTACAACTTCCATGCCATTCATTCTTTTGTATACTTGTTCATTTTGTGAATCACTTTAGTTCCCACCTTTTTTTTGATGAAGCCTTCCATTGTTCATATATGCTCAGAGTACCAATATTCTTGTTTTAACTGAATTTTACTATGCTTAATCTTTTGTTTGTGTTTATTATGTGAAAGCATGAAAAGGATCAAGGAATTTCGTTTCATTTTGAGCACAACTACCTTAGGCAAATAGTCAATACACCTTGTGAGTGTGTGATCATTTTGTAACCCATTTGAGCTTTTAGTCATTATCCATGTTGATTGAGCTTGATGCTTGTCTATGTGTATAAAATTCATTTTTGTGTGGATCTTGATTGTTATTTTTTCTTGAGCCCTCAACTTTGTGTTGTTGTATGAATTTTTACCTTGCCTTAGAAAGTAGGGAGTATCCATATGATGATGTGGTATAATTCAAATTGGGGAGAGCAATGTTTTCTCACTTATGTTGTTGGTTGATATGAGGTTGAAAAAGAAATGAAAAGAAGAAGAGAAAAATATGAAAAAAAAGAAAAGAAAAAGAAAAGAAATTGAGAAAGTTTTGTGAAAGAGAAAAAAAAGGAGTAGAATAAGGTTGTGCTAGTAAGTTCTTTGTATTTGGTGTAATACTCGGGATAAGACAAGAAATTTGATTGAAATTTTGTTGTTTGAAACTTTGTGATTTGATCACTTACATATGTTTAGGCAACTTTTTATTTCGATTAACTTTAGAAATTATCCCTTGTTTGTTCACCCGACCACGCTACAACCCTGAAAGTCCTTTTGATTCTTGCTTTTGTGTTTTCAACATTATTTTCCGATGATTTCATAATTTAGTCTTTTGTTTGCAAGATTGTTGTGTGAGTGAAAAATCCCTCATTTTGTGTTTTTCATCTACCGATGATTGTTTTTGCTAGGTGTGATTCACGTTTGAACTTGTGTTGTTTTAGAATGTTTGGCATGACTATTGTATTTATCATTTGTTTTGTGATTATGTTATCGTTGAAGTTTAGTGGTAAGTATTTACTTTGTGTGTATCATTTTCGATTGAACCATTGCATTTGTTTTTCGTTTTCAAAACCTGTTGATTCATGATTCTTGGATTACCGTCTTTTGTTCCTTTAGTTGTTTGGCTTTGTTTGAGGACAAACAATTATGTAAGTTGGGGAGAGTTTGATAAGTGCAAAATGTAGCTATTTTGTATATAAGTTTTGTTGCACTTATCAATACTTTTTGTTATAATCATTCGAATAAACTCCACTTTGTTTGTAAATACGTTTACTTTATGCTTTAGTGTATATATTACGTTATCTTGTAAATATCATTGAATTTAATTGTTTTCCATTTATTTTTATAGGTATTAAAGCATTAATATGGGAGCATTGTTAGATAGATCATTAAATAAGCTTTCCAACGCTTCGAACCGGGCGCAAATTCGAGTTAGGTTCAAAAGATATGAAGAAAACAATTTGAATTTTTGACCATGCTACGAGCGTGCTTAGCGGGCTTGTAACACGAATATAGAAGCTGAAAGGCAGCAAGTTGCACACTTGGAACGTGCTTAGTGCGCTTTTAAGATGATTTAACAGTTTTTGAGGATCCGCTTAGCGCCCAGATCGCGCTAAGCGGGGTTTACGATTTTGACAGTCCATTTAAGGTCTAAAAACACATTTTTAGGGATGGTTTGAGTATTTTTTGCTCCCACTCCATCAAACTTCATTTCTTCATAAATTTAACTTTGAAAACAATATTAGAGCTTACATTTGGATGATCTAGAGTCGAATATCTCGTCGATTGGTGTCGACAAATCAAGAAATATTTGGTTCTTCTTCTTTTCTTTTCTTTATAAAATCTATTTGTTGAGTGTTGTATAATTACTATGAACATATGTATCTTTGTTATATAATAATGCATAAATCGATTTTACAAATCATTATCGATGTCTTCCTTGATCTTTTTGCATTTATGTTTGGATTTAGGTTATGTTAGGGATAAACATCATAAATCTTGGTTAGGGATGGATATCTATTGTCTAGATGCTAGAGATAGATTTAGATAATAATCTTTTGGTGTCGGAACTTAATGTCTTCCGTGTTTCGAGGCGTCGTGCGTGAGAATGATGACGATAGTGATACGATTGATCTCTCAGTTCAGTGTGCTAGAGATGGATACTGTCGTGAGTGATACTGGATGATTTTGATGAGTATTGTAGTAAAGTGAAAATGATCGATAAATTTATGTTTATGACTAGTGGATTATATGTATGCCTGATAAGTTTATTTTCTCTGTAGAATGAATTGTTTTTATGTTCATATTTACTTTTCTGTTTTATAATTTTAAACTATTTTAATTCAAACTCATTAATACGAGACTATCGAACGACATTTCAATAATACCGATCTCTGTGGACATGATAAATTCCCGAAAAAACACTTCTAAAAATTTTGTTGCTTACCGCTATACCGCTTCCAAAATACACCAAATTAAATCTATATAAAAAATATTTGGGGTGGCTTATTACATTGTATATTTCAAATCCTATCAGTTTTTTAAATTAAACCTTTTCCATCATTTGGATAAATACAAGTCGGACGCACCCTAATTAATCAACGCAACATTATTTATTTAAAATGATATATCTAAGAAAGAAATTTATGTCTGGATAATAACATTCAAACAAAATATTACAAAGTCCAGATGTTACTACCGACGTCGTCACGTTTATATCATATTCAATTTCATAAACCCTCTCACTCAATACCTATAACATATTTCCTTAAATTCTCAAAACAAATTCCATTTCTTATTCAATAATTAAGTTTTATAATACAATTAAATTCTATTTTGACATCATAAACTTTATAATTGTCTTAAATTACAAGTAGGAGTGAGAATAGATCACACTAACTAACATGAACCTACAATCTAGTCTACACATGTCAAAGACTAAACCAAGTTTAAAAAAAAGAAAAAGAAAATCCCTATGTATTTTTTTTATAAACTTATTTAATTAAAAATGTTAGACGACAAGCCATAAAAAAACCTTGTAAGTATATCAAGTCGACCTATTAAAATAAATTGAATTAAAATACAAATTTCTAACCTTTTCAGTAATTTACAATTAATAGACTATAATTATTTATTTTTTGTACATTTAAAAGTAATTTTATAAATTATAATTTAAATATAATATTTTATGTAGTCAAAATTTTATAAAATGTCAATCGAAATACAAAAATAAAGCATAGTTAACTAGAATAACTTATGAAGATAATGTGGATCTATGTACTTACAGATATGAGGCCGATGATCTTAACTATTGTGATCTTTTTGGTGTTTTGACGATAACAACACTTATGCTTGTTGAAGTTGGTGGTAACAACTTCCAACTCTTTGATAAGGTTGATTAAAATGAAGAAATATCAAGCCTTATCAAGTAGAAAATTCAAGGTTTCAATAAGGTGCTTATCTGATCAGGATATTTGGAAACGGAAAATGAAAACTTCATAGTTATGAAAGAGAGAAAGTGTGAGAGCTTGTCTGGTCGTGTTTGTCTGATTGAATAGAGTCTTGTGAATGTAGGAGAGTAACTCCTAAGATACTAAGACAACTCTCTCTCTCTCTCTCTCTCTCTCTCTCTCTCTCTCTCTCCCACTCTCTCACACGCGCGCACACACACATACACACTTAAAATACTTTTAAATCCTCTATTTGTATAATAAAATTACCTAAAACTATTTTTAAGGCCTAACTAGTTGATTAGGGGTTTGTCTGCTTTATTAAGAGAATTTTTCAAACTGTATAATCGATTATATTATATGCCTAATTAATTATATGATGCCTAATCAAACTTATAATTGATTATGACTTTATACCAACAATTTCCTTTTTAGGTCATAATAATTGATTATTGGATGCACCTAATCAATTAGCCTAATTAGGGGTGTTCTTTGGTTCGAATTTTCTGAACCAAACCGAAATCTAAACCAAACATAGTTTTTGTGTTTGATACCTTTTTAGTTTGGGAAAAACCCAAACCAAACTAAAGAAACACGATGTTAATTGGTTCGAGCAATAGATTTCCAAAACTCTACCCGTGGCCCGTCTACCCAAACCAACCATAATTAATTCATATAATTTATATCATAATTATCATGAAACTAGAATAAGGTATTCATCTTCAAGAAAAAAAAATGAAATGAAATTTATGACATTCATAGCCTATATGGAGAAACCAAAAAAATGAAACGTAATTTGTACACATTTGTGTCTAATGTATCCGATAAATCCAATCATAACTAACCAAATGTTTCTCGGTTTGATTCGATTTACACTTTATTGTAAAAATATGAAAATACAATCCAAACCATTCCATATATTTTTGACCAGTTTGGACATTGAATTCTCTTGAACCTGAACCAAACCAGTCAGTGAACACCCCTAAACCTAACCGATTAGGCCATTAATTCAAACCATGGATTATTTCTATTTTAAGCCAAAATTTTCCTATATAAATGAGGCTTTTCCTCACTTCATTACACACCCAAATTTGGAGTTTTCCTAATTATTTAAAATTTATCTCTCCTCTCTCTTTAAATATTTCTTTTTGCCAAAAGTTTCCATAGAGCTTTGTGAGTGAAAACTTCTTGTGAGGAAAAAGTTGTACTAATGTCGTGCCACTGTTGTTATTTTCAAGAGTGCGATACTCTTGAAGAACCGAGTTTGGTTCTTAAGATCAACTATTTAAAATCTTTATTTGGTTATAAAACTCAACCTATAAAAGTTTTGTTTAGTTATTGGGATCAACCGGTGAAATATCTACTCGGTTTGTGAGTCTATATTGTGGAAAAGCTCTCTTTTGGTTGGGAGGGATAAGCCAATGTAAAATATCTCGATTCGATTGTATCAAAGGTTCATGGGAATAATCTATAAAATCTCAATATTATAGAATTATAGTGAAATCTCAAGAAGATCTCTTGAGGACAGGACTAGGTCAACGTTTGGTCGAACCTGGATAGATCTCTCGTGTCATCTCTCTAGCAATATCTCTTTTATTTATTTTATTTACTTTACTACCTTATTTACTTTCAGCTGATTTTTCTCTCTAATTTTGTGAATACTAATACAATTTTCTTCTTAAGTAATAATACCTTAAAATTAGTCACGAATTTCGAATACCACAATCCACCCTCTCATGTGCTTGAAGTCACTTTTTCAACAAATAAGTGGAAAACACCTTAAGAACAATTCCATAAGTTTCTTTCATAAGCTCTCTAAAACTCTTCATTGGTGCTTTAAATTGTTAGATTTAAAAATCAATTGAATTTCTTATTTACATAATTTTAAATACAATAGACTCTTAAGTACGCAAACAAGATAACAAACTTTGAAAAATCCAGGCTCAGGCCTAAGAATAATTCAGTGGCAGGCTACATGCCAAACTTAGGCATTGACTTTTTTAGTTGGCCAAACATAGACTTGAAAAATCCTAGCTCAGTCTTACCTATTACCACCCTAACTACCATAATTACAGGTAATGTACATATGTATATCTAATCAATGAATAAAAATATATTTTCTTATTCATTGTGGAATTTGTGTGGATAGTAATCTGAAATATTACGAAATTTCTCCAGATTGTAACTTCTGGACAATTGGAATGGTTTCTTGAACTCATAATTTTCAATTATTGTAGGTATGTGTTTACACCATTTTTTGGTAATGTTAACAACCATTATCCATTAACACTTTAGGACCGGATAAAAGTCTTTTTACAATGTTTGTTCAAGTCTCGCGATTTATGATATCAGATCATGTATTATTTTAAGAACAAAATCATTGTTCTTATTAGTGTTAGAATTGTTTCCAACAACTTTTATAAAATAAGTTGTCTCATGGCAACTTAAAATAAATAACACTAAAATGAGCATTCAAAAGAAAGAAAAATAAAGAAAATGAAAAGAAATGTAGAATTGCAAAATGAAAAGGATAATAAAGCACAAACAAAACAATTTTAAATTGAAGAGAATGTAAAGGGTAGATGGAATCCATCTTTGTTCGTCCCTGAACCCATTTGTCCTTGCGGCGTGGGTGTTACAAGACTTTGAAAAAATAGGATTCAACCTCTAATACATAGTGTAGATGTTAAGAATTGGCAGAATTTTTGACAAACAAGAATAAGTAAACTTAGTTCAGGATGTCACACCAGATGTTGTGACATTGACAAATAAAGTAACTGTTAATGAATTTAGTTCAAGACATCAGGATGTCACACCAGATGTTGTGACATCACAAACCTGCTATCTTACTTAAATGATGCATAACAGAAGTGAGTAAATTCAGGGGAATTTATCTGGAATTAATTGTTAAGAGATAAGCACTCCAAGGCGCATCTTTAGGGAGCTTAGTTATCTGGTTTCAGTATAACAGAATAACTAACTCACCTTGTAACTTCTGGACAATTGGAATGGTTTCTTGAACTCATAATTTACAATTATTGTAGGTATGTGTTTACACCATTTTTTGGTAATGTTAACAACCATTATCCATTAACACTTTAGGACCGGATAAAAGTCTTTTTACAATTTTTGTTCAAGTCTCGCGATTTATGATATCAGATCATGTATTATTTTAAGAACAAAATCATTGTTCTTATTAGTGTTAGAATTGTTTCCAACAACTTTTATAAAATAAGTTGTCTCATGGCAACTTAAAATAAATAACACTAAAATGAGCATTCAAAAGAAAGAAAAATAAAGAAAATGAAAAGAAATGTAGAATTGCAAAATGAAAAGGATAATAAAGCACAAACAAAACAATTTTAAATTGAAGAGAATGTAAAGGGTAGATGGAATCCATCTTTGTTCGTCCCTGAACCCATTTGCCCTTGCGGCGTGGGTGTTACAAGACTTTGAAAAAATAGGATTCAACCTCTAATACATAATGTAGATGTTAAGAATTGGCAGAATTTTTGACAAACAAGAATAAGTAAACTTAGTTCAGGATGTCACACCAGATGTTGTGACATTGACAAATAAAGTAACTGTTAATGAATTTAGTTCAAGACATCAGGATGTCACACCAGATGTTGTGACATCGCAAACCTGCTATCTTACTTAAATGATGCATAACATAAGTGAGTAAATTCAGGGGAATTTATCTGGAATTAATTGTTAAGAGATAAGCACTCCAAGGCGCATCTTTAGGGAGCTTAGTTATCTGGTTTCAGTATAACAGAATAACTAACTCACCTTGATTCAAGGAGATAATAAACTAACTAACCCTAATTCAAGGTGATGACTGTGGGAGTTATCAAGGTCTGGATATTTAGCAAAAAGCCCAAAAACCAAACATCTATTTAAGGAACAGAAACTCTCAGAAAAGAGTACGAATTTTAGAAGACCAAAAAGGGTGTTTGTGTTTTATAGCAGGTTTTAATTGTTTGTCACTTTATGAGCTTTTAAGCAAAAAGTGAATTGTATCTTGATTAAAACTTTTAAGTAAGATCAAGCTGTTGTATTTGAAGTGTGACTTCAATTTTATTAATCATTGTAAAAGATCACTGTGTGATTGAGGGGGAGTGAGTAGGTGCTCATATCTAAGTTGAGTCTTAGGTAGAAATTGCCTTGGGTAGATATTAAGTGAAGGATTAAACTGGTTGGTTTAATTCCAGAATTAATATTACTTATATTGGATTTCCTTCCTGGCTTGGTAGCCCCCAGATGTAAGTGTGGAGATACACTGAACTGGGTTAACAATTTCCTGTGTTATTTAATTTACCAGCACTTTAAGTTTTGTTTAAGTTTTCAAGTGTTTAAACATCTGGTTCGACATCACGTACCTGATCCCAGAATTTCAATTGGCATCAGAGCAGGCACCCTGCCTGTTTAACTGGGTGAGATCTAGGGACTGCAAATTTTGGGAACATGGACAGAGATGTAGGATCTGTGAATCGACCACCTATCTTGGATGGATCCAACTATGATTACTGGAAGCCAAGAATGATAGCATTCTTAAAATCTCTTGATAGCAGGGCTTGAAAAGCAGTTAACAAAGGATGAGAGCACCCTGTCCAAGACAATAAGGATGGGGCAAAAGTGTTGAAGCCTGAAGAGGAGTGGAGCAAGGAGGAAGAAGATTCAGCACTTGGAAATTCCAAAGCCTTAAATGCCTTATTCAATGGCATTGACAGGAATATATTTAGGCTTGTGCATCACTGTGAGCTGGCCAAGGATGTTTGGGACACTCTCAAAACCACTCATGAAGGAACATCAAAGGTGAAGATGTCAAGACTTCAACTTCTCACCACCAAGTTTGAAAACTTGAGGATGAAGGAAGATGAGACCATTCATGAGTTTTACATGAACATCCTGGAAATTGCTAATACTTCTGGTGCCTTGGGAGAGAAGATGAGTGATGAAAAGTTGGTAAGGAAGATTCTCAGATCACTGCCAAAAAGATTTGACATGAAGGTTACTGCCATAGAAGAAGCTCAGGACATCTGCACAATGAAGGTTGAGGAGCTCATTGGTTCCCTTCAAACCTTTGAGATGGGAATGAATGATACAATTGTGAAGAAAAACAAAAGTATAGCCCTGGTCTCAAACACAGATAAAGAAGAAGAAAGTCATGAAGACTCTGAAGACAACTTATCAGAATCAATTGCTATGCTTGGAAGACAATTCAACAAAATTCTCAAAAAAATGGAAAACAGGCCCAGACCAAGTGGAAGAAACTCAACTTCTGAGAATAAAAGACCTTATGACTCTAATAGAAGGTCAAACTATGATGAGAAGACTAACCAAGGAAAAGGGATCCAATGTCATGGATGTGAAGGGTATGGACACATCAGAAGTGAGTGCCCAACATACCTAAAGAAGCAGAAGAAAGGTCTCTCTGTGTCCTGGTCAGATGAAGACTCAGGTTATGAGTCAGAAGAAGAATCTGCAAAGCACATCACTGCTCTAGCTGGAGTATGTGAAACTGAAGGAGGATCCAGTGATGAGGATCTGACATTTGAAGAGCTTGAAGCATCTTACAGGATGCTGTGTAAAAGGAGCACTGAAGTATGCATGGAAAATATACAGCAGAAGAAGAAGATTGAGGAATTAAAGGCTGAAAAGGCAAGTCATCTAGAGATCATTGACACCTTGAAAAGTGAAGTCAGCCTACTCAACTCCAAAATGGAGCATATGTCCAAATCTGTCAGAATGCTGAACAGTAGTTCAAACACACTGGATGTCATTCTCAACAACAACAAGCACTCAGGGGATAGGACTGAGCTAGGATTTAATAAAGCTCAAAACATTGAGCCTAGCACCATCCAAACAACTCCAAATCCCATGAAGTCAAACAAGATGTCCAAGCAGATGTCTCAACATCATGACAAGAACATGATGAAAAAGAAATATCAAAGATGGAGATGCCATCATTGTGGAAGGTTTGGTCACATCAAAACTTTTTGCTACAAGCTGCATGGATATCCAAATCAGAGTTCTCAACAAACCCCTAAGTAGAAGACAGAGGTCACCAAGAAAATTTGGATACCTAAAGCTAGTCTTCATGCTGATCAAAGCCACAAATACATGCCCAAGAACAAGTTCAACAGACAACCTTGGAACTCTAAAGATGGACACTACACAAGGCAGATGCATCAAAGGAAATCCCACAACAGGCAAAAATGGTCCAAGCAGGTTATTGCCTTTATAACACACACATCTCTCAGAGTATCTGCTAAGGAAGAATGGTATTTTGACAGTGGCTGCTCAAGGCAAATGACTGGACTGAAGAATCTGCTGGTAGATTTAAAGTCACACTCATCAAGCTATGTAACCTTTGGAGATGGAGCAAAGGGGGAAATCAAGGGAGTTGGGACCCTGGACTGCTCAGGTGTACAAGTCTAGATGGTGTGCTGTTGGTAAAAGGATTAACTGCTAACTTGATAAGCATAAGTCAGTTATGTGACCAAGGTTACAGTGTCAACTTCACCAAAACTGAGTGTATAGTTTCTGATAAAGAACAGAAAGTTGTCATGAGGGGAGCCAGATCAAAAGACAACTGCTATATGTGGGAACCCCAAGATTTCAGCCTCACATCTACTTGTGCCTTAGCCAAAGAAGAAGAAGTGAAGCTGTGGCATCAAAGACTAGGTCATCTCCATCTCAGAGGAATAAAGAAGATCATATCCATGGAGGCTCTAAGAGGGATCCCAAGACTCAAGATTGATGAAAGTAAAGTGTGTGGTGAATGTCAAATAGGCAAGCAAACCAAGATGTCACACCCAAAGCTCCAACATCTGACAACTTCCAAAGTCTTGGAATTATTGCATATGGACCTTATGGGACCAATGCAGGTTGAGAGTCTTGGTGGAAAAAGATATGCCTATGTGGTTGTTGATGACTTTTCAAGATATACCTGGATAAGCTTCATCAAAGAAAAGTCTGATGTGTTTGATGTATTTAAAGATCTGTGCCATAGAATCCAAAGAGAAAAAGCAAGTTGTGTGGTCAGAATAAGAAGTGATCATGGAAAGGAGTTTGAGAATAAAAAATTCTCAGACTTCTGTTCTTCAGAAGGGATCAATCATGAGTATTCTTCTCCCATCACCCCTCAACAGAATGGGATTGTTGAAAGGAAAAACAGAACTATTTAGGAGTCAGCAAGAGCCATGATTCATGCTAAAAAGTTACCCCTGTACTTTTGGGCTGAAGCTATGAACACAACATGCTTCATCCACAATAGAGTCACACTAAGAAAGGGAACTTTGTCCACCATCTATGAAGTCTGGAAGGGTAGAAAACCTACAGTCAAGTACTTTCATGTGTTTGGAAGTAAGTGCTACATTCTGGCTGATAGGGATCAAAGAAGGAAGATGGATCCTAAGAGTGATGAAGGGATATTTCTTGGATACTCCATAAATAGCAGAGATTACAGAGTATTTAACTCCAGAACCAAGGTTATAATGGAGTCAATAAACGTGATTATTGATAATGCCTATACAGATGTTGCTGATGATGTTGGAACATCTGCTGACAATCAAACTGAAGTTAAAACAGAAAGTGATAATCTTGATTTCACTTTAACTGAGGCAAGGTCAGAGCAATCCAACAAACCTCCCTCCATCAAAATCCAGAAAGATCATCCTAAAGATCTGATAATTGGTGATCCCAACAATGGTGTCATCACTAGATCAAGAGAGATGATTTCAGGCTCCTGCTTTGTTTCAAAGATAGAACCTAAAAACATCAAGGAAGCTCTGAATGATGAGTACTGGATCTCTGCTATGCAAGAAGAATTAGGCTAGTTTACAAGGAATGAAGTATGGGATCTTGTTCCTAGGCCTGATGACATTAATGTGATCGACACTAAGTGGGTGTACAAGAACAAGTCTAATGAGCAGGGAGTAGTTACAAAAAACAAGGCTAGACTTGTAGCTCAAGGATATACACAAATTGAGGGAGTAGACTTTGATGAAACCTTTGCACCAGTAGCAAGGCTTGAATCAATCAGACTACTCCTAGGAATTGCTTGTATCCTAAAGTTCAAGCTATTTCAGATGGATGTTAAAAGTGCCTTTCTAAATGGGTACCTTAATGAGGATGTATATGTAGAGCAACCTAAGGGATTTGTTGATCCAAGCTGTCCAGATCATGTATATAAGCTAAGGAAGGCTCTGTATGGTCTAAAGCAAGCCCCAAGAGCATGGTATGAAAGACTGACCACTTTTCTCATAAAACATGGGTACAGGAAAGGTGGAATAGACAAAACCTTGTTTGTGAAGGATGAAGATGGAAAGGTCATGATTGCTCAGATATATGTGGATGACATAGTGTTTGGTGGGATGTCAGACAGGATGGTTAAACATTTTGTTACTCAAATGGAGTCTGAGTTTGAGATGAGCCTAGTAGGAGAACTAACCTACTTCCTTGGACTGCAAATCAAGCAGATGGAGGACTCCATGTTCATATCCCAAAGCAAGTATGCAAAGAACACTGTAAAGAAGTTTGGGATGGACAATGCAAGTCACAAGAGAACACCTGCCCCCACTCATTTAAAACTGACAAAGGATGACAAAGGTGAGAGTGTGGACCAAAGCTTGTACAAAAGCATGATTGGAAGCCTACTATATCTTACAGCTAGCAGACCAGATATAGCTTTTGCAGTAGGTGTGTGTGCAAGGTATCAAGCTGAACCAAAAGTGAGCCATCTAAACCAGGTGAAGAGGATCTTGAAATATGTAAATGGTACATGTGACTATGGCATAATGTACTCTCATGGTTGTGAATCAATCCTCACTGGATTTTGTGATGCTGACTGGGCTGGAAGTGCTGATGATAGAAAGAGTACCTCAGGAGGATGCTTCTTTCTAGGAAACAATTTAATTTCTTGGTTCAGTAAGAAACAAAATTGTGTATCCTTATCCACTGCTGAAGCTGAATATATTGCAGCTGGTAGCAGTTGTTCACAGTTGGTATGGATGAAACAAATGCTCACAGAATACAATGTCCCACAAGATGTCATGACATTGTACTGTGACAATTTAAGTGCAATTAACATCTCCAAAAATCCTATCCAACACAGCAGAACTAAGCACATAAACATAAGACATCACTTCATCAGAGACCTTGTGGAAGAGAAGGTGATCACATTAGAGCATGTAGCCACAGAGCTGCAATTAGCTGATATATTTACTAAGGCTTTGGATGCTACCCAATTTGAAAACCTAAGGGGTAAATTGGGAATATGCATATGTGAAATATAGCAGTTATGGAGAAGTGCCAGCATGTCCTATGACATCGTGTGGCATGATCACCAGATGGCAGCACCAGTCTGGCCAATAACTGTTAGTATTCCAATCCTAAAAACTCCACTAGTAACGGATTCTATAAATGTGAAAACGTGCTCTCAGCTTCTCACATTCCCACTAGCTCCACAAAACATTTTGCATGCTACAGCTGAATATCTAAGCTCATCAAAATCTATCAAACCTAAATCCTTTTCCACTACTTTCGAAAAAAGGTCTCAACATCAAAACCCTAACTTCATTGATGAGGGTCTCAATCAAGAAGATGTAGTGCATGCAACTCCAATTTCTGTAGTACCAATGGATGCTACTCCTATAGATGAGATCAGAGGAAGCGTTCCTATTGCTCAAAAACCTAGAACTCCCAATGTAAGAAGAGAAAAGGAGCCTGTTTTCAGCAAAAGCAAAGGAACTCCTTCATCTACAAGCACCCCCAAAGCTTCTGATTATGTGGATGCATCCATCAAACAACTTGTAAACAGGATTCTTTCTGAACAAAGAGTTGTGCTTGGGGTGTCTGTTCCCCTGAACAGTATGCCTGCTCCACAAGAAGAACCAAACAACCAGGCTGAAGAGGACATACCTGCTCAACAGGATGTCCCAAGAAATGTTGAAGCATCTGAGGGCCAGGACAAAGCCTCAACTGATAATGATCAAGCCACTGATGATAAAGCAACTAATGATCAAGCTCATGTTGATCAAGCTGCTGAAAAAGAGGCCTCCCAACCTCCACCTGTTGAAACCCTAGATGATGACTCTGACACAGAGATCATTGCATCTGTTAATCCTAGCATAGCCAAGAGGCTTAGGGCTAGGAAGGAGAAGAAGCCTGCTGCACATGCAACTCCTGAAAAGAAACAGTCAACTCCAAAGAAGGACAAGGTCAAAGTTGCCTTTGGACCTACTAAGCAATGAAGCAAGGTAAGCACCCAGAAGAGGAAAGCTACAACTCCACCTGACTCAGATGTTGAGGAGGATGTCCCAACATCCCAACCAAGGAAGAAGCTAACACCTCCCAGGACTGCCTCTGCTGTTCCTGAAGCACCTCTGGACAATGTGTCCTTCCATCATGTCTCTAGTGTGAGCAAGTGGAAGTATGTCTACCAAAGAAGGGTGGCTCTGGAAAGAGAGCTGGGCAGCAATGCTTTGGAGTGCACTGAGGTAATAGATTTAATCTCCAATGCTGGTTTATTCAAAACTGTCTCCAACATTTCTCCCTGTTATGAGCTGCTGGTCAAGGAGTTTATAGTTAATCTGCAAGAGGGGTGTGCTGATGGGAAATCTGAGGATTTCAGGAAGGTATATGTGAGGGGGAGATGTGTTGATTTTTCTCCTAGGGTGATAAATCACTACCTGGGGAGAGAATCAGATGGACCAAATGAGCTGGGCAAAACTTACAACCAAGTCTACAAGATCATCACTGCCAACCAGGTCAAGTCATGGCCAGTCAAAGGCAAACTATCTGTCAGCTTGCTAACAAGGAAGTATGCTATGCTGCACAGGATTGGAACACTCAACTGGGTCCCCACAAATCACACCTCTTCTATAGCTACTGGGATGGGAAGGTTCATCTGTGCTGTAGGCACCCAAACCAAGTTGGACTATGGGGCCTATATCTTTGATCAAACACTAAAGCATGTAGGAACCTCAGCAACCAAGCTTCCAATAGCTTTTCCCTCACTGCTTTGTGGAATTATTCTCAACCAATATCTAGGCATCCTTACTGATAAGGATTCTATCTGCAAGAGAGAAAGTCCACTGTCCTTTCACTACAAACTGTTTCTGAGCCATCATGCTGCAGATGTTGAAGCTCTAAGTGGGACATCTGCTGTTAAGACTCCCATATCAAAGGCAGGACTGATTGCAGAGCTCAAGACTACTTGCAAAGAGCTGGATGAAAGGAAGAAAAAGCTGGAGAACATAATTCAAAGACTAGAGCTGGAGGAAGTTGCTGGAGATGTTTATGAATCTGATGCTGAGTTTGAGGATGAAGAAGATACAGAGTATGATGAGTCTGAGTGAAGCTGTGTGTGGTGGAAAGTGTACTGCCTGTTCTGCATTGTAATTTTGCTTTGTAATTTTGAATGTTTTGTTTTTCTCTCTGCTTATGTAATGTTTGGCCCTAAATTTCTGTCTAACAAGGGGGAGAAGTGTACTGAACAATGTCTGCTGCAAAGTGTACTGAACAATGTCTGCTGCTGTTTGCTGTTTAATGAACAATGCTGAAGTTAATTTATGTCTTCTGAACTAAGTTTTTTTGAATGCTCATTGGTATATCAAAGTCTGTTGAACAAGTCATAGCAGTATACATACAGGTTTGAGGGGGAGCAAATTATTAGCTCTCACATGATTCAACAGAAAAGAACTTTGCTGCACTCTGATAAAAGAACTCTGCTGCTCTCTGATAAAACCAGAAGATTGTGTTAGCCAAAAATTAGCCAAAGGGGGAGTTTGTAGATGTTAAGAATTGGCAGAATTTTTGACAAACAAGAATAAGTAAACTTAGTTCAGGATGTCACACCAGATGTTGTGACATTGACAAATAAAGTAACTGTTAATGAATTTAGTTCAAGACATCAGGATGTCACACCAGATGTTGTGACATCGCAAACCTGCTATCTTACTTAAATGATGCATAACAGAAGTGAGTAAATTTAGGGGAATTTATCTGGAATTAATTGTTAAGAGATAAGCACTCCAAGGCACATCTTTAGGGAGCTTAGTTATCTGGTTTCAGTATAACAGAATAACTAACTCACCTCGATTCAAGGAGATAATAAACTAAATAACCCTAATTCAAGGTGATGACTGTGGGAGTTATCAAGGTCTGGATATTTAGCAAAAAGCCCAAAAACCAAACATCTATTTAAGGAACAGAAACTCTCAGAAAAGAGTACGAATTTTAGAAGACCAAAAAGGGTGTTTGTGTTTTATAGCAGGTTTTAATTGTTTGTCACTTTATGAGCTTTTAAGCAAAAAGTGAATTGTGTCTTGATTAAAACTTTTAAGTAAGATCAAGCTGTTGTATTTGAAGTGTGACTTCAATTTTATTAATCATTGTAAAAGATCACTGTGTGATTGAGGGGGAGTGAGTAGGTGTTCATATCTAAGTTGAGTCTTAGGTAGAAATTGCCTTGGGTAGATATTAAGTGAAGGATTAAACTGGTTGGTTTAATTCCAGAATTAATATTACTTATATTGGATTTCCTTCCTGGCTTGGTAGCCCCCAGATGTAAGTGTGGAGATACACTGAACTGGGTTAACAATTTCCTGTGTTATTTAATTTACCAGCACTTTAAGTTTTGTTTAAGTTTTCAAGTGTTTAAACATCTGGTTCGACATCACGTACCTGATCCCAGAATTTCAATTGGCATCAGAGCAGGCACCCTGCCTGTTTAACTGGGTGAGATCTAGGGACTGCAAATTTTGGGAACATGGACAGAGATGTAGGATCTGTGAATCGACCACCTATCTTGGATGGATCCAACTATGATTACTGGAAGCCAAGAATGATAGCATTCTTAAAAGCTCTTGATAGCAGGGCTTGGAAAGTAGTTAACAAAGGATGTGAGCACCCTGTCCAAGACAATAAGGATGGGGAAAATGTGTTGAAGCCTGAAGAAGAGTGGAGCAAGGAGGAAGAAGATTCAGCACTTGGAAATTCCAAAGCTTTAAATGCCTTATTCCATGGCATTGACAGGAACATATTTAGGCTTGTGCATCACTGTGAGCTGGCCAAGGATGTTTGGGACACTCTCAAAACCACTCATGAAGGAACATCAATGGTGAAGATGTCAAGACTTCAACTTCTCACCACCAAGTTTGAAAACTTGAGGATGAAGGAAGATGAGACCATTTATGAGTTTTACATGAACATCCTGGAAATTGCTAATACTTCTGGTGCCTTGGGAGAGAAGATGAGTGATGAAAAGTTGGTAAGGAAGATTCTCAGATCACTGCCAAAAAGATTTGACATGAAGGTTACTGCCATAGAAGAAGCTCAGGACATCTGCACAATGAAGGTTGAGGAGCTCATTGGTTCCCTTCAAACCTTTGAGATGGGAATGAATGATACAATTGTGAAGAAAAACAAAAGCATAGCCCTGGTCTTAAACACTGATAAAGAAGAAGAAAGTCATGAAGACTCTAAAGACAACTTATCAGAATCAATTGCTATGCTTGGAAGACAATTCAACAAAATTCTCAAAAAAATGGAAAACAGGCCCAGACCAAGTGGAAGAAACTCAACCTCTGAGAATAAAAGATCTTATGACTCTAATAGAAGGTCAAACTATGATGAGAAGACTAACCAAGGAAAAGGGATCCAATGTCATGGATGTGAAGGGTATGGACACATCAGAAGTGAGTGTCCAACATACCTAAAGAAACAGAAGAAAGGTCTCTCTGTGTCCTGGTCAGATGAAGACTCAGGTTGTGAGTCAGAAGAAGATTCTGCAAAGCACATCACTGCTCTAGCTGGAGTATGTGAAACTGAAGGAGGATCCAGTGATGAGGATCTGACATTTGAAGAGCTTGAAGAATCTTACAGGATGCTGTGTAAAAGGAGCACTGAAGTATGCATGGAATATATACAGCAGAAGAAGCAGATTGAGGAATTAAAGGCTGAAAAGGCAAGTCATCTAGAGATCATTGACACCTTGAAAAGTGAAGTCAGCCTACTCAACTCCAAAATGGAGCATATGTCCAAATCTGTCAGAATGCTGAACAGTAGCTCAAACACACTGGATGTCATTCTCAACAACAACAAGCACTCAGGGGATAAGACTGAGCTAGGATTTAATAAAGCTCAAAACTTTGAGGCTAGCACTAGCCAAACAACTACAAATACCATGAAGTCAAACAAGATGTCCAAGCAGATGTCTCAACATCATGACAAGAATATGATGAAAAAGAAATATCAAAGATGGAGATGCCATCATTGTGGAAGGTTTGGTCACATCAAACCTTTTTCTACAAGCTGCATGGATATCCAAATCAGAGTTCTCAGCAAACCCCTAAGCAGAAGACAGAGGTCACCAAGAAAATTTGGATACCTAAAGCTAGTCTTCATGCTGATCAAAGCCACAAATACATGCCCAAGAACAAGTTCAACAGACAACCTTGGAACTCTAAAGATGGACACTACACAGGGCAGATGCATCAAAGGAAATCCCACAACATGCAAAAATGGTCCAAGCAGGTTATTGCCTTTATAACACACACATCTCTCAGAGTATCTGCTAAGTAAGACTGGTATTTTGACAGTGGCTGCTCAAGGCACATGACTGGACTGAAGAATCTGCCGGTAGATTTAAAGTCACACTCATCCAGCTATGTAACCTTTGGAGATGGAGCAAAGGGGGAAATCAAGGGAGTTGGGACCCTGGACTGCTCAGGTGTACCAAGTCTAGATGGTGTGCTGTTGGTAAAAGGATTAACTGCTAACTTGATAAGCATAAGTCAGTTATGTGACCAAGGTTACATTGTCAACTTCACCAAAACTGAGTGTATAGTTTCTGATAAAGAACAGAAAGTTGTCATGAGGGGAGCCAGATCAAAAGACAACTGCTATATGTGGGAACCCCAAGATTTCAGCCTCACATCTACTTGTGTCTTAGCCAAAGAAGAAGAAGTGAAGCTGTGGCATCAAAGACTGGGTTATCTGCATCTCAGAGGCATAAAGAAGATCATATCCATGGAGGCTGTAAGAGGGATCCCAAGACTCAATATTGATGAAAGTAAAGTGTGTGGTGAATGTCAAATAGGCAAGCAAACCAAGATTTCACACCCAAAGCTCCAACATCTGACAACTTCCAAAGTCTTGGAATTATTGCATACGGACCTTATGGGACCAATGCAGGTTGAGAGTCTTGGTGGAAAAAGATATGCCTATGTGGTTGTTGATGACTTTTCAAGATATACCTGGATAAGCTTCATCAAAGAAAAGTCTGATGTGTTTGATGTATTTAAAGATCTGTGCCATAGAATCCAAAGAGAAAAAGCAAGCTGTGTGGTCAGAATAAGAAGTGATCATGGAAAGGAGTTTGAGAATAAAAAATTCTCAGACTTTTGTTCTTCAGAAGGGATCAATCATGAGTATTCTTCTCCCATCACCCCTCAACAAAATGGGATTGTTGAAAGGAAAAACAGAACTATTCAGGAGTCAGCTAGAGCCATGATTCATGCTAAAAAGTTACCCCTGTACTTTTGGGCTGAAGCTATGAACACATCATGCTACATCCACAATAGAGTCACACTAAGAAAGGGAACTTTGTCCACCATCTATGAAGTCTGGAAGGGTAGAAAACCTACAGTCAAGTACTTTCATGTGTTTGGAAGTAAGTGCTACATTCTGGCTGATAGGGATCAAAGAAGGAAGATGGATCCTAAGAGTGATGAAGGGATATTTCTTGGATACTCCATAAATAGCAGAGCTTACAGAGTATTTAACTCCAGAACCAAGGTTATAATGGAGTCAATAAATGTGATTATTGATGATGCCTATACAGATGTTGCTGATGATGTTGGAACATCTGCTGACTATCAAACTGAAGTTAAAACAGAAAGTGATAATCTTGATTTCACTTTAACTGAGGCAAGGTCAGAGCAATCCAACAAACCTCCCTCCATCAGAATCCAGAAAGATGATCCTAAAGATCTGATAATTGGTGATCCCAACAGTGGTGTCATCACTAGATCAAGAGAGATGATTTCAGGCTCCTGCTTTGTTTCAAAGATAGAACCTAAAAACATCAAGGAAGCTCTGAATGATGAGTACTGGATCTCTGCTATGCAAGAGGAATTAGGCCAGTTTACAAGGAATGGAGTATGGGATCTTATTCCTAGGCCTGATGACATTAATGTGATTGGCACTAAGTGGGTGTACAAGAACAAGTCTAATGAGCAGGGAGTAGTTACAAAAAAAAAAGGCTAGACTTGTAGCTCAAAGATATACACAAATTGAGGGAGTAGACTTTGATGAAACCTTTGCACCAGTAGCAAGGCTTGAATCAATCAGACTACTCCTAGGAATTGCTTGTATCCTAAAGTTCAAGCTATTTCAGATGGATGTTAAAAGTGCCTTTCTAAATGGGTACCTTAATGAGGAAGTATATGTGGAGAAACCTAAGGGATTTGTTGATCCAAGCTGTCCAGATAATGTATATAAGCTAAGGAAGGCTCTGTATGGTCTAAAGCAAGCCCCAAGAGCATGGTATGAAAGACTGACCACTTTTCTCATAAAACATGGGTACAGGAAAGGTGGAATAGACAAAACCTTGTTTGTGAAGGATGAAGAGGGAAAGGTCATGATTGCTCAGATATATGTGGATGACATAGTGTTTGGTGGGATGTCAGACAGGATGGTTAAACATTTTGTTACTCAAATGGAGTATGAGTTTGAGATGAGCCTAGTAGGAGAACTAACCTACTTCCTTGGACTGCAAATCAAGCAGATGGAGGACTCCATGTTCATATCCCAAAGCAAGTATGCAAAGAACACTGTCAAGAAGTTTGGGATGGACAATGCAAGTCACAAGAGAACACCTGCCCCCACTCATTTAAAACTGACAAAGGATGACAAAGGTGAGAGTGTGGACCAAAGCTTGTACAAAAGCATGATTAGAAGCCTACTATATCTTACAACTAGCAGACCAGATATAGCTTTTGCAGTAGGTGTGTGTGCAAGGTATCAAGCTGAACCAAAAGTGAGCCATCTAAACCAGGTGAAGAGGATCTTGAAATATGTAAATGGTACATGTGACTATGGCATAATGTACTCTCATGGTTGTGAACCAATCCTCATTGGATTTTGTGATGCTGACTGGGATGGAAGTGCTGATGATAGAAAGAGTACCTCAGGAGGATGCTTCTTTCTAGGAAACAATTTAATTTCTTGGTTCAGTAAGAAACAAAATTGTGTATCCTTATCCATTGCTGAAGCTGAATATATTGCAGCTGGTAGCAGTTGTTCACAGTTGGTATGGATGAAACAAATGCTCACAGAATACAATGTTATTCTTAAAAACCATTTCATGTACGGTTTCTGCTTCTCAAGAACCATTTTTTATGCATATAAACTGTTGAATCACGCTAAACTTGAAATTTCATGTCAGGTTCACCAATTTGTTTACACTGATTTTTGGTAATGTTAACAACCATTATCCATTAACACTTTAGGACAGGATAAAAGTCCTTTTACAATGTTCGTTCAAGTCTCGCGATTTATGATATCAGATCATGCATTATTTAAGAACAAAATCATTGTTCTTATTAGTGTTAGAATTGTTTCCAACAACTTTTATAAAACAAGTTGTCTCATGGCAACTTAAAATAAATAACACTCAAATGAGCATTCAAAAGAAAGAAAAATAAAGGAAATGAATAGAAATGCAGAATTGCAAAATGAAAAGGAAAATAAAGCACAAACAAAACAATTTTAAATTGAAGAGAATGTAAAGGGTGGATGGAATCCATCTTTGTTCGTCCCTGAACCCATTTGCCCTTGCAGCGTGGGTGTTACAAGACTTTGAAAAAAATAGGATACAACCTCTAATACATATTAATTACAACTATTTATAGAGAAAAGAAAATAACTTCCTACATCTAAGATTATAACAAGTGTCTTATTAATAACTTCCTTAATCTAAGATTGACACATGTATCTTTGGATAACATCTATTAATAACTTCCGATAACTTCCAATAACTTCCGTGTAGGAGTTATTTGCTTGATTAATGTAATACATCAATATTTGACTCTTTGAATGACTTATTCGATTGTCTTTTTTGAATTCCTCTCTAAATGTCTTATAACATGCCATTTTTGGTTGAAAATAAAGCCTTCGAAAGTACACCCTACTATCTATAGTACCAACTCGAATTCCTTCGACATCCATCAATCTGCTGCATATAAATTCGGTTGACAATCGAAATACAAATACTTTAATTTTATATATTAACAGTATGGTGCACTCATATGTTACATCAAAGGATGGTGTGCTGGGGGATCTCCAACCTGATGTTGTAAATGTTGATGTTGAAAAATAATTTACTATTGAACAAGAATTTATGCATGGTTAGGAGGGATGAGTTTTCCAAATTGACAACTATTGAAAAAAAAAATTCAAATAGGAAAAAATCTAGTGTAGAAGCACCTATAGATTTAGATGGTATCACATATTTTGATGCCTTTTAGTTTTTACTGCCACTTCTGTGTATAAAATTTCATGCATTTGTAGAATGTACAATTTTAAGTTTAACTTATTGGTTAAAAATGTGTTTAGTTTTGAACTACTACACTAATATATTGCACGTAGGTGTAGCTGGATAACACTATTCATAAAAACCCCGGAATAAACTATAAACCTTGTTTCACATTCATACTTTTAACGTAGGGTGTATGCAGATAACATTATCGGGACAAATATTTGACTCAACTATGAACCTTGTTTCACTTTCTTAATATAAACTCAAAGTGTATATGATAATATTATCTGGACAAATGTGACTTAAATAATAACCATGTGTAGACTTAAATTTTTTTAATGCACGGTGTATTCAGATAACACTATTCGTACAAACCCATGACTCATTTATAAACCTTGTTTCACACTCATACTTTTAACATATGTGTATTCAGCTAACAATATCCATACAAACCTTTGACTCAACTATAAACCTTATTTCACATTTATAATTTAACATAAAGTGTATTCAGATAACATTATTTGGACAAACCTCGGACTAAACTAATAACAAAGTTCGTACATCATATTTTGCACGCATGGTTTTTCCAGATAATACTCTCCAGACGAACACATGACTCAACCACAAACCTTATTTCACATTCATCCTTTTAATGTAGGGTGTATCTGAATAACATTATCCAGACAAACCTCTGACTTAACTAATAACCAAGTTTTTACATCATATATATTTTGCACATATGGTGTATATGGATAACACTATTGGGACAAACCCTTGACTCAACTATAAACCTGTTACTCGAATAACAATCCATTATTTTAACATACATAAGTCACATATTTTTAACACGTAAATAAGATATCATACATGAATGTGCATTTTCATAACATACATAAGTCGGCCAATAAAACAAAATATTTAGATGAAACTCCTAAGACAAATGTAATAGATCACAACTCAAAATATTTACAACTATTCAAATGGTCTATAGCTACTGATTCTAATTCACACCCATGTTCTTCTAGTGCCTCACATATTTAAGTGCACCTGTGCCTCTGATAACATCACAAGTATGGTGTCCAACTAGGGATGCCTTTCCGAAACACCCCTGTAGTGGTGGGAACATCGCTAATAGTGATGATACAAAGGCATTTGAGAAAGAGATCCACATAATGGTTTACCTTGGTATTTTCTTCCTCTAAGATCTCCTAATGAGACGACCTTGAGGGATTCCCCTCTGGTATTGGGGTCATATACGGGTGGAATAATGCGTAATAAGATCTCCTAATGAGACGACCTTGAGGGATTCCCCTCTGGTGTTGGGGTCATATACGGGTGGAATAATACGTAATACCATTTGATATAACAATATACTCTACTATATGGACTAGCAGCTGACACACTCCATGCAATCTCAAGAACCAAATGCACATGATACAACATAAATATCCAATCAATAGCTCTATACTAGATAGTCTATCTAAACACTTGCATATATTTTTGTATTGTTCCAATAAACATATTTATCTTGAGTTTTATGCACTATTAGTAATACATTGTCGTTATAATGCTTTTGGTAGCAATGAGACATGAATTAAATGCAAAAATATTTCTCTTGCCAATACTTTTATTAAAATATAATTAATTTTATGTTTTCCAACACATAGGTTCTATTTGTAAGTTTATTAATATGTGTCTTAGGGTATACGATAGATTGTTAACATTAACTTTTATGTTAAGAAAACACTTCATAAACGAATTTATTATTAGTTACAGCAACAAGTAGAAAAGGATACCAAATTTAATTAAAACAAAAAGATAAAAGGTCCCACCGAGAATTGAACTCGGGTTACTAGATTCAGAGTCTAATGTCCTAACCGCTAGACCATGGGACCTTGTTGTGTTCCGTGTTTCAATAAATATTTTATATTCAAAATAGAACTAAGTGAAACTAATTCGTATATAGTTCTACTCTGACTTTATTTTATGGTTAAAGATGCTTTTGGTATTTATAAATATAGTACTGTTTTTAGTTTCTTCAAGTGTTAAATATTATACACGTCACAATGCATAGAGTGGAGGTACTTAAAAACAAAATATGGTATTTATAGGATTAAATACTTATGTTAAAATTACTATTTGAACTCTATAAATATATCATATTTTATCTTTAAGCTCTTTTATAAACTTGAAAACTTATCTTAAGCTCTCTTGAAAACTTATGGTAACTATTTAAGAAACAAAAGTTAGTCGGAAGCAAATCGATTTTGATGTAAAGATCAAATTTCAAGTACAATGTAAAGTAAAATTTGTATACGATAATTTTGTTAAGAGTCTTACATCGAACAATATATAATCTGAACATGTCTATATAAGTTAGGGTAATTCTCACCCTACCAACCAATTTTATAGAGTTGAATTAAACTCAATCCATACATTCTAATATGGTATCAGAACTCAGTTTAAGATTCATTGGAAATTATATATTTTTAAGTTTCTAGAGATGATGATTTGAATGATGTTAATAAGTTTTTAATGTTAGATTCAAATTATTGTACAACAAATAATTCATGTGACATTTTGGATTTGAGTGATTTTAATTATACTCGTTTTTAATAAACTAGACATGAAAACACAATCAGGCAGACATAACAATATACCAAAAAAAGGAACACATATAGGAAAACTATGGCTCTTATATTGAGTATTTTTAGTGAGGTTCTTAGGCTGGAAAACACTTTGCAAAAACTTTGGATTGTTAAGAATCATTAGAAAATGACCTAAATTTTCTCTATTGTATTCTTGAGTAAAAGAATTATTGAAGATTGACAGAAATAAAAATAAATGAAGGATTTAGAAATCAAGAATTTGAGAAATTAATGATCGGAGTTGATCTATGATTGATGTAGATAAGAGATTTAGTGATCGGTTTAAGGGAATTTAAAATTGCTAGGTAGAAGAAATTTTAGTTCGAAGAATTGAGAATTGACTATTCAAATATGAAAAACACAATAATTAAATGTTGAATTCTCATCAACGGTGTCACTATTTCGTTAGAAAACTAGAATTGTTTGGAGATTTGAAGTTACGAGATGCAACAATTGACTAGATGTTCCGATGCAATGAAAGGTTAGCATTCAATATTTAAGTTAGTATGTACGAGTAAGATGAGTGAATGAATTTTGAATTTAAATTGTGTGTCTGGAAAATAATGTGTTTCCCCTTTATATAGTGGGACGATTGTAACAGTCTGCTAATTTTTAGATATAAGATACAAAGAATCATTGGACGGATCATAAATTCAATTCTCCGTATTCTACTTTAGAATAACACTCTTGTCCTATAAGTGATTAAGTTGTTTGTTGTCTTTTATAGATGGTGACACGACTGAATGGTTTTTTTTGATCGGTTCAGAACAATTATAATCCTCAAATTTATTGTGAAAAAAAAACCCAAAATATTCTATTGTTCATTAACACAACACAACCATTTTTGTTTTCTGTGGTGCAATAAAATGAAAAGGTGATGCATTTGGAGTTTTGTGTTGTAATAATGTAAGTAGAGACAGATGGTGTAATGGCCTGATGGTTGTTTTTGTCATGATTGCTTGATATGATCATATGAGTGCTCCCTGCTGTTTCGCAAGTTGCAACACCAAATTCTTCATTTCCATATCCTTATCCATTTTGTTTCATTTCTACTTTTTCATATAACAAAATAGATTTGAACTTCAATGTGTTAAAGTGTAATCACCTCTATTGTACACTTTCACTAAATGGTTAAGCTAAAATATTAGAATTAAAATTTCTGATATTTTCAATATACTCTTTCACATTTTGAAGTTTAACATTTTCTATTTTTTGAATATACTCTTTAACGTCTCTCAAATTTAATATACTCTTTAACGTCTCTCAATATATTCTTTCACGTCTAATATTATTTATAGTATAAATAATAATAGACAAATAATATTAGATTTGAGAGACGTGAAAGAATATATTCGCAGTATAAAAAATATCAAATTTAATATTATTTATACAGTGAATATATTCTTTCACGTCTAATATTATTTACAATATAAATAATAATGGATAAATAATATTAGATGTGAGAGACGTGAAAGAAAGAGTATATTTGCAGTAAAAATAATATTATTGTGAGCACTTGACAACTTGCTCTAATGGATGATGAGAGACTATTTGTCAATGGTATACAGCACATTATGCATATATACAGACGAAAATACTCCATGTATTGGACTTTATTAGTCATTTTTTATACTCTCAATCAATTTAAAAAATCAAAAGATAGACCAATTGGTCTTAGCAAAATTTATTTATCCTAACTAATGAAGACATTTGTGTTTTTTTGGATCTTTCATTTGTTATTGGTCAAATATTGTTTATCTGTACCCAAGAAATTTAGGAACCCCGTTTTGGTGGATTTTAATTTTCTATGTGAAAGTTGAAAAGAATATCAATTTCCATTTTATTTCTATTTTAAGTTGAGTTGAAATTCTGAGTTGAATTTTAGTTTTTCTTCATTTTTAACTAGGACAAAATATAATCTCCTCTTGGGTTTCATTCAAGAACCCTCATGCCTCCTAGGCGTGTGTTTGGTTTGAGGTAGATGAAAGGGAGGGAAGGAGAGGTGAGGTAATATTTTTAATGAAATGTGTTTGGTTTAATTTTTAGGAGAGGAGGAAAGGGGAGCAAAATCCCTCAAAATCACATTTTTTTGTCTCCCTCTAATTTGGAGTGATTTGAAGGGGAGGAGAGATAATTTAGATTTTAATATTTAATAAATTATTATATTTACTAAATTATCCTTGATTTCATTTTATTTATATATATTTTTTGTGTTCTTACTTCTTTTATATTTATTTGATTTTTCTTTATTTCTTCCATCAATTTATTATAATTATCACCAGCAAATTATTTTATTTTTATTTTTTATGTAATATAAATTAAAATCATTGTAAAATTTGTTTTCTTTTATAATTTTTACTTTTAAGTTTACTTATAATTTTATGTTTTTAGAAGTTTAATTTGTGTCGGAAAATTATAATACGAATTAAATGTATTCAATTTTTTAACGTTATGTGATAAGTTATATTTTTTTAATCACTCAATATTACAAATTTCATTGTCAAAAAATTATTTATAAGTTTTTTATCTCTAAATATTATATCAGTTATAGTCTGAGGATAAAAATGTAAATTATTAATAAAATCTCTCCCTCCCCCCTCGTGAACCAAACATTTTTTTAATTAAAATTTCTCTCTTCCCCTCCCCTCCCCTCTTTTGAACCAAACATATATATAATAAAAAAAAACCTCAACGCCCCTCCCCTTCCCTTCTCTCCATTAAAATCTATGTCCTCTCATCCCCCTCATTTGATCCAAACACACCCTAAAGGTGTCTTCTCTCAGGCTTAGATGTTACTCAGTCTTCCTCAGTCTCCCTTGGGCTTCATCCAAGGACACCATGGACCTCTTATAGGTAACCTAACCTTCTCTTGGGCTTAAACAGAAGGACCCTCTCATGCTTCCTAAAAACATAGGAATAAACCTTAGAATCAAACACATACATTAGCCACTCTCTCCCCGATGGATGACCAAGCTAGCCTCCTCTCGAGCTTTGTACAATTAAATCCTCCCCAGATAAAGGAATGTCCGATGACCTCAAAAATATTTATCAAACCAACAGACAAAACACTCTTTATACAAAGTCAGTCTATCAACAATTTTCAACCTCCCATCTTAGGCTTCAAATAAGATACAGATAAATCAAGAGTCAGTCTCTCACAAATAAGCTTCACATCTGGGCTTCCAAATCGGGACACATATAAAAATTTCCCTCATAGTCAATTTTCATCCTTTAGCTTCAACCTTGGGCTTCAATCAAGGCATAGACAAAGCAAATCTTCCCTCTTTAGAGATGACAAATTCTCTCTACTGAGCATCTTTTAGCTTTAACCATGGGCTTCAATCAAGGCATAAATAGTCAAACACTTTACAATCATTAAAAACCAGTCATAGTCTTGGACTTTAACTAAGCTAACAACAACAATACATACATAGTCTTGGACTCTAACAAAGCTAACACCTGTCATAGTCTTGGACTTTAACTAAGCTAAACAACATCAATACAGTCATAGTCTTGGACTTTAACTAAGCTCATTTCCAACAGTCAAAGTCTTGGACTTTAACTAAGCTAAATTCCCACAACATCATTCATATTCTTGGACTTTAACTAAGCTAAATATCCATCCTTTCTTGAGCTATGCAAATCAAGATAACCCATTCAGTTGTCCTGAGCTTTGCAATTCAGGTCAACCATTAAGTTCTCTTTGAGCTATGCAATTCAGGGTACCCATTCATCCTTTCTTGAGCCATTTAAATCAAGATACCATTCAGCTTATCCCTTGAGCTATGCAATTCAAGCAACCAACCAACTAGTTACAAACAATTATTTTTCAGCTTCAATCATGGGCTTTAATTAGGACACAAACAGACTTTCAGCTTCAATCTTGGGCTTTGATCAAGACACAAATCAAACATTTGAGCATCAACATCCTATACTTTAACCATGATACAAATCAACCCCTTCCTCCTAGCTCTAGCCTTTTAGGAGGAATTATGATGCTCTGATCCCTTAATTCTCTTTTTGAGGGTACGTAGGCAAAATGTCGTAAGATCTTTGCGAGCACACCAAACAAAAAACAACAATTAGGTGTCTAAACCTAAGAAAAACATCAAAAAATTATAATAATACAGAAACACAAAGACATCAACATCACCCTATCAATCAACACTCATATCATACCCATACCCATATAAAGAAACTCCCATCAATATCAAAAAGAACAAATTTTGTGCTAATCGAGAGTTTTTTTTAAATAAGCTAAAGAAGAACCCAAAACCATATGGGCATCTGTTAAATAACAGTATGCAAAGCGGGGTGAGTTTAAGATATCTATTCCCTTCCATAACCAGCTTCACCAGGAAAAAAAATAAGAAATCAGAAAGTAGCAAAAATGCGATAGTGATTAAAGACCACAAAAATCGAGCTACTGGAAAATGGCGTTGTCTGTGGGGAACTTCTTCTTACTTTTTTAAGATAAAATTTACTTTTAAACCTTTTATAGTTAGAAAAAACCCTAGGTTTAGGAACATGTATATATATAGCTTTTATATTGCTTTTATACAGGTTTATGTTTATGTTTTCTTAAAATATATGTTCAAATGATATCCTTTGGGGTAGTTTCTCTAAGAAATGGGAATGCGATTAATCCACATATGGGTGAGCTTGAGTGCACTTTAAGATAGGTAGGGCATAATTAAGATAACATGCTGGGAGTCCAATCCTGATCAGGTGAAACCTCAAAAGTCCATGAATCAGTCTAAGTATCTGGTGTGAAATCGATGTTTATAGCGTACTCCGTGAAAACTCGACGATTTCCAATCGGATACTCATAACACTGAGAATTTGTTAAAATTTATCCCTTGACCTTGACTTACATGATCTACATGTACAAAAATCTTTTACCGTAGTATAAACCTTTGGGAAGGAGTAGAGCTCTGACCTCATGACACCGAACCCTTGAACCCATGTTTTCACCATCTTTTTGTGTGTTGCATTCATGCATTCATCAAAAGAAAACATTTTTCAAAAAAAAATCATCATAATTTTCTCCTTTAAAAGAACTGAACGAACATTTGTTTCATATTATCATTTTTTCAAAAAATGGACTTTGGGCGGCGAAAAACCCACAAGTTTACATTCAAGAGTCCGAGATTGGATGATCTGAGAAAGCTAGGAAAACTTGTCACAGATTAGGAATCATTTAGGGAAACCTTTGGAGAATTTTTGTCCCTACTGAAAGTCAGCATGGTAGAAGGTGTTCTTGCTACACTGGTCCAGTTCTACGACCCGGTGTACCACTGTTCACATTTCCTGATTATCAGCTCTATCCAACATTAGAAGAGTACTCTCAGTTGATAGGAATCCATATTAATGAGAAAATAACATTCTCCGGATTGGAAGGAATGCCGAGAGAATCAACAATTTACAAGAATCTTGCTTTGGAAGAGTCAGAAGTTAAGGCTCATTGGAATACCAAAGGAGGAATTGTGGGTCTGCCCTCCACATTTCTGATTGAGAGAGCATTATACTTTTGTTCAGTATCGGAAATACTATTGCATTCAAAGTTATCTTTGTATTTCTCATCTATGGGATATTCTTATTCCTCAATGTAGAAAACTTTGTCGATATCAATATGATAAAGATACTTCTCATCAGAAATCCAGTTCCTACACTGCTCACAGATGTTATCCACTCAGTTCACCTGAGGAATTTACGTGGCAGAGAATGATTACTTGTTGTATACCACTTCTTTACAAATGGTTCACTTCCCACTTGCCCAAGTTATTAGCATTTTGGGACACTATAAGTGGAATGCACTGGCCACAAAATATTATATCTTTGACCAATTCAGACATCAGTTGGTCCGATCCAATCTACGAGGGAATCAAGATCATCACCAGCTGTGGTAATTTCCCCAATGTACCTTTCATTGGTACCAAGGGAGGGATTAATTATCACCCAAAGTTAGCTTGACTTTAGATGGGATACCCGATGAGAGATATACCCGTCAACATTCAGAATGAAGTACTTTTCTTTGAAGAAGGAGAAGAGCACAAGACTATTATATGAGAGATTGTACATGCTTGGAAACATGTACACAAGAAAGGAATAAAATCTTTGGGAAAACCAAATTATATCTCTTTGGATCCTTACCTCCAATGGGTACAAGCCATATCATTGAAACTGAGGATGCCTTACCCTCGACAAGGGGTGCTTCCACTGAAGGAAATTGTTCTCTACTTCATGAATGATACAGAGAAGCTTCAGTTAGCTTTCAACAAAATGTAAAGGGAGAAAGACTCTTGGAAAAACAAATATCAAATTCTCAGTCTAGAGAATTTCAAAATTCAGAGTCTCCTAAAAGAAAAGGATGACCTTATTGAGGTACTTGAGTACCACATCATAGAGAAGGAGGAACAACTACATAATCAAGGCAACGCCGAAACCTTATAGACCTGGAAAAGGACTGAAGATCTGAAAGAAGTCCCGCTAAAGAGACAGAAAACAGATTATCAAGAAATCGAAGTCCTAGCAAAGAGAGCTTTAGAGTTCTAAAATTTCTTTCCAGCATTTGAATAATGTATTATGGATGTAACTTGTTTCAGTTCAATAAAATTGTTTGTATGATACTTTGCAACAATTTGTTCAATCAGTTATTTCTTTAATAAAGGAGAAAATTAACAAAGTTTATTTTTAATCATTGCATCATCATTCATCATTTGCATCATTTAAATTTTTATTTTCATCGAGTCTTATTTTGCACTTCTCTCAGAAGTCAAATTGTCTCATTCGTACAATACTCGGGACGGTCGCCGGAAAAAAATGGATGACCTCGAGGAAGAGAACAGAGAGCTGAAAGAGGAGCTCTCTAGTATGAATTCAACTATGTAGAGGCTTAAAGAAATGGTCGAAGCTCTGACTGTAACTCAGAATCTTCACCAAAGAACAGTGATCTCCGAAGTCGTGTTTGCACCGATTGAAGATATACAATATAAAGATCCAAGGTATGAGATGCCAAAGGATCGTCCATGGGGCATGCCACCAGGTTTTACCCTGGAAGGATATGATCCCCGTCTAGTTGAAGAATTGAGGAACGCCGCATGACCGTCTCCATTTGAAGGTTACAAACTTCGAACTCTTCAAGATGCACTAGAAAAGTATGCCATACCAGGAGGTTAAAAACTCTCGGTATCTAAAGTTCTGACAGAAGTACAAGCTGTGCCATATCCATTGGTACACATTACCTCGGAAAGCCGAAGGTTTTCTCCTACTCCAAGTGAAGGGGGAGGAATCAACGAAAGGATGGACGAATTCCAGAAACAATTTGCAGCCATGCAACAGGAATTACAGTCTCTTAGAGGACAAGAGTTATTTGGAAGCAACACAACAGATCTCTGCTTGGTCCCAAATGTTCAAATACTGCACAAATTCAAAGTGCCATATTTTTAGAAATACAAGGGTGATTCTTGCCCTCAAAGTCATTTGACAATGTACACCCGGAAGATGTCAATTCAAACGAACAATACAAAGCTACTGATTCACTACTTTCAGGATAGATTGACAGGCGCAATGCTTCGTTGGTACATGAAGCTCAACAATACAAATATCAACAGCTTCCGAGATCTCGGAAATGCTTTCACTGAACAATATAAATTCAATTTGGATATGACTCCCGATCGGGACCAGCTCAGGGCAACGTCTTAAAAGGGTAATGAAACCTTTAAAGAGTACGCGCAAAGATGGCGTGAAATTTCTGCTCAAATTTCTCCTCCTCTCGGAGAGAAAGAAATGAAAAAAATATTCCTCAAGACATTAAGTTCATTCTACTATGAACGAATAGTTGCAAGCGTGCCCAACAATTTCACCAAGAAGGTAAACATGGGCGTACACTAAGAAAAGGCAGTTAGATAAGGACGTTTGGAAAAAGACGTTGAACCTTCAAGTTCCAACAAAAGATATGGGAGCTCCTTTCCGAAGAAGAAGGAACAAGATATCAGCAACATATCTTCGGGTAAACAATGACAAAGATTTGTACCTCGTCAAGCGGAAAAGATATCTCCCATTATTACCTCAACTGTAGCTCCGACGTATCAACCTCAAATTGTTCAAAACTCTCCTAATCAACAACAATATCAACAAAGGTAGCAACCTCTTCAACAGGCTCGTCCACAATTTAACAACAACGGATTTCCTAGGGCTCCAACAATTGACCCTATACCTACAACATATGTTGATTTGTTTCCACTATTATTAAGTAAGAGGCACCTTTAGACAAGGACTTCTATTGCGATTCCTGTTGATCCCCCTCCATGGCATAAAACTGATCAATCATGTTCTTATCATCAAGGAGGGAAAAGGGCATAACATTGAAAATTGCCTAGCTTTCAAGTACGACGTCCAAAGACTCGTCAGGAACAAAGTTTTATCTTTCAGAGATACAAATCCAAACATTCAAACAAATATGTTACCACAACATGAGAAAGCGTCGGTCAAGTGGATTCAAGATCAGGAAATTCGAGGAGTCAATTTACTTAATGATCCTCCGAGAACTGTTAAAAACTTTGATAGCCGAACAATGAATGTCAATCTGGTTGCAATGGATTCCAGACAAAGTTTACATCATAATTTACCCCAACACGACTACCAAAGTTGCTCAATATGCTCAACAAATGATCAAGGGTTCTCCTTTGTACAGGAAGCCCTTCAACGACAAATGGATTTAAGATGGATTCAAGATTACCGTGAAGTGGATGATCCTCAGATCAACATGGTTCAAATCTTCGACATTCACATAATGAATACCAGTTCAGTCAAATTTCCCTCCAAGCACGCTAGACTTGGATTCTTATCAATGCACGATTATCGGAACTATAGAGGTTTCTCTGAAAGTAATCAAGGGTGTTCAACAATGCAAAGAGATCTTCAAGATTTATTGGACCATAGGTGGCTTCCAATTTACATGGACGAAGAAACTGGTCAGATTAGTCTCAACAATGGTACTCTGACTAGAAGATAAACTTTCGACGCCAGAATACAAGATTCAAAAAACGTTAAGATGCCTCATATACAAAGTGGATATGATATTTTGCCATCTCACATTTATGAAAATTGTGAGGTATACTCAACGGATAAACGAGGATGTATCATAGTTTGCATGGATCTTCGAGATCAAATGGAGCAAGGTGTTACTCATCTACAAGAATCACAACAGATCAACATGATACATAAAGTTCTAGCAGTTGAACTTATAGATTGTGAAACCGACAAAGATATTCTCAATATAATCTCTTTGTTCGAAGAAAATAAATGCTTGGAAGTTCCCTTTGACAACGGAAAAATTCACAAGCCAGCACCGATAGAGGTTACATTCGACAGTCGAAAGGCTCGTCTAACCCCTTTGGTCATCTATTTGTCGGGCTCAGTGCCTTATTTTTTGGAGAAAGCAATTCCGTATAAGTACAGATTAACAATTATGGAAGGAGGGAAAGAAGTACCCCTACCATCTCTTGTCAGCGTCGCTAATATTAGTCGAGTCACTAGAAGTGGACGAATATTCAATCGAGGAGTTGAAGACACTGCAAAGGGAAAGGAACCTCAAGCCGAGGTCATCAACCCACCAGTGGGTCAGACAAGTAATCCAGAGCATGCAACAAAGGATAAAAATGAAATCCGCAGGCTCATCCAGAGAAACGAGTATAACATTGTAAATCAAATACTACAAACTCCTTAGAGAATTTCAGTGATATCTCTCATGCTCACCTTAGAAGCTCACTGAGAAGCATTACAAAGGGGTCTAGAGCAAGCCTTTATAGAACCAAACGTAACCGTGAACCAATTTGACGGTATCATCTCAAGCATTACTAATTTCAACAATTTGGGATTTAATGACGATGATCTTCCTGAAGAAGGTAGGAATCACAATATGGCATTTAACATTACTATCAACTGCGATGAAGATGCTCTAGCCAGCGTATTTGTAGATACAAGTTCGTCTCTGAACGTAATGCCAAGCTCCACTCGTAGAAGACTTACTATTCAAGGTAATCATATGAGAAAAGTGAGGTTATAGTCAAGGCATTTTACGGATCTCTAAAAACAATTATCGGCGAAGTGGATCTTCCCTTAACCATTGGACCTCACACCTTCCAAATTATATTTCAAGTTATGGACTCTTATGCGGCATACATTTTTTTACTTGGCCGACCATGGATTCATGAATCAGGGGCAGTGACCTTCACACTTCATAAAAAGCTGAAGTTTGTGAAAAATAACAAATTGGTAACAGTCTTCAGGGAAAGAGCCCTGATTGTTAGCAACTTATCCTCATTCTCGTATTTGGAACCAGAAGATGTCATTGGAACTCAGTTCCAAGCTCTCTCTGTAAGTAATGAGGATCAATCGAAAATAGGAATGTCAATCACTTCCTACAAAGATGCTCTCCAAGCCCCGGAAAGCAACAATATCAAAGGCTGGGGTCAAGTCATAATTCCGTTCAGCAATGAATTTAGAAAAGGTCTTGGTTGTTCTTCAGCATCAACTAAACCTACAGAAAAGGACGAAAACTTTGGTTCTATTAAAAACTTTTTCCACAGTGGAGGCTTCCTTCACCCAATCACTCAAGAGGTTCATACCATATAGGAAAACAATTCGGAAGGCTCTGAAGATCCTGATGATGAATGGAAAACATACTTTAATGAGGAAGGATACATTTTTCAGAACGAAGCATGCAAGCCATTCAACTTTCCAATCTTCATTTCAAAGTATATTCCAGAAACTGAGGACAGAGAACTCTCTGAAGTACCTGCAACTCCTCACAACTCATTGGAAGACATTCCAATGACAGACAACTTTGATCATACATTCGAAGACTTAATGAATGATCTATCCATATGGGAATCTTATTAGGGAAATTCGGGAGACATGCAACGTTATCTCGATGAATTTACAAGGGCTACAGGAAAAGACTTCCTCAACTTTGCACCACCAGAAGTGAATGTCATTACTGAAGATGACTCCACAACTCCCACAGAAACGTGGGACACCTTGGGACAACCAAGTGGAAAATATGATTATCTCTTAAAGTCATTGCTCCCGCAAATTCTTGCATTGATATCAAAGACATCCAATCAACTAGATGGGAAGATGATCCTGAGATCATAGATGAAGAAACGACTGAGAATTTATCGCACAATAAAGCTGCATGCAAGGAAGACTCTGTGGATCCTCCTTCACCATAAATTAATGTCATTACACAAGCTACTCTGAGAAGACAAGTTCCAGACTTCTGCATCTCCAACGGATTTTGTTATGATTGGGTCTTTGTTGACGCCCTAAACACCGTTCACATTCCAAAGTAATTGCTTAGTTTTATTTTGACCTTTCATCTTGCCCGAATGATAAGGGATGTTTTATAAAGCTTACTTTCAGTAAATTATACTTTTCACTTAGCCCAAAGTGATAGAGCTTTGTTTTATAGGATTGTGTATTTCAAAAATCGACAAATCATAAATAAAATGTCATTATGTATTTCCGCACTTTTTTTTATGTTTTCTCTTGTCGCTTTATCAGAAAATGGTAATCGCTAAAAACAACCAAAAAAATAAAAACAAATGTTTTTCAAAACTAATATGCATAAACTTTCTTTTGCATTCTCTAAACGTGTTTTCTCGATATCATCAACACACATATTAACTGTTTTAAACCCCATTGAAACACGTGACCCAATGCATTCTCCCAACCTTGAGTTCCCAATATTCGAAGCTGAAGAGGAAAATGACAACGAAGTTCCAGAAGAGATCTCCAGACTGCTCATACATGAGGAGAATTCCATTTAACCTTAAAAAGAACCGTTGGAACCAATCAACTTGGGTTCAGAATAGGAAAGAAAGGAAGCCGAGATTGGCGCACTACTCAGTCCGACTGAAAGGAAAATCCTGATCTCACTACTCAAAGAGTTTCCTAATGTATTTCCTTGGTCCTACCCGGACATGCCCGGGTTGGATACCAACAACGTGGAACATAATTTACCATTAAATCCAGAATGCTCGTCAGTCAAGAAGAGATTGAAAAGAATTCATCTAGACATGGCTATCAAAATCAAGGAAGAGGTATAGAAGCAAATTAATGCAAGGTTTCTCGTCACTTCAGATTATCCTCAATGGTTGGAAAACATTGTGCTAGTACCAAACAAGGATGAAAAAGTCAGAATGTGTGTAGAATACAGGGATCTCAACAAAGCAAGTCCAAAAGACAACTTCCCTTTACCACACATTGACATGCTGTTAGATAACACAACAAAGTACAAAGTATTTCCTTCATGGATGGATTTTCGGGCTACAACTAGATAAAAATAGCACCCGAAGACATGGAGAAAACATCTTTCATTACACCCTGGGGAACCTTTTGTTACAAAGTAATGTCGTTCGGATTAAAGAACGCTGGTGCTACCTATCAAAGGGCAATGACAACTCTCTTTCATGAAATGATGCATAAAGAGATTGAAGTGTACGTCGACGACATGATCGTCAAGTCGAAGACTAAAGAGGAACACATTGAACATCTGCATAAATTATTTCAACGTATGAGAAAATTCAACTACGATTGAATCCTAACAAGTGCACCTTTGGTGTCCGATTAGGGAAGCTCTTGGGATTCATCATCAGTCAGAAAGGAATCAAAGTCGATCGTGACAAAGTCAAGGCTATTCAAGAAATGCTTTCTCTGAAAATGGAGAAACAAGTGCGAAGATTCTTGGGTCATCTCAATTACATCTCAAGGTTTATATTCCTCATAACCGTGAGATGCGCGCCAATATTCAAACTTCTCTGAAAGAATCATAGTCATGACTGGACATAGGACTTCCAAGAAGCCTGTGAAAAGATCAAAGAATACTTGTTGAAGCCACCAATCTTGTCTCCTCCAGTTGAAGGCAGACCATTGGTCATGTACCTTACCATTTTGGAAGACTCCATGGTGTAACACCTCATTTTTAATATTTAATCGTCGGGTAATTTTGTTGTTCTGTTGGCCTTAGTTAAGGCGTGTGTCTTATTATTTTTGGTGTTGTGTCCTCGTGGGACGGATGTAGTCGGGTGCAAATATTAATGACTATTTATTTACTCTTTTTATTATTATTAATTCTTTTATAAAAACCAATATTAGTAAATATTAAAATTAAAATTAATATTATTAATAACTAGATTAAGGGGCAGTTTAGTAATGTGTTAAGAGAGGGTTAATAGTGAATTAGTAAAAACAGAAAAATCAGTAGAACGATTAATCGTGAAAATTGGTGAGAAGAGCAAAGGGGCTAGGAAGGAAGAATTTCGTCTAGGGAATTCAACCTTAAGGAAATTCGCAGGAATTATTATGAAATTCAAGGTAAGGGAGGAGAACGGTTTAAATTCAGGTGATTAACATGATGGGTAGTTGGGGGTATCCTTCCCTCTTAGGGATTTCTGTTATTTTTGATGTTCATGACGAATCTGTGATTTACATGATGGTTGTACGAATTTGCGTTTGTGATGATGATCTTGATGACGATCTGTTGATATATTGATGTTGTTGTTCTGATGAATCCATGAAATATGATGAATATTGTTGTTGTTGTTGTTGTTGATGAACCGAGTAGATTATAGATCTATAACAAAAATTAATCGGAATATAGTAACATAGATGAAAGATGGATGAAAATCGAAGAGTAAAACTGGTGTAGAAACGATTTTAGGACAGGTATGAACCATTAAATTGATTGGAATGAGGGGTATAGATCTGAAATTATGCAGAAAAGTTAGAAAACGCTTCGTTTCTGCCCATACGCGTATGGACTAGGCCATTACGCGTATGAATGCCTTGTTGCTAGGTCATTACGCGTACAAGTAAGTAATTATGCGTATCTTGGGGCGCATTTAGGTGCCAATACGCGCATGGGAGGGTACTTACGCGTATTGTGGGCGTATGGGGGCGTTTGTGGGCGTATAGGCTCATGCCAATACGCGTATTGCCATGCCAATAACGGAGATTCAAAGTTTTCTTGGTTTAGCAGGTTTATTATAGAAGATTTATTCATGGATTTTCTAATTTGGCGTTACCTTGACTCAGTTGACTAGGAAGAGTCAAGCGTTTATTTGGGATGCATCTTGTGAGGAAAGTTTTGAGGAATTAAAGAAGAAATTGACTACGACACCAATGTTAATTTTACCAAGTCCTGGAGAACCTTTTGTTGTTTATTGTGATGTGTCCAAGATGGGACTAGGTGGTGTATTAATGCAAGATGGTAAGGTAGTGGCTTATGTTTCTAGACAATTAAGAATGCATGAAAGGAATTATCCTACTCATGATCTTGAATTAGCTGCAGTGGTTTTTGTGTTGAAGATTTGGAGGCATTATTTGCATGGGTCAAGATTTGAAGTGTTTAGTGACCATAAAAGTTTAAAGTATTTGTTTGATCAGAAGGAGCTAAATATGAGGCAAAGGAGATGGTTATAATTTCTGAAGGATTATGATTTTAACTTGAGTTATCATCCGGTTAAGGCTAATGTTGTAGCAGATGCTTTGAGTCGCAAGACAATTCATATGTCGGCGTTGATGGTGAAGGAATTTAAATTAATTGAACAGTTTAGAGATTTGAGTATGGTTTGCGAGACGACACATGAGAGTGTTAGACTTGGAATGTTGAAAGTGAATAATGATTTCTTGGATATTCTTAAAGAGAATCAGAGACTTGATGTGAAGTTAGTTGACTTGATGCCTTCGGGAGACAATGATCCTGAAAGTGATTTCCAGGTGGATAATGCTGGCGTATTGAGGTTTCGGGGCAGAATTTGTGTGTCGGACAATGTTGATCTAACGAAAGCAATTTTAGAAGAAAGTTATCATAGTAGCTTGAGTATCCATCCAGGATCTACGAAGATGTATCAAGACTTAAATAAGTTATTTTGGTGGTTTGGTATGAAGAGAGATATTGCACATTTTGTGTATGCTTGTTTGGTGTGTCAGAAATCGAACGTGGAGCATCAGAAACCTTCGGGATTGATGCAACCGTTGGAAATTCCAGAATGGAAGTGGGATAGTATTGCAATGGATTTTATTACTAGTTTTCCGAATACGGCAAGAGGATTTGATGCTATTTGGGTGGTTGTGGATAGACTTACAAAATTTGCACACTTTATTCCTATTAATATGAGTTTTTTGTTGACGAAGTTGGCTGAGATTTACATCAGGGTAATTGTGAAACTACAAGGTGTTCCACCGAGTATAGTGTCGGATAGAGATCCAAGATTTACGTTTGAATTTTGGAAAAGTTTGCAATAGGCTTTGGGTTCAAAGTTGAAATTAAGTTCGACTTATCATCCGCAGACGGACGGTCAGTCAAAAAGGACCATTCAGACTTTGGAAGATTTGTTGAGAAATTGTGTGTTGGAACAAGGTGGTGCATGGGATACTTATTTGCCATTGATTGAGTTCACGTACAATAATAGTTACCATTCTAGTATTGGAATGGCGCCGTTTGAATTTTTGTATGGTAGAAGTTGTAGGACGCCTCTATGTTGAAACTGGTGAAAATGTGGTGCTTGGACCTAAAATTGTACATGAGACTACTGATTAAATTCAAATGATCTGAGAAAAGATGAAAGCGTCTCAGAGTAGACAGAAAAGTTATCATGATAACCAGAGAAAAGAATTAGAATTTGCTGAAGGTGATCATGTATTTTTGTGGGTTAATCTAATGACAAGTGTTGGTCGTGCTTTGAAATCGGAGAAGTTGGATTCTAAGTTCATTAAACCATATCAGATTTTGCAGAGAGTTTGTACCGTTGCGTACAGGGTGGCGTTGCCTCTAGAGCTTTCGAATTTGCATGATGTTTTTCATGTGTCGCACCTTCAGAAGTATGTGTCTGACCCATCTCATGTTATTCAGAGGGATGAGGTGCAGTTTAGAGAGAATCTTATCGTGGAAGCGATGCCGATAAGAATTGAGGATCGCAAGAGGAAGCAACTCAGAGGTAAAGAGATTCCTCTGGTGAGAGTAGCTTGGGGTGGAGCTACTAGTGAGAGTGTAACCTGGGAGCTAGAAAGCAGGATGCGGGAGTCGTATCTGAAACATTTCTCATCAGGTACATTTTCGAGGACAAGAATATTCTAAGTAGGGGAGAATTGTAACACCCTATTTTTAATATTTAATCGTCGGATAATTTTGTTGTTCTGTTGGCCTTAGGTAAGGCGCGTGTCTTATTATTTTTGGTGTTGTATCCCAGTGGGACAGATGTAGTCGAGTGCGAATATTAATAAGACTATTTATTTACTATTTTTATTATTATTAATTCTTTTATAAAAACCAATATTAGTAAATATTAGAATTAAAATTAATATTATTAATATCTGGATTAAGGGACAATTTAGTAATGTGTTAAGAGAAGGTTAATAGTGAATTAGTAAAAACAGAAAAATCAGTAGAACGATTAATCGTGAAAATTGGTGAGAAGAGCAAAGGGGCTAGGAAGGAAGAATTTCATCTAGGGGATTCAACCTTAAGGAAATTCGTAGGAATTATTCTAAAATTCGAGGTAAGGGGAGAGAACGGTTTAAATTCAGGTGATTAACATGATGGGTAGTTGGGGGTATCCTTCCCTCTTCTGTTATTTTTTATGTTCATGATGAATCTGTGATTTACATGATGTTTGTAGGAATTTGCGTTTGTGATGATGATCTTGATGACAATCTGTTGATATATTGATGTTGTTGTTCTGATGAATCCATGAAATATGATAAATATTTTTGTTGTTGATGAACTAAGTAGATTATAGATCTAGAACGAAAATTAATCGGAATATAGTAACATAGATGAAAGATGGATGAAAATCAGAGAGTAAAATTGGTGTAGAAACAATTTTAGGACATGTATGAACCATGAAATTAATTGGAATGAGGTATAGATCTGAAATTATGCAGAAAAGTCAGAAAATGCTTCGTTTCCGCCCATACGCGTATGGACTAGGCCATTATGCATATGAAGGCCTTGCTGCTAAATCATTACGCTTACAAGCATGTAATTACGTGTATCTTGGGGAACATTTGGGTGCCAAAACGCGTATGGGAGAGTACATACACATATGTGGGCGTATGGGGGCGTTTGTGGGCGTATAGGCTCATGCCAATACGCGTATTACAAGGCCAATACGCGTATGGCCAGAGGGTGGTGCAAAAACACGTAATTTTATTTCTTCCCCGATTTCGCGTGCGTAGCCAATTCTTTTGGTGTGAGGTATTGAGATGAATCTTAAAAAATGTTTAATCAAGATTTAACCTTGAGATTTAATAATTGTTGGAAATTAGGTGGATTAATTTAGCCAGAGAATCGATTAAATCGAGTGAGGTAAATATAGGTGATTATTGATGGAAATTATGTTTGGCTTTGATCAAATGGATCGTGTAGATGTATAATATGGTGAATTATACATGATGTACGCTTTTACATTATCATGCATACATTTGTTGATTATTGTTGGGATGATCGGCTGGATGGGCGAATACGATTATTCGTACTCCGTTACGGAGAATGTTGGGATAATCATTGTCGGATGGGTGTATGTGATTATCCATGTTCGATTAAATGAACAAAACCTAGTACCACATGCATTATGTCGTGTCGAGTCACATTGTATAACTTATTGTTGTTTTTTGTGTATAACAATTGTTGTATCTGTTGTTGTAGACTATTGGTGAACGTTGTTGCGATTGTTGTTGTATGTGTTAGAAACTACCTTGTATATATTATATGCACCGTTTATATTTGAATTTGTTTCTCACCCCTTTGTTGTTGTTGTTGCGTTTGTGCTTCTTTGGAAGTACAAATAATCCAGGTACTTAGAGTGCGTGGAGTCGTGTTGCTGTGTTCGAGTCTTAGGATGATCTGATACGTAACACGGGATGGGATTTACTGTTGTTATGTTTTATTTTTGTTACGTATCTTTTTCTTGAAATTGAACTATTTGAGGACTTATTGTTGAGATTGGCTTATTGCCTTCGTTGAGTTAAAAAGATTAATTTTCCGTCGTTTTAATGAAGAACGTTTTGTTGGTTATTATTGTTGAAAACGTGGCATTCCACTTTAAACTTTGATTTTTTATATATAAATGTTAATTTTGTTTATTTGGGAAAGTGGGGTGTTACACATGGGATGTGTACTTGGCCAACAAGATGAAACAAAAAGAAAAGAGTATGCTATTTATTGTACGAGTAAGAAATTCATCGATTGTGAAACTCGGTACACAATGCTTGAGAAAACTTGCTGCACTCTAGCTTGGGCAACTAAATGTCTTTGCCAATATATGATTTATCATACTACTTGGCTCATTTCGAAAATGGATTCGATCAAATATGTGTTAAAAAATTCTGCATTAATAGGACAAATTTCTTGTTGACAAATGTTGTTACCAGAATACAATATTGAGTATCACACACATAAATCCATCAAAAGAAGTATCCTAACTGATCATTTGGCTCATCATCCCATTACTATTCAGTATCTAGTCACATTTCACTTACCATACAAAGACGTCATGTATCTTAAGATGAAAGATTGTGACGAACCACTGCCAAGCGAAGGACCTGAATCAGGATCCCTTTGGGGACTCTTCTTCGATGGAGCAGTCAATTCTTATGGAAACGGGATTAGGGCAATCATTGTCACTCCAAACAGAACCCACATTCCATTCACTACCAGATTAACATTAAAATGTACAAATAACGAGGTCGGCTATGAAGCTTGCATCATGGGTCTCGAAGAAGCAATTGATCTCAGGATCAAGAATTTACACGTGTACAAAGATTCTACCTTAGTGATCAATCATATCAAAGTAGAATGGGAAACACGACAACAAGGACTAATACCTTATCGAGATTATGCAAGGAGATTGCTGTAATTTTCAACAGAATTGAATTCCATCACATCTCTCGTGAGTAAAATCAAATGGCTGAAGCACTTGTTACTCTTTCTTCCATGATCATAATTGATCGATGGAATGACATCCCAAAAATTGACATTATGCGCCTAGACAGGCCATCATACGTTTTTGCAATAGGAACTGTTACTGATGGCAAACCTTGGTATCACGACATGCAATAATTCCTACAGAAAAGGGAATACCCATTTGGATAGTCTAGAAAAGAGAGGAAGAAACAACTTCTTCCTCAACCAAGATTTACTTTACAAGAGAAATTTTGACATGGTTCTACTCAGATGTGTAGACGAGCGCGAAGCAGAAATACTCATGAAAGAAATTCATGAAGGGTCTTTTGGTACTCATACCATCAGATATACAATGGCAAGAAAAATACTTCGAGCATAATATTACTGGCTCAAAATGGATGCAGATTGTTGCAAACATACGAGGAGATGTCATAAATGTCAAATTTATGTTGATAAGATTCATACACCTTTGACACTTCTCAAGGCTCTCTCTTCGCCATTGCCATTTTCAATATGGGGAATTGACATGATTGGATCGATCGAATCCAAAGCTTCAAACATACATCGGTTCATCCTGGCAGGTACTAATTACTTCATCAAATGGGTTGAAGCAACATCATACGCCACTGAAACCTGACAAGTAGTCATCCAGTTTATCAAAAACAATATCATCTGCCGCTACGATATTCCAAGTCAACTCATTAATGACAATGGGTCAAACTTGAACAACAAAATGATGAAGGAATTATGCGCATAGTTCAAAATTGAACACCATAACTCTTCTCCTAATCAAACAAAGATGAACGGTGCAGTGGAGACTGCCAACAAAAATATCAAGAAAATTATCCAGAAGATAGTCGTAATATACAAGGACTGGCATGAGATGCTCCCTTACGCGCTTCGAGGATATTGAATTTATGTTCGCACTTCAACAAGGGCAACCCCTTTCTCACTAGTATATGGCATGGTAGAAGTTTTCCCCATAGAAGTTGATATCCCATCCTTAAGAATATTTATGGAGGCAAAACTCACTGAAGCTTAGTGGTGCCAAATCAGATTCAACGAGATCAATCTGATAGAAGAAAAGAGAATGACTGCCATCTGCCATGGTCAGTTATATTAGAATGAATGAAGAGAGAATCCGATAAGAAAGTTTGATCTCGTGTCATCAAAGAAGGAGATATTGTGCTAAAAAAAATCCATTCACTTTTCACCGATTCTCGGGGCAAATGGAGTCCGAATTATGACGACCCCTAAGTGGTCAAGAAAGCCTTCTCAGGAGGTGCCTTGATACTCGTAATAATGGACGGTGAGGAATTCACTTATCCTACAAATGTTGATGCAATCAAGAAATACTTTTCCTAAAAGTAAAAAAACAACTCGCTAAGTTGAAAACTCGAAAATGGCGACTTAGGCAAAAATGAGTGTCTCGGTGGATTGAAAACCCAAAAGGGAGATCCAGGAAAAATGATAGACAATTAAAAAAGTAATATAATAATATATCCGCTAAAGAATTCTAGATAAAATGTTAAAGATTCATGGCAAGTAACTGCATCCAACCATATTGGATCATCAAAAGAGAGTCACTCATCGAAGTCATCAACAACAGAAGCTTTGAAGACTCTGAACTCAGAATTGGTAGAAGGATAAGGATCATGATGTTTCAATGTAGCCCTTTTCCCCAATAAATTACCATTTTCTACTTTGTAAATACTCTGTGGAATACGCCTTCGGCTCATTACCACCCTATATATGAAAATTTGAGCCATTGCCCATTTGTTTGCAACTCTTATTTGTTTATTTACTTTACAAAATTACGTTTTCAAAAATGATTTATCTTTTTCTTGAAATTAAAATGAATTTACTTCACTTTTATTTTTCAAAGAAAATTTGAAATTTTCCTTGTTCTGTGAACATAAAAAAGAAATCATTCAGTTGCTCCAAAAGCAACCAACTTCTAGAATATCCCACAAGGAGGAACTTATGTCTCCCGCGGATCCATGTCTCCTAAAATCAACAATAGCAAGAGCTCTCCTCTATAATGAGTAATTCAACCAAGCCACAAAAATAATCCATCTCCAAATCGGCCCAGTATTCTCTGTCTTGTTCTGTCAATTTACGTGTCGTGTCTGTTTTGTCAGCATACGCATTCATTCATACATTCATAATTATGTTTGTATTTACATTTGCATAATCATATAGCATTTATCCCATGTGATAAAGAGTCATCTCTCCAGTTCTTCCTAGGATAGAACATCAATTTTCAAGTTTGGATAGCTTGAACCTCTACAACAATGTTGGAACCAAGCATTTGCATCCTCAAGATCGTCAATAAGATGAACAACCTGGCATCTTAAGATCAAAATTTCAGGCATTCTAAGGTATTTAATCCTTTTGTACCTTGAATCTCCCAATGCTTGCTTCATTTGTATCTTTGGGTCAAAGAATATTAAATAGGGGCATATGTCATACCCTAAATTTTGACTCTAAGATATGTACATCATCAGAAGAAATTTATTGACCAACGGACTGTGCCAGACTGGTTTGAACAGTATCCCCGCAATGAATCAGGATTCCTGAGTCCCTCAGAGGATTCAAGCAAAGGACCAATCATTAATACATAAAATTTTCAACCTTACAATCACTATCAAAGGGTTAAGAAATCTCAAATGATGGGAAATCTTTCAAAGACACAAAAGTTCCAGTGATCTGGGCCCTGAGCCATCATAATCACCAATTAGGGTTTCAGTCATCTGAGCCCTCCAGATGAAATTTTTCTTGGGAAAAGGAGGAAAGGCCTCCACATATCATCAAGACTATTGACATGAGTTTGACAAGCCATTTACAAGTACGAACATTGAAGAGATCAAGGACTGCAAGATTAGGATTTCATAGTGCCCGAATTAGGGTTTCTGACTAACCGGGGAACCACAATGCAAAATTTTCAACTCAACAAGAGCCTATACCATATGGAATGGTTTAAATATCTCATTCATAAGTTCAAAATACCTCAGAGGATGTCCAGTCAAAAAATCAGAAATCCAGGGGTATCTAGTGTAATTTCCATCTGGACCAAAAAGTAAAAGTTTGACTTTTTCACCCAAAATGATCCTCATGACCTATATTTCAAGAATATATGTTCATGAATACATTTGATCATAAAAAATCAGAAATTTGAAGATAACTTGTAAAATGGGCAATCTTTGAAACTTAGAAATTTTTCTATGGAAAAAAGTGTTCAAGTGGCCTACTTCCAAGCATCATAACTTGTGATCCAAGCATCAGATTTTGGTGAACCAAAGCTCAAATGAAAGATCTCATTAAAAACTACAAATGATTAAACTATGAGAAACTCCAATTCATTATGTATTTAAAGTTGAAGATGGATCAAAATCAAGAAAAATACTAATTTTCAACACTTCGAAAAAATCTACCTAAGGGTAAAATCAACAAAAACGCAAAAACTTGGAGGGATTTTTCACCAAGTTCCAAGCTGATTAAGATCCTTTTCAAAACACCAATATTGTTCCAAATGTTGCCAACAATTCAAGGAATCAATTGGCATGCAAAGATCTTGCTTGTACATGAAGAAATCATGGATCAAAGTAAGCATCTCAAGCTTTTTGCAAAAACAGATTTTTCACAAACTTGTGAAATCTAACTTTTTGAATCAAAGTACAATATCAAGTGGATTTAAGCATCTAAACAATGATATCAAGTCTAATGAAAGTTGCAAATTCATGATTGCAGCATGGAATTCACCAAAATGACATTCATAGAATTCAACATTATGCATTTTGATCCAAGGGCCACAAAGCTCCAAAATGGCATATTCTTGGATCTCTTGTTCAACAAGCAATATGTGGACACAATCCAAGCATCAAACTTCTAAGGAATATGAATTTTGCTGCTGCATAGCTGAGCTATTTGATAATTTCATCATTTCACGTGTAAGAGATATTTTCATAAAACCATGACTCACCATTGTGACCTCATCACTTCAAATCTTGGAGGCCAAGTTTTTTCAACATATTTTCCTATAAATAGAGACCTCATTCCATTATAAAAATTACACCAAAGCCTCTGATTACTAAGCTTTCTCTTCTTTTCTCTCAAAGACTCAAAACTAAATATTTTGAGCAATCACTCCTGGTTTTTGAGTTTGAGCTAGCACGAGCTCAAACCAATTGCTCACAGAGATCACATATGATGTTTATGAGGTGTTCAACGTGTAAGAGATATTTTCATAAAACCATGACTCACCATTGTGACCTCATCACTTCAAATCTTGGAGGCCAAGTTTTTTCAACATATTTTCCTATAAATAGAGACCTCATTCCATTATAAAAATTACACCAAAGCCTCTGATTACTAAGCTTTCTCTTCTTTTCTCTCAAAGACTCAAAACTAAATATTTTGAGCAATCACTCCTGGTTTTTGAGTTTGAGCTAGCACGAGCTCAAACCAATTGCTCACAGAGATCACATATGATGTTTATGAGGTGTTCAAACTCTTAGATCACCTCTGAAACACTCCCAACCCAGAATCACTCATCAAAACCTCAAAAAGTCCTTATTTCTGCAACTTGGAGATCAGAAGTTGATCCAGCCATTTGCAATCAAGTCCAAGTGTTCAAACACACTCCATATGGTGTAGGGAAGCAGTCCAGATTATCACAACATCTTTGTAGCACCTCCATCTTGAAATCACTACTCCAGGTCCAAGCTCAAGTTTAGGTAAGCCTCAAACTTGGCCAATTCAAGATCCATGCATATTTCCTCGCACTATCTTTTTGCCATATATGCGTAATCATATTCTAAGTAATTCCGCTAAGTCAATTTCACAAAATCATCATCATGTAGAATTTAATGAGGCTCAAGCCAAATCATGGTTCTTGGGCAAGAACACCCTTCGCGCGTGTTCTTGGCGCCATTTTTAGAAATTCAAAATTTTGAATTTCTATTATTTTTGTTAATTGATTCAAAAATTAATTTCTTTCTGATTCTTTTGAATTTTTAAATGATTCTTTTTTAATTAAATTAAAAAAATGTTTAATTATTTTATTCCATAAAAAATTCCAAAAAAATATTTTTTAATATATTTTGTAATTTTTCAAAGAATTAATTTTTAATTGTTTTTACACATTTTAAAATGATTCTTTCTCTTGATTTTTCAAACACAAATTAATCTCAAGATATTCTATGGATAAAATATAAATTTTTAAACCTTGATCCATGTTTGTTTCTTGTTTTTCCGTAGTGTTTGAAATTTATCAAATATTTTAATATTTTATTTCAAAATAAATATTCAAAATATTCAAAATTAGGGTTTTGACTTTCATGCCCTCATATTGACTTTTGTCACACTCATGAGCCTCTATTAGAGTGTAAGAACCATCCCTTTTTGAAAAATGAACCATTAGGGTTCATCTGATCCAATTTCAAAAACTCGGCACAATCACCTTTTTCACCGGATTAAGTTTTCATCTATGAATCTTTTTCTGTGAATATCTTTACACATAATCATTTGTTTTCTAAAATGAATTGTCAAAATGTGTCATGAGGAATCCTTTGTGTTTAGGACTCATTCTTTCTGTTTTAAACTTTTCCCGATCTGTTTTAAAAGTCCGCCAGACTTCCGTATAAGTCTTGAACCCACCAACTATTTCTTAAACAGTTTTTAATCTCCTAAACAAATATTATGAGAATTTGTTTACAAATCTCATCTCCTTTTCTTTTTTTTGTTCTTTATGACTAAAGATCTAATACATCAACAACTAGACTGAGCTTCATTCCAGTGAACTGCTTTCTAGGTTGTATGCAGCTTTTCAGCATCCAAGTCCTACTCTGTGTATGAAATCATCAGATAATTAAGAAACAAAACAAATTTCATAAACATCCTTATGTTTAAGCCTTATTATTGGCTTCTGAGCCATCTTTTCTCTTTCTAACTTCTCGCTGTTTGCTTAAACTGTTGTTGCTTAGACTAGAACTGTTTGCCAAAATTATCTTTCTTCACCTCATACTAAAGCAAAGATAGTAAAATACTTCTTAATGACAAAGAGAATACAATGTAAAATACATTTGTAATCTTTCTCCCTCGGGGTTTTGGGCCTCTGCTTCCTAGTATAACACCCAACTTCATTCTTAATAAAACAACTTAAGAATACTCAAACCATAGCAAAGATATATTAAAAGTTGTTAAACACATTCACTGGAACTTTTATTTGTGTGCATGCATCTTTACTATTTATACTTGCATCTCTACTAGTATCTCAACAACCGGGTTACTGTCACCAGACCTAACCTCTGAATAACTAGAACAAAAACTAGGCAAAACATAGCCTCTTCTTGAGCTTCAACCTTAGGCTTTAATCAAGGAAAATATAAATCAAATCTTCCCTCTTTAGAGATGACAAAGTATCTCTACTGAGCATCTTTTAGCTTCAACCTTGGGCTTCAATCAAGTCACAAACGGTCAAACACTTCACAGTCACTCAAAATCAGTCATAGTCTTGGATTTAACTAAGTTAATAACAATAATACAACCATAGTCTTGGACTCTAACTAAGCTAACACTAGTCATAGTCTTGGACTTTAACTGAGCTAAACAACATCATTATCATCATAGTCTTGGACTTTAACTAAGCTCATTCCTAATAGTCATAGTCTTGGACTTTAACTAAGCTAAATTCCCACAACACCAGTCATAGTCTTGGACTTTAACTAAGCTAAGCATCCAACTTTTCTTGAGCTATGCAAATCAAGATAACCCATTCAGTTTTCCTAAGTTATGCAATTCAGGTCAACCATTTAATCCTCCTTGAGCTATGCAATTCAAGATACCCATTCATCCTTTCTTGAGATATGCAAATCAAGATACCATTTAGCTTATGCCTTGAGCTATGCAATTCAGACAACCAACCAACCAGTTACAAACAATTGTTTTTCTAGCTTCAATCCTGGGCTTTAATCAAGACACTAACAAACTTTACAGCTTTAATCCTGGGCTTTAATCAAGACACAAATTAAACATTTGAGCATCATCATCATGTGTTTTTAACCAGGATACAAATCAACCCCTTCCTCCTAGCTCTATCCTATAAGGAGGAACTACAATGCTCTGATCCCTTAATTCTCTTTTTGGGGGTACGTAGGCAAAATGTCGTAAGATCTTTGCGAGCTCACCAAACAAAAAAATACAATTAGTTTCTAAACCTAAAAAAACATCAGAAAATTGTGATGATACAGAAACACAAAGACATCAACATAACCCTATCAATCAACACTCATCCCATACCCAGACCCATATAAAGAAACCCCTATCAATATGAAAAAGAACAAATTTTGTACTAATCCAGAGTTTTTTTGAAATAAGCTAAAGAAGAACCCAAAACCATGTGGGCATATGTTAAATAACAGAATGCAAAGCGAGGTGAGTTTAAGATATTTTTTCCCTTCCATAACCATCTTCACCAGGAAAAAAAAGAAAGTATAAAAAATGCGATAGAAATTAAATACCACAAAAATCGAGCTACAAAAGGAACTAACTATGAAAGACCCAAGGCAATTTAGGTACTTTATACAACCTAATTTTTGTTTTTGTAGGTATGTTTGAAGATTGGGGTGGCAAACGGGCATGCCCGCCCCGTTTAGTCCCGCCCCACAAAAGCCTGCAAAAAATGGTGTAGGGCGGGGCAGTCAAGGTTGAGGATGCGGGCTTAAAACCTAAGTCCACCCCGCAAAAAAGTGAGGGAGGGGCGGGAAAAGCCCATGGGCATTGCACTTTTTAAGCCTAAAAGTGTAAACATTTAAGTAAATATGTATGCCCGCAAAAGCCCGCGAAGAAAACAGGGTGTGCTGGGTAGGGCATACACTTTAGAGGGTGGAGGCCTAAATCCTTGGCCCGCCCCATACTAAAGTGTGGGCAAAACATGCATACACAAAGGGCCAGACCCGTTTTGTCGCCCCTACTTGAAGACCTCGTCAAATCATTAGTATCTTGATAGTGGGTGTTCAAGGCATATGACGAGAGACCTAAACAAATTTTCTCATCTAAAGACTAAGGCCAAAGTATATCTAACTTATGGAGATAATAGCAAAGGGAAGATCCTTGGCGTAGGCACTATTGGTACTCCACCTTTCACAATTATTGATGGTGTCCTCTATGTGTAAGGACTAAAGCATAACCTTCTTAGCATTAACCAATTATGTGACAAAGGATTCAAAATCAAATTCACCAAAGATGAATGTTTGATTGAAGACGAATTCACTAATGAGGTAAATCTAAAAGGTAATAGAATTAACAATATTTTATGATTTCCCTTGATAACATGTCTTTGATGGTTAAGTGTCTTATGGCAAACAACAACGACTCATGGTTATGGCACAAAAGGTTTGCTCACATTCACATGGAGCACTTGAACAAATTAATCAAACATGATTTAGTTATTGGATTTCCAAATATCAAAATTCATCAAAGATAGATATTATGATGCTTGTCGAAAAGGGAAACAAACTAAATCAACTTTCAAATTCAAAAATATGGTGTCCACGACAAGGCCACTACAACTGTTACACATGGACTTATTTAGTCCATCGAGAACACGAAGCTCCAGAGATAATGTTTTTGCATTAGTTATTGTTGATGATTTCTCTAGATACACTTGGAGTTTCTTCTTAGTGCAGAAAAGTGAAGCTTTCAAGGCATTCAAGAAGTATGCAAAACAAATTCAAAATGAGAAGTCACTTACAATTGCCTCCATTAGAAGCGACCATGGTGGAGAATTCCAGAATGCTTTATTTGAATAATTTTGCGAAGAACATGGAATCTCACACAACTTATCGGCACCTAGAACCCCCGACAAAATGGTGTTGTAGAAAGGAAGAATAAATCATTGGTGGAACTTGAAAGGACTATGCTTAGCGACTCAAATGTACCTAAATATTTTTGTGCAAATGCGGTGAGCACTATAACGACCCAAAATAATTAGAATATTTATTTAATTGGTTTATAATAAATAATTGGGAGTTATCGGTGAACTCAACGAGATATTATGGTGTAAGATGTGTTTATGATGAGTGAGGTGTAATTTGATGAATTAAGTGATTATCCGGAATTATATTAATAATGATAATAGAATAATATTATTTGGATTATTATTATTATTATTTCAAATAAAAAAGGAGAACGATTAAGGGAAAAGTGGTGTTTTTGGATGGATAAGTGAGGTTAAAATCGGAATAACATAATGAGGTCCAAGAGGGTAAAGGAAGAAACAGAAAATCAGATTTTTGGGAGAATTCTAGGATCGATCGTATTTAAGAAAATGAAACTGCTATGAGGAACGAAGGCAGAAAGGCGAGGACTCAGAGGTTTCTTGAAGACCTCGAAGAAAGGGAATTCAGAGTTTGACATCTAAGGTATGGGGAGTATTACCTTTCAATATAATTGATATAAGGTGTAGATTTATATATATGAATGATTTGGGATTATATGGTTTATGAGAATCGATGATGAATTTGATGAATGATGCATTTAATTGATGACTGTTTGTCGAAGCTGGTGAAAAATTAGAATGTCGAATCGATGAATATTTTGTCAGGCTGAATGAAAATTGAATGACGAAGTTGTATAAATATTTTGGATTGTTAGGAATCATACTAAATTGTATTAGATTGCAGAAAATATTGGAAGAACTGGATTGGAATCATATCGTGTAGAGTTAGGGAATTGGAAACTCCTTGTATTGAGGGTGGCGAGTGCCACCCTACTATTTTTTATTAAAGGTGGCAAGTGCCACATTTGGAAGTGGTTGATGCCACATAAGTAAGTGGCTTGCGCTACACTTAGTGGCTGGTGCCACATTGATAAGTGGCTTGCGCCACCACTTCGGTTAGGAGATGTGGCGGTTGCCATATTATGTGACCAGTGCCACAGTGCACTTGGAATGTCTTATCTGGGGGTTGTGAGTGCCATCCTACTATGATTTGATATCTGCATTTTTTTGTTAGATGCAAACTCAGTTCTGTACCTGCAGTATTGGACAATGAATTTAGAGATCACCACAATGGTTTATTTTAGGAGAGAAGATAATAAGCAAAATAATCAATAATTGTATTAGTATTTGGATGGGGAATTGGTAGTCCATTTGAAAGTGTTTGTGACGGTTATAGTGGGAAACCTTTTTGAGAAAACTTTGAATTGCTGAGAAGGAATACTGAGGGTTACTAAGTACTATGTTGATAGTGATGTGTATAAATTATTTGATATGTGTGAGTTATACCTTTTAAACCGTGAGTCGGCCTTACATGTTGTTTGAAGTATTAAGGGAATGTCGTAGCGAAATATATTCTGATAAATGATATGAAGCGTGAGAAGGGGTTATCTAGTGATTGTTTCGTGACTTAGGTGACATGATTACATGCTGAAGTAATTGTGTGTGTGTTTTACTGTACAAATTGTTATGATGATGTTTTGAAGTAAATCGCTTAGTGTTTATTATGATTATTTGATAAATGATGATGTGTTGTCTATGAATGTGTGTATGTGAAGAGTATATGGTGATTTGATATATGATGATGTGTTTTCTATGAATGTGTATATGTGAAGTATGTGAAGAGTATATGATGATGTGTTTTCTATGAATGTGTATATGTGAAGTATGTGTAGAGTATATGATGATTTGATATATGATGATGTGTTGACTATGATGTGTATATGTGAAGTATGTGAAGAGCATATGATGATTATGATGACTATGATGTTTTTTATGGTTATGACAATTAGAATGATTAAGTTGTCTATGAGATATATGATAATATTTTGATGAATACTGATGCATTTTGACTAGTCGTGGTCATATCTTTGTGTTGTTGCACATCATGCATTCATAGCATATGTTAGGACGAGATGTACAATGATGTTTTGTTGGATGAATATCCAATGACGAATTGTAGGATGCTCAGGTCCAGTGATGGCCTTAATCCCATTGTGTGGATTAAATGCAAATGATGATGTGCTCTGGTTCCAAGTAGGAACCGATCCTATTGTTGGGGATCTTTAGAGAATAACGATGACTAAGTCATCAATGATGTTTTTTGGTACTGCATGCATGAATCCATATGATGTTCCATTTGCATTGTTTGTGTCATTGTATGATGTTTTGTGATAAGTGAATTATATGATTTAATTATTAAAGTATGACGTTTTATGATGAATATGATGTTGTTGTTTTGAGTTTGAAGCATATGATTATTATGTTGTAGTGATCTAATTGTTATACATATGATATCTATTTCTTATATCTCGTATAATGATTTGTGATTACTCACCCTGCCTGTTCGAATGTTGCCTCTACGTGGGTAACGTGCAGATATCCGAGATGAGTTCCGCAGTGTGTGAAGTATTAGCTGGAACTTGTTTAACTTAATTCTAGAGTGTCTGGTGTCTTGCTCTGATAGATGTAACATCGGGGGAATGGAACACTTATATGATTTAATTGTCGCTTTATTAGTATAAGTTTTATGAGTTGTTAAATGTTGAATTGAGAATAATGATAATTATTGACTTTGACCAAAAGGTCTTTATGTTTTAATGAGATAAGAGGAAAATATTTTGAATATATGAGTTCGCTGCAAAGTTTTGATATTTTAGAGAAAAGTTATTTTAATAAAATAAATTGGATTGATGTTTTATGAAGAAATGTGACACCTTCTATGAGTTACTCTAATTATTTCAATTTATTTATCGAGAATATTATATGGGGTTAGAAGGGTGTTACAAGCACGACATATTTTGTAAGTAATCGTGTTAACATTCAAGAATAATAGATCCAAAAAGATTCTAATGATAATGATCTACCAAAGGATGGATGACACATAAATATCATCCTATTGACAAGATTATTGGAGAAATATCTCAAGGAGTATCAACTCAATTAAATCTTAAAGATGCTTGTCTCAACATGGAATTCGTTTCTCAAATAGAACCTTCTAAAGTTAAAGAAGCCTTAGATGATGACCAATGGATTCTAGCCATGCAAGAAGAACTAAATCAATTTGAAGAAATCAGGTATGGGATTTAGTTCTAAGACCAAAAGGTAAGCATATTATTGGTACTAAATGGATATTTAAAAATAAACTAGATGAAAATGGTATCATTATAAGGAACAAGGCAATATTAGTAGCCCAAGGCTATAATTAAGAGGAAGGTATATATTTTGAGGAAACATTTCCACTGGTTGCTAGACTAGAAGCAATTAGATTATTGTTAGCATATGCTTGTTCTTTAAATTTTCAGTTGTACCAGATGGACATTAAAAGCGTTTTCCTAAATGGTTACATACTCGAAGAAGTTTATGTATGTCAACCTCCGAGATTTAAAGATTTCAAACATCCTAATCATGTTCACAAACTAAAAAAAGGCCTTGTATGGATTGAAGTAAGCACCAAGGGTGTGGTATGATAGGTTAAGTAATTTTCTATGTGAACATGGTTTCGAAAAAGGTAAAGTAGATACTACTTTGTTTATCAAAAGAATTAAGAATCATACTATCTTAGTGTAAATCTATGTAGATGACATCATATTTGGATCCATAAATGAATCCTTATGTGAAGAATTCTCATTAATCATGCAAGGATAATTTGAAATGTCCATGATGGGTAAGTTGAACTACTTCCTTGGGTTAGATATTAAACAAACAAAGAATGTAATATTTATCAATCAATCTAAGTATTGCAAAGAGCTTCTCAAAAGATTTGACATGGATTCATGCAATGATATAGCAACTCCAATGGGATCCGACACTTATCTTGATCATGAAGAATCCGAAATTCCAATTGATATTACAAAATACCGAGGTATGATCGAATCTTTATAATATATAACTGCTAGTCGACCTGATATTATGTTTAGTGTATATTTATGTGCACCATTTCAAGCATGTCCGAAGGAATTACATCTCATTATTGTGAAGAGGATAATGAAGTATCTTAAAAGAACATCCAAGTTACATTTTAGGAAATGTCCTAGTCTCATGGTCATGTAAAAAGCAAGCTAACACTCATCATTATCACTCTTTATAAAACCTCAACCTCCAAAATATCATCTCCATCTCTCATTGTAACCCTAAATATGAAAATCCCTTCTGCAAACCCTAACCCTTTTCTATGGCTCCTCTAAGGAAGAATGAGGGTAAGAAGCCAATGGGAGAAAGCCCTAACTCAATTGAAGAACACTTCAAGCAACCTGTTAAGAAAAGAAGAATATATTATGATGTCAGAACCAGAAACTTGATGCATGTGAAATATGTCAATTTTGAAGCTTTTCTTACACCTAACTTTACTTTTGAGACCTCGCTGAAAGATTCTGGAATGAAGGATCTTGTTGCTGAGGCAGGTGTTTACTATCCTGACTTAGTTAGGAAATTTTATCATACTATTAAGTTTGGTAAAAATGACTTTGATGAAGGAAAGCTTACCGCTATTGTTAATAATAAGGAAATTTCTATGGGTTTAGAGGAACTTGGAAAATGATTGGGTGTACCATCTGAGGGAAAGAAACTGCATTTGGGAATTTTACCTGAAATTGAAAAATGGAAGAATTTTGATAACTTAGACTATTTTGTTCAAATGTCTAGGGGTACCCGTGATGATCTTTTGGGTAGACAAACTCAATCCTCCAGAACCATCAAATATTCCAAATCTCTTAATGTTAGTGATTGTATGCTCCACAATATTTTGACATACATTCTGGTTCCAAAACACTCTAATCATGCTCAAGTAAGTGAGTTGGAGGTTCATCTCATTAAGGCTATGAAGATGGGATGGAAAATTAACTGGGCTTACATGAACTATCACCACATGAAACACCAACTTAGTCTTACCGGTGGACTACTATATGTTTTTTTTGTCTCCAAAATTATGGAATATTGTGATGTTTCTCGAAGTAGAGAACCAAGGACTGAAATGACTTCCAAGATTTGTGAGATTAATGATTCTACCGCTACCAAGAACATCAGAATCCTTCGTGCTCCTAATGGTGAGTTTCGCTACAAAGATGAAATGGCTGCCCCCGTTGCTCCTGAAGGTTTCTAATGAATTTCTTTATCGAGAAATGCTTAGTATAAAAACAGCCATGAACCATAACCATCAAACAATCACTAGAGACATTAACAAACTTTTGAAGCTTTTCTGATCCTTGAACTAACCCAAGCACCAAGTGAGAATGAGGAAAATGAAGATGAAAGTGAAGATGAAGAAGGAAGTGAAGATGAGGAGATGGTTGAAAACTCCGATAATGATTAGCTTCATGTTTCTCTTATGCATCTAGTTTGTTTTAAGTTTAGTTTTTGTCATGTTTATGTTTTAAGTTTCTAAGCCCTAAAGTGTTTTGGCATTTTGGTTTATTTCATGTATTTCGCACAATGGTTATGTTTCATACTTTAATATTTCGCTCATGCTTCATTAATATCAAGTCTAATATATTATTTGTTTGTACTAAGATTTTTGTGTTGTTTTTTATTTGATTGTATGGTATTAACTTTCATATTTTAATCATTTTTATACAACTTATGCTACCTTGTTTCCAAGTCTTTTCCCTTCCTTTTTGGTAATGACAAAGGGGGAGAGGAATGTACTATGTTGTATTAGTTTCTCTAACAAAATTCTATAGATTTTTAAAGCTCCTAGTATCTCTAAGAGTCATGAAATTTTAGGGGGAGCATTATCTAAGGGGGAGCTTGCTTCGGTTAGAGAAACAAGGTTGGAATCAATTTTTAAAAATCGGGTTGTCATCATAAAAGAGTGGGAGAATGTGAAGACATGGCTTCTCAAATGATTTTGATGACGACAACAATGCTTCAACAACGTATCATGCAAGCTCAAAAAGAATTGGATCAAATACATTGAAGATGCATTGAATATTGAACAAAATTGCACATTATATCAAGTCTTGAAGTATTAAGATTGTTTAAAGGTATTATCAATTACCTCTTAAGCAATGTACATACAAGTGTTCAAACTAGTCTTCATTCATGCCATGATCTTTAGAAAATATTGGTTGCATTAAAACACTTTTTCAGTTCTGTTTCTGAACATTTTTTTCAAACCAGACTTCAAGTAACCGGTTATCACCTACCCGTTAACCGGCTACCCTTCACAAATTTTGAAAAATAAAAAAGATGTCACTTCAAATAACCGGTTACCACTTTTTCCAGAATCGAAAAATTGCATCTTTTCAAGTAAAATATTTTCTATTTCTTTGCTTTGAACTATGACATCTCTTCAAATTTTATACCTGTTTGTAGAGGTATTTTAAGCATCATATGAACACAATTTTCCAGATTTTCAAGACACCTCCTACAATTTTCATAATCATTTCACTCAAATTCTTCTTTATTTTCAAATCTTCTAAAAAGTGTTCATATCATAAATTTCTTTTGATTGAAACTTTGAATTAAATTTTCACATTTACCATCATAGTTTCATATCGTAATTTAGAACAGTTGTATACATATTGTGAGTGCAAATTATTCAAGGGAGAAGATCAATTTCACTTAATATACATTCAAGATCCAACTTTCTACTTTTATTCAAAAAAAATCAGAATTTCTTGTTACTTAGTCATAACTTATTATTCAGGATTGTTGATAATAAGTTTGTGAGATTATTTATTTGCTATCCGGTGTGTGGGATGCAAGAGGTCCCTTTGTGAGAAATTGAGTCTCGATTGGGCTTTAAACATTGTAAATCCAAGAGGATTGTTCTTGGTATGTTAGAGTTGTATAGAAAGACTTAAGATTGTTTTGTCTAGGAATCCAACATTATAGTGGAAATCTCTTTCATCTTGAAAGGGGACTGAATTACTCTTGGACTGTAAGGGGAACCAGTATATATCACTGTGTCATTTACTTTCTGATTTTACCGCATTCTTCACTTAGAATCATTAAGAAAGTAAAACACCGAAACCGTTGAAAACTCAAGAAAATTTTATAAGTCCTAATTCACCTCCCCCCTCTTAGGCGTACACCCAAGTTACAAAAGCTTCTCTATTTGTAGAGAGCTACCGAAATCCTAATGCTATTATTTTTAACCTTTTCAAAAATACATTTAATCTTATTTAATTAAACTATTTTAATTAACTAAATATTATTTATGTTTAGTTAAACTATTTTAATTAACTAAAATAAAATATTAATTAAATTAAATCATATTTAATTTAATCAACTATGAATTCTCATTTATTTAATTAAATCATATTTAATCAAATAATATATATATATATATATATATATATATATATATATATATATATATATATATATATATATATATATATATATATATATATATATATATATATATATATATATATATATATATATATATATATATATATATATATATATATATATATATATATCACTACCGTGTATGCCCTATGATTAGCTATCATAAACAGATACAAAATATTTAGTTTCAATAACAAAATCTATGGTTAGTTCTCACTTGATATCTAGATTGATCCCTTAATTTCATTGACTAAGAGAAAAAAAAACATTCATAAAAAATATTATTTAATAAATATAACTTCATCATTATAAAAATCAAATCTAAATGGATCACATGATTCACATTTTTGAGAGAAAATTCATCTAAGAGAACTTAATTTAAAAGAACTAGTCACCAATTCTTAATTTAAAAGAACTTAATTTAAAATAAAATAACTAAACATTACAAATAATTAGGGATGAATCCCTAATGATGGCTTGCCTTCTCCCTTATTCTAATGCTTCAGAATATGTCTCATTGATCAAAAATTTTGAAACTTTAATGACTAAACATATTTAACAATTTATTGAAAAATCATGTTCTTGCAGAATCACAATGTATGCCTTATAGGTGTGTCCAATTTTTGCGTTGTTGCTCAAAATAGTGTACTCTACTTTATAAATCTGACATGTTTTTACTTCATTTTTCAATTTCTTTTTTTTTTTCTTTAGTTTTTTCACTTTTTGCATACGAGCAATCTCCTTACTCTATCATCATAACTTCCATATTAAAATACCGTAGAATATTTTTATCAGGATGATTTTGTATTGGATTGGTGTTTATGTTTCTTCAAAATACTTATTAAATCCTACAAAAACATAAATGAATTAAAAACAAAGCACTTAAAATAACTAAAAATTATACTAAGAAACATGTAATGATTCACTATTATCAATTATTATTTAAAGGTAATCTACTATTTACTCAAAACATATTAATAGATTAAAAATAATCCAACAACTAAGGGCCCCTTACATGTTTTTGTTAGAAAATAAAATTACAGATTTAAAAAAAAAAACACTTCAAATAAAAAAATTGAGACATATATTTATGAAAAATTATGTAATTTTAACTGTTTTATTTTTTAATAATGTATAGTTATATTTTTGGATGATTAAATTAATATTTTAACATATACAAAATAGTGTTAAATATGTAAGTGGTTCTCATAAATATCATATAATTCAAATTTATTCTCTCTAAAAAATTCGTTTCAAGAATGTCTTTTTAATATTTTTTGTCCGCAATATTTGTCTCTTTTCTTAAACGCCCCTAATGGAAGCTCAGCTCATGAAGTGACACCTGGGATATTTTTTGACATGTGACATAGTGACGTTGAATTTAGATTAATTATATTATTTGATAATTTGATTTTATTTATATTTGTTTTATTTTTAAAAAAATCTTAAATGTGTGTTCGTATACATACCTAAAAAGGAAGGTTTTTCTAGAGATGTCCATACCGATAGGTTAATGTATTTTTCATTTCAATTTTTTATTATTTATTTCTAGTATAGTTAAAGATGCTTGGTTATGGTTAGAGGGTGATCATACTTGTAATTTATTAATATAGGATAAAGACATAGAACAAGGAAAATATTTTTATCATCGTAAATGAAAATGAGAGCAAGTTGAAAGAGTCGGAAGTTGTTGAAATTTTGAAGGAGTTGTATGAATCTTCAAAGAAGAAGAAGAAGAAACTGTAGAAGAAATTGAACTCGTGGGTATTTGCTAAAGTATTGAAATCGATATATTTTATATTTTTGTTTATGATTAATTATCATGTACTTGATAATGAAGTGTAACTATTGAAGATGTTGGTGAATTAAAATGCAATATTGTTATGAGTGTTAATTGACACTTTATGCATTAAAATATTATCAAAATATTATGACAGTTATTCTTAATGGAATGTTGGTGCTTGGTTTGTTTTTTTTTTTTTTTTTTTTTTTTTTTTTGATTTAGGAGGGCATTAAACCCAAAACAAACAAAACACAAACTCAACCAATGCCACTACTATCTTCTAAAAGAAGATTATACAGGAAGTTAGGACACTCACTAAACTCTATTTTGAGACACAACACCATTTGTACGAATGTGGTGATATTTGTATCATATTTTTCCAATCTGAATCATTATACAACATTTAAATACCAATTTCCAACAAAATTTCCCATTAATTGTGGTTCATTCATTATAAAATAGTTGTAACAAGCTATATGACATAGTAGTTATACAACATCATTCGATCCTTACATTACATAGATTAATCAAAATACATCATTGTACTCATAATGCATGACAAAACAAAAAATATATAAATATCTTCAAAATATCAACATAGTCTTCATTAAGATAAACCCTTTTGAATTTCTACCTATATTTTTTTTTATCTCTTACCACTTCCAATGCCACCTACAATGGTATCTTCTTTAGGATCATAAATGGATCTTCAGGATGTTTTCTAGTGTCCACTATGTCTCTTGTTTTAAGAGTCATAAGTTTGTCTCTCTTTCTTCTATGACTTATCAAATAAAAATGTTTCTTTACTTTATTCTTTTTTGGTATCAAACTCTTGACCTGTCATAAGTGGCAAGAGTTAGTAAAGACACGTGGTAATTTGAATGCACAAAATATGAAGATAATTACATGATCACTTCTACTTAGCTTTTGTGAAGAGACCATGACAACACATGGTGGTTTCAAGGCACTGGACTTAGCTAGTTTAGACCTTTTACCAATGAAAGTTTTGATACCATTTGACTTTTATGCACTTGGTTTGATAGTTGTAGTGATATATTTGTAAAAGGCCATGACAAAACGGTATTAGGGGTTACATGTGCATAACCAATAACCATGTATATAAGTGGTTTGGGTCATAAATCCCTAGGAATTAGATAGTCAACAACTTCTCTAGCCGATTTGGAGTGGTTAGTACTTTCCATGAGTTCCCTAAAATCTAGGCCCATAAGCCTCTATAAAAAAAACTCAACTCTAGGGTTGAGATACAATGCATATACACATGAAATACCATTAAAAATATAGAGTTTTTCACCTCACGTGAACTTGTTCTCTCATAGCAAAAACACCATTGAAAATGGTTTATCACCACTTTGAGCAAGACCTAAACCACTGAAGATCACTAAGGCTTCTTGCCACCCATACCAGCATAAGAGGCACACATCCTATATTTTTATTATAAGTACAGTGGCACCCACCGTGGGCCCCCAGTAAAACTAACCTGGGTCACACCTTCACTTATCACCTCTAATGTAACACTCGTCAAAACCTCAACTCCTAAGCCTAAATATTTCCAATCATGGTGGCTAGAAGAGAACAATCCCCCACAATGAAGGATACTGGAGGTATAAATGACCTCAGTGCCATGGCGGAGATGCACACTGCTTTGGACGAGTTGCGCGTCAAAATCAAAACCTCGAAGACATTGTCCTAAACATCCAACAACACCAACAATAAACCACCCATGTAGAAGAAATATAAGTGTTGGACCCTTAGTCACTCTCATACGAGTTATGGGAATCACTTATCCTCGAAGGTTTCAAGCTTCCTTACTTGGAAAAATTTGACGGATCTAGTGATCCTTACGATAATGTCTCCTCCATCAACACGCAATTCACATCATATCAGCCCGTGATTCTCTGAAATGCAAGCTCTTGTATGGAACTTTCATATATGAAGCCTTACGATGGTACATGGTTCTACCCCTAACCTCCATCACCAGCTACTATGAGTGGTGAAGATACTTATGCACAAAATCCCAACTAGGAGACAAAGACATATAAATATGTATCACCACTAGCCTGTTTAATTTCCATTTCCATCCATACCAAGAAATGTTTGTAGGGTCATTTCAAAATGGTCACAAAGCAGCACACTTTAACGAATTCCTCGCTCAATGATCAGTCACTTTGCTAGCAGAGGTGGTCACAGGGGTGCAATGCAAGATAAAGGTTAAGGATAGTAACATCAATAAGAAGGTTTGAGACGTAAATGTAGGTGTTCATAATTCCGAAGGAACACAACACCCAAGAAAAAACAGCTACACCTCGGTTGCCAAAGACAAGGAAACATTTAAGCAAAGCAGAAGGGTTGTGGAGAGCTATACGCCCCTGGACACTCGGTGTGAGCATACCTAGCACAAAGTTCTCCACCTAAATGATATTCATATAACTCTCTCTCTCTAAAGGAATATGTTATCTGGCATGTGCTTAGTAGATAATGTAAGTTCTATAGGGTGAAAGAACACCACACTGATGATTGCTACCTGCTCAAGGAAGAGATAAAGCGCTTGATCTAGGAAGGCCACCTAAAGACTTGTGTCAAATGTGACTTCTCTTAGGGTTCATGCAGGCCCAACTCTCGCGAGCGGATCACATAAGAAGCCTAAGACCCATAAAGTAAAAGGAACCATTCCAAGAAGAGGTCAACAAGGAAGTACGCCATACAAGATATGCCTGTCAGATATTAAATCTATAGGATCTTCCCACAATACCAATAGAATGTGAGATTGAGACGCCAAATGTTGAGATCTATTTTTTAGAGAAAGACGCAACATGTATCCAGCCCCATAACAACGATCCCATGGTCATCAAGGTGATATGCAATTATTGGAAAATGAGAAGAGTCTTGGTATATCAAAAGGGTTCTATAGATATCCTCTACTGGAACGCATTGGAGAAGCTTGCCTTGACCCATATGACTTAAAAGCTTTAAAAGGATCACTGGTTGGATTCTCTGGGAGTAGGTGTAGGTGAAAGGCTACATAGCATTGAAGACTACCTTTGGAGTAAGGGAATAATCCAAACAAATATAGGTCACATATCTGGTTATAGACACCCCCTCTTCTTATAATATGATTATAAGGTGACCAATTTGAAGCATTTAGGCACCACTTTGTCTACTTTATACTTATGCGGGAATTAACCGCTTTCTTACGGGTGGGTTGGATTCATCCGAAGAGATCCGAAATCTCCAGGAAATGCTATGTAGAGAGTCTCAAATTGAAAATGGTACGAAATCTAGGCGTAAATACTAGGAAGGTTGGTTCGGTAATCAAGACACCAAAAATAGCTCTCCATAGTGGGGAATCTCCCCTTATAAGAATGAGAAGATATGTGATTGATGTTTCAATGTGAAAGCCCTCTTATTCATTTTTTAATTTATCATTATTTGTCTATTTTATTATTATCATGTTTGATCAGGAGAGTATTACATCTCTGTCACTTGTAAAGACAAGTTGTTTTTTTTTACACACTCTTTTCTCTTATGCCTCGTGAGAGGAAGGGTTTTTAATAAGGCTCATCAATTTATTATTTTTTTAAATGTTTGCATTGCTATCCCTCATTTTTTTCTATGTAGGAAACTTAAGAAAACCGCCTTGGAGAAGGCGATCATAAATGGTGGATCCTTACGAAGGATCCTTGCCGCCCTTTAAGGAGGTGTAACACATTGCTTCCTCAAAGAAGGATCCTTTCCGCCCCGTGAGATAATCACAAATGTTGGATTCTTACATGGGGATCATTGTCTCCCTTTGAGGCAATCGCAAACGTTGGATCCTTACGTGGGATCCTTGTCGTGCTATTTGGAGATCACAAATATTGGATCCTTACAAGGTATTCTTGTCGCCTTGAGGTGATATAACATATTGGATCCTTATGGAGGGATCCTTGTTGCCCTGTGAGGCGATCACAAATGCAGGATCCTTACGAGGGGTCTTTATCACCCTTTGAGGTAATATAACATATTGGTTCCTTAAAGAGGGATCCTTGCCACCCTATGATGTAATCACAAACGTTGGATCCTTACGTGGGATGATCGTCACCATGTGTGGTGATTACAAATGTTGGATCCTTATTGTCCTTTGAGGAAATATAATATGTTACATCCTCGTGTTGGGAAAAAACACAACAAATCATAGAGAAAAAAGAGGAATACAATCACAACACAAGAACATAATGTGAAAACCTTAAAACCGGAGAAAAAAACACGGCCGTTGTCAATAGACAACCAGAGAATAATAATATGTGAAAATTGTTACAACACATATTATAACCTCAACTAACCCAGACCCTCAGTATACCCATACCCTTCAAAATAAATAATTAACAATATCTCACAACACTCTAATACAAGTGTATAAGAGAACAAAGAAAGTCAAATGCAAGCTTAAAGTGTTTTTGACTGGTGCATCTTGAAATGAAGAATTTGAATCCTATATATAGCCTTTGACTCCTTCTTTCTTCATAAAACTAAACGATGTGGGACTTCAAAGAACTTTTATCCTATGTATAGCCTTGGGCTCTCTCTTCATTCACAAAACTAAGCGATGTGAGACTTATTCAACATGTATATTTTCAACCAACCCCAACAATCTCCATCTTGATTGAAAATAATATATAAGTTTTCATTGTCTTTACTGACAATCAAACTCCATCATATAGACTATAGTCACTTGAAGCTACACCACTCCAATAATTTTCACATTATCTTCACTGACAATCATAGTTTTAAAAACTATCATATTCACTCATGAAGAACATATTTCACTTAAAGATAAACCACTTCAAAAATTTCACATTGTCATCACCGACAATCATATATTTTATTATGAAGAATAAATTTCACTTGAAGCTAACTCACTCTAAGAATTTTAAATTATCTTCACCGACAATCATAATTTTAAGAACTATTATACTCTACCTAAAGAAGAGTATACTTAACTTGAAGCTAAACTACTTCAAGAATTTTTACATGTCGAAAACCAGAATGAAATTTTATGGTGCAACTTTCATATTGGTCGGAAGCTCTTCAACCATCTACATAATCTCGCACCTTGTGTAATCTTAATTGTATCAACACATCTTTGACTTGAGCTTTCCACAAGTTAAGAAAATTATTCCATTAATTTTTTCTTGCCCAAACTGCACAACAGAATTCGTGACTGCAACTCAACAACTCTTTCACAACACTACCCTTCTTTTCAGATGTGGAAAATTAGACAAAACTGCATCCACAAAGCATAATGAAAACACTTATCTCCTATCTAACCAGACCCTGATACCAGTTGTTGAAAAAAACAAAGCAAAACATAAAGAAAAAAGGAACACAAGAACATAACGTGGAAATCCAAAATCGGAGAAAAAACCACGGCCGTTGTCAATAGACAACCAGAGAATAACACTATGTGAAAATGATTACAACACATAATATACCCTCAACTAACTCAGACCCCCAGTACACTCACACCCTACAAAACAAATATTTAACTACATTTTATAACACTCTAATACAAGAGTATAAGATAAGAAATAAAGTCAAATACAAGCTTAAAGTGCTTTTGACTAGTGCAACTTGGAATGAAGAACTTAAATCTTATATATAGTCTTGGACACCCTCTTCCTTCACAAAACTAAGTGATATGAGATTTCAAAGAACTTGTTACCTATATATAGCCTTAGGCTCCCTCTCTTTTCATTCACAAAACTATGCGATATGAGACTTCTTCAATATGTATATTTTCAACCAACCCAAACACCTCATACCATGGTCCTTTCTGCCCTGTGAAGCAATCAAATGTGTTGAATCCATATAGAGTACTCGTTGTCCTTTTATAGGGTCTTTAGTAGCTTATGGTTTTTTTTTGGAGTAACTCTCGTCATATTTCTTGAGTTTTACCCTCCACTCTTTTTTGACCTGGTCTCGTTTCTCTCGATCAACGTGCTTCAGCTACATGTGGTACAACACTCGGATAAAAGTGATGGATAAAGAAACTCTAAAATAATATTCAACAAAAAATTAATAAATTGAGTAAACATGTGGACCAACCTGAAATGCAACGTGAAGGACCACAACAGGAATACAAGATATGGTTTGGAAATATCTCAATGGGACCACCACTGGCTTTCAGTAACTTCAATGGAACCATTGTACCAGCAAAGCAATGTGTTCCCCTTTTCTTCGTACTTGACAACATATGACAAACTTCAACTTGGTGATGCAACAGTTCGAACAAGCTATACAAATATGACACCGAAAGAGCAGAGTTAGAAGATAGATAAAATGTTTAGATATGAAATAGTAGAGTTTCAAATGATTGAGCGCTTATGATTTTTTAAGAAATAATGTTTGGTTACTTAATAGTAAATTGATTTTATTCTATCAGAATTTATCTTAGCACATAAACATCAGTCAAAGTGTAAAAATTATGTCATATGTTTTTCCACATCAATCTCCGTTAATGAAAATTATAAACATCAGTCAAAGTGTAAAAATTATGTCATATGTTCTTCCACATCAATCTCCGTTAATGAAAATTAACGGGAAGGATAAAAAATATGAATAGAAAACATTTAGAGGACTATTAGTTGAAAAAGATATTTATAAAAAAAAATTATAGTTTAATTATAGAGACTTAAGAATAAATTAAAAAGTGTTTACTATATCAATTTTATTTTATAAAAATCATTTTTAAAATAGAAATTTAAAACTAGAATAAACTGTCCCTAGATCATCTAAAATGTTCAATTTTCAAATTGGCTGACAGAAAATGAACTAGACGAACATAGTTGCATTCCCAATTTCAGATAAGTACTACTATAGTCCTTATGTTTCTCACAGCAGAAAGAATTCTGATCCCAATCTTTAATTACAATGTGCATGATCCTGATTTCATGCTCTAGAGATAAATAAATCTGAAAACATTACCTCGAATAAACATAAACATAAAGGAAAACATAAACATGGCCTCTTAAATGTTGAGTACCAAATGATCATTGATTTTGAAATAGCATGGCCATACCCATTCTCTTGTGTCAGAATTATAGGGCTGCCACATGCATCATGTGGTCCTGAAAAAAAGGTAGCTGTGATAGATATTAAGGTCACCATAACGTTAAAAAAAAATTCAATTAAAGTTGCATCTCAATTCTCTACCAAACATAAGCAAAAGTACAATATATAATTAATATTTTGCTTAAGAAAATACCTTGATGTTAACGAACTCTAATTACATACGCACAAGTAATTTATTGCAGACTAATTTGGTTCAAAACCATTAGCAAATAATTTCTGCTAATCTTGAAATAACAATTGTTTTAAGGCATGAGATTTAAATTTCCAACAAACAACGTCGTTCACGTTGTTGAAGTTTCACAATCTAAAATCTTTGATTATGACTCTCCATTCTTTAAAGGGTCACCCCCATAATTCCATGCCATCATTTCAACTCATAATGTCCACAAAGTTGAACCGTACTGTAGAAACAATATCACTAACTACAAACTACTTTTTTCTATCTATTTATTTGTCGCCATTTTCTTTCAATCAATAATTTTTTAAATTCAATCAATCCTCACATGGAGGGAACAAACTTGAAAACCCAAATAATAAATAAGACAATGACGTTTTTCAGCCTGAATTTCAAAAGGGAAGTCACCTCTTTCCTTTCCTTAATTCCTGATCCCTGTTCTTTTGCCTCACAATTCAACCATGATTTATGGGAAATTTGACTCAATGCAGATAGAAAATTCCACTTTCTATCCAATCTCAATCCAACTATTACAATTTCGTGATTGATGGAGTTAAAACCAGAGTCATATATCTAGTCAAATCACATTTGATAAATTTAAAGATTTTAATTGAATATTTATGTAATATTGTTTTACACCTATAAAATATAGAAAAATACGACTACAACATTACAACAAAGACAGATTGTTTGTGACATATTGGTGCTTGATAGTTTTACACATAAATAATACAATTTATAAGATTGAAATATAAAATTTAGTAGCATCAGTGGGTAATTTACATCATAGTCATACAATCTGAATGCTATATATAAAATCATGAGTAAATTTACAAAAATCAGATAATTCTAAAGATCTGGTTCGACTTCGCCTCCCCAGTCATAACTTAACCCGTAGAAACAGAATCATAGTTTGAAATATAAGAAAAGAAAAAGATTTCTATATAATGTGAATAGTATATGATATAGTAATGAAATAGGACGTCAGCATAATCTCCAATCCAAGCGAACCTCAGCGGGTCCATGCACGTGCTGACTTGGTTTCCTGAATGATACAATGTGACTACTGACCATGAAAGCGGTTACACGTTCCGAAACTCTAACATCTTCCATCTTTAATTCCTGCAACCTAAGCACGTACTCTGGCACGTGCACTAGGTCCCACACAACGCATACACCTCCCGGTTTCATCACTCTCACCATCTCCGCCACCGCTCTCATCCTCTCCGCCGCAGCCTCCGCCGTTTTCTGTCCGTACTCTTTCCCTACCGTATGAACAAACACGCCGGAAACCACCACATCGAAGTAATTATCCGGAAACGGCAACCGACGCGCATCTCCCTCACGACACGTCACGTATTCTCCGACGCCTTCCATTTTCGCCGACCGGAGAGTTGATAGCGTCGTCCGTTTCGATCTGTCAAGACCTACGACACGCCCGGAGCTTCCTTCTTTCTTTAGCTGCGTTGCGACGGCGTTGAGGAGGATCCCGCGGCCGCAGCAACCTAAATCCAGAGCAAGCTTCACGGAGGACCAGTCGTTAACGGCAGAGACGATCCTCTGTGCCATGTCGTAGTGAAGTGGAATGGCTGAGTAAAAGAAATTCGCCGCGGCGAAGAAAAGACATACCGCAGAAAGAGCCGTAACTGAACCGGTAAATCCGGCGGCGAATCTGGCTACGGCTGTGCCGGAAATTACTCTCTCGAAGAAACCGCAAATTGAATTAAAGTAAACCAGATAGAGTACAGATAACACAGACAGTAAAATTGCCTGACATAAAAGGAAAATTAGGGTTTGCCATTGCTCCATTCCGTAGATCGAGTTCATCTGCGTCCATTCCTTGCTATGGTTTGTTGATTTTCCCATCTTGTTTCAGTTTCAGTTTCAGCCAGTGGCTGAATTTGAATTGAATAGAGATTTTGTTGTTTCTATATCTGCAACATAAGATAAATTTCAGAATTTGTTAGATTAACCATAATGAAATTGATTTAGTAGATTACTGAATTTGAATATGAATGTAGGACTTACGGTTAAGAAAAGGAAGGTAAAGAATCAGATCCAAATGTGAAAAGAAAGAAGTGAGTGACAGTGGAAATGAGTCACTGATAAGCGCACAGTTGTAGATTCTTTTGTTTTGATTTTGAAAGACGCGTATTGATTCGTCGTTTATCTCTTTTTGTTGTGTCAGAGTAAAACGGCGAGGCTATTCTGCGTTTAGCTTTAACATCCTTCCTTGTAACGAGACTGAGAAATTGTACGAAATTCGAGAGATGGAAAATGGAAATGGGACCGACCTTGTTGTTGGTTGTGTTTTTAGGATGGTATACAACGAAAGAACGTGTTTTATATGTAGAGTGTATACGGCGGTGTGTAGGTATAAAACCTCTTTGAAAAAGTTTAAGTTTGAAGGGGTTACCGGTTTACCGGGTAAAGAGGTAGCTGAGTGGGAAGGGAGCTGTTTTTTTGATTGGGTCGTTGTAACTTTGGTAAGCCTGCAATATCAACTTCTGAGACAGCTTACTGTAATTGCGATTCTACGAATTTTCATTCATAATGGAAAATTAAATTACAAATATTTTAATTGGTACCTGCAAATTCGATAGTAAAAATGTAAATTAAAAAAAAATAAAAATTAGACTTCGTTACATTTTACGTATTTTTTGACCAAATCTTTATCAATTGGACAAAGTATAATATCTAGTATTTTCTTATTTTACTTATTCAAAATGAATAAGTATAATTTAAGAATTAAATTATGAGTCAAACGTCTAAATTAGTTAAATGTAATAAAATGGAACGGAAAGATATAATATATTTATTGTTTGAATTAGTAAATAGTAGTATTAGATATAGTCCAATGAAATGTTCTTTCAATTTGAAATGTGTGCAATAGAATAAATCAAATTTTTATGTTTCATTCTATCAAATTATAGAAAATTAATAAAACATAAAATTTTATTTTATATCATTTTTTATTCCGTTCCACTCTAAGTTACAACTGTTTTTTTATAAGTTACAACTGTTTTTTTTATTAAACAAAGTTTTAGTGTACGTTTGATTTTAGTTTGGAAGAGTCAAAAATATTTTTAGGGCCTTATAATTAATTTTGACGTATTTGATGTTTATGCTTAAATTTATGTGAAATCATTTTTGCATACACTTATTCAAATATAATTCATTTTACCTCAAATTCAATTTTTAGGGTTTGTTATTGTGTTAGAGTTAGCTCACTTAGGGAGCTAAGAAGCTTTGTATGTAGTATTTTGCATAATGATTTGGATCACCCTCTTAACCTTAGAGTTAGGGTATCAATATAAATCTTTAGGTTTGGAACTCTGGCTTCAATGAAGTAGCATTTACTTTTAGGAGCGTGATAGTGGACAATTAACTCCTGTATTATTTAAGAGGATGTGATCTTCCCTTTTGTCTCTCTCTCTCTCTCTCTCTCTCTCTCTCTCTCATACTGTTGGGACATGTTACTTCATGTTTCAATGAATAGATGTGCAATCTAAGAAACGATTGGCAGAACCATGAAATTGGCACTCGTTCCAATAAATGGGCATTACTACAAATAACATATCTAATGTCGGTCATGAAATGCATTTAACCTCAGACGAGGTAACGAAGGACGACATGAAAAACAATCAATTTTCACCTCGGTGTTTTTAAAACCAAGGTTAGAAATTAAAAGGTCATGAGTTTGAACAACCTTTGAAACTAATTAGGTCAATCGACAACAACTTTAAATATATAGTACAATGATTAAAACAGAGTAAAATGATTAATTATAAATTTCAAAAGGAAATAAAACTTTTACTTACTAGTTTTCTCATATATCCTCTTCTTGATCACGATGAATGACATGCTCATCATCTGGATCATTTTCTTCAGATGCTTGATTTTCATCAGTATTATCAGTAAGATATTTACCTTGAAGAACAATTGACCATCTAGTGTTAGAAGGACCAGTGACATAAAAAACTTGTTTAGAAATAAAAAATATATATTTAGAAATGTCGTATGCACTCCAGGTAATTACATTAAACTTAGGCATATGTGACAACCATTTGCAAAGATCAGGTGCACTACTCTCTTTGCAAATGAAAAATATGTGGGAAGGATTAAATTCTGATAAAAAACAAGAAAAATATTTGCTCTTCCCAAAAGAGAGAAATAATTATAATGATTGAAATTTTCTTCATTTCTCAAGACGGTCACACGTCATTCAAGAATATCAACAATCAAAAGTAATCATTGCAAGCATTAAATCACCAGATGTTTCATCTTCAACATCTTCTATAAATGCACACTTTCATATACTGAATTTCTTCATCTTTAACATATTCTTATTAACTTCCTATAGAAACGCGAGTTCTCCATCTAAGAAGGCTAGAAGCATTATCTCAATAGAAGTCATTGTTGAGAACAAAATTATCACCACAATATAACACTATCAACAATCAACTGAGGAGGTCCAACCATCTAGGTCGACTGTTGTCAGGGATGCACTGAGGTGAGGAAGGCCAAGAAAACGAAGAAGATGTTGAAGAAGAAGGAGAGAAAGGTGTCGAGAAATATTGTTTACTATGACTCAGATGATGATAGTGAGGATGGAGTTGCAGATTGGGAAGATTCTTGTAGTGCTAAAGGATATTGTTCTGATGTGGAAAAAATTATGTAATCCAAGAATCTTGTACTCTTTCCTTTTGACCAATGAAAAAATGGAAAATAAAATAGTGCACAACCAACAGAAATAAAACTTCTCAACAACAACAATAATGGATACTAACACAAACAACATTAATAGACCAAAACAACAACGAGAATAACAACAACAATAATAACACCGAAGAATAATGGTGAAAGTATTTTTTCGTTCATTATGGCTCCTTGGAGAATAAGTGTTCTTTCGTTTCCTGGAGAAGAAGTGTTATTTTGCTAGGGCTCAAGAAGTGAATGAAGTAGACACTGAGTGATAAAAAATATACAGAGAATAACAATAACAAGTGTAATGGGGAATAACAAGAACAACATTAATGGACCAAAGCAACAACGAGAACAACAAGAACAACAACAAAATAACATACCAAAGAATAATGGTGAGATAGTTTTTTCGTTCGCTATGGCTCTTTGGAGAATAAGTGTTCTTTCGCTTACTGGAAAAGAAGTGTTCTTTCTCTAGGGCTCTAGAAGTGAATGAGGTAGACACTAAGGGAATAAAAAATATAAAGATTATTTATCGCGGTTATACTGAAAACTGAGGAAACATATCCGACATAAAATCTATAAAAAAGATAAAGGCGCCTTTTTCGTTTCAAAAAGAATAAAAATAGAGAGTATTTATCTCAGGTTTCATGAAAACCGAGGTAACATATCCGACATAAAATCTATAAAACTTAAAGGCACCTTTTTGGTTCCATATAAAACATAAAACTGCAGGAGCTTGGAATCGAATCTCAACCCCCGATCATATATTTATGTCGGATTTTCATAAAAACAAGGTAACAAATTGATTTTATAAAAACAAATAAGGCACTCTTGTGACATACACCCTTGGTTTTATATTGTTCGTTGTGAAAATTTTGTCATAAAAAATATTATTTGTTGTAGTGGGGGCTAGGAGGCAGATATGAGAGTCATGTTACGTCACTTTCATTTAATTAACCTCATGTGTCTCCTCTTGTGGACTTTTATAAATATATCAATACACAGTCTCTCAAGCATGTGGGTTTCGAAAGGGAGAAATTATTTAGTTTACCTTCCCCTTCATATATGGATATGTTCCTCATGTATAGGGTGATTCCCTTAACTAGGGGTGGGTCCCTTCAGCATGGGGCGAGTGCCTCAAGCATAAGGTGATTCCCTCAAGCATGAGGCGAGTCCCTCAAACAGGGTCTAAGATATACCTCCAACTGTTAAATAAGGTGAATCCTCCTACGTTAGTTGAGTTAAATACCCAAATGTCATTCAAGGTGACATGCACAAAAGGTATTAAAGCAATAAATGATGATTTAGTCTCAAGACACTAAATTGGCCTTAATCTCCCACACATGTTTAAAGCCTGCAAAGCCTTTCACATTTGATGGTAATCCTACGAGACCATTGATCATCCATATTCTTTAACCCTCTGTAAAGGGGTTTATCCTTTATTCTTCAACATTTTCGTACATTTTTGTCTCAAAAGTCCTTGAGAGCTGCTCTGAATCCTTCACGAGTTCTTCGTCCTTCTCGGGTTCAAGTCCCCATTAAGAGGTACGGGTTCAATATCATTTATTCTCATTTTTCCTATTTTTTACAATCATTAGGGATTTAGAAGTGAGCGGAAACCTATTGGAGCTTTCAACTCATAATGAGTGTATGGCCATGTGGAATCACTTCTATAAAAATACCAAACATCATGTCGAGACAATTGACTACAAATTGATGGAGTTAGGCATGTGTGGGAGTTGAGAGAGTTCCATTACATTTGATAGCTATGATAGGTGGTAGTGATAATGACTCATTTTTTCTTTATGTTTTCCTAGTAAGCATGAAACTTATGGCTACCTCTGACCTTGAGTGCGAGGACATCAAGGATTTCGAGTTCCATTACATTAGTAAAGAAAAGATACCCCCTTTCAACAACAAGTCAACCTTTATCTTTGGCTGATGATGAAGAAATTATTCTGGAGGAATTTTTTACCATATAGAAAGACAATATGGTTATTTTGGATGATTCCCCAACCTATATTTTTAACTTTACCTCCCCATATTCGTGACATGAGGGGTTTTGGTCCCATTTTCTTTGTTTGAGGCATAGTTTTTAAAGGTGATGAACGTTACCCCGTCCCAGATCTTGCCCAACAGTTAAAGCTTATGTAATTCTATGTACAATTTATTGGCTAAGTTGTCGTGGAGTGGTAAGAATTTAGGGAGTAAAATACATTGGATAAAATGGAAGAATCTTTGTAATGCTAAGAATCAAGGTAGTCTAAGTTTTAGGCCCCTTAGTTATTTTAATAAGGCTATGCTTGCCAAGCAAGTTTGGAGAATACACACAGAACCTGACTCTTTGGTATCTAGGCTTATAAAATCCAATTACTATCCTAACTCAAATATCTTAAAGGCTAAACTAGGCAATAAGCCAATCTACCATTGAAGAAGTATTCAATCAAGTATTGAAATCATCAATAGAGGTGGTTATTGGATTATAGTTAAAGGGAAACAAGGTCAACATATTGGAAGATAATGGCTTCCAAATCAATGTAGTTTAAATTCCTAACACAAAAGCCCTTAGAAACCAGGACAATTGGAGTTTTAGACCTAATTAATGGGGAATTTAGTATTAGAACACTGACATTATAAATAAAACCTTTACCCGTGTAGAAAAAAAGGAGATTATGAGTATACCATTTCACAATTTGGATAATGAAGGTTTCTTTAGATGGAAGGATGATAAGAATGGACACTACAGTGTCAAGTCTGGGTATTATAGTATCAGAAAGTGGCAGGACTAATCTGATGATGTGGGTACATCGGATAGAGAGAAGAATAAAAAAGTTTGTAAGTTGATTTGGAATAGTAAGACTATTCCTAGACAAAAAAATAATCTCATATGGAGTCTTGTTCATAACATTTTGTCTGTTAGAGAGATTCTAAACAAACAAAAAGGTATCAATTATATTCCTTTTTGTCCTAGAAGTAACTCAAAATTGAGTCTACAAATCATAATTTTAGAAGTTGTAATAAAGCAAAACAAGTGTGGTTTGGCTCACTATGAAACATCAAATTCATTAACAATTTTAATTACCAGTTCTCATACTAGTTGAAGGAAAATTTGGATAATATTCCTAAGGAGACCCTATATCTCTGATGTTCAATATCATAGATGGTATATGGATGGTAAGAAATGGTGCAGTTTTTTTTACAACAAAGACATACCTATTAGCCATATCATCAATGGAGCTAGTCACAAATTGAACCAATACTGCAAAGCCAATCCTAATAAGAAGATAAACAATAATGTCCATTACAATAATAAGTATGGCAATAAAGAAGTTGAGAAGATGATGAATGATTAGACCTTTACCAGTAAGAATCTGAAGTGCATAAAAAATTATATTAGCCTTGCTAAAACCAGGAATACGAATAGTCATAACACTAAGCATAATAGGATTTATCAAGATACTGGAAATGAAAATTACAGAAGAAAGGATGATGAAAATTACATGATCCAAAATTACAGAATCTCAAGCTCAAGGACGACTGTATTCTCTACAACAAGGGTGAACAAAGCAAGAATCATATAAAATTTAAGCATATGAAGGATTATATAAGACAAAGACACAAGATAACAATGTGATAGATAAGTTACCTAAGCACAACAGGACAATTCATGAGAAGTTTATAGCGAATAATTCCGAGAAGAGAGTGGTTGGCGGCGACGGCGCCCCTCCTCTTCGATGAACCAACCCAAATGAAACCATTTCCTTCATAAAAAAAAAGTCGTTGAGTCCAAACCCGGACTCAGTTTCCTCTAAACCTCCACCCAACCCCCAAAATGGAAGTGAATCCGAAGCCCTAAGTCAAAAAACACGCAAGCAAATCAACAGTTTTAAGAGGTTCTTAAGGCTAAAACACAAAGGGAAAAAAATCTCACGTCAAGGCGAGCGATAAAAAAGGGATTTTACAAGATCAGAGAGATTCAGATTGCAATTCTAGCGAAGGTAAGTTGTCACTCCTTTCTCCTTCTATCTTCCTCTTCTTCTTCCTTTTGCTCGCTCCTTCTTGTATCCTCCTCCTCTTCTTTCTTATGTATTATGTTGTTGTTATGAAAACGAAAATGAGGGGTTTATTCTGAGATCTTCTTCTTCAAGTTTCAGTGTTGTCGCTCCCGGGATTTTCATCCTAGTACAAACGCGAAAGTGATGTGAAAAAGGTAGAGTCGCCAGCCAGACATTTTTATCCCGAAAGAATGGGAAAGGTAATGTTGCACAAACCCGAGGAAGAATGAAAGGACAAGGTCCTGCGAACCAAAGATCTGGGTTCGGGAGTCGGTTACGACCTAGGAAGGTATTAGCACCCCAGATCGTCCGCCGTACCCGACGGGATCTACGCTTGCTTGTTTGTTTTAAAGGGTGAGAAATAATATAACTGTTGCTGGATAAAACTGCTACTGGAACTGGAATTGAAATGAGAAAAGGAGTTGAAAAGGGAATGAAAGGAAAGAATGGGGAAAATATAGGGAAAATAAAGAATGTGCTCGAATGGGCCCTACCCCACTGCCTACGTACCTCATCGGGAAAATGAGGATCAGAGTCGACGTAGTTCGCCTAACCAGGCGGGAACTTTGTTTGTGTTTTTTATAGCTGGAACTGCGTATGTCTATGCTCAGGTGTTGCAGGCTCGTCTGGTACGAGTGCGTTTACCGTCTTGCATGCGAGACAAGTCGTCGCGAGTTCGCGTTGTGAGTGAAGGAGATGAGAAAAAGAAGTTCCCGCAGGATAGTCGCTTATTGTTTGTTTTTGTCTTTTATGAGAAATGTTTTGAATTTGTTTGTGAATATTCCCATACTAAGACCTATCCATTGTGGTAAATACTTACACCTCGCCCCGAAATAGGACGTGTATAAGTACTCCGCAACAAAGTCTCATGGCGTATAAGAACATCCAACCTTTATTAGGTGTTTTATTGTTTTTCTTTATGAGATGAGAAAGAATGACTCAAGTTGAAAAAGGACAAACTAAGAAGGACTAAGACACAACCCTAAGTTATTTATTATATGAAAAAGGGAGATCCTAATGGTTTGTGAGGTTTTCTAATCCTAAGGAATAAAAGGGAACTAGAAAACTACTAGAATTCAACTTACTTCCTTAGGAAGTTAAGTTGATTCTAAGAAACAATGGGGAAGCCTATACAAGTGAGAAAATTCAAATAATAAGGCAAAAGCATTAAAATTGAAATAAAAAATAAATTCTAAAAATGCATATTAAAGCATAAAACTACAAGTAAGCCTAAACTTCACCTAAACTTATTCATTAGAAATTCTAAGCCTAAGTCTTAAAACTAAGGGGATTTATCTAATATCATCATCCTAAAATCAGTAATTAAAATATACTAAATCATTATACTATCCTAAGATTAAATCTAACTAAGCTAATCCTTAATGGAACATAATATCCTAAGCTAAACTAAATGGATTTACAATGTAACAATGGCCTAAAGATTAATGCACTAAAAATGGTAAAAGTCCTGGAAAAAATGTGAAATTAATTCTATAAGGTTCTTAACCTGACTATAGTATTATGCTAAAAAATATCCCAAAAATTCAGAAGTTAACTATGCCTAAAAGTCACTTAAATCTACCTAAGAATTAACCACAACTTTACATGAATTAGGCTACCAGAACAGTGGATAAAATGGCATAAAAATCTACCAAAAAATATCCTAGGTCCTATTATCAGTCTTCTAATCATAGCAAAAAGAATGGGCTAAAAATCATACAGGAAGTGGAAAAAATAAAATGAACAAAATTAAGTGCAACTAAAGAAATTCAATAAAATGTTAATTACATGGAAAATCGAAATTAAATCAAAAATAGCGAAAATTCAGAAAGTAAAAATGTCACAAATTTCTAAATTGAATTAAAAACCTACTGGAATTTTTATAGAATTTTATCAAGCATTTTAATATTTTTTAAGGATTTAATTCTAACTATACCTAAAACAGAAAAATAAAAAGAAAGAAAATAAGAGAAGGGGTGCGAAAAGTATATTTTCCTAGTTATTATGCCAATTGGGCTTGATAAGGGGGTGCAAACAGCGAAACAAATAAGGCCCAATCTGCGCAGGCCTGAGAGTGCATATGGTGAGGCTCAGTCAACAATGGTTGACTGCATCTGGATCGTTGAACCTATAAGCTCCTACGGTATTCTCATCAAGGGGCTTATGAGGTCAAGGAACACGCGGTTACCGTGTATGAGCACGCAGGTGATTAACCGCAAGGAGAGCCTATCGGACGGTGACAAGTGTCACCGCCGGTATGGCCAGAATTCACAAGATCTTATCCTTATCTCCTCTCTTTGAAATTTAAAACGATGGATTAATGCTTTAACGGTGGATTAAATTCTCTTAATGTCCTTAATTTCTTGTAATTCTTTATGATTCCTTTAATTAAAAATCAAACAAACCAAAAATAAGAATACAAAAACCAACTGGAAATCAAACGAAAAAACAAACAAAGAAAACACTAAGTCCCTTCTTCGTTTCCGCCGTCAACACCATCTCCCTCATCTTCTTCTTCAAATCCGCCATCGTCCAAGCACAAACTGCACCGCTACAAACCTTATTCTACCTCCTATATTATCACCACTCCCTTTTCCGCATTTTCAAACCCTAAGCAAACTCGAATAAGATGCCATAAATCCACAGATCAGAGCACTCTTGAACGGGATAAAATGGTGAACTTCAAAATCGTACCTTTAACCGCTTCAAAGCGCACGTGACCTGAAGCTTGGAAACGGAGATTGTTGCCTTCGCAGATGACGACAAATGGTGCGATTCCGGTGAGACTCATTTTGCTACGCCTTCCTTCGCCCTCCTCGTTTCCGTTTTCTTCTTCTGATTAGATTACTGTTGATGATGTGCAGGTTGTTATTGATTGATGACGATTTTAGTAGGTGATCGCTGATGAAGACGAATCCGCTGACGTTGTTGACCCTTGATTGCAGAAACGAGATGGATTCGAAGATGAGATGAAGTTATGTGGTTACAGGTTGATGATGAAGGATATGTGATCTTCTGTTGAAGCTTAAAGGAGATCACTGGAGAAGTTGCGATGCCGATCGAAGAATCCGTTGAGTGTTTGTTCTTGAATTTTCTTCTGAATCGCGGTGATCTCGCCATTATTGTGTTGCAGGTGTCCTTGATCCATTGAAGAATATGATTGAAGATGGCGAATTGTTCAGAAGGTGGAATTGTAGGATGATGGTGATTGATGAAGATCTTGCTGCAGAAGGAGTAGGATGAAGATGAAGATGTGGAGTATTGAAATGGAGAATATGGATGAAGATGATAACGCGGTTTGTGGTTGTTGATGCGTTTCGTGAATCTTCGGCAATGCGTTTAACACTGAGCGATGGATCTGATCCTGGTATGCACACCATCACAATTCTGTTTTGAGTTCCTTTTCCCTCTTCTCCCTCAGATCTTCTGCATTCTTGTTGCGGTAACTCGTCATATATAATTGTTAGTATTGTGATTCGTTGTAATGCTCTGCTGTTGATATTTGCAGGTTATGGTTACGAAGGTTGTTTTGCAGAGTCGAGAGAGATTTGTGGTGGAGAATTCGGATAAAGAATGAAGTCGAAGAGGATCGATGAGAGGCTGCTGAGATTGATGGAGATTGAGAGGATGAAGTCGCATCAAAGTCGATTTGATCATTGGCGTTGAGCTGTTGTTGAGTCTTGCTTCGACTAGCAGATTTTCTTGATGTGAAAACTCTGCTATGAAGATGATGATACGATTCTGAATCGATGCAGATAATGATGGAGATGCGAGGAACTCGTAGAGGATGAAGATTGGAGATTGAGGTTTTTGTTGTAGCCTCTTGAAGATTTTTGTAACTGATTTTCTGTTGCAGTTTTTCTCTTTTGGTATGAATTCTGTTATTGTTCTCTTATATCCATTTGTGAAACTGGTTTTCTGTTAATTTCCTCCTCCTTTCTTTTTGAGAGCTTTTCTATAATTTTGTTATATTTTGTAACTGAAAAAAAATCGGAAGAAAGGTTGGCTAGAATAGTTAGAAGTTGGTTATTTTTCTGTTGTAACTGAATTTGGTTATTGCTCCTTCTACTGTGAGTTTCTGTTGTTTTTTTTTCGTTTTCAGGTTCAGTTGAACTGCATTTATGATGAAGATTGTGGATTATCGATGAAGAATGTCGAAGTGTGAATGAAGAAGGATCAAGATTCGTCTTTTTGTATAGAGTCTTTGTATGTTAGAAGTTGGTTATGCCCATTTTTCCTTCAGTTCACTTACTGTTATTGATTTTTCCTTTTTGTGTATCAGTTTATCATAGCCCCTTTTTTTATGTGATTTTTCAGATATCATTTTTTTTGTTTTGAGCAAACTCTAAGTTTGTTTCTTTTAGCAATGGCCTTTCAAGACCTTTTTTAAATGGTATGATAAAAGAAAGAGACACAACTTTAATAAATTTGTAATGAGGATAAAAGCAAAAAAGAAAAAAATATGGGATGGATTTGAAATAGGATTAGAAAATAAAATAAAATGTGCATGGTTTAATGAATTGAAAAGGTCATTATGACTAAATGAATCTAGGTTTTTGAGTGAATAAAAAAATGGATTAAATGTGGAATTTGGTAAATTGTCTTGAAATATATACAAGGATGTGGGTTGGGATTTGGACATTGATGAAAAAAAGAATTGAAATTGAATGTTGGCCCAACTTTGGATAAAGACCATGGTATTAATGAAACTCTAAATGAATGAATATTGGTTTAATAGAGAAATGGGCATAAAGGTCGGATTTAGTGAATGGGACATGAAAATTTGATAAATGGTAATTGGTCAAAGAAGGATTTATATAGTCTATTAACAATGAAATGGATAAGTCGAAGGTGGTTTATGATAACTTTTCCTTTCGAACAAAATTGAATGAGATATGAACCTCATTAATTCACATGACTAATTTTAACACATTCCATTCAAACTATCCCTCCACTCCAAATCGAACTTGTGCCCGCATTAATCCTTCAATTCCAATAGCTTCAAAGTCAAATCCCACTAACTTGTCATTCGTCCGTTCAAGCCATTAGGTGCTCATTAATGAAGATAATTAACTTAAGACGGTGAGAAGAAAAGGGCATCCTCGTAACTCGACAAAGGAAAAGTCCTCAATATCCATGAATCAGACCCTAATTCAAAATACATTTGAAATGAAAACCTGGTGATAGGCCATATGCACGGGTGAATAATCTTTGCAAGTGAACCCTCGAAGATTACATAATTAGAGAAATAAATCCTAGCCCAATAGCCAGAGCCTAAGAAGATGATTCCCATGATGGGAGCATAGCCAAACTTTGAATTATCCTGATAATCCGCAATAGGATGTGAAACCCTAATTCTTCAGAAAAATATCGATCACATGTCTTAGGAGCCAATGCACTGCATGATAGAATATTATGACCTAATGGAAGATGCAGATGAATGCGAGCGTAAGCTAGTTGAGGTAATAAATAATGAGGGCAAATTTTGAGGTATTACAAGTGTGAAACTTGAAGTTGAGTTTTTTATTTTTCTGAGCTTTAGTGCGAGGTATTGTGTATGTTTTTCTGTAGAACGGCTAGAGTTTTTCAATGTGTTTTCTGTGCCGATTTTGCTAGGGTTTTCAAGCGTCTTCACCGTTTTTATTCTTGGCTAGGGTTTTGTTTCTCTCTTTTGATTGCAAAAGTTGAGTGAATTTATAGAGGAACATTAGGGTTTTTGGTACGTGTGAATTTTCTTGTGAATCATGTAAGCATTGGGGGAATCAGGAATCCGTTAGAGGTGTTAGTAATGCTTGTACGACTCTTTTCTGTATGTAACACGGTGGAAGAACTGAATTTTTATTTATGTTGCGGATAGCAAGAGTCGCCACCGACTTTTATTTTATCCAATAGGAAAGGTTATAAAAGAACAGGAAATACCTTTTTAAAAATTCTAAGTTCGGGGGGTAGGTTATATAAAGGGAAGGTATTAACACCCTTTATATCCATGGTTATCCTTGGGCTCTTAGTTACTTAGCTCACTTATTTGTTTGAGAAAAAAAGTGTAGTGTGTGTTTAGAAAAGATTTTCAGAAGTTCTTTGTAATGATCCTCGTATGGATGTATACAAAGTCTTAAGTTTGAAAATATTTTGAAAGTGGGGTGTGAATAAGAGTTTTTGAAAGAGTGAGCAAGTACTTAAGTGCTACCTACCCTAAGTTGGTCTTTCATGTTTCTTTATTTCCTTTCAAGGGTAGGACTATCCTTACTATTAAGAAGTAAATAGTCATTACCTTGGATGTATTAAGGGACGGGCGTAGGATCATCGTATGGTCAATGAAGGCAACTTGTAAGGGTGTCTTTAGCAATTCGTAAGGACTATCATCATTTATTTCGTAGGGACGAGATCATTTATTCCGTAGGCAACCTCAAAGGGACTATGATCTTTTTGAATCTGAAGGGACTTGATGATTTTTCTGTTAAGAGATATTGCTTTTTAGACACCCCTTATTCGAGGGACCTGGCCATTTGTTTTAAGGCAACTGAGAGGGGTAACCCTAGGAGGTGCAGATGACGATCTTATAACGATCGACTTATGTGTGTGAGTGATTGTTTTTCAGATATTTATCTTATTATTTTTATTATCTAAATCTTTTTTATTTCATTAAATCTTGTGACACCCTAAATTTACTTACCACACAATCAATATAGGATCAATGGCAGGAATTTAAATGGCAGAAAATAAAATGGCAGAAAATAAATATCCTAACTATTACAACGCCTTGGGGCAGTTACATAATTATATAATGACGAAAAAAATAAAATAATAATGATAAACAACTCAGAGCAATAATAATAAGGCAGGTAGTGAATATAACAAGAATGAATGAAAATAAAAAGGTTTAGGAATTGAAAAGTTTTAGGGTTAATAAAAAAATTTAGGGTTTTTAGAGAAAAAATTAGGGTTTATAGAAGAAAAAAAAATTTAAAGGTTTGATTAATTATAAAATAAAATATTTTTTTTACAAACCTAAAAATTTTTTATTTATTAAAATAATAATAAGTTATGAAATTTAAAGAAAAGTTAATAAAAAAAATTAAGGGTTAATTATGGTTTAAAAAGATAATTAAGTTTTTAATTAAGGAAATTAAAGGAATTAAAGGAAATTAAAGAGAAACCCACGTTTCTTTGCCAAAATGTTGAGAATGTGTGTTGAACCCACGTTTCTTTGCCTTAGGTTTTTGCCACTAGGCCAAGCGTGTCTTTTGGTTATAAACCTGGAAAAATATATTATATAATAAACCTGGAAAAATAAATGAGTTAGAAAAAAAAGCGTGCCTTCTGTGTGTTAAATAACTAAAACAAAATTATAATAAAACAATTATTTAAATCTGAAAAACGCGCCAAGATCTTCATCTTCTTCCTCTAGACCTGCAATTTTTCCTTGTTTTTTTTAAAGTATGAATACCCTTACCTTGTGCAGAAAATCATCCCCAGCTCTTGTGGTTATGTTATGTATATATAATAATGTAATTTAGGGTAAAATATTGGGCCTTGGTTGGAGTTTTATGGGTTGCTTGAAGATGAAGAAACCAATTATCATAATTGTAAAAAAAAATCAAATTAAATCATGCTATATTGGTCTTGAACGAATTTGGATGAGTTTCAATCAACTTGAATGCCATATATTTGACCCCAAAATGAATTTCAAATCAAATATTTGATTATATATAATTTATTTTAATTAAAAATGATTTTAAATGATTAAAATAAAAAATAATAAAAAATAAATAATAAAAACCAGAAAATATGGTCATTAGGTTGTGGATGGGCTTATCTTTGAGTTTGGATTGGAATATTATGGGCCCATTTGACAAAATCTTGAGTTTAGACCCTTTTTGTTTCATAAACCTCTTGAAAATTTCCCAACTTTGACAATGCATAACTTCTTCAATTTTGACCCTATTAAGGTGTTCTTGGACTTTTTAGAAATCTTAGAGTGTCCTCTAATCAAAACTTTTGGTCCCATGTCCATATCATTTTCAATTTTTAAATTATGAGCTTTGGAAAAAGTTGACTTTTTGTTGACTTTCAAAAAGACCTATAATGTTTTTGCTCATACCTTCCAAATGAGGCATTTTTAGGCTTGACTTGTGAGACACAAAGTTGTAGAGGATTAAATTTCATTCAAAATGATATTTGGATGGAAAATTCTTGATGAAGTATGTGAAAATTATGATTGGTCAAAGTTCAGTTGACTTTTCCTACAGAAAACCCTAATTTAGCAACTTCTGATTCTTGATGATCTGAGGTTTCCTTGATGAATCATGATCATCCCTAGATCAAATAATTAATTTCACCTCATAATCTTTATTTGGACCAAAAATATTGAAGTTTGACTTTATGTTGACCACAATTGACCTCAGTTGACTTTCTGACCAAGTTAATTAATTTTTAGTTATTTGAGCATCTGACTGGCCAAACTCGTGAGGAAAGCTTTGAAACTTGACATGAGGGTTCTTTAAGGTATGTGGGATGTTATGAAGGCCATTTGAGGCTTTGGAAGTCCACTTTTCTTGGGAAAACTCAAAACCCTAGTTCTAAGATCCATTGTTTAGGAGGAGGCTTTGTCTGATGAAACCTTCAATCTTTTTTACTAATTGAGAATCTTGTGACTATTAAGAGACCTTTTGAAGTATATGATCTTGAATATGGGAGGGCAAATTTTAGGGTACAACACTGTAGAAACTTGATTTTTGTCCTCTTTTGAAATTGCAATTAGGCGGTCCCTCTGATATTTGAATTTTACTACTGCAAATTGTTGTAACTCTATATTCACTGCTGTTAAAACTTTCCTTTAATTACTGTAAAAATACCACCCTACTCGTTTTTCTCCTTTGTTATTGTGCAACTTTTATTTCATGGCTTGTTTGATTCCTTAATTCATCTTACTTAGACTTTTGTAAACTTGATAATAACTTTGGCATGGCATTTGACATGTAGTTGCCCTTAGACTTATTTTTTGAAGGATTGTTTGGTGTTACATGTTCATTGTTTGGAGAATTAATGAGATGTGAACGTTGCTCATACCCGATTTCCTTGTTTTTGTATTCTGCAGGCCATAGGAAATGAGTTTTGATCATGGGAGATTGAGGAATGCAACTTGTCATAATGGTGGAGGAGATCAAGAATGCTATGTTTTGATTAAGAGATTGAATTGACATGGCATTGTTGTGAACCTGTAAAGTGTTAGTGGCATCACCATAATTAACATCTTGGAACAAGGTCGCCGATTTATCGTGACTCAGCACAGGTTCTTTGTCAGCATTCTTCAGTGTCTCTAAAGATGTTTCCATGGACAAGATGAGTGTAGGAAAATGCAATTTCCTTGATTATTAGCATGTTGAAAAAATAAGTAAAAAATGCTACCTATAACCACAGATTTTTAAATAGCCGTGGTGAAAGGTCTCTCAGCGTTTTGAAAATAAGATTAAAATAAATTCAAAAAAATACAAAAACATGAAATTTAATTTAAATAAGTAAAAGAAGATTTTTGAGATATTTTTTGGAATTTTTTGAGACTATGAAAACATTAAAAAATTCATTAAAATAGAAAAAAAATATATGAATTTGGGGGTTTTGAGGGAGAATTCTTGTAACTACTTTGTAGTAGGGGACTATTGATTGCACGATTTTTTTGCTTCAAATGCACGAAACAAATTTAAAACAAGAGACAATTTCCCTTGAAACCGAATTTCCTAACCAGCAAAACCTAAAACTAAAATGTAGGCTATAATAACGATTGTCTAATTTAACTGTTGTAAAATCATTTATAATTTATTTTTTAAATAATAGACTTAAAGTGACACACGCTTAATGTACTCTAAAAAATGAAAAAAAAATGTAGTTGCAGAGAATCGAAGCTTGCTACATTTCATTTATTACTATGGTGATTTAAGTCAACCGTCATTAAATGACTATTTATACATCCAACTATTGATTGGGGGCTAAATTTTTAACCTATTACAATGGTGTAAATGGATTCGTTGTAAGCATGGCGTTGTTATTTGCGCGTTTTGTAGTAGTGTTAATGCACACACACACGCACACACACACACACACACACACATACACACTCTTTCTCACACACACACACACACACACACACATATATATATATATATATATATATATAATCAAATAAATTATATTTTTAATCTTCGATATTGCGGTGAGAGTTTCTAGCATATAGAAAGGAGAAGTACCTGCCAGTTTAATACTCCAATGTCTAAGTAAGTTAGGTCAGAGATGTGTAACTTATAAGAATATGATGAGTCATATTTTGGTGAGACATAAAGCTAAACTTATATGTTGACGACAATAAGAACTGCCATGGTGAATGCAACGCAAAATACAAGAGATAGTCAAATTGACTCCAACAATTGAGATGATCCTGGCTCTTTACTTTAGTATGTGGCTCCTTAGTGAAAGTATACATGTTCATGAGTTCGAGCAGGCCTTATTTGGGCCTTCAAATTAGGTTGGCCTTATTGGGCCAACTATCATGAATGAATCTAAGATTATTGTCATATAATTTGGATAGATCTATCTATAGTAAATTTTTCTCTTGTCATTCTACGACAATAATCAATTTCATCAAGGTTAGCGAGGAAACCGATGGAGACCTTTTTTTAATGGCAAAATTGTTAATAGTTTATTATTAGTATATATTTGCACCATTGCCAAAACTTGAACTATGGACCTCTAAGTCATTTTAACCATTAACTCAACTATTTAAAGCAAATTATGATATCCCTCCCACCCTCAATGGTGAGTTGATTGAGAGTATGTGGTCTTGGGAACATCCACATTAAATGCTTGTCCCATCCCTGAAACTATTCGTTGTGGAAGTCCTCCACTGGGACCTAAACCTCAAGGATATAAAATGCACTTAGAGTGGTCGAGTGTCGTTATGGAACCAAGGTTAAATTTGAATTTTCGATTATGCTTTCACTGTCTCCTTAATTCTTGGTTGTAGATTTTGAGTCTTCTAGCTTCATATTCTTATTGAGAGAATGAGGCCAGCTTTCTTATTTGTTTTCTTTGCCTCAAATTATTCGTCTCTCTCTGCATTCCTCGTTGTTTCAGAATCCTCACACCCTTTTGTTTTCTTTGAATCCTGAGTGCTTTATGGGTATAAATATCATGGGGAACCTGAGTGCTTTGGTCATGAACATGGAAAATGATGATGAACTTAAAGGAACTTCCACACAAAGTGGGGCATAAGTGATAGATCTGGTAGGTTTAAAAGTTTTCTTTGATGGGGTTAAGAGCCTCGTCATAGATGTTTTAAAATATGAGGGTGTTGACCATGTGACTCCAAACACAGAAAATAAGGTAAATTATGTTTATTGAAAATCGAAACAAATTTATACAAATTTTGTTCTTTAAGAAAATTATTTGAATTTTGACCTTTACTTGACCTATGCATTCAACATCTACCTTCCTATTTGTATCAAACTAAGTTGATTCGGTCGAGGTTTTATTGATATTTGAGCGTTCTAGCGTACTATGTGACATGTCACGATGATAAGGATGAATTTTGAGGAAGTTCGATTTCTCTGTCGTGATAACATCAATCCATAACTCCTTTTCAATTTATTTTTTTGACAGGATGGGATCTGGCGATATAAGATCTTATTGTTGCATCACTCCCTTCTTAGTTTCCTTGATAATAGTCACCGAAATTGATGTTGGATATGGAGGTTCGAAAGAGTTTCTTGGCGCGAGGTTAGCGATGAATCTCTCCCTTATAACGTGATTTAATATTGCAATCTGACTTTAAATCAAACGAAATTTGATTGTGGAATTTCACAAGAATCAGTTGTTGATTCTCATAGACAAGACCACTATTTTGGAGGAACTAGATTTGTGATAGGTTTAGGATAATGGACTCTTGAAACAGTGATATGGATTTCCGATGTGGCAGCGCTGGGTGGACCTGCAAGGTTAACACTCTGACATCCAAGTCAATTACAAAGTTCAAAACGAGTAAAATGTAAGTTTGAGTAGGGGTGTTCACTGGTTCGGGCTAATCCGATGCAAACTGAAATCCAAACCAAACCATGGTGTTTGGGTCGAGAATTTTTTTAGTTCAGGCAAAAATCGAAGCAAACTAATGGAACTCTATGTTAATTGGTTCGGGCAACGGATTTCCAAAATCCAAAATTCTATCCGTGAACCCGTCTACTCGAACCAACTATATTAATTCATATATTTTTTATAATCATTATCATAAAAACTAGTAAAAGATATTCTACTTCAAGAAAAAGAAAAAAAATGAAACTTCTTTTATGACATTCATAATCTACACGGTGAAACAAAAAAAAAATAGAATTATAAATTTTATATATTATGAAAAATTATTTGATGGAAATTTGATATTTTTTAAAAATATTTTTACATATTTATTTCTAGTATATCCAATCAATCGACCCGGAACAGTTACCTTTAAAAATAAAATTTCAGCCGGTAAAAGAACATGTTAATGACTGAATTGTTTTTCAAGAAGATGAGTTAGGAATGATTTTTGGTTTCAGATGGATGGAGCAAATTTACGTGTATGTTAGACTTTTTGAAACACCAATCTGTCTTAAAATAAATTGCGACATATTTCTTCAAGTTTTTTTGTTGTTGTTTTTGAAATGACTGTTTAAGGCTAAATTAGATCTAAATTCGGCTTTTATTTTGTGAATTCTTTCACTCTCTCCTTGTCCCCTAATAACCTCTTTAATTATTCACTTTAAGTGCATGTTGATTCTTTTATTAAACTATTGAACAAACATCATTATTAACATTTGAATGACACTCTATAGTGCTTTTTTTTCAAGGAAAATATTTGCTTTATAAGGTTAATTCAAATTTTAAACTAAATGCTATAGTACCAATTTATGTTAATTCAAATGTCTCCTATGTTTATGATGAGATTATTTTACTATAATGAACACTTTATGGTGCTTGAACTTGACTATTCTCACTTGCATTCAAATATTTGGGGTATGGTGCTTCTGCCTCACGGTCTCCTTTTTAAAGTAAAATTATGTCAATTGTTTTTCCTTTTTATTTTTTATTTTTTTAATTATATGGTATAGGTAAAACTTGCTTACTTTAATGAGATACTATTATTTGCTTCAAATTCAAATTAAGTAGTTATCAAGTAACTCACTTTATAGATTTCTTTTTATAACCTAAATCATCTAAGCAACACATTAAGATATTCGATATGAGTCTCTTAACTATGTCTTAAAATTTTTAGTCGATAGTTGTTAATGGTGCAGTGATGATACACTTACAGCATGACGAAGATCACAGTGAGATGCATGAACACTGGGAAAGAGAGAGATACTCGTAAAAGTAAAGTGTATTCGCTGGTTGAATAAAGTGTACAATATCTCTTTATATACATTGTGTAATAACTACCATAAGATAAATCTAACAAACTATAACACGTGTAGGCTATGATAATAAGAAGAAGATAATATATATTAAGAATAGTATCCATTAATCTTCTTTTGTTGAGTCAACAAAGCCTAATTACTCTATATCGAATTTGCCTAGTGACCAGAAGAGCCCGTCTCTCCTATCACATTCGGGAGCTCAGACGATCCTGCTTGAGATCAACTTGAGTTCACTCATCTCCTTTTAAGTAATTTCCAAGGTTACGATGAAATAAGTGAATTTATGTTATTATGGATATATTGATTCGCAGTACGGTGAAATAAGTGAATTTATGTTATTATGGATTATATTGATACACAGTACCTCGAACATGAGGAGTGTAAGGGTGAAGTTCTCAAGTAAGAAATCTTGGTAGTTCATAATTCTCTAAGTATCAGACTGGCAGGGAGAATATGAGTGAGAAATGTTTAGAAGGGGAAAGGGGGAGAGGAGTTGAATAAACCTTACCCTTAAAACAATTTTCTTAAAATGAGTTTTCACATAATTGGACATTGGAATTTTTTTTGCTTATGCGTTAGATTGATACCACGAGGTACTCGATGTTTAGACAAAAGAATAAAATATTATTAATTATGAACAACTTGGTCAATTATTGAATTAATACAAAATCAATTTAAACGAGGTGTTTAAATGAATTTTATTGATAAATAGAATTTTATTGATAAATGAATCAAATCTAATATTACAATTTACATATATTTAATTGCAAAAAAATAAAAAAGTCTAGATGACTTGATCAATATGAGACCTAAACTTATACAACAAATCACTATGAACAAATTAATCCTAAAAACGTTTTTAAAAACGATTTACTTAAAATATGAGTTTTCACATAATTAGGCAGTGGAAGTCTTTTTCTTTCTTTTCATGTGTTGAATTGATATGATGAGTTACTCGTTGTTTAGACAATAGAATGAAATATGGAGTTATGAACAACATAGCCAAGTAATGAGTTAATCAACATAAAATCAATTTAAACGAGGTGTCTAAATGAATTTTTATTGATCAATGAATCAATCTAATATTACAATTTACACATACTTAATTGCAAAAAAAAAAAATCTAGATGGCTTGATTAATACTAGACTTAAACTTATACAACACATCACTAAGAACAACTTAAGTCTAACAACATGCAGTTTCTAAGAAAGCAGTAAAAACCTAAAACATGCAACTTATATAGAAAATTAAAGGAGATATGGAAATAGAAGGTTGAACAATAGTTTATACTGGTTCATCACGCTCGTCCTCAGTTTGCTCCTAACTCAGTGTCTAATGGAAAGCCATTGAAATTTTGTAGTCTTCCACTATTTAACAAATTTTACAAGGATTTTATACAATCAAGGAACCAGATGCTAAAATTAAAATAAAAGTTAATAAGTCCAATATGAATCTTTCCTTCTATTGTACACAACCCACAAATTTGAAATTCCAAGACATTCACTCACTCTTGATCATCCTCTTACTCAGATCTAAGATCCGCTCCAAGCCTTAGTTATGCAACGATCTTCACTCGATCCTACTAGTCTCTTGTATGAGCTCTTAGTTGATCTGAAGGAAAATAAACTTCTAACTTCGTTCTACAACTACCTTCACTTGATACTACCGAAGTCTTCAATGGAGAAGAAATCATTTCTTTTTGCTCCTATTGGATTGTGAATTCCGAGCAACACCGTACAATATGAATCATGATCTGAAACTCAAAAACTTCACACATTTGAATCGAGTCAAGTGTTATGGGTATGATTGAGTCATGTGAGGAAATTATTTCAATCAAGAGCTTAAAACCCATAATTTTACCATTTTATTTGAAACATGCTGACATAACCAAAATCCAGGATTTGAAATGAATTTTTTTTCGAATCAGCCTTTAGCTTTATTCGAATTATCCTTTAGCTTGCTTCTGAATCGAGTAAGAGAAGTTTGTGATCCGAATCATACTAGCATTGGAAAAAATATGAATTTCACATTCATTTATTTTTGAATCACTCATATCCTTGACCCAAATCACATTTTAAAAAATGTTTCTATTTTAAGAAACATGACGTGTTTGATTGAACTTAAAGATAGTATGATAGAAATCATGAATTCATGTGTTTCTTGACCCAAATAATCAACTAATTTGAATTGAACTACTTTGCAACAAATTTTATATCATGGACCCATTTAATGCATCCAAAGCACACATTAATGAATTGCATTCAGTTATAAGATATGGGAAAAAAATAACTTAGAGTAGACTCAATAACCAAAAAATAAATGATAAGATAGTAACAAAAATTAACTTAGAGTAGATTCAATAACCAAAAAATAAGTGATAAGATAGTAAACAAAATAAGTAGCAAAACCAAAATCCTAGAGAGACACAATAACTTCAAAGGCTTGTAGGGTGTAGCCAACTGTACTTTCAAAAAGTCCACCCTATAAAACTCCATTAGTGATTTAACTAGTAAATCCTCACTAGAGGTGAACTGTGAATTAATTAGTCTTTTGAAACTAATAAAGCCTCAATAAAAGGGCTTAATGATTTTGATCGTTTACAGTTATTAATTGACTTGTCTTCTTGTCTGAGAAGAGTTTACCCCGCACCCCCCAGTTATACCTGTACCCCCCCAGCAATTTTTTTTTGACCAAAATGCCCTCATATAAATAGTTACTAATTCAAATTCACTTTCCATTTTTACCGTTCGTCCAAAAGTTACAGAGAGAAAAAAAATTTTGATTTTCGCACGTGTTTACCGGAAGACTACAAGTAAGTCTTCCGGAATGTAAAATTTTGTACCGGAAGAGTTTGTGAAAGTCTTCCGGTACCGGAAGACTTTATGAAAGTCTTCCGGAATGGTTTAAATGACTACCGAAAGACTTCATCAAAGTCTTCCGGAATGTTATTTTAAAAATTGCCTACCGAAAGACTTTGATGAAGTCTTCCGGAATGGTTTTGTGTGTACCGGAAGACTTCAAGAAAGTCTTCCGGAAATTTAATTTTTTTTTTTTTATTAAATAATTGTTTTTCTGTTTTTTTTCAGTGGTGCGATCACGCGGCAGAGATGGGAGGATTCCAGTGCGATCGATGGGACGGGGCGAGACGAGTAGGTCACGCGCAGATGATGCTGGTACATCTGCAGCTGCAGCTGACCCTGTGGGGTATCCTGGTGGTCTGTACGATACCAGTCTTTTGGTTTCGTACGAGCATCACGTGGCGAGACGTGTATGGTTGGGTGAGGTAGGGAAATTATAATTATTTAGTTTTGAATAATAACCGAAATTATATAATTTGTTTATCTAATTTGTTTAATTTTATTTGATTTCAGGAGAGGGGGGCGAAGAAGGAACTGAAGGTGGCTGGACATGGGTTGAAGTTGACCCAGATGGTTCCACAGCAGCTTCCACCGGAGATTGAGGGTATCATATCGAGATCCGGTTTAGCTTCCTTACAGAGATCGAGTTTGAAGAAGATTGATGCACACTTGGTTTCTGCATTTGTGGAGAGATGGCATATAGAGACATCTTCATTTCACCTGCCGTTCGGTGAAATGACGATTACTCTCGATGATGTGGCATGTCTGCTTCATTTGCCTATTAGGGGGGTATTCTGGAACCCTCAACCCATCAGCGAGGAGTTAGCCATTGAGTGGGCTGTTGACTATCTTGGAGTGACATTGAGAGTGGCACTTTTCCAGGTTCGTGAGTGCAGAGGATCGTACTTCAAGATAGAGTGGTTATATGATCGATTCGTAGAGCATCGAGCAGCTTCACGTTGGGCATTTGCGACCCGATGTTATTTGATGGTGTTAGTGGGCTGCACCATCTTTGCGGATAAGTCATTTACACTCGTGGAGGCGTGATACTTGGCATTATTTAGGGACTTGGATGCGTTGTCCACCTATAGTTGGGCAACAGCTGCATTGGTGACATTGTATAGGTTTCTTGGAGATGCGTCTATGTTTAGCTGCAAACAGCTTGGTGGTTATCCGACTCTCCTACATGTATATATTTAAATTCAGTTTATTATGTTAAAGTTATATATTAAATTTAGTTTATTGATTTTCTTTTAATTCTAATTTTAATTTTATTATGTTCATTATGTTCTATTTAATTATTATGTTATTGTTTTTTTAACAGTGCTGGATTCACGAGTATTTTCCTACACTTGGGAAAAAAGGAGAGAATTGGATACCTGCTCAGAACTGTGGACTCCCGCGAGCGATGAGGTGGACGTACAAACAGGGGGCGTTAAAGGTGGATGAGTTGCGACCCATTATGGATGAGCTGACACCGACTGATGTCATATGGAGGCCGTTCGAGGATCATAGAGTTCATCGTCGTTTTGATGAGATTTCTCTATTCAGGGGTTGTTTGAGGTGGGGAGATACTATTGTTCCATACATGCCTGACAGGTGTCTTCGACAGTTTGGATACCGTCAGTCCATTCCACCTGCACCCATTGATCCTAGGATGGCTGGTGACATTGATGTTGAGTGGATTAGTTACACCCAGAGCGTTGACCAGGTGATTCGTTCTGCTGCACGGGCGACTATCCCATTTGAGGTAGAGGATGGATACCTTGAGTGGTATTATCGTGTTTCGCATCCTCGATTGGTACCTCCTACCTATGATGAGCCGCCAGTTGCATCTATTCCTGAGTACGATGTGGGACCATCTGATCCTGCATGGGGTTCTGTGTCCACCTTGATTCATCGCTACCTTCAGCAGAATGCAGCTGAAGAGGATGATCCACATTTTGCTGATCTGTTTGCAGCTTTACGTATTGCTCGTTCACAGTGATGTATAGTTATGTTTATGTCATATTATTTCTTAGACTTTGTTTCTTAATATATTGACATTTGAACTGATATTTATGTTATATGTTATTTATAGTTTTTATGTTATATGTTATTTAAGTGAAAATAAAAATGAAAAACATAATGAAATTAAAACATATAATATAATTCATGAATAAAAATGAATAACATAGTTTATAATTTATAATGAGTTTGTAATATAGGCGTAAGTTGTTGCCAATGTTGTAGACGCGCAGCAAATCCTACCATCCACGATGTTGCTGCTGGAGAACGAAAGTTCCTCCAATCTGTTGTCACTGGTGGCAATGGAAATCCTTCTTTCATGTTAACCTATATTCAAAATTAAACAATACATTATTTAATGTTACTCAAATAATTTACTAATAATATCAAATTATAACAATGTTTACCTGAATCCAATGATTTGAGTTTACAAATCCAATGCAATAAAATGAGACATTGGGTGAGAATGTAGTTGTCATAGGGAAGAAAGTCAAACATTCGACTCCTAGACAGACAAGTACCACGTTATATCGATTCGCTATCACGTAACCCATATCTGGTAGAGTCAACCATTTCTCTATTGGTTGAGAACCACTTCCCTCTATCTTCAAAGAATCTCTCACTTCAGCTAACCGATCAGCAAATAAATTGGCATATAAAGCTGATCTTTCATTATGTATAATTTCCAATTCTAATTCCCGACGAACCATTGGCCAACCATCTTCGGCATAACCCCGCAATGAAGCAATCACTCTAAATCCACAATTACCATCTGACATTACGTTGACAACGTCATCAATAAATGACCTAATATGATAAGGAAATTGAAGGATGAACCGTTTAGATGACTGTGAAGTTTGTGTTAATTTTAACTTCTTTTTCACAGGTTGTGATGGTTGAGATTTCTTTTTTGAATTTTGTGATGGTTGAGATTGTCGTTGTGAAGATTGTGATGCTTGATCAACATATTCATGATACGAAGGATCCCTGTAAACATCATACCCTTCAGGTTTTTTGTCTTTTTTCTTGACTCCACCCTTTGTCTTTATTTTTTCAGGTGGTGCTAACAAAGAAGTCGTTGTGGGAAATGCAAGTTCATAAACCCTACTATGTAATGCCCTTCTTCCAACAACATCTTGTGACCTATACCTTTTCCATAACTCATCCATTGCAGATTTCATACCCACATCTGATTCCTCATCTAAGTCTTCTTCCAACTTAATTTCCATACTTAGTTTCCTCCAATGTACATGCACAGCCTCAATTGGTATCGGAATACCACTAATTCTATACCCTGCCAACTCACACGCGCAAGGTAATCCATAGGTGGATCTAAGAGTACATCGGCATCTGTCTTTGTTAGTTCCAATATAATCAACTCTCTTTAACTCTTCAGCAACGCGCCTCAATGCAGCTCGCGACACTGAAGTACGTAAATATGTGTAAAATGGACTTGAATGGACATGTGCAACTTCATACACACTCTTTTGAAAAGAAGCTCGAATGTTGCTAATTTGTATCTTTAAGTTGTCATTCATGGCCTCCCAACATTTGACCATGTCACCAATACTGTTACCCAACATCTGCTTTAACTTCCAATGAGCAGACTCAACCCTATAATAATACATATTTAAACTAAGTAAGAAAAATAAAAAATTCACAAAAAGTATATTTTGGGATCTAAAACAAAACATACCGATTAGTCGTCGTGTTACCCATATGTAGGACTCGATTAATCCATGCGCAAACAAACCATTGTCTATGTGGTGTCAACCATGTGTCGTTCACGTACTCAAAAAATTTAGGACAATCAACACACTCTTGCTCAAGTTCTTTTAAATGTTGTGCATACTCAACCTCATCACTAGCCCATACAACATCCGTCCATAATTTGCCAATTGACTCCTGCTTATCAGGATCCACTAATAGTTTCCTTTTTGCACCAACATTTTTGTTAATGTGAAACTGACATAGCAAATTATTTGTCTTCGGAAACACAGTTTCAATGGCTTTCATCAAAGCAAGATCTCTATCTGTCATCATAACTTGTGGAAATAAATCTTTTTTCACAAACAATTTTTTAAGCTTATCTAACACCCAACAAAAAGTCTCAGTCTGCTCAGACTCAATATACGCAAATGCGACAGCAAAAGTCAACTCGGTAGATGTCATTCCAACAATTTCAAACAAAGGTTGTCTGTATTTGTTTGTCTTATAAGTGCTATCCATAACTAACACAATAGGAAACATATTCAACAACTTAACTGAATCTGGATGTGCCCAAAATATATCTTTAATAACTTCAGAGTCATCTCTTTTTCTACTCCAATAAACATAACCTGCAGCCTCGATAAGCTTAAACAAATGTTGTATGTCACTTCTAGGACCTCTTATCTCTTTTTCCATCATACTCTTTTGCTTGTATATTTGTGTGATACGAGTGACACAATCTGGATCAAGCTCGTACAAGGAATGCAATATATTTCTGGGTGCAACCTTTCTCTTTGTTAAATCAGCAACATGTTGCTTCTGATCCGCTGTCAACCTACCAACAAATGAGTGACCTTCTAATCTATCGGGTAAATCATGGTTATGAACGCCACATTTTACATCAATCTTCCATCCAGATCCATCTTTTGTCGGAATCGACCTGATCTTAAATGGACATCCACATTTTTTCGTCGCACTTTCTATTCCACTACGAATATCCTTGTATTTCCCACCTTTATCGCAACCAAATATTATTTTGTTCTTTCTTCCTCTCTTGCCTGTTTGTGTATCTGAACGAGTGATGACGACCGTCACTTTATTTCGTAATCCGGTGTCTTTGACCCATCTTATCACCTCTTCTCGTGTACCAAATATCTCTGTCGTTGTAAATACATCTGATGTATTCACACATATCGGTTCTTTTTCGTGTAAAGGTACTGCACCTACAAAATAAAAATATTTTTTTAAAAAAAGAATTAAAAAAACTTAAATAATAATTAAAAAAAATCAAACCGGAAGACTTTATGAAAGTCTTCCGGTATTGTGCTCTTACAATACCGGAACACTTACATAAAGTCTTCCGGTACACATATTCATTACTACCGGAAGAGTTAATAAAAGTCTTCCGTACCGGAACACTTTTATTAAGTCTTCCGGTGTACAAACAGCATAATACCGGAAGACTTACATTAAGTCTTCCGGTATGTTAATTTACGTACCGGAACTCATTACCAAAGTCTTTCGGAACGTATATTTTTGGACAAATTTTTACTTTAACCGTACGGTCTGACACAAATGGTAAAAAAAAAAATAATAAAATAATAATATACTAAAATAATCTAAGGTTAAAATGGGCATTTTTAAAAAAATGTGGGGGTACGGGTATAGGTGGGGGGGTGCGGGGTAAAATCTTCCTTGTCTGAGTGTGGCCATCAAGTTATGATTGTCATTAATTTTTTATTATAGTGTTTAAAATCTATTATTTGGAACCATTATCACCATTATCATAACATTAACATTATTGAGTAAATGAAACCTATTTACTTAGGGCCTATTTGGCCTTATGACCAAAAGAGCTCGCCCTATTTTCACATTGGCGAGCTCGACACATCCTACATAGATTAACATGTGCTCACTCATCCCTTTTTTATTATTATCTAGGGTCCTAGTGAGCTTTATGTTTAGAGGGTTTAAGTTGACTCATGTTAAGTGGGCTTATGCTATTATGAATATATCGGTACAATATAATTTATTATTTATTATTTTGTTTTTCAATTTAATTTTTTTATTTTCTCATATCATTAATAAAAGATAATTTTATAACATAATTAGTTATTTGTATTTCTCATGTAAAATTAATTATATTTATTAATTTATCTGATATTGGAAAAATGATTTACAAATGTAACCTCGCTAACTTGTGTGTGTAAAAAAGCTCTATTGTGTGTGCAGGGAGATCGTAAAATCGAAATATTAATTGTAAAATTTATAATATTGCAAGAGTTTCAACCGAATATATGAGGTTTTAGTTTTTGATAAACTTTTGAAATCCGAGTTCCCAAACTTTCACAATCCAAATCATTCTTGCTAGTTTTCAAAATCTAACCAAACCATTAATTTTTGGGCACTATGAATATTGGACTTAAGAGTTCTTTGTATATTTCTCTCATCCAAGTTATTTGTTTATCCAAAGTATTATAAATTGATATTTGGGAGGTTAATTAGGCTGTGATTGAAACTTTATTTATTTTTTAAAGTCATGAGAGCCATTTCAAGAGTTTTTCATGTCTCTTTGGCATTAATACATGTGTTAATGGTTTTAATAATGTTCTTACTCCATTAAAAATAGCATTAAGAGCACGCAAATTTCCAAGAGCAATTTTATCTTTAGCAGGGTCCCATTCCTTTTCGAGTTTCACAGATTCAAAACCATCACCATCTTTGAACATGAAAGGTTTCCATCCATTAAGAAAAGAAATCATGAGAGCCTTCTAGTAGTCATAATTCACTTCATCGGAAAATTATATATGATTAACATGTCCTCATTCCTTGATATCCTCAATCTTGAACAGAAAAGGTTAATCACACTAGAAAACACACAAACCGAACATGTGTGTTATTGTGATTCCAATTAAAATTCTATTTGATAAGAGACAAGATGTCACATAAAATGTTAAATCATTGTGTGAGACAATATGGTATGATATAATAGATAAATGATTAAACAAAGTAATAAATAAAAGGCACAGTAAATTATTAAGCCAGTTTGATGCAATTGTCACCTACATCTAGAGGGAAGTATCCTAATGGAAAGAAAATTCACTAATAATAAATAGACAATTATACACGACAATATTATCTAAACTATCCTTAATTTAGAGTCATTTTATTAATACTACTCGTGAGTTTAAATTCAAGTTCCCCTAAATTTGAGATCATCTCATTTACACTTAGTTATTTTACTAAGTGTTGTAAGTCTTCACGAATAAGAATGTGATAAACTTCACGAAAGAAAACCACAACTTTGTCTCTCAAAGAATGGTAGAAAATAACGTAGGAAATAATTAACATAACCAAGACACACTTTGTTTCTTAATCAGTAAAAAAATTCATTCCAAGTCCATATGATGAGTGTATGTGTTCTCTCTTTATATATAGCCAATTTGGCTAGCAGACCCATTAGATTTTGACAAACAAATCCATATCAATCCAATCTAGAACAAAATAAATATTTCCAACAGAATCTTTCCAAAATAAATAATGCACATTCTAGAACAAATAAAATTATGCAGATTCTATAACAAAATAAATCTTTACAACATAAATCACTCAGAATCTAGAAAAAAAACATATATATGATTTATTTAAAAAAGATCGTGCAAAATCTGAAATTAAATGATATCTTTCCAAAAAAATGATTTTGTTTCATATTGGAACCCGGAATAATTTAAGTAGATGGTGACGAATCCTGAACCCATGATGTTGATCTCCGATACGATAGTGCGGAGTGGGCCTGCAAGGTTAACACTCCAACACCCAAGTCAGTTTGATATTCAAGATGATTATAGTGAAAAATGGAGAATAGAAAATATACCTTGATTTAAGTGTGAGATAACTTTTATACCTTGGGTCAACAGGAGTATATTTGAGTTAGTTTGATCCTTAACCATCAAGGCATTTGGCCAGCCCGGAACTATTGTCCCCATGGCTTGTCGAGCATTTATGAAGCGGGATAAGCCTTTAGCGACTGAGGTACCTCCAAGGATGTCGTCTCATTTGAACTACAAGTAAAAAAATTGGATTCAGTTGAAAAAGTAGTGGGGGGAATGAACACATTAAACATATTTCTATCATTGAAACTTTTTGTTACTTCTTCCTGACACGTTGGCTGAAATGCCCAGTTAGGGTGTGACATTGCTTATATTGCACTCAAGTTCATAAGAGTGGTTGATCATAGAATATTTCTTATAATCTTTGGCATTCAATTTAATTCATAAGCATTCTTATTGGCAAGTGTTTTCTTTCCCTCATTGTTGAGAGCACTCAATCAGAGAAATTAAAATTATCCAACAAAAGCTTATTCCTTTCTTCCTTACTCTGCTTCCTAAATCTCACATACCAGGTGCCATTCTCAACTCCAACTTTTACCTTCAACATTTCCTATTTTCTGATCAAGATGAGTGCTAACCCTATTTTCCTAGATTGTGATTCTAAAATTAGTGTTTCTTCCACTATGAGAATGAGGGAACCTCTTAATTCACATTACCTTTCCCTTACACAAGATTGCATGGGACACAAAATTGTGTCCTTAATTGATGATTCTAATTCAGAAAGGGAATATGGAAACTCCTAGATGAGAGAGCTTTTTCACGAGATTCTTTCGAGGCTCTTTTGTTAGATGATGGCGGTGGGGAGGATTGCACTGAGGTCCCAATTCCCCCTCCCATTTTAATCGATGCAAAAATATAAGTTGCTAAGAAGATGAGAGAACGCGTTGATGATTTCATCCATGTTTATCAAAGAGCTCGTAAGTGTAAACCTAATAATGCTGAAGTTAGGGACAACTTGGAATTTTAGGGTAGGTCATATGTAATTTCTTAGACCAAACCAGACAAACATTTTAAAGTTGGAGAACTATCCCAGAGAGGTGTGACGATGATGGAGTCAGCCAACGCAGTTAAGTACAGTTAGATGACTACTTAAGTGGCGGGGATCTCGTCCATTATGAATACTAAATCGGCTATAAATACTGCTAATATCACATTCGATAACTCGTTGGATTGGTCGGTCATTCTTGTGGATTCCAAAAAAGGATATGTAATTCCTTTGTAGACCACTTAGTTTCACTTTATGAATGCATATTCATTAGAATAGGATTGCATCTTCCTTTCTCTGACTTTGAGGTGGTCGTCCTAAAGCACTTGAAGTTTTCCCCTTCCCAACTTCATCTAGGGGCCCGTGATTATATTATGCATTCACATTTGGTGTCGAGCATAAGTCTATAAAGCTTTCCTTCGGGTTGTTCTTTGACCCGTTCTATATGATTCACACTTCTTAGGATAACAACTGTAACCAAGAGTTAATACTTTCCACCTAGATGATACTTGGTTCAGTATTTTCACCAACAATTGAGGGGATTTTCTAGAGCGCTTCTTGCTAGTGAAACCCCTCATTCTGGAGGCCATCTTAACTTTTACTACTATCCGACTAAAATTTCTCATTTTTGTAAAAGTAGATTCCTGAAGTATTGGTTTTGGCCTCACTTCCATCACATTGTCAATTTCTATCGTGTCAAGTTAGGTCTCTCTCCCCCGATGAGGTAAGGATGAAAGATGACATGCCTTACTGACTTCAATGACTTGGCTATGAAGAATGGTTTGTCCCTGATGAAGTGTATTCCTATGAGTAGAGGAGAAAAAGAATTGATACCTGTAGCGGTAAAATCATGAGTGTAAGCTATTGATTAACTTCACTCAATATACACAGAGTCGCCACCGCGCTTTTATTTATTTCCAAAAGGAAAAAGGAAAAAAAGAACGAAGAAAGCCTTAAAGAATCTTAAAAGCTAAAAAGCTAAAAGAATCCAACAGAGAATGGGTACGGGGATTGGTTACAAATCGGGAAGGTTTTAAGCACCCGACTTGTCCGTGGTACTCCACGGGAACCCT